>CM073121.1:27042796-28303629 GCA_037039145.1 Fundulus diaphanus
GGTGAAGAAAATCAGCTGAACAAAGTAAATATCGGGTTAACGCTGCGTAAAGCGACAGAACAACCCTCCCCGCCGTCCCTCAACGGGTGAGCGAGAACCGCCAGCCTGTAGGGGGCGCAGTGGTGTCGCGGGAAGTGCCATGTTTGCGGAAGTTTGGCTGTAGCAGCTAACCTGGCAGTCTTGTTATCTTTAACCGTGAATGTTGGGCTGAGCTGTCGTTTGTGATTCAAAAATGAATCTGCCGAAAGGACCAGACTCTCTGTGCTTCGATAAAGATGTCTTTATGAAGGTGAGAGTTTGTCAAACTTGCGTTATTTTAAATAGTCACGATCAGCCCTTGTCAAGCAGGTTAGCATTTAACTGGACATGAATCGATATTTGAAGCTGTTTGTGTTTAAACGTTTATTTTTGAAAGCGCGTAAACATTCACTGGAGGTGAAGACGTGTTTATACAATGTCTAATATTTTTTTTAATTTCTACCACTTTGTCTTAAGTAATGACCACAATATTGATGTTCTCGGGACCTCAGCATTTTAAAAGTAATTTACACCCCTTACACGTTTTGTCATTGTATTGTGATTGACTGTCCAATTAAAAGAAATTGCTTACAAATATATATCTCAAAAGGTTTAATGGGTATTTGTATTTGACCCCGATTATTCTGATACCAGTAATCAAACCTCAGATGCCTTAAGAAGTCGCATATATCAGTAAATGGATCCGTTCTGTGAAGGCCATACAGGTTTATAAGATTAAGTTGGTGAACAAAGCCCGAGGAACACATGGTTAAAGATGATGCTCTGCTAAGAAATTAAAAACAGGGCTAGGTCATGCAACAATAGCCCAGACTTTGGACATTTCAAGGCACACTATTTAATCCTTCATCTAAAAACAGAGAATAATACAGCTGCAAAATTAAAGGAGCTCTGGTTAGATTTAACAAAAATAAACTTTCAGCATACACGCAAAGGGGTGAATGCGCCACCCCCATTGTGATTTTTCATCAGCAAGAATATAGAAGCTTAATCGTTTTGAGTCTGGGGCATAATTTGAAAATCGATGTTGCCAGAAGCTCTTTCCATACAATCTGACTGAGCTTCAGCTTTTTCGTAAAAAAAGGAACAGGCAAAAATGTTGGCAAAGCTGGTAGAGACGCTACAACAAAAGACTTGCAGCTGTAATTGCAATACATCTGCAAAGCGTTGATTTTATGGGGGTTGAAAACAAAGCTCACACTTTTCAAAACTTTATTTGTAAAAATAAAAAATTAAAGCGTGTACCAGTTTCTTTCCGCTGCACATTATGTGCTACTTGCTTATGGTCAGTTATCTAAAGTTCCAGTGACACACCATGAGGTCTGTGGTTGTTGCACGAAGAAAGGAAAACAGAGAGTTGAATTGTTGTGCTAGTTATGGCTTTACGTTAACGCTGCTGACATTTCCTGCTGTCGCCTCCAGGATGACTTCGACGTTGACCAGTTTGTGGCCGACTGTCGAAAGCAGGTCCAGCTGGAGGAGATGAGAGAAGACCTGGAGCTGTACTACAAACTGCTGAAAACAGCCATGGTGGAGCTCATCAACAAGGACTATGCCGACTTTGTCAACCTCTCCACCAACCTGGTCAGTTGTCTTCACTAGACGTCCACTTTTCTGCCGACGGATGGAAAGGGGTGGTTGGAAACGGAGTTTAGTCGTAGTTGTGTGACCACCACTACTATTAATAAAAAAAATCTTACATTTATGTAACGTAACTATGCCACCCCCTTTGGATGACATAAAGTTTAAGCTATTAGTAAAACTTTTTGTGTAAAATCAATCAAACTCACTTAAGATGTAGTTTATTACCTAGAAAAGCATTTTTTTTGCATTTTATTTATATTTGTTTTGCTGTTTTTTTATGTATCGTCTCAAAGCCAAACATTCCTGCTCGCATTCTTTTGTTTACAACACAAAAGGCAGACAGCACCGGATCAGGGGGTCCATTGGTATTTTTCTTTTGCTCTTTATTCGCATTTTTATAATTAAGTTCCCCCTTCAGAAGTATTTACTTGTATTCTGTATGGCTGCAGTAAATCATTTGAACCGAATGCGAGAGCACAGGTTTGGCCAAAACGAAATATGTGGTAGAATCTGTCAAAATCAGTAAAAGGCAGCTCGTCTGCCGTTTGTTAATGCCAGCGGATCAACTCGATTCTTGGAGCCCTTCTGGCGTCATCGGCACTAAAACACACATATTTAAGGCACTTTTTAATGAACCCATTTCACATTTGGGAAAATCCTGCAGAAGAAAGCCGTACTGCCGTCACCCAGCTATACACATTTGTTAGAGAAAAAAGAAACGCACCACTTGATCGCACCTTCAAGGGGAGCAAAGATCACAGGCCGCAGGGAAATGTCATTAAATATTGCAGCTAAGACATTTTTAAGTTGGTCCGCACACAAAACCAAACCACTGTTAGAGCTTAAAAAAGATTAGAAAGATCCTAACCATTGGCAGAATAATACTGCGTTAAACTATAAACAATCACTGTAAAATACTTCACTGCACCAAGTAAAGGGCAACGACAAATGAAAGCATTAGTGCTACTAACACAACAGTCCTGAGTTGAAACATCAAATTAGACTTAAATTTGTAAAGGATAACAGAAACAATCAAACATAAAATAAATATAAAAGTGCCCAGGCGCATTTGCTTCCACAACCCTCTATATTTCCCAAAAGATTTGAACAAAGCCTTCATTTTGAGTTCATTTGTTTTGTTCACTTCCTTCCAAATAAGGTTTTCGCTCGTTCTGCGTGTGACGGACTTCATAAGTCGTGCATTATTTACATCCGATTCGTTTTGATATGTGCTCTACTGTTTCATGTAGTCACCCCTTAAGTTTCAGCCAGTTAAGTTCATTCACCGTCTACAACGACTCGTTGAAGAGACCCAGCGTTTAATCTCCCTCTGGGATTAATGAAGTATTTTTGAATCTTCGTCCTGGTTGTCTGTAGTGCTTTTAGAAATCCAGCAGATGTCGCTAATGAGCAACAAGAGGCTCAGTGAGGCGTCGTCTACCCGCACCAAGCAATTAAGCCTCCAGACGCAACCCTAGCTGAGGTCTAAATCCTACAGGTGGGGGGAAAAAAAAAGACTGGTTATAACTAGAGGATAAACTCGCCCGCCTCACGTAGGTTTTAGGTGTTGCATGTTGGATTCTAAGTTGATTATTATTCTAATTATAAATATCCTTCCTCCTCCCAGGTGGGGATGGACAAAGCCCTGAATCAGCTTTCTGTGCCATTGGGACAGTTGCGAGAGGAGGTCATGGTATGAAATCCTCAAATAAATACACAGAAAGCTTGGATCTTTTCCTTGTCCGGCTGTTTGTGCTAATTCAGCCGTTTTTTTTTTTTCATTTATTTCATTTTTCTGGCAGAGTCTTCGCTCCTGCGTGAGTGAAGTGATACAGGGCATCGATAACCAACTGTCCAAACAGGAAGATCTGCACAAAAAAAAGGTTTGGATGCGCTCCAAAGCATTTGCTCTCCGTCTGCATTGTAATACAGTCACACCGGCTGTTCTAGAGTCTACCTCGACACGTCTGTGCCGAACTGGGTGATGTAGTCAGTTATCGTGTGGATTCTACTTCCTTGTTATTTAATTAGGCGATAAAATGCAGCGTCTCTACTTGGTGCGATGTTCTCTGTAAACCCTTTGGCAACCCTGGCTCTGGTCCCCCAGGTGTGCGTTCTGAGGCTGATTCAGGTGGTGCGCTCGGTGGAGAAAATCGAGAAGATCCTTCACTCCCAGAGCTCAAAGGACTCCAGCTCTCTGGAAATCAGCAGGTGGGAGACACGACGACTAGTTGTTCTTAATTTCACTTACAAAGGATGGCCCACACTTGGCCAAAAAGCCGACCTAGTATAAAATTATACCAAGCTTCAATTCACAGAAATATTATGGGTAACGTATTATCTGATGAACTTACATATCACTGGTTTTAGGCAAATAAGTGTCTGAGGTAAATATTTGTTCAGCTTGGTGGCTGGACTTGACTGATCACATCTCTCTGTATGAACAGCCCTTTGTTAGCAGGTCAGATCCTGGAGAGGATCGCTACAGAATTCAACCAGCTTCAGTTTCACGCCGTGCAAAGCAAAGGCATGCCCCTGCTCGACAAAGTCAGACCGGTACGTGTCGGAGGGTTTGTCACACAGGCACAGCTCAGAAATGAAGAGCTTTGCTCTTATTTGGTCAAAGGACACTGATGCTCTTTGTTTAAATCTGTCCTGCTTATCTAGAGAAGCTATCAGTGGACGTGCCGTCCTTTTTTTTTTTTTTTTTAAACATTTCTTTTTATTGAAGCTATTGTATAAAAATAACAGAGGCGTCTTTCTTTAACCTTGATGTGTTGTGGCAGCGTATTGCGGGGATCACCTCCATGCTGCAGCAGTCTCTGGAGGGCCTGTTGATCGAGGGCCTGCAGACGTCCAACGTGGACATGGTGCGCCACTGCCTGAGGACCTATGCCACCATAGACAAAACCCGAGACGCCGAAGCTTTAGTGGGACAAGTGCTGGTTAAACCATACATGGACCAGGTACACATGCAGTCATCTTCCATGGTGTCTACCTCGTTTTGATTATTGACTCCTTAGCCTGGACGTATGAGGAATACGGGGGATTGTCATCAAATGCAGGTGTTTGGAGAACATGCAAAGAACCAGAACCTTTTTGCTGCAAGGCAGCAGTGCTGGCAACTGCTCCACCGGTGCCGCTCTGCCCACTTCAAACGCTAGGCTTTACGTGAGGTTGATCTAGGGCTGGACGATGATTCAATAACAATATTTATTGATCGATAGACAAATATCCATGATAAAAAAAAAAGTTCAATAAAAAGTTCAACAGAATAACAGTTTTCCTTCCTTTTGCATTCATAGTTATGTAGGTTAATATTACAGTGGTTACATTCTCCCAACCAATCACAACGCAGACCCAGGAACCAAGCTCCGCCCCTTTAAAAGAGTTCAGAGAGCGCGTTTTTCTTTTTTTTTTTTTAAAAAACTTGTAGTTTTGGTAAAAAGTTGGTTTAATAAAGGATTGAGTGTGAAAAGTGTTTGTTTGTTCTGTATCTGAAAATAGGTCGCTAAGCAACCGCATAAAATGGCCACAGCTGCACTTAAAATATATTTTGAACTAGTTGATAATTATCGATATCGATAAATATGATCTCTGTTTTATCGATACGCGTGTTTCTCCATATCGTCCAGCCTTAGGTCGATCAGAGATGGTTAATTCTGAACACAGCAGGGAAAACAGGGAGCGCATACCTCTGGAACACATACGGTTTTTATTCTCGCCCTGAGAGATCGCAGCCTGTTCAGGAGGCGCATTTAGTTTTTATCCAGCATCAGTTTATGTTCAATATTGGAAGAGGCAGCACTATGTAAATGTAAAAAAAAAAACAGTTAGTTAAATACTGAATGTTGTGTCTTTAAGTGTTAGTATGGGATCTCTAATCTTTTCAGGTTATAGTGGAAGAAGCTGTGAAGTCCAATCCAAGCGGGCTTCAGCTGATGTACTCCAGGCTGTTGGACTTTGTTCCTCACCACTGCAGGCTGCTCCGAGAGGTGACCGGAGGAGCCATCTCCAGGTATCGATAATATCCTCAGAGATGACAGATTACTCTAACATTTATTCTGTTTGTCAATGTTTTATCGGTTAGCTTCCCTTCTTATTGGTCTTACTTTGGGCCTGAATGTTTACAGCTTTTTTAAGGAAATAAACCAAACTTTCTGTCCGTAGAAGTAACTCTGTAAACCCGTTAAAACCGGTTTCATTTTGTAACACCCCCCCCCCCCCCCCCCCCCCCCCCCCCCTCTCTCCTCAGTGATAGGGCTGATACAGTGCCAGGTTATGACTTCCTGGTGAACTCTGTGTGGCCAGAGATGATCAAAGCAATAGAAGAAAGGTTGGCCCACATCTTCAACCCCGGAAACCCAGAGATATTCTATGAGGTACGCGCATATTTTTGGCTAGTGGCTTGCATAGAATGCTGTTCAGCAAAAGCGTGACGCCGTCTTTGTAAACCCCAGACCTTTTCTCCCGCCTTCTAGCGCTACAGCGTTAGCATGGACTTCGTGCGGCGCTTTGAGCAGCAGTGCAGTTCGCAGGCCAGCGTGAAGAGGCTGCGGCTTCATCCCAAATACACCAGCTTCAACAACAAGTGGAACCTGCCCGTCTACTTCCAGCTGCGGTAAATATGCCCCTAATCGGGTTTGTGCTTCATTAAACAAGGCTTCAAAATGTAAGCTTTGCCTAAAATAGTAGGTTTCAGAGTCCTGAAGGTGAGTGGTAGGTGGTAGCCTGCTAAACTTTATACGCTTTCTGTGCTATTTCTGCAACGGTGCAAAATGTTCCGCTCCAGCACTTTTTAATCTCCTAAAACGCACCTGTTACATTACCCAAAAAATAATCACCATCCTAAATGCAGTTGCTCGTAAATCTGTAATGAGCTATATAGACCCCTTGCATCTGACGTCACAGTCAAGTGATCGGGGGTGCGCGCCTCCATCTTGGTGGGCACGCTAGCGTGACAGCCCACCACTGCACTGGCCCAGTTACCTCATTACTCGCATGGCCGGCGGAGCGTATACAAAAGACTATTCACTGATTGTTCAATACGGTTCAAACAGACTGCATCTCTGTTGCCAAAGCAATGTTTACAGTTTAGGGTCAGATGTTATCGGACTATATGCAGCCAAGTTATGAGAATAAACAACATTAAACTCACCCTTCCACGGACAACTGCTACATCATTCAGGTAAAAAACAGACAGTTCACGTATCCATCCGGCAGTGAACTGTTTGTGCGCTTCCAAACTCTTGTACGCCTTCATCTGATCGCCACTGTACGTTGGGGTGGGTGACAACACAAGGTAGTTCACCAGATCCGCACAGCAAACTGATGGCCAATCATCGGGATTGCTAGAAAAATCCTTATCAGGAAGAGCCAAAGGGTCCGCAAATACCGGGCATACACACACTGTACGAGTTTTTCAGTCGTGGTACTTACATACATCTAAAAACTGTGCGACGGAACCGCGGGGTTTAAAAAGTTCACCGCACACGATCTGTGCGGCGCGACGCTCGCTGTGGTGGCAGAGGCAGGCGAGCGACGGTGGGTGACAGGGACCCAGAGCAGGGGGTCGAGCCCAGCTCTGGCGAGGCCCGCAGGAGGCACCGGGGGAACGGAGGGGAGAGAGGAGGGACGAGACGCACCGGCGGCCGCGCGGCACGGCAGGTCGCCCGGCCCGGCCCGCGAGCAGAGGAGTGCCGAAACAGGCGGCCAGCGCGTTGCGCGGACCGGAGCGCTCTCCCTTCCCAACTCCCCCGCGAGCGGGCCGGGCGGAGGTCGCTTCAGGGACGCCCGCTCCCCTCCCTCCCCTGGCGGGGACGGAGAGGAGGGGAGGGCGCTCCCTCGTAGCTCTGCTTGAACAGCAGGATGCGCTCACGACAGCCGACTGAATTTCAAACATGTTTGATTTTCACCGATCGTCCGATTCCTGATCGGGAGGTAGTCCCGAAAAGGGGAAAAACTCGTACAGTGTACGCCCGGCTCTTGAATATTGTGCGTTGTGTAGAAAATGGCATGCCAACCAATATGGCCGCCACGCAAGGGGTTCTGGGTAACGGAGTCACGTGGTTGCAAGGGGTCTATTGATCTTGAATTATTTTGCTCGTTGAGTGAATTAGAGGCGTGTCAGCGAAAAGGCTTCAGCTTTATCGACAGCATCGAGCTCTTAGGTTCACGTTGGAGCGACCGTGTTCTGCTCACCGAGGATGCCGGGTCCCTTCCTTTGCCAAGTTCCCGGTTTCGTCTTTCTGACGAGGAACTGAGCGGAGCCAGAAACTAGACTAGAGTCGAGTCCAGTCAGCATTTTAGTTTCTCCAAATGCGCTGTCGTGTGAACCGCATCGACATTTGCTCTGTAAAGTTCCACAATGCGAGAACAAGATTTGTACTTAGTCCTTTTGGAGGGGCTTTATCCTGACAGAAATGACAAATAAAACACCTTTATTCAGACCTAATCTGTCTTTACCCTCATTCACCTGAACCATGTGTTAGACCCATGAAGGCTCCAGGTTGCAAGCTCTCAAAACCTCTTGAGCTGTTCAGGAGCTGCTCTCTCCTCCTCGGTCCCTGAAGGAAGTGTTTTTTAATCTGCAGCATATTGCTGCTGTTCAGCCTCTGTGAACCTATCGCAGCAGTTTCAGGGCACTAGGCCACTACACACAGCGTCTGCAGGTTTCTTCGCTTTAATTTTAAATATGAACTCAGTGTGATATACTGTAGGTTTTGGCTTTCTTAAACTTTTTCTCGTTTAGTCGCTTTACAACCACAAATCAATCAAGGTTTTTAATTGGGATTAGATGTGATCAATCAACTTAAAGGAACACATAATTGTGACGTGGAAAGAAAAGGATATATAGTTATGTATTTATGGTTGCTAATGATAAAATAGTCTGCATTGCATGTATTAAATATAGATATATTCAGCCACCATGGGCCAATCTTAACAGATTCTCCTTCCCCTGTTATTACAGCTGCAGCTCCTTTGGTTTCCACCAGCTTTGCAAGTCTATTTTTGCTCTTTTCTTTCTTTTTCTTCACAAAAAGCTCAGTCAATAGCGAGATCTACACTGGTGGACTTTATTTGCTGTTTAGGTGACTCCTGAAGCCTGTGGTTATAACATGATCAAATATTAAAACCGATTACACAAACTTGTAAGCCGAGAGGGTTTGCTCGTTACTTATCTGAAAACCGGAGTGAAATAGTTTATTTCAGGGGAGTTGTGTTTAATGTTTGCGGAACCCGTAAGGATATTTGAGGCGACTGCGTTTTGCAGAGAAGGATGCGTGGAAACGTCTTATTGTCTAATAAATGCCGTCAGAGGTGGGTCCAGGAGGGAAATTCAGCCCTGGGTGTAATTTGGAAAGTTGACGAGTGTTTGCTTTCAGGGCTCAGAGAGACGAGCTCAGACTAAAGCAGCCGCCTGTCAGCGGCGTTCTCTGTGGACGAAGGGAACTTGGCAGACGCTCATGTTACCAGCAAAGCCCACTTTTACTGGAATCTGGGAAATTACGTGCGACTCGAATCGAAACGTGAATCAGAAAAGAGTGTCGGCATCTCGCTAAGCGTTGCTCACGAACGTGACGCAAGAACTTGGGAGAGCGCCCATCGATCCGTGTGGAAAAAAAACAAACCCACGCGAGTCCTCCTGCCCCCGTGGTTACACACTGTAGAAGACAACATGCAGGTTGATCTCTGCACGTCAAAGCAAAGATTGTCTCACCCCCCTGTTTCACAACCCAGACCTCCACAGCTAAGCTTTTCTGGGAAGTCAAAAAGAAACGCGCCCTGCTCATGTTGCTGAGCTTGTCTGTGTCGGTGCTGAAGCAAACAGCTGATAGCACGTTGTCCCGGTCCGCTCTGCATTCCTCCCTGCGCTCTCTTTTCAGGTACAGAGAGATAGCCGGGCGCCTGGAGAACACCATAGGCGAAGGATTAGAAGCACCGCCAGGTGGGAGTTAGTTTTTGCTCCAACTTAAATCTCCGGGTCTGCTGCGTACGTTACCCACAATGCCCCTGTGTGTCTGCTCTTTTCCAGCCGGTAGTGCGTTCCACCTGCAGGTGTCTGAGGTGCTGTGGTGCTGCTTGGTGAGGTGCTGGTCAGACCAGGTGTATCTGTCACCTCTGGCTCATCGCTTCTGGAAGCTGACACTGCAGCTCTACTCACGATACGCCAAGTTTCTGGATGAGGTAAAGCTAAATGCAAAAGAAAAAAAACAAAGAAAAGAGAAGCCAGCGAAGCCAGCGCCATCCAAAATAAAGTCAAATATAATTGGATTATCCCCGGAGGCTACATATCCTGCTTGTAATAAACTGAGTTACCGGTTTGGCTCACCTGTTCTCACGCCGAGTCCTCTCTGCGCAGGTGTTGACCAAAGGTCCCGCCCCAGAGGCGCCGAAGGAACCGAGCAGGCCTCTGCCGAGCTCGGCCTCTTCCACGTCCAGCCGAGCCTCGCTGGATGAAGGCGGCAGCGAGAGCGGCGGCCCAGCGTCTCTCTCCACCAAGCAGCTGGTGTATATCGCAGCCGACATTCAGAAGCTGCAGGAGAAGGTACCTGCACACGTGATCTGAATACATGACTCTACACACTGCAAGAACAGACTAAACTAAACTAGAAATAAGTTAAAACTTTCTTGAAATGTGTGAATTTGTATTTTATTTCAGTAGGTAAATAAGATAATCTGCCAATGGAATACGATTTTTGCACTTAAAATAGGAAGAACTCATCTCCATCAACTTATTTCAAGTGCATTATATCTAATTATCTTATTTTAGGGGTAAAATTACTCCATTGTCAGATCATCTTATTTACCTGCTCAAATCAAGGACAAATACACTTATTTCAAGAAAATGTTACTTATTTTTAGTTCTGTGTTTGCAGTGCAGAAGAGGCACCGGCATGTTTTCTGCTTTACACGATATGGTGCATCTCTGTTTGTGGCGTTTGCCTTTCCATTGTTATCAAAAGCTTATTCTGATACTTTTATCTGGTTGGCCATTGTGTTTCACGTTTTAACGTTACCACCAGGGTCTGAAATTAACACTCGCCACTCGCCAAATGCGAGTAAATTTCCCGTTTGACGAGTGAATTTCAGAGGGCTAGCTGCCACATGGCGAGTATATCTTTGTACCAAATAAAATAAAAATAACAAAGCCCATCTGGGCTGCGGATGATCCGTTCACAGAGCTCAGTCTAGACCCGCCTTCTGTGGAGCTGGTTCAGCTTCTTTCACATCTTATTTCTGGGGAGAGTGGCTCCCAGATAAAGCCTTCATTCAAAACCAGTCATGGCTGCACGCTGGATCAGAAAACAGATCTGCTAACCAGATACAGTCTAAAACCCCCATTAGTCTGTTTATAAGTTTCGTTTTTATTAATTCTGCATTTAACTACGTGCGCTCCGAGGGAAGGGAGGAGAGAGGCGCAGTTACAGTGCCTCAGCGCTGTAACTATAGGTGCGGACTTTTTAAGGAACTTGTAGAATCAGGGGCTTCAGCTCAGACCCATTATTCCTTCTCTTCCCTCTAAAGGAGCCCGTTACAGTCTTCATTTATGCATTTCCCCCACTGTTTATCCCTCGCGCACAGCGCACGAGGATAAAATCCAGCAGCTGGATCAGTGTAAAGACGCAGCGTGAACCCCTGCGTGCTTTAAGTGTTGCAGCTGAGAGAAAAATGTTGAACCGTAGGCTTGATGAAACTCTGCCTCATTCACAAATGAGACCAACACGGACAGAATAATGATAATCTGTAGTGTTTTTATTGCCTGGATGTAAATGTGATAATTCTTATTGTGCCTTTTATAATCAACTACAATATTTTCTTCTTAAAGTCAGGAAACAAAGATTTCTCTTTCAGGGTCCAGACAGCCACACCCCCAAAAATTAACATAATCTCACTCTTAATTTTTGATAAAAATTGAGGTCTGGTCAGGATTAATATTTTGGCCGGTAAAAAATATGCCTGGCCGGTTGATTTTTACATCTACCGGCCAACTTGGCCGGTGAATCAGGAAGTTAATTTCGGACACTGGTTACCACCCCAGCCTCAGTGTTTTTATGTTGGGAGTTTATGTGATAGACCTACAAAGCCTTGGCTTTAAGACGTTCAAAGATGTCTTTATGCCACTCTTCCAGGTTTATAGAGAGCACAAGTCAGAGTTGTCCTGTTCCCAGGGGATCTCTGCAGCTCCTCCAGAGTTACCATGGGCCTCTTGGCTGCTTCTCTGATGAACGCTCTCTTTGTCGGACCTGTCTGATGGGTTCCCTGATCTTTATGATGCTATATGAGACTTTCATTTAACGGCTGCCTTAATACTAAAACTAAATTACTCACAGGTGAACTCTATTGTCTGAATGGATTACTTCTAAATGGGTTCTAGTGGATTTTATTTATGGTTGTCATATAAAAAGTAGCTTTATAGGAATGTGTGCCAATAAAATACATTAACCGTAACTCACTGTTAATGGGGGGGGGGGGGGGGGGGGGGTGAATACTTTTGTAAAGCGCTGTGTGTCAGATTCTAGTAAAAAAAAAGACGGCACTAGAATCAGTAGTGATGTTGAGCTGGTCAGTGATGATCAACACCTCCTGGGAATAAACTTTATCAGCCGATCCCTGACTGAGAGGCTTTGCTTTCTGTGAAGCAGTTTAAAATACAGAACATGGTTTACGAAAGAAGAACGGGACCTAATCCACCTGGTTAGCACATTTTACACCTGATAAGCTCGTTGTGATGATGTGGAAGCAGAACTATTAGCATGTTGGAGGGTAACATCAGCGCCATGCCAATTAAGATCTGTTTTAGCTGATACTACCTGGCCTGTAGTTGGTAGTTTTCATTTTGGTAAATTAGGATTAGTTTGGAAAATTCCCAGAACCATTCTTTCTTTTAGATTGTTTATCTTCTCTCTTTTTTTCTTGTATCTTTTCTATACTGACGGTCTTCTTTTTTTTTTTCTTTTTTTTTGTTAGATACCAGAGTTATCAGAAATGGTCAGACAGCGGTTAGACGCCATCGGGATCAAGAACTTTGCTGTTGTGGAAGGTAAGCTGGCTGGACAGAGCATACCAGGAGCAGTTCTGTGTTATTTTTTAGATTTGTCAGTAAATAATTTTCAAAAAAGTGTAAAAAACAACAACTGAATTTTTGGAAATTTTGCTTACTTTTATGATTTTGAACTTTGGGCGGATGTTGTTCAATTCAAAGGAGCAAAAAGTTGAACATTTACTGTAAAATGAACCTAAATCATTCTCATTTGTCACCTGGGATGGAAGAGCACCATTACCTCTAAACCATCGATCCTCTCCATCAACAACGTCTTAGTCACGGTTTCCTCCTTTCAAACCTAGAGGTACGGTCTGGAACTACTTGGTTCAGTGTGCAGCCCATGTTTACTTCCTGGTTACTGAGCCAATCATGACAGAGTTCCCAGGCTTCCCAACACAGAGCACAGCATTTGGTATTTTATCTTGGCCAAAGAGCAGCAGCCTGCTGACATGGATGCCAGTATAAAAAAACCAACATGACTGATATGTTTGCACAACAACTTACTGTGGCTGAATCGTCTTCACTCGTCATCGTGAATTGTGCGGCGCTACGTCCTCCTCTCTCCAGACATGGGGTGGGAGAACGCTATATGTCTTTTGTGTTGTTCTATTTCTTATTGCTCCTTTAAATAATACAAACATCCTTATGATGTGTAAAGAAAACCTGTTGTGAAATAGTTTTCATCTCTTGATGATTTTCTTTGGTTCCGGTTGCTTTGCTTCCATCTCATAGTATAAATAAACGACTTGGTACCCTTCATGGTCTTCATGAATTTATCTTGAGGGTTTCTGGATATTTACAAGCTTTCTGTCTGACAGATGCTCTTGCAGACTCCAAGGCTTGCCTGTCCAGCAGTATTCCCTCCCTGAACACCAGGATGACGCAGCAGCTGACCGAACGCTGCTGCCGCTTCCTCAAAAGCGCCTCTGAGGTTCCTCGACTCTACCGCAGGACCAATAAAGTAGGTGGATGTGTCAATCTTTGTCATGCTTATTGCTCCTTTAACAAAATGTGGGAAGCTGCAAAGGCGAGGTCCATCTCTGCAAACAAACCCAGCACAAGCGATATAAAGCTAGAGATGCACTGATCCGATATTCGGATCGGATATCGGCTCCAATATTGACTAATGCAACATGCAGTAACTATGAGGGGGGTGATAAGGTTGGTAAATTCAACACCACAAACTTAAATGAGCACTTCCAAAAGCACCGTGCTAATGAACATGCAGATCTTTTTTTTTTTTTTTTTTTTTTCTACAATTTTTATTTCAAGCCTGATAACTTCACTCACATGGCAAGGCATACGGTTTATTCATTCAACAGTATTGTCGGCTTGGTATTAGTTATCGGCCGATACGCTTAGCCCAGGTATCGGATTGGATCAGAAAAAACTGGATCGGTGCATCTCTATATAAAGGTTATATGCTGACGTGGATATGAAAACTATCCCCTTTCTAACCTATTTAAACGTGTCCGTGTGAAGGATCTGCCAGTACGCCCATCAGCTTACATGGACAACGCTTTACGGCCGTTGCACCAGCTGTTAACAGACTCCGCAGGGCTGGTCAACCCCCAGACGGCACAAGAATGGCTCCGAGTTACGCTGTCTGACTGCACGCAGAAGTAAGTCTCAAATACGCGTCCGTAAAACTAAAACGATCCAGAAATGTCCTGTACACTGAAGTAGCTATTTTGGTTCAAGCAGAAGAGTATAAGAACTGTTCACCAACTTATGTCCAGGTACTACGAGACCATCTCAGAAGTGCTCAGCTCGGTGAAAAAGATGGAAGACAGCCTGAAACGTCTAAAGCAGGCCAGAAAGGGTGCGACCGCTGCTGTCACAACGGGAGCCAACGGCGGACCAACAGACGACAGCAAGATTCGCCTTCAGCTGGCCCTGGATGTGGAGTATTTGGGCGAACAGGTACGTGTCGATTTAGCTTACAGATGGAGATGACAATTATTAACACCTAACCGAGAAGCAGGTCTTTTAGCTTGTAAGCGACTGTCATGCCCCTCTTTGTCTCTGTGTGTCTCAGATCCAGAAAATGGGCCTCCAGCCGAGCAGCATCTCCATGCTCTCCTCCCTGATGGAGCTGGTGAAAGAGGCTCGAGAGCTGGCGGAACAAAACCAGTAGAACGTCCGCTCTAAAAAGACTAATGAACGTTCTGCACACCTCGAGGTTTTCTGGAGACATGAAAACAAAAAGTTTTCTTCTGGTTTGGGCGGAAGCGGGATCTTATACTACTGTGTAGTGTGTCTGCTCTGTATGATAAACTCTTGGGTTCTAATGTTTCTAAAGGAATCTAATTTTATTTGTAACGGGTAAAGTCTGTAACAGCGTGTTTATTTAATTTCTTTTTAAACCCAAATATATTGATGATGGCGTTAGTGTGGAAAATCTACAGATTTTAAATTCCGGTTGTCGTATCCAAATGAAGAATTTGGGGATGAAGTGAAAGGCTACACGTGGTTCTGTGTAAGTCATTTACTTATGTTGTTTTTCTCTAAATATATATTAAAAAAGGGTGGCTCTAGGATCCTATTTTCCACTGTCTCATTTAACAAAGCGATTAAGTTACAGTGTCATTTATATTCACCCCTGGTAAAGACTGAGGTGGCTTTTGGTCTCACCTATTATAATCTGGCAACGCTTCAAATCATAATCCAAGATCTCCCCATGTTCATTTTCACAGCAGAGACCGCAGGATATTTATGAAAAATCTTTGGCTGTTTTTAAGGAATTCATGAGGCCATGCACCCTTTCAAAGTCTCCGCGGTGTTTTAATGGGAAACAGGCCCACAGCATCATACGTCCTCTGCCATACTTTACTGGGGCTATGGAGTACTTTTCCACAGAGGAGTTATTTGCTTCGTGCCGAAGCGACGTGATCAATTGTGTTTCTGCTGATCCTCTTCAAGGGTCAGTAGCTTTTAGCAAACTCTGCATGTTTGCATTTGAAATGGTAGAGTAAAAAAAAAAAAAACTTTTCCGTCTAATCTACATGCCAAACAACTGTTTGGCATGTAGATTAGACATCTATTAGTTGTAAAATTAAACTCTACTCTGGTTTATACTGCTCCTGTAACATGCTCGTCACTGTGTGTAGGAGAAAAATTTAACTGGGCTCCTCTGGAAGTCTGGTTTGTCACGGTTTAGTTGTTGTGAGATTTTTAATTGACTGACTGTAGATGAATAGCCATTACCTGACTTTTTTTACATTCTGCTACCTTTCTTGAATGGCATGCTCTTTTGTCTTTCCCATTTTAATAAGTGGCCAAGAGAAATTGATCCTGTGTCCCGTCTTATTTAAACCCAATAGAAAAAGAAAGTGGACTGACTAAAAGTTCCTAGATACTCAGGAATAGTTATTTTCTTACAAAAAGAATTCAGTTAGACTTATTTTACAGCATTTATTAGTGTCTTTAATACTAAATAATTTCTAAACATATTTTTTGTCTAAGAATCAACGTTTAGAAAAAAAACCTAAAGGTTTATTGATGTGGGATTACACAACTGTAATAACATATTTTTAGGCTTTATACACATCTTTAGCAACGCAGGCAATGCTATGGATGGAGCTGAATGTAAAATGCGAACTTTTGAAATCTAAGGTTTACGATAATAGTAGACATTTATTTCCCCGTTATGTTTAGCTAAGATGTTTTTACATTTTATTATTGGTACATGTAAACACTTCATATTTTGCTGTTTGTTGCTGCTGCCCACCAGCCATTATGAATCCTTTGCCTTAGATTTCCACTTCTAACAAGATGATTGATACAGTCTTCACTTAAATGAGGAATGAACTTCTTTAGCTGTGAATGTATGTTTACAAACATGATTACCTTTTAGAAATTATAAATTAGAGACTGGGGAATGATAGAATGATGATTTTAAAATATTTTCAATTATACTTTGAACCTTTTTTTGTTTACATTTAACTTCATCTTGGCTCAGATTACTGCAAAATGAAAGCCCTTTTCGGCTTATCATTATCAACACAGATTGTTTAACCAGAGCACATTTCTTTCTTTTTGTGTTTAGAAGTTTTTACAGAGCTGTGAAAAAGTATTTGCTCCTCCTACAGATTTGTTTTTGGCTTTGCTTTTTTATTTCTTACACTTACATTTAGTATGTTTAAGATGCTCAAACAAATTTTAATATCAAAGAAAACTAGAGTAAAAAACAAAATGCCTAATTGTTTAGAGAAAAAAGGGTAACACAATTAAATCAGCCTGATGGGAAAAGTAACTACCACCCTTGAGAAATAAAGAATAGATTGTAATTAACCACATCTTTTTTGAAAGCTTGGTTCAGTTTCATGAACCACACCAAAGACTGAATACTGCTGGATCTGACAAATCATAAAATCAGTTAAATAGAACCTGTTTGGCGACATGAAGTAGGCCACGGGCAACATATCATGCAGAGATGTAAAGAAACCCAATATTACCATCTGTTCGTCTGGGATGGGTTATAAAGTAACCTAAATTTTAAGGTGAATGTCACTTGGGTTTTGCAGCTGAATAATAATTAAAAGTACATCAAGTCCTCTTGAATAGCTGGAGAAAATTTGTTTTCAAACTAGCCATTTTTGCTCAAAAACACTCCAATGTAGATGAAACTATTTGTAAGAAGCATGGGTCCAAACTCTTCCAATGAGATGTGTAAGACCAAATAAACTGCTTGGTGGCTGTTGTTTTCGCTACAATAGAAAGCATTTTGTGTCTCAGTGTGACAGCGTGGTATGGGAACGGCACAGGAAGGCTTAAGCACAGGTGGTGAGGTTAGCACAGGAGATCGTGGGATCTAGTCTCTCTTCCACCTGGGAAACGATTCAGGAACGTTAAATCAAAACTAACAGACTTAAAACCAGCTTTTTTTCCAAAGCTGTAAGGACTATCGCTTCCTGTTGAAAATCAACAAACTATCAACCCAGTTCATAATCTGTTACATGTTACCCTACTGGTCAACCAGGGTTCTGATCTGTTGAAAATCATTTATACTGTCTCTCACCTGCAAATATTGTATTCACACACTTCAATTTCTCAGGGACGGTCTGTTAGGACATCCAAGCACAATCCTGCAACTAAATTTACTGCACAGCATCACAGTCTGCTCTCTGACTTTGACTCCAAATCAGCTGCTCAAGAGTATATGCATGCAAGTTGGCCTGTGCAATCAAACGGAAAAAAATAAATGAATGGACAGATTTTGCCTCGTATCTTATTCTGAGCTGGTGTCTGCCTCACCAAAAATCTCTTTACGGTAACACATAATGACAATAAAGCTTCTTGATTCTTGTTGACTGCATCGGTGGCAATACCGGTTATTAGGTTTAGATTTTCTTTTCATTAAATTCTAATTTTGATGCTGCATTTAGTATTTTTTCAGGTAACCTTTGTCTGATATAAAAATTTAGTTTGATCTGAAATATTTGTGTGACAAAAAAAAGGAAAAGCACAATAACTCTGTAAGCAGCCCTTAGTGTAACCTATAGGACTGTTGATCGAGTCCATTTTGGGTGATTTTAAATGCTATGGAGAAGCAGCTGCACGCCAGTTGTTCTTTGGCAATGTTTTATTGAGGCAATAACAATTAAACAAAAATAAACTCTATTACAATTTTTCAAGTAGTTTTTTTCATTTCAAATAGACAACTGCCCATATTATACATACTGAAACATGTTGCAGACTACATCAGGTTTTAAACTTGTTGCTGTAAAAGTAAGAGTAAAGAAGTCTATAAATAATAAAATGGGATCTCCAGTGAGTCTGTGTGCTGACCTTTAAAAAACAAAACACTGTTGAATACTGTAGATTTATTTAGCAATCTTTAAAAGATTGTTTTCAGACGCAGCAGCAGTTTCGTTGTCTGGACATCTGTTATCCAAGGTTTCTCTCCGTATCAAAGGCCTTTAGACTGTAGGGTTGGTGACCTTGCCCAGCAGCAGGATGGATTCGTAATAGTTCTCTATAACGGCGAAAAAGAAGGGCCTGTTGATGGACAGCTTCAGAGGGACACCTGCTTCTGGGGTCCTGTCCTGAGGTTCTGCTCCATCCCCTGACATCTCAAACATCACACTGTTGATGGCCTGACCAAAGACAGAGCTGTTATTACACAGAGTGGTTTTTATATGACGCCAAGATGACCGTTCACCTGGTTTACCTTGTCTATGGAGAAAGGTTTGATGTTGCTGAGCTGGCTGAACTCAGCCTGGGAGCCCAACAGTGTGGGCTCGAGTGGTGGGTTCATGGTGGACAGCAGCTCATGGATGTCGATCACAGAAGACACGGAGAACTTGGGCAGTGAAAGCTCCAACAAACTGAGAAGGAAAAAAGATGTGAAAATTAGAAATTCTTAAACCAAAGTGGGAGTTGTCCCACTTTTCATTTTACAGTCCAGATCTTTTCAGTGACACGCCGAGGCCAATAAAACTGTACGATGGCAGCGAGGCTGCCTTCTGTATTTCCTAGCTGGAAATACAACAAATGCCTGGTACCCAATATGGCTGCTGAGCGTGCAAAACACAGGGAAATAGCTGGTAGAAACTATTTGTTTGCACTAGTGATGGTTTAATTGTCTTAAACCCATGAAACAAAGTGCTGAACAACCTGTTTATGGACATGTTCCTTATTGTTTAAATTCAAAAAATGGGAAGAAGAAAATGATCCTCCTGTATAGTAGTTACTCTCAACAACTAGAAAATCTCCCTTGTTTCCACACTTGGAACTACGGTTTATTCTATTTGCTGAAGTTAGATTTGTATTATTCCAAACACAACAAGAAAGCTGTCTAAATCAGAAATCCTCCTGGGAAAGTTAGATGTTGTCGAGCAAACCTCCGTTTCGTATCCGATAAGACTGGCGTGCAAAAATGTGCGCTTCTAAACTATTGATTAGCCCTTCTGACGGTGGGTATCTGAGTAAAGCAGTGGCACACGACAGTCTTCCGCCTCCAGGTTTGTGAACATGTTCCTTTTAGTGTTTGAATGCATAAAACAGGGAGAAATACATTGCTCTATTGTATTGCGAATAGCAAATTCACCTGGTCTTCCAGCTTGCAGTGCGAATACGCACAACTCGGGTGTGAAATCAACCCCAGCTCTGAGCTCTAACTTCTGAGGGAAATGTTTTCACAGACTGAGGTTCCACAGTACGGTGTTATGTTGGTCTGGTGTAATGGGATGCAAACTGTCAGCAATGCCTTATAATGAGTTTATACCTGCAGCTTTCAGTATGCTCTACATGCATGT
This sequence comes from Fundulus diaphanus, assembly GCA_037039145.1. Lineage (NCBI taxonomy): Eukaryota > Metazoa > Chordata > Actinopteri > Cyprinodontiformes > Fundulidae > Fundulus > Fundulus diaphanus. The sequence continues at coordinate 27,062,723 of CM073121.1, forward strand.
CAGTAGGCCTGCACAGTGTATCACAAATATATAGTCATCACTTTATCATTGTTCGACCAAACAAAAAATGGATTGCCCCCTCTGGGTTGGGGGTCAGTCCCTGCCTCAAGCGGAGGCGTTTAAGTATCTTGGTGTCTTGTTCACGAATGATGGTAGGATGGAACAAGAGCTGGACTGGGGCTTAGTCTGCAGCAACGCGTGTGCTGCTCCAGACAGGACATGAGCCAAAAAGGAAAGTCTACTTTCCGACCCTGACCAGCGAAGGTATGTTTGGGTTTCTCTCCTTGGCCTGTTGCCCCCATGAACCAATCTCATATAAGCGTAAGACAATGAATGGGTAGATTGGAATATGATTGATGATGGAAATGGAAAGGACTGGTTAAAATACAATAACTCTTTGCTACTCTTATTCCACCTGTCAAACTCTTGATGTGCATGACAAAATATATATTCAGTATGCACAAGGGATTCTTAAGGCATTAACGTACCGCACCTCTTTCTGTGTCTATATATTAAAGCTGATTGAACTTAATGGACAAACTAACACACACCCCAACTCATACTCAGCTGAACAACCACGATCCACTCAGAGATAAAGATGGTGGTGTCCAGGATCTTAAAGAGATAACCCGAGACAAGCCTATTCATCCCAGATTATATCATTATATTTAAAAAACATGCTAAAATAATGTCGTTAATGTATGATTTTATTTCTACACGGCAGCCATATTTAATATAGAAGTTTCAATTTTGAGTTCAGGGGCCATCCTTGTTGCGTTTTCAGCTCGGAACCCGTAAAATCTGGATCCTGAATACAAAATGATGTGCATCAAGCACGAGAAGAGAAGAAGAAAACGAAGGGTGACAAAAACCCTCTCTCACCCTTCCTGAAGGTTCTTGTGCCAGTCTGCCATGAGGTTAGTGAGCAGCTTGGACTCAACTTGACCGAGGGTAGCTCCTTCGTGAGGTAGAATCAGCAGCATGTGGGACTGTTTACTGAGTGGCAGCTTCACAACGGTGCACTTTTTCACCTGAAATAAAACAAGCACACGACAGGTTTCAAATTCCCTGCTCATCTAACGTCTTATTGGGGCATGAAAGAAAGAAACAAAAAACTCTGAAGAAAGCTTTACCTTATCGTCCAGGTAGTGGTAGCGATACGTGCGTGTCATCATTGAAGTCTTGACTTTTGTTGTTTCATCCACATGAAACTCTTCCATGGAGGTCTTGTCTGGTTGGAAAGCTGCCATCCAGTTGCCTAAACGAACACGAGCAGAGAACATGCTCAAGTTCTGTTTAGCAGTTCTTAATATCGTTATCATTACATTTGAAATCCAGAGTAAAGACCTTTGAAGCTGAAGGATGAGACGAACAGAAGGTTGTTGGTTGGGTCCAAGCCTTTGAAGACGCTCTTGACCTTCCCATCAGAGGTCTTCTCCACAAAGCTGTTCACCAGCGTCTCTGCCTCCTCGGGCGTCGAGAAGTCCACGCCTCGGACAAAAGACGTGTCTGAGAAGTCTTGCGTTCCTTGGACAAAGTCCCTGGAGAGCTGAGCGCCGCTGCGAGCGAAGGCCCAGACCTGGGTGGCGATTTCATCTCTAGGCCCTTCGTCCACCAGAGAGTTGATGCCTTGCAGTGTACTGAGGACCTTGTGTCCATCTACTAAAGATACACAGTCCTCTCTGTCGTGACCACTGCTGAGGCCAAGCAATTCCTAGAACAAACGTGAAGTATTGACATTTGGAACATTTGACAAGTTTCCGAAAATAAATAACAGAAAAGCCTCAAAGCTCGTGAAGACCACATCAGAGGCATGTACCTGGAAAGAGCGTGCCGTCTTCTTAGAAGCTCCCAAATAAAAGCCAACGAGCGACCCAAACATGTTGACCGGAGAGAGGAGGGTGTTGGTGCTGTTCTCTTTGCTGCTGAGAGCGTGGTACAACCGCAGGCCGAGAGGGTTCAGCAGTCCAGCCAGGACCGGTGTCCTCTCTGACATGTTCTGCTTCTGGGCGTCCAGAGTTGACTGGTCCCTGCTGTCCGGGGTCAAAACCTCCATGTCAAGAGACCCTACGGGGATGGTTTCAAGGGGCTTCACAACTGAGCTCTGCAGAGTCTCACAGCTGACGTTCTCCACAGCGAAAAGATGAAAGGGGTGAATGTAGACACGGTTGGCATGGCCTCCAGAGATCCAGCAACACACCAAGGCGACTAGAAGATGTGACCGTAGCTTCTGCATGTTACCTTTTGATGATTCTCTCTCTGTTGGTAAACACAAATAAACCTTATTCACTCTATGTAAAAAATACTTAGTGTTTTATTTCATGAACCACAGTTTGTCTGATGCTGTAACATTCAGAGATAACTTCAAACGGCTTTCCTCACAAATCTGGCTTCATCTGGTTTTGGTTAGGCTGGCAAGGCCGACTGATGGATGACAGGCAGAGGTACGATTCAGAGAGTCACCCACCCCAGCCCCACCTCTGCAACGCTGCAAGGTTTTGACCTGCTTTCAGGGGTCATTGCCCTGTTTGAAGATCCAGTTTGTCTCAGTTTCAACCTCTGACCATTAAACCTGTCTCCAGGGGACATTGGCTTTGTCCATGTGGGTAGGACTAAATTTCAAGTTCCGAGGGTCAGAGTATAGTTTTGAAAGTTGAATACAATTGGCTGTTCCAGTGGGACAAGACGCTAAAATACACATCACAAATCATTTAGGAATGGATAATTGAGACATAGAGGTTCCAGGATGGCCTTCTAAAAACCCTGATCTCAGCCGGCGCTCTTACTCTTCTACCAAGAACGGCGGTAAACTATCCAGCCGGACTAATGCCAGGATCTTGTTAATGGCTGCAAAAACCTAGTTTTCTCAGCAGCTTGAAAGAGCGATTTATTATTATTTTTTATTATTATTATTATTATTAATATACGTACATATTTGAACTTGTAGTGTATAGTTGTGTGTAGATTAGGAAAAAATCTACAATAAACTCAGATTTGTGCGTCCAATTTTGGAAATTCATTCAAGTTGTTTTTTTTTGTGTAGCCATTCCACACACACACACACACACACACACACACACACACACACACACACACACACACACACACACACACACACACACACACACACACACACACACACACACACAATAACAATTCAATGGCATATTGAAAGGCCCAGCATTTATTTGACATCCAGGTTAAGTTTTAATAACAATATAACATATATAATGTATATTAATATCAGTAAATGTTCAAATCGACCAGAAGCAGATTCTCTGGGATCCTTAAGGCCATTTAAATGATGAAAAGTTTCGAGAAAACAGGACTTACCGGTAATCTTATGATTTACGTGTGGACTGATGGACTCTTGTGGGATTTAAGCAAACATATGTTTTTATCTGTTTGGACAGGCAGCACAGAACACGGCCTTGGTTCCTGATCAATAAAGCTGGCGCCTAAATGTATACGCAGCCAAGTCGCTTAAGGAAATGTTCACCCTGTGACGCTTGGAGTTTATTTCGTACTTGACCATCAAACAAAACTCATTTACAAACTTGAAGTTCGTAAAGGCAAAGATTTCCTGTCATTTTCCAGTATCTAATGCAGCTTTTCACAGGACCCAAAACTACCTACGACTCATCTGAGAGAAAGACAAAGCTGGCTTACCTTGCGTGTCGACAGTGGCTGAGTGAGGTTCAGAATGAGGTCCTCTGTCCTCTGATCCTTTACTTAAGTCCAGCTGGTCAGCAGCAGCGTTACACATTAACCAAAGATTCACTGAGTCAGGGGCTTTACTGTCATGAGTCACAGTTCGCCTTGTACAGATGAACAACTAATATAGATTTATAGGGTGGTCTGACAGAGAGGGGGTAATTTTTACGGGAAAAAAGTTTACCAGGAGGCGTAAGAACCTCTGGACCAGTTTGTATTTTATTATTTTGTAATACAGTTTGTGGAAATATTACTTTGCAGCGGAAATGTTTATTTCCAGTAGGTTGGATGTAGTAATTTTCATCAGCGGGGGAGGTCAGGCAAACAACAAGTCAACAAGTCACATCAACGTCAAAGTGTTGACCCTCAAGTGCAAACAATGACAAAAATGTAAATAAAAGCCGATTCGCTTTAGCGTGACCTGTGTAAGAAGTAATGCCTGATAAATTAAGGATGTTTTTTTCCATGGCTGGTGTCGCTCTTATTGATGCTTTTAAAGACATTCATTGTTTTGGATTGACGCATTATAAGCTAAGCAAGAGGATCCGGGTAGACACGAGCAGATTTAGGAATAACAGGTTCTCAGCAACATTTTTTTGTAGCATATAAACTGATTGTAAAAGTAGATAATTTTGTTTCCTGTTATCTAGATTTTCAATGAAAAAGAAAGTTTTACTTTTTTTCCACTTCAAGTCTATAGTTTGAAAATTTCCTTTCAATTTTTCTTATTTAAAGCCTTAAAAAAACCTTAAAGAAAACTTGTCGAACAAAAAAAAATAAGGTTTTGCATTGGTAAGCTCATAGGTATTCCTACCCCTGACAGATTCTTTTTTCAACATAACCTTTTAATTTTATAAACAGTTTCTTCTGATGGGAAGAAATACTTTGGAGCGGTCCAGCCAGAGTCCCGGTTTGAATCTCATAGAGAATCTGTGGACGGAGCTAAAAATTAGGGCGATGGCAAAGAGCTCTTGAAACCTCAAAGACTTTGAGCACATCACAGATTATAAATAATAAAAACCTGAGTGGAAACATGCAAAAAGCTGGTCAGTAGTTCTAACATGGGTCTGATTGTTGCAAATGGCCCTTTTCTCACCAGAATTAGATAAAGGCCACCTAAAATCATTTTGATTTGCATGACTGTACAGCTGTCAAAACAACAATGAGTAATGAGTGAGTGCTTCATCCCATTTTTTAAAGAAATAACTTAATTGACAACAATTATTCAGTGTTACTGTGTGTTTCTGCCCGTGCATGAAACCTTTTAAAAAATCAACACGCAAAATACTGTCTATGCCGAAGGGAAGGTAATAAGAGGATTAAAAAGTATACATAATTTATAGAAGTATGTCAAGCTTAGACGTAGGCCGACGTGTCTCACTCTCCTCCAGCTTCCGGCGTCATTGGACGGGCGCAAACATCTGAATGACTTCTGCTTTTTGCTCTTCCAGTTGTGTCAGCTGCAAACAACTTACCTGGGAGGAAAGGCAGTAATATCCATATGTTCCACTTGTAATTTGCAACATTAAGATAGAATATACAATTAGAGAAGACATTCCTGATGTCAGGGTGGAAAAGGTGCACCTGATTCAACAAGGCAGCATTTTATTTCCTCATAAAGAGGAGAAACATCCTCCTGTCTGATGTTCTCCAGTCCTTCTTTAATCTCCTGCAAACATTCTCACTGCTATAAGTACAACTATCATAGAAAGAAATCCATAAATAAAATAAAATAAAGTGTTGTTTGAATTTCCTTTCATGTGATACTGATTTAAGTTGATGAAGTTTTATTAATTAATCGAGCATTATTGGGAACATATTACTGGTGATGTTTTCTAGTCTTTCTACATTATGATTTTAGGTTTCTCTTATTTATGAGTGCTTGGGTCATTTTTAACAGATTCATAGTAAAATAACCTCATTTCCTTAAGTAGCTTTGTTAAATCACTGTGAACAAGATTATGTATAAAAGACATTGGCAGAATTATTTCTATTTATTCATATTCAATTGCTGTAGAACCTTGACAATCATGGTGATTATATTTTAAAGATTTAAAATAAATGTTTATTTGTAATACCAATAGTGACAATTTGAATGCTAATTTAGTAATAGAAGCAATGTTATTCCCCAGGCAATAAAGTGTTAAAACTGTCAGAAACATGGAATAATTAATTTATTTTCATAAATCTTGGCAACTTTTAAATTGCATTGATACATTTTGCCAGAAGAGATGCTTTGTTCCATCTGCAAGGTCCTGATTTGACTTTAAAACAATATGCCAACTCCATGTATAGTGAGATATTTTATGTAGGAGTCTAATATTTTTCTACTCACATATTGAGAATGGCAGATTTTTTACCTCTATGTTAAATTTTTTTGCCTTCATTATGTTTTTTTGCTTCCACATTCATCAATAGACGTGCAATTTAATTTCAAGATAAGTTATATTTAGAATGACAGTTAAGTATTCCTTCCTTCCTTCCTTCCTTCCTTCCTTCCTTCCTTCCTTCCTTCCTTCCTTCCTTCCTTCCTTCCTTCCTTCCTTCCTTTCTTCATTCATTCATTCATTCATTCATTCATTATCCAAGTGTCCAATGTTAACTGCTTTGTGGCAAACCTAAACATTTAAGATTGACAAACAAAAAATTAACCCAAATAAAACCCCAATAGCTGAGGTGAGCGGGCTGTCCGAATCAACCCGGCCTTATGTGAAAATAAAATCCTATTTTAATTCAGCTTCCCTAACCACAACGTGGCCTGACCTGCCAGACCAGTGACACCAGTGGTATTGTAGTGGATTAATATCTCACAATGAATATCTTATAATAAATATATTCTTATCACAATGGTTATAAGGTGTGTTGTAACATTCACCTAAGAAACATGTGTGTGTCACGCTACAAGTCCAGAATAAGAGGTTGGGGGTCAATGGAAAAAACCAGGGCAATGGAAAAAAACCTCTGGGTCAAAGATCAAGCCATTTGCAATGCAAAACAGAACATGAAAGGCTGCAAAATGAACACAGAAAATGCATGGTCCATGTTTGGAAAAGGTAATGACGTGTAACCATATGGAAATGAGCAGTAGTGAGGGGCCATGTTTGGGAGGAGCTGTGATGTGTAACCATGTTTTTAAAAAAGCACACCCTAGGTAAGTTTCCACTGATAGGTAAAAAATTAACAAAGATATCCGTGGAAAAAGCAGTGGAAAATATGTAAAAATGGGAGGGGCTCAAAGGAGGAGCCCCAAGATCCAGAAAATGTATATAAGCAGACCACTTCCTGTATGTTGTCAGATGTTGTCCGGAGAACATCTCACGTGTGGTTGTCTTGTGTTGTTGCAATAAACCACCCTGGACTAAAACTCAGCTACCTTTGTTCACTTTTTGACTACTGTTGGATATTTTTAACTGCCTTACCAAGAACTTAGAATTTTTGAAGGACAAAATCATTACGTTGTGGGGAGGCCATCCACAACAGTATCATCAAGACTCACTAAAATAGGATCAGAAACCTTCTGACAGGATGGAGTAGGAAAAGATCTGAAAAAGCAACACATCTTGACCTAATTTAGAGAACCTCAATAGAAGATATGAAAAAAAAACAACAACAGAGTTTGTCAATGAATATATCTGTTTGTATGAGAAAAGGTCGCTGAGCAATTTCTAAAGCTTTGGGGCTCCAGTGAACCACAGTGAGTGGTTTACAAGTTTAGTTTGCATGATTCAACAATAAGAAAGCAACCAGACAACAGCTGGACTCACAGCAGAGCTGCGAGGCAAAAACTGAACAAAAAGAACACAAAGGCCCCTCTCACATTTGCTCAAAACATTTTGGTGATTGCCAAGACTTTTAGATAAAGCCCTGGAGATCTGTAGCCTGACAAGACAAATGTGGACATTTTTGGAAGGTGTGCATTTTGTTATACCTGTTATAAAACTAACACAGCATTGCAGGAAAAGAACGCCACATTGAAGGTCAAACATGGTGGTGATAGTGTGATGGTCTGGGGCTGCTTTGCTCATCAAGGATCTGGACGGCTTGCTGTAGTTGATGGAAGCGTGAATCCTCCCCTCCACCAGAAAAACCCTGAAACAGTATGTGAGGCCATGAGTTTGTGATATTTAATTCAAACACACTGGTTATTTCCAGCAGGAAAAGGATCCAAGACAAACCAGCAAGTCTAATTATGAATGGCTTCATAAAAAATAAAAATAAAACCAAAAGAAAAAAAATGAAGGTTTTAGAATGGCCTAGTCAAAGTCCGGACTTGAATGCAATTGAGATGCTGTGTCATGGCCTGAAACAGAACGGTCGTGCTTGGAAACTCTTTCATCTTCTGTGGCTGAAGGAAGCAATGTAAAAAAAACACACTAGTCTTGACGACCTCCAAAGCACTTCACACTACAGTTTTAGTCATTCATCCATTCACAATGGTGGTGGTGAGATATGTTAGTAGCTACAGCTGTCTGTCAGTCTGTCACTGGGCCCTCTGACCACCACCAGCAGGCAATATGGGTGAAGTGTCTTGCCCAAGGACACAATGACAAAGACAGTCAGAGCAGTGATTGAACCAGCAACCCCCCAATTGAAGGACAAACTCCATAACCTCTGCGCCACCGTCGCTGCATTTTGTATCTACTTAATGTAGCTTTTTCTGATAATACACATGTTTTATGGTTAGGGACATATAAGAATGACAAGAACTATGTGGGCAAGTGTTTTTGTTTCATAGGACTGTATCTATGGTATGGACCAGATCACAACTGTTTATGAAGAGTATTTTGCATCCAGATGCGTCCGCCTTCAAACTGTTTCAAACTCCATTCGACATATTTTTGGCTTAAACCGAAGGGGTGCGTACTTTCAGCCTTATTGACATATCCATTTATGCTGCAGATGCCATGCCTGAGCTCAGTCACCATTGCTACTTTATGGTTTTCTTATCTGCCCACCAGTAAAGTTCACAAACCTCACATGAAATCCAGTAAAGCATGCACCTCTGAACGCATCAGGTGAATAATCATCATTTATTATGTTTAACCAAGTGTGTGTTTCTCATACCCTGTCGGCGCTGGGTCATATTTCACTCAAGCGTTTGGTGACATCAGGAGCTTAATGGGCGGTGTAACCATCAGCTGCTGAGCATATAAGCTGCGGCGATCAGAACGTGGAGCAGGTTGGAAGCTGGAGAAGCAGATTTACCATGTGGGCTCTCGTGTTGCTTTGCAGTGTGCTCTTTACACAAGGAGTGCAAGGTACCAATCTCTGTTTTGTTTATTGAATGCAATTTCATTTTTTTTTACATTGAAGAAGAAATGTTTATGTCTTGATAAATGAGCCCCATTTAGTGTAATTTAAAACAACATATTTGCATATTATTACCGTTGCTCGGACTGACGCGGAGTCTCTTAAAATCCTCCAGGTTGGACAACTGAGCAATATGACTATACAGGAACAGATCAAGGTACAGGGCTGAACAACATCACTGAGTTTTAAAATGTTTCTGTAGTGTGTGTTCACAAACGCACGTTGGTTTTGTTGCTTCTATTTTCATCAGTGACCTCCTGTGGTGGGTACCTGTACAACTATAATGACACCTTCCAGAGCCCCAACTATCCAAATGCCTACCCAAACTACTTAAACTGCATATGGTACATTAGACCCGGCAGCCAGTTTATCCGTTTGGAGTTCTTCAATCTAAAGTAAGTGAGTGGTCTGTTAAACAATTGTTTTTGGCTGGATTTGCTTGATTTTTTAATTTGCTATACTGCCTGTTTGGTCTCAGCACCGAGTGCGGCTATGACTGGGTAACAATCTACGATGGCTACGACACCAGCAGCAGGATGGTGCAGCGTCTCTGTAGCGCACATTACATGGCCTACCACTCCACCGGCCGCTATTTAACCGTGCAGTTCAGGAGTGATGGTAGTGTGACCAGACAAGGGTTCCGTGCCAGCTACAGAGTTGTGGGTAAGCTGTGGTTACGGTCAATTTGGGATAAAGGCGCGATGTTGCCTATTTACCCATAATTCCTGTGTTCTCTTCAAGCTGAGAGTTCCTGCAGGTTCAACTGTGGCTACCAGGCTGGAAACTGCTCTTGCCTCTCAGGCTGTGAATACAGAGGGACCTGCTGTGCAGATTACACGGGTAAGCCGTGATGTGACGTAACGTCCAGAGCGGTGTGTCTTACCTTACAGAAACTTCTTCATGCTGAACAAGAAATAACAAAACTGCTATTGTTTTCCATTAAGTCGTCAACTTTTTAAGATGAAGCTCCTCCTTTGTTTTTATACAGCACATATCTTTCAGAATGCAATGAATTAAACGTTTATTAATGACCACACAAAGAGCATCAACAGATGACTTTTGCCTTTATCTGTTTGCTTGCATATTTTTCTTATCTACTGCGACATTCTATGGATATGTATGCTTTTACTGTTATCAGCCAAGAGATTTGTTGATTCATGTCCATAACCTTATTTATGAGCCCAAATCGTGCACTATATAGTAAAGAAGTGGACTATATGAACATTAGTTTTACGTAATATACATTGTGACAAGAAACCTCTTGTTCCTTCAAAAAAAAAAAAAAAACACTTCCAGTTTGATTAACTCGCATTGATGTCAATCATATTTCTTGGGTTAAGGTTACATAGATGCTTATGCTTAATGGGGTACATACAAAGTTTGATCATTAATTTTTTTTGGGGCAGTTATAATATTTCTTTGTTTAATGAAATGGTCTGAATAAAGATAATTGTTAAATACCAATGATCAAAAGTCATAATTGCAAGTCAAACTATTAGATAAGCATCACAAATGTTTATTTCAGTCATACCTGAGTTGGACTTGGGACAAAAGGATTTGCGTACGTCTCTGCTGTGTTCAACAGGTCAAAGTGTGCTGCAGTCTCAGCATCCCCCTGTGACTACAGCTTTGTGGTTGCAAATCAAAGAGCGGCGTTGCATAACTGGAGTGAATGACTGTAAAATGTACTCCTGTCCTCTCTTTCAGCGCGCTGTGGAAACACGACCGCACAACCGGAACTCACAGCACCACGAACAACAGGTCTGACAAGCTACTTAATGTCTGTCTGAGCAGACGCAGTTTTCGTAGGAGATGTGAGGGCAGTTGTCTGATAAGAGGTTGTCTGTTTGACAGACAACCTCTTATCAGCTTCAGCCACCCCCACTGTGCACTGACCTTGTGCTAGATTACTCCATGCAGCCCTGATCTGCAGCTCGGTGTATATGTAAAAGCATTTTATGTGCTTAGTAAGGCTAGAAATTCTCTGTGTAGATGTTACGTATTTCTTTCATGAGACATCCAAGGTTTTTGAAACGACAAGACTCGCTTTTCTTTGCTGGCTTGGTGAGCAGTTTATCCTCCCTACAACTGTTTGGCCTTGCATAACCTCGGTGTGGACCTGTCTCTTTCAGCTCATCCTTCTTGTCGATACAACTGCGGCTACCACCTGGGAAGCTGCAGCTGTTACCATTCCTGTCAATACTATGGAAACTGTTGTCCCGACTTCCACTGTAAGCATTGAATCAGCAGCACTAGTGTTTATTGTACTGAAAAACTGTGGCAACGGTGGGATTTCTCTCAAAGTAAGCAGCTTTGTGTGTTTTAATAAAAAAAAAAACAGTTGTGTTAAACAAAAAAAACCTTTATTCCACAGCGTACTGTGAGTCAACCACACAACGTCCCGTCACAGGTAGGAAGACCGTCAGCACAGAAAACGACACATAAAATGAATTAATCAAGCGTTAATACATTAACACCCTGTGTTTTTCCAGCTCGACCGTCATGCCGCAACAACTGTGGAAGGCACATGGGAAGCTGCTCCTGCTCCAGCTCCTGTCGATACAATGGAAACTGCTGCCATGACTACTACTGTAAGAAGTCACACCCGGCCGGTTCTGTAATGATGGCGTTCATAAAGGCTCTTATAAACTCTGCCGTGAAATACTAGTACAAAAAATATCTTTTGTTTTCTTCTCATGCAGCATACTGTGGATACAACACCATCTATCCCACCACAAGTAAGACAATCAAATGAAGAAAATGAAGAAAATGTATCAACATTTTTCAGATTTTTACACGTTACAATAAACTAGCATGGTTAAAAAAACAAAACAATTAAAGCAAGCAAAACAGGCGGTTCTATGGTGGCTTGGAAAAAATATTCATACCCCTTAAACGTTTCCACATTTTTCAGGTTACTGCCGCAAACTCTGATATATTTTGTTTGGATTGCGTTTACTGGATCAGGACAAAGTAGTGTGTTATTGTGTTCTTTTTTTAACAATAAATAAATAAACGTGTGGTAGACATTTATCTGCCTCTCTCCTTTCAGCCTCTTGAACAAAATCTATTGGGACCCATTTACTTTAGATGACTCTTCCTAAATATAATCTACATGTAATTTAATGTGAGCATAAATCCAGCTGCTCTGTGAAGGCTTCAGGGATTTGCTGGAGAACATTAGTGAACAACAGCCTCGTGGAGGGCAGGAAGCATGGCACATAGGGTGGAGACAAAAATGTAAAGGAAAGGATTATTTTATAAAAGATAAGCATCCTCTGCTTAAACCATTGAAAGCAAAAATAGTACGGCATGTCTTTAATCTCACCAAGACATGGCGACCCACCTAAAGTAATGGGCTGGATAAAGAGAGCAAGGGGGAACTGTGGAGGAGCTACAGAGCTGGTAGAACCGATTATCAGGACATGTATCTGTTCACTCCACAAATCTGGGCTTCATGGTGGTAGGAAGAAAGCCATTGGTGAAGGAAAGCAACAGAAGGTCCTGTTTGCAGTTTGCCACAAGCTGTGCCCTAGACAAAGCAAACATGTGGAGCGAAGGCTGTGGTCAGGTCAAACCGAATTTTAACTTTGGGATGCGTTTGTGAATTATTTGATTGCTTTGACTCTGTCCCGTGCCACAGGCCAGCCTTCCTGTCGTTACAACTGTGGTTATCACCTGGGAAGCTGCTCCTGCGCCACTTCCTGTCGGCGGAACGGAAACTGCTGCCATGACTACCACTGTGGGTACCAAATCAACAACCATTGCTGCATCCAACATCCACAGATAGACACCATGTGACGTAGTGAACTGAATGGCATCAACTGGTTCTGCATTCATATTCAGACATGTTGACAAAATAATATTTTATTGTGAAATATATGAAAGAAAAACCCACTTTATTTTCCGATTCATGCAGCTTACTGTGATTTGACCACTGACGTTCCCGCCACAGGTAGGACAACCTTTAAGTGAAGAAATATATTAATTTTGTTTGGATTTATTTTACAGGGATTTTATAGTAATATGATTATTAAGAAAACACACATCTGTAATGCATTTGTCATGGTGTTTGCAGGAAACATGCCATATCTGTCTCTGGGGTGGGGTCTTTTTTAGAGAAAAACTAAAAACTTTGGACAACAATCAATTTATTTCAGTTTATTTATATAATCCGAATTGGCAGTAAATGCTATCTCAATGCACGTTCCCAAACAAACACATCCAGCTTATATACTGAAATATAGAATCTACTTCATCAAATAATATAGATCGCTTCATGGCCAGATTCAATACAGTCACATCAATCTGAGTTGAAAAACAATCCACTGAAGTTCAGTTTACTATTCCAATGGGTAAAATGTTTTCCCATCCATCATCTTCAAATGAAAAGCATATTATACTAGAGCTAACCTGCCCAGAAAAGGGCCGCCCACCAGAGCTCACAGACCGGGCCAGGAGGGCTTTAATCAGGGAGGCAGCACAGAGACTGAAGGTAAACCTGAAGGAGTTGCAGAGCTCCCCAGCAGAGACTGGAATATCTGTCCACAGGTCAACAATAAGCCGCACACTCCACAGAGTTGGGCTTTATGGAAGAGTGCCCAGAAAAAAGCCATAACTTAGTGTTAAAAACAAGGAGGCTTGTGGACAACTCCCTAAATGTATGGAGGAAGGTGCTCTGGTCAGATGAGACTATAATTCAACTTTTAGGTCACAAAGAAAACTGGTGCAAACCCAACACATCCCATCACCTTAAGAACGCCATCCCCACAGTGAAACATGGTGGCGGCAGCATCATGCTGTGGGGATGGGTTTCAGCAGCAGGGACTGAGAAACTGATCAGAGTCGAGGGAAAGATGGATGGTGATAAATATAGGGATATTCTGGAGCAAAATCCGTCAGACTGCCTGTGATCTGAGACTGGGACACGGTTCAGCGTACAGCAGGAAAATTACCCGAAGCACACTGCTAAGGCAACACTGGAGTGGTTTAAGGGGAAACATTTAAATGTGTTGGAATGGCCTGGTCAAAGTTGAGACTTCAATGCTTTTGTAAGGCACAGTATACAAGCATGTCTATGGCTGCAGAGAAAGCTCAGGGTAACCAAAGCTGGTCAAACATTGAAACTTTAAAAATGAAAGTGTAGAAATTCTAGGAAACGGTTGCACAGGAGAGGAGTCTATTAACTAAAAGATCTGCCTCCCAGAGACTCTAGGAACCACCAGTGAACCTGCAGCCTGACAGCAATATACATATACAATACAATATACAGTATGATGGTAGTTATTCTTTAAATTCTATTCTGAGTTTAATAGTAACACAATAAAAGGAACTAAAATAGGAGAAAAATTACTTTCTGCTATCAAAGAATTGCGATCGTCCAGCCTCGATGCTAGAAATCCTGCAGGATTCTGGAACAATACATCAAATTTAGGCAATATTGGCAATAAAAGGCATAAATAAAGTCATAGAAAAATAACAAAAAAACAGATGTAAAACCTTGAAGTAGATTTTTTTGATGAATAAAAACGTAGATTTAACTTGTTGAAGCAGCTCACATTTGCTGCAACCGAAAGAAAAATCAAGACGTGAGTCTTTTTAATCATCTAAACACAAGCTTAACTAAAAAAAGGTGGAAGTGATGGATTTTTTTGACCGCATTCACCTCACCTCTCTCCCAGCTCGGCCTTCCTGTCGCTACAACTGTGGTTATCACCTGGGAAGCTGCTCCTGCCAAAGTTCCTGTCAGTGGAATGGAAACTGCTGCCATGACTACCACTGTGGGTACCAAATCAAAGGCCACAATGACTTTTCCATCCACCATCCTCAGATAGGCATCACGTGACGTAGTGAATTGAATCAAATCAACTGGTTCTGCATCATTAGTCAGGCATATAGTTATAAAAGCGTGAGATATATGAAAAACATATCCTCACTTTGCTTTCTCATTCATGCAGATTACTGTGGATTCGCCACTCCCACTCCAGGTAAGACAGTTTTTAAACAATGTTAAGGCAGATATATTGTCTCATAACATAAAATATTTTATTACATTTTATTATCCAATTATAATGAATTTGACTTGTAAAGTTTAGATGATATGTGTTGTGTATTGCGGCTATAAAAATAAGTTTTAATTGAATGACATGCATATTTTATCTTTAGGGGGTCTTTTTTGATAAAAATTTAAATACAATTCGATTGTAAACATTAAACAATGTTCTTCAGTTTGCTGTAGCCCATAAGATGTGTATATATTTGGAGATGCAGGTAACTTAAAAAAAAAATGACAGTAAAACCTAGATAAACAATTGGATCGTCTTCATAATCTCATAATGTCTTTACAAAGCTTAAAGGAAAACAGTTCTGTTTCACATTTTGCTCTGAGCAAAAAAGCTGAAATAATCCATTCCTCCCCTTCTTCTACCCTCTCCTTGGTCACAGCTCATCCATCATGCCGATACAACTGCGGTCGCCACATGGGGAGCTGCTCCTGCCATAGTTCCTGTCGGTACAACGGGACCTGCTGTCATGACTTCTACTGTAAGCGTCACATCATGCATCCGTTTAAAACATTTATACTTATAGTTTTTCACCAATGAACTAAAAAAAATCTACATTTGTTGTTCAAACAGCCTACTGTAATGTTGAAACAACGCCGTCAGGTAGGATTTTTTTAATTTTTTTGGGCAAAATCACCATCATACAACAGAATTAAACGGTCTTATTCAGCAGGCTCATGTGGAGGCTCCCTGTTTGGCTCTGGCACCTTTACAAGCCCCAACCACCCCGGCTACTACAACGACAACTCCTACTGCGTGTGGCAGCTCAGAGCTGCGTACGACCAGAGGATCTTCCTGGCTTTCTCTTACCTACAGTGAGTAAAAAAAATCAGATCTGTAGGCATTGTGAGAATGGAAAATATAACTAGAGCTGCGGAAAATACTGTCAAATCTGATTCAACATTTCTACAAATCTTCTTTATAGAGTGTTTGCGTTTTATTACCACTTCCCCTCATTTTGACAGACTGGAGAACTGCTGCAACTGTGACTACATTTCCATCTACGACGGACCGTCTGTTAACTCAGCATTTTTGGGGAAAGTGTGCAACAACACGCAGAACACTTTCCACTCCACTTCCAGCTACATGACTGTGGTCTTCCGGACGGACAGCTCTGTGGTCGGCCGAGGGTTCAGTGCTGATTTTATAAGCTCTCTGAATCCCAGCTCAGGTAAAGCTGGGCTTTTGTGGCCGATTGGCATTTAGCTTTACCTTCAGCTAGTTGTATCTTTGGGAATATAAATCAGGATTTACATCGTTAGTCTTGTGGACTTTTCTCTAGTTAAACATCAGTCACACAAGTTAAAACTGGTCCACATGGGGTTCTGAACAAATATAGCAATCCATCCGGCTGATGACCTCAGGGTCAGCTGGGGATACTGAATGTTACACTTTAGTCTTCTATCTGTCAATAGAGATGGTTGCCACCAAACCATTGGTATTCATCTTCACCCCTATTTAAATGCTTTGTATCTTTTAATTTCCTATTTTATGAATCTGGCACCTTTATTGGACAGTTTCTAGACATGGAATGGGTGAGGAGAGAAGCAGAATGATACGCAGCAAAGGTCTCTGGGTCGGGGCTTGAACCCCTGACAACCATGTCGAGGACTGAAACCTCGGTACATGGGTCATGCTTTCTGCTATGTAGAGCCACCTTTTACCACAGTTACAACTGCAAGTCTTCTTGGGACTGACTTTAATATTGATAAAATGGCTCAAACGCAGTCAGATTGGATGGAGAATGTAAACATTGGTTGTCTTGTCTTGCCGATTTAGGCAAAGAGTGAATAACGCACCCAAGTGGATTTCATTTCCTAATTTATTTATGGGCACCAGAGTAAGGGTTAAAAAATGGTTTAAAACATGTATAACTTTTCCTTTCTTTTTTCTTCTTAATTTCTTAATTATGCTCTAGTTTGTGTTGGTCTATCAAGGGGCCTTCAAAAAGGATCTCAGCAATTTGAAAATGACACAAATTCAGTTCCTCAGCCCAGGCAGTCTTTCTTTTCTATTAAAAAAGGGTATCTGCATTAACTGCATTTCTTTTATTAAAAAAAGTGGAGTAAATTTTTTTACTGAGGCCAGACCTTTCAAAAAACATTCAATTAAAATCTTCCTAGAATGGGAAGCAAACCTATTCATCTCTTAATAACCCCACTTTTGCCTTTACATTTTACTTGAATGTAAATAAGTCCACAAACATTTAAATTTGGCTACATAAGTTTTTGAAGACGTTTTTTTTTTAATTCCTTTATTTTGAAGAAAGTTTATTAAATATTGAACATAATCCTCTTTCAGGTCGTACTGAGTGCTCCTCAGACAACATGAACATTATCCTCAACAGAGCCTACCTGAGCTCTCTGGGGTATGACGGCCACAACCTGTCACTGAATGACCCGCACTGCAGGCCGCGGATTTCCAGTTACGAGGTGGTCTTCAGTTTTCCTCTGAACTCTTGTGGAAACATCAGACGGGTAAACGACTTATCACAATCTTGAAAACCTGAATATTGTGTGACAATTTCCCATCATTCTTCTTGTGCAACTCTCAAGAACCACAGACAGGTCCTTATCTCCCATACCCTTCCTCCATCGACAGATTGAAAAGGGACGAGTTATGTACACCAACAACGTCCGTGGATGGCTCGCCACAAGTGGCGAGATCACGCGTCAGTCTCACCTGAAGATGAACGTCACGTGTCTGATGGAGCCAGATTCTGTCTCCCAGATCATGTTTGTTGTGAGACACGCGGGTAACAACAGCATCACGGGTTCAGGTCGATACAACACCAGCATGGCTTTCTACACGTCCAGCGGCTTCTACTATCCGGTATGTCTGAGTGGTGAAGAAGTGACTGGGGAGAAAGTTGCTGTTGCAGACGGTATGATGCTGATCTTTCGCTTTCTTTTCATTCAGGTGACTGAAGTCCCATATAAGGTGGTTCTCAACCAGAACCTGTATGTTCAAGTGGACTTGAGAAGACCCGACAGCGGCCTTGTTCTCTTCCTGGACACCTGCAAGGCCTCCCCATCACCCTTCGATTTCGAGAGTAGACCCTACTATTTAGTACGAGACGGGTAAGAAGAGAACAAGTAGCTCACCAGAGCTGTCTGTGTGGGTTTGTCTTTTTTTTAACGGTAAGTAAGGCCATTTCTCTGTTTCACTTGCAGGTGTAGCGTGGATAACACCTACCGGCCAATCTCTTCTGGCTCCCTGTACAGAGCCCGGTTTTCATTTAGGGCCTTCCAGTTCCTGCGAGGCACAGAATCTGTGTACCTCCAGTGCAAGGTCCTGATCTGCCCCGCCTCGGACAGCAATTCCCGCTGCCGCCGCGGATGCAGAGCACGGGCGGCCAGGGAGCTGGAGTCCGAACATGAGAGCCAAACTCTGGTCGTGGGTCCCATCCAGCTCAAAGGTCGGTGTGCATCTCGATCCGTTTCCTGCGTGGCCTTAAATATGACCGGAAGCTAAAAGAAAAGTTATTGATTTAAGAAAATATTAAAGTCAAGCATTTTTCTTTTTGGCAGAGTCTGAGAAAGAGAAGGAAGCGCCTGAAAAGCAAAACAAGGCCTAACTTGATGCTGCAGAGACCTCCTCCAATCAAACTTTCTATTCCTTTAAATGGGATGCTAAATCCTTCTCTGCATTACTTTTCTGTCTCATTACTTGATTAAATGCATTGTCAAAAGAAAGTCTGTGTTTGCGTGCCTTATTGTGTCAAAGACTAAACTCAAGGAAATAGACTTTTGCAATAAAAACAAAAAGAAAAAAGGAAAATTCAACCTTCATCCACCAATAACCTTCCCTGTAACCAAATATGGTTTGTTGCAACAGTTTCCAGAGAGAAACACAGATGTTCTGGGCCATCCTAAGGTGTTCCTTGTCCAGGAAGGTTATAAGCTACTTCCTGGGAGTTCTGGGCTTGCCACAAGGTCTCCTCCTAGTGAGGCCATCCATTATCTAAACCCGATAATCTGTGCTGTGTCGCGGCAGGGCTGGTGCCTATCTTCACTAGTGATTGGGTGAGAGGCGGCCTACACCCTGGACAGGTCACCAGTCCATCACAGTTGACAAAAAAAAAAAAAACACCAAAGGGAGGCAGTCGGGAGGCAACCTAACAAGATGCAGGAACCACCTGATTCCTTTCAATGAATATCTCATCATCTGGGCATAATCCCTGTTCCAAGTGCATAGGTGAGGGTAGAAATGTCCACAGACTGGTAAATCTAGCACTTCATTTTTTAGGTTTTGGTCAGACAATCCTACAGACAAGCCTAAAATCCCTTTTTCCATCTGCTGCCCATCTTACCATCACATGTAAGCAAGACACTTAGGTTACGGCTGCGTAATATATTGAGATTTTAAACATAGACATTTTTTAAAGACATATAAGATGAGACTATGTTGTGTATATCTGGATGGTCTATGTTGCATTATAATTATACTTTTATGTATTCCAGTAGGTTATTTTGCAGCTGTTTCTCCAATTTATCTACTGCTGTTGGGTAAAAAAGAATGTGCCTGTGAGCCTTTTTTATAATTACTACATAAAAAGAAAAACGTATTGCGATAAATATCGTATATCGGCATTTAGCCTAGAAATACCGAGATATTATTTTTGGTCCATATAGCCCAGCCCTAAGATATTTGAACTCCTCCTCTGGAGTAGAGATGGAACACTGACCCAGATGGACCGGCCCACCTATGTCCTGTTGAAAATCATGGCATCCCATTTAAGCTGCTTAACAGTCCACCATGTACTGTAAACTAAATGAGACCGAGGGGTCCTAAACTAAACACCCTCCTCAGTAGGACTATGCCTCGAGTTCCGGTTAATGAACGCCACAAAATGGATCGCACACGAGCGGCAGCCATGATGAGAGCCCAACCTGCTTCAGGAACAGTCTGGGATTTGTGCCTCCAGGAGCTTTTGATTTGGATATACAAGGACCGGATAGTCCTTGGAGACTTCCTTGGCACTCTGAACTCTCATAGCCCCCCCGGGAGTTCTATGATGGTCAAGACCTGATCCACTGCTGGTCCGAAGCCAGGACAGAACCCAGACGATTCCTCCTAAACCCAAGGTAGGACCTGGTTAGAGCCTCATACCCAACACCCTACAGTAAAGCTGGCCAGAGGGGCTGAGAAGTGTGATCCCTCGATCGTTGGAGCACACTTTCAGCCCCCTTTTTTCAAAGAAAAGGAAAACATGGACAATAATAAAATTGAGGCATAGTTAAAGTCAGTTAGAAAACACTTTACTTATAAATTAGTAATCCATGTCACAATAAAGTCTTCTGCCATCTCGGCTCCGGCCAGAAGTTTTAACATTCATGTTTCTACGACACACGGAGAATATAAGGCAGCCTTTTACTGAATGTCTCCATTAAATGTAGGGAACAATAACAAGGAGGTGCTTCTAAAAACAACAACACCACCCTCTACATGTGCTGGTAAGCAACGGACAACAGCCCCCAAGACAAAGGACAACCTTGCTGAAGTAGCAGTCTTACAGCAACACAGTTTAGCTTTTTTCTTCTTTTTTTTGGACACAAAAACATCTATCCAACCACTCAGGATACAATATTCAATAAATACTCAAAATAAAAGCACTGGGATCCTTATATTTAATGGAAAATCTCATTGAGGACTACTAAAGGCTAGAAACATGGTACCTGTGGTGCTACTTGGCAATCCTGGAACTGTGTTCACATGAGACAAGATTGATTTAGTATTAAACACAGAGACGCTGGTTACACACCGATTTCATACAACGTCAGAAAGTGAGACAATGACATGATGCAGGTAATAAAAAATAAAAAAAAGATTTAAAAGAAACAAGTCAACCTTTCATGATGGAGGAACACTATACAGCAGGTGAGGAACCCATCGTATACCTGCTTTGGCCAGGTTTCACTTCTGATGCCAGCTTGTTTTCTTTTACAGAATAGCCGGCATGGACTCTGAAGTTAATTAGCAGCATTCATGGAGCGGAAATTTGGCCAGTAAAAAGTTAAAAATACAATCACGGCAACCACAATCACCAAACCACCCCCCCCCCCCCCCCAATAAGGTTCTTGGTCTAGCTGCTGAAATAAGAAGAGGAAATAGTGTTTTAAAATAACAGTCGTCTCAAACTTGGGCACAAAGAAAGGCGATAATGTCAGGCACTGCAAAGAAATGGTAATAATTGCACCAAGCACAGACATAATTTCAACAAGGCTTCGATAAGGCCAACTGTAAAGATCTGAGAAATAAGAAAAGTAGCTTTGGGTGTGTTGAGGATTTGTTTTTCTGGTGCCGTCACAGATGGAAGAATATAACAAGGGGATCGCCTATTTTGTTCAGTGCCAAGTCAGAATTTTCCGTACGCAAAACGCAGACATCAATCCATCTACCTATAAGTAGGTTTTTAGGCTCTTCATGATTGACTTGAATGGTTTTTCCCAGATTACATAAACTTCAGTGAGTTTAAAAAATAAATAATTTGATGCACAAATTACATTTTATGGAGGATTTTCTCAAATCTCCTCATTGTCAAAAGTAGACGTACCGTACATACTACAGTCATACTTTGACTGCATACTATTTGCAGTCATGACCAAGCTGTAGGTCCAGTTCTGGTTGAAGAAAATGACAATTTTTCTTGGCAGAATTGCAATAGTTTGTTTAAACTATCCCTACTTGCTTTTATTCCTATATTGTAATCATGTAAAGCACTTTGCATTGTTTCTGTACTGAATTGTGCTATATAAATAAATTTGCCTTGCCTTGCCTAAACTGGTTGATCTCCAGGCATCTTTTTAACCCAGAAGCCTTAAACGAAACTGCTTTCTCCAGTCAATAAAACGGGCTCAATGTCCAATCAGACGTTCAACCATCTAGCTGCTGATTTACGGTGAATAATAAAAATAATTATCTGTATTGTCAATGCAACACACATTCCTATGAAATTGATCCTCTGCATTTAACCCGTCCCTTAGGCAGTGGGCGGCCAATGTGTAGCGCCTGGGGCATTCGGGGACTAAGAATATTGCTCAAAAGACTGAGAGTGGCAGTCTGTAGGACTCAGACCCAGAATATAACCCCTAGGTTCAGCTACCTGAAGGTATTCTCCCTTCTTCCTCACACAGCGACAGTGAAACAGACCCATGATGCTACCCACCTGTTTAGAGCTGCTTTCTGCCCATAATAACAGGAACGTTGACCAACATCTGACGTGAACTGATGTTTTCACTTGATACAGTTTGATGTTTGTTACTGGTCTCACAACCAGACCGTTTTTCGATGCGTTTATGACGGTTTTATGTTTTCATGATATGAAGCACTTTGAACCGTCTTGCTGCTGAAATGTGATGTGCAAATAAACTTGACTTGACCTTGCAAACTTCTCAACACTGTGGCCAGCGAGCTGCGTTTTCTCCAGAAGGCTTTAGGCCTTTTCCATGTGGACTTCTTAGAATTTTTGTCATGCTAGAAAACGATGTAGCGTTTTTTTTTTTAAGCATCTTTCAGTGCATGGCAATGTTCAACTCGCTTCATTTTTGGCAGTGATACCGATGTTAGCGCAACTTCCATTTCATCGCAGGCTTGAGCCTTAGTGGTTCCTGAAGCGTTCAGGATCATCCGAACCAATGTTCGTTAGAGGACACAGTTTGGCTCAGCTGAAACTCTGACACAACTGGGCTTTCCAGCAGTGCAATGACCTCAAATTCATTCATTAAAACTGGTTTTGGAATCTAGAAAGCAGGCCAACGTGTTTCTTCTGGAATGACGTCCCAAAGCAAGACCTCAACCCTACAGGCAATTTGTGGACTTGGCTTAAAAGCAGCGTTTATGCCAGAAAACCCGCCAACTTCAATTAACTCTAGCAAAGTGGTCATTTTTCCTCAATCAGAACTGGATCTAAAGTTTGTTGATGTCTACAAAAAAATGTTTTTTCTCTATTCTTGTTTTTCAGGTGCATTATTGTTGTGTTTTATGATAATTTCACCCTGGAAGAAAACAAGAGTTCAAATGCATCGTTCATCACTCAAAATCAAAGATATTGCTAACAAAGCTGAGTGCATGTAAACCTCTGATGGCCGCTATAAGGAAAGGGTGTTGTGAGCAATTTTAAAAATATAAGCAGACCGACCTGCTGATCCATCATGATGTGCTTATCCGTATTCAACAATTGAACTGAATTAAAACCTGAACTGCTTAAGGTCCAACATAGGAAACCGATTGAATGTTTAGGAAATGCGGAAATTCATCCATATATGTACATTTGAACTAAATTTAGTGCATTTCTAAATAAATGGTTATCTAGGGAAATGGATCTAGAAGAAACGTGACGTCTGCCACCGCCGCCAATAAATTCTCGAGCTGTAGAAAACACTGATTTCTCCTTTGTAATACACCAGAGCGGGCCCCTTTCGTGAGAACGCCAACCGATATCCTTCTGGACGTCAACGCGGCCCTGTGCAAGTAAAACTTTTAAAGGCTGTGCTACATACAGGCCGAGTGAAAGACCAATAAATAAGATTCCTATTACGTAAAAACAAGCCGTGGGCTAAGAAGAGTTTTCTCCTCGGTCAGCGATCACTTGTGCTGCCCCCGGGCGAAGTGACAGGCAAAGTCATACTTGCTCTTGCACTTGTGGCCGCAGATGTTGCACTGGAATGGGTTCTCGTAGCCGTGGCACCCCATGTGGATGGTGTACAGGATGTTGTCCGGGAAGTAGATGTCACAGTGCTGGCAGTGGTGCAGCACGTGGGGGTCCTGCGCGGGGGCGGACGGGCCTGGCGCCGGCGTGCTGGGCTGGCTGTTGGATATGCTGGGGGTGCTCGTGCGCCCGCTGTGCTCGCTGCACGGTCCGCCTGCGGGACTGCAGTTACTGTGCGCTGAGGCCCGGGGCTCCGGGGTGACCGGGGACGACGCAGCGGCGTGCGCCATGCTGGCCGCGACAGCGACGGGAGCGGTGGCGGGGTGCGGCTGCTGGATGAGGAAGGGTTTTTCGTCCACTACGGACTCCGCCCCAGGGGACATGGGAGCCTGGGTCTGGGCCTGGGATTCTGAGGGAAGGCTGGCCAACTGGCCCGCCAGGGTGGACAGCTGGTTCAGAGGGTTCTCCATAACCATGTCGTGGTGATTGTGGCTCGGGTTAGCGGAGAGCCCGTCCTCAACCGCCCGGCCCTGACTATCGAAGCTTTCCTGACGCAGGTGGGGCAGCTCGTGGGAGAAGTCACTCACGCCGTCAGCTTTGTGCACCACCATGGACGGGGGGCTGAAGTTGATGAGGAGCCGCCGGCCGTAGCCCAGAGAGCTGGCCTTCTTCTGCAGAACGCTCAGCATCTTCTTGTGGGAGAGCGAGCGAGCGCCTTTCATCGGCAGGAGTTTGTGACGCCGGCGCCGATGGTGGGACAGGTTGCTGCGGTCGCTGCAGCGGAACGAGCAGAGCTCACATTTGTACGGCTTCTCCCCCGTGTGGGAGCGCATGTGAGCCTCCAGGTGGCGCTCGTAGGCCGAGGCGAATGGGCACAGGTGGCAGCGGTGGGGCTTCTCTCCTGTTTGTCGGAAGAAAAAGGAGTCACGAGTGAAATACAGTCGAACACGGGATGGTAACCGAGGACAGACGCACAAACAGTGAACAAACCGATAAGAGGGCCGAGATTAGATTGCAATTTAATCCAGTGCAAACATCTGAATGTCAAATAAACGAATGCTTGCAAAACATGGCCTTCTGTTGGGATTAACCCTAAAAAAAAGATATACCTGTGTGAATTCGGATGTGTTCAATGAGCCGGGCTGTGCCTCTTGTGGCGTAGTTGCAGTAGCGGCACTTGAGTTTGCCGTCGTAGGTCCTCTCGAAACCATCAACCAGGATCCCTGAGCTGTCCTCCAGCGACATGTCCACCGACGGATGTTCCAGCCCATTCTGGCTGCATTCTGGGAGCAGGACGCCATGCGCAGAAACAGCACACAGATAATTATCGCAGGTTTTGGTATTCATGGGTCCTGTTGCAGCTTTCCTTACGTTTAAAAAGTGGGCTTACCGATCCAATAAAACATGTTTGATCAATCTGTGTATCAAATTGGCACTTATCAATGAAAGGGGCCGTTTCTTCTAATTAGTAATTAAATCATTTAAAACTCCCAATGATCTGAACATCTTATTAACAAATAAAGTCTACATGTGAGACTAGTTCTCAAAACCGGCTGATGCTTTTTAAAAAGATTGATATTAAGCAGTTACACCAGATTATAGCTGTATGAAGTTTTTGTATTTATCCCATTAAAATTAACACACATCCGGGTCATTCACAACTGCACACAGCCCCAAGTAAAACCATTCATCCCTCCTGAACATTTTAACCCAAACCTCAATGTATTTTAACACTTCAAATGTTAGTTTTGCTGTGTGCACGATGCTGCCACCCTCCATGTTTCAGCATGAGACTCAAGTGTCTCCCATAGGTTGGGAATTTACTTGTGGTGGCGGACAGAGCGGAGTCGCTCTGTATGGTACGGCGCAGCACAGTGCCAGTCTCTGAATCACAAACATTCCTCACACTGGAAATCTCATATAGCAGGTGATAATTATTCACACTGAATATTATGTGATTATAATTTACACATTTGACTTTGTCACATATACCGGAGCTCATGTCTTGCATCTTCCCACATACTCAGGCGCAGCATCGGCGGCATAGGCAGGCATTGGGGGGCGCCGTGCCCGCCCTGGTCTGGAAGCTGTTATTTGGGTTTTGTTTTTTAAGTCAGAGTGGCCAACCTTCTGTTATTCCTATCTCAATTTCTCAATCGTACAATTCAACCAATCAAACCAACACAACTACTGAGAGGGGGTGGTTGGGTGGGGACTGGGTCGGAGGGTCTCTACATTTGTAGCCTGCTTGGAGATGACTGTGGTCACCGTTGCTAGTGCGGCATGGATATGGACTTATTTCCAATCAGGCTCCTATACCCAATCAGGTTGCAGTATTATGGTTTAAGGCGGGACATACCAGCTGCAATGAAAGCTGCTGCCATCACATCTGTTTCGTCAGAATCCACGAGTGTCACTATCCAAATAAGCGCGCCTTGACCAGCGTGACAAGGTGAAGTTTCTCATGGCGCCTTCTGCTGATGACATTTTCATTTTATACGGCGAGTGGCTAAAACCAACCTTTGGTAAGGGGGGCTCTAGGTGTCGCTTTGCCCAATTAGCTCGGAAAGTTCTGCTGGATGTCTCTCCTTTCCCCAAACGGATACGATGGGAGCAGGAGCAGATTGATAATGTGCAGAACGTAGAGCGTTACACATGATCAATCGGGCTGGCCGGGTTATTGCAGAAGAGCTGTCCTATGAATAAATTACATGCA
This sequence comes from Fundulus diaphanus, assembly GCA_037039145.1. Classification (NCBI taxonomy): domain Eukaryota; kingdom Metazoa; phylum Chordata; class Actinopteri; order Cyprinodontiformes; family Fundulidae; genus Fundulus; species Fundulus diaphanus. The sequence goes on from CM073121.1 coordinate 27,089,175, forward strand.
GTTATACCATGGTCTGGGTGAATACTCGATTCTGATCGGCTGCAACTATAAAGAAAGTTCCGGTGAAATATCCTGATTGTTCTGAATTATTGCGCTGGCTCAAAGAGAAAGCTGACATGATACTTTTTAGGTTCAGTGGCCAGCACTGGTTACCGTCACAACGAGATACACCGAATAGTTCTCTCAGCCGCTTCTTGTGAAAATCGTACACTTAACGGTGAAAAAAAACAACCCATTAGAGTATTAAATATTGATTTAATGTTTATTTCTTTCGTAAGTGACCATGGTATAAGCGGGATAATGCCCTTCGAGGTGTCCATCATCAGACTTCGCTTTGCGTCAGACGGTTCCCGCCTCCGCGTCGTCCGTTAACTTCTGATAATGGACACCCCGTCGGGCATCATCCCTCACGTGGACTGACTCCATTTACTAAACAGGTAAACTGGGAAGGCGACTGGTTGCACTGGACTTTCTGCACGTGGGTCAGTAAAGGGGGCAGAACACAGATGGACACGCAGGTTTGAATTTATTTAAATTAAAAAAAATTAAATTTTCCTTCCAATTATTTTATTGTGGGCTACTGCGTGCGACTCTTTCACATTAAAACCAAGACAAATGCACTGAGGCTCACGGCTGTAATACGACAAGATTTGAAAAAGTGAAAAGGATGCAAACACTTTTTTTTTTTTAAAGAGCCGCTGCATGTCCACGCAGGGCTGCGTCCATTCTAACCATTTCAACAGAATCACAGACGCACTAACTTGGGAGTGATGAGCAAAAAAAAATACAGTAAGTTGTTAATGCTGTCTTTTTGGTTATTACCAGTTATAAACAAACACTACCCAGGATGTTCCGGCTACTGTTGGGAACATTCATGATCAATCCCAATAAAAAAGGTTAAAAAAATCAAATCTATCCATCAAGATCCAAACGACACAGCAGGAAACACACATGCGGGGACATGATACCTGCAGGCAGCTCGTCCACCTCCTTGACGCCGCTCACAGAGCCGGATATCATGTTGACATGTTGAGTCTGCTGGCTGAGATACTCCTGGAAATCCTTCACAAAGTCCAGCGTGTCCGGCTTTTCTTCCCCCATTGGAAGAAAGGGACGGAGAGATGCGCCGCGCTGCTCAGCAACACAGCACATTTGGACACTTATCAGTGAGGAGAACGCACATACCGAAGCAATTTTTTAAGAAAACAAGTCTGGTCAGCTGCAACCAAAACATTACATTTTGAAAAAAAAAAAACAACAACATATTTGTCAGTGCATTTAGTGTTACATAGCGGATTTGTACAGCATACCGACCTCCGAAGGTTTGGGGGGGGGGGGGGGAGAAAGCAGTCCGATGAATTATTTGTTTTTAACCGGAGTGCCGTTCAGTGGCTAGCCAGACACAAAGACAGGAGAACCCCGGAGAACAATGATTGACAAGCAGGAAATCGGCGCGATCCAATGTCTGCTATGTGTTTTCTACACACAGCTCCTCCTCATCATCATCCTTAGCGTCACCGTCGTCGTCATGTTGTTCCCAAAGCCGCGTTAGCCCCGGCTAGCTAGCGTTAGCCTCCTCAGCGTAAAGCATCTTTGTCGAGGCCGGCGCCGAACGTCAACCGACAACTCGCTGTTTACGTCAGACGCAATGTCCCAGTGCTCTAAAGCAGCCACATCCCTCCCAAGTCCCTGATTAACCGCAAGTATTTACAAGGAAGGCTAGTGTGCTATATCAAAACATTTAACCAGTTAAAGTCCATCGTGTTGCGCCGCTAAGAACCGTCCCTCCAACAACCACAACTCCTGCAACAAAGGTTCCTATCAGTTAAAAGAAGCGGCAAGAGAGGGTTGTTGCTTTCAGTAAAAAAAAAGGCCCAAGAGAATTTTTTTAAAGTATTTTATTTCCAAAAATTAAATGAGAACAAAACAACTACAAAGAAAAAACACTTAAGTATCAAAATAAACATTCCAACCAAATATTCTGTAACACATATGAAAAGGTGTTTGAAATGTGAATATGATGAAGCAATGACTTATCTAGTCCTCTCAGGGGCAGTTCTAGAAGGGGGCCAACAGGGGCCAGTGCCCCTGTAGAAATGGTACTGGCCCCTGTTATGGCACCTGTACTAAAGAGATGACATTAAATACACCTCTTACGATTATTTGAACTGGCGAAGAAACCATAACCGGTTTTAATTTTATTTTTTTACCTTTACAGTTTCCCTCTAACAAGGCTTTAAAAATTAAGCTGTTTCACGTTTAGCTTAAGCTTTGTTTAACCGCATTTTGAGTAACCAAGCATTCTCTAACAGATGATGGTTTTAATGCTAACAGCATACATTTGTTGCACATTTAGTTTATATTTGTTATATCTTAGCATGTCTTATGAATAGTTTGTATTTATTTTTTATGAGTAATTTTTTGGCAATGTTAAGTTAAAGTCTCCATGGTGTTTCACAGGGTAAATTTGCAGCAAAGTTAGGTTGCATTACATCTGCTTTATCTTTGTCTATAATATAGATATCATCTTCACACTGAGAACTGTGGAAAACCTTCAAAAGAAGTAAAAAGAGTTTCCAATATTTTAAAGATTTGATTAGACAAGTTTCCTTCACCTTATTTAGTGTTGAGAAAATTAGGTGTTGAACTTTTTCCACATTTTTTTCAAGTTACAACCAGAAACTTCAATGTATCCTATTAATGTTTTCTGTGATAGACCAACACACATTTACACATACTCTAAAGCTGAAGGAAAACAATACACGAATGCATGCTTTTCTAAATCTTTTACAATCAGAAATCCCAGGAAGTGTGAAATGCACTCACTCAGCCCCCGTAATTTAAATTTGGTAAACCCCTCTTTTGCTGATATTACAACAGTGAGTTCTTTGATGTTTGTCTCTGCAAGCTTTGCACATGTAGAGACTGAAAATTAACCACATTCTTCTTTGTAAAATAGTTCAAGTTCAGTCACACTGAATGGAGAGCATTTGTAGATCTCTGTTTTCAAGACTTATTACAGATAAATTGGATTTAGATCTGGACTTTGACCCAGCCTTTCTGATACATGTGTTTACTTTGATCTAATTCGACTGCAGCTCTGGCTATAGGCTTATGATCACTGTCCTGTTGTCATTTGCAGCCCATGACAGGTTGTCTTTTAGAAGTACCCTGTATTCATGTATCTTCATCCATTTTCCAATCAGCTCTAAACAGCTTCCTTGTCCCATGTGAAGACGAAGCATTCTCACAGCATGCTGCCGCCGACATATTTTGGGAGAGGTGTGTAGGGTTACATGCAGGGTTAGCGTTCGGCCACACATGCAAGCCAAAAAGCTTCATTTCAGCTTCATCCGACCGCAGCACCCGATTCCACATGCTTGCTGTTTTCCCTTCAGGGCTTGCGATAAATTGAAAACACAACATCATTTGACTTGTTCTTGCCACTATTCTATAAAGGCCACATTTGGGGCTGCATCTAATGAATCGTTGCCGTTTCCAACCTAAACTCTGCAGCTCTTCCGGAGATACCCACTTTTTGAACACGTAATCCCTTACCTATGTGTTGTTTTCATTTGTCTTCATGATGCAGTTTTTGTCACTAATGTTCCGTAAAAAAACATCTGTGGCTTTCACAGAACATCTGAGATTAAATTACACACAGCTGGAGTATTTATTGCTGAGGTAGCCTCTGAAAGCAGTTGGTTGAATTGCACATTATTTTAGGACAGTGGTCACCACCAGGGTGCCCTCGGGCCCCAGGTACCCCCCCCCCCCCCCCCCCCCAAGGACCATATGCAGTGCCCACAAGCCTGTTAAAAACATAGCAGAGCCCTCTAGTGAGCTGCATGTAAAATGCTATTTTATTCAGTTGCTCTTCCTTTTTAATCCTACTTGTATTAACATAGATTTAAAAATGACAAAGGCCATAAAAACATATTTATATTATGTAAAGTTAAGGTGAGCTTGAACTCTTCTAGTTCAAAGGTCAGTACAGGTAGCCCGTCATATGACACAGTAACAATGAAGTAACTCTCAGTTTCATAAAGGTTGGTGACCCCTGCTTAGGATATCAGATCAAAAGTGGGTGTATACTTATGCAGGTTACACATTTCAGATAGAAAAACAAAAGGAAAAATATCTGTTCTTTTCCCATGCTCCTTTAAAATTTTCACTTAATTTGTCTTGGTCTATCGCCTAAAGTCCCAGTAAAGCAAGTAGAAGTTTATGGTTCTGATGTGACAAAATGTGAATAAGTTCAACTTATATGACAAATCAAGCAAGGTTTTTCTTTCACTTAAGTGTCCTTTTTAACTATTAAAATATATACATGGGTAATTATTTCCTAATCCTCGTCCTCTGCTCGTCATCTATGGTGTAATTTTTCACAGATAAGTGGAAACACCCGTCCCCAATTGTCCCCAGCTGATGAAATTAACCGACAGCCTGTCATCCGCGTACTATGGGACGTGACACACTTTCAGATGTACAGTTTGTAATTATACTCAAGTGGCAAATGAGGCACGACAACAGCAATACGTCCAGAGGCTGCTGACAGATTCATACAAATTTGATCACGATCAATAATTTACAAGTTAAGTGCACGGTGAAGATCATGTTGCCCCATTTGTGTCAAACTTGTAGGAAAACCACTGAGGAGAAGATGATAAACGGCCAATTAGACGGAGACCACTGTATCCTTTTACTCCTTAACAACTGCTACTGTCAGCGCATGCATATCACGGCAGTAATGTAAACCTGCTGGTATCTTTACTTTGCAATATGAGCTGCTCATTTAGAGTTCATCTTCAAGTTTGTCTACCTGTCTCTACTGTATTCGTTACAGCGGGACGATATGTATATGATACTCAGACACAAAATGGGTGAGGTTTCTACCGTTTGGGCTATTCTTTCACGAGTTCAAGTCACTCTCCACAGGTCATTTGGGCTGATACAGTAAAGGCTATGGACACCAGATGGCGCACACACACCAGGGTCGAAATCGGCTTGTCCCACTCTGCTTTAAGGAGCTATAAAAGAAAAAAGCAGCACATGCAGGGGAGTGTGGTGCATAAGGTGAGATTGGATTTAATTGAGGCTGTCCCATGATTCCCTCGTCATTGTCCAAGACTCGAGGTCGAAACATGCGCCTGCAGAACCAGAGGACAGTCGAGCTCATCCGCTGCACCCGGGCCACAGGAGGAACCAGTTACATCACCCTCTAACAGCCTGTCCTCGCTAATGTTATTTTATTGCATTTTAATTATGCTCAGGTTTCTGGTGAGGGCTGAAGCTCCTGAATAATTTACAAGCAGCCATGGTGATTTGTGGGCACGAGAAGACAGAAGAGCACACTTCCCATCGCAGTGGTCTAATTTGTTTCAATAGTTTTGTTTTTAAAAAACACTTGCTGCAGAAATTATTGAGCCACTAATCTTATGTCGTATTGAAAACGAAGAATCTCCAGGGGTTTAAAACCATGTGAATAAAGGAAGGCTTTATTAGGCTTAAAAACACAAAAAGGGGAGCATTGGGTCAAACTTAATTTTGCATTCACGACTTGTTCAGTCCCAGATAGGCCTACGTTAAGCTGTTCCGCTAAAGGGCAGCTGATCTGCTAATGAGACTGGTAGCAGGTTACACTCTTAATGCATCCAGCATTTGACATGTTTGGTCTTTTATGTGAAAAACGCCTTCAAAGTCACCAAAAAGTTTTCAAAAGGTCGTAAATTGAAGCTGTGGTTTAAAAAAAAAAATCCGTCAGTTACACAGTCGGCTGGGATCGGCTGTGAGGATGTGGACCCTTGGCCTGTATTCAGGTTTGGCGCCGTACCTTAACAGGTTTTACTTGTGCAAAAAGTGGCGGGTCTGTCAAAAGCTCTAAAAAATAGGGGTAAAAATGGAGAAAATAGATAGTTTTGGAATAGGTTCTGGAGGACGATATGACGGGTGAGGCGGGTCACACCCTGGACAGGTTGCCACACGCTCAAAGGCCAAACGCACTCTCATAGTTAAGGGCAATTTGAAGAGAGCAATTAACTTAAAAGTCATCTTTATGGACTGTGGGAGGAAGCTGGAGTACACTGAGAGAACAAACACATGCACAGGAATAACATGCAAACTCCATGCAGAAGGAACTAAGGATTCAAACCCAGGATCGTGGTCCAAAGTAATAGTGCTACCAACTGTTTTCACTGTACAGCTCTCTTTGCAAAACATTTATTCATAAAAAAAAAAGAAAGAAAATCTATTCCCCAAACTTTGGGCCCCTGGTGACTACACAGGTAACTCCTTGCTAAAGTCTGGCCTTGGCTGTGAAACATTAGCAGACTGACACCATACTACCTTACTTATGTCTTATTTGTGTCGTTATAACGATGCATGACGTAGATCCGACCCAGGCACAACACCTGTCTTTGAGAGCCTTGCAGTGTTATCCACTTGCTCTGATTCACATTTAAAAGGCCTTTCTGCCAAGGTTCCCCTTCTCCCTTTAATCGCTTGATTTAAAGGCCTCTTGTTGTTTAACACTACACTGGACAATTAATTTACTCCTCCTTTCCCTGAAAGAAATTAGAATTTAATTTAAAGAAGGTCTTTAGCAGTTTTGTGAGACTCCGTACCATTTGTTATGCTTGCGTAAAAGCTGCCTCGGAGATCGCCCTTCTGGAAAAGCTTTTTAATCCCCGACAAGTGCAGCCATAGTAACAGCAGACAGGAGCCTCTTGGAAGCAGAAGGGTGAAGGGGAGACTTGGAGATTCATTCTCCTTTGACTGAGACTGTTTCTTTTCTTGAGGTCTCCTGCTCCACGTGGAGCATTTGAAAAAGGACTGAGAGGTGGGGGGGATAGGATAAAGGAGGTATATATTAAGCTTTTCTTTCCTCTCACCACTTAATTTCCTTGCAGGCGCGCCTTGCTCCGGTGTAATGAATGTAATTGCCGCCTTTGATGAGAATGCTATTATCTGGATCACACTTTACATGGGCAAACAAGACTGGCCTTCCCTCCGCCTCCGCCTCCCATTTAACTCAGCAGTCAGACCCCACAATTATGCAGGGAACAAGTGGCTTTTCATATAACCAGCGTGTCGCTCTCGATTGGCAAAGCTTGGAGGCGGCTACATGGGGACAAAGGATAGATTAGATGTGATATAGGTGCACCAAAACCCCATTTCCTTGATTAATTTCCTGCAGGGCTCATAGGAAAGGTTCCACTCCTTCCCAGCTGAACTCTATCTTTCCTTTAAAGACAAATGTTTTAGCATTTGATAGATGTGTCAACTCAGTGGACAGAAAGACGTCTTGTTGGCCCACAGTGAGCTGCAAAAGTAAAAAAAGATATATATATTTTTGTCTTCTTGTTTCCAATCTACTTTATTGGGATTCTATTGCCCTGCTGGAAGTTAAACCCTCACCCCAGTCTTGGGCCTGTTGCTGCCTCTCACAGGGTTCCTTCTAGGTTCACACTGGATTTAGCTCCATCCATTTTCCCATTTACAGTAGCTATCTCACCCTGGTGTAGAAAAGCAGCCGCGCACCATGATGCTGCCACCACCATGTTTCAGCAGTGGGATGGTGCGTTCAGGGCCAAAAAGGCCAAAATGTTTAGCTTTGGTCTCATCTGACCAGAGCACTTTCTTCCAGGTGTTTATGGTTTCTTGAAAGCTTTAAACAGGATGCATTTGTTTCTCCAGGCGACTCTTCCATACAGGTCAGATAAATGAAGTGCACCATTAATCGGGATCCCTGTGGCTCGTTCAGAGCTTCCCCGGCTGCTTTTCTGGTTAATGCTGTCCGTCAGTTTAGGTGGCCGACTACGTGTTGGTAGGTTTGCAGGCGTACCATCCTTTTTCAGTCAGAGATGATAAATAGGACAGTGCTGTGTGAGATGTTCAAAGCTGTGTCCCTCGGTCTTCATGATCATGTTTGTTAACAAACGTCAGAGTCTTTAACAGAGCAGCTGATCTATGCTGAGATTTAATTACACGCACGCAGGTGGAGTCTATTTCCTATTTATGTTTTTTGTTTTAATTTAGGGAATTCTGAAGTCAAGTAGTACTAGATTTTGTTTGGGGGGTATTTATTCTGACTGAGTATGAACACATACTACACTTTTCCAGCTCATATGCCTTACGCCGTTGGTTCGGTATACTTCACACTTTTTTTTTTAATTTTCCTGGCCTGATCTTTTTCTGCCCTATACTGTCATTAGTTCACTAACACACAAACAAATGAGGTTATTCACACATCATCTTTGTCTCTGCTTCCCACATTCGCAGAAGCCGGGGTGCTAAATGGCCATTTAATAACAGGGGTGAACAGATATGGCTGGATTTTATGAAGCGATACGCAGTAAAGCTGCTGTCACATTAGGAAGTCTGAGCAGGTTCCTGTCACTGCCTCATGTTCATACTGAAGCACCACTAAGCCACACACACACACACACACACACACACACACACACACACACACACACACACACACACACACACACACACACACACACACACACACACATTCAGACTGGCTGCGACAAACCGACGAGATTCTCGCCAATATTCCCAACAGGCTGAAATATCGGGAACAATCAAAGAGACTGTCACAAGTGACAAATTATACTATTACTCCTCAAAGATTGTCATTCTTGAGATCTATTCGCGGCCATTTCATCTTCATCTATGAGTGATTATTCCTCTAAGCAAGCAATTCCCCCGTGATTTATTGGTAATCGATTCATTTGACTATTAAGCTCTCAGCATAGCTCCAAGCAACCAGCAGCAGCAGCATTCACTTGCATATGTATCCAAGAGTGACTCGTGGCGGTTAATGGCTTGATGAATGCCGCTTGCTTGACCACCTGACTCTCAGAGGTTTATGCCATCAGATACAGGTCGCTATCCGGGCCCAGTCACCGCGGAGAAAGAACTGGCCAATATTTTTGAGTGAAGTGGCCTTTTAGCAGTATTTATTTGATGGCCCCCACTGCCAAAACCACGGCCCACAAATAAAGAAGATGGTATTATAGCTTGTGTCTGGCCGGCTGGCTCCCAACTTGAAATGAAGTGTCCGGTCGTGAGTTATCGTGGCCAAACGTCATTTGTACAGCCTGAAAAGTGGGGACATTTTTCTGCCGTGTCACTTTCCAGCCATAACTCATTGTCCCGAATGATGCCTCTGAACGCACAGTTGCACTAATACGAGCATTACACTTGTGCCGTGAGAGGGCTGGTTATGGATCAGCCTGTCTATTGGAAGATAATATATGGGGGATCCACAGACACATCCTTACACACCATGCAGTAATATGTGATAATTGTGTATCAACCCGAGTTATGATCATCAATACAGCTCAAATTAAAACAAATGTGAATTTACAATGAAAAACATATTGTGGTGTGTAAAGGTGAGTAACAAATCAGTGTTTTAAATAATTTTTGATGACCTAGCTTTGTGTTGACGTATATCTGTGTTCATCCCCAAATTTGCTGTGTTATTCCATCAAAACAAAAATACCCCAATGTTGTTCGCCTTGTGTCATTTTCAGAAAACCACAGTTTTAGTCCTGGATAAAAAAAATAGAAAACCGATAATACTTGTGTTATATATTCATTTATTTTGTGAAAATCATTTGCAGGCTGCATAGTTGGTAGCACTGTTGCCTCGTAGAAAGAAAGTCCTGGCTTCAAACCCCAGCCTGGGTTGTCCTGCATTGAGTTTGCATGTTCTCCCTGTGTATGCGTGGCTTCTCTCTGGGTACTCCAGCTTCCTAAAAACATGACTGTTAGATTAATTGGTCTTTCCAGCCCTTAGATGTGTGTTTGTCCTGTGTGTCTCTGTGTTGCCATGTGATGGACTGGCAACCTGTCCAGGGTGCACCATGCCTCTACCCCAATGACCCCTGGAGATAGGCACCAGCCCCACTGCAACCCTGCATGAATAAGCAGGTATGGGCAGTAGATTGATATTACTTTAAATCTGAAGAACAAGATATTTTACCATTTAACTTTTGGAAGACAGGCTGGGCAAAGGTAAAAATTAATCCACTGTTTAATGGATTTTTCGGAATAGGTATTTTGATGTACTTTACCAGAATTTCATTTTGTAATCAAACTATAGCACCTTTGCTGTTCTGGTCCTTAATAAAACATTATTTGAATCACAGTGTCCTAGTCTTGCAGGAAAAAAAGAATAAAGATTCTTTAATGTGTTATTCTGTTCTCATAAAACATCACTATGTTATACTTATGCTTTTAGAAAATTAACTGCATCACACTAACTGAGAGGCGGAGTAAAGGTAAACAACAAATTAGGTGTTTAAATACCCATCATCGATCCACTATCTATACCTCCTTATCTGCAAAGGGTCACGGGGGCCTGGTGCCTATCTCCAGTAGTCATTGGGTGAGGGGGGTAACACCCTGGACAGGTTACTAGTCTATCATAGGGCAATTCAGAGACACACAGGACACACACACACACACACACACCTAATAGGGGTTTTTCAGCTGACGTCACGCTCACGTGACTACTCCGCGCGTCCGCCATATTGGGTGGCAGTCGTTTCGCACCGTTGACCCGCATTGTATTACGCCTTAGGCAGTATTGGAAGTGAACAATGGGGAAAACGTGTTTAATGGTTGGTTGCACGGCCCGTGGAGGTGGAGATCAACGCTCTTTCTATCGCCTACCAGCCGTAATAGTGAATCAGTGTGAAAAAACAAAACAGCTCTCTGAACAACGGCGTCACCTATGGCTGACACGGATATCCAGGTCTGATTTGGACGGTGTTAAGCTGGAATACGCCAGAGTCTGCGGTGCTCACTTTGTCACAGGTAATTAACTGTTAAGTATTTAAAACATGTAAACCGTTGCTATATTGTGGGCTGTAACAGCGCAACACATGATCGCCATGGGAAAAACATAGAAACGGGTTAATTTTCCACCGCTTTCCTGCCTGGAGGCGCAACCACGGAGAACAACTGTTAGAGATAACAAAGAGTCGTCGGCTCGCTTGGATCGCGGCTGTAAGACGACCGAACATAACTTTCCACAGTATCCCGATGTCAATGAGAGTGTGTTCTAAACCTTTGAAACACATAGCAGCTAGTTGTACATTACATGCGTGAGTGGTTGTTAGCACTAACAGTTAGCAGCTACTAACAGTTAGCATGTGCCAGAGCCCGTCTGAGCACAGCTTACCTTTGAACGAGTTGCTGTGTTCCCACTGTTTGCTGGCTTTATGATCTGCCGCTCCTGAACCCATCCATTCGTGAACTGCACATGAGACTCAAAGGACTTGTAGCTTCAGAACTGTTCTGAAGTATAGGCGCTCACACCACAAACAAGGTAGCCGAAGACGTCCGATATGGACAGTGACGTCCGCGCTACTTCCGGGTTACGCCGGTAGGCTTTTGCCGGCGTAAATACGGTAAATACAACTTAATTTTGCACTGGTCATTGTTCTGTTTAAATAATTAAAGCCGCGAGCGGCGTCGAGCGGCCCTGCAGCCAAGCGCCTTCGCGCACCGCCGGCCGTCAGCCACCACAGAAGCATGCGTCGGATTGTTTACATTTTTACCATCTTATTAAAACTCACCCGTCCACGTATGATGGTGATTTCCTTGATGTACATAACTTCGACATCTCGTACCCAACCAGATGTGAACTGGTTGTGAGCCTCTAGACCCTTGTAAGCTCTCATTTCCTCAAGAGTGTGCAGAGGGTTTTCACTGAACACCAGGTAATGCACTATGTCGCCGTGCTCTACATTTGGCCAATCATCTGGATTACGGCTAAACAAGGCACCGTGGAAGGCATAGGGGTCCATATGGTCGATCACGGAACATTTCCTCAGATATACGTCCTTATCTGGTTGCTCTAGCGTGCTGGCGTACTTATCCATTCTCGATACGAAAATACGTGTAGGACAACTAGAGATAAGGAAGTGTGACACCCAATATGGCGGACCGGAAGTTGGCCAGTGACGTCAGTGAAAACCCCCTATTAACCTAACAGCCATGTTTTTAGATGTGAGGAAGCCGGAGTACCTGGAGAGAAACTATGCATGCACTGGGAGAACATGCAAACCCCATGCAGTAAGGCATGGAGTCTTACTGCATGGGGTCGAATCCCGGACCGTCTCGCTATGAAGACTTTTATAGGTTATGGGGGAAAAAGGCACCAGGAAAAAAAAATATTTCCTTATAATTAAAAAATAAACTGAGCACCATACATGCAACAGTAATCGTATCACTTTCCTCCGTAAAAACTCTGTATAACAGTACCCAAAAATCAATCTAAATGTATATGTACAGCATAGATATTTTCTACGTGTACTTCTTTAGAATCATTATAATTATCCTTATGTGTGATAATAATAATACAAAATCTGAGATCTGATTTGCTGTTGGGTCTGACAGAAGAATCAGTGGTCCGCCTTGGTGAATGTTGCTAATGGGAGGGAAGCTTTAGATTAATGAGCTCTTCCTTCTTTGAGGATATTGATCTAATGCAATCTGGCCAGGAACGATTTCCCATGTTCCTCTGCTGTATTGTTAATAATGCATCACCATCATGAACCAAACTGTATTCCTCGGAGGACCTGCAGATAAAAAAGAAGGGTCAGGGTCCTTAGAAACGTGAGGGGCATTTTAAAATATCTGTTTGGATCTCTAGATGAATCTGCTTGACTAAGTGAATTAGTCAGAAACTGCCAGGCCCAATTAGGCTTTAGCTTTTTCAAGGACAGGTTCAACAAACTTCCACATATTTATTTCCAAATTTCTGCTGATCTGTATATAAAACAAAATAAGAAAAATTAACTTTTGGTCCCAATTCTTAATTCTAGATAAAATCATATCTACATGAATTTAAAGAAGTATAATAAACCTAATAAGAATATTGAAGATGTTCAAAAGAAGTATTTTAAAAGTTTTGGAAATAATCTGAAAAAAGATTGAAGAAATAATCCATATATGGACTTCCTAACAGATTTGTCTGTGGTAAGGAGTGAGAAAAATAAACTGGATTCAGCATTTTCTCTCTTTTTTTAAATCCAGTCTTAGCAGAGGGTTGACCTTTGGACTATATGTATTAAAGTACTTGATGCACAGTGAGCTGACGATTTTATTTCAGACTGACATTAATTGTAACCTTGCAGACAGCTATAGCACTATTGTGTCGTAAACTTTTATTCCGCCCTGGTTGATTTACCATTCTCATTAATTGTTTGTATATTAATTAGATTATCAGTCATTATGAGCTAATTGCTGTTTTTATACTGTAATACCAAAGAAAAGTACAGTAGTTGGAAACAAAATCCCTCCTAAAACAAACCCATACACATTTTATTTGGTAGAATAAGACAGAAATAGCATTATGCCCACTACCAATGTGCCAGGTTTGTCATATGTATTCAGAATCAGTTATTAGACTAAAGGTTGATTGTATAAACTTCCCTTCAGGAGATAAAATCTTCAGAGACGATCCAGATTTTGTCTCTTAGCTCTAAAATCGGAGCCTTCTGCTTGCAGTTGTTATGTTGTTCCGGCTCTCCTGCGGGCATCGTTACCCAGACGATGATGGGACCAACCTCGACCATAATAGGAGGGTGGACCGACCCTTGACCCCGGCATTGATCCGCTGGCTGTGTCCAGCTGGGCCTCCCCAAACCCAGTCAGCTGGAGAGGTGTTTAAAAGCTAAAACGCCCTGGCTCCCATCCACTCTGCTACACCCTCATTAGTTACATAATTTACCTGTGACAGTGACAAACCTGTGTGGCCACGCCACAGTTTATTAAGGTCACTGTATGAAAGCTCAGCCGAGCCTAGATATCGAGCATGTGTGTGTGTGTGTGCGCGCTCAGTGTTGACTCCATCTTATATATTAGGAGCTTATGAGCACAGGTGGGTCATTCCACAATTGGAGGACAAGGTAAGCATTAAATACATTTGAAGACTCTACCATTTATTTCACCATTTCCTGTCATCACCAGACAATTTAAAACGTTCATCTGAAGCATCGAAGATACACTTTTAACGAGATGATTCATTCGGTGTGCACTTTGCGAAGTGCGCCCCTGTAATGAGTCATGAGGAAACTGAAGAAAACATATTAAGAAAAGATTGGTTGATGCATATTTTAGGTTGGTGGTTGTTGGTGGTGTTTTTACTATTGATTTGCCAATATTTACTTCAATCAAGTGTTTAAACTATCAAAAGGACAGTAGGTCAACAGTATGCTTTAAGAAACTCATTTAAGAAACTCGTTTTTTTTATTTGAAAATGATGCGGTGCAAGGAATGAATAGATACATTCCTTCTGATTGTAGATCATAAGCGTTGAAAATTGATGGTTTTATTCTCTTTAATCGGTAATAGATGCAGACTGTAATGTTCCTGATGATGTTGAAGACAGATTTGTATTTTATTTTATGTATCAACGCACATTTTTCTCACTCTGATAATATTGGAAACATAGTTGCATTTGTCAGAGTGACACACTGATAATATTAAACATGAAATATAACTTCTTTCCCCTTCCTTTATCTAAATAGGTTTTGATAACAGGAATGCACACATATTACTATTATTAAAAATTAGCTTCGAATTAAATAAGATAAGATGCTTTTATTTGTCATTATACATACAAGGTACATTCAATATAATTGCGTAGATCAGATGGAGGGCTAGCCTGAGCCGCTGCGACTGAGCGCACCGCCACTAATGGCCGACCTGACCAGCATTGTCATTGTTTTAATGGCAACGTGCCATGAAAAAATTGTACAGGAAAGCCTTTAAAAAAGAAATTTAAATGGTTAACAGTTATATTAGATAGGCATGTTGGCATTAAGAAAGTAGGATAAGAGAAAAATAAAATTTTCAGCAGTTCTGATTCACTCAACACATACCTGTGTCTGTGTTGTGTGCGTGAATCAGTTGAGATTTTATGGCAGGGACAGAAAATGTCCTCCAGTTCTGGAATGAACCAGACACGTCTTTCAAAGAGATTTGGACTGCTGGGTCCTGATTTTGTGGGTCTCTTTTGGTGAGAAGCTTTATTTTATTCTTAAAGTGCAAAGATCTCCAGGAGTTTTGCACGGACATGAGTGGTGAGTACAAAAGCTTTCAACTCGGAGGAGAAAAGCTAGCAGCTGATTTTATCATTGTTGTCCTCGTGAAACACCGAGTGTGAGCGCGTTTTTGACATGTTTTTGGATGAAATATAAAAGCTTGCAGATTTAAGACCACTTTTGCTTTATGTCCTCTCTGTTTTTACTTTCAAAGCCAACTTGCTGACTCAAGCGTATTTTTTATTTTTTATTTTTTCCCGGCCCTCGTAGCCGTTGCTGCTCACGAGCAGCCGGACGTTTGTGTGCCATTCATTCTTCCACTTTTACTGCTGCATTTGCATTTCTGCTTATTTTTTCCTGCAGCCGCCTCACATCCCGTTCCATATCCACCTAAAATCACCTGCTTTCACCTCTCTGTTGTTTCACCTCATTCACTATCCCCCCTTTCCTTTTTTTTTTTACCACAGTCCCTCTACACTCAAAGACTATTGGTTTCCTCTTGCCGTACTTTTCCCACTACACACTAGTATTTCAATCTCAACTCAATTGAGAAGGCTGACCTGCAGACATAAAAAATTGGCTTTAAGGCTTTCAAAATGGGAGTAAATCTCCTACAGGTCACGCTAGGGGAAAATAAGCAGCAAATGTAAGTAAGCATGAAATAGTTTTTCATAAATAATCCAAATGACAGGTGGCTTTCTAATGGTACCAGGGGGCTGTAAAAGAATATGTTGGCAATTTCTCCCCTATTAAAGTGAAATAGAAAGCCGAATACATAAGGCCGCTGACGGAAGAGTTGCATGCTAGGGCCCGTTGGAGTGGAGATTGAGGACACAGCTGGGTATTAGAGGCAGTTGTCGTTGGAGGTAAGATGCCGGAGTGATTGCCAGACTTACACTCAAGGTCTTTCCGCTTCGGGGAAAATGAATGCTCCCTCCTTCCGATCAAATCAATTGGTCAGTAACTGTCCCCTTTCCCTGAGTGGGTACAGGTAGGCAGCTCTATTCTGTCGCAGAGTACAAAGTATTGATTTGATTTGTGCTCGGGATTTTTACAGGTATTCAGTGCTACGTCTGGGCAAATGTGAAATCCAGTACCACATGAGCAACGTCAAGCAGCACTATAAGGGCCACAACATTTCCACTGACAGAAAAATGAGTGAAGTGGTAGAAAGTGGACTGAATTAGCAATAGGATCATACGTTACGGAAAACAAAATCTTGGTCCCACACCATTCATTGCCAAAACCTTCGTAGCAGTTTTCCACAGATAATTGTAATATCAGAACTTAAGTACATTTGGAGAAGAAAAAAACTTCAGCATTGTTTTGGATATGGCTACCAGAGTGAAACTGGCTGTTCTGATCGTCAAAGTATTTTATTAAGATTAGTATTATGATTTATTCTTTTATTATCAAGTGTAAGAAATGCAGGAATTACAACATATAGCTTTTAATATTATTATTATTATTATTATTATTTTTTTTTTTACAAAATTAAGTAAAAATAGAGCTGATTGGGGAAGGCCTCAGAGTTTGGTTAAAATATGTTAGTGAACAAACAGTACCATGGAGATCAAAGAAAACCCCAGGCTGGTCAGAGATAGAGTTATAGAGAAGACTGAAGACGAATAAGAAATCTTTTTTTGTTATTCCAATAAAATTTGCCTTCTGCATTTAACCCATCACTTAGGGAGCAGTGGGCAGCTATCACAGCACCCGGGGAGCGATCTAGCTAGTTTTAAGTGATTTGTAGAAACTGGATGGAGTTAAAGTTAAACCCAAGATTTGTCCATACCCAGGGCAGATAATTTTAAAGTACTCTTAATTTTTCCAACATATTTTGTTCTGGCTGCAGAGTGGATCCCAGCCGGGGGTCTTGCTGCATGGAGTATGAAATTGTTGTGATGGACTGTTTCTAAAATGCAAGTCAAATAATGCTCTTTAGTGTGAGAATCCTGAGCTGATAATAAAGTTTCTAAGTTATGTCTCTTCCTGGAGCTTGTAGTAGCAGAGTTTTTTCCCAACCAAAATGTTAAAATAAAGTTTTCAGCAATGTAGTTTTATTTTTAATAATTCAATATTTCAATGGAGAGGAATGACCAAACACCCAACACTGGCGCCAAGATGAAAATAGTCGGTGCCTCCTTCAAAAGACAGCATGAAGGCCAGGTCAAACAAATGGTGAGATTCTCTGTTTACTGAAGTGAGGAATGGTACATTCAAAGCCACAGGTCAGGGGATCAAGTCCCCGTTATGGTGAGCTGACTCAATGAGATCCAAAGCTGAGAGTAAGGACTCCTATCAAATCATCTCAGGCTATTTACAGGCATCAGAACCCGCTGGACCCCAAAGGATTCCCTCTGCTTGAATTCATTTTTCTGAATTCTTCCAAAGTTCGCCTCAAAGTTAAGACTGGTTTTTAGAAAATCCCAATTATGTCACAAACACTGAGTTCCCTTTCAGAGATAGAGAGACCATTTGATAAAGCTAAACTTTTAAGCAGCTAAAGATAATCTGAATGCTTATTGTCACTTCCCCTCAGAATTTCCCTTTCACTTAGATTTCATGTCTGTGCGTTTATGTTATGTTTTCTAATTACCTGACAAATTATGTCTAATGTGTGATAAGTAGAGAGGTCAATTATTTGTGCTTTCAGAGCGACTAGATAAATGTAATCATTCAATTTACAATAGAAGTGTCAATGTCATGAGAGTTAATATATTTGGGAAATATATTTCTCTCATTCCTTTCATAAAGTGTGCCATTTGGGTGCCCTGCCAAAGAAAAACTACCCATCGGACATATATGTTTTGATCAATTTAAACTGAAAAAAATCACAATTATAAGAAATATAATTTACAAGAATGATATAATTCTTAAAACCGGAATATTGATTTAAGTAGTTACTTAACTGCTACACCGTTCCACTGTTTATGAGGATTACCAGTTCATCCCCACTGATGCCAACCTAAGCATCGCGTGTAAGCTTTAGTTATCCTCATTCATTCTCTACAAGGGTATGAATTATTTATGCCTAGTTATAAATTATTTACAAAAAAAATCATAATTAGAAAAAACTTCTTGTATAAATAGAAATAATTTAAAATCACCTTTTAGACTTAATTCTACCTAAATATGTTTTATTTTTAAAATGGTGATATGTTTTTAAACTCTTTCTACCTTTGCTCTTTTTCTGCAGTGAACTTGTTATCAATTATCTCTAAAATAACATTCTGAGTTTAAATAATGCAGATTTTAGCATCCTAGATTATGCAATGCAAAAATGTCCTTCACCTTTCATTGGCACATGAATGAGAAAGCAACCTCAGTCGCAGATGGCGGGCCGTCTCTGTCATACTGATCTGACTGGACTGTTTGCTGTTAAGCTGCCATATGTGGCTGCTCCTTATTTTGTGTGAGAGTGTCTAAGAGAAAGAGTGATTTAAGGTCCCCTTGAGTCAGACTCTGTTATTTATTGCTATTAAATGGTTAATTTTCCTGGGTGCCCTGAGGACTGCAGGGCTGCGTTGAGATGTGAGGAAGATAGAGTTGTGGAGGGGTTACTGTGGATACTTGATGTATTAAGAGTCCAATTTTAAGAGGCCCATTAGGGATTGATGCTGCCCCCTGATGTATCACATTTTTGTTCAGCGTGAGGGAAAAAGACAGAATGTCTACAATGAGTTTTCTTTCTTTTTATGACCAGCAAGTATTCGATACATTGTACCCCACACAAAGTATGCCGTTGCAGGTTCATACACTTATTTGCTCAAGCACATGTGTTAAGACGGTATGAGTCATAGTCGTTATTAGGTGTGTAACAATGCATCCAAATCATGAGGCAAGATGATGCATGATGTCCAGTTCATGAGAGCGAGACGAGACAATATGTTAAGTATATTTGGGAGAAAACTAAACTTCTTTTCTGATGCTCAAAAACCAAATAAAGCTTTCAGACATCACACATTTTTGTTTAAAAAATTTCTGATCAGTGAAGAATGTTTTAGCTCTGCATTGACCTAAGCAGGCACATCTCAGACTTTGAACAAGAGAAAACAAAATCCAGTGTATACTGGGTCATTTTCTTCTGATATGAAGCTCTGATGCTAAAAGTAGCTAACTGTTCTAATCTGCCTCCTATTCTTCTTTCTGTAAAGTACGCAAAATGCTGCTTAACTACTTAACCCAGTGTTTTCAGCCAGCCTGACCAGCAGCCTTTTACAATCATCTCTGTCAATACAACGCGGCAAGTCAAGAACTACTTCCTGTAAAATAAGAGTCAAAAACATAGCTACAACGGGATGTCATGCTCCAGGAACGTACCCCCATGGCTGGTAATAGTAGTCCACGCTCACTTTACCAGGTGAAGCCAGAAACTAGACAGCTGTTTGTGAAACAGATTTGCCCTTGACTAAAAATATTGTGGTGATGTAATACTGTGACATCTCACATCTAAGATTTTATATAAAAAATAAAATATGGGATTCACAAAAACGATACATGGCTAGTTTTTAAATTTTGGAAACACATTTGAAAGTCACTGTTTGTAGAAGTCGCTGCAGAACAACTGATGTGTTAAATACCATAAAAATGCAGAATCTTTTGGGTGTGTTCACCTGCCACGTTTGGTCTGCTTTAAAATGAACAGCGATACTTTCCCGCCTTGGTCCGGACCTTTTGTGCAGGTGTGAATGCATTCAAGCAAACCCTGGTCTGGAACAAATAGCGGAACCGTCCGAGACCCACTTTTTGAGGTGGTCCCAGTCTGTCTTCAAAAAGAACTCTGGTGCGGTTTGCTTCTGGTGTGAAAATGAAACGACCTCGATCCTGTCAGGGTTGAGTTTTGGTTTGGCTTCATTTTTCTGTTATTTTCATTTTTTCATCTCATGTGGGTTTGGTTTGACTTTATTTGTTGTTAGTTTTCATTGTCATCAGTTATTTTCTGTCATCTTCACTTCACCTCCTCAGCAGTCAGTCGCACCTATTAACTATTTACCAGTCAATCAGCCAGACCTTTGTTCCACCTGTTAAGTGCTCTATTTAAACCTCCCTCTGCCTTCAGTTCAGCACTGGGCCGTCTTCTGCTATCCACCACTCCATGCCAGTCCTGCTGTAAGTCTTTGTGTTCTGCTGTTCGTTCCTGGAGAAGCTCTGCTCTTTGTCCAGGTGTCTTCTGTGATTTGCTAACCTGACTAGCTGCTCCGGAAAGGCTCTGCTCTGTGCCCTGGTGTCTCCTGATAACTGCTAACCTGACTAGCCGCCCTGAGTCCTGGTGTTGCTATGAGGCCTGCTGGCCGAGCAGCACCTAGTGAGTGTGGACTCTCTCTCCGGGCCGTCAGCTTCTGCCATCACCTACATCCCTGACCTTCTGCAGCCCTGAACCTCCAGTCTTCATCATCCGCCATCCAGCACACTTCCTTTAAATAAAGACTCTTAAACTTTAGTCCCGTGAGTTCTTCGGTAAACAAATCATGACAGATCCGACCCAACTACAGAAAACGCGTGTCCCTTTGGACTTAACAAGCCAGCGTGGTGGTGAACTTAGCAACACTGCTGCCAACATGCTGTGGGACTCGTTCAGCTTGCAGGACGCATTCCCCAACGCCGTTCGAAAACTAGAAATAAAACATCCTGAAACCTGCATTGAATAAGTTGCCCCTGACACTCTTAATAATGTAGCAGCTTTAACAGCACAAATATACAAAACAAAGGTGCTGTGCGCTGGGTTTCAATTACAGTTTTCGTCCAGCCCTAGTCATTTCTGTCCAATGGAAACAGCGACCGTAACACGTGTGGCTTTGTTATGATTTCTACTTCAATTGCAAAAAGTTTAATGTGAAAGCAAACGGCAACAAACAGCATGTATATATGTATTGTCTGGTGAAGTTTATTATATATATATACAGGACTGTCTCAGAAAATTAGAATATTGTGATAAAGTTCTTTATTTTCTGTAATGCAATTAAAAAACATGAAATGTCATACATTCTGGATTCATTACAAATCAACTGAAATATTGCAAGCCTTTTATTGTTTTAATATCGCTGATTATGGCGTACAGCTGAAGAAAACTCAAAAATCCTATCTCAAAATATTAGAATATTTCCTGAGACCAAGTAAAAAAAAAAATTATAACAGCAAAACAAAATCAAACATTTGAAAATGTCCATTAATGCACTCAGTACTTGGTTGGGAATCCTTTTGTACAGATTACTGCATCAATGCGGCGTGGCATGGAGGCAATCAGCCTGTGGCATTGCTGAGGTGTTATGGATGCCCAGGATGCTTCAATAGCGGCCTTTAGCTCATTTGCATTGTTGGGTCTGGTGTCTCTCAGCTTCTTCTTCACAATACCCCACAAATTCTCGATGGGGTTCAGGTCAGGGGAATTGGCAGGCCAATCAAGGACAGTAATGCCATGGTCAGTACACCAGTTACTGGTGGTTTTGGCACTGTGGGCAGGTGCCAGATCTTGGTTGTGCAGCGTTTCCTGCCACATTTCCCCCTTCCAACACACTTTTTGTGAATGTGCTTTGAAACTGCACTCTGTGAACAGCCTGCTCTTTGAGAAATTTCTTTTTGTGTCTTACCCTCCTGATGGAGGGTGTCAATGATGGTCTTCTGGACAGCAGTCAGATCAGCAGTCTTCCCCATACTTGTGATTTAGTTTACTGAACCAAGCTGAGTGTTTTTCAAGGCTCAGGAAACCCTTGCAGGTGTTTCGAGTTAATTAGACGATTCAAGTGATTAGTTGAATAGCCTACTAGTATCCTTTTTCACGATATTCTAATTTTCTGAGACAGTCTCAGAAAATTAGAATAAAAAAAAAAAAGTGTGTTGGAAGGGGGAAAATGTGGCAGGAAACGCTGCACATCCAAGATCTGGCACCTGCCCACAGTGCCAAAACCACCAGTAACTGGTGTACTGACCATGGCATTACTGTCCTTGATTGGCCTGCCAATTCCCCTGACCTGAACCCCATCGAGAATTTGTGGGGTATTGTGAAGAAGAAGCTGAAAGACACCAGACCCAACAATGCAAATGAGCTAAAGGCCGCTATTGAAGCATCCTGGGCATCCATAACACCTCAGCAATGCCACAGGCTGATTGCCTCCATGCCACGCCGCATTGATGCAGTAATCTGTGCAAAAGGATTCCCAACCAAGTACTGAGTGCATTAATGGACATTTTCAAATGTTTGATTTTGTTTTGCTATTATATATATTTTTTTTACTTGGTCTGAGGAAATATTCTAATATTTTGAGATAGGATTTTTGAGTTTAATAATCAGCGATATTAAAACAATAAAAGGCTTGCGATATTTCAGTTGATTTGTAATGAATCCAGAATGTATGACATTTCATGTTTTTTAATTGCATTACAGAAAATAAAGAACTTTATCACAATATTCAAATTTTCTGAGACAGTCCTGTATATTGGGCCAGACCAAACAAGAGGACCAAAGGACTTTCCTTTTGTGAATACATCCTTTGTCAATCAACGCATAATCACATAAATGCCTTAAAATTGTTTTCTGACAATAACAAAAGTTGAAAAGGTTCAGTGGGTTTAGAGACTTTTCCAAGGCATTGTATCAATCTAAATCTCAGACCCACTTTCTTCCCAGATTTCCTCCTATTTGGCAGCTTTCACAGCTTCCAGAAGAGGAAGATGAGCCGTGCTAAGCAGCTGTCAATAGCACCATTTACAGCCCCATGACACAAAGTGGGAGCCGAGAGACCAAACAAACACTCATTACTGTCCATCATGAGGACTGAGAGGAGGGAGGGGCAATTATGTCTGAACTTACCTTGCTGTCATGTGCCCCTCTTTCTGTTCAGCAGACAAACACGAGGGTCACGGAAGTTGTGTCAACAGGGAGGATATTAGTCTCAAGTAGGAAAATACGTTAGTTGATCCTAAACCTGACAGAACATAATTGTTGAGTTTGACAGCCTTGTTCCTGTTTTGTGTTTGCATGGTCTCACTGATCTTTTCCGTTTTGGAGCATTGATCCTGCTATGTGTCAGATGGCAGAAGCTTTCCAACTGAGCTGAGTGAAAAGCAGGAAGAAAGAGGCAATTAAAGTGCTATTAGTTTTAAATGGTTGGTAATGGGCTCCCATTCGCTATCCAATTTATTGATCTATCTGTAATCAATTGTGGCTCATTTCTAACCTGTGAGCTGAATCTCAATCCGTTTTCTGTGTCATGCGAGAGGGAATGGGGCACAATCCAACACAGCAGAGGGAAAACAAGCACACAAAAGAGTTCACAAAGTCCTTATTTATCAAACAAAAGCAACACCATGATGGAAACCTGTGTCCGAAGAACCAAGCACGTTCTTGATGCTTATTGGATTTAAGAGGAACATAAATAGCGAGCACAGGATTCATTTATATTCAGCTAACTGTGACTATCGCTATAAAAGCAGGAACCTTTGGGAGCTTGCTCCTTTGAGCACAATGCCAGGGATTGAAAGAAATCAGCAATGACCTTGGAGAATTTATCAGTGCTGCTCATCAATCTGAAAATCTGGGTCATAAGGCCATTTTTAAACTGTCATTCTATGGAGAATCACTTTCTCCATATGCCTGGGCATTATGGAGAAAATGATTATTCACCTCTGAAAAACATTTATGACGGTCACAAATTTCCCCACCAGTGGACATCCTGGTAAATTCAAAGCAAGGTTCATCTACTAGCTTGTCCCTGATGGTCTGGTGGTCAGGATTCGGTGCTCTCACCGCTGCAGCCCAGGTTCTGTTCTCACTAAGGGAAGGTCTTGCTGATTTCTAAGGGCCTGCTTTGGGGGAGCAGTGGTCTGCAAGGTTACTGGTTTGACTCCCACAGACTGCTCCTCTAAGTCCCTGAGCAAGACCCCTAGACCCAGAATGCAACCCGGGCGCTGCACGGTGGCAGCCCGCTGCTCCCTACAGGATGAGTTAAATGAAGAGGATACATTTAATTGGAATGTATGTTACAATGACAATAAAGATCATTATTAATGGTGGGAGAAATTTCAAAACCCCAAAAGCTCAACTTCAGACTCTACAGACCTTAGTTAGCATGTTTCAGCTTAAAAGGAATGAATAAATTAGAAAAAGACTGAATAAATGTGGCTTATATGGATGAATGGCCATTTAGAACGCCTCATTTTCCTAGAAAATAAGGCAGCACAACTCAAGCTTGAATAAAAGACTTCTGGAAAAAAATATTTTGAACAGATGAGACAAGAAGCGAGATCTCTGTCAATACTGCAGAGCTTGGTGGATGGTGGGAACCTTATCTTGGCTTGTTTTGTAGCAACAGGTCCTTGCAGTCATTGAGTCGACCATGAACTCATCTGTCCACTAAAATACTCTTGAATCTGTCTGTCCAAAAGCTGAAGCTTGGCTCAAATATGCACGTACTTCAGTCAACTGAGGAAAAACCCTGGGATAAAAGAAAATTAACCATTATTCCCAAAACTATCCATTGTACGTTCACGTTCAGAGAACTCTTCGGTGTGGAAATCCGACACATTAAGTTAGTTATTTACAGATTCATGGACCACCAGGCTCAAAGGCTTTCGCACAGACCGAAGCTCTGTCCTGTAGATGGACCTTGTCTGTTGGCTCATTCCAGTCTGATCAGGTTCTGGTGGGTTTAAGGTAACACTTTCCCATCTCTCTCAGGATCACATCCTTGATACCAAAAGCTCCTCAATTATGCAGTGACACAGAAAGATCAGTTGTCTGTATGGATGAGGACAAGATAATATACAGTGTATGTTACATAAGATTTCTGGGTCAAGGTTCTGGGTTAGTAGATTTTTAAAAAGACGGGACCATCCTAAAGGGTTATTTAGCTCTGGGCTGGATGAACCTGAGATTACCTTTAGTGAATGGTTTGGGGAACACCCTGGTATCTCCTTATATTCACCCCTCACTTTTTAATTCCTATTACCAATTTCTCTGTGTGCATGTACAATACAAGCTAATATATTTGAAAAATATGTCCGGGTCCCTGTCCTGCTCTCTGGTCCCTTCAGGTTTTGTCCTTTTGCTGGGAAGATCTCCTTTTTTCTGTCTCCTGCAGTGAAGTGCATACTCAAGGTGAGAGATTGGATCACAGTAAAGATTTGATGCCGCTGGCATTTTAAACGGGATGTTAGTCTTTATCTCACTGCATTAAATCAAACTGGATTATTATTGATCTGAATAAGACTTTTACACCGGAACATGAAATTTGACTTCAACTGGATTTCAAGAAGACCTCTTTGCTTTGTTGCAAATCTGAGCTCTGCAAATAAAAGGAGCGGATCCCGAATCCAATCAAATAACTGTGATCCCTTCATTAATCATTGATGGCGGCTTAAATTGTAAATTCATCACAGGGATTTGACTTGTTTTAGGTTCATGATAATTTTTTTAGAATGCCTGGAGATCCAGCAGATTTGATAAGATCCAGTGAGATCCAGACCTCCCAGGTCTGAGGGGTGGAGTATAGGATGTGTGTGGAGAATGCAAGTGCGTGTACAGCATCTATTCTGGTGTATGGTTATGAGTGTTTGCATGTGTATGTGCATAATGGTTGGAACGTGTGACTGTGATTGTGTGCTGGTGAATATGTGCTTGTCTCTTTGTCAGATTTAGGTTTTGGGCTGCCCCTTCTCCTGGGACATCTCAGGTCTCCACTAAGTGTGGAGCCCATCCCCCGACATCCGGCTCCTTGCTGGTAGTTGGGACTTTGTCCCGCTGGTGTATGGGGGGTCCTCGGTGTCCGGGTTTGGGTGCTCGGGTGTGTGCTGGCTCACTCCTGGCAGCTGCTTCACAGGACCTTAGCTCCCTGGCTCTGTCAGGGCCCTGCTGAGGTGCAGTGAGTCCTTGGCTGGCTCAAGGCCCATGGCTGGATCTGCTCTGACGTAGCTGCTGCCGGTGGAACCCGTGGTCTCCTGTGCTCTGGGGGCCCTTTCGGGGCTCTGGGGTTCTGGTCTCTCCAGTGTCTGCCTCGGCGCTCTGGGGGGCTGGTCTTTGGCTCCTCACAACCACTACTGAGCATTTCTCTTATGGACAAACTTTACATATACAAGAACACTCTCATAAACACCAGCAGGTGCTTGCATCCAGGTGCTTATAGATACAATACAGATAAGCCCTATAGTTAGCTTTGGCTGTCACTAAATACACCTTGTATTAAATAATACTGTGTAATTTTCAGTGACGTCATGTGTTCTGGTTGTTTCTACCTGTGATTAATTTTTTCTGTTGCTTTTGTTTTTCTTCCTATCTTTCTTTCTGCAGGTGTAGAAGCAGACTCCGAGGATGTTATCATGCACTCTTTTTCCTCTTCTCTATTTTTGTCACCTTTTTCCCTTTTAACATTTTGCCTCATCTTTCTCCCTTCCTTTCTTTCTCTTTTACCTTTCCGTTTCCGAATAATAAATAATAATAATAATAATAATGAATAATATAATAATAATTTCCGATCAAGTTTTTTGCATATATATCAAGCAGAGCACTATAGCGAAAGCAGTAACGCTCCACTTGTGAAAGTAAATCTATTGGGCTCTCTTTGGCATTAAGACAACAATTCTTAATGCTACATTGCCAGACAGGATACGAAAAAAAAAAAAAGATTCAGTAACGATGTTGGAGATTAGAAACTTAATTTCAGCCACTTTAGCATTTGCATTCAATTATTTATCAGACACTACTGTGGCTGTTAAAATAACAAATGACCTCCTATGGATTTCCTCTTTAACTCAAAGCTATTTGGCAAATATGACAGTATTTACTCTGCAGTTTGGAAGCTTTTAGAAAAAGCATGCATTCATGCATTCAGGTGGATGTTACTGTGATATTTAGCACCAATATAAAAAAATCTCACCATGGCATCCTTCCTCCTCACCGTGTATGGTGGCAAGATTGAAAACCTGAGGCATAATTCTGCCTCGTTGTCACAGTACACGTTTTATTGTTTTTGACTCTGACTGTGGCGATAGACAAAATAAAATGTCTTCTTGTCTTTCCGATTTTGGAGAGTGGCGACAGGAAATGGACCTATGTCAAAACTCATTAATACCAGAAATAGGATTTATGGTTGAATGATTAAATATTACCCAACAATATGATTAGCTAAAATAATTTAAAATTGTAAATACTAAAAGGCTTACATTTATTGTATATGAACTGCTTGGACTGCAAATAATTGCAGCACCAGTAATTTTATAATTATTTCTCAAAGAGGGATATATTTTCTTACTGAACAAATGTGTTCAAATTAAAGGTCCGACTTTCCTACAATGCTCAGGATGAGATTTTACATTTATATATATATAAATGTAAAATATGCATTTATTTTAAAGCTTTTAAAACATCTGTAACCAAATGATTATAAATGTAGATCCCACTGTATGTTTAAACGCCTATGCTCGTGTGCTGAGTGCTGATCAGTTTCAAATTAATTTCAGCTTAACAACAGCTTCTCTGCAAACAGACGCTTCAGAGTTTCATCCTGAAAATAATTACCCCTTTATGCTAAATGGTGAAACGCAAAAGAAATGTTCACGCATGTTAAAGTTCAGTTATTAACTCTAAATAAACATTTATTTGCTCACATTCAAGTAAGATATCTTCTCATTTAACGCTACATAAGGTTATTTCTCCCAAACGTAAAAAAAAAAATCTAATGTGTGTGAATTTGCATGAGTTAATTATGTGATTAATAAGATATGAAACCAACAAGCTCTTTTTTTTTTTTTTTTGCATTATCTGCTGAACGGATAACTCGGGTCACATTTAGATATTGTTAAGTGGCTTTGAATAGCTGCCCTGAATTCACAGCTCCAAATGACCCGCGATAATCAGGTCATTAAAATCAGCCCATTCTCCACATCTGACACACTTACACTCATGCTTCATCTGAATAACAAATAAGCTCCAGCATGCTTTCTCAAACAGAGAGGGGGGAATCGTAAATAAACGAGGCAAAATTGGCTTTCTCTTTATTTTAAAGTTGACCTTGTCTTCATATTTGAAAGAAATTACGAAAAGTGAGCTGGAAAAAGGGGCAAAGGTCCTGTCAGAAGTGCCAGTGCCTGTGTGGAAGTACCCGGTTTTCTTAATTCATCCCTTAGGACCGGATAAGTCTATCAATCTGTTAAATTGGAAAGCCATTAGGTGCCCTGGTTTATGTGTTTCAAGCTGTTAACTAGAGGCTGATTGATTGTTGTTCCTTTGATGGGATATGCTGATCTAATCTCACTGTGTGCACGTTTGCAATAAATTACACAATTCATTTCCCCCATTTAGAGAAAGAGTGGGGGGGGGGGGGTATCACACCTCCAGGCATGCCTACGCTATGCAGGCAAAAGAGCAGGGGACTTATTTTATGGTGCTATTTAGCCAGCAAGCATTCAGCAATCCCAGCTTTCCTTCAAACCCCCTCCTCCCCTCCCCTCGGCCTCAACCCTTCCAAAAAATCGAAGCATAATCAAGGTGTATGTTTAGAAAATTTATTGTTATAATTTTCCCCCATAATCTCTTCCATTTTCCTGCAGCCGCACTGACATATATCATCATCTAAAAAGAGAAAATGGATAGCAGTTTAAAATTTATCGGTCTTTGATTCTCAATTATACATGTTTATGACTTCATCTGTCTTCAGTGACTCCAACCTTTTCCATTATGGCGGAATATTATTTGTACGGAATCCATTAAATTCACAAGGCAGGGCTGTAATGGTGGGGCTGCAGCGATTTGCAGAGGGAAAAGTTTTGAAAGGCTGGCTTTAGGAAAAGCGCAGCTGTTATGACACAAGAAATTGCTTTATTGATGGTGTGCTCTGCTGCCTGTGCATTTGGCCATTTGTTACCTGGCCCATATCTATATCTCAGGCTGACGCTGATGAGAACTTTTCTGCTACCTTCTCCAGATTACTGACTTGTAATGACACATGCAGGCCGGCTGGGTAAAATGCCACAATCCAGGGAAGAGTTTCTGGCGGTACAGGGGATGGATATTTGGGGCAGGTGGTTGGAGGGATTAGATAAAACTGTGCATAATAGAGAAAAAACGGTCTACATCAGTCCCATGACCGTTCCTATATACACCATACAGAGGTCATCATCTCTGAGAACCAAGAAAGAAAGACAAAGGGTAATACAGTGCCTGGTAAAAGTATTCACACCCCTTAAAATTTTACAAGTTACAACAGAAGTCAAGTTTATTTTTTTTATTTGTACCACAATTTAATCTGTTAGACCAACAAAAACCATTGCATCAATGTGAAGACTGAAGAAAATGACTATTTGTGTCAAATTAGTTTTACAAATAAAATTTCAAAAAGGATGTGGTTCATTCATATGAGCATGGTTCTCTGGCCTTTATGGAAGAGTGGTAAGGAAAATAAAAAGAGATTGTTGAAAGCACTTCACAGAAAAGTCTCACTTACTGTTTGCAACAAGGCGACACAAAAAATATGTTGAAAAAGAAAAATATTTTTCAAATGAGACCAAAAAGGACCCTTTAAACCAGCATACAAAAAACAAGGTGTCAACACTCCCTGGATGGAAAGTGTGTGTGGGGGGAGCATCATGATGTGGGGCATGATTTGGTTCAGCAGCATAGCTGATGGGAAGATAGATGGCGCTAAATACAGTGCAGTCCTACAGGAAAGAACACTGGAACTTTCCTACAGAGCTAAAACTGAATGGTTTAGATCAAAGCATATTCATAGGCGAGGATGACCCAGTCCAAGGCCTGACCTGAATCCAAACGCGTTTAAAGAATTGAATATTTATGTTTACAGAGGCTCTCCATCCAATCTGACCTCCAGTTATCTTGCAGAGTTTTGGGTAAAAAATGTCAGTCTCCAGCTATGCAGCGCAGACACAACCCCAAAAGCTTTACAGCTGCAATTGCTTCTACTTCTACTGACTACTAACCAAAGATAGCTGAGTACAAATGCACTCCAAACCTTTCACATATTTATTCCAGAAAAGTTTCAAAAACTTGTATTATTCTGCTTCCACTTCACGATTGTCCACTAGTTTATGTTGGTCTGTTGCATGGAATTTCAATAAGATACATGCAGTTCATGGTTATATTTTACATAACAAAATGGGGAAAAGATCATGGGGCAATAAAACTGTTTTAAGGCACCCAAAGATATAGATTTAATAGGACCAGGTTAGTTAAAAGTGAGAAAACCAATAATGTACTAGAATTTTTAAACCGAGCAATCATCTTCCTTTTAAATCTGTGCTGTTTTCTGTTTCCACGGAAAGCAACTTGTGTTAGGCTCAGCTGAATGACATCGAGCTTCTTTCGACTGGCTGGTGCAAAGGGCCGAGTAAAAGTTAATCAGGCTGTAATTCAAGAGCCACACGGGCCGCTTACAATCAATGCCTGCACAATCCCAATTAAAGCTTGCCGGGTCAGTGGACAGCCACTAACTCCTTTAAATGCAATGCTTAAATCTAAGCAATCTCCGTGTGGCCTTCATTGGTTCAATGGCTTGTTTCAACCTGAAATCGGGAGTTAAGAGTGCAAGAAGGACACAGAGTGGACCAGTTTCGGTGATAAATGCTCTGACGCCAACAACTGAGCAAACTCTCTTTTAATTTGTTAACCTAAATGAACCGAAATGCTTTATAACATTTAAACAGATATTATTTACTGGATAACACCAGTTTACTGCATTGTACACTTTCAGTTCATATTATAGAGTACTGAAAGAATACAATCTTGCAAAATGAACATTAGTAATACAATTATAAGTGCACATGGATATTCTCTGAAGAGTTATAAATAAGGGTTACTCTTCTATTTCGTACAACTAGAGAAGACGTGCAACTAGGGCTGGACGATATAGAAAAAAAACATATCATAAAACACATATCATATTAGATCAATATCGATAATTATCAACAAATTCTAAACATATATTTTAAGTGCCATTTTATGCTGTTGCTTAGCAACCTATTTTTAGATACAGTACTCACAAACACGGAATTCAAACTCAACCCTTTATTCAACCAACTTTTTACCAAAACTACAAGTTTTTAAAAAAGTAAACAGAACATGTGCTCTCTGAACCCTTTGAAGGGGGCGGAGTTTGGTTCCTGGATATGTGTTTGTGATTGGTTGGGAGGATGTAGAGACAGAGAAATGCCTAAAACATGCAGGACACTGAGCCCTGAGGACCAGGGTATGGGACGGTTTATCCGAATCATTCCATCAAATCTCGGGCTGTAGGTTTAGGGTTGTTGAGCTGCTGGCAGCTGAACCTCCAACCAACTTTTCTATTTTTTGTGCTGCACAAGATTTAAA
Source organism: Fundulus diaphanus (assembly GCA_037039145.1). Lineage (NCBI taxonomy): Eukaryota > Metazoa > Chordata > Actinopteri > Cyprinodontiformes > Fundulidae > Fundulus > Fundulus diaphanus. Next base: position 27,120,561 of record CM073121.1, read on the forward strand.
ATGTAGGCTTAAAGTATCTCTTTGCTCTCCTCTGACCAGAGCGCCTTCTTCCACACGTGTCTCCTACATGGCCTTGTGGCTCATTGTGGCTTTCTTTCAACACTCTTTCTCCTTGCCATTTCTCAATGTAGGTCAGATTTATAGCATGGACGACTTATGGCTGTCATGTCCACATATTTTTCCACCTGAGCTGTGGATCTCTGCAGCTCCTCCAGTATTGCCTGTGTCTCAGATGAATACGCTCCTTGATCGGCATGTCAGATTTAGTAGATGTGTATGCCTTGATAGGTTTGCGATACTTATCTGTTATGCTTATTTTCAGTGGCTGGATTAAACGTTGCTCTGTGAGACGTCTTCACAACTTTTTCCCTGACCTGCTCTAATCTGGCGTACCTTTGTGCTCAGCATGCTGTTTGTTCTCTAACAAATCTCAGAGACTTTCACAGTTCACACTGAGAACAAACTATGCATGGTTGGACTCTTCTGAAAGCAGGTGATTGTAGAGAAGTTTGTTTATGCGATTTCACAGTATACAAGGGGGACGGATGTGAAGGGCACACTGCAATTACTGGATTATTTTACGGTAGATCTTCAGAAAACCATTTATCCTTTTCTGTTCACATCCCAATAATTCACTTTGTCTTGGTTTATCACATGAAATACCAATAAAATACATTTAAATATATTTTAAAAGGACAAAATATGGAAAAGACAAAGGGGTGCAAATACTTTTGAGATTTATTGTAACTTCCGTCCCTTTATCTAACAGTTTTGGTATGCATTTTATGTCCTTTTTTTGAGTAATTACTATGTATCAATTTTCAAGGAAACTACAGGTTGCCTTGAATAAAATGGGTCCAAGCTGAAGGGCTGGGATTTTATGATCATGTAAACGCATATTAATGAAAGCAACCGGCACTAATCTAATAACAGGAAACAGTGAAAATTACCTTAGTTAGACATTTTTTAATGCCGATCACTATTTTAATGGACAGCCCGGAATAGCCTCTTCTCAAAAATAAGGCAGGTGTATGCTACATAATATTGACAGCAGTTTGTAAAGGTATTAGTTCAGGTTGAGAGTTGCTCAGATGTTCAGTTTTGCTTCATGATGGGCAAAATGTTTTCAGTAGGTAACATGTCTGGAGTACAAGAAACACAGTGCATCACCCAGTCTAGCCTCAGCGCAGAGCTACACTATATCAATATTGATTTTCATTCTTACAGGTACGGTTTCTCTGCTGACTCTTTGTAGTTTTAAATTCCAAAATCCTAAAGAAAAAAAATGTCTCTTGCTTTCAGTCCCTGATATGGATTTTCAAATAAATACGCTCTGCATTAATTGTTTTACTACATTTTGACGAACAATCCAACTGTTTCAGAAGTTGCATCTTACGTTTAGAAGTGGACCTTCACCCATTGTCTATATGTAGTAATTCTACAATTTCCTACAGCATTTACACAGCTGAACTAAATGAACCTCAAATAAGTCTAAGTTCTTCTTCAAAAGCTTATGTATTGAGAAACTACTAACATTAAACTGATTTCATTTATGCAGTTTGTGTCATGTATTGGATTATTAGAATAATAATAATTATAACTACAACACATCGCAAACAATGCAAACAAAAAAACTCACTTTCGAGCAAGAGATACATATCAGGGAAAAATACACATAAATCTCCATTTTTATTCAAATAGTTTTTTTTTGTGAAAATCAACTCTGTTGATCACCGCTCACGTCTGTCTGTGGTTTCATTGATAAAAACCCATTGAAAAACATGAACAACAGCATGGGATGTGAAAAAACAGTCTGAATTTACATTTAGTTTTTTTTATGCACTGAAAAATTGCATTCTTGGAAATATGAGGTTTTCATCAGCAACCTTATGCAGCATCAGTATTTTCAAGTGAAGTTGGCATCTTATAGCAGCTTAACTCTTTGATGGATTTTAGAAATAATTACTTACTCGTAGTGTTGGGTGATTATGGTGCATTCTTTGTTATTACTTATTGTTTTCACTCAAGTAAAAGGTCGACATTTTTTCCCCCAAAACTCACAACAAACTCACGGCTTCACTGTCACCACCTCTTAGTCGCCTGTTCTCCCCGACCCGCTTTCCGGCTTTCTCTCCCTGAGCTTTTGCTGTTGTCTTTTATCACAATTCTGACCCGCAGAAAGGAATTCTCACAAGATATCAAAACAAAAATCTATATTTAATATGGGAGCAATTACAAAGCAAAGTTGGCTGCACAGGGCTGTTGTCACCAGAGCGCGTGTTTTTCATCAAATAGGTCATTAGAGGATGATGGATGTAAACCTATAAAGTATCTAAACTGGACCTTTTAACAAACCACGAGCAACACTATCATTTCTCTAATAGAACCTGCTGACCGTGTCATTCCCTGCTGCCATTTGTCATTTTTCCTTGTGAAATAATCAATATCTGGGCGCTTTGAAATAAATAATATAAAGGCCATAGTAACCTACCCGAGGAGCAACAAAAATAGACTTATGGAACATTCAGAGGCTCTAAATGGCGCGTGGGCAAAGGCTACAACATGTTTGTAGTCAATGTATAATAAGAGCTGTACTTTGGTCGAACAGATTGCAGGATACCAGTTTTTATCCTTCTTTTCCATCAAAGGCTCACAAGATATAGAGCTTCAGCATGGAGTCCAGTAAGAGTGGAAAAGCATGCTGTTGTTTATGTTGCTGCATAGTTTAAATTTTCTAATTCTTTGCTTTTACAGACCCCAAACTTTCGACTAATTTTTTGGGATATTTATTGTGCCTTACAAGAATTATTCACTGTACATTTACAGTTGGAGACCCCAGTCACATTATTTATCACAACACAACAGAAACAAACAAAAAGTATTTAGTGAAACGCAAGATTAGTGTGGACATATATATATATATATATATATATATATATATATATATCCATCCATCCATCCATCCATTTTCTGACCCGCTTAATGTCTCATGGGGTCGCGGGGGTTGCTGGTGCCTATCTCCAGCGAGAGGCGGGGTACACCCTGGACAGGTCATATATATATATATATATATATATATATATATATATATATATATATATATATATATATATATATATATATATATATATGTATATATATATATATATATATGTATACAGAGAGAGCGAGAGAGAGAGATTCAAATTCAGGTACATACATTCAGATCATAGTAATAATACTGAGCAGTCAAATTCACTTTATAATGCCAACTGTTTAAGGAAGTCCTGCTTCGCAGAAATCCCTTCACCTGAACAGGCATATGGTGACGGTGGACTGATAATCATATTAAGGCGTTAAGTTGTATAACAGATACAAATATAAATCAATAAGACTAAATAATACTGTCGCAGGCTGAAGGTTATTAGAGTAACGTGACGTTTTGATACATTTGTTCTATAGAAATGTGCTTGTTTGCACCTCAACTTGACAGGGTTGCATAAAACTGCAACGATGGCAAACAGCTGCTGCCGCAGCCACAGGATGTCTCCATTTGAGCAGCTCACCATGAAATTACACCAGTTACTGTATGAATGGATTTGACATTACATGCTTGAATTTATCTGATTCATTCTCCTAAAACAATCGGGGCAACGCAGTTTTTAATAGGCTAAACAAAAAAATAATGAATGATGAAAATGCATGTCTACTCCCTCTTTTGTAAATCTACCAGTGGTGGGGCCATCCTAATATCAACCTGTTTATTATTAGAAAATGCTCCTATATACCTGGCTCAGAGATTTCTTAAAACTCAGATTTTAGTTCTTAGTCAAACGGGGACCTGTTTGTGAGATTTCCCACAGTGTTACACCCTGAAAAACAGAGTTGCCCGTGAAAAACGTGGCCAGGTCACGCACAGGCTCCCTGCTCTCCACAGAGGGCGCTGTCCCTCCGCTTTTCTCCCTCCACGTCAGCTTCAGCAGCTTCCGAGCAGCGCGGCTGCTGCTTTCTAACAAGTCAATTAATATCAATGAGTGAATATACATGGCGCATTTTACAAAGAGCGCAATCTGAGGGATGAATTAACAAAATCGATTAGGAATTAAAAAAATAAATGACTGCGCGACTAGCAGACATTGTGGAAGTGGCCCTCGCTGGAAATCAATGAATTAGAAATATGAATCTAATCGCCCATTGGTGACGCGCTGTAGAGCTGCAGACCGTTTTTTCTTCTTCTCCACATTATAGGAGCGGCAGAAAATGACGATAAATGAAGGCCCAACGTGCTAACACACGCCACTAAACACATACAGACAGTGTGTGTAGTTTGGATCGAGTAAAGTGAAGCAAATGAACAATTATCCACAAGCAAGGAGAATTTAAATGGATTTATTCAAATTGTTATTAAATTAATATTGCTTCGGAGTCATTATTTATTTGGTGAAATGACAGTGTGGATAGCAGGCCCGTGTGCTGTTGGTGGCTCTAAGATGGTTGTTGACATGAGACCTAACACCCACTCACGGGATTCGCTTTTAGAAATTAATTTGTCTCTGATAGAAAATATTTCATTGAAAGAAATCATAAAATTCAGGACAACTATTTCAAAATAGAACCGAATACAGATAATTTTTTATAATATATTTTTTAAAGTAAATTAATTTTAACAAAAAGAGAAAACCTTTGGTGACCTCACGCATTTTTTTTTTTTTGGAATGCTCGCTCAATAGTAGGAAATTAATGACATCAAAATATATCAAACTAGAGCCAAGCATTTTAAGATAATTAAAGCACGCGAGCCTTAATATTGGATGAAATAAAAGCCCGTTGTCATGGGTGATGAAGCCTATGCGGATCTCAAGTTGTGTTCCTTGTGAGACGGGTCCAAATCCTTCTCTTTGGTGCCGTTCATTTGCCACTAATTGGACTGTATGAGACCAATAACAGAAGAGCGCTCACAGCCTGCAGCCACAGGGCGCACGGAGTGGGGAGAGGAGGGGAGGATGGTCTCTCCCTCTTTTTTTTCCTCCCTCCCCTCACCGTCTCTCCCTTAATCCCATTTGCCATTGTACATGCCCAATCGCCTATACTTTCCGCATTTAACTTGGATGACATTTTTATTTCATCATTAGCATCAGACACCAGACTGACTGACACGCTGGGACGAGAAGGTTTTTTTTTTTTCTTCTCTCCCCCCGTTTTTGACGGAAACGCTCCGGGATGAGACATGCCCATGTTTGTCTTTTTGTGACACGTATCAGCGCTTTATTTCATTATTTCACTCGCCAAGAGGGAAGTGTGTTTTAACGAAGCTCTCCGGGTGTGAAGTCGAGTTAGAAAAACAGGAACTCCGAGCACCTGGGATATCCACAGTCTGTAAATCGGCGTTTTTTTTCCTCCTTCCCCCCCTCCCCTGGTTTTGATCAAATTTACTGGACCTCTGCGTTCAGACCGCAGCTGCAGCGATGCCAGAGACGACGCAAGAGACGTGCGCTCCGGCCAAGGATTCCCCTTTCTTCATCAAGAACCTGCTGAACTGTGACAGCAAGCCGTCCAAACCCAAACCGCCGCTTGTTGCCTCCGCTAAGGCAGCCTTAGAGGGGGGATTTTCCCTTTCCCAGGTCGGGGAATTCAACTTTCCACGCTTTGACGTGCCCGCGCAGAGATTCACTCTGCCGGCGCACTACCTGGAGCGCCCATCGGCGTGGTGGTACCCCTATACCCTTAGCTCAGCGGCTCATCTGCACAGAACTGAAGGTAAGCAGGTGCAATACTTATTCGGTCTGCTTTTCATTATACATTTGACAGAATACTACAACAAACCTGTGCTTTGCAACTTAAAACGTGTTCATCAGAGATAGATTTCCCCTAAAAAGTGTGCCTTTCTTGCGTCTTCCTGAAAGGCTTATCACCTTGTCCCCAATGCGAAGGCCTGCTTTGTTATGCCACGACGTTGGCATAATAGTTCAATAAAGCAACACGCTGTGCATAAAATGAAGCGAGACACGATGAAACCATTGGATGAGGGTGACGATGCGCAGCTTGCTTTTGATTTGTCCCCCGCGCTTATGGCGCACATCTCACCCCCCGAGGCTTCGTCACTGACAGCCTTTTTATACATCCCCGTTTTTTTTTTATGATTTATACATGTGGGATGATAATGCACTGACACGAACGGGTGCGCATTAGATGTTAAAGCAAATTAAGTACCCTTCCAAATCCGATTTTAACATTTTCAGTATTTAATAATTTATTAAAGAGTGTTTATTTGCGTAGACAAAAAGTTTGATGCCTGCCTTTTCCCCCCTCCCCGGTACTGTAGTTTCCCTAAACTCTGCTGAATGTCTGATATCAACAGGCGGCGATAAATGCTCCAAACGCATAAAAAGCAAATGCCCCTATTTTGACATCTTCCTGTATGTCCAAATTCCAGCAATCGAGAAAGCCGGAGCCAGAGATTCCTCTCCCACCTCTGGCACGGACAGAGACTCCCCGGACCTGGTGCTCAAATCCGAGCCGGACACAAAAGACGACGACGAGGAGGAGGACGATGAGCACAGCAACAACAAGAGCAGCGACGAGATCGTCCTGGAGGAGAGCGACGCAGAGGAGGCCAAGAAGGACGAGCTGGAGGAGTGGAAGAAGCGCGACGAAGACAAGAAGCCGTGCCGCAAGAAGAAGACGCGCACGGTTTTCTCCCGGAGCCAGGTCTTCCAGCTGGAGTCCACCTTCGACATGAAGCGCTACCTGAGCAGCTCGGAGCGGGCCGGCCTGGCCGCCTCCCTGCACCTGACGGAAACCCAGGTGAAGATCTGGTTTCAGAACCGGAGGAACAAGTGGAAGCGGCAGCTGGCCGCCGAGCTGGAGGCGGCCAACCTGAGCCACGCCGCGGCGCAGAGGATAGTCCGGGTGCCCATCCTCTACCACGAGAACTCGGCCTCGGAGGGCGCGGGGGGCGCGGCGGCCAGCGTGCCCGTGAGCCAGCCGCTGCTCACTTTCCCGCACCCGGGGGTCTACTATTCCCACCCCATCGTGACATCTGTGCCGCTGCTCAGACCGGTTTGAAAGGCGCCGCAGAGTTTTGATGTCACAGCTTATCGTGAAATAACAAAAGACAATATTTTTTTATACAAAGTCAGACACTGAGAAAAAGCTAACAAGAGACTGTCGCTGTCAGGCAAACATGGACTTATTTTGTCAAAAATAATTAATTGTGTCACATCCCATAAGGGTCCGGATAATTCTTATTCTTATTCTTGTTGACATCTCAGGAGTCTGCCCACTGCTTGATGAGTGCATTTTTATTTTACTTCTTTTTACAACCTGACTGTTGCTGGGCACGCCAGATCTGTGCGATGAAATAAACAAATAAACGAATGATTTAAAAAAGAAGAAAAAAGAAAAAAAGAAACATGGGAAAAAAACTTGTTTACGTAAAAGTGGCGAACTACTTATCACCCAACACCCTCATCTGATTTTTATTTTCTTCTCCAGAGCTGATGCTGTCAGGTGAATTAAGTGTTTTATCTGTTTTTTTTTATTATTATTATTATTATATTTATTTTCTAAGCGCTTGACGGGGGACAATCAAGACACTCCAGCTGTAAAAACCCACGTAGCTCTCTGTTTTTCATTATTTCATTCGGACGCTCCTTCCTCACAGACAGATCTCTTAAGCACAAGACTCCAAAGACAGTTTGTGTTTTTTGAAAAAGAAAGATGGAAAATAAAGAGGGAGAAAAAAATCACTGGTGTAAAAAAAAATTAAATGTATATATTTAATGAGGCGCGGGAAAAGAAAATTCCCCACGCTTCTCATTTGTACAGCAAAAAACAAAACAAACAAAAACATAATAAAAATAAAACAACAACGTTTTGATATTGTATTGCTGGATCATGTTGTGAAATAAATCGAAAATATTCCTTATACGTTTTATTTTCATTCCCTTGTTATGCCTTTTTCAGATATTTTGTGTTCCCACTATGGTTTAAATATTTAATACCATGTATATATAATTAAAGCTTTAAAGCAGGACCTCATCCACGCCCTCTTTGTGCAACAGCAGGTGGCTTTTCTGCCATCATCCAAGGGTTCCGCACTTTAAAGCGTTATTTTACATAAAGAGCGGCTCGGTCAATTACGTGCGTATTTGGCACCATCTTTCCAAAATTACGGGTAATGTATTCAGAAGAGGAAACCATGAACCGGTGTTTTTTAACGTTTGCTTATGTCATGTCAATGTGAAGACATCGGTTTCCAGTTGTTTTTGCTTTACTTGGCTATTCATTTGTTTTCTTTTCTTTTAGATTTTCGGCACCAAAGAGCCTACATTTTGGCGAAATGATTGGTTTCATGGTCTTTTCTTTTAACAATACATGTGAATAAATATCCAATAGTAATACTAGCAATAGTTAACAATTAAAGCTCGCATTACTGTAGCCCAAATTACAGGCCCATATCAAAAATGTGCAAAAGAAGATGTAAATTTTCAAATTAGAGATGAATTATTTAATAGGTACTTTGTTCTACAGGTGTCACGTTCTCCACAGGACTATGTCATACCAGGAACATGCATCATGAAGGCGATCATATGTTTTAAACCCAAAACACCTACAAAAAAGTGCATTTATTAAGTTAGTATATTTTTAACACTTTAAACGTGCAGCGCGATGAACACTTTTTTTTTAGCTCGGTATAGTTTTAGTCACACTAATACATTTTATTTAAGGGTACAGAAGACAGCAAGGGGGACATTTTGACAAAGCTCCTCTTCTACAAGAATCAGATTAGACATCGAGACACCTTTTGCGTTTTCTTTTTAATTTATCTTTATCTGTTTTTGTTTTTTCAAGTTGCACATTTTATATCGATAGGAAGGAGCAAAAACATGGAACTTAGACCAGGAAGCTTGAAGAGAGAAGCTTACCAGTGAAGAGACGATCACATGACGGTGATATTTAAATAGTGGTGTGCATAATGTACTTCCTTATTTATTATTGTTTAAGCATTTAAGCAGCTCTCTGCTGTTTAATTAAAATCCTGTGTTGGCAGGGTGTCCTACACTCCAACTACACACACTTATAAATATAAGGTATAAAAGTATTTACTGAAACGCAAGATCAGTGTGTCTATATATATATATATATATATATATATATATATATATATATATATATATATATATATATATATATATATATATATATATATATATATATATATATATATATACATATAGTCTTGACACCCCTTTGAGACATCATTTTCATTATTGGGAATTAATCAGTCAACATAAACTCTCGTATGATGACCTCATCAAGAGACAAAGGGTTCATTCAAATATCATCAAATCACCCCAGTATATTGACGCGCACCTTACCGTGAACACTCAACACGGCCCCATTACTGCAAATTAATAGATTAGTATGGTATTATTCCTCTGGCACGTATCGATCTGTGAATGTCTGCAGCACGCTGCGTCAAGTAAAGAGCCGCAGCGTTCTCACGCGGCTTCGGCCCGGCTCATGACCTTGATTTGCGCGCATAAATTGAAAAAAAAAAATTACCACTCGATAATTTCCATTTGTGCGACATCTTTATGTAAAGGACTGGAGGGGGGAACGGGCCAAAACAAAATCAGATTAAACGCATTTGCGCGAACAGGGACAAACTGGCATGACTTGTATTGCATTAAAATGGAGATCTGAATGGGTAATGTTCAGCATTATGTAGTTTATTGCACAATGCCCACCTGTTCTCTACACTGGTAAGTGTTACGCATAGAAATTCAAGCGTCCATGTCTAGAATTCTGTCACAGCAAAACCACAAAGCAGGGGTGCATCAAAAAGGTGCTCAAAAGTGTGACCTCATGTGCCATTCGTGTTCTTGGTGTGGCACTACAAGCAAAAAGCAACCCCCCCTCCGCCCCCCAAAAAAACAGATAATTTCACAAGTTTTAATAATCTCTTGTCATGCTGCTGATAATAATGTTTAGGGCAACTGAAGAGGAGGACTGCCTGAAAAAATCGCATCAAACTAAATTTATTGTTTGATATGATCATAATGTTTATGGTTTGAGCTTGTAGCACATGCAACTCCATTGTTTAGAATGCATTGATCTTATAGATTTCATATGTGAATCATCTGTAATTTATGGTTTTTACATGTGCATCAAACATGATTTAAAGTTTTCGCATGTGCATCAATTCAACTTTATAGGTTTCACATTGGCATCAAGTGAAGTTTAGGGTTCCACATGGGCGTCTTATAAAGTTTGTGGGTTTTATATAGAGTTTATAGGTTTCACATGGTCACCGCGTGTGTTTATAGGTTTTCCATGGACATCGCATGCATGTCATTTATGGGTAACTCTTGTAATCACATGGGTTTGGCAGGCAAATACATGTTTTCACACCTTATACCGTCAAAACGTTCCAAAACCACGTTTGCCATTTGCAAAACACGTGTTCCCTCCATCTAACACACAATTCTAATGTGATGTTTCACATGGTTATCACAGTCACGTATGAGTTTATGAGATTTATCAATGTGAAATGGTGTCTTTTTTTCTCATACGGTGTAACTGCACAAGCCTGATGCAATAATGGCTAAGCCTCATACCAATGTGTTTTAAAGTACTATTTTCTCATTGTCACTCTGTTTCTCATTCAACGCGGTTATGCTCTAAACTCTAAAAATGGAGGACATTTGGGCTCAGTCTGGGATCCAAAGACTCCAAAAGCAATGTCACATACACAGCACAACAATGAACTAAACAATGCACCTCACGGAACACATCCAGGATAGGTGGTTTTTTTTGGCTGCATATTATATGTATGTCTATATAAAGATCCTGATACAGCTGTGCATGCATTGAAGTGAACTTTGGTCATATGAGGCAAAGAAATCTTACAAGTACATATGACAGATGTAATGTGTGAATTTTTAAATCACTGTATACGATGGTTACTAATATGATTAATAAAAATGCCATTTATGACATTTTATGAATTATTTTACAATTGTGGACAAGAAAATAAATTCTTGTCCACAATTGTCTCTTTAGACAGTCACATGAGGTGGGAGGGGCCAGCAGTGATTGGTTGGCATTTGAAACGGACAAGCTATTCTCTTAGGCTAATTGATTCAGCTTATTTAAATAAAGCTGGTTCACAACTAAGGCCATCTTAAAACACCAAACAAAACAGCTTGAGTTCAGTTTGTTTTGTTTATAATGAACGTTTATGTAGCTAAGGCAGGTCACGGAGTCAGACTTTGCAGCAATCCCTCCTACTGGGCATGCACATGGCGACAGTGGACGTTTGATTTCAACAAGTTCTTAAATACAGTGTGTCAATAACCACGCTGGGTATCATAAATTGGATAAATAAATAAATGTTGCAGTTCCTTTAAGCTTTTCCTGTCCAGGCTTAAACTCATATTGACATTTTTAAAAATACGTTTTAATATGAATTAAAAAGTTGGTTGGCTGCATGACTGCAACCAATCATTCAGGTTTCAAAAACTTTATCATTCAACATGCTCTGGTGAAATCAACCAACTTGATTGGGAAATAAAATAAATCCTTAAAACTCTACAATGACGTGTAGACTATCACGTTACAGATAAATCCCAATCAATGATCACCGGGCGTAAGAGTGGTGATGCCCTCACCACGTGCTCCTGCGTCAGATATCCTGCGTTTGAGGAGGAAATCTTGTTTTTCTACCGATGCCATTTGCTTTCCTGATTGAACGCGGGCATCAGATTTTCATCAAAGTTCTATTAAGTGAAACATAGGTTGCAGAGCAGCGTCTGATTGGAACAGTTTAAATTTTAATTGTGTTTTTAATTTGACATATAGTTGCTGTGAGGAATGACACCAAAACGCCGAGGGGGCGGTCGATTTTCTTAATTTCTCCCCAAGGAATTGATGAGTCTATCAGGGCAGTAGATTGGAAAGCCATTAAAACTCAATGGTTGGGTTGTTAATTGGAACTTGATGGATAGGAGCCCTTGGATAGGCTGCGGCTGATCCAATCTTCCTGACTTTGTGTTTTCCAATAAATTACCCAGTTCATTTCCACACTCAGATTACATAAATTGTACACCTTCAGGGCTCGGCTGCTCGGCTTGCATTTACAACTCTCTCCTCCTCTCTCTTTCATTCACAGGCACACGCACGCACGAAAGGCGCACACAGAGGGGAAAAAAAGGGAGCAGGCACCACTTTCTTGAATGAAAATCGAAACATAATCAACGTTTATACTTAGAAAATTTATTGATATCATTTTCTCTGGTAATTTCCTTATTCTAGACTTGGACACGCCATATATCATAATACACACGTGTAAAGGCTCTTTGTTTAATATTTATCGGAGCTTGATTCTCAGATCAAAGCGCCTCATAACTTCATCTGTCTTTCTCAGAGCTCTCCCTCCTGCTAAAGATCTTGTTCAGTTATTGCGGTAGGCCGGCCGTACACCACCTATCATTGTGATAGAGCGCGAACTTAAGGCGCGCTCCTTGCCGCTCGGGCCCTCAAACGCGCAGACACGCAGGGAGGGGATGATTGTTGCCATAATACCAGAGCAAACCACATTTCGCCCTTTACCACTACTGGCCTGTAACCCCCCGCTTCCCCATCAAGACGGCATGCGTAATTTATTCTCTTTTAACACAACAGCAGCGTGCAGCGTCCACTTTCACCAACGCTTTGTTAAAATCGTCTGAAAATGGGAGGCGCGGCTACACACGGACATGACTCTTTCTATGTAAAGAGCGACATATATATAAAAAAGAACCATTTAAGTGTCACTGCAAATTTTACGCCTTATATGTTTCTACCATAAATCCGGCATCCTCCCAGACTGCCCTCATATAATCCACCCCCCCCCCCCCCCCCCCCCGCATTTCAGCAGGACCGCTCAGCAGCTGCTGGCATCGCTGCCACTTCAGAATATTTACGCACGGCTCCAGATGCCTCTCTCTCTGACGAGCGCAGGATCTGATGTCAGCATCAGCGGCGTCACCTCAACTGCATAATTAACCCAGCTTCTTTTCTGTTTTTCCCCTCCCAGGCTGTCCAAACAACAACGTGCCGGTTATGTTAGAAGGTCACTGCCACGCAGTGTCGGCACAAGGTGGGGACCAAAGCGGATCTTTATTTGGCAGCCACACCAGCCGCCACAGCACCGTTAATAGTGTGCTGTTGGGTATTTAACACCTCTGGTTTCACGGACTTTTTTCGGTTGGTGTTTTTTTTTTTTTTTGGATACGAGCAACAATGTGGCTCACTGCCCAGGACACAGTTCTACAAAGACGGCATGAGGGATCAGGACAAAAACAATATTTGTCATTTCAGGCCAAAATATTCTGTTGCTCATTTGAGTGTCTACTGTACGGAGCGCTTCACTCTTTATAGTGCATAGTGTGAGAAATGGCTGATTACTGTTCGGTGACCAAACTAAAAGACTGTTTGACTTTCTTTTTTTAATGCTATGTTGCTCATTTGGACTGCTTTTAATCAATGTTGAAACCACCAACAGACATCTAGACTAAAACTGGGTGTATTTAACTTGAAAGATTAAGCTTTCTTAAACGTGCAAATAGATTTTTATATGTAGTCTAAATGCAGACATGTTTTAGTTGGGATTGACAAGTAACAAAAGTAGCATGGGCTGGGCTCCTACTCAGAACCGATCAATTACAAGCACTGTCTTAACCAACTGAGCTACACAACTACAGCATTGTTAACTACAGCAACTACAGCTTCAGACTGAGTGCTAAATTTAAGGGTTAAATTCTCTGGACTGCATTTGATCATCTCTTATTCAAAATAGAAAACACTCAAACTTGAACTGCACGGGATAGACATATTTATTAAACAGTTTCAGAGTTCTGCTTGCACAGTAAAACAAAAAAGAGTCTATTCATCGCTTTTGTGGCATTGTGGCCAACTTGAGGCCAAATAACGAGCCTCGTCAAGGGCAAAAACAGCCCATGTAAATATATCTTCATAATTGCCACTATTGTTCCAAAGTTTAGTTCTAAAGTCAACAGAATACAGTGTTATCCCATGCGTTTATTGAATTATCACAACAAGATAGAAGTTAGTTGAGTTTTGGTCTGCTGTCTCTGGATTTCTGGTGTAATTTATAGAGTTTATAATACTTATGACTATTTAATAGAATGTGTGGAATATGTAAATGAGTTTATAGAGCCAAAATAGTTTTGGCTTACATGAGGACAAAATTATGAGATGAAATATCTCTGTCTGAATCTGAGGAATGTACAGACGTAACGTTGACTTAAAACAAAAAAGTCCAGGGTTTCCTCCAGCGTATTGTAAGCCTGGCCGGCCGCCAGGCTAAGCATCGTCTGTTTATTTTTGAATGCATTGATGTTCGAGAGCGACATAAGAAGGTGAGTAAAGTTCCTGTCCAGGAGAAAATCTCCCGGTCTAAATTGCTAGCAGACTAGCTGTTATTAGCTCGACGCACTTCACATCCACGTTGCGCTCCTCCTTCGAGCCGCATGACGAATCCCTCACCCCTGATCCACGGTATCGCACACACTTCCCAGAGCCAACAACAACAACAGCTAACGCCAGGATTAGCCCATTTTCTGGGGGAAACCCTGGGGTCTACGTGTAGCCTCAATTTGCTCACTGGGTAACTCACTGGTGTTTACAGGCATCAGCAGACGGCAGCCATGTCTCCATCCAATGCTCATGCAAGTTTTGAGCAAAGTTTTAAAATGTCGCACAAAAAGAAAATGCAAATCAGACGTGTCTCCATCTACTGGTTTGTAGCGAATTAACCAGGCAATGCAAAGCGTAATGTTGTCATACGTTGATGTAGGGCTGGGACCTACGTCAACGTATGATCAAAATAATATTTTGACATTTTTAGTATTAATGCCAATATACGATATTTATGTCGATATGTTTTTCTTTTCAAAAGGTAATTATAAAAAGGGTATCTCTGAATCAAGGTTTTCTCCCAAATGTCTCATAGGCACACTTTTAAACAGCTGTGAATAAACATGAGAAACAGCTGAAACATAACCTACTGGAATACATAAAAGTATGATTTATAGCAACATAGAGTAGCTCAATATAAATGATATACCTTATACAGGACTGTCTCAGAAAATTAGAATATCATGAAAAAGTATACTAGTAGGCTATTCAACTAATCACTTGAATCGTCTAATTAACTCGAAACACCTGCAAGGGTTTCCTGAGCCTTGAAAAACACTCAGCTTGGTTCAGTAAACTAAGTCACAAGTATGGGGAAGACTGCTGATCTGACTGCTGTCCAGAAGACCATCATTGACACCCTCCATCAGGAGGGTAAGACACAAAAAGAAATTTCTCAAAGAGCAGGCTGTTCACAGAGTGCAGTTTCAAAGCACATTCACAAAAAGTGTGTTGGAAGGGGGAAATGTGGCAGGAAACGCTGCACAACCAAGATCTGGCACCTGCCCACAGTGCCAAAACCACCAGTAACTGGTGTACTGACCATGGCATTACTGTCCTTGATTGGCCTGCCAATTCCCCTGACCTGAACCCCATCGAGAATTTGTGGGTTATTGTGAAGAAGAAGCTGAAAGACATCAGACCCAACAATGCAAATGAGCTAAAGGCCGCTATTGAAGCATCCTGGGCATCCATAACACCTCAGCAATGCCACAGGCTGATTGCCTCCATGCCACGCCGCATTGATGCAGTAATCTGTGCAAAAGGATTCCCAACCAAGTACTGAGTGCATTAATGGACATTTTCAAATGTTTGATTTTGTTTTGCTGTTATAATTTTTTTTTTACTTGGTCTGAGGAAATATTCTAATATTTTGAGATAGGATTTTTGAGTTTTCTTCAGCTGTACGCCATAATCAGCGATATTAAAACAATAAAAGGCTTGCGATATTTCAGTTGATTTGTAATGAATCCAGAATGTATGACATTTCATGTTTTTTAATTGCATTACACAAAATAAAGAACTTTATTACAATATTGTAATTTTCTGAGACAGTCCTGTATGTCTTTAAAAAAATCTCAGTATTTTTAAAATCTCAATATATTGCCCAGCCCTACGTTGACGTTACACATGGCTGTAATAAACAGGAAGTAGAGGTTACAAACTAGCACATACCACACCCACGTATGGAGCAAGGTTTTAATGAATGTGTTGCTATTTATTTCTCACGGATGAGACTAACAAATGCTTGAGTCACTTTGTCGGTCCAAACGTACCTGTTGTTACTTCCAAACATGTTTTTAAGCGTCATGGGAACATCCGGGAAGACGCCGGCAGCAGAAACAGCTGTGAGGTAAATGTTCACTACATTCGAACTTATTCGACAAATGTGTTTCCATCCCCTCTTTGGCACATTTACTCTTTTCTTGAAAAAAATCCAAAACTTGTTTTGCAAAATGTAGTAAGTTAATTCAAATTTTGACATTTCCATCAACCTTGTCTAATGAGATACTTCAAAATGCGCATAAAAAATGTTGATGGAAACACAAATCATTTATGTTATTTACCATTTTTATTTTCAGATAAAATGTGACTCAAGCACAGAGAAAAACTATTATTAATAACTAGATTAAATGACGACTTCAAAATAACAATAAAATCATGTGTAAGAAAAACTACATTTGGTAGTTTAAAAAAATAAATCTAAATATAATGAGATTTGAAATCATTTTACATTTAAATTTTAGTGCCAATTCAAAGTTATGCCCATCCTGGATAAAAAAATAACCTTAAAAACAGATCATAGTTTGTGACACTCAAGATTTGTGTGTCTAACTAGGTAGTCAAGAGCTCAGCAGCACCACAGAGGACTGTCCTCTCACCGCGCCTTTTCACTCTTTAAAGGGTAACTTGTCCCTAAATCACATTTTTTTTGTGCTAATGGTTAATATGGCTGTGTTATAGTGCTGTCTACATATCCTGGTTATTATTTTGACTAATAACTACATATTTGTTGAAATCCTGCTTTTGCGTCTAAAACCGTCAGTGCGGCGCCCTCCTAAGGTTCGGCGGGTGTCTTGCATTGAATTTCAGATCAGTATTGCTATAGGTTCAAACGTTTTTGTGACGTCACTTGGAGAAACTGATGTGTCATTAGCGCTGCTACTGTGGGCTTCATCTCATACCCCTACGTAGCAAGTAGGAGTTTGAATAGTGAGTTTTGCGGTCCTTCTATTGATTTTCAGGTTAGCGATTTATCGGCTTAGCATTTCGTTTATTTAGCATTTATTTAGCTTTTACTACTAGCCCACACCAGGCTCAGCCCTAAACCCCTGCATGTTTCCTGGTCTGCCGGGCAACGCATCCTCTCAGCACATTTTTTAATTATGAGATCGAGCAGAGTAAGGCTCCGGTGTGAGGGTGAGTTACACTCTGGATTGTCTCACAGGTCTGAGCAGACTGTGTGAAAGCTCATAGAAGCGCCGTAGATGTTTATACTTGACACGGACGTAGGTGCAGTTTTCTCCTAAAACACGGGGGTGGGGTGGGGGTAAACAAGAGAAGAAACAGTTGATGTCACACATCAAAAATGGCCACGAGCAGTTTGGTAAACTATGAAGAATAGTTGGTATGTTCATAGCAGCTAAACAGAAATAAATGAAGGGCTAGAGATGTAAAAGAAGATGGTATGTTCACCTGTTGCATACAGCAAGATATGAAGACATGAAGATGGGGGATACAGTCTGACTGTAAAGCCCATAGGGACAGCATGTGGGGCCTGCTCACAGGGGAGTGGATGGCACAACTGCGTCACTTTTGGCATGCACGCCCTGTTCAATGCGTCAAGTATAAACCTAGCTTCACACCTCAGGATCCCAGTTCAAGACAGACTCTTGTCATCTGCAAAAATACTCAGATGACTCTGCAGTCGTTGGGTGTATCAAAGATGGACAAAAAGCTGAGTACAGGGAACTGGTGGACCAATTGGTGGCATCTCATCCTAAATGTGAATACAAAAAGGGAGATGATCAGTGGTGACTGGTGGAGTTTTCTCCGGGGGGCTCTATAACTTCAAAATAAACATTCAGATTCAATTTAGTTTATTTATATGGCGGCAATTCACAATATATACCAAAAGATATACCGAGATATCACACAAGTGTATTTATATGATTGTAAGCCGCAAAAGAACGTGTTCTACTTTTTATACATAAATCTTGCCCTTTTATCTTTGAGAGAAGTATGATCCATGCTGGATCACATGCTGATGATTGAAAAAAGAGGCAGGGAAAGCAGAATAAAGGATTAGCCTCACTACATGTCGTTAGCCAAGCCTTGCTGTAAAACCAGGTCCTGGAAAAAGACAGAGTGTATTGTTTTCCTGTCGGTGGACTGCTGAATAATTTTAATATTCCGCTGATCAGGTCCAAGTTCTTTAACCTCTAACTTCTTATAAGTTCTTCTCTCAAAAGGTGTGTTTTTGAGTGACTGTACTGAACTACTTAATTTTTCTTGCGCCATTTCTAATTTCTGTCGACCTGTCATTCAGGCAAACTTTATAACAGACAGCTGTGACGTCAGGGACGTGATGGTATGCTGCATCAAGCTGAATTCAGCTCTGAACGCCGGAAAGATGCGCTCCAGGATGGTCCTATATCTTGTATCAAAGAAGAGATCTTTGCGCCCCAGGGCATGGACGATGTCACCATTCAGACATCGTCGATGAATGAAAAAATTTTACTCATCATTAACTTTAAAATATTGAACTTACACAACACAAAAAATACATAAATATATTTATAAATATTTTTATTTATTTAGTTTTATTGTCTTGTTGAAAGTAATGTAGTGAGTGGTGACTGGTGGGGTGGCGCCCTTTCGCCCTCTATTGGCCAGCCGCCCCCATAGATTTCAAGGGAAACAGGAATAGGTACAGAAACACATTCATCATGGGATGATAAGTGAAGGTGGTGGAGGAGCATAAATACCTATGTGTTCACGTGGACAACAGACTGGACTGGAGATGCAACTGTGAAACAGTCTACAAGAAGGGACAGAGCAGACTGTAGGTCTTTAGGAAACTTAGGTCATGCAGTGTTTGCAGCACGGCTCTGCTTATCTTCTATAAATCTGTTGGGGAGAGTATGATCTCTTCTGCTATTATCTGCTGGTGTAGCAGCAAATCCAGTGACTTAAGCTAATAGGTTGGCTTTGTACTTGGGGACTCCTCTAGAAACTATGTACATGACTAGGCAAAGAAGGAATCTTCGTAAAATGAAAAACATTAACCCTGATCACCCTCTTCATCAGACTGTCATACAACAACAAACTGTGTTCAGTCAGAGGCTTCTACAGACCTGCTGTAAGACAGACCCCTACAGAAGATCATTCCTGCCCACCGCCAGTATCTATCTTTGAAGAAACCTGTGTAATATGAGTGACAACGGCATTTCATTTCCCTTTGGGATAAATAAAATGTTTTTTAATTTAATTCTTGATAAATCTAAGTACAAGTCTCAGGTTTGGAGACCTACATCCTGTGGGAGAAGCACAGTGCTCTTCTTGGTCCCCTGATGGCTTGGAGCCTTAAACATCTTAGTTTGCTTATGCCTTGGACTGGCTCTGGGTTGCTATTTCAGTGGTGCTAATTTAAACCAATCTGGATTATAAACCCCGCAGACAGACACAACCTGAGGGAGGCGTGCACACATACATATTCAGAAGGCGGTGATGCGCGCTCACTATCTTTTCGCCGCTGCGTGCGCGCTCTCAGCCTCCCATCACCTTCGATCAATTAGTCAATCAATTAGCCGGCCTCCACTCCACGCGCGGTCATTGCGAGGCAGAGTAGTTCAGTAATGATCAAATTAATTCTTAATCGCAGATAATGGACGTGGAATGAGTTTATTATTTTCGGGTGGAATGAGTTTATTATTTTCGGGTGGGGGTGGCATTTGGGTCTTTGTCTTAGTTCCGAAGGCTTTGTGCGTCTTACTGTCACGGTGGCCAATTTGGCATGCACACAAAAAGAGCCAAACTGACGGGTTTTAATTCGGATCACGCACAAATGTATGAGCGATTGTATTGACTGCACAGAAAATATTAACATACAAATGTAACATTTTTAGAACAGGTGTTCTGCTACAACTGCTCTGTGATTCCCAAGGAAAATAATTTATGGACTTAAATTTCACTTTGCATTCTGAAAACAATTAACTTACGTTTATGCATGCGCAATAATAAATAAACAAATAAAGATGTGACCACATATGTTTCGTTTTACAGTTTTACCCGAGTTATGGATCTCTGCAATTTTGGTATAAAAAAAGCTCTCTCCCTCTCCACTTACCGCCTCAAAACCTTGACAGGAGTTTGAAATTTCCGGGCTCATACTGGGGGCTGCGATTGGCCCAGTAGGAGCTTACCTACATGCAAATTAGGCAACGCAACTTTGTTGCCTCGGATCCAGAGCGCAAGGAGGAGGACCGGGAATACACTCATGTTCCCCGAGCTCTAGAAAAAACACCTCCAACTCCTCCAGTGGTAAAACGCCACAATTAAACCGACTGGGGGTTTAAAGAAGAAGAAGAAGAAGAAGAGGGGAAAAAGCGGACAAAAGAAGCTTTGGCATTTTTTTACGCGCCAGTCGGGTAGAAAGCAATCACGGAATCCAACGGGACAAACCGATTCAGTCAATACTTCGATACTGTTATGAAGCGAGAATGAGTAGCGCAGACGACAGCGGGAGCAAGTGCTCGTCGGGCCCCGTTTCCAGCTTTACCATCCAGTCCATTTTGGGCACGCCGTCCGATGAGCCGCGCTCCGGAGCCAAGGAGCTGTCCAAGGGTGCGTCGCCGCCACGGAAGCGCTCGCTGTCGGTGTCCTCCGAAGAGGAGTGCAGCGGAGGGGAAGACTCAGCGGACTGCTTCTGCTCCGACACGGGTCAAAGCGAGCCGTGCGCGCAGCACCAAGCCCACAACTTTTCGTGTTTAGGTCAGAAATATTTTATTATTATTATTATTATTATTATTATTATTATTATTATTATTACAGGTTATTTACTCTTCAGATGGTATTCAGTTATATTTCAATACTGTAACATTCGCATTGCATGCAGCCCATCCACCTCCCCTACTGCATGCGCCCCAGCGCGGGGGTGAGAGTGGAAGGTCGGATAAAATAGCGCTGTGTCTATCCTCTCATTTCACATTTAATTGAGCCCACTAATTGATGAAACATGTTTCCAAAATGGCTGCACCAGGCCCTGCACACATCGTCAATTGAGCGTTAAATACAGCGCAATTGAATTAATAGCTTACTGTAGCTGCACTAAGCACACTCAACAGTGATGTTTATTTTGTTTTATTTTTTTTAAAGTCGCTAATGTGTGGCTCTCGTTTAGTTTAAGTCAAACCGACTCAATTTGATTGTGTCTGCAAACGTAATTGCCATTCGCAGCGACTGCCAGAGCTTCCACGAACGGCTTCTCACCACGCTCTGCTCTTTGCTTGCGGTTAGGTGCCGCTAAAGGTCTTCTGTCTGGGAATGAGGGTTTCGCGCGGCGGCCGCACCTGTCCCAGCCTCTGCTGCAGGATTACAAGAAGGAGCAGGACAGACCGTGCCATCAGATGTCGCCTCTGTCGGAGGAGCGACAGGCGGACGCCGCGGACAAGCACGGCAACTCAGCCAAGAAGAAGACGCGCACGGTTTTCTCCCGGAGCCAGGTGTACCAGCTGGAGTCCACCTTCGACATGAAGCGCTACCTGAGCAGCTCGGAGCGGGCCTGCTTGGCGTCCAGCCTGCAGCTGACGGAGACTCAGGTCAAGACCTGGTTTCAGAACAGGAGGAACAAGTGGAAAAGGCAGCTCTCCGCAGAGCTGGAGGCGGCCAACATGGCCCACGCCTCCGCACAGACACTAGTGGGGATGCCGCTGGTTTTCAGAGATAACAACCTACTGCGCGTCCCCGTCCCCCGGTCCATCGCCTTCCCGACGCCCCTGTATTACCCGGGGAGCAACCTGCCAGCGTTACCTTTATACAACCTGTACAACAAGATAGAGTACTGATAGACTGTTCTCTATGTTTACCACTGCAGTTCACGTGAAAAGACCAGTTTCAAACAATACATTTACATAAGTGTCTCCATAGCCCCATGTATATTAACTGTATCACTTTATTTGTTGGGGAAAAAAAATCTGTAAGTAACAAGAGAAAGCAATCAAGCTTCCCCGTACATATGAAATACACCATGTGTATTACTATTAATAACAACAGATTTGTACCTTTTTTATTTTTATTATCTCTTCCTGTTAAAATATTGGATTTAAGACTTCCAACCACACCTGGATGAATCCATTTGAAAGGAGCTGCTTTTACACTTTTATTTATAACGGATCATTTTATTTCACCAAAGGACAAAAAAAAAGACAATTCTTCCATATGAGGAAATATATCATTGTTTTTTTATTGTAATTTAGACCCTCAGTTATAACCGCACTCAATAAATTTTTCTATTTCAGTGAAAATTGGGGTTGCTTGGTTTCATTATATGGGGTTTCTGAATTCTGTTTTGCCTTTTGAAATTTAATATGGCCAGTTTAATTTCAAACAAAGAAAACACTGACAACAAATGCAAATAATAAAAAAAATAGAAAAAATCATATTTTCTGATGACCACAAAGTAGTAGATCATAAAATAAAAATCCTATGAAAGGGTTTTTATTTATTTTATATTTACATTTAATAATTTTATTTGTTTTCCAACACCCAAAGCAAATGCAAACAAAAATATAATTAATGAGGAATTTACTGTCTTCTCATGACCAAAATGTGGAGATTAAAAAGAAAAAAAGTATAATATATATATATATATATATATATATTTATATATAATTATTTATTTTAGAGCATCAGGTGAAAAGTCGTATTCAGTGCTAACACACACACACACACAGACACACACACACACACATATGAAGGTGTATACATATATATATATATATATATATATATATATATATATATATATATATATATATATATATATATATATATAAAGTAAATCTTATAATGTCTCATCCTACTTTTTTCAAATGAAAATATTCAGTGAGCTTCCACTACGTCATATGTGAAAGAAAAAAGATAATTTTGGCTAAAATCTATTGCAGATCTTTGTCTAAGGATTAGCAAAAAGAAAAAAGAAAAAGGACAAACTTAATTTTTTTTTTTTAAGCCTTAATTTTTATTAGTCTCATGTTAATATAGATTACAAGTGACCAGAAAACTCTGCAGTAACTGTAAAGATGGATTCTGGTAGATAAAGCACATTTTCAGGCTAGAAATGCTCAGTATCATTAGCCAATCGTGCCTCTGGGCGGGATCTTCTCTCATTTGAAGTCTTGCCTCCAATGGCTCTTAGAAGCATCAGGCCTTGTATAGGAGAGGGGGGAAACCTAAGAAGGAGGCACGTTGTAAAAGTTCAAGACTCTGACTGTCATTGAGCTGTATCTCTATTCTCCATTTGTGTAATGGATTACAGGACAGGCCGTGCTTTGAATCCTGTGTGGTGTGTCTTTTAAAGGCCTGTTAGATTTTCAAGAATTTACAATCTCAAAACATAAAAGCAAAAGAAAAAAAAATAGGGTGATCTCAGATTTTAGAACACTTCAACTCATGCAAATATGAAACACACACCTGGACCTTATCACACATGCGGAGTCTTTGCCAAGCTCACGTTTAGGCTCTCGGGTGTCTGGTGGTTAATGGAAGGGTGAAAAAATTGTGCCATTTGCCAGCTTTTCTTGGGTATCACATCCTGTAGGCTACAAGGGGAGCGACCTATCTGCCCCTCTGACCCCCCCCCCCCCACCTCTCTCTCTCTCTCTCTCTGTCCCGCCAACCTCACTCTTTCAATGTGCTAATGGCTACATTACCTCGCAGAAATCATGACTAGCCGAGCTCTGCTGCCTCGCAGATTATGCCTGACCCAATTTCTGCAGCAGCCGCCCCGCGTTTCAGGGAAAATGGATAGCGTTAAACAACAGATGTGATTTATGGGTAACTCTGGCAACATGGCGAGGAGGAGGTGAGGTGCAGGAGGATGAATTTGTGACAGATAGGGGAGAGAAGGGAGGAGGGGGGGGGCGATAACGCTTACGAAAAGGAGCAATAGCTTTGCTTGAATGAAGCTGTTTATTAGTTTCCAAGTGGTCATTATGTCATCATGTGTGACGGCAATGCACCGCACTTTTGGATGGATGTTTGCACCCCACTGACTTGTGGGTAATCTGCATGACCTGTCACCCTCAGGTGTTTGATTTACAAGACAAGGGAAGGAGAGAGAGAGAGATGTGCGGCACGCAGCGGCAAAGGGAAGAGCGCTCTATGTAACTATGTATCACCGCAATGGCAGGCGTGAATTACAAATTTTAATAGCAGAGCAATGAAAATGATTTGAAGTGGCTTAAACTGCAAAGAGACGGAGACTAGCGCGACGCTGAAGATTTGTTGAGATGATATGTTTTGCCTTAGGATTCATCAAACGGTCCTGGTAAGGTGAAAAGCAAGTGTAATTCACTCTGGGAGATAATTTATGATACAAGTAATGGGAACTGTGGGCTCCACGAAGAGGGAGAGCACACGGGGCAAATTGATTCCCAGGCTAATTTTCTTAAAACATATTTACAGGATCATTATGAATCATAGGAAAACGTCCAGATATCACAGCCCCTTTACATCTTCAGACAAGATCTAATCTGACTTAATCAAGATTATTGAGTTTAAGAACGCAACACTATTATCTAACCCTCCTCAAGATCTTCTTTTACACAAATCCCATCTTTTCATCATTTGTTGGGCTGAGGGCCTTTCATCTAGCTCGCAACTTGTTTACAGACATTTGATTTATAAAATAAAAGGGGAACTTGCGGCTTGATATTAGAATAAAGGGATATAACACCAGAAACAGATGCAGGCAAGAGTTGTAAAAGCGATCGCAATGCATTAAGCCAGGCAACTCTCAAGACCTGTTTTGCTCCCTAAATGAATTTGAGAGGAGCATAACGAGGTTTTTGAAGGCAGGCCCTGTCATCCACCCGGCTTTAACCAGCCCCTGTATTTATGGGTTAATGGTTAAAAAGGAGAGCTCCAAGCAGGAGCGATTTTTTATGATTCTGTTTTATATCAACTGGAAATGAAGGAGCTGAAGGGAAATTGTGTTTGCCCACCAGCCCCCTCCCCAACACACACGGCCCCTTCCTCTAGACAGAAAGGGAATATGCGACCAGGCAGCAGGGATGGTCAGTGAAACATATGGGCTGATTCATTAGAAATCACTTAAGAAAGTGAAAATCCGCATGATAATGGAAGGGAAGAAACCTGAGTGCTGTCAAAAACTATATACCGCTTAGAGATATCTTTTCTTTGTACATTTTTTTATCACACTTACATGTTACAGATACATACATATTAATATCAAAGGTAGCATACAATAGGTACAAAATGCAGTTTTGAGTATAAATTTAGAGTAGACTTTGACTGAGACAGTAATTTCCCCACTAAACGTAATGACTTGTTGTTCCACCGTCAGCAGCAACAGCTGCATCAGCAGCTATTGTTTGCGATAACTGACATATTTTTTTACTTCCCTGTTGAGGAATTGTGGCAAACTCCTCTTTGCAGAATTCAGCCACATTGAAGGGCTTTATGATCGACAAAGCTCAGGTTAGCGTCATGCCACAGAACCTAAACTAGATTTCACTCCAGACTTTGACTAGGCCCCTGCAACACCATTTTTTTGAGCGTCATTAAGATTTAGACTTGCTGGTTTGCTTTGGAACGTTGTCCTGTTGCACAACACCAGTGTCTTTGATCTTAAAGTTCTGAAATAATGGCTTGGCTTTCTCCATCATGATGCCCAGTTGGAAAGCAGAACTTCTGGTTTCATTACAGCAAGTCGTCCAGTCAATGAAGCAGCAAAGCAGCCTCAGACCACCATACAACTACCACCTTGTTTTTTTTTTCGTGAAATACTGTTTGAGTTTTACATCAGATTCAAGGGGACACCCCTTCTGAAAAAGTTCCACATTTGTATCTTCACTCAGTAGAATATGTTCTCAAACGTCTTGTAGATCATTAAGATATTTATATCCAGAGCTCTGCATGTTGGTCTAGGTTCTTTAATGACCTCCTGCATGAGTCGCTGATGTGAGCTCTAGATAAATGTTATATGTCTGACTAACCTGGGAAAAGCTCCCCACTGTTCTGTGCTTTCTCCGTTTGTGGATATGGATCAAACAGGGTTGCCCTTAGGAGCTCAGTAAGGGTGGTTCTGTGACAGGATGCCATTTGTGCAACAAGTCCAGTCGTGAAATCCCTCTTAAATATTTCCCATTCAACTATGAGTGGTATTATAACAAAGGGGAAGTGATTAGGAACTACAGCAATTTAGCTACAAAGATGTGGGCCACGTAATCTGACAGAGCGGGCACTGGACACTGAGGTGGAGAGTGCGCAGAGGTCGCCAACTTTCGAGTCAATTGCTATGGACCTCTAAAGTTCATGGGGCTTTCAGATTAGAGTCAATCGTGTTCAGAGAGCTTTGTGGAATGGGTTTCCATGGCCAAGAAGCTGCATTCAAACCATAAATCACTAACTACAATGCAAATCATCGACAGCAGTGGTGTAAAGCACACCACCACTGGACTGAAGAGCAGTTTTACATTTTCTGGAGAGGTGAATCATGCTTCTCCATCTGGCAATCTGATGAATGAGTCTGGGTTTTGTGGTTGCCAGGAGAACGGTATTTGACTGACTGCATTGCACCAAGTGTAAAGTCAGGTGGAGGGAGGTCTCTGGTGTGTTTTTCAGGAGCTGGGCTTGGCCCCTTAGTTCCACTGAAAGGAGCATTGAATGTTTCAGCAGACCAAGACATTTTGGATAATACCATGAACCCAACATTGTGGGAACAGTTTGGAGATGACCCTTTCCTCTTTCGACATGACTACATCAGTGCGCATAACAAGGTCCATAAAGACATGGATGGGGGAGTTTGGTGTGGATGACATTGACTGGCCTGCACAGAGCTTTGAGCTCAACCCGATAGAACCCCTTTGGGATGAATTAGGATGGAGACTGAGAGCCAGGCCATCTCATCCAACATCAGTGTTTGACCTCACAAATGCGCTTTTGGAAGAATGAAGAAAAGTTTCCATGAACACGTCCCAGAACCTTGTGAACAGCCTTCTCCGAACAGTTGAAGCTGTTACATCTCCAAAGGGTGGACCCACATCATATTGCAACCTATGGATAAAACTGAGATCACACTTAAGCTTATATGCGAGTCAATGCAGGTGAGCAGATACGTTTTGCAGTACGGTATATATTAAATATAGCTTTTTCCACATAGATTAAATAATCATTTTAATTCTTCATATTGTATTTACTCTGGTCTTCCATTTCTGATAGTAAAATATATTTGATGACATTTAATCATAACCAACCCCCCCCCCCCCCAGAAAAAAGTAAACAATAACAGAAATATTTTTCACAGCATTGTCTGTTTTCTTTCCCATTTTGATACCTGGAGTAAAATCAGGTCTGCTTAAACTCTGCCTAATGCAACTAATAGCTCAGTTATCTGTATCCAAAAGTCGAATAAAAATATAAGCGCTTATTTAAACCACAATGAAAAAAACCTTTCGGTCTCCAAGTTAAAGTCCTCAAGAACATTGTTTAACCAAAGACGTGGATCAGACCCTCATTGGCAGACTGAATCACGCTTCATTGTTAAATTACCGACCATTTCTTGAACTGTCTATCTGAAGTGCTCCTCTCAGCACAATATGCATCAGACTATTACGGACTACAGTATGTGTAGAAAATGCAGCCATTACTCAGGAGATAAGTCCATTAGCATTACCTTTGACACAATAATGGCTGTGACATACAATTTTCTCCTCTCCATTTTTGTATTTGTAAGGATAATGGGGGGTGGTGGTGGGGGTGGGGGGGATTATCTTGAAGGCCTCGCACTACACACTCAAGCGTGAGACCACCGAGACAGAGAGCTCTGCAACAGTTGTTTTAACATCCTCCCCCTCAGTCCGTCCCCTCTGCTTCCAAACCCCTCAGAGGGAATCAGGGAAGATAAAGCATGTCATTATTCTATTAAAGACCTACAATTTTTGTAATGGGACTTGCAGCGGTCGGCAGAAGTGCAGGCAGCTTCTTCAATATCCTGGACATTATTTGCTCGTTTAGTTAAATGATGTTTCTAATTCCCTCATAATTACTTGTAATGAGGCTGTCTCCCTCGTTTTGATGCGGCCACATCTTAATACGGCTTGGCATTCTTTTTTAGGGGTAATTACCTCTCATGAGGCCAGGGAGCGAGCCTGCGGTTTGCTGTGCGCTGCACACGTGGCAAATTGGCTTGTTTCCTGCCATCTTGTCTTCCTGCAAATTGGTAAATTAGGTTTCTCGGTTGGAGCATTACAATTGTTAAGTTTGCTGTCTTGGCTCCTTCAAACGGTCTGCTTCTCTCTGAGAGGAAAAAAAAAATGTTTATTCTGTTTTTTTTCTCTCCTGATGTGGGTTTTTATGTTCGGAGTTTGCAGAAAGGGGTGCTGACTGTTGGGGCATTAAGGACAACCTGTTAAAGGAACGGTTTTGATATTGTCTGGACACTTATTACACATAGCGGCAACGCAATTGTAAATAATTAAAAGTAAATAGATCTTCACACCAGGCTTAAAATTGTTCCGCTATGAACTGAAAACTGGAATCGTTCCGTTACTGGTATCAAGGTTTAAAAAAGTTACCATTTGTGCTGTTTCTATGATTTCTATGAGTCCTGTGGAACACAGAGAAAAGCAGCGCGGTCCCTCCCCCACCCACTGCTGTGCCCTGCTTTTCAGCTGGCTGAATAAGAACTACTACACTTTTCTCTTGATAGCAAACTAGGAAAAATCTGTCATTTGGAAACATTTCCACTCCTAATATCCATGGAAGAAGATGGCAGAAGGGAACTTTTCAGCTGTTTATGAATCCCTGCTGGCCTGGGGATTCAGAATATGTAAACAGTGCAGTTCGACAAATGTTAAACATGCACTAAGGACATTATTGTTTCATAGAAAGTTATGCCAACAGAGAACTAAAAAGTTGAATAATTTCTGCTGCATGTATGTGAGGTTTTGTAGGTTGTACATGCAGCTGAAACTGGATGTTTGCTTTGTAACCATGTCTCCTACTCTTTTCTTACTTTAGGTCAGACCAACATAATTTATATTTACTAAACGCCATAAATAATTATAGTCGATTTCCTTGAATATTATTATTTTTCTTACTTTTCCCCTGTATGACAGGGCCAAAGAGTTTGGGCAACCCCACAACGCTCCTCACTACAGTTTACTGAAATTTTGGCCCATTCCTCCTGACAGAACCGTTGCAACCGAGTCGGGTTTGTAGGCTGCTCTGCTCACATGCACATTTTCTGACCCTTTTGAGATCAAGGATTTGTGATTTCTTCTTCAAAAGATTTTCTTTGTGACTAATTGGCGCTATGGTTATGGTCATTGTCTGTTTCAAAGACCCATTTGTGCGTCAGTTTTAAATTCTTCTCTGAATGGCTTAATTACTAACCTTACTGTGTAAAAATGATGCTCTCGTTTCAGTTTAACCCTCCATCTTCATAAAGTCTTTTACTTTTTTTAGGGGTTGATACACACATTTCGACCAAAACATGTTTATCCCAGAACCTGTCATCTTCCTAAACAGTGTGTTGGCTGGACGTTCCTGTGCTGTTTCTACTGTCTTCTAATTGTTTGAACAGATAGACCCAATGATGAACCAGACATGTTAAGGTCCACAATCTATTCCTGATATCTTGCCTGACTTACTCTGATTTCCACATGGTGTCACAAAGGGAAACAATGTCTTAAAGGTGTTGCCTTAAATAAATCCAAAGTTGCGTCTCAATTTAACCCTCATGAACCAATCAGAAGCTTAAAAAGCCATGATATCATCATTTAGGGCTTTTACAAGTTGGTTGAAGACATAGTAATCCTAGTATGTTTAAACTTTGAAATTTACAGAATGTAATAAAAACGTGTTATTGTTAGTATAACCCTAATCTCCAAATCTGCTCTGTCTCATTCTTGGATTCTACAAATATAAATGCTTTTTTAAAAATCCCAACAAACCTAAACCTGATTTTTGTTGGCTATTTTTTAATCTCATTCTATGAGAAAAACAGGTTATGTGTCTTTTTACACAGTGTATTTAAATATCTGGTTTCACCTGTTGGTTAATATTTTCTAAATACCCTTTTGCTGGCGTCATTGTCTGGAAATGCTTAAATACAATAATAATATTAAAGACGTTTCATCATTAAGTAAAAAATGTTTTATTAACAACTGGGTATAAAGATTATCCCCAAGTCTCAAAATCAATTGAATCCACTATTTTCTAAAAAGACAAGTTACTTTATTGTCTAAACAATGTACAGAATAAGTATGTATATTAAGAAAAAAACTTGTAAGGAAATCCAAAATACATAAAACCCATACCCAAGATAAACAAGTTAAAAACATATCTATACACATACACATACAGAGCCATTTACATCCGAAGCAGAATATTTTTATCCTGTATGTTAAGGCCCCTATATTATCATCTGGCTTCAGATTTAAAGAATTAATATGAAACACTGAAACATTGAAAAAATAAAAATACTTTAAAATGAACCCCTGATCTCAAGGACTGTATGTTTGATAAATAACATAAAGAGACTGCTGCTACTATCAGTACAAAAATATTAAATCGTGCATTAAAAATAATTAATTTTCAGCCCACTAATTGACTGGAAACCAAGTTGCATTAAATGCCAAATCTATAAACGATCAATAAAGGGTAATATAAAAGGAAGATCAGGGATGCCGTCGTGTATGGTGGGCTTAAATGGACACAGGCCCCCAAATTGAACTCTGCTCAGGGTGCCACCAATCATTCTTATTGAGGTAACGTTGTTTTAAAACTACAGTTGCCAGACTGTCTGCTGGCTCTACCAAAGCAAATAGCTGAGCTAATTACCCAGATAGCTTTTGTTACACTTCCAGGGATGCTCTATAAAGAGCAGAACATCCAAAAGGTTTAAATTTCTGCACAACAAGCATGACCAGTTTAAAAGCACTATTGAATTTAGTTAGTTTTTATTTTAGATTTTGAAAAGCAACAACAGTATTGCTTTTCTGTCTTGCATAAAAGCATTTGACCATGTCATACATTCTTATTCTGTTTTTTTTTTTTTTTTTATAAATACCATGATACTTTGGAACAGTAATGATTTTACTCAATGTGCCCAAGGCCCATATGTTTGTAAAAAAAATGAGTTTGAAGTTCTATATTGCTGTTGTAATCAACCTAATGCTAAAATTACACATGTGAGCCTACAATTGCATCCAAAGCTTTGTTAGGGGAAGTTCCATAACAAGAACTGTGATGATATCGTTAAGAGATATGAACAAGTCTTCAGCCATTATGGGTGTAACAATGATAATGACAATAAAAATTGATATTAAACTGTGAGATTCAAGCCCAAAGCCTTAGTATACATTTTTTTTTCTTTCCTGTCTCTCCTCGGTCCGTGTTGTCCCTCTGAAATGATCCAGCTGCCGTACTCAAACCGCAGCCGTTTGCAGGGTTGGCAGAAGGGTTTTTATTTCTAAGTGCTGATGTGTCGCAGACAGTTTGGCTCTACAAGGGCCTGTTACATGCCGATTAAAGAGAGGGAAGGAGTGCTCCCGCAGGGCGGCCTTGTACATTTACCCTGACCACAAAAAGCTCTAACGTTTACACCCCGGTGCTGACATGACCTTCAAACAAGGTCCCTGCCTGCTGCCCGGGTCTATACTGGAAGTGTCTGAGAGCAGACCTGCAGTGGACCTAACAGACAGACAGGAAAGAAGTCATATCTTTGTATCAGAAATGACCTGTGATATCCTGAAAAGTAATAAGATATGACTTTTATTGGAAAATCCGGTTATTTTCTGCACTTATGATGGAAATATCCTCTTGTGTGATCCATTTGGGGTTTTTGGAGAAGTTACTCCCTGTTGGGAAAAGTCATGACAACTATGTCCCCATTTAAATGAGTATGTTGAGCAAACTAACTAACACTAAAATTATTATCATCAGCGATCTGCTGCAGCTGGGAGATAGGCATTGGCCAGTTATCGGTATCGAGGTAAACCAATCTTTTAAAAAGCTAGAGTTTCAAAACTGATGAAGTTTTATACCAGTCCCTCGGTCTAAAGTGCTGTAGTGTATTTAATTTTATCCGTCTGTATGAAACATTGAGCAGTGGAACCCCCACCCACAACCGTTTCCTACTCAGTGCTGGTCCACTGGAGGCAAAAGAGGCTGCTAAACCTTTCCCAAACTTACAAAAGAAAATCCAGCTGTTAAAAAAATTCTAGTTATGAAAAACACAGACAATCAAAGCATGGAAACTAAAGGAGCGCCAGCCATCAATCAATAATGAAAAGCAAGCAACAAGGTGCATGTCAGTTAAGCAGCTGATTGCAGGACGGCTACCTGAGCAGATAGCCCAACTAGTTAACCAGCTCATACGAGACTCTGATTATTTTACTCAATAGATAGCAGAATGGTAAAGAGATACAATATTTCGTGTAATAAATAGTTTTAATCTATGACTAAAATCATCAGGTGTCTATTTTAGTATTTGTATCAAAATCAAGATTAAGGTAAATTGTTATTTATAACTCATATTATCATTGGAGCAGGAGAAATCATTGCTGCTGTGAAAATAACTGTCAGATAATTTAGATAAAAAAATTAAACTTTTTTTGTAGAAACTTCAAACAAAGTAAAACCTAAATTCTTCAGAAACATCCCATAGTTTTCTCATTTTTTAAATCATTTTTAGTACATTAGATATTTTTAGCGGCATTTATGACAGCAGGTTTTTGCGAATCGTTCCAACTTTGGTCAAGAGGTGGAGGTCTTAAGAGTAGTTGTACCAAAAATTATACATTTAGCATAATTGAATGAACTCAAGGTGGTAAGATCAGGATAAATGTTTCGGTTCTTAATCTTTATGTCTGTACCATGAGACTGTGTTTTCTTTTTACCCTCATGAGAGACTTTCTCACTTGCCAATACCTTTAAGCAGGAGAAAAAAAAACATCTTTTATTTTTGTTTGTAAGAACACAGATTCTCAAGTGATTCTTTTGTCTTTGCTGAGCCAGTGATCTGTTTGTTATGAGATTCAATATTAAGGCCTTCTTAATGCAGAGAGCGGGGCTCTCTTTGTACGAACCAAGTGGTCTTTTTTCAGGCTGCAGGGGTCTGGCTTATAGAGAGATGATCTGTCACTTCAGTCCGAGACTGACTGCTGACCACGTAGCCTGCAGCGCAGCAGCAGGGAACACAATGAGAGCAGCACGATATCACCTGACAGCTAATTAGGGATCACTCCGCTGGAAGGGAATACATTGTCTTTGACGGAATGAGAGGAAGAAAGCAAGAGGTCAGTGAAATCCGTGTGAAGTGTCAGTCAAAGCCACAAGCCACCTGCGATTTCTAAAGACGGCTTCTTGAGGAGTGCATGCTTGGTTATCACTTTTCTAACTTGTTAAGTTACTACCACATAATAATGGTAGTAAAAAAACAAATACTAATTGCTTCATGTATGTTTTCTGCTTTGGCACCACTGCATTAAAATCACACGTAAACCTCAGTATAGGTAATCTTACTTAAGTCCCTCACTTTAAAATTGCCCCCAGCTTTCTCTGCTGCTGTCATTATATTTGCAGCACCTGAGTCTACACACATATGCACATTTAGCGGGTTTATTCCAGAGACCTGGGATTTCTTTGAAAACACATTTGTAACCATTAGTTGAGTGTAAGGTTTCATGTGCAGAGTGCATCCTCTGGACCGGTGTCAGAGTTTCTGCGATGCTCTGCGGCAGCCTCTTGCGAAGGGACAGCGCTGAGAGGAGGACGATGGACACTGTGATTGGCGAGGTTGAGGAAGAGGAGGAGGAGGAGGAGGAGGAGGGAGCGAGTACTGGAGCCTGGGAGTCCCACCAACAATGCATCACGGCAGGCAGGGTGTAACCTGAGCCCCCCCACCGGCTCTGGTGTGGCCTGCCACAGCACACTCCCTCCAAGCCCTGTTTGCACCCCCAAGATGCTTTTAAAGAGATTTGGTCAGTGAGAAAACAGTTCTTCAAAAGAGCAGTTGTCACATTAGAAAAGAATTAGCCAAGCCCGAGGCCTAGGATCCCCTTCCCTGACTAATGCTGCACTCCTCAACAATCCGTCTCAACGGCAGGCGGTTGGTGAGGCACGCTCTCTGCCGAGGAGATTCCCATGGTCCAGCAGGTGAACAGACCGTGCACAGGTCATCGAGAAACGGGCGGTGCAATTCATTTAAATCAGTCAACAGATAGATCAGAAAGATGCACATCAGAAAACTTGAGTTAAGAAATACAGTAATCTTTTCCAAACAGAGCATGAGTACAGATTTCTACCAAAATAAAAATGTTTTTGATTAACACAGAAACTGCATTTCAACACGCTGTCACCTGTTCTTTAAGGCCTGCAGGGCCCGGTGGCCACAACCACAATGAGACAAACTAATCTGATTGAGAAAAAGATGGAAACAGGGAGGGGCACGAGCTTGCAAACCGCATGCTGCAGGGTGGGACTTGAGACCTCTTCTTTTCCATTGCCTCTGATGGCTAAAGAACGATCATAGCCTATAGCATTTGCAACCTACCACAGAGAAGGGGAAAGAGTGAAAGGTCCAATAGACTGACAACTAAACAGACATCCAGGTGTGCACCATAAAACATAGATTTTTCATACAATTTCAGAACCAATGTACTTTGAGATGGTGCATTTACTTTTTTCTCTCTCTTTTTGCATACCTATAGATAAACCCCGTATTACGCCCTCTGACTGATAAGGTGACAATAGAGGGTGTTAGGGAAAACCCACACACTGTTACACTAGTAGGACCAACAGTGAAACTGAGCAATTGACCAATTAGGAAGTGGCCCATCATGCCAAACTAATTTGCAAAGGGAAGGCTTAACCCTCAGGGTTCGAAGGTCGGGATCAAAGGGTGTCTCCCTTGGGACGGCACAGAGATCCTTGGAGAAACGCTGATCCCAAGCGTTTGTAAAGGAATCTTCTAATTACAATGAATCTCCACTGCAAGCTAAAAAAGGAGTGCTTGGTACAGTGGCTATATGATAGCTCTGTCCTAAGGCCCTGCAGCTAGACTATAGATGTCTGGGTTGAAGACTGATTGGAGATAGTAGTTGCCAGTAGGGTTGTGGCCTCTCATTTGCCCAGGTCAGAGCCTCCGAGTGTGATCACAGGTTTGAGGGCGAAGAATGACCAGCACCTCTGAGCCTTTACAGCCTCTGGTGAGTAACTGGGTCTTTGACCTTGCACACAGATTAGTATCGATATCAGTGCGGAGAAAGGCTTAAGCTCTCTTGTTCTTCAGATAGTTTCTGTTTTTGTCTTGTTTTCTCGTGAGAGTACGTCAGGCTGGGGAAAACCTTTGTCCTCAACAACTAATATTTGTAAGACGTTATGTAACGACCTTTTATTTATCAGAATGTAAGAGTTTGGTTATTCATAGGGGTTTAGAGATCTTTTGTCATGAGATCTTATGATATTGAAACATGAGGCACCATACACTTGGTCTGGAGAAATAGCATAAGCTGTTACCGTGAGCACAGAATTCAAGGGGAGTACTTTAGTTTTAAACAGATGTACTGTATCAATGTTTGAGCTCTTATTTTGTCGCAAGAAATGAAGTAATTGTTGATGGGTTGTAAACAGCTCTGAGTAACAGAAGCATAGAAGAAGCACCATATCGCTTTAAACCATTATTGCCGTAGCATTTTGGGTAGGAAAAAGAAATGACCACCGACAAAATGTAAACAATTGGCTAATCATTAGCTGCTAAGACACTTAAATTAGCATCTGATGAGTAGCTTCATATGCAAGCTAAAATTAAGGGCTATCTTATTTTTAATTTGATCACCATTGCATATACCCACTTATCTGCGGGTGGCTGGTTCCTATCTCCAGCGGTCATTGCGCGAGAAGCGGGGTGCACCCTGAGCAGGTCATTAGTCCATCACAGGGCAACACAAAGACATACAGGACAAACAACCATGCACACAAACACACACACACACCTGAGTGACATTTGGATACAGCAAATGTCATGTTTTGGCCTGGCTGTCTGTGTATCCACCTCAGCACCCAGTAAGGACCATCAGCTGCCCCTGCGCTCCTCTGCCACAGCACAGTCAGTCTCACTCAGGTCACCTGATCCTCTGGCTTTATTTACTGGGTTTCCGCAGTACACTGGTGCCGGATTATTGAAAACCTATCTGGCATGTTACACCAAATGATCTAACATTCAGGTTTTTGGACTGTGGGAAGAAGCTGGAGTACGTGGAGAGAACTGATGCACATATAGAACATGCATCAGAAATACCCCTGGCTGGGATTTGAACCCAGAACCTTTTCGGTGGAAGAAAACTGCTACCTTATTTGACAATCTCTAGTTCAAAATGTGTAATACTTGAAACTGTATGATTCACTTAACATTTATGAAACCTTGTCCTTTCGTGAAAATACTCAAAGGAAGTTTTATCAATGCTTTATTGGCACTGGGACCATCCTAAGACTTGTACGAGCTTAAGAAATGCCACATTTTGTTTAAACATGGGCTGGAATATCTTACACTGATAAGCAATTCTTTAAGAGAACACTTTGTGATTCGTTGACATGTTACTGTCTTTCTGAAAACAAAACAAAACAAAAAAAGTATTTTAAGTTTTTTGAAAGCTGTCTGAAAAATCTCATCTCATGTCATCTCATCTTAAAAACCCAGTATAGTGTATCATCTCATTTTATGACTTTCAAAGATCATTACGGCTTTATTTATTTATACTTGGTAACTTTTTTTGTCCTTTTTATCCAATAAAAGTTCAGATGTTCCTGTTCTATGACTTGGTATAACACAAACCATTGAAAAAAGGGAACACATAGCATCTTACCAAAGGTGATCAGGTGCAGAGAACCCACCCTTATCCCTTCTCCAAAGTTTGTATGAAGCTCTCAGGGCAAAGGGGGGCGGAGAGAGGAAAAGGAGGGAAAAGTAGCAGTTTGTTCTTCCTGCAATTAGCATTCACGGTTAGCTAAGCAGAACTAATGCGGCGAATCTTTTAGTCTCACGTTACCTGCTCACCACTGCCGGGATACCTGCCGGCCAGATTAAAGTGTAACGAGACAACAACTGGCTCCTGTATCCGTTACAAGCCTTTTATCACAAACCGTGTTATTGCTAACTCCTTTTGAATGACCATGACAAAAACTGCATCGGCCAAAGCAGCAGGCAGACAAACAGAATACCTTGTGGCTGAGGATGACGTGTCAGCAATGCCGAGTAAACACAACCTAATGAAGGTATAACTCCAAGCGAGGACAATTTGATCTGGTCCATTTAAAGGGATAAACTCCCAATCACAAGAGTTGGTGTTCTGGTCACATGTCTGCAGATGAAAAATCTGCCCTCATAATTTCTGACGTCATTTATAATTTCATCACCTTGCCTTTATTATATTTCTTTATGTTTCACCCATTGAGCTGCTTGACCAACATTGTTTATACTGGGGACATGTCTCCGTTATGGGACAATAAAAGTATTTCTTTTCTAATATTTTGTCTAAATCTTTGTAACTATTTAAAAGGTGTTTCCCCTCATATCTTTCCCAGTTCCAAATTCAAAATGAGAAACCTCCTGAGATCCAACATCCTGTGCCAGAACTGACTGCCTTCCTGAGACATAGTGAAATCCCATCAAATTCAGTCAGCTGTTTGTGCCAAAATGGCTCTGATAGTCAAAAGAAGAGGTAGGGGGTCAAGTCTGCTGTGCATCAGGAGAGGTCCAGATGATTCCAGATGTGTTATGACACTTCGATTCTGAACCAAGTACGGGACTTATCCCGGCCCATCATCATGGTTCTGATGCTGAACCCTAACTGACCAGGACTGATACTGAATCTTGTTTTTTGCTACCTCTTATGTTTAAATGGGTACTAGAACTCAGATATGGGCTTTGAAACCCATCTCTTTATACTGATAAACTCTTGATTATCATCAGACACTTAATCAGTTTAGATAATTATATTTTAATAATTTCCCAGTTTAAATGCCATCTTTAATATTAGTTTGCTGAAACCTCATCAGTGATTGCTATGGTTAGATGTTTGCTTGGGTGTTTCTTTTCTCAGTTTGACTAGCAAACAGAGATCAGATTGAATATGTTACATCAATGTTTTCAGATCATTTTGTTGATTGTAATTAAATATGAAATCCAGAGAAATGTACAATAGTCTTCTGATTATTCTTTTCTGTGATGAATATCGCTCAATTAAAAAGTTGTTCTTCAGACTAATTCTGACTAATCATAAGACTCATTTATGAACTTTATTATAGTTTAATGAAGCCTAATATTACACATTTTGGTTTATTTCAAACTACTCACATCTAAATAAATTATTATACACAGCTTCAGCTGCTTCAGCTAGGAACCACTGATCAGGCCCGAAATCTGGGAGTAGTGATGGACTCAGACCTGAACCTCCAAAAGCATTTAAAGACAGTTACAAGGTTGGCTTTCTATTACCTGATGAATATTTCCAGGATTAAAGGACTAATGTCTCAGCAGGATCTGGAAAAACGAATCCATTAGTTTATTTTTAGTCGAATAGATTACTGCAATGGTGTTTTCACAGGTCTGCCTAAAAAGTGGATCAGACAGCTGCAGCTGATCCAGAACGCTGCTGCCCGCGTCCTCACTAAGACTAAGAAAGTAGAGCACATCACCCCAGTTCTAAAGTCCTTACACTGGCTCCCTGTATCTCAGAGAATAGACTTTAAAATACTTCTGTTAGTCTATAAATCCCTGAATGGTTTAGCACCTAAATACATCACAGACTTGTTATC
Organism: Fundulus diaphanus; assembly: GCA_037039145.1. Taxonomy (NCBI): domain Eukaryota; kingdom Metazoa; phylum Chordata; class Actinopteri; order Cyprinodontiformes; family Fundulidae; genus Fundulus; species Fundulus diaphanus. The sequence continues at coordinate 27,159,588 of CM073121.1, forward strand.
AGCGTATAAACCCTCCAGACCACTCAGGTCTTCTGGCTCCAGCCTTCTCTGCATACCCAGAACCAGAACCAAACACGGAGAAGCAGCATTTTGTTCCTATGCTCCACTTATCTGGAACAAACTTCCAGAAAACTGTAAATGTGCTGAAAGCCTGAGTTCCTTTTAATCAAGATTAATTTATTTAGGACTGTTTTTGACTGTTCAAGTTAAACTGTTTTACTGAAACTTCATTAGTTCAACTTTTTTAGTCCAACTGTTTTTAATGTTCTATTTTGTTTCTACATTTTATTCCTACTTGCTTTTATTCTGTTTTATTTTCCTATATTTTAATCATGTAAAGCATTTTGCATTGTCTCTGTACTGAATTGTGCTATACAAATAAATTTGCCTTGCCTTGCCTTGCCTTAACAGAAGAAAAAAACAGTTTAATGTTGCACAGTTCAGTTAAAAACAGTTTTCCCCTTAGTATCTTGATGTGCTATGTATATCTCCAGCTAATCATTACCAATTGTCTGAAGTGTTGTCTTATCAGTTACAAACAGGTACAAGCGGCACAAGTGTTCCCAATTGATCTACTACAGACTCCCACCGTCAGGAGGCCACTGTCTAGTCGCACGGAGCCCAAGAAGGGAGCCACTGCTCCAAATCAATATGTCCTCCTGTGTCACCGCCTCTGCTAAAGTCCACACTTCCAATACCCTTTCATTGAGAATGTGTGAGACGGTGTAGGAAAGCCTTTAAATACGAATTATGCTGTATTGATATTAACGGCAACAATTGTTTGCAAGCAATTTGACCCACCTATGTAATAAATAGGTACAATCTCACTCAAAAATATGTCCCCTGATATATAAATACTACGTTTCTTACAACTCAAACACATTTATTGAAAAAGGAAGTAATGATTAGAGGCACAGTTGTTTAATTCATAATTTATTTTGTACTTTAAGGTATTTAAGTAGCAGAAATACACAAAGGAATTAAAAAGGAATTTGTAGCTTCCTATAGGTACATATCAATAAATTTGATAATGACTGATGATGACTGAAGAGTTTATGTCAAATATTCAGTGGAAACGTGAAGCTCAGTTAAGATGTATCAATGATATAAATTTATTGCACAGAGCGATATAGTATTAATGCTGTTAGTTTAGATGAGGGGTGTCCAAACATTTTGACACATGGGCCAAAGTCATGTCTGTACTTCCAGTTAAAAGACATATAATACAAAAAAACTAAAATCATTAAAAATTCAATTGGATTTTTTTTGTGCCAACCCAACAGTGAACTAAGCATGACATTTTTTAATAACAGAAAATAGTAAAGAGATGTGTAAGCCATTGTAGATCCAAAACTTAAAAAGGGTTTTGCATGTTTTCTTACTATAACAAAGGTATCTAGTTTGCAAATTTGGACTTGATTGAAAAATAAATAAATAAATAACACATTTGTTGTATTTAGCCAAGTTTAATAAATAAATTAAAGACAGATTTGGGTGATTCATAGTCTGCTTTTGAATGAAAGTTGCCGGATTGGCGTGGTGCTATTCACAACGAAAATAAAGTGCAAAAAGTGAGGTCAGGCAAATGGTGTGTGTTGTAGCTAACATGTTACCTTGTAAGAAGATTTTAATTGGTCGGTAGTAATATTGCACTAAATAAAAATAAAATGCATCCACCTGTGCAAACAAGCAAAATTTGGATTATTTTTGAATTGCAGTCTGGGGGTCACACAAACTCAGCCCAGGGGCTTCAAATGGCCACCAGGCCACACTTCAGACACCCCAGGTTTAGATGATCGAGGTTTAAAACAAAATAAAAACCCAAAAATCAGTTTCCAATAAATGTGATTATTGCATAAGGTTAATAAAAACTCTTTTACATAAATATGGCTGCATTCTCACCTTCAGCAAGGAGGGTAAGCTATGGAACCATAGCTATAGAAACTGGCTATCCACAGAGTGCTGTATCCAAGCATATTAATGTATTAGTGTAACATTTAGAAGAGGAAAAAGTGTGCAAGAAAAATGTGCACAACCAACAGGGATAACTGAAGCCTTGAGAGGATTGTGAAGCACAGCCTATTCAAGAGGAAAGATTCACTTATGTTAAGCCACTCATTAACCAGACAAAAGAAAAAATTCAAAGTGCCTCACCTGCACTGAGGAGAAACGCTACTGGACTAATGCTTAGTGGGGGGAAAGTAAATTTTGCATTTCATTTGGAATGAAGCTCCCAGAGTCTGAAGGAAGGAAGAGTGGAGAGGCACATAATGGAAGTTGTTTGAGGTCTCCTGCTTGAAGTTTCCACAGTCAGTGATGATTTGGGGAGCTATGTTACCTGCTGACATTGGTCCATTGGGGTTTATCATATCCAAAGATATTCTAGCTGTCTATCTGGAAATCTTAGATCAATTCACACTTCGCTCTGCTGACAAGCTGTATGAAGATGCTGACCTCATTTTTCTGCAGGACCTGACTCCTGTCCACACTGCCAAAGGTAATGGCTGCTTTAATGACTGGGGTGTCTCTGTGTTTGATTGTCCGGCTAACTCACCTCACCTCAACCTCATCAGGAACCTCGTATTGTCAGGAGGAGGACGAGTGACACCAGAGCCAACGATGCAGACGACCTGCAGCGTGCTGTTTAAGCAGCTCCGGCTTCCTTAACACCAGAACCACAGGTTGATCACGTCAATGCACCGCTGCATTACCAAGTAACTCCACCAAGAATTTATTGTAAGAGCTGCAAAATAGATGGACAAGCAGGCTTCTCCCGTAGAAGTCACATTTTATTGGTTTTATGTATTATTGTAATTTTCTGAGAAACTGAATTGTGGGTTTTCATCAGTTGGAGGCCCTTATCTTCAAAGTGACCAGAAATAAACATTAAATATGTTGCTCTGTATTTAAACAACCAATTACAATCTATTACAGGAGTTTCACTTCTTTTCAGTCAGACTCAAATTTGTGGAAAATCTCTTGTATATGTAAAACTATCACATTTTGCTTTTATTGCTTGGTGCTAGATAAACACCATTTAAGCCTCACTGGATGCTGAAGCCTAAGGAAAAACCAGTGTGAATTATTTTAACTAGACACAAGCTTTAAAAAAAATGCACCCTGTTTAGTTATAGGCCATTACAGATTTTGTACTTGTCGTTGGGTAAACAGTCAAACTCCTGTATTGACTTTTTAACCGTGACTGTGAAAAAATCTGAGATTTGAAGTACAGCTTGAAGCGCTGCTGTCACTTCCTTTAACATATCTGTTTGTGATGCCTCCTTGTTGAACCAAGCTTACCTCTACTTGATGCCTGATCTGGATTAAAAAAGATTGAAGGATAATGAGGACTTGCCGTGCCTCGTTATTTAGGTTTTTAAATCTCCTCTCAAAGAGAGAGAAAACGAGTGGAAAACAGTATTATGAAAGCAGGTTTAAGGTTACCAATTAATTTCCGAGTTGTTACCTGTTGACAGGACTACATCCGGACTCCTCTGCCTTTTTCAACGAGGAACAGTACAATCTGTTATGCTGTAGGGGTCATCAGCTCTTCCTCAGCCAATGATTACAAGTAATTACCTGTTTTTCCTCCCTCCCTCCATCCATGCCTCCACCCCTCCTCCTCTCCCTCTCTCTTCCCCTTTCTCCCTTGAGCTATTACCCTAACTGGCTGTTGTGGAGCAAAGAGGAGGTGTGTGGAGAACAAGGCAGGCTTTTATGGACTCCCCACCAGCGCCACTCCACACCGCTCCATTTTGAAATTATCGGGTCCCCTTGCTTTTGAAGTCTATGTAAGCGCACCCTCCTATTTACGTGATGGCTACGTACTTAAAGGTCACAGATTGATCAAGAGGTCCTAAAGATGGCCTTTTCACTGAAAGCACTGCAATACCGTGGCTTCCACAAGCCACATCTGTGCGGGGAAAAAAGGGAAAATAAAATGCATCACTCCTCCAAAGTCAGGCATATTCAGACTTTAATGCACAATCCCATTTAGCCCAGAAAATGCTACAATTGAATATGGAATTCACAATGAGCAAAGCAATTTATCCCAGCTTTTTTTTTTTTTTGGTCCATCTCTGTTGGTTGAGGCACTAGAATGTTTTGCTCATACACTCTCTTGGGGTCATTTTGTGCATGTGTCAGTCTCTGAGCTAAACTGAACAAAAGACTATTGTCTTGTGCACCGCCTTCCTGAAAACTGCAGCATTTCTGAAAGTCTCCAGACCAGAAATGATGATTCAGTGAACAGAATCCCCTCTGCCTTTGGTGCAATGTTTTAATTCATTTCTAATCAGATCAGTTACAGCTCACTGTTAATGAGTGACAACAAGAAACTGAGACTTTCATTGTCATTTGATAAATACTATATTGATGGTATAAGGGCTCTTGCCCTAAGGACAAGGATCCCATCCATCCATCTGTCCATCTATCCATCCATTACCCCTATTGCCAAAATAGGATTACAAATTAAAACAAGCTCACTTCATAATATTTTATCACTTGAAGTTGGGGGAACGTCAGCGAATGTTTGGCTGAACATACAGTTTTAGACAAAACATTAAATCTGACTCACCTGGCTTTAAACTGAACTAACAAAGTTCTAATTATAAACCAGTTTGTGTCAGATTTACTCTTTGTGTCAGCCGCAAATAAAGCTGTATGAAAACACATGACATTTCTTCCTCCAAATGTCTTAAACTGACCCATTATGTTATCCCCATTATTGATAGATGATGCCTTGAGAGCATCTTATTTATCACCCTACCGGGGGGTGAAGGGGAGACAGCCAGGCCGCACATACAAGACCACTTTTACCCGGTGTGCTAAAATGTACACGTCGACCCAACAACTAACAGAACAACTTTATTAATCGTGTCACTCACTAATAACATGATGCATATGATATAAGAACAACACAGCGAGATGAAGAGCCCCGGCGCTAGGACTAATGAAACTGTTTTGAGAGGTGGGAATGTAGAGATGGATGTTGTTTTCTACAACATTAACCTTGCAAATGGCTGCCAGAGAGAAGCAGCACACACACATTCTCACTGTCAGCGCTGGCAACTTCCCGATTGTTGACATTAACACCCAGCCAAAAATTCTCTTTAACCATTCAAAACACCTGTACCCATGCAGGGAGCTAAACAGGCGTAATCTATTTCTGAGTATGTGGAAATCTTATTAACATCACAACGGCGCTCGTGGCGAAACAACGGGTGATTTGAAAAGTGTCTGGTGCTGTCTGCAAGCAGGGATGACAGATGAGGTGAGAACGACGTAAAGGGAATGGTGGGGAGCCCAGAGTGGGGTTGGGGTGTTTAAAGTGGCTGCACAGGAACAGACCCTGAGTTAAATCCCTTCAGAATGAGTAATCCTACATAATAATGCACTCATGTGTCTTGATAAGAGCAAACCTTGAACAAGCCGACAGCGTCTGTCTGCGATGTCTATGAAAACTCACTAACAATGTTATGGATCCAGAAGGCAGCTATATATATGGTGAATATGCTCAGTGAACCTCTAATTTGGAAGCTATATCTTCTTTAATGACACTATTACCGCTGGCTATCACCATAACAGCATCCACAGCAACAAGCCCTACAAAATTTCTGGTGTGAAACCACCTTGTGTGGCGCAACCGTCACACACAAGGAAGCAGGCTGCAAAGAAACAGCTCAACAAAAGGCATTAAATGGTCTCTTAAGACTGAATTAGTTATCTGGTTTTGTTTTAACTGGGAAGTAATTTACTGACTTGGTCAATAGATGGAATAGAAAGCTAGTCTGCATGCTGTTTATGGGTCCCGAGAGTCTCAGATGAGGTGAGAGGGCATGGCGGAGCCGATCTATTTAAGCTCGATGACCTGACAGATGCTCACATTGATGTCAGCATGTCTGAAAAAGTATTGCCCCCGTTACAGATCTCTCCTGTTTTAAATTTTTGTTAATTTAGCTATGTAATGTTTTAGATCATTAAACACATTTTACAGAGACCTAAAGATAAAAAAAGCAGTTTTTAAATGATGATTTCACTGAGTAAGAAAAACAGCAATCCAAACCAACTAGTCCCCTTGTGGAAATATATGTTAAATCATAAGATATATATATGATTAACAACATTTCTTGGTTCAGTTTTGCTAGCCACACCCAGTTTTGACTACTGCCAGACGCATGAAATCAATTAAAAGGGATTAAAAGCAATCCAACATGCCTGTATCTACTGTAAAAAGCCTCTGATAACAAAAAAACAAAACAAAACAAAAAGAAAAATAAGTAAAAACAGTGATTGACATTTATCAGTCTGGAAAACGTTACGAGGTTATTTTCATCCACAAATGAAGAAAACACAGAACAGAAGTTAACCTGGTTCTTGATCGTCATTCTACCGCCATGGCGGTGGTGATCCTGGGCAGCTTTTCTTCTTAAAGACCGTTACAACTAGATGTCATTGACGGAACCATTAATTTTGCTCACTAACAGAAAATCCTGCAGGAGAACGTCCGCTCTTCAGTTCGTGACCTGAAGCACACCAGCAAGGCCACCTCCCAATGGCCAAATAAACCCCAAACAAACAAAATCAGATCCTATAATGGTCTAATTAAAGTCTTAATAAAATGCATAGAAGCTGTGACATGAACTTAAACAGGCGCTTTACTACAAAGTAGACTTGAGGGCTGTCGTTGGTGCCAAGAGTGGTTCGGCCGGTAGGTTTAGGGGGCTTACTTATTTTTGATAGCTTTTTCCCTCAATAAATGGAATTTTTATATGATATCTGCAATTTGTCTGAAACTTGTGTTATGATCTGAAACATTTAAAGGAGACAGAAAAGCACAGGAATGGAAGCAATGTTTATTGGGGTAAATACTCCTTACACAGAACTGTAAAAGTGAGCTTTTATATCTATATCTATATATATATCTATATATATCTATATAGATATAGATATATATATATTTTCATCCACAAACCCCACCAGACGATATCACTGATTCATATGTGAGCTTAACTGCGGCGGTTTTGTTCGTACGTGTTTGAATGTGCACATCTGTGTGGGTGTGTTAATCAGATGTGCTGAATGTGCTTCATGGAAAGCTGCCGCGGATCAGTAAATGTCTCCTTTTGCTAATCATCTCTGCTGTAGCAAAGGGGAGGAAAAAAAAGGGAGAGATAAATGTTTGAGTGGAGAGGTTGAGGGCGTCTCTTTCAGACCTGCCCCTGCTGTCTGTGAATAAAAGCCTGAAAAGGAGCCACGACAACAGGCTAGAAGTGAGTCCAACTGGGCTTTGAAAAAGCCTACCTCTTCTCCGGGCCTCGGTGCTAATGCATCCGACTCAAAGGCTGGAAGTCGGGGAGAGAGACAGAAAGAAAGAGAAAAAGGGGTTGGGAGACGGGGAACTGGTGCGACAAAGGACAAAGAGCTCCAAGGTGTGCACTCGGTATTCAGTAATTGGTAAAAGAAGCTTCATTTCTTACAGTGATTTCCTGTCTTTTTACCGTCTCTGACAACCCTGATGCTTTTAATAGGGGTATGAGTAGGGGCTATTCTGTGCGCTCACACCCTCCCTCTGCTGAGTCCCCTCGAACACCAACCTGTCTGGCTGCTCTGTGCTCAACAACGACACACACACACCACACACACACACACACACACACACACACACACACTCCCTCCTTCTCTTCACACAAAATGGGAAAAAGAAAAAAAAAAAAGCATTAACCATATTCTTTCTGTCATTCTCTCCCTTTGAATACCTCAAAACCCTTTAGCTTTAATCATTTCTGGATCAGACTCAGTCCAAATAAGCCAAGCCATTTTCTGCACTCAATTACTCCCTTAACAGCATCAAAAAGAAAAAGGATTCAGGTATAGTGAGGAGAGAAAGAAGGTGAGAGGGAGAAAATTGTGAAGCATCTTCATCCGCCGAAATGCTTTGAATGCTTCGAAAGGCTTTCTTTTTTTAATGAAAAACCAGTAATAAGAGATGGTTCTGACTATAACAAAATGTTTACTGTCTGTCCGCGAGCTGTGAGCTCCTCACTCTCCCCCAGATAAATTGTGAAAGATGGAGTAGCAGGAATAAAAGGTTGAAGAAATGGGCTTTCGAATGATTAGATTTTCCACCGAGTCCTACTTTCATTACCAAGGAAAATATATCAGGAGGTACTTCATTCCGAAAGGTATTTTAATAATACATTACTTTTCTCATAACTACTCTTAACCTTTAGATACAATGCATTTTGGATGAATGTAGCTGTCAGAGCTTGGTATTCAGGTAATGAGACATCCAACCCTTATTTACTGTTGTCTGTCTGAAGAAGAGATGTCACACTTTGTACGGTCTGTCTGGAACCAATGCAGGCACATCTACCCACCATCCGTCTATCCGGATGCCCCCGGGAATCTTATGAAATGTATGCAGGAAGTACATCTCAGTAGTTTCCACTTTTTTTTTTTGTATGAAGCAGCACTTAATCTATAAGCATAGGCTCCGGGCTCAAAAACACTGCCCTGTTTTTCTTCATCGCCCAAATTGCACACATTGTTCTAAATGCCCGCCAGTAGATACAAATCAAGTATGAAATGTGTGAACACCAACAGAGGTCAATAAAGCATGTCCACAGTAATATAATGTGATTGATTTTCCTCTGCAGCCCATTCCATACAGAATTTTGCAGCGAGCACATTGACGATGATTACACAAAAACTGCTGATGGTTAATCATAATGGCCCAGGGTGAGCACTTTACTTTGGCGCTCCCCTCTTTCCCGTACCCTGCGCTCATTTCTGCTCTTAGCCGGCTCACGGCCCCGTGAGGTCAACATGACACACGTGCGTCCGGGGAGCGGAGGCTGCCATGTGGACGCCTCGACCGAGATCCTCTATTGATGCTGCCGGTTTTCTCTCCATGCGCTCTCATTATATCAGCAGCGCTACAGTGGGTGCTGGGGTCGAACACTGGATGCTTTTCTAGGGTCCTCAGCGGGGGGAAAAAATATATCTTTGCCTGCCAGTTCAACACAAACAGTAAACAGAGAAAGTAAACAGGTAGATGTGAACCTCTTTTGATGCCATCAATACTCGGTGTGGTTTGTGGGCAGCAATTCCAAGTGTCAACATGTTTGAAACAAGTTTCAGGCCCCAGCTGCATTGCTGCAGATGTTTTATTTAACAGTTTTTGAAAACATCTGCATCTACACGGTTCGGGGGATTCCAGTCCTCATTTTCATACCAATGGTGCGCCAGCGAGAGGCGATGAGGACATTTATACCATGGGAAAATTCAACAGAAGAAGTTCCGGACCACGGCTAAAGCAATCCCCGCCAGCAGAGCCACTACAAAGACAGACAGTAAGATGTTGGGGGGAAAAAAAGGTGTTAAAATGTCTTCACTGTTTTTGTGGGGTGTGAGAGTAGAGAAAGGGATAGTGGGCATCTCCAAAGGGGGCCTAGACACTATAGTTTATAAAAAAAAATCTCTAGATATCCAGTCCAGACCTGTACACTATATGCTTTTAAAAATTAGCCATTTGTAATCTCTCTTTTCTTCTCCCCAAAAACCTCCAATGCAGAAAAAAATCTTTTGCTGAATAACTGTTAGTGTTGACACCACCTTAAATCTCAGGCATCTGAGTGTGTTTTGGCCATATTTCTTATATTCTGGGTATAGTTCTTATGTAGCTACCACATAACAAATGGTTACCATATCTATGCTGAGTATCCTTTATTCAGCACAACTTTACTTATATAATAACCAAGTTTATTAGCATACCAGGCTAAAAAATACACCAAAATGATGAATCCAAACTGAAGAAAAATATATTAAAATGCAAAAAAACATGCTTAAAAAAAATGAACACATAAACATCTATCCATCCATCCATTTTCTAACACGCCTATCCCTTGTGGGGTCACGAGGGGTGCTGGTGAAATCAGTCTCCTTGCAATGAGTATGGGAGTTCAACCATCAGGAAAAGTTGACTTCTGATATGTCAATTTTCAGTGGCCTGATCCATCTCCGAGCTCCCTGGTATATCTATCACATAAGACCCTTTTACGGTAAAGCTTTGCTATTACCATAAACCTCCTATTGTACATGTAATCATCTTTTACATGGCACAAGTTGATCCACAGAGGTCACAAGCCCTGTCTGCTTTAACAGCATGCTGTTGAAATTGCGCAACCAAAGGAGTGCTGCTTATACAACTCATAGCATCCATCCAATATAGTTAAATAAGTGACTGGCTAATGGTTCCTGTGGGGCTCATTATGCAGGCTTTACAAATCCATTCATTGTATGTAACCAAAACAGAATTTTTGCATACCATTCTAAACCTATTCCAAACATTTTATTATCTGCATCAGATTCTTCTGTGCAAAAGACCCTGCAAAATGACAAGGTACGCCTGCTCTCTGCTGCCTGATGAGGGGCTACAAAAGGGTATCAGCTGATTTGATTGACATATACATCTAAAGCAGGGGCCTGCAACCCGTGGCTCTGGAGCCACAAGTGACTCTTTGGACCTCCTACAATAGCTCGTAATAACCTTGGCCAAAAATGATAAAGAACCAACCAATGTTTCTATATACATAAATAACAACTATTGCAGATTTGAGCTGTTTTTCAATTGTTTTCATGGAATAATTGTATTGAATTTTCACAACAGAATGACATTAAAAGCAGTAATATTTTCTTCAGAAATATCGTCTTATCATTAGCATGGGAACTTTTATTTTTACATAATTTTCCACAAATATCAACAATGTTAAAAAAAGAAAAAATCATGTTCTTTATTTCCAAAATAGAAATTAAATTGTAGTTTTTTAATGCTAACAATTTCCCTACAGTACATTTTTATCAAAAGTGATAAGTTGTCTTTTTTCAAAAGGTCAGGTAACGTTTGTGACTCTAAATGAATTTTATTTAGCTGGACTAAGGGCAAAAATAGCTCTTTGGCTTGTCAAGGTTGCAGACCCCGATCTCTTGCTTGCCCAAGTCATCCCACTGAATCTTCACACTTGGACAAATGTTTAATATTGAAATGATACTATCATATCTCTCCTTCTACGTGATCTATCATCAGATTTTATGCAACTAGCATTAACAGTCAGGATATTATATTAAAATAGATATTTTTTTAAATAAAAGAAAATCGGTGTGAACACAACATGTGGGCTCCAAGCTACTCCAGCATACTAACTACAGACACTGACTACATTAATAATCAAAATAAGACCCCGAGCATGGCTAAAGCTGTGATAGGCTCATGTTTCTCCAGAAACAACTGTAGCTCATATATTATTTGAAGCAATTTATCTTTCCGTTTTAGTTATTCACTTCAGTTCAATGGAAACAGAGTCAGGACAAACTGCAACAGAAGGAAGAAAAGATAAACGTTTTTATCATTCCCTGAATGCCAGTCTCCTAATACACACCCTAAAATATTTTTCAAATTTTTGTTTTATCTAAAAACTTAATTTGTAAGTTAACAGAACGTGAAAACACACAAATATATGTAACAATCCGGGCTACTGTGGACAAGACCTTATCATGCTGAGCAGGCTCTCCGAACATCATATTTTTGAGAGCTGTTTAACTTTATATTTTGCATAATTTCTGGAAATCATTTGCCTGAATATGAATGATATGACTATCGCTAACAAGTAACTGACGTCTGACACCCCTTTCTCCCCAAATGAAGGCACATTACAAACACAAGGAATGATTGAAGCCTTGCTGTGCAGATTATTTTTGGTATTAAGGCAGACAAAGAGAAGTTATAAATTCTGGGCTGTGAAAGGAAGGACTAAACAGTGATTTTACAAACCACCTTTTGAAAACATACTCAAAATTATAGCTCTCGTCTTTGCCGAGATGATCATTTACAGCGCAAGAACAAAGCTGCCATCTATCCAGGGTGTTAATTAAATCTAGATGCCTTTTAATGCATTTAAACACCCACTTAATGTTATCCACTTTTCATCTTTCCACAAGGTATTTCACCATTCCCTTATTATGCTCTTTCAAGAAGAAAATCCAGGCCAAATGAATGTTCACAAAGCTTTGACTCTTAATGGGCATGTTAGCGCGGCAAAGTCGCTAATGGACGATGCTAATTATCGCAAGCTTGGAAGGCCTCACAAAGAGAGTGGATCAATATGTGACACGCCGTGCTTTGGTCATTCATAGATGCTGGATGATGACATTCGCTTGGAACATGGCACTAGACAAGAGTCCATTGTGCAACTGGGAGTGTGGTGGTGATTGGGAGGGCGAGGACCAGGAGTGTTCTGCTCTTTCATTTCTAATGTGCATTGGCTTAAAGAGGATACCTAATGCTTTCAAAAAGGCAGACAACAGGCAAAAGGAAGAGCAATGTGTGCTGAAGGATAAAGGAAGACAATAGAGCTTCGGTCTTAATGAAACAGGTTGTACGGGAAGGTAAACAGGTAGTAAAAGGGTGAAGAGACTGAAAGTGCAGGAGATGAATAAAGTATTTTTTTTCTTCTTAAGAACCAGAACATTTAGAAATAGCTCAGGAGAGCTTTGATCAGGGATTAATCAAACTATGTCTGGTTTGGGTCAGTGCACTTGTTGGCCAGTCCGTAACCCTATTCACATGTCAATACTGGGTGCTGGTCATTTTATTTCTTCACCATCTTTGTAGTTTTAAGAACAAAATGGAGGCATCTGCCCCAAGAACCTTTGTAGCAAACGTGTCATTTCATGGCTCTGACCTCCAATTGGACTTGCCAGCTCTCATGATTTCTTCTAGAGATTTAGAGCTCTATAGTTTTTATCTTTTCTTTGCTTTTTGTCACACCTATATCAAAGAAATCTATTTATCACAGTAGGATAACGTGAGGAGATACAAAAAGCATAATTTCCTAATGATGATTTTATTTACTGAGAGGGAAAAGCTATTCTGACCTTCCTGACCCATTGTGAAATGTAGAATGCGTAATTAATTGTCTGAAAATGGAAATTTTGCTCAGTGAGTGAACAGGTCATTTACTTAGAATCGTAAACAAACAAAAAAATAAAAAAATAAATGACTTTAATGATTTTAAAAAAATAATGACTTTACTTATTATTTTGCCGTTTTATGCTTTGATTTTGCTCAATTTGTTAGTAAATAAAGCCTTTCATGTTTATTTTTTATAACAGAGAAAGTACAACACTGCACATACGCAGCAGGGGATAAAACAAGGAAGCAGCTAACGGCTATTAGCATCTCCCAGTGAAACAAAGCAGAATGGTCCAAGATCCAGTGAAAAAAAAACGCAATATATATGATTTCAAGAGGGAAAAGACTGGAATGTCGCTGGGAATACAGTATTAACATTGGTGTTCACTGAAGCAGACACTAAACCTGCTGATTATTCAGATGTGACTGCAGGGTTGGTTGACGTGAGTAAACGTTCTGATATGAGGCTCTTAAAGCTTGTGTTGGATCGGTGTATTCAATTAATAATGGTTGGTCTTCGATCTCGCCGAGGTGCCGCTTTATTGCAGAGGGTTAGGCTCGGTCCGGCATTATTTAACACTGTTTTATTAATTAAGCAAACTGGTGTTACACCATATTCTGTAACCACCGTATTTTGTGACTCTGTGTTTTATTCTGTGAGGCGCTGTTGCTTTTTCACGGCTTGACTTGGCCTAAAGTAGAAGATGTTGCGCCAACAATTACGCCTGCAAAGCGAACATAAAAATGTCAATTAATATCCGGTGCAAGGTTTTTGTCAAAAACTTCCCTGACCTCCTCCTGACGTCACAGGTTAAATATTACTTTTCATTTAATTTACGAAGTAAATTACATTACAGTGTAGTCACAATATATGGTAGCAGCTGTCATATTCTGTGATGTCTATATTTCTATAATAATTATAATGGCACAGGAACCTTTTTTGACAAAACCCCGGGACTGTACATTAATTAACATTTTAATGTTCACACTGCTGGTGTAACTTTTGGTGTCACATATTCTACTTTAGGCCAAGTCACGCTATTAAAACTCAACACCACCTCCCAGAGTGACAAAATACGGTGGTCACAGAATACGGTGTAACGCCGGTATTATGATAGTTCTCCGATACTGCCGGGAGATGTCGCCACGTCTGTTTATACCTGGTCATTGCGCCCGGTGCTGGGGCTATTTCTATCCACAAACAGGACCATTAAAACATTATCAGGATGGAGGTTTGGTGTAAATAACTTAATTTTATCATGATCGAATGGTTTGTGGTCTTTTTTATAAGCATATAACGTGACATATATACCTTTAAAAAAAACTCTCTCTGACAACGTAAAGTTTTCTTAAAAAAATCTAAAAAAGTCATTATTAGCAAATGAAGAAAACATGGAACAGGGGTAAACAATCATATTCATAATTTTGTCATTACAACATTCCAATGAAATTTGTCCCCTGCATTTAACCTATCCCTTTTAGGGAACAGTGCAGCACCCAGGGAGCATTCTGGGGCCACGGGCTTAGCTCAGGAACCCAGAACGGCAATCCATCCTTGATTCAAGCCAGTGAACTTGCACTCTTTCAAACGTTCATAAACTTTTTGCTACATGATGACCTGGACAAGATGGATCAGCCATCAGTTTGACTTTAAACTCACCAGGGTTATCCATGAGAACAATGACCTGAAGCACTGCAGCAAGTAAACCTCTGAAAGGTTGAGACATCAAATAGAAGGTTTTAGAGCAGTCTAGTTGAAGCCTGGATTTGAAGAAGCATTGCATAAGTTCCAGAGTTTTGCAGAACTTTGCCTCCTCTGACGACAAGTTTAAATGACACCAGTATTGTGCACGTGCATGGGAGAAGACGAGAAGCATCTGCCGCTGCGGCTGCACAGGTCTTTTGTTTAGAGGCGTAATGTCTTCTGAGCTAGGAAAGCTAGAAATATTAAGGTTCGCTCTCGCTAATGTGTCAATGGCAGCAAAGACTCAACAAAGGAGCCAGGTGAATGAGAGCGTGCAGCGCGTCACACGCCCTGAGAATTCGTCCCGAATCACTCTCTCATTAACTGTCTAATGGAGCCTATGGAGACAACCGTGGTAAATACAGGAAAACTAATTTTATATATTGGCAACTAAGGGAATGAAAAAAAATAACCTTTAAACTTGTGCAAAGCTCCTTTAAGCCTGATTTAGATGCTGTGGCATGACCTTAAAGGCAGTTCATGGTACGAGTTATCTCAAAGACTTGATAGCAGTTGTTGTTGCCAAGGGAGGTGAAACCTTTTGTTAGGGTTAGAAAAGATTAAATTTTGACATTTTACAAGTTGGTTTGGGCAGCCTTTTCACCCCAATAGTTGAAATTATTTAAAATCTTAATTTTGCAGTTCTGAGACATTTTTGTCTGATATTAACATTTCTTTGATAATCAACATTTTAGTGTGAATAAAAAAGCAACAACGAAAAAAAAGAGGAGTGTGTAACACAGGAAGTAGAAAACCAGGAATATTTCTTCTCAAGGTTTTATATTTAGCATACATTCTCAAAAACCATTGGTCTTCTTCATTCCTTTGTTTGTTCACAACCTTTTTGTGCTTTTTGTCATTTATTGTGAGTGTTTATGTATTTGACCACCATGTGAAGTTAAAGGTAATTTTTAACAACAATGATCACGACCATTAAAACTGTATCGAGGGCCATGCAAGGTCAAAAAGGCCTAGTGGGGTCAAAAGTGTAAAAGTGTGCATTTAACGTGTAAAACTTTAAAAATAATGTAAATACAATTGAATTCTTCAATAGTTTTTTTTTTAAAGTGCAGTAGTCAGTAGTCTACATCTAAAAATGTATTGAATGATTGTCATGTTTTGTAAACAAAACTTTTCCTATACAATGCTAGCCACCTGGCGCTGCTAATGACCACTACATCATTACCTGAGGCAGCAGCGATATATCCAGGGCTTTTGGTGTCTGGTACAGCAGCCTACCAGCTACTTGGAGCAGCAGGACCTTCTGGGTGAAGTGACGGCAGCTGCAGTCCCCTTAACTTTCACTGGCATTGTACCAAAAAATAAATAAAAAATTGTTATTTTACAGCGTTTCATTGTCAGTAAAACTTTAACGGTAACTAAGCACACAGGGATGGTTTGACCACAATGAACACTTTGAGGGTAGTCAGGGACTTCATCCCGAATAATGATCGACTGTAATGATTACTGCTGGTGAACCAAATATTCAGCTGGACACACAGTTACGTTTAAAAGGTTTATTGTGAAGATGATGAGTAATGGCGGGTGAGGCAAGCAAACAGAACTAGACTAGGCAGATGAATTTTGGCTGAAGGTGCAGGCAACTTTTAACTGAAGAGTCCAGCTGGCTGAACAGGGCACATCAAACGAGACGAGACAAGATGAGATGAGACATTCTGGAAGGGATGAGTTGGCTGACACAGGTATATGTAGACAGGTGCACAGGTGAGCTGAGTTGACCAATTAGTGGTAACAGGTGGAGCTGATCTAGAGTAGAGTGGTAGCTGGAGGGAGGCTGAGCTGATTGGATGATGACTGGTGGCTGAGAGATGACAGGCTGATAATAAAAGTCCAAAACAAAACAGACAAAAACCTTGACATTGACATTAACAGAGACACTTCTTCGGGAATATTTAGAGTTGAGGTGAGTCTGATGTTTCTTTTCAAACTGTTTTTATTGTGTTAATAACCTATTGTGTTAGCTGTAACATCACAAGAGCAAGTGGAAATAATTCCGGGACGTGTGTGCCTTAAACTAAGCACAACCGAATATTTGGTAGCCGACTTTCAATTAAGATATCTGTGGAGATTCCATTTATCATGCTCAGGGACCACAGACCTATGATAAAGCAATACATTCTAGTGTCTGAAAATAGTTTAGCTTGCATCACGTGATGCAAATCAGTTGTGTGATCATGGGGATGCTGGTGTTTTGGGTGGTGGTATTTTGAGTTTTGCCTGATTGGCTTGATCAATTTTAATTGCGTTCCACGGTCCATAGGTCCACCCACAAACAGCTGAGATCTGCAGGAGGTTAGTTTGTAATAGCTAAATCTCTCTTCTTGATAGTATCCTAGCAGAAGGAGGTTAAAGGAGAGGTTCCCATTTGAGGGTGCACAGGTAGGTAAGTGGAAGGCAGCGGCAGATGGTAGGTGGGCCCGGGGGATTGGCTGGAAGGGACTAGGAGCTGAAAGAAGACTCACGTGCATGGAGGATCTTCGCTGTTTACCAGAGGACTGGTTACCAGGGTTAAGGATTGGAAAAACACAGATTGTGGAGCAACCCTGGAAAGAGAATACGTGGAACAAGGTAAATCAAACTAATCAGAAGAACTCACAAGGCAGGATTGTCACGGTCAGTACTGTGCTTGAAGAGCGAATGACCCGATGTCTTCACTCTGGCTCCTGCTCCTATTTGAAGCGCTTCCAATCAGGCGGGAATGAGGATCACCTGTGTCGCTGTATCTGCCAATCATGTCCTGCAGAGGAGGAAGTGAGAGAGAGTGGCCACCAAACAAACACCAACCTGTTACCAGGCAGGTTACCAAGTCAATCTCCTGCTCCAGCCGTCTCAGTTGTTGTGTGTCTCAGTTCTTGTATCTTCACCCAAATTGCCTGTTGGCGGTGGTCAGAGGGCACAGAAGTATGGCAGCCTCGCCAGGCCCGTATTAAGACAATGTGGTGCTCCTGGCCACTATACCTCAAAGCCCCCCCCCCCCTTACCCGTGCTGTCCTCCGGTCAAAAACATCAGACATAATCAAGGGGATTTCTGTAATGTAATTTACTATTTACTAACTTACACAACTACATGTAGGCATATGAGCAGTGAGCAATATTCAAATATCTCATTTTAAAATGTTGAAATCAATAAAATCTTGATTTACTTATCATTTATTATTATTGTGACATCAGTGTTCACTAAACGAATAATGCATGGTCTTTCAACAATTTCAAGTAAATAATAGAACAATTTATGAAAAACATATTTTTAAATCATGTGTCATGTGGTGCCCCCCCATGGTTGGTGCCCCTGGGCACTGGCCCACTGGCCCTTATGGATAATCCGGCCCTGAGCCTCACCTCTGTCAGTCTGCCCCAGGGCAGCTGTGGCTACTAACTTAGCTCACCACCGTCAGGGTGTGAATGTAGGTGTGAATGGGTGACAGACTGCAGTATAAAGTGCTTTAGAGTCATTGGACTTGATAAAGCACTATACAAGTATAAGCCATTTACCACACAGATCTGTGAGTTAGGCAAGGCAGGTTTATTTGTACATCACATTTCAGTAACAAGACAACTCAAAGTGCTGCACATAAACAGAACCTAAAAAAAGAAAACTGCAGAGGAAAGTACAATGCAGTTGAATAGTAGCAGCTTAAGATATAAGACAGGTTGGACTACAAACTTCAACATTACCATTCAAAGGCAACTCGAAACAGATTTTTAACCTTGATTTAAAGGAACTCAGAGTTTCAGCACTTTGTTCCAGATAAGTGGAACATAGGAATGAAACACTGGTAACAAGTTCATGTATTTTGGTGCCAAGCCATTCAGTGATTTATAGAGTGACAGAAGTATTTTAAAGTCTATTCTCTATATAGGGAGCCATTGTAAGGACTTTAGAACTGGAGTGATGTGTTCTGCTTTCTTAGTCTTAATGAGTTGATCCAGTAGCATTCTGGCTCAACTGCAGCTGTCTGGTTGACTTTTTGGCAGACCTGTGAAAACACCGTTGCTGTATTCAATTCTACTAAAGATAAACGCAGGGATTCATTTCAGGCCTTCAATCTGGGAAGAACATTCCCAGACTGAAGGCCTGATCATTGGTTACTAGCTGAAGCTACTGAAGCTGTGTGCAAACTCTTGATCGCTCTTCCATTGGTCCAAAAATGAGAACGTCAGTTTTGACATCAGAGCATGGCATCATACTAATCTAAATGTTTTCCTCCAACTCTGTAACTTAAAGTTTGAACAGCTTTATGTCGGAAAAACAAATTCTGAAAAGCTGCTCAGTTTTTTTAATCACATTCCTGTTGTTAAATCCTGTATGCTTTCTGCACTAAATCACCGGTGCAAATACATAACACCATTTGATTTGCTGTTTAAAATATATGCTTGAAAGATTCACTTCAGCAGCTATTTTATCTGCAGCCTGCAACCATGTCCAGTTGACTTTTGCTGCCGTTGTGTGGTAGACCTCAATAGAATGAAGTTTGTTGGACAATTCTGTGTCATTGTAATCAGTAATACTAGTCCCAAAGACAGATCCTTGGTCAGTGTAGCATGGGCGCATAGCCAAAACAGACAAGCGAACATTCAAACTAAAACATCTGAAGAGGTAACTGGATCTTCTACAACTTTGGAGGGTAATTTAGACACGCCGTGGCACACTTTCATTGGGGGCAACATATCCTACACTGGACCCCCTCCTCCTTCCCTTTATCCTTCGAGAGAGGCCCATTGATCCACTGCCTGTTGAAGCCTGTGTCTCCAGTATCAGGATAATTCCGGGTGGGATTGGTTTTCCCTTGTTACCTTGTAGTTCGGAGCCTTGTTCCTGCCCCTTCCTAATTCTCTCCGCCTTAACTTCCCGATGCCAGTGAACACAACTTGCAGACAAGAGTCTCTTTGTTCTACATTTGAGGAAGGAAAAGAAGGAGACAGAGAGGGGAACAAAACAAGAAATGTTTCATTGTCCTTTACAAGGCATGAAACATTTTTTTGTCAGCGGCGTAAATTCTTCTTATGCAAATGCAAATGTATAAAAAACTTGTTCATCAGTTATCCAGAGTCAAATCAGACGTGACTAATTTGTGTGTCATTGAAAATTTGAGCCTCCTGGAAATCCCCACTGAAGTCTCATTCAAATAAGACTACAACTATCCATGCAGACACATTGCTTGTACAGTCACGGTACCGGTGCAATGTTTCCTCATTAGTTGTTTGTTTTTCCCCTCCACTGAAATAAACGAAGACCTAAAAACTGCCATAACTCTTCCTTCTTCAGTGTTTCCTTGAATATTTTACCCTCATCCTGGTGTTTCAAATATACTACACATGCCAGCGTTTCAGTTTTTAATTCAAACGGTGACACTCGTGTATTATATAACCTTATTAACTGCAGCATGATATATTACTATTTATTCCTGTTCATTTTGATTAATATCACTTACAGTTGAATGGACTGAATTTGTGTAGCACTTTTCAAGTCATACTGACGACTCAAAGCTCTTTCCACCAGAGCCACATTCAACCCAATCACACTCAAAGGTGCACACGTTCATACAGCAGCACGCAGATCCACTTGTGGTTAAGTGCCATGTGACAGGAGGAAGCTGGAAACAAACCACCAACTTTTGGATTGCAAAACAACTATGCTTCCCATTGATCCACTATTGCCCCCAGCTAATGGAAAACCAAACTTCAGTTTGGGATGTTTAAAACAGACGCCTTATGTTATGTTTGATGTCCTCTAACATGGAGAAGACTGCTGGATTGACAGTTGTCCATCACGGAGTGTAAGCCACAAAAGGTCATCTCAAAAGAGGCTGACTGTTCACAGGGGGCTGTACCCAAAGACGTTAATGGAAAGTTAAGTGGAAAGAAAACACGTGGCTAAAAAGCTGCAAAAGCAACATAGATAGGACCAGCCCTTAGAGGATAGTGAAGCAAAACCCATTCTAGAGGCTGTTGGAGGTTCACAAGATGTGGACTGTGACTGGAGTCAGAGCTTCAAGAGCCACCACCTGCAGATGTCTCTTCTGACCTGGGCTACATCTGCTGCATTCCTTGGGTTAAGCCACTCATGAACCAGATTCAACATCAGAAGTATCTTGCTTGAGCTAAGGAGAAAAAGGACTGGGCTGGTGCTCAGTGATGCATTTATGCATTCATTCATGCAAACTGAACCCTGACTAAGATTTCAGGGCATATGCTGTACCATAAAGTAGCTGGCAGAAATTTTTGTATTAGATTTTTAATTGGTCTTATGTAATGTTTTTATTTTTGAATGTTGGGTTTTTGAGAGCTGAAAGCGTCATCAGAATTAACTGGAATAAATGCTTAAATACATAACTCTGTTTGTAATGAATCTAAGTTATATATCTTGTTTAGAATTACTGAAATTCTGATGATATTCAGACTTATTAAAATGCACTGGTCATCATAGTACAAATCTACCTGGGCTGCTTGTGACACTGGACATCTGTTTTATTCATCTCTCTGTTCCTCTCGTTGCAGAACAACACAGCGAGAGCTTTTCTATAAATGTCCTCGCCACACAGGTCAGTCTTATGTTTCCGTCTTTGGCCCCTCTTGGAGGCACAAATAAGCAAACGAGACATCGTTTGATTGTCGTTTAGATTAAATTTGTGGAATATAAAGCCCCTGTTTCTAAATTGCCTTAAATGCAGTGTAAAGTCATCCATTTCGCCTCATCATAAAGGTTTATTTCTAACTGCTTCCAAACATTTCTGGCTTAGATGCTAAGAACACTTTATAGAAACTGAGACAGAGGCTCTTTAAACTATGTTCTTCCTTTTAGCAACTGACCAATCATTTCTGAACTAACAACTTGATTGATTTTTTTTAATCATTAACTGCCTTCCTATTACATACATACATACATACATACATACATACATACATACATACATACATACATACATACATACATACATACATACATACATACATACATACATACATACATACATACATACATACATACATACATACATACATACATAGAGTGCCAAATGAGTGGCAAAGGGCAGGTATTTAACACGGGAACTAAGCTGCAATATGTCCACAATGTGTTTCAACATAGTTTATTTGTTCTGAAATAGGCAGAATTCAAAGAAATCATGGTTTGGATGATGGTTTAAGCTGCCTTGATACCTGCATTCATCATTTCCTCTTAAAAATACCAAAAACCAACAACAACAAAAATAACAATTATGCAATATTTGAACTTACAGAGAATTATATTTAAAACACAAATATGTAACCCCCCCCCCAAAAAAAAAAACAATAGTAAATATTTTGCTCATCAAGTAAAATTAAAGTGCAAATTGAGAACTAGTATGATGCTCCCTATGAAACCTGAAATGTGCAAAACCTGTTTAGTCTTCAGTCTCATGAGTGAAAACATTGTTTATTGCAGCTTTTCCAGAAAGGTCAACAGTTGCTTTCTGAGTTTATTTCGAACAGTGTCATACTTGTTAGAAAATTGCATTTAAATCTTATGTGATACATACATTTTTTACATTATTTTTATATTATGTAATTTTAATGTAACTCTCTGTAATGCATTTTGAATTCCCATGTATATGAATGGTACTATGCTTATACACTAGCCTTGCCTTAAATAATAAAGCTGGTCTAAATGCTCATATTAATAATTCTCTGTGACCAGAGGAAAAAAAAAAGTTTTAGCTTACAAACTTATAGAGTTCTGATCAAGGTGAAATGATCAAGGTTTATATTTCTTTTATCTGCCCAACTCCAGTTCTTCACTAAACCTTTTAGGAACCAGAATCCCGGCCGACACGCATCACTATCTCTCATCTTGTGATGAAAAAAGCTTGTGCTGTACACACAGCTAAATAATATTTCACTTCCAGGTTCCAGGTCTCATTTGAAGAGATCACATCGGGACATGAAAGCACTCTTTTCTTTTTTTCTTCCTTGTGTTCGACCCCACTCATGTTGGCCTGAAGCGTTGATCCTCTGATGGTGGTAAATGAGTTAGAGACAATCCAAGTCTTGGGTAAATGGAGTAGTGAGCTGTTAATGCTGCTCGAGTGGTTGTAACAAAGCACTGAAGAGACATAAAACACAGAAATCGAAAGAAAAGAAAAAGGAAAAAAAAAAATCACAACACTGTGTAAGACATGCTGGGTGATCGGAGATAAGCACAAGCAGCACATTAGCAAGATGCTTAGAACTGGAGAAAGCAACATGTGCTTCAACTGAACTTACTTCACTTTTAGTATTCGACTTCTAAGAGCAGTTGTTAGACAGTAGTCATGATTATCGTGGTAATATCTAGCCTAATTAAGCATCCTACGATAAATTATGCTAATGTAGCGGTTGAATAACTTTTCTCCTCTCATAAGAGGTTAGCAGTTTTTAATCTTGCCCAATTAACACATTAACACAAAGCGCTACAGAACCGAGCAGCACTGGAGCAAATGAGCCCACCAATCTAATTGGGAATTAATGAATGCTTTAAAGTGCCAGAAGCCAGTGCAATTGTAATTCAAAACAAGACAAAATTAATCACAACAATTTGCGGGAGAGAAAGTTAACATTAACATAATTGAGGCAGAGAGAATAAAAAGGCCATGGCAGCGCAAGCAGAGCACAACTCACCAGTAATCTTCCACCGAGGAAATTGTTTGTTATTGCAATTAATTATCCACTATACTTAATCACCCAAATTGCGAGTGAAAATAATGATTTGCCTTTTGCTTTAGCTTTCATATCACAGAGGACGAACTGTCCAAGTGTGCTCACTGGTGGGTGGGAAAGGGGGTCAGCAGAATGGCCGCAGCATGAGTGCAGATTTACTGTAAAAAACAAACAAACCTTCATATAGACAATATTGTCCAAAAGTATTCATACCCACTGAATGTGTTTTTGGGGGGATCTACAGCAACACGCTCTCACCCCAGGACAATTTAGAGTAACCGATTCATCCAACAGTTATTTTTTTTGGACTGTGGGAGGAAGCTGGAGTACTCGGAGAGAACCCATGCATGCACCCACAGGGAGAACATGCACACTCCACGCAGAAAGACTCCAGGTTTGAACCCAGGGTCTTCTTGCTTCAAGGCAACAATGATGTGCCGCTGTGCAGCCCCAATTTTTCATGCTTTTTTTTTTTATTTTGCAAATAAAGCATTTGTATTCAACTCCCTTAACTATCATACACCCAAATAAGTCCAGAAAAAAACTTTCCAGTGGACACCTAACTAGTAAACAGAGTCCACCTGTGTGTAATTTGACTGTGAATCCAGCTCGTCTCTGAAGGCTAAAGAGGTTTGTCAGAGAAGATTAGTGAACACGCAGCATCCTAAAGAGCCCATAACGCATCAGACTGGTCAGGGATAAAGCTATCCAAAGGTAAAAGCAGGGTAGGATAGAAAACTTTGTTTCAACAATTGCACACTTTTCAACCCATCATCTAGGCATAGAAATAGCTTGGCTCAACTGCAAACCTACCAAGTTACGGTCACCCACGTCAACTGACAGGCTGGACAAAGAGAGTATGAAGCAGAGGGCAGATCGGAGGCTCACAATAACCCTGCAGGAGCTGCAGAAAAGATTTCCAGCTCCGGTGGGGAAGTCTATCTAAAAGCAGAAAATCTGGCCTTCACAGAAATGTGGCAAGAACGACACAGTTTGTTTAAAAAGAAACCGTAAAAAAATCTAGTTTGAAGTTCGTGACGTGGCAGAAATGTGGAAGAAGGTGTTGTGCTCAGATGAGACCTCAACTGAACTACATGCAAAAAGGCTGTGTGCTGTGGAAAACATTTCACCCTGAACACACCATCCCCATGAAGGAGCATGTTGGCGGCAGCATTGTGCTATGGGGATGCTTTTATTCAGCACGCAGATGGAGCTTGAGAGTGGGCCAGAGCTGCAACTTTAAGCAGGACAACAAGCCTCATACATACAGCGGGTACTCCCATAGAATGATTTGGATCAAAGGGTATTCAATGGCCACGTTAAAGTTGAGAAAGAAATCCAAATCAAAATCTGTGTCAAGACTTGAAAATTGCTCCTCAAAGATCCTCTTCATCCAACTTGACTGAGCTTGAGATATTTTGCAAAGAATGGACCTTGTGAACAGCCAACTGTGTTTGCAGGGTCTACAAATTAATCACTTAGAGGGCTGAATACAACCACAAAACACTTTTCAGGTCTTCTTTGAAAGACACATTTAAATGTAGTCATTATTTTGCTTCTACAATTATGCACTGCTTTGTGTTGGTCTACTACATAAAATCCCACTGAAAGACTTCTAATTTTGTGATTGTAAAGGGTCAGAATTTGAGAAAGTTCAAGTGGGTGGGAACGTATGTGTGTAGCACTGGATCCAACGACGTCATGTTTTAGCCATGTCTTTTTTTTTTTTCTGTTCTTCCTCACTCTTTTCTTAACTTTCCTCTGAGTGTGATGAGTGATAAGGTTTTACAGAAGCTATTGCATAAAAAGACATAAAAATATCCAATTCACTGGAGGTGATGCAGTCTGCTGTGTATCTTTAGCCCTGAACAAGCAGCAACATTTATCCTGGACACGGGCATAATTGTAATGATGTTGGAAAAGAATGTATCTGTTGCTTTCAGAGCATCTGTTGCCAATGCGGGCGCAATGGCATTAGCAGCAAAATGCCATGGAACATTAACCGCTCCCAACAGAACTTCCAGATGGATTTTTGTTCTAATGGCATCATTATACGCTAAATTAAAAGGCGAGCAAATGGAAGTGTAAAAATTTAAATGACTGAGAAAAAATATCTCTCAAGCTCGAGCTGTCTTTAGTGGGGGCCTCCGACAGAGAGATTGTGAGCTGAGCCGTGCAATGAGTGTTAATCATACACATATATAAAATAGTAATGACGAAATGAATTGTGCTTTAGGATGGCAGAGCACATTAGACTGTTGTGTTTAACGCAACAGCTAGGTCTGAAATGGCTGCTTTACAGACAAAGTGTTCGGCTCATTTCCTCTAGTTCGGTTTGCTTTGATGTGTTTCCCATTTTGAAATAAGGATTTTATGGAAATATTTGAACTTCAGTGCTTTGTTGACAGTGACTTAAGATGATTTCCAAATTCTCCATTTGCAGAATACAAACAGATGTCAAGTCACCACTTACAGCTCTGGTCCTTAGTTATTTTTGTGCTATTTGTGAGGGGAAAAACCTGACACGTAACATATAATAAACATTTCTTTTACTTGCCTCAGGGAAAAATATTCACAGAACACTTTGTGCTTTAATCCTAACTCTAATTAAAGTAAGAAGGCACTGACTGCTCTGGTGGCAGTGAAATTGGAGCAATTTTGGATCTGGTATTGTGAAATTATTCATATTTTAAAAGGAGTTGTAATATCTGGAAGTTTTGCAGATGCTGTTGCTTTAATATGTGACAATTAAAGCAGTTTTTAGAAAGGTCCAGATTTATAAACTATTAATATAATTTTTTTTTTTGATCAGACCAGGGTAGAAAAGCTAAAGTGGGCATTTTAATGGTCTCTTTCAGTTGTTTTTTCAAATTCCTAACAAACTGAATCTGTTTAGAGCATAATGTTGGGTTCGGAAATTGGGTAAATGTAGTACCGACAGCATTTGCTTTACATACGTTTTGACAAAACATAAAAAAGTACACTGAGGCATGTTGCGTTTTGCAGATATATATTTCAGACTAGGAGCATAATTTCTTGGAGCAGTTTTCTCAAATCCCTAATTAGTTTATAAGGATACTTATAAGCAAGTCCCATTGCAGCAGTTAGTCAAAGACCCTTTATTGTTGACCGCATGATGTCTGTCTGACCTTTTTTCTGCGCGCAACAGAGAAGGAGAGAGAAAGTTGTGGCTGATGCACCGGAACATGAATGCAACTGGAAGAACAGACTTGGGGTCACCTGGACTCCTGACCCTGACGGAGACACTCTGACCTCTGCCTGTCCCTCTGCAGACACTCATGGCCTTAACCTTTACCCTTCGACAAGCTGTTGCTTTAAAATCCTACACAATGTCCCTGTTTAGGATCTGGTTCTATTCTGGATCGATCCGACTCATGGTCAGCAAGAAAGGGGGGGGCATCAAGCCAAGGACATCATCAGATGACCACCAGCTTTAGTTGTTATGACGAGTTCATTGCTCTTTGAAGAAACTTATCATTAACGACAATAATAAGCGGGCTCTTGGCACAGCAGGCAAAAAACAGCTACTATATACAATTTCATGATGTTTACATTCTGTTTCATGCAGTTAGCATTTTTTTTTTTCAAAAATGCTCCCAGTGAAGGGCTTCGTCAAAACTAATTGAGGCTGCGTTTTCCAGCGGAGGCACCAAGCGTTCTCTGGTGCTGTGGAAAGGGTCAGCTGCACTCACTGCTGTGAAGAGGGATGAAAGAGGGGGAGTTTGAGCTGCTACCCTCTGACCAGATAATTAAAAAAGGAGAGATTCCACAAAACGCCATTATCAAAACAACTCTCTTAAACCCATTTAACAGGACTTACTTGCCGAACACACAACGGCTAATGTAACTGAGCAACCCTTGTCACGATGATTGCTGCTAATGTTCATATTGTCTGCATTTAGCATGTTGTGTTTAATTGTGTGGGTCATTTATATTTATTTAATTTATTCATTTTATCACAGCTCTCTCTTCGCCATGCTTGTGATTATTCGTTATTTAGATGGAAACAATCTAGTTCTCTTATCTTTTGTACCCTGCATCGCAACTGCCATTTATTTATTTTTATTTAAAAAGAAAAAAAAACAACAAATTTAACTTCTGCACAAAATAGCAAGGGCTCCGAACAGCTCCTGCTCCTCGCTCCGTTTGGAACACCATCCACCATGTTTGTGTGCTTTGACAAAAGCCTCATTAGAGAGTCCCAGCCATGCCAAATTGGGCCCATTTATTTTCAAAGGTACATTTAATGGTGTCTCTTATTTTTCGGCAGCCCATCGAGGATTAAAGTATTGTATTTTCTTCATTTTAGAGGTGGCCAATTATAAAATTATTTTCACTTTTTCTTTCATCTGCAACGTGCAATAAATTGTGCCGTCCTCTTTAGGTAATGGCGGTGCGTTTTGGTGTATGCGTGCCGCACTTACGCAGGTGAGCATGCACGGCGTGTGTATCTATTTGCGCAAGCAGTTTACTGCGTATCAACCTGTTTTATATACTCTACAAAAAATGAGTAGCATTCGTTATTAGCTATATTCGTGCACTTTATATCTGTACGATATATATCTTTCTCCTTCGATCTCGGGCATTAACTTACCTGGGTGTGGATCTGTGTGTGTTTTAAAGGTCATTTCCATATCTAGAGGAGTGTTGTGTCAGACACCCCTCAATCCTTTTATTATATGCCTCAAAAACATCAAAAGCCATGTAAGCAACCAAGGTGGGGAGAAATTACTTTGTGTGATTTCTCTGGCTCGGTCTCCCCTGTCAGCTCTCCCCTTTATGTCAGTAATTGAGGGTGATTATTTTAACCGTGAAAAGGGTAGCAGGTAATAGTGGCTGATTAAATCCAGTGGACAGCAGCCCAGACAACCCTTAAGACACAGCCGTGTAATAACAGTGAGAGCCAGCGACACCAACGCGCAGCCTGTCCCCTCACCTTATATTCAGTGACAGGAGGCCAGATGCAATTTAATGCATTTATTGTGCTGTGAGTCCTTATATTGACAGCTGTAAACAGTTGTGGGTAAATTGAATCTTGAAGCAGCCCGCCATGGCTCTCGCTGGTGAAGCTTATGTTACAGTGACAAAATGGGCTGGAGTATTATAAAATGAGAAAAAATTCACACGTGCGCACACGCACATCCACACACTGGCAGACAGGCAGATGATATTCTATCATTTGGCAACCACAGGCTGACACAACAGGGATTAGTGTCAGTGTTAAGGTCTTTCTTCAGGAGAGAAAAAAAAAACTAATATGAAAACTCTCGCCGCCACGGAAAATGAACTCCCCTTTTTTTCATTCCCAACAAGACATCTTGTAATCTCAACTTGAGATATCCAGTTAAAAGGCCTGTTGGAACAAGTAAAGTGCAGTCATAATAGATAAGCAAGTGACACTTTTTTTTTTTTCCTGTGAGAAATATGATGTGCTAATTTGTTTACTCCATTCAGGGGTAACCATGATATGAAAGACGATATGGTACAAAATGTCTCATTGTTCAGATATTCTTATGGCCAATGAGTAAAATATTAACAAATTGAAGTAAGAATGTAACCTTTCTACTGTAACATACACCATAATTAAGGCGTGATGCAAAAGTATCTGAACTTATTCACATTTTCCAACATAAAACCCACACATATCAATACATCTTAGGAGCTAAAACAACAGAAAGAGTGAATGATTATGCTGTGGAGGAAAAGTGACAAATGGTTTTCAGGGTTTCTTTACGGAATTCATTTGCGTTTGCGTTCAGTCACGAGTCAACACTTGGAACAGCCATCTTCCTGTGCTCGTCTTTAGACTTATTTTTTTTTTTCCAATTCTTTGAAAAATTGCTCAGACTCACTGAAATTGTGTTGTAAACATACATTTTCATAACCCTGCCTGCAAGATTAATTCTCGTACCATTTGTGTGTTCACAAACAGACAAGAATCCATCTTGTTCCGCTCCGGCTTCAACTGTTTGTGTCTGAACCACAAACGGTTCGGGCCAATCACGTTGCAGTATTGTGGTTTAAAGCGGGACATACTGGTGCGACGAGAGCAAGAGCTGCTGAGCCGACAGCCGAACCAATATAAACATGGCAGGGCAGGAGGATACATGTGTATCTGCTGCAATTACATGTTTTGTAAGAATCCCTGATTTCATCTTTGAAAGATGAACAGCAAGAAGTGCCTTGGCTAGCTTACCCTTTACGATTCTGGTTATGCATTAATTGTTTTAATTTGATACCGTGATTGGCTCAAATCAACCTTTGGTAGGCGGCCACTAGGTGTTGTTTCACCCAATCAGCTCGGAGAGTTCTGCTCCTTTCCCCAAATGGATTCGATAAGAGCGGTCCCAGATTGATCATGAGTAGAAGGTGGAGTACTACATATTATCACTCTGGCTGGCCATTTTCAGGTCTTTTCACAGACTATTGGATTTAGGTCTGGGCTTTGACTAGGTTATTCTAACACATGGATATGCTTTGACCCAAAATATAAATCTGGCTGTATGTTTAGGATCAGGCCTTTGCAGCCATTTACAGGTTTTCTTCCAGAATTTTCCCGAATCCCATCTACTATTTTCTTTTTTTCCTGCCCCTATTGCAAATAAGAATCGCCACAGTAAAACGCTGCCACTGCCATTTTTCACCAAGGGGATGTTGTGATCAGGTTGATGTGTGGTCATTATTTTCCTCCAAAAGCAGTGTTTTGTATTTAGGCCGAATAAGAGCAAAGGTTTGCTCTTATTCGGCCAGGGCACCTTCCTTTAAATGTTTGCTCTGTCCCCTGCTTGACTTAAGGTAAGTTATTCTAAATAGAACATGTTACAGCTTTCTTTCAAAAATGGCTTTCTTCCTGCTAGATTTGTGGAATTGACATCTAAGAGTTGACCTACTGACAGATTTCTGGATGTGTTCATTTCCCCCAGAGTTACCCTGGGCCTCTAAGTAGCTTCTCGGATTAATGCTCTCCTTGCCCTACCTTTCAGTTTATGTCGATGGCCATGTTGTGATAAGTAGGCAGTTGGGCCTGTTTTATGCTTGATGCATGTATATTCCACGTGGAAATGAAAAGCACTGAATCAACCTACAAAACTTTTGCAGCATTTATACTCTGTGTGGCTTTTCCCCGCTATGGCCAGTATTCTCCTAGACTCGAGGGGGCAGTGTAGGTGTCCTACAGCAACAGTACAACACCACAACCAGTTCTTTCCAACAATTTTAATTCCTGCTTTTGTCTTCCATGAGTGAGAGGAGTTTCTTTCCAAGAATTGTTCACAATATGTTGATTGTGGTGACCTTTATGGGACAAATCATAATGGCGGATCTCCACCAGTAGCTCCTAAAAGTTTCCTGTCCACAATGTTTTTCTGCACAGCAATGTCTGCATGGTTAGAAAATTTCCTATGTGTGTGGTGCAGAAAATTTAGTGTGTGGCCGTGTGGAGGGGCACGGTTGGTAAAATCACGTAATATTGCTGAAAAAAAAATCTTCCACTATACCTTTAAAATGTGAAGCGTTTCATTAAAATGTGACGCAGTACATGGGGTGTGAATACCTTCACTTTACACTGTTAGAGTGTAATTTGAACCTTACAAAAATCTGACCTAACGTTTGTTCAGGATGCAACCCAGAATATATTTATTCCCACAATTTCAAAAGTTTATTTCCTTGTAGGATGATTTACATACTTTCATTCTACTTTCAACTGATATAGACTGATATTTTACAACTTTGTGTTGAAACCTTGTATAGGGTTTACACCCGGAGCCGTGAAAAATTCCGTCATTTTGCCCGAAGCTGACCACAAACCATGGGCGACTACTTATTTAGAAAAACTCTGCTGAAGTTAAATCACCATCTACTGGGTTTGGGCTGAATTCTAAATGTGATCTTTATTGATGAACAGAGGCTATGAGCATAAAGGAGTCAGTCTGTCGGTGGGGGTGCCTGGGTGGATATAAATCATGTCTTCTCCATGCCATTACCTTTTGGAGCTTTAGGGAGGTAAGGAGGGAGGCTGCTGCGGGAACATCCCCTACAGAGACCTTTGGTGGATGGGGGCTTTACACCCAAGTAAACAACTCTCCTTGCCCAGAGGGCAGCGCCAACAATATCCCATCTATTACCCCAGCGAAGTAAAGAAACAGAGTGAGGACCAAGGAAGGAAAAGAAACAACAAACATTTATTTACTGTCATTGTTGTCATTTCAGCATTTTTTTTTTCATGATTTATGACTGACGCAGATGGAGACTAGGAGTGAATTGATTAGGTCAGCCTGATTGGTCTTGGTGTGGAAGCAGTGCAGAGCCAGCCCTTATGTGAAACTAAGATACACAAATGGATAGGTGAGTCAAGCAGAATCAAAATGCCAAACGTTCTTAAAAAAAAGTCGTTTTTGAAATCGTTTAGAAGCAATAAACCATAGTAAAAATTTTACACTGTGGTATGAGCTGTTTTAATATTAAAAAGAGTCCCAATAATGTAAAGAAACTAAAGAACTACAACCTCCTAAATCTACATTTTTAGCAGAAAAAGCTCGCCATTTCCATTATTACAGACACGAGGAGCTGTCTGGGCCTGCCAAAACCCCAATGAATCCAACAAGTCTTCAGACTGAGAAGGCAGACACAGAGAGATGGCACATCCACACTGCTTGTGTGTTGTGGATCATGTCTTTAAGGCTCCTGTGGGCTGTGCAACGATGTTATCCTGATTACTTTAAGTACTGTTTTCCATAAACCTCTCACCCCCACTCACATTCCTGTAATACCTGCAAAAATGCAACAGATTTCTTTGAGTGGCTTGAAAATCACAGCAAGATCAAATGATATATTCGTTCTTTGGCCTGAATGACGAGAACAAAATAAAAAGGCACTAAAAAGAATCATTATGACATGTGACAAAAACATTTTTATTATCAAAAGGGAGAACATGGACCACTTGTACATGCCTTCCAAGAAGTGCTATAAACAGATATTCTAACATTGTGTCTGATGGAAAAGTACAGAGCATGTCTGAGGAGTAATGCAAGACGTGTGAATAAGAAAATCCCGTCTTCTAGCTTTGAACTCGCTTGGTTAAGTGATCTGATACAGGATGTATCCTTTTTGCTCCAAAATGCCAAAAAGAACAAGACCTTGAAGGGCGGGGTGCCACAACTTTTAATTCTCCACACATCTTCCTTTGAAGCTGTAAACACCGAGATTATAATTCATTTACAAATCTTTTATCAAAATACTACAAAAACATCAGGAATATGACACATAATTCCCAAAGACACCAGGACAAAAAACAAATAAAAAAAACAAGAAACCAGCAAGCTTCAAGTTGGGTTGAGATTTACTATATACACATGCTTGAATCAAGCAGTTGGAGATGATTGTACATTATCCTGCTGGAACAAGCCCATCCGAGGGTATTGTGATAAAGAGATATACATGGTTAGCAAGAATATTAAGCCAGGATGAAACATTCAAACAATGTTCTGAGACCCAAATGGTGCCAGGAATATATCTCCCGACACCACCAGCAGCTGCAGCAACTATTGATTCAAGGCAGGATGGATTCACGTTGTTTACATCAAATTCTTACCCTACTACCCAAATATCAGAGCTGAATTTGAGATCCAACGTTTTCCAGTCCTTGCCTCAGTTTCCTGTTCTTAGCAGAAAAGAGTGGAGTCGGGCGTAATCTTCTGCCTCTCTAGGCCGCATGCTTCAAGATATCCTGTGTGATCCATTGAGAGACGCCCTGATGCATCTCAATAATACAGGTAGAACAAAATAAATGAGTAGGTCCTCTGGACAGGTTCTTCTTTGTTGAAACGTTGCCGAAGTCTGAAGTCTGAAGAGTTGTAGGTAAACTCAGCCTTATAAGCAGTGCCTTTGCATGGTGGATCAACAGGTTAAAGGGTGACAATCAAAACTGCCTATACAAAAGAGAGGCTTAATCATTCTCACAATAACAGCATTGTAAGAGAGGGACAATTGGACCTGGAGGTCATCTCCCCTGTTTAACGACGGGCGATTTCTCTTAACAAAAATGGTTTTCTTTACTCCACTATCAGACCAACATTACTACCTATCCAGGATGAGAACATCTTCATTCCTGAAAGAGTGACCACTGGCCTGCAGATGAGTGTAAACCGCCACACCTTGACCTGATGATGTTGCTTTTATGTGCTCGGCCATCCTTTCGGCCAGTGGCACTGGCAACAAATGGCCATCAGACCACTAATGATCTGTTGTTAGGCTGATGGTCCTCTTTTGCATGTGAACAACCTGTTTTGATATCACAGTTAAACTTGTTGATCCATTCTCCAAAGGAACTGCTTATAAGGCTGAGTTTACCTTTAAGTCATCAGAGTGGTGAAGTGTCTTGGAGAACACACAAAACGTTTCAACAAAGTATTTGCATTCAGAGATGGTATTCCGCATACCTTCGTTATAAAGAAGGTTTATTGTGCTACTATCATCTTTCTAAGACAGTGAACCAGTCTGTCCAATCTTCTATGACCTCTGGCTTCACCCATACAACTGCCGCTCATGGATATTTTGTCTTTTTCAGAACATTCGCTGTTGCCCTGACAGATGGTTGTTCATGTAAAAGCAAAAAAAAGGTTTTTGAAATACCATGGCATGTTTAAAGTAATTAAAATCTCCCTTTCTTCGTCATTTTGATGCTAACTCAGAATTTTAGCAGGTCCTCTTCACCACTTCTAGATGCCTGAATGCAGAGTTACAGCCATGCGACTGGATGGCTTGCTGTTTATATTAACAAGCAATTAAAGAAGTGTACGTAATAAATGGTCTGGGGCCACCACATTAATATGATCCCCTGTGAAAGAGTTTATTTAATTCGGTTGAGACCAGGTAAGCATGTAATATTGAATCATGCCCATGTTGATTTATTAAGTGAAACAGAAATATTGGGTGGGAGTTAATTTATGTGAGCATAAAGAGCTCTTTCAAAATATATGAAAGTTAGTTTTTTTTTTTTACTGCCATTAGATTATAAACAGCATTTTTAAGAAAACCTTTTATGATTTGCATTTAAATTGTCTTTCTATTTCAGAGCTCCTGCAGGTCGAACTATGAGCCAATGTTGCAATACGAATTGAAAAAGTAAAAAGTAGAGTGCTGGTCAGAGAGAAGAAACGAAAAGAAGAGGTTTCAGCAAGTGATTATTGAGAAGACAAAGACCCCGCTGTCTTGGAACTGACAGCACCCTCTACATCAGGTGGCCCTCATACCTCCCCCATCCCCAATCTCGCCATCCAATTCCATCCAGACAAGGGAATTTCCTCCTCCCCACCACCCAACCATCATCCATTTATTCCTCCATTCATCTCTCCTTTTCCCCAGTAAATGGAAATAATAACACAAAACAACACCACAACCAACGGCTCGCCCTACCCGCTTTTTTTCCCCCAAACCTTGCATCCAATCTCAGCCTTCTTGGCATGATGGGTCTTTTGATCAGACCTCTTAACTCAGTCCCAGTGGGAGAAAGAGATATGTCTGAATCACGCAAAGAATGTAACTGGCAGGTTTTGGTGTGGTCTAGCCATCATGTCTGCCAGAGAATACCATACAGTACCGGCCAAGAGTTGAGACGCCTGTGCTGAGTTGCATATTTGGTGTCGCAGACAAAACCGGTTTTGTGTTACATTGTACTACCCAGACACTTTGAGACAACTGGCCAACTCTAAATAGAATTACAGATGAAGCAATAGCTTATAAAGGTTTACATTCTCAAGATAAGCAAGGGTGGGAGTTGTTGAAAATGTGCTTAAACAATGTCTGGGTTGGTTCCAAGAGGTGACTAGTCTTACCTGTGGGTTTCCCCATGCCTTCAATCACAGCTGTAGCAGTTACAGTGCACAGATTTCTTGCAAACATCTAGTGGTATAATGTGGAAAAGGGGAAAGAAGAAAGTGCAGTCACCGGAGATGGTGGATTTGGGACATGGGCCATGATTAGAAATCAACATGGCCATCTTTATAAACAAGCAAGCAATGTCTTTTTCTATCCAGATATAGCTGTACATGTTGTGAAGCCAAGTTTATTTTGTGCTGGTCTGGAGAAATACTTTCCTCTAACTCAAAAAAATCATCTTTATGTACGAGCAACTTTTCTGCAATGCATCCAATACAGTTTGTTTTTGTCCTTTCCATTTGACAAATTCTTTTTGTATAATTACCTACTGTTGCTTTAATATTAGATTAATATTATGTTAAAGTGGGATTTAATGCATTACCCTGACAACCTACTTTCTTGCTAGGCTTGTCCTTTCAATTTTTAGAAAGGAGGTTATACATCAATGCATTCCTGCGTCTCATATTAAAATATTTTACTTAAAGAAACAGAACAGTATCCACAGTACATTCGTAAGACATCTTAAAGTTGCCAACCTTGAGGACTGGAGTTTGATAACCATCCTTTATTGTCTTAAAAGAAAAAAAAAGAAGGCGGGCGCCTTGGCCCTCTGGCGCGTTGACGGTCCTTGGGTTTGGGGCGGGTTCCCGGGTGGGCGCCGGCCCATTCCCGGCGGTGGCTTCGCGGGGCCTGGCCCCCCGGGGGGCGGCCGGGGCCCCTGCCGCGGGGGCGGGGCGCCCCTGGGGCCTCTGGCCCCCAGGGCCCATGGCCGGGACCACTTCAGCACGGCCGGCTGCCGGCGGAGCCCACGGGCTCGTCCCCGCGGCTCTTGGGGGCGTCGGCATTGCGGTGGCTGGGGGATTTCCTCGGGGTCGTCTCTCCTCTTTCCTCGGGGAGGGGGGGGTTGCAGATTTCCTGTGAAGGCCCCTCTCGGGCGCACTGCTTTGGGGGCCCCTTTGGGAGTCCGGGGTTACGGGTCCCCTGACTCCTGCCTCTGTGCTCAGGGAAGGTGGGTCTTCGGTTCTCCACAATCACTATCGAGCTATTTCCTTCTGGATAATTTTCACCTAAACTAGTGCACTTTCACAAACTCCTACAGGTGCTGGGTCCCAGGTATTAAATGTTCACTTATATACAGAAAGGCTATAATTTATTTATTTACTTTCTTTTACTTTCTTTTTTAGGTATCACATTACACATGTCAGCTTAAATAATAATACATATGATTTAGCAATGGTATCAAGGTGTTACACGATTGTATCTGTTGCTTTATGTCTGTTGGTTGTGCTGTTCTTTTTGTGTCTCTTTCCAGGTGATGGAGCAGACAGAGGACGTTTTATCATTCTCTTCCTTCTATCTCTTCTTTCTTTCACCCTTTTCTTTTTCTTTTTTTCCTCTTGTTGTTTTTCTTTTACTCTCCTACTTTCCCATTGTAGTGTCCATATAATTTGAAATTCTCCCTGCAGGAATCACAATAAAGCTATTTACACGCACAAATCAAGCGGAGCATTATGGCGAAAGCTGTTTGCTCCACTTGTGAAAGTAAAATCTGTCGAGCTCTATTTGGCATTAAGATATCAATTTTTATTGCCACATTGCTAGACAGGACACTGGGAAAAAAATAAAATAAAAAAAAAATAAAAATATATATATATATATATATATATATATATATATACTTCTGATTGGATGCAATCTGTATTTTGTTGCATTTG
The DNA here is from genome assembly GCA_037039145.1 of Fundulus diaphanus. Lineage (NCBI taxonomy): Eukaryota > Metazoa > Chordata > Actinopteri > Cyprinodontiformes > Fundulidae > Fundulus > Fundulus diaphanus. Next base: position 27,196,606 of record CM073121.1, read on the forward strand.
TCCCTGGATGTAAACATACAAACACTATTCAAACCAAGAATTCATCAGAACTGACATACATACTTGTGTGATGAGATTTGATGCTTCACAAAGCGCCTTTCATTTCCTAACATTTATTTTTAATATGCCAGCATACATAGAGAGATAGGAAAGAGTGTTATAAGAAAGTACTTAGTTTCATACCTTTAATAGTAAGGACAATTGCACTGATAAATGATCATGTGAGTAAATTGTGACCCAAAAGAGACTCTACAAGCCGTCTTTTACACTTCCGAATAATCTAAACAGTAAATTCATTACTCCTTGGTTGAAAATCCCTGGTGGTGTCGCCCATGACCAATCAGAATATGCTAGTTAAACACTTGAAATGTGTAAAAGGAGATTTATACAAGTTGCCCTGCATGGTAGGTTTTAATGAGCTCACGTTAAAGCTACTGAAAAAAGTCCATATGAGAGATATTGGATACATATGTTTCTTTGTCTTTGTGTATATGGTTGCACATATTTCTTGGTCCAAACGTGGTCCTCATCCCTACTTGTCAAATCTCTGTATAAATCCTCATGATATTTTAATTTCTTGATATTTTAGGTATTTCCTCGTTGTATTTATTATGGGAAACCAGTTATTTTTGCCTCAGGTCATGCATTTTCCAAAAGAACCATCATCAGTCTTAGGTTTGTGTCTGGCTATGTCCTGGATAGTTTTTTGTTTGATTTGTTTGTTTGTTTTTAGCAGAATCAGTGCATTTTTTATATATATACTTAAACAGAATTGCTGTTTAAGGAAATTGCAGACCTCTGAAAAACCTTGTTTATTTCTATGCACTGAATACTCAGTTGGACCTTCCTTGTGCATGAATTACTGCATCAGTGCAGCATGGCATGGAGATGATTAGCCTGTGGTACTGCTGACGTGTAATGGAAGCCCAGGTTGATAATAGATGCATAATAGATAAGTAAAAGAAACTGAATGACCAAAAATGTAAAATGGAGAGGGGGAGGGATTTCATACAGTATGTGTTTACTTTGACCTACTCCCTTTTGGACTTGGAATTCAAGCACAACAGACTGATGGGACATCTTGAGGATCTATGCTTATTTGTTTTGCTACGTGTGCTTCATCTCGCTTGTTATTTTGTTTCTTCCAAAGTGTCCGAAATAAAATACTTCAATCATTTAATAAAGGATCACAGTTCCAATTTGTTACTTAAATATGAGCAATAAACTGTAGGTTTGCCAAATGTTATCAACACAGCTGCTTTATGTTAATGTTAAAAAAAATCCTTGCTAACAATAAGGCAAACGTTCAACGTGACCAGCATTATCTCATAAGTCTAATAGTTTAAAGACGTTACTATTGCAAGGTAGCCAAAGGTGTCGTTCAGGTAAAATAAAGCAGCAAAAAAGTCACATTCCGAAAGCGATCAGACCTGGACCCTCGGGGTGCAGACATCGGACAAAAGAGTTTTAGTTCACACTTGTGACCCAGTGAGCTATGTGCCCTGCGGCGTGCAACACAAAGGGTACAACGCAGGTGATTCTACACATGCTCCTGTCCTGCTTTTTTCAACACTTGTACTCTCACTCTCAATCACCCTGTGCTACTTTGTGACATCAACTTCTGGCATCTTGACAGCCTGGTTTCACTTTACAGAGAGACAGTGAAATATCTAAGAGATAATCCCAACCTTCTATAGGTATTGTTCCACTGACTGTGATCAGAGTAAATACTATTAATAGTTACTGCATCACATTGGGAATTGTGCCGTCTGTGGGGAAAATCATTATCGGGGAGATTCTTTCTGTTTTAATGACTGGTATCAGTTTCTTCTTCTGTGAACTTAGTTTCAGTTATACCAAAGGCTTACACAATGGTCTCTGGATATATGGTGATAAGAGGTCAAGACCTGAAACCCAAGCCGTGTGCATAGATCTCAGTAAGCATAGGTGTATACCTCTTTTTTATCTACTGAGGATGTGTCACCTTCATATTTCACATTCAATCTGGAGCAATTTACTAGTTGATTCACTCAGTAGATGGGCATGAGCATGCACATGGACCACAGTTTTACCCCGAGCAAAACCTGCTGAGATACAAAAAACCCAGAGCAGCAGGGTTAGAAAAAAATAGAGCTGTTGTTTGGGAAGCCCTCGGTTAACGAGAATAAATCTGACCCAATTTGTGTTGTAGAATATCAGGATTTGCAGTGCTGCAGTAAATAAACTAAAATAAAATAAAGGTCTGAAATAAACAGGAAAAAGAGAAATGACATACATCAGCAACTACTAATAGTTAGTGGTTACCCACAGTGCTTTGTTATTATAATACGTGATTTATGTCCGTGTCACAGTGCATTGAATAGATGCTACTTTGTTTCCAACCATTTTGTTTGGACGTTTTTTGGAAAGACACCGTCTTGATATAATCCACATTCGGGAATTCCCGGAGTATTTATGGCTATCATTACTGTCTGGGCTGCATTGTGTGATGAGCTACCTGATGCAACCAGACAAACAGTATGCCTGCACTGACAGCAATAAGGGAAATGAATGAGGCACACGCATGATTTGCACACCAGCACACACATTGAGATTTTTAGACTTTTGGCAAGCTATATCAATCTCGATGCACATTCTGCTGCATAGTTTGGTCAAAAGCCATCCACTCCAACAAGCACCTGCGCAGCAGCTCAATAAAAGGAGAAAAATAATCCTCTCGACAAACATCTGTTTTCAGCAAAAGCCCCATTAGATGTGTAGCGTGCTGTTAGGGTGACTTAATAACCAGATCTGCAAAGTTACGGCCTCAATTGCAGATTCTAGCTTAAAAATGGCTCTGCCTTTAGTCCAGCTTGGTTAACAGGGAACCATTAAAGCACATGCATTTACCATTTCCATCCATCCGCACGCTATTCCCTATTTTATTTTAATCTGTTTAAGTGCATTTTCTGCACAAAGTTAAAATATGAACCAAAGCCGCCCCCTCTTCTTGTCAAAGAGGCAGGGTTTTTCTGGCTTACTTGAGAATACAATTTACGACTGATTTAATTTAGCCTCCGCAAACATTTCTAATGACATTAGGCCCAGTGCATATACTGACTGCCTCTCCCTCTTATTCCATTAACTCCTAAATCAAGTTTAAAGACCATACTGACGCTGGATGCTATTATGGGTGATTATCAAAACAACAGACAATGGGGCAAAGTGTTTACTAACTGGTTTAACCATAATTTTGCGTAACCAGGACAGATGGGAACACTACAAATTACAGATCAATCTTTTTTTTTTTTTATAATGAAGGACCTTCTAGTGTGCTTTTTCAGTAACATCTACTCAGGCATAAAGAAAAACGACATGTGCAGATTTAGAAGAGACGTTTTACCCTAAAATGACCCGAATATGAATAAAATATTCTATGAAAACTGTACCCTATTTGACTTTGTGTAAATAAATGTGAAAAAACCCACAATCCTTGTATGATGAAGCTGTAGGGCTAAACACTCTTTCATGCTTGGCTTTTCTCAGCTGTTGAAGTGCTCTCTTAGATTGGCTTGTTTGACAAGGACTAATGATGGCCGTCCATCTGCATAGATGCTTACAGCTGTCTCCTGCCCTCATCCAGGTAATGATTGTGTTATTAACCCCAAACCCTTTTTCAAATTGTTATTAACCGCTGGGGGATAGAAGGGGACTTAGACTATCTCCGCTCACCTGTCACCAGAGTCCCACTGAGGACAGTTTGATCCTGGCCAGCTATCAGTCATTGTCAGATTTAGGGCTGGGAAGGAAAGGGACCACCACCCACAGAAAAGTGTTGCATTAATAATACACCATTCATCTATATTAGTTATTTTCTTTGCTTTTTTAACTTATAGTTTGTGTGACTTCAGGCATTTGGCACATAAGGCTGTTAGAGAGTGTATTTGCATTAAAGTGGAGATGACGCGACATTCCTTTTTGAAATCCATTATATAATGAGACATTAACAAATTAAAATAGGTGCATACTAGCATATTTCGAAACCGATGACGTCATACTTCAGTTTTGTGAATGACTCAAAACCACAGATAAACTGAGGTGAAGCTGAGTACTTTATTGGCAAAAAATAAGCAAAAGCAGACTTATACACTAATCAAGCACATAGAGAACAGACATGAAGTAATGAAAATCGACCCGGCATGGAATGGCATTCAAACAGAAGAATCCAGCAATGAGCAGTGAGGCAAAAACAAAGGCAGGGGTGGAAGAAGACATTGAAAGCAGGTTAGAGTAATCAGGGGAAATGTAGGACAGCTGAGGCAGACAGAAAGCAGGGAGCTGATAGAAAGAGACTAATTAAAAGGAGCTGAACAGTTGTAAAGAAACTACAAAACAAGGGAAAAATTACACATATTTAAGAAAAGCAAATCCAAATGTACTAAGAATAGAACACAAGAATAAACACCAAACAGCTTTCACCCCGGCTGCCCTGTCGCCACAACCAGGCAATAAGCTTCACCCTGAAGCAACTTCTTCCAACCGGATGGCCCAAAGTCAACCGAACTGACACAGAGGCACAGATTTGGCAGAGACTAAGCAGGGAAAGCTTAAAATGGTTTACTCTTAATGTGTTTTACTGTTTTGTTTAAAGGTTTGACCGAGGTAAACAGACCTGGAGCTTACAGGCCAAGGTACCCTTTAGCGACCTTTGAAACAATGCTATGCTGATATGTTTTCAGTGTGTTGTTACTGTATAAGGCAGGGCAAATTTATTTGTATAGCACATTTCAGTACAAGGACAACACAAAGTGCTTTACATGATTATACCGTAGGAAAAGAAAAAAAAACAGAATAAAAGCAAGTTGGAATAAAATGTAGAAACATTTAAACAAAAGTAAACATGGGAAAATGGAAACTAAAAGCAAATATTAATGATTTTAACAACAGTTGGACTACAAACGTAAACTAATGATGTTTCAGTTAACAGTTTAACTGGAACAGTCAAAGCTAATCCTAGACAAATGTGTTTTTAATCTTGATTTAAAGAACTCACGCTTTCAGCACTTTTACAGTTTTCTGGAAGTTTATTCCAGATAAGTGGAGCATAGGAACTAAATGCTGCTTCTCCGTGTTTGGTTCTGGTTCTGGGTATGCAGAGTAGGCTGGAGACAAAAGTCTTTTAATCCTGGAAATGTTCTTCAGGTGATAGAAGGCTGACTTTTTGTTTGGATGCTGGAGGTTCAGGTCTGAGTCCATCACTACACCCAGATTTTGGGCCTGATCAGTGGTTACTAGCTGAAGCAAGAGAAGCTGTGCGCTAACTTTTGATTGTTCCTCTATCTCTAATGTTCCTCTATTGCTCCTCTATCGCCCCCCCTCCTATCAATGTCCCCTTGATGTTTTTATACATCAATGGGACATTCTGACAAGACCGAAGTTGTAATCTTTGGGCCAAAGTCCTCAAAAAATAAACTTCTTAATCAATCACTTAATCTGGATGGCATCAACTTGGCCTCTGGTAGTAAAGTAAAAAATCTTGGTGTTATTTTTGACCAAGACATGTCATTTAAATCCCATATTAAACAGGTTTCCAGAGTTTCCTTTTTTCACCTCAGGAATATCGCCAAAATTAGAAACATTCTGTCCAGGAGTGATGCTGAAAAACTAGTCCATGCATTTGTTACTTCAAGGCTGGACTATTGTAATTCTTTACTATCAGGAAGTCCACAAAATGCAGTTCAAAGCCTTCAGTTGATCCAAAATGCTGCAGCAAGAGTTCTGATGAAAATCAACAAGCGGGATCATATTTCTCCAATTTTAGCTTCCCTTCATTGGCTTCCTGTTAAATCAAGAATAGAATTTAAAATTCTTCTTCTAACGCATAAAACCCTTAATAATCAAGCTCCATCATATATCAGAGCTCTGATTACTCGGTATATTCCTAACAGAGCACTTCGCTCTCAGACTGCAGGTCTGCTGGTGGTTCCTAGAGTCTCTAAAAGTAGAATGGGAGGCAGATCCTTTAGCTATCAGGCTCCTCTCCTGTGGAACCAACTCCCAGTTTTGGTCCGTGAAGCAGACACCCTGTCTACTTTTAAGACTAATCTTAAAACCTTCCTTTTTGACAAAGCTTATAACTAGAGTGGCTCATGTTACTCTGAGCTACCTTTATAGTTTTACTGCTATAGGCTTAGGCTATTGGAGGACATCAGGATCTAATTTTCTCACTCTATAGAGTTCTACTGTTCTTCAATTATGCATTACGTTTTGTCATTTCTGCTTTAACTTTCTGTTCTCTCTCTTTTATCTTCATAGTAGGTACACCTGGTCTGGCGTTCTGTTAAATGTGACATCATCCAAAGAAGACGGTTCACCCGCTATTACCATCTAATGTAGAACAGATTACTAGATCAATGTGTGCTTCTGTGCTTTTTGTCTCTCTTGTTGTGTCTCTGCTCTGTCTTCTGTAACCCCCAGTCGGTCGAGGCAGATGACCGTTCATACTGAGCCCGGTTCTGCCGGAGGTTTTCCTTCCCGTTAATGGGGAGTTTTTCTTCCCACTGTCGCTTCATGCTTGCTCAGTATGAGGGATTGCAGCAAAGCCATGTACAATGCAGACGACTCTCCCTGTGGCTCTACGGTTCCCCAGGAGTGAATGCTGCTTGTCGGGACTTTGATGCAATCAACTAGTTTCCTTATATAGGAACATTTTTGACCAATCTGTATAATCTGACCCAATCTGTATAATATGATTGAACTTAACTTTGTAAAGTGCCTTGAGATGACATGTTTCATGAATTGGCGCTATATAAATAAAATTGAATTGAATTGAATCAATGGATGTTTTATACTAGCCTCGTGAGACCATCCTGATCTCGCGAGCTTTCAAGGTTTCACTCGCAGATCAGTCTGGCTACTTTCCGTTAAAGAAAATTTGGAGCCGTTCACCAAACGAACGTCCAATCAGCGTTGGCTTTGAGGCGGGTTGAGGTGTGACGTAACGAGAAGCGCGACATTTCAGTCTAAAGAACATGGCGGCTTCAGTCGAGTTTTAGTATCTCAACCACTAAAAATATACTGTTAGGCTTAAGTACTAAGCGCCAAGGAGCCATGCAACTGGCCAAATGTATTATCAAACTGACAGTGTGAATGCCTGAAACTTTAAATATAATATTCAACCAAATGCTGTGTCCGACCACTCCTTTGCAACTGAACTTTGGCACACAATGATATTACCATTCCGACTGCAATTCAACATAATGTGCATCTCCATAGGTTGTACTCTGTTATTGAAGCTGATTTGAAGAAAAAAAAAAGATACAGATTTGGTCAAAATGTCTATCAAGAATAATAAACAAAAGACTGCAATATCCTGAAGCTTTTAGTGACCAAATTACGTAGTTAATGGTCAATATCCAATCTAGACAATGATGAAATATGGTATGGTATTTTAATTAAAGGTAATTTTAAGCATATACATAGTATTGATAGAATGCATTTCAATGGTGTATCAAACTGGAACTTGGTATTTGCATTTCCTGAACAACAGAGATCCCTAATGCACATACAGTCTATGTGCAAAAATGCTACATTCCAGTGCCATCAATGTAATTTATCAATATACTTGCTTAACAAGCCAGGCATGTAGAAATGCAGATGTTGTAATATTACATGTTGATTCTGCTGTAATTGGCAGCTATAGAAGTAAAGCTAAGTTTCATAAAGAGGGTCTGTGGCTCCATTATTATCAGCTGCTTCATCCCTTTCATAGATATCCCTGTACTGCATCCCATTACTCTTCTTGCTGCCTCTTTTCTCATTTGTCAAGTGAAATGCACTGCTACATATCATCATATTAGACAGTGGTTGCCTGTAAATACCTTTAAAATTTCATGTATTTAGTTCTATTTACTGAAACACTACCTGATTCCAATAAGACTATGTGCCAGACACAAGACAGAAAAAGAGGTAAATGGGCATTTCAGTGCACTTACCGTAAGGTTTCAGAGAAAGAGGGGAAAAAAAGACAAGCAGACTAAATGTTGTGTGGATCTAAGGGGCTAGAGGTGAGGTGTACAGCCGCAGGCAGACCCCAGTGGCCTCTTCCAGTGATAGATATGCTAATACCCACTATTCACTCCACTTCAATCCCTTTATTTCCCACAATTAAAGCAAACGTCAGTGAAACTGTAATTAAGCTGTGTCCAGGCTAAAGACTGCCTGCTGCTTTTAATGAAGCCCCATTGATTCTGCCTTTATTTGCTATTGGTCTCCCTATAACATCCACAGGCCTGAAAGTTAAAAAGTGCAGTCTTCTCATCCAGGGGCCTGCATTGTACTGGCCTGTTTAATTAAAGTAAACGATTGCTCTAAGCATGCACAGGGATAGCACCGCTACTCTAAGTTTGTGTCATTAACTCTTTTGCATGTGTGCATTATGCTTCTCTCTCTCTCTCTCTCTCTCTCTCTCTCTCTCTCTCTCTCTCTCTCTCTCTCTCTCTCTCTCTCTCTCTCTCTCTCTCTCTCTCTCTCTGCTTGTGTATGTGGCAATTTATGACCCAGCTGGTCCGTTGGCTACTGTTTCCTCTCCGTAAGACTGTAAAGACGAGAGATTTAAAAGTTTCTAAACAAAAGCAAAGCACAGTCTCTTATTTGTGAAACAGGGCTGACCTCAAGTAATCAATACTTTACAATTTAAAAAAGAGAGGAAACCAATTAGCCAGATTGAGCTATCGCTAAAGGCAAAATTGGTCCGATTGGAAGTCTAATGTGAACACAATTAAATATAAAAGGTTTGGTCAGGCACTGGGGTGGAGTTAAACTGCCGATTAATGATAAGCACAGTGCTGTCAGTACTATATCACTGTATTACACGCTGGGAATGAAGTATTGAACGCAACCAAAATTAGAATGGGACATCACTGCTAATACACTTCACTGCCGTTTTGCTCAAAATAACAGCAGAAGTTATTTTTTTATTCTGTTATAATGAGTAAGACATGGCTTTTAATTCCATACACCAGCACGTGTTGCTTTTCAACATTGGGACTTTTTGGGGACTTTTGACAAATAGGTGAGCTTATCACAGGTGTTCTCTAATTTGTTACAGGATTTACAGGTAACTGTAGAACTTATTTGATCAGCCTGGATGATCCTTGCCTGAATATTCGCCATTCTTCCATTGTTCTGTTGTGTGTGTGTGTATGTTTCCCAGTTTCCAATCACTGTTTTAATCAAAGTACAAGGCTGTTCCAAACAATGTCTGGAACGACTCGTTTGTTGAGATCATCAGGGAATAACGCACTACAACATTTGTTCTTGCAGGCTTTCAAGCTCCAGTTTTCATGACTGGTGTCCTGCAACCTTGAGATGTGTCCCTGAATCAAAGCACCGAATAACCTCTTCACTATGGATGAATGACCTAATTATTTGATTCAGGTATGCTGAAGCAGAAACACATCTAAAAGTTACAGGACACTGGTCCTCGAGGATGACTGTTGAGTCTGTTGGCTTTCTTTTACTCTACTACACCTAATATCACTTGACAAGGGCAAATATTACTTCTGCCGAACATGGTCATTTATATACGACTGGTTGCCTAAACTTAAAATCTGTAAATAAGACAGCAAGTTATATTGCCACAATTTGTACACATTCTTCAAATCTTTATAGGTGCAAGGTAAATAAATAATTTCAACATAAAAGAGGCATCTATGTGGCTACAGTTAATGCATGTCTTCACAGGTTAACAGGAAAAGTCATTAAAGCTACTTTTGGTTGAGAGTTGATTTTCTCTATAAAATCTAATGATAAAATGGTTTTCTTGCAGAATAATTGTTGATTGGCCATTTCCTCTTTCTCTTTCAACAACAACAACAAAAAGTCTTTTCCCATTACTGGCTTAGTTCCAGCTCACAGCTGATAGCTCTGGTTTGTACTGGTGTCAACTTGACTCGAAACAACAGTAAGACAAGTGTCACAGTGAACTTAGGCTGGAGTTTTTTTTTTCATTCGTTAATGCAACTCAAACAGATTTCCCATTGCGGGATAACTGAATCCATAGAAATGGAGCTCAACAGCAACTCATATGAGGATGTGAAGAAATTTCTCACGTGGATTTAAACAAAAACCTTTACTTATTCAACCATGCCAAAAAATGTTGATCGTTTTACACTGTTAAAGCAGTATTATATAGTCAAATTGTTTTTGATATCTGTTTTACTAGTTTTTCCCTCTTCTCTCATGAAAGTCGTCAGTCCTGTAGGTGTGCATTTCTTCCTGCAGGGTGTGGATGGATGCAACGCTGTGTAACCGACAGCCCATGCAGGCCTGCAGCAACACTGAGATATGGAAGAATTATGGATGAGACGGTCAACATCCCTGTAATTTCATGTTTAATTAAACATTTGATTCAAACCCTTTTTCCCACAAAACAATAAAAAATCTAATCTTTATTAAAGAAAATCTACATCATACGATTTCCGGGATATTAAACAATTAAACAAACAGGACTCCAATTCAAAATGTAACTTCATTCGGGATCAGAAGGTCAAAACCAAAAAAAATGTCTGAATGCCTTTAACCTTATTACTTCTGATAGTTTAACATGTTGGTAGAGCGAGGGCAATTTATGGCAAACCTCTTTTTGCACTTGCAGGGAAGACCTAATATTATCTAGCATGCAAATATGCATGTTATCACACCCTTTCTTTACTCTGTGCGTTAAATTATTTCCCCATGATGGCTTTTTGCTGCCAAAGTAATATTAAGATTTTATATTATCCTTATTTATGATTAGTTGTGAGCACTGTGTCACCCAAACTGGGTGACAGGTATCTGTATACTATCATATGTCATATGTTCTTCTTTGAACCACACACCCACCTGCCTTTTATTATGTAATAAACAGCAAAAAAATTAAACTTCTAAATGCTTTCACTTCTTTTAAAAGGCATTTGCTTTAAGTGTGAATATGAAAATAGTACTTTGTTTGCATGACTTTCAACCAGTATATGCCTGATTTCCATACTGGCCGATGCAGTCATAAATTTGTCAGTAAGTGGGACAAAGCACCTAATAGAGAAAAATCATGTCAGTGAATGCTTTGACTGTATATATTGCCGGTGTGGCTCTAAATGAGGAATTCTTCCTGCAGTCCCTATTTGGGTACACAAATTCCTCATATATCCATGCAAATGAGCGCCACATGTTGCAACTTTCTGTTTCTCTGGTTGCGTGCTATTGCCGTGTATCGTACGCTGTCGATTTAATTAGTGTGGGCGGTACCGATCAGCACTACAAGACTGGACTTACTAGTTCTCCACTCAATAAAACACTCAGTATAAAGTTGAAGAAAAAAGCCCCTAAAACGGCATGAGCACATTTTTGTGACAATGACAACAATTGTTGTCCGTGGAGGGTAAAGGAGGAAGCGTTATGATGTCGTCCTCAAGCCACAAATATTTTAGAGACAGAGAGTTGACTGTGTGACTCATAGACCAGTCGTCAATGTTTTTATGGCACCGGCATAAACGTTTTATGAATTCATGTTATTGTAGAAGGATCACAAAGATGCTGCGCTTTGTAAAAAAAAAAAAAAAAATCCATGCCCATTAAACCTTTTCAGATTTTGCCCAATCACAGTCGCTAACTTCTAAGTATTTTTTATTTAGATTCGACACAAAGTCCAGGAGACACAGCATATATGTAGATCTTGTTTTTTTGTTAACACAAGACCAAAATTAGTCTGTATACAAATCTTTTATGTGGAAAACTAACACTGCAAATCATCCTTAGCTCGACTTGGTCGTAGGGGAGTGTGGTGGTGCTAGCATCATGATGAGGGGATGCTTTTCTTCAAGAGGGACATGGAACCTTGTCAGAGTGGATGGAAATAAATACTGGGCAACCCTGGAAGAGAACTTGTTAGAGGCTGGAAAAGACTTAAGGCTGTAGCCAAGGTTCAACTTCCAACAACAACCCTAAAGATACAGCCAGAGCTACAATGGGACAGTTTAAATTGATTCATAGTTATGGTTAAAAACCTGAATCCAATTGAAAATCCTCATTTGTAATTACAGCAAACGGGACCCAACAGTGTTGCATGCAAACATGTGCCACACTTTTATCATTTAAATTAGTAACCATATCATCTTTTTCCTTCCACTTCAAAATGATGTGCCTTGTTGTCTATCACATAAACATGTTTATGTTTATGTGATAGACAGGGCTACTGTATATGCATATTTCTGACCCGACCGTTGACACCTAACTATAAGAAATAGAAATTTGATGTCAGAATAATACAAATAAACATCACATATCAACCCATAATTTGAGAGATCAAGAGAAAACCGAATGAGGGTACCAAGTTTAATGGGTTTCCATCTACTGCAAAGAGTATCTTAACCATTGTTATTTTACCCTTATTCTGAACATGTAGTCTCTTAAAATGGCCCGATCCATCTTGTTCTGATTTTTCTGACCAAAAGAAAGCACACAAAGGACCAGTTGTATTTAACATTTATTCACAAAAGAAACACCATCAACCAGCTTGAAATTCCACATTTTCCCCAGCCCCTCAACTTACATAATTAAAAGCACAAGTAGTTTAATACCACTGTCGTCCTGTTGTCACATTTGGGCTGTGGCCAACGAGATGAATACCAACGGTAAGTAAAACTAACAAGCCTAATAAGAGCAACCGCAGGAGACAGATAGAAAAGCCTGACAGTATGTATGCATCTCTCTCCTCTCCATCATCGTACATTGTTGTTTTTTTTCCCTCTTCCTCCTTTCCCCCTTTACATCCTCCCTTCACAGATCTTCCAATGAATTAACTGCTTTTTTGTTTGCAGCTCCGGTCCCCATTAATCCATACTCTATGTGAGGAACTGTAGTCAAGTTACACTAGAGAGAAGAAAACTGGTACATTTTAGCGGCGCAATTAGGGCCCATTAGTCTTGGCTTTAATTAGAAGGCTGGAGCGTTGATATTTCAAGTGCTGGTTTGTGGCGGTATTGTGTTTCCCTGCAGCATCGCTCGTCTCCGTCCTGAAGTAGGAGCCTGTCTGGCGTGGTTGCTGTTTTTTTTCCTAAGTACTATTTTTATTCTAATCTTAAATTCAGACCTTTTGGCTTAATTTGACTTGAAACGAGAATAAGTCACTGTTTGGTCCTTAAGCCCATTGGACAGTAGAGGAAGTTAGAGGTGTTAATGTACCAAAAGGAGGGCATGAAAAATGCAGGATTGAGGAAGAGGGTTAGGGAGTGATGGGGGGTGGGGGTTAGGGGTATGAGTGAAGAGATAAAACCTGAAGCCTCAAAGTCAAATTGATCTGCTTGAGGTGCCACATTTAATTGTTAGCCAACAGACAGACATGACATCTTAGCCCTGCCGCTCTCTCCCCAGCCACATTAGCAAACCGCACCGCTTCATGTTCACAGAGTGGAGGCAGACTGTCTGGAGGAGGAGCAACACTCACCATCCCTCCATCCTCCTTCCTGACTCATCACTACTGACTCTCAGCCCACAGCGAAGGGGACAACAAGAAAGGTCACAGCAGACAAAAAAAATAAAATACCTCTTAGTTTCTGCTTTGGTTGTGCCGGCAAAGATACACAATCTTACTGGACTTATTTTCAACTGTGCATTTGTCCTTCTGCCAAAGAGAAGATTTATTTAAATTTCAGTTTTGTTTATTTATAGAGTACTCGAAATAAATGTCATCACAAGGCCCTTTGTAAGAGACACAGATCAAGTTTATATACAGAAGTACTTAAACAAATCATTCCAATCATAATGACCTGCATTATAGTAAGGATTTTAGCGATACACAAAAATCCCATTTTGGTAAATATCCCTATTTAAAGTTATGGTTCGGCACGCTTCAGTCAAGGAAAATAAAATAAGTGGATGTTACTTTATTAGCAGTGAACTAATATTTTTCAATACTTGAATTTAAAACGTACATATCATGCTTTTCAATTATTTATTTTCATATCAAAATCCTTCAGTTGTGGAACTGCAAGGCTTAAGTTTAGATTCCTTGTTAATTTATTCCCTCGTTCTCCTTTTTTTTACCCCACTTCTGAGGTGAGTCTTAGAGCAACTCGTTTTGGTGCGGTCTCTTTAAATCTAAAGCCTTTAGATTTAAAGAGACATGTAATCAATTATATATATAAAAAAAACACTTTATTACTTCAGTATACAAGCATACTGAACCAACAGGACCACATTGTTGTTGATCCTTATAACACAAAGCAGTCAAGTTTATTTTATTGTTCCTAGTGGTCAAAAGTTCTCTAGCTATGCAAGCCCAGGCATAGCTAGAGATGGTGGACAGCCACCTTCTCTAGCTATGCTTTGTGACAGTACAAGACAACCATGAAGTTTTTTTTTTTTTTTTGTTAGTCATATGAAGTCTTAAACATTGTTTCAAACTCTCATTCAGAGAAAGTATGTGGCAACAGTACATTGTTGATTGCCTTAATCTGTTAACTTTGCAGCGATCCCTGGTCCTAAGTGTGCATGTAGCGGCCGCGTAAAAAACAACAACACAGTTTTTAATATAAATAAACAACGAGTAGAACCTGACTCAGTGTTAGCAGCTGTGAACAAGTGCTGGTTTTAGTCGATACATACAAATAAAATCCATCGGCCCAGGAATAGTTAGAAAAAAGGTAAACCTATAATGACAGTGGCTTCATCTAATAGAGACAGTCACTAAAAATAAGCTCTAATCCAGTATTAAAACAAAAAAAGGCAGCCTTAGGTCCTTCTGTGGCTTTGTCCAGGGGAGATACAAGGTCAAACACAGATAGACAGGCCATGGTGCATCGCCAAAAACGAGAGAATGTGGTATTACTGGCAGAAACGGCTGAACCGATGGCCTCCTCCAGGAAGGTGACACAATCAAACAGTAATGACATTCCAGGTCTAGCTTCTATGGATAAAAAAAAAAAAAAAAAAACAGAGAGAGAAAAGATGTGTTTAATTAAAACATTAACATATTTTTTTTTACTCTGCCCTGAACCTCCCACTACTCTACTTCACTTTGCCAGGGATAGTTTATTGAAAAACAACTGAGCTAATTACATCCAATTAAGTCATGATTCATCTGTATAAATGACATTAACATGGTGAGCAGCCTTTTCAAACTGTACAATGCATGAATGTTAACTGACACAGACAGGAAGGCAGCTGTAAGTCTGTATAACCTTAGTAGAAAAACAGTTGACTACCATCAGCTCTTTTTAAAATGGGCTTTATGAATATTTTTATTAGAAGGTTTAATTCAGTTTTATAATCAACAGAAGTTGCTCTATCCAGTCCAAATGATTTTGAAGCGATAAACACATTTATTTCCCAAGTTAATTTGATATTCATACATTCCAACTCGGTTCTACACTGTACTTGTCCAAGGAGTAGTCTCTACATTTTACAAAAGAGGTGTCTTTAAATATAGTTAATGCATTAATTTAATATTAATTAGGTTAATTAATATTAATTAACTGCAGCTAGCTTATTTCTTTGTTATTAATTAACTGCAATATTAATCTCATTTAAACTCTACTTATATGTTGCTATTTATTATCCTTAGGTTATTAGTGGTTAATAATAAATTTACATACAAATCATGTAGAAACATAATGGAGTAATCAATGATCTTAATAATTGACTTCACTGAGGAATTTCCTTTGATTCTTTGTGATGTAAATTCTAACATTTCTGCTTAAAGGCTCTAACAAAGCCTCATTGTCTCTGCCGTGGGTAAACCTGTTAAGTTTGCTCAGCGTCTCAACTGGAAAAGGTGTTGTACACGCCGACAATAAACCTGTTTTGTAGAAAAATTATTGTCTCAACTGAAGCTAATAATTTTCCCATTGTTTCCTCATCTTACTGGTGTCCTAAGAACAATATTAGATGTCATAGAGTTTGTGGAGCTGTCGTGTTCGTCGTGAGGAGATGAGGAGATAAGAAGAGGCCCCAAGGCATGAGCTAACCCAAATATCGCCGAGCAACGTCTCCGAGTCTTTTTGCATAGAAGTGTGCATATATGTGTGCACAAAAAAAGCTTTAAAGAGAAACTATCAGAGCAATAATTTGATCGGATCTCCAATCGTTGGTCACCGTTTTCCATCTTTTTAATGCCAGTAGTGTCTTAATATGTTACTTGTCGACATTTTACTGGGATTGCATGATCAGTTAAAATAAACAGCTGTCAAGTGGTAGGTAGCAATACATGTCTTTGTTGTTTTTACAAACAAAAATCGCAGGTTTGTGGTGTGCATTTGTATTCAACTCTCCCGAGTCAAATCTTTTTAGAACCTCCTTTCACTCCAATTACACCTGGAGATCCACCCATGGACTTACATGGTCTCATCTCTCAACTTCTGACCTCCAAGTATTTGCTTTGTTACCGAAATAATAATGCTCTCTTTGCCCAGCTTGTCTCTTTAGACAGATGGCCATATCTTGGTAGTTGTGCCATACTAACTCCATTTATTTATTATATAAATGATGGATTGAGCCATGCTCCTTAAGATGTTAAAAGCTTGGGATCTTGTTTTGCTATCTAACCTGCTCTAAAGCTGTTCCCAAGTTTATCACTTACGTTTCTGGCATGTTCCTTGGACTTTCATGGTGCTGTGTGTTTGACAATGTTCTTCAACATACCTCTGAGGCCTTCACACAGCTGCTGTATTCAAGATAACTAAAAGCAAGCAAAGGTTTCTTGAAATGAGTATATTTGATCTTGATTTGAACAGACACGTTTAAATGATCTGCCAATGAAAAGATCTTTGCACTTGGAACAACTCATCTCCACCATCTTATTCCAAGGCAGATCATCTTATTTACCTGCCAAAATCAAGGACAAATACACTAATTTCAAGAAAATTTTACTTATTTTTAATTCCCTTTTTGCAGTGTTGAGGTTAACTTAAAGTCACTGGATTTTATTTAAGGGTATCAGAGTGAAAAGGTTTGGATCCATGTGCATTTCACATGTTTAGGGTTTTATTAGTAAAAGACCCTTAAAACGATGCATATCTCTCCTTCCTCTGACGCCATTCTTTTTGCTGGCCTATCACATAAAATTCCAATAAAATACATCCAGCCTAGTGATCGCAATGTGAGAAAAATGTGAAAAGGTTCAACGGGCACAAATACTTTTGCAAATCCCGGCATGAGCGCTGGCTGGATCCCAGCTATTGCGACAGCCATCTAATATGTCAGAATGGTGTAAAAAAATGTGTGAGAGTCCAGAGGCTGACTGCCTCCATTTTTCAGGCCGTGAATCTTTGGCAGCTCTTTGTATAGAGCTGAGACCAGAGCTGCTTCATGTCTCTGTCTGTTTACAGGGCAAGCAAATCAAAGATGCGTCTAGTTTCAGAGGCTGTAAAAGTGCGCCTGGGGATGGATCAGGTGTCCCTGATACACCCAATCCTCCCCGAGCAGCCTCTACTTACAGGCTACCAATCCATGAATCTTCTAAATGAACACTGCGTACAAGCAGTATAATTAAATGATCTTGGAATGAACTGTGTTATCTTATCAAACAGTCTAAAAAGAAAAAAAGGTTTCACTGTCATCAAAGCTATTTGTACTTGCTTAAATAATTAGGAGTTTCTTCCATATTGAAATAACCTGTACTGTTTAGTTTTTTTTTAATATAAAGTTTAAAAGCTGCAAAAATGACCATCAGCTGAAACAGGAAGACTTGCGAGTTTACCAGCTATGACACTTTAAACTCTCCACTGTAACAGTAACACAAACAGGGTGTATCAGCTTATCGTACACAGCTCTAATAGTGCTTTTAGCACACTTAGCTATGGGATTTTTGTCCTATCATTTAAGGGGGAAAAAAATAATCAATTGAGGTTTTGTGTTGAGTTTTGTCTTTCAATATTTTGTTTCTTGTGGTGTATTTGTTTCCTCGGTGGTCACAGATAAAGCCTACTTCATTGAAACATCAATTTATAATCAGAAAGTGCTTGTTCAACAAAAGCGGAATGCATTTTTACTGGAAATCTCATAAACAGAACAAGCTTTGTTGGCTATGGTTGTGTGCAAAATCAACGCGTTTGACTGTGGTTGCAGAGATGACAGTGTACAGATATTTAGAATATCATATAAGCAGCAGTATGTACATGTGTATATTTTTTGTTTGCTTTTTGAATACATAAGGAAAATGGAAAAAATAAAGGGAGGTTATGGTGGCGTAAATATGCTTATTTTGTTTTCCAGCAGAGTAGCTTACTACTGTCCATTGTGTTCATCAGGGAGACAGCCTGAGGGATGAAACCGTCTCTACGGTGGCTGTTTTTTGCAAATAGGATGCTGCAGCTCCAACCTGAAGGTAAAAGTCTGAACAGTTTGTGTGCTGAATGTGTGGGGTCTGCAGAGATGTTAGCAGCCGTTTTCCTGACCCTAGACCTGGATGAAGGCAAGGTCAGCCCTGCTGAGCCTCGCTGCAGACCTAAATGCTTGTTGCAGACTGGACCTGTCCTGTTTTGTGGATGAGCCGAACCACACAGAGATGGACGAACACAGGACAGGCTGAATGATAGAAGATGAGCAGCAGCTCCTGGAAGTACAGTCTCTGCTGGACCTTCATCCGAACAGCATCTGTGTGTGAGAACCAGCTCAGATCCTGAAAAAGGAAAGTTATCCACAGCTGACAGTGTTGTAGAGGATGGTGAGTGGAGGAAGTGAGGGGGATGGCTGAAGCTTCAAAAACTCTCCAACCTGTGCCGTCAACACAGGCCTGTAACATCTAATTTGACTTATGAGTTCACTTCCTAACAGGCTTAGAGGTTTTTAGTTTTTGCAATTTCTTTTTCCAATCTTCAGAATTTAATTTCCAAAGTATTGTTTAAACCATGTGTCATGTATCTTCTACTTCAAAACTATGTGTTCTGTATCACCTAAAAACAAAATCCAATTTAAATATTGCAGTTTGTGATTGGAATGAGGCAAAATGTGAAAAAGTATTACATGGTATGATTACACATGCAAGGCACCGTATGTGTGCAGGGTTTGAAATAACATGACTTCGTGTGGTCATGTGGGTTTTTTTCAGTCAGTGAAGTTTTTTTTTCTATTGGTGAAAATGATTTAAAGTTAGACATGTTGGTTGAGACAGAAGCTGTCCGGGTCGAGCATCTGGACCATACATCTCCTGACATTCATCTCTTTTCCCAAAGACAGAAGGGTGGGAAACAGAAGCATGCCGGGATCCGCTGCAGACGGCCCAATGGCTTCCATTTACAAATATTTTTTTGTAAATACTATATCATGTTCTTAACACAGCAAGTCCCCTGGGTCGTGCAAAGAGGCCTGTGAGAGAATGGCTGGATGTCAGTCTCGGGGCTTGTATCGAACTGAGAGCATCTGGAGGTTGGATGGGTCCATGTTTGGGAAGAAAAAAGGCCACCTTGGATAAAGTCCTGGGGGGTATCCATTTTTTTTCTTTTTTTTTTGCTGCTGTGGGATATTAAAAGACACATGTAATGCCTCACCATCCTCGCAGACACCTGCCACAGTATGCACGTACACATTTCACATGCAATATGTGTTGGATCTCATTCTCTGCCCTTTTTTCTTTCTCAGTGCGTGCACACACACACACACACACACACACACACACACACACACACACACACACACACACACACACATACAGCTGCTTGCTAACTCCTACTGATTAGCTCATAATGGACGACTGATGTCCCAAAGACCCCGAGGACCTCCCCAGGGAACCCTCCAACTCTGACCTCTATCTCCACCCTGCACTTCTTAAAACACACTAAATAATCCTTCACTTGACAGGAGCTTGAATGAAATTTAGCTTAGAGCAGCATCATTTGCCCCGAACAATAGAATATTGATAAATGAGCCATGCTATTCTTTTTGTACATCCAGAGGGAAGGACATGCAGGTTGTTCTGAGCAGATCGTGTTAACCACTATACCATTTTGCT
The DNA here is from genome assembly GCA_037039145.1 of Fundulus diaphanus. Classification (NCBI taxonomy): domain Eukaryota; kingdom Metazoa; phylum Chordata; class Actinopteri; order Cyprinodontiformes; family Fundulidae; genus Fundulus; species Fundulus diaphanus. Next base: position 27,216,569 of record CM073121.1, read on the forward strand.
TCATGTTCTTACTGGATTTTTTTTTTTTTTTGCTACATGTTTTCTGTGCTCAAGTCAGCAGCATCTCACTTAGAAACAATCCATGTTGCAGAAATCAAGTCAGATAATACACTCTTTTCCATTTATCCGTCAAAAGGCTTGTGCCACCATGGAGACAATATCCAGGAGATTCATCAGAGCGAGCAATTAATAACCTCACTCTAAAATAAACAAAACAGGGGGATCCTAAACATGCACCTATTAAATCAGCAAGCGTGGCTGGATGACTGCTTTTAGATGCAACATTTACATGCAATTATCTTCTTATATAATTAAATGAAATCAGTTAACAAGCATCTTGCTAACAGGCGACATTGCTTACCCAAATGAGCGGCGGGCAGCCCAGAATGTTGAGTGACTGAGTAATTAGAGCCCAGCATGCCAGTGTTAATGGAAGGGGGGGAAAAAATCATGTAGGAGGCTGGGAAGCAGGAATGGAAGTGGATAAGGAAACTATTGCAAATGATAAAGAAAGAAAGAATCAAAATTCAGAAAATAAGGAAATTTGGATTCAAACTTTTAATTTTTAGCATTATTCAGTGAGATCATTGTCTCCAAATCACAGAGGGCAATCATTGGAGAAACCTGTTTGTCTAAAGAATATTAGAGTGCAAAAAAGAAAATCTGCCATTCATCTTGGCAAAATGATGCATTTCTTTCATTATTTCCACTTCTCAATAGAATGAAACACATTAACATTTGAAATCGGACAGCATTTTTTTCAACTCATTTACTTTGGTTGAATATTGCGACAGACTGCCGTGTAAATCAAGAGTAGCTAGATTATTCTGACAGATCTTAGCTGTTTTGTTGTCAAAAACTCTGGCCTTTTTGAGAAGAGTTTGAAATGGGGGGTATACCCTGTGTTGTATGAGAGAGAGCTGACACTAAGAGGATTGTAAAAGAGCGCAGAGCCGGCAGGAGATAGAGAAAGGCAGTAGGTGACACAAAATGTCGGAACAATTTTTGACTACGCCTGAATTACTCCATCAGATATTTACCAATTCAGATTTAGATGACAATAATTACCGTTTTTCTTTGGTGTCCACCCAAAAATTGCTCTAGAGGAATCTTACTGTTTATTATCTCCCGCAACAATGAAATGGAATTGCTGCCCTTGTTCCCAATGTCACAATAAATCTTTGCAATTACATTAGGATGTGCTGCTATAATGTCTTTAAAACGAACAGACTCGGAACCTTAACATTTAATTTGACATTGCAATAAACCAACTAATACATCTACCAACAGTCCAAATCCAATGTAGGCGTAGCCATAAAGAAAGGAAAATAAAATATGGCATCTCACTAATATGGATCTTAATTAGATTCCAGAATGTTAGAAATAGTTTTGGATTGCAAAACAAAAACATAATCTTATAACTATAGATGAGCCAGACAATTAAATGGAATAGTAATCTTGTGTGCATATCATGGTTTTGCTGAATCAAGGTATTTATGCGACAATCTTTAAGATAAATGTGATAAAATTGGGGGATAGTTTTTTAGTTTCCATTACCAACACAAATGCATCCAAAAGGCAAAATTTATCTTTGTTGTCAACAAGAAAAGAAAGCCCTTTGTTTAGCCTGCTGACCAGCAGCATGCAGCATTGGTAGAAAAGGGGAAGTGCTGACTCTATAGTCCATAAAGAGAGGGGAAAAAAATCCCTAGGAACTTTTCCCAGGATGTTATAAAAGGGACGTAACTTTATAAAACCAAGGAATAGCTTTCTATTGATGGTAAAATGGTAAACGGCCTGTATTTGTACAGCGCTTTATCAACATTCAGGACTCCAAAGCGCTTTACACTACATTCAGTCTTTCACCCATTCACACACTGACAAGCTACATTTTGTAGCGACAACAACATCGGCAGCGGTCATGGACACCAGTCCTTCTGACCACCGGCAACAGGAACAGCCGGTGAAGTGTCTTGCCCAGCTACACAACGATTGAGACGGTCAGCTCAGCAACCAGCAGCGGTTACAGGACGACCTCCCTAGCTCCTGCACCACTGTCCTCATACCTACTCATGACCTGTGTTTTACCTGCTGATTTATGCTATTTTGAAAATGTATCAAATGTAATATTTGGACTAATAGGGCCTTTAGAACTGTAATTAGGCATTTATGTTCTTAGATATTTTATAGAAAAGATTACAACCTGGTACTGTTATATTTCTTTTGAATTGTATAAATAATACTTGCAAGGTATTACAGCATCTGGGCAAGCAGAAATAAAAGTGTTAACAAGTTTTTGAAATCTTTGGGTGATAGATGAGGCTTATCTTTAAAATCTCAATTTTCAAGATTCAAGTGAATAGCCACAGCAGGGTTCCTTACAAATGATTTATTACAAAGAGCCAAGGGCCTAAGAAAAAGATCTGGGTAATTACATTGGGTCAATAAAAGTATTTCAATTTGGTTCTTATTTACAATATTTATGAAAGTTTAAGTTTAACCATGCTTTATTGTCATCAAAACAGGTTGCAAGGAACCTTCAGATTCAGCTTTTAAGGCCAGATTTATGTCATATACATAATAACATAGAACATGTGTTTAATGAAGGTTCCAAAAGCCATGAAAACATGGTGTATGCTTGCCTGTGAGAAGGGTAAACCCTTGAGGAATCTCTGAGGCAAGGGGAGCTGCAGCAGAAAAAATATCTTTTCACCTGGATAGAGAAACTGATCTATGTTAAATATACAAAAAGCCTTTAATGTCCACCAGCTGTTGTGTCTCCACCATGTTAAAGGAAGCACTAGGGTCTAACAGATATGGCTGCATCCCCACAGTAAACAGTTAAAAAGAGATTGTTTTACTCCAAAAAGTTTAAAGCTGTTAACATACATTTTTCTAAAGAAATCCATTGTAGTTATATAAGAAACACCTGAATCAGGTGAAATTATAAGTTTTAGCTCAAAGCTTTACAAAAGCCAGCTATTGTTGCATCTGCAGTCAAAACATAATATAAGAGCAGAAATAAGTTCGGTAGAAGAACACACATCAGTGGCTTTATGAAAAGTTTTGTACCAGCTTTCTAAGTTGCTGTGAAAGTGTGTTGTGCTGCAGACTGCAGTTCGTGGCATGTGTGTGAGAATGGTGTGTTTTACATGACCTGTTACAGTGATACAGTCATTCAGTAAACAATAGTGAGTGTGCTCCACTGGTGTTAGCACTGACACCATGACACCAAGGTCCACCCTCTGCTCAACAAAGCACATTCCTTTGATTCTGTATTGCACACCCATGAGCTCATGCAGCCTGCGGCAGCAGGGCGACAACAAAGTGAACTTTATTAGAGCATGCTTTGCAATATCAATTACTTTTGTGTCTGGCAGTTTCAGACAGAAATGTTTGATCACATCTATCTATCTATCTATCTATCTATCTATCTATCTATCTATCTATCTATCTATCTATCTATCTATCTATCTATCTATCTATCTATCTATCTATCTATCTATCTATCTATCTATCTATCTATCTATCTATCTATCTATCTATCTATCTATCTATCTATCTATCTATCTATCTATCTATCTATCTATATATCGCATGGTCAAGCTATACGATGGACTCAAGGTCAAACCCAACGAATGTGTGAAACTTGGCACCTTAATTTGCCTGTGCTTTTTTTTTATTTTAAACAAAAAAAATCTAAATTTTATTAATTTTTTAGAACAAAATAGCTAATTTGCTGGTTATTGTACGTAAATTAATTGACCAGTTGTTGTATTTTTGTTTTAGGATACTGGTTTCTAATGGGAACAACCACTTACTGTAACAGAGCATACAGGAAACCTTATTGGTCTGCTTTAGCTTGGTATTTTAGACAATCCAATGAATACCACATTTAAGATTTAAAAAAAAAAAAGAAATGCTAACATTGGCTCTGTTCTGAAATCGCATCAGTGCGACAAGTACGATTAGCCTTCACTTCATCTCAGCTCACATGCTTGCCAGTTGTGCTTACCTTCTCTTCAGATCCTGACACGGTCACAAAAGATGAATTCATTTTAAGTTCAGCTCAATTGGTTAGTTTTAGTCTTCAAGAGTAACCGGGTGAATCCGATAATAAAAACCTGTCTGACACCAGTTCAAAGAGCCACTCTGAAAGGCTGCCAAAATCCCCTACAAAGACCTGATCGCAGCAGCTTGTGGTGAAATTGTGAAACAAACTACGCAGTAAGTAAGGAATATCAGGTCCCATTGTCCTGGTGCTTTCTGTTGAGTTCAATAAACACTTACTCTAAAGGACTCAAGCTCAAGAAAGGACAATGGGTCCCTTCAGAACTTGACACCACAGCTTTAACAATACAGAAATGCTCTATCCTCCAAAGACTAATTGATGTTATTTGCCTTTTGATAAGTCAGAGGTTGGCCAGGTGTAATGGGTACAATATATGCTTGGGTTTTGAACGTATGTAACATGAGTAAAAAGGGTACAAAGAAACCAAAAAATTGCAAAGCTGCAAAGTTTCCAGTTGCTGGTTGCATAAGCTACTGTCATTTGTTTTCAGGGCAATGAGAGCATAATTTGAATAAAGACAGACCTTAAAAGGGGAATCACCTTTGTGTTCTTAAAGAATTTGGAACCACCGGCCTATGAGCATATTGGTTATTGATATTCTCTCTGTGTGTCACACACTACATCTGGCCTGCGAACACAAGGGCTAAAAAAAGCCCTTGGAGCCGGACTGTAACAAATACATTTGCACTTTTTTCTTTGGCAGGCAGAGCTGGCAGGTGAAAGTGGTGACTCCATAGCTGGACAACTTGGCTGCAGTGCCATCTACTGGTGACTTACACTGGGGCTGAGACAGGCACGTCTATGTGAAGCAGGAGGTAGAGGGAAACAAAAACTTTAGCAAGAAAGGTTTTCTTTCATGCTAATATCTTGCCTTCTGTATTCAAATGTGTCAACCCACTTACATGTTCCGGCTTAGAAAAGGTGGGTTAGAAAATAATACACCAACATATAGTTCAGATGATGAGGGCTGCATTATGATTTAAAGGCCTAAAGGCGCAAGAAAAAAAAGAGAACAACTTACACTTTGTTGGTGGCTAGACCCCCCAAAGGGGAGAAAAAAATAAAAAATAAACTTTTAGTTCACAAAAATTCACAACCTTCAGAAAAAAGCACTACTTGAAGGTATGGTTTGTAAATTTTTAATGTGAGGTTCTGTAAATATAGGTTTTAAGCAGTTGATATCTTATCTACAGTGAATACATTTCTGGGTTTCTTAGTTTAGAATAAATCCACATTAGTTAGATCGAAAGCCTAAAGCTACAGCTAGCTTGAGAGGAGTCAAAACCCAAATGAAGTTCTACCATCTTAAATGTCTCTGGGGAAAGAGATGAGGAGGGATGGGTTTCCTTCCTGGACCTCTTCCCAATCCCCCACAACCCAATCTCAGATAGGCAGAAGACAATAAATGGATGGATGGATGGATGGATGGATGGATCAAATCAATTCTCATCTCAAAAACATAACAGTTTTCTACGTAGGCAATTTTATGAACCCTCATCACCTGCTTTTAGACCAAAGCCAATTTTTATTTACATAGAAAACGGCGGTCGGAGACGATGTGCCACCAATGAGCCCACTGTGTTGAACACATTCTGAAAAGAAAATGAGACATTTTTCCAATCAAAGTATCTTCCTGATATAGTAAAGAGATGTAAAAAGTAAAATTATTGACTATGAGCAATAAACAAACACACTATTTTATTGACCTTTAAACTGCCTTACTTTTCAGTGATGTATCACTAGAAAAGCATTACTTATTCCTTTCTCAGTACCTTTTTTCCCACTGGAAGCTCATTGCTGATGGACAACTTTTACCCTTTATTCCTTAGTAAATATCCGTTTTTGAGAGTTGCTTTAAGATGATAGAGGTCCACTTTGGTCTCGACCGCTCCCAGACTAGCCATTAACTCAAGGCTCCAACTAATCTGCATTTATACAAAATGAAGACACCAAGAAAGCTGTTTATTGAGGAGATTTTCACTGCTTATGACCTTTCAACAGAATCTTACTTTAAATGATCCTTTTAGATAGTGCTTATCTGGGCTTTTTATGGTGGATGGCACATCCTAATGAGGTTATTGATGCACTTGTCAATAAAAGAGAACTGGATTTAAATCACATGGCACCCCAGAAAACATATTTATGAAATATGAAAAATCAAACAGGCTTGTAGCTGTGTCCAGTAATTTACATTCTGGTTTTCACCTCACTGTATTATCTTTCATCCCAATTCAGTTTAAAAGTCCCAGGAGTTTTATAAACAGCATTCATGATCTGTAATACATCAGGGTTCACCGCAATGAAATGGGACATTAAGGCTGACATCATGACATCATGCCCCAAGGACAAATATGGATCATGTTTATCTTTAACAGACAATTCATTTGTGACATGGCAAAGAGATCTCCACCGACTGCAGCGCAAATATTAGCTGATCTACTTAGCTGATGGTTGGTAGGCCTACATCACTGCTTCTGTTGTTCTAAGCAAAATAAATAAAATAACCACGGCAAAATTTAGCATCCAGTGGTAGCTTTTACCTAATCATGTACCTTAAATAGATGTTTGTGAATTCTCTGTCCTGGGCTGCTGGCGTGCCAAAATTGTACATTGATTAACAATTAAGGAACCAAAGTGAGAAAAGACTATTACGAAACTCAAATGGATGAGGGACAAAAGCACAAAGCTATAATGCCATTTTTCTTACAGTTCCTTTTTTTTTGTTGCATGTCTTGCTTCCCTCCTCATCCCCCTAACCCTTGGGAAGCAGCACTCCGAGCTCTTTCATTTGAGCCTGCATTATGCCTCTGTATCTCTGCTCATTTTTCATCCCCACTGCATTAAGTATTGATATTGATTTCTTGTAAATGGTGGCAAAATGGATGGCTCACACTTTTTTGTGTTATTGTTCTGCAGCACTTGTAGGTAATTTATTATGGCTGAGGGTCCGGTGAGGCCTCCCAGTTCTGTGTTCCTCCTCCTGATGGAGCGTGCCTACCTGACTAACAAAACAAACCATGGACTGAAAGGCCACTCATGATGAGAATGAGGCATGAAGGAAGTGTGCACGCATAATGGCACCAGCACCTACATGCATCCTCTCTGCATCCCTCTCATACCTGACATCGCTCACCTTCATGATCCAAGAATAGGGTTCCCCTGGAAAACACGCAGCAATAAATGGAAAGCGATAAATTTACAGGCATTTCTCTATCTTAGCCTGAGAGTTTTGCATCGCGTAACTAGTTTATGTCTCCTTTTCCTCCTATTTTTGAAAATTATATTTTTTAGTGCTGTAGCAGCACTTGTACAGAAATCCATTCCCCGTTTTGTGACAAAGAGCGGCCTTCTTGACAAACTGGAGTGGTTTACTTGCATTGTCATCCTGGCCAATTTCTTTTCCCTGCCGCTGCGGCCCCAGCAGTCTATTTGCATTTCAATAGCCTCTCTGTCTGCTTCTATATTGCCTGATATTATGTCTGCCGTGTATGAATTTGAACTCAATGTCTGCATCTGCTGTTACACTCCTAAGCAGTCCTCGTAAAACGGTGGACCGTATGAAATAAGGCTTGGCAGGAAAGCACGCTGATGATGTGGTGATGTAAGACAAGCACATTACGGAGGCTTTTGTATGGATTTTCTTGTCAAGAAATACTTGTTCATATATGTTTAAATAAAACAGAAACAGGAAAATCTGTTTGAAAGTATAATACAGAACTGCAGGTGCATTTTGATAAATTGCAATATCATTGAAAAGGTTATTTACAGAAATACAGCAATTCAATTGAAAAAGTAAAACTCATATATTGATTTATATAAGGGATACGTTGCAAGACTTGGATACAGACCTTTTCCTTTTTAACAAACTTTTTCCTTCCCCTTAACTTTCCATTAATAAGCCTGGATATAGCATGCTGTAAACAACCAGCTAGTAATGACCTTTTCTGGCTTCGCCGTCTTGTGGAGGGCGTAAAAATGTTCAGCTGGACAACTGTCGAGTCAGCGGTGTTCGCCATGATTGTGCGGGCCTTATCATAACATCTCTGTACTGAAAACCCTTGTTTTTGTCCTGTGTAATATTAAAATTTTCAGAGGGATCAGTGATTGGGTTCCTGAAATAAACAAACTTTTCAATGACGTTCTAAATTATGGTGATGCACCTGTCACATGGATTGAACAGTAGGTTTTGCTTTGCGGCACTCTTTCCTTGCTCTGTACGGACATATAGATGGATTAAATATAATCACTGTGCAGTGATCTGCGCTGTGGTAAAGAAAGAAACTGTGGTAAAACTGATATGTCCTGTTTACCGTCTGTGTCACCACAACACCAGTGCTTGGCCACAAAACCCGACTGGTGCCACAGTGTCGGACACCATGGGTCACATGACCCACACTAACGTCCCACAGAGGTCCCTTAGGCCTCCCAGAGAGCCATCCCCTTGCTCTCTCTCTCTCTGTGTCTCTCTCTCTCTGTGTCTCTCTCTCTCTCTCTCTCTCTCTCAGGATGGGATATATGGGGTGTCAGGATGTCAAAGACATTTACTGTTAGCTCTGGGATTTATAGGAATTTCTACTTTTATAACATAAGAAGCACAAATGGCTGATTGCTCTCTGTTTATGGGATATTGGAGAAAAAGAGAGCTTTGCTTATTGTGCGCCCACTGACAAACTTTACATTATTTTTAGTGTTGCAGCATTGTCAACACTGCAACAGTGGCTGGGACTAAAAGATTTAGCTCCACGTTGTGCGCATGTGTTTCCTCTTCATAGAAAGATATAAAGGCATGTTCCCTCCCCGTCTTTTAATGTTAACCTCAGCCAAATGGAGCTTCTGTTCAGAAACAATTAATGCCAGCCAGCGTTCGGGTGCGCAGGCAGGATAACAGCTGTGTTTGGGCCACTTGTTGTGCCTCCAGCACAGATAATTACAGCAATCCAAAAGCAGAGCAGCCGCTCAGGGAGTTTAATAATGTACAAGTAGTCGCTATCTCTTTATAGATCATGTTACTGCAGCACTCACTGACGTGTAATTTAGATCAATCAAAAAATATGGCAGGGCTATGAAACCAGTGCCTTTGATAATAGGTTGGCAGGTTGTAGTCACCCCCTGTTGTCGAAGCATCCGATAAAAAGAGCTTCATTCCACCCTCCATCAAAGGCCCCAGTGTGCTAGGATGTGTAACCCAGGCAACAGATACATAAAGCATCATGGGACTTGATTTAATTTGTCTAAATGGGAGCTGGAGTATCTTGGTTCTCTGTTTGAATGTCCCTGTTAACCACCACTACAATATAATGGGCTCCTCAACTTGGATTGAGTCCTGCTGGTATAGAAGGTTTTTCACTATATATGATGCCTTTCCTTCCTTGTCCTACATCTAAGTTAATGTGCATGGGGAAACACAAAAAATTAATAGATTGGTTCGGAAATATCTGCAGTCAAAAATACTGCTGCATTGTCTGACAGGGTAAAATATTGGTATAAAACGTTATACCAGAATGAAGTTAGTCTTAAATATTTTTTTTTTCAGAGGGATTTTGCTCTTGATGTTTTCAGTCCTTAAACCCGTGGTTCCACTGAACGTGGCTGCGCCGCGCTGCGCCTTCGCAGCTGATCGCAGCAACTGTAATCAGTCAGAGCGGTTCCACCCACTGCGCCGCCGTGCATTTCTGAAGCGTCCCAGATGAGCTGGCACTTGTTGCTTCTCGAAAATACGTGACTGTTCTATTTTTGCCGCTCCCTGCAACGACTCCACATCAATCTGGAGCAAAGCGGTTGGTTCAGGCAGTATCCAAAGTCTACACATGTGGTCTTAGGATCGCATTTTACATAATGATGTATTGAGACGACAATACGTCATTACCTGCGGCACCAAGACACCAAGGATCTCACTGGATACTTGACACCATGAACGACGATTTTAATTTTATTTAAAGCCTACAAGTACACTACGATCACGCGATGACGGTCCAACCGCTCAGAAGTGCTCCGCACTGAAACACTCCCAGTGTAATAGTAGTTTATCAGAACCTTTGAGGCGTTTCAAAATAACAAGTTAAACGCTTCTGCTAATACTTTTCTCAAGTGAAATCCAGCAATTTGGAGCTATTTGGAGCTAGCTTCTAACATAAGTATTAAAGGCGTTGCTTCTATACTGCTGCTTCAGGTACCCTACACTCGCAGTTCTCATTTCAAATAGGAAATGCTGCTGAAGAGGAAATCGACCTCTGTTCAACAAGCAGTAGCAAAAGGTGAATAGAAGGTACAGTACCCGCATACAACCTAAGCAGACTGTTTGACCTTGTGAATGCTACTTTTAGGCATTGCTTTAATTTTATCTACCAGTTAGTAATACAAAACAATCCCTCTGAGGTCATAGTCAAGGTTGAATAGGCTTCCCAGTAGCTAACTGGAATGTTGTCAGATGTCCACTTGTTTTGGGAAATGGGAATGTGCACAAAAGGCTGGAGTTAAAGAACATGCCTCATAAACGTCCCACACCCCATAGGTCTGTGCTGTTATTTCTGGTGCAAGAAGTTCAAAAGGCCAGAAAGTAGAAATCATAGATTAGGCATAGGGCTGGGCCTTTTTCGGATCGTTTTATCATTATCCGGAAACATTTCTTACCATGATAAGAATTTGGCTTTATCTTGACAACAACATAAAAAACCCAAAAACTCCCAGTGTTGCCAGGATTGTTATTTTAGCTATTTGCTCCACTGCGGGTTTCTTCAAAGCATCAATAAATGTAAATAAATTCAAATATATAATTAAATGCCATTACTGTGTGCCGTTTAGTGATAAAATCACATTTCTTTATGCAACTTCTGTCCTGATGAAACATATTTCAAATGTTGTTTTAATATATGCTGTATTAACAAATTTTTAAGGATTGCATTTGTATTTATGGGGCTATAATTGACATGAAGCCACAGCCACAAAGTCACCTAAAAAGTCTACAAGAAGCTGGTAATTGTCTTTTATCATCACTTCTATCATTACCATAATAGTACCACAATATATTGTGATAAAATTTAAAGTCCATATTGCCCACCCCTAATTAGGCATGTGTTTAAATTAGTCTCTCAAGGAAAATCCACAGCGGAAATAGATCATTGGCTGCTGCCCATCCAATGTAGGACATCAAACATTCCTGTTTCTTTTCAAAAGTCTCAGCACTTCTGATTAAACTATTCTCGGTCAAAGTACAGTAACTCTCCATTGTGTGTTAAAGCCACAAACTGACGTGTGCAAATCAAGTTGACCCTCCATTCGTTTGAAAGGCTTGTTCGTTTCTCACACACCGAGACTTGCCTGACTCTGTAGACCTACATCAAAATCTTGGTGTTTCCATTATCTACCATTAAAATACTTTAGGCTTAGTTGTTTGACTGCAGGCCACAATCGTATTCTGCATCATTTAGCCTTGAGTCTAAAAATGAGCCATGGAATTCATCACAGGTCATCTTTGTTTAGAGGTGTGAACTACTTGGCTAGATTTAGTCCATTGTGAGCTCACGGTTTCAACCCTTCAAACAAATGTGGCGGTAATACCTGGGTATTAGTTTCAGCCTTTGCATGGGACTCTCCTTGCCCCTGGCTTGTGCAGCTCCAAGTAGTTTCCTCTCCTTGTCCTACTTCTGCATTCTCCTCTTTTCTCTCCTCTTTCCCTCCTCCGAACCCATGGGTCTTTGTTTTAAATGGCAATACATCCCACTCGTCCGCTCAGGCACGTTAAACATCAATTTTCTCACCGAGCACACATTACGGCCAATAGAAGAAATCAAATCTCAGCCATTTATTGTGCAACCCCCCCCCCCCCCCCCCTTCTCCCCATTCCTGGCAGCGCTATCTACCACCAGAACCCTCATCAAAGCAGCCCACATCCAACAACAGGAGAGCGGCGACACAACAGCGGCGAGGCCATTCGACTTCCTCTTAAGTCGTTTTATACTTACTGCAAAACAGTAACGATTTCAAGGGCCTTTGAATTCCTTCAAGAGGCGCCGGTTTTATAAAACATGCATGGGGTGTTCAGTAAACAATGCCCCATGGTCTTATTCCTTTTAAATAAAACTATTTCCATGAGGTGTAAGAGAGGCTTTAATATTGCCTTAAATATTAAAAGAGAGAACTGAGCCTCATCAATTTTTCATTTATTGGGCCTGTGTGTAAGGAGCCATCAATCTCAAAAGAAATTACTGACATTTTCATTTCAAATAAAAAAGGGTACACTTTATCCAGCGGTAATAGGGATTGCCACTCTAACACAGGGAGCACTAAATGGCTTCTGGAGTGCTGAAAATGAGAACATTTTCTCTCCTTTTTTTTCCTTTTCAGCCTGTCTCAGAACAGATTGTGGTTTTTAAGCTTGTGAAGCAAACATGCATGAAAATGCTGAAGGAAATGCAACATATTAACTTGCTTAACTTGAGCCTTGTAGAGGGATGAAGTTTCTTACAAATCGATAACACTCTACCTGCACATTTCCTTCAGACTCACCGTGAACCACCTGGATGTTAAATCCTATGACATGAATTCATTGTCTTGACTCCTCTGTTCTTATGATACATTGTCATAAATGTCTGCATCATTACAGTACCTCATCGCCCTTTTTGCCTCTAGCCTTGAGGGTTTGTAATTACTGCACAATAAACAAATGGTTTGGGTAATGGCGATGGAAAAAAAAAAAAGGATGTGGGGCCTACAGGCAGCGGGAGAGGATTACAGGGAAAGGGGCCCACTTTTCATGCCCCCCAAACTCCCTCAGCCCTCGCCACAAGACCTGTCCCATATCGTACCACAACTCCCCCTGCGGAATCACCCCTCCCCGAATAATAAATCTCCAAACACTGTTGATATATCATCAGCTGAGTTCATACATCGCACAGTGGGGAAAATAAGGGTTACAGTAGGCCGGGATTTATAACAAAAGCTTGGCATATGCTGCTAATTCACCATGACAACACTGTCACTTCCTGCTCAGTGATAGATTGTCCAACAGGAGAAGAGTTTGTCTCAGCCTCACTGCCAGGCACTGCCCGGCCAATGCAGCTCCACCCATAATGGATGGCTATTTGTTTATAATTTCTATACACGAGTCTAGTTGCCAGTTCCCTGCCCACACCCCCATGTGCCGCTGTCTCATTTACATAGTTAGATTGAGATGCCGCGAGCATAACGAGGTCAGCCGGCGTGTTGGTGATGGAGGACGCTGACGAATAGAGCTCTCTCCACATCATGGCACCTTTGTAAATGTTTGATTAGTTTTGAATGGATTACTGCTAGATTATCAGGTTTGTGGGCCAAACCTGAAAATGGCTCTGCAGTTTGGAGACAGTCCCTTATGGGTGTCCTGTGACATAAATGTTCAGGTGTGCTGAAAAGTCTCAGCACATTGAATGCCTTGAAAAGGTTTTGTATTGCCCTCTTTCGATGGTCGGCAAGTTAATGTTAAAACATTCTATTATTTGGATTAAATTAAAATAGATCCCATTCTACTGGTATTAACTGAATCTGTTTGAATTAACTGAATCTGTTTGAATTGTCACTTACCTCAACTCTATTTAATCAGCTGAAATGGTCACGTGCCTTAAGATGCCATTGTTTGGGAACAGGCGCCATACACATTAACTGCTTTGGATTGAACTGCATTGAATTGAATTGGTGCTATTTAAATAAAGTGATTCAAACTGGTTTGAATAGAGCTGATTTAAACTGGATTGTTGCTCTGGAAATAAACTGAAATAGATTGAACTGAGTCGAATATAATTGTGCTGATAAAAAAAATATTGGAAATTATTTTAACTTTAAAAAGTCAAATAACGAAAGCGGAGTGAGTAACATTGAGGGAACCCAAAAAAAGGACTGCTCACTAAAGCAGTGTTCTGAAATAATTATTGTGTTGCATAGTCGCTAAAGGTTTATTTTTATCAAGCCATGATTGATTCATTACTCTGACAATACGTTTCGTTTCTTGATATTTACCCGGTTGGTGGAAATATCAAAATGAGACTGTCACTACCCGATCCGTACCGTCGGCTCATTTGCGCATATGCGAACAGAATAACTTCCGGGAAGGAAATTTCTTTTTATTTTTCTTACTTTTTTCTTCTTTTATCTCATTTTGGACGGGGTGTTTCTTTTAGTATTTTGTTAATATAGTGTGAATATTGTGTGATTTAAAGGCAATAACAAAAATACAGAAAAAAATGGTTAAATCTAATTTCGACGGATGTTTTGACTGCTCTGAGCATGTGAAATGAATGCGTCACAGCGACAATTTTAATTCATTTGAATATTTGATTTTCTCTGTACTTAACTTTGCACTCCAACAGTATTGATCACCAAATGGATCTTTTGTCACCTACAGTTATGTTTTTGTAAGAAAAAGACGACGTGGCCGCCATAACAGCAAGGTCTTCTCTCGTCTTTGATGGGTCCACCAGAGGGCGTATTGACAGTAAAAAGACATAACAGCTCAATAGGTTTAATAAACAATTTTTACAATATATTTTTAATAATGATAGTCGTTATCAAGGGAAGTATAGCATGTTGTAGAAAAGTATAGCATGTTGTAGGTCCTGTTTAAACTAATAAAGCGCATATAATGGTGAAGCGGAAGTTATTCTGTTCGCGCATGTGCGAAAGAGCTAACCGGTACAAATCGGGTAGTGACAGGGACAACTAAAATACTTCTACGGCTGTTGACATGACGTAGATGACTGAGAATTTGACAGACACTTTGGTGAACAGATTCTTTAAAGCACTACTTGATATGTAGACCCTTCTTCGTCTGTGAACACAAAAAATAGGGACCCCTTAGTTTTCCAAAAGATATATATATATATATATATATATATATATATATATATATATATATATATATATATATATGAAATTGTGCTCTTGTGAACCCAACATTGTGTTGTCTCGTGAGCTAGGTGTACCTTTACAACACCAGTAATGAAACATGTCCCACTTCCTTGTGTACGCCCCTTCTTTTGCTTGTCGCTCTTCATCTCTTTCCCTAATTTTTCTCCCCCTCTGCAATAGCAGCTAATAGATGGAGCGTATCTATAAGAGGGAGCGGTAACCCATCAGTTTCTCAGCCTGTTATGGATCATTGGGTGCTGGGTAGAGGGAGTAGGTGTTGCAGTGAACAGCGACGCCACAGCAGCCTGCCTTACAAGTTAACGTTAACCCCACCGCCCAGCTCTCACGTTCCACCTCCCAATCCAATCAGTTTGCTTGAAAAGCCGTCTTGCCTCTTGACAGCCCTGCTGCCATTGTGCCCCCACTCTTTCAATCTGTTTAGCTTCCTGTTGTGACCTTTCATACAGTCAAATATATTAGCGAGTGGTGCACTCTCATTAAAACAGTGCATTAACCAAAAGACTCTTTAGAGTCTAAATGACAGCCGAAGAAACTGAAAGCTAATAGCCATGGGCAGTTGGGGAAACTTAACTCATGAATCAGTGTGCTAATGCCAGAGCAGTAAGCCTGGAGCTCTGTAAGCGTACGGCACAATCTCCACCTCTCCACCCATCCTTTCTTTCTTTCTTTCTTTCTTTCTTTCTTTCTTTCTTTCTTTCCTTTTCCTCTCTTCTTTCCCTCTAACTCCTACTTATCACTCATATTCACTAACACAGTTATGCTCACCTTCCACTTCTCTCTGACAAATTCATTCTCTCAGCTGATCATCCTTCCCTGCTCTCTGCTATCTTACCTGTTCATTTCATTCCCTGTTCTTTTCATTCTCTGCAGTGTATTGCACTCATTGAGACCATCATTTCTACTTTCCGCCTCTCTGCTTTCATGGTTCTTTTCCTTGTGCTCTCCCCGACTCTTTATCCACTCTTACTGTTTTCAAAGGGAATGAAAGGAAGGAGAAAGTACACACAAAAAAGGAGAGAAGGCGCCACAGAGCCTCGAAAATGGAGAGACAAGAGGAGAGGGGCGAGCTAGAGAGGAGAGACTAAAAGCTCATTACTTTCCTCTGATGGGAGAAAATGAGTGAGGGGGCAATAATAAAGCTTGAATTTTTCAATACTGTTAAAAATGGGTCTCTGACAGCTCACCGCCAGTGTAAGGGACAGGCGCCGACAACGCATGGTGAGCCACCGAATTAGCAATACCATACATCATAAGATCTAATTAAATCAAGGAACAGAATCAAATTAGTTTTCTGTGACTCCAACCAGCCGCCAAAAGGGCTCTTTTAAATGAACTGTAGAGAGGGGATTAAATAATTCACAGTGAGGGATTTTGCATTTATACAAAAATTGTGCACTTAATTGTCCGTGCTATATTACAGATTTGGCCTTATGTTAACAATGAGCCTAAAGCACACTTGCTCGTGTGCACTGGGCACACATTAGGGCCTACATGGTCGGCGAGGTTTTAAACAGGGGGATGTTGGAGCCACCGCAGGCTCCAAAGCACTAGTGTAAAGGAGCATGCCGATTCTACTCCCTCTACAGTATGCAGGGAGCAGGGAAACGGTGTTGAAAATATAGGGTTAAAAATAATTTAGATATGAATATCAGGCAAGAGATTACATTTCATGCCTCAAAAAATCGGTTTCAACATGCAGCGTTATGCAGGATTTGGACTTATTGAGAAGGCCACAGGTAGACTATCAAACTAAACATGTCAGATGAAGTTCTGTCATGAAAATGGACCGCTTTTGTTACGGCGCCGTGCGAGCATTCAACCATCGCAGCTATTCTCTTCGTCTCACCCCACATACACCCTTTCCTTCAATCTCTCCATCTCCCAAGCTTCCCTCCCTGGCATCAAAACAGCACAACTTTATTATAGTCGCTGTCAATACCGTAATAATAAAAGAACGCGGAGGGGAGAGACTACCATATTACACTTTTAACGAGAATATAGCAGATGCACATCGAGTGAACATTGAGTTTTAAAACTTGTCGGCGTGTGATTTGTGGCCTTGTCAGTACAAATATTTTTCAATGTCATGGCGGCTAGCCGGGGCTGTCACTTTGGCGGTCAGCTGGGACGGGGGGAGGCATAACACAATGATCTGGCCCTTAATGGAGAACCGCTGGGACTGGCATGGAGGTGATGAAGCACTGTTTAGTTTGCGGCTTCCATATTTCTGCTTGAGGACGCTATTATAAAACACAGTGTTATTTTGTCAGATTTCAATCATGAGCCAGGTTATTTGTCACAAGCTGTCACAATGTTGGGGCAAGTCAGGCTGACGGTGAAATATGAGCTGTCCCGTTCCAACCCCCAGCTTTGGAGTGGACTAGAGTTTTCTTGGTAAAACTAGAAGCAACTGTTTACGTCTGTTGTCCCACTTATTTAGAAGAACGCATTCATGCTGCTTTTGTTCTAAAACATCAGTTTTAAAATTATTTACAATAAGATGATGTGTCAGCTGTCCCCTTATTGGTGGCATTTCCTATTGACAAATCGTATCTACAGTACCTAACGAAAATATTCTCAACCTTTGAACTGGGTATCAAATTGCAATTTGATACCTTTATATAAAAAGCATATCGCCGTCTCTACTGTAGTCTTTTGTAGCCCTTAGTGCTCTCCATTCCCACAGAATGATACTGCCACCACCATGTTTGACTGTAGAGATGGTGAGTTCAAGGAGATGTATAATACGAGTTTCCCACCACAGTGTTTTGCATTTCAACCCAAAATCTGACCAGAGCACCGTTTTCTGCATGTTGGCTATGTCCCCAATATGGCTTGTGGCAAACTGCAAAGGAGACCATTTTTTTTGACAATTGATTTCTTCTTCTTTCTAAGACAACATTTTCTGACAAAGACAGGATGGCTTTCCTCTTGCCTGTTCTTCCATAAAGGCCAGATTTGTTGTAGAAATCCTTTACTATAGATTTGCTCGCCTGAGCTGTATACCTCTGTAGCTCCTCCAGAGTTCCCTGGAACTTCTTGGCTCTCTGATTAATGCTGTCCTAGCTCGGCCTGTTGGTCTAGATAGATGACATTGTATTGTTAGGTTTGCAATTATGATATATTTTACGGTTTCCATTTTGAGATGCTGGACTGAACAGAGTTCAGCGAATACTGTGAAAACTTGAGAAATTTTTATAAACTATATATCGGCCCATATTGTGCCTCCTTTTAGACGAGGATTTTAGAAAATAATGTCGTCCTACCACATGCTGATACAGAAAATACAGTTTGGGCATAAGAAGATCCGAGTGGGATCAAATTCAAAAGCCTCTCTGTTGTTGAACTTTTACACCAATTCTCCTTTTTTTCTTCTGTCAAGAACATCCATTGGTTTTAAAACAAACCATTACTTGATTCAACAACGTGTTGCTAAACATCAGAGAGTGCGCTGCCGAGAATGCAGTGAGCTCAAGCAGCAGAGCGGTGACATCTGATGAACCATACAGAGGCAATCCAGAGAACCCACATATGGGCTTTCATATTCTCCAGTTTAATTTTCCTTTTCACCAGTTACATCTCCTGTTGCAATCTACAGGGAAAACAAGACCCTGTCTCCTTGATTTGCGTATTGACATTGAGATGTGCTTTTTAGATCACCGTCCAAGTCAGTGACTCACACGCCCCTCAGCACTTTCAATTCCAAATCATTCAACTTTTATTTCCTCGTCGCCCTTGTGTGGAAACGTCATGGGCTCCACACGAATATAGAGAACCCCCAATGCTCACTGTTTACAAGGATATATTCCATTCAATTCAAGCCAAATGAACTGCCTGTATGCACCATTACTCCAGACTGTTTGTAGATGGTGCTGATACAGAACTATCTGCCGGTGTAAAGGTATGCAAATAGAGTTTTAATATTTACAGTGCCTTGGGTTGGTTGAGTGACAGGGGTGACATTGTGTACCTGTCACTATCCTGTAGTCCCTAAATAAAAGCTGTGTTATTTCCTCTGCGAGAGGACTGGCTCTCTTTGGAGGTCATGTTAACAAACTGCTTTTGTGGATTCCCAAAAACATGCAAAGTGGGAAAAAAATAAAATAAAAAAAGATTTCCTCCTTGCTTGGTTTTACAGACACATCCAGGCTGAAATTCCGATACGTAAAACATCTAAGGAAGGGGTTTATGTGAAAGCAAATCAGGATATCACAAATATACATGTATAATGAGCGGCAAAAAGCATGCGACACAGCATACGCATGAGCAAACACGCACAACAACCATTAGCTTTGGCTGACATGATAGCCATTAACACACAGCTTCTAGTTGTCTGTGTTTCATTCCAAAAGAAGAATAATTTACATAATGTGTGTTTTCCCCAAACGGTGTGAACAACCGGCACTCTGTGTAGGTTTCCGGCTGGCAAATGTTTCAAACTGACCTCGGGAAACGGTCCAGCCACAAATGCTGTGCTGTTTCATCCATAATGGGCCTTTTACTTACTTTTGTATATATATGTGTGTCCCTGGAACCACACAGATGTGTGTTTGAAACTGTTGGTCTCCATACGCTTTTGCATGTCTCTGTCTGTGTGTGTGTGTTTGATGACTCTGAGCCAGTTGGACGGCTTTTATACGTATTAATATTAATATGTGCGTGAGCTGTAGCCCACTGCATCCCTGCCCCCTGGAGCAGAGTGTCCAAGGGTCACCATTATCATCCTGTTCTGACTGTCAGTGAACCTGGAGGGAAGTAAAACAGACACATTGACTACCGTGGTGGGGTCAAACAGTCAGGCTAATACAGCTCAAACCACCTCATATTGTACAATACGCTTGGATGTCATGCATCTATCTGTCGTGCAATTCTGTATGAAATGCATCCCTTAATGGCCTAAATCCTACACATTAACACACTTACATTAAATGAGGAAATAAAAAAAAATTGACTGCACACTGTGCTGGAAAAATACAGTATCTGGCCCCTTAATGATTTGCTCTGTTTTCACTTTTATGTCAAACTTAAAAGTTTCAGATCAATAAACAAATTTTGGTGCCGGATATATATCTATTAAATACCACATAGATTGATTGACTGTAAAAAGGATTTTTTTTTAATTGAATTAAAAAAGCTATTCAAATCAACCTGGCTCTGTAAAAAGGTAATTGTCCTCTAAATCTAATAATTGCTTTTTCCATCCTTAGCAGCAACAAAAACTGCTTTTAAGCTTTTGGGAATATTGCCAATCATTCTTTCAGCTTTGGCTCAACTTTGTTTTACAGAATACTTTTATTTTAGACCAACTGGAGTGTTTTTCACCATAAACAGTCTTGTTTAAGATCATGCAAAAAAAACATCTCAGTAGGATTTCTGTCCAGAATCTAAATTTCCACACAGGGCGAAGCTGTTTTGGTTTGCTTGAAACAAACTCATCGTTGCAAAACTGCAGTTGGTATATGCTTCTGTTATAGTGGCAATTGTCAGCCATTTTAAAACAGCAAAATACTGACAATTGCCTTCTTGCCATATTCAGCATTTGAGTCTAGTCCTCAGCATTATGTCTTGGTTTTGAGGGCAGTATTGATGATAATGTTAACTGTGACTCTTAAAAATCATTAAATCAATGGAATATTAAATGTATATGTCTTGAAGGTTGTTAGTGAAGCGCTCAAGGGTGAATCTCTGATAGCCTGGCTTTTATTGGCTTTTATGGGGGGATGCACCGACGCCCCATTTTCATGAAAATACATCTGTATGGTACATGACATAGGCAGACAGACAAAGTGAAGACAACCAAACAAGGTTTTTTCCCCTACTCCTGCTGTCTTTTATTCACACAGGCAGAGGGATACCCCGCCCCTACACACCAAAATAGATGAATTTTGCTTCAACAAAGGCTGTATGGTAATTAAATGTAAGATAAGGCCTTTCAGAATGCCCAAGACTGTGCCAAGCAAATATCCTGATCAGCTTAAAATCAACCAAGTGGGACAAAATAAAAAAGAAAAATCCAAATTGGTTGGTCTAGATCAGCTTGATATGGCTTTTCATTATAATACACAACAATGGCCAAAATGAATAGGAATCAAATTACAAGAGCCTTGATATGGCACAAGACTGCATGGGGGAATTCAAGCACAATCACTTTTCAATGTGGCTTCCAATATTGCAGCCAATCCTCGCACAATTCATATCCGATCACAAATAATGTTTATCACCCTCATATCTCTCTCCCTAATGGAAAAGGCCTAGTGTTGGGGTTTAAGGAGCGCATTCATTTTTAATGAGGTCTGGGCATTGGCCAGAATGAAATGAACAGGCAGAGTTTTTGGGAAACAGACTAAAGAAAGACTTGCAGTGAAAGGTCAATCCATTTTTTCTGATTCTGCCAGGTTATGCTAAAGTTGTAACTTGTTTACTGCAATCACTGTATTATTACAACGCTGTTTAGAAATGCACTTATAACAAAGCACCTATAATAGAATATACACAGATTATGTGACTGAGTGGTTTTAAATGTATTCCACGATAGTCAAAACCTTTTGGTGACCTCAGCAGTTACAAGACATTTCTCATTTCTAAATCTCTCACTGTACCATGTACTCTACGAAGGTAGAGCATTCAGGGAGTTAACCCAATGTTCAACCAGCAAGATTTGGCTTTTTATGAGGATAAAATAAAAGCAAAATGCCTTTAAATAAGTAATTCTCCTTACTGTTTGTGAGTTAGAGCGACCATCAAATTTCATGTAAAATAAGCTCTCATGCAGGATGAGACACTCATATTTTACGTCTAATTCTGGAGGAAGATGTATTTCCTGCCTCCCCAGGAAGCGTGATTGGTGTGAGGCTGTATATGGTGATGAGATTACTTGGAGGGCGGGAGGATAAAATGTCGCTTAGGATAATGTGATTGCCCTTAAGGTACAAGGGGGTGAATTATATTCCCTGATTTATAATCTGAAAATTAAAGACTCACTCATTTTCTAATTTAATTCCACCTTCAATGGAACAATGTTCACTCTGAGCCAAATTGGCGAATAATGTTACTAATTCAGATGCAGATGTAATTTCTAGTTGGGGGGCTGCGGCGCGAGGTGATGAACGAGTCCCGGATGGATCGTTGCCACTCCTATCTCCCCGTCTCGACAATTCCCTAGCAGTTGTGATAATAACCTGAGCAATAAAGGAGGGATAGGCAGTGCTACTCTGTTCTACTGCGTACACCCCAAGACATCTGATACTTCATCTAATAGTATTTCTGTCCTTTCCTGTGTCACTCTGTCTTAAAGCAGCTGCTGGGGTGCTCATCCACACAGGAAAAGCAGGTACAGAAAATATTACAGATGTAAAACAACATTACCATGAAGACTTCTACTAACCTGTATAATTAGTGCTGCCTGCTGCAATACAAAAAAGTCATTGCAATAAATCTGCTGTTAAAACCTTGATTGAACGCAGGGTAAATGTCAAGGTAATTATGAGGCGGTGAGGGTTAAAAGCAACGTTAAATCCTCCTGGAGA
This sequence comes from Fundulus diaphanus, assembly GCA_037039145.1. Lineage (NCBI taxonomy): Eukaryota > Metazoa > Chordata > Actinopteri > Cyprinodontiformes > Fundulidae > Fundulus > Fundulus diaphanus. Next base: position 27,239,066 of record CM073121.1, read on the forward strand.
GTGGTGACATTCAAGTAAAGGAGGAAGAGACTGCAGGGGAGGAGGGAGGAAAGGGATGCAGAAAAGGAAGAGTTTGTAAATGTATGAGCCAGTGCATCTCACTGTGTGCCGTTACTGTCACTGTTTTTTTTTTTATTTAGGAATGTGAATCAATTAACATAGTGTTGGACGATATAGACTTTAAATTTTATCCCGATATACTGTAGTACTGTTGTGATAATGATGATAAAAGACTATTCAAAGCTTCTTGCAGTCTTTTAAGTAACTGTGTGGTTGTGATCGCATGTCAATTATAGCCCAAAAAACACAAATACTGTCCTTAAAAAACATATTTAATAATTTAACATATATTAAAATTTGAAATATGTTTCATCAGGACACTAGTTACATAAAGAAGTGGGATTGTTATCACTAAACTGCATACAGTAACTGCACTGAACTATATCTTTTAATTTATTGATGCTCCAGATTCTTATCATGATAATATTTTTTTCTAACCTGACCAGCCATATTGATAAAGTGTATCACTCTACATTCTGCACATTATCAATCTGGGCATGCCTCCATCAAATCCGTTTGGGGAAAGGAGAGACATTCAGCAGAACTCTCCAAGATAATTGGGTGAAGTAACAACTAGTGCCCGCCTACCAAAGGTTGGTTTTAGCCAATCACGGTCTCAAATTAAACCGTAAGCAGCAGACATCATAGGAAACCACAACAAGGTAAGCTAGTCAAGGCACTTCTTGCTGTTCATCTTTCAAAGATCAAATTGTGGATTCTGACAAAACAGATGTGATGGCAGCAGCAGTGCATGCATCCTCCTGCACTGCCATGTTTATTTTCTTCAGCTGTGGGCTCAGCTGCTCTGCTTTCGTCACAGCTGGTATGTCCCACCTTAAACCACAATACTGCAACGTGATTGGCCCATTGGCATCCCAGTCCCCTAAAATATAGCATAACCATGTGTATCAAGAGCAGTGAAAGTCTATCCAAGGATAGGCCAGAAATATTAGTAATATTCAGAATTTGCGTGCACAGCACTTGAAAATATCCTTGAAATACTGCAATCGGTCAGTGCTTTACGACTGCACACATGGATTATGATGACAATTGTGATTCGATATGTTGTGGAGCTCTTCATTTAATCAAAGCTAATTCCATAATCAACATTGATATTTCAGATTATCCAGTTCCCATTTTTCTAGACAGCGACAGATATTTGGCCAAGAGCTGCAGTCTTCAATAAACTCACACGATGTTTTTATCACATTTACCTTTTATTTCAACAAGACTCATTGATAACTGGATCTTAACTAATTTTAACTTGAGTCCAGTAATCATTCATGAACAAAAAGTACAGAAAAAGTTGTTTTCCCGCTTTAAAAACCTAGTTGAATGAAATAAAGTTCCATGCCTAGTGATTTACAGTAGCTGCACTCTGCACTGTTTTCCTCTACACAGATAGCTATGCAGGACCATAGTGCAGAGCAGGTCACATGACACAGACAGACAGGAAGTAAACAACATTGTAAAGGGTGAGAAACACAGGATCATTAAATCCACAAAAAAATGTGGCTGGGCTAATAAAAAAGCTTTGCAAGCTATGTCCATGTCAATAGGCTTTGAATTGCAAAAAAATGGGTGCTCAAGTTGCAGTTGCTGGAGATGACAAAAAAAAGCCCACACAGCACAACAATCACGTGTTAGAAGTTCAGTTTGATCACGGACTTGGATAATAATAATAGTCGGATAATAATAATAATAATAATAAAAAAATAATAATACTCACCTGTACACTGTGATCATACACTGTCTATTTCTCCTGCATTGTTTACATTGTTTACATTTCAATTGTTTACTGTAAATCACTGTTGCACCTTATCCTGTAATTTACTGTAATTTACTGTCATTTTTCAAGCTGTATGAAAAGGAAATTTTGTTCTGTACGCACTCTGTGCATACAAAATGACAAATAAAGTTGTCTAAGTCTAAGTCTAAGTCTAATATTTAGGTAAATTACAGATTAAGAGAAGAGGGGCTTCAGAAACAACTTACTTTACCAGACTAAGACACATGGAGACTGCAATTGAAAAGCGGTTCACAAGACGGGCTTTCCATTGTTGAAAAATATTGTGGCGTTAATCCAAAGACATTTTGTGTCACTAGATCCTGTCCCGTCTCCACAGATCCTTAAAGGTGCTTTGAACAGAACCCCAACTGGGATCAAATCAGGACATCCCTTTCTGAGACATCACAACGACACAAACATGTTCCAAACACTCAAATGTGAATTTTGACTTGTGACACTTTAATCTTGCCGTTTCCTTTTTACAACACTTGACCTGGTAGGCGATAGCTTAGCACTGAACAAAAAGTCCTTTCCACCAAGCACATTAGCTCACCAAAGAGCAAAAGAAACTTGTGCACCCACTTCTTCATCTATCTTGGGGGATTACAGAGAAAATGCACTGCATCCTTTTGTATATCGTCGCATCAAGCGCCTATAGAGATGCTTCATTTTTGGTACTGGCAGAGGTCAGTTAATTCACTCACCCTTGATCTGTGGTGAGGAGAGGAAGGGTCAGGTGGGAGTGCGGTGCCAAAGCCTGTGGTTGCTGCTTTCTCTTCAAAGTCTAATGATTTACCGAGAATAATGCTGCCAAGCGAACCGGGCACCACGGCGAGACTTGACTAGGCCTCTTCTGGCTCCTGCTCACACCTACTTAACTTGAGAAATAATGTTAAAGAATAATTTCTTCTCGTTGTTTTGTCCTGCCTCATCCCCTCCTTGCCTTCTATCCACCCCCACCCCAACCTTGGTACAAGCTAAGGCTCAATGACAAAAAGCCAATAGAGTTAGCTGCCAAGGCTTGGAGCCCTGAGAGGGATAACTAGTGCAGAAGGTTAAAGCAACAATGTGCCGAGCTCCCTTCAGCTGCGCCTTCTGTGCTTGTGTCCAGTGGGCGAGTGAATATGTAAGCGTGTGTGCATTTCATTAAAAAGTGTCAAGGGCTGTTCAAATGTGTACACTGGGATGTATCTAAAAGAACACCTGTTTGTGTTCTTTTGCAGTACAAACAAAGGAGACCCTCATTCTGTTTCCGTCAAACTGTAGTCACGAGTATCGGCCGTTAGGACAAACTCAGTGTGCTTAACATGTAGAACATGAAGAGTTAAAGTGCCACACAGGCTTCACTGCCACCGAAGCGCAAATGCAAATAATTTGGTTATTTTTAGTTTGAAACAAGAGCTGGAAAGCTGCAATTTGACGGACTGATCAAAGGCAAATAATTGGATCTTTATAACGATAAGGCAGCTTTCTCTTGCACAATCTAAATTTTCAGGTTTTCCGGCTTTTTTCCCGAAGAAAGGGACGCAGGCACCATGAAAGGTGTGATATCACCTTTCTGCTCAGCCATAATGGTGCCTTGTTGGAAAAAAAATGACAGGTGTACGAATGAGGCCCTCTTTTTTTTCCCTAAACATGGCAAACTGTGGTCATTCGCTCTGCTTTGTTTTTAGCGTAATAGCTCCATTTACAAAACGTCGGCAAAACGAATGTGGGACAAACGTGGCGGTAACCGAGCCAACTAATTTTTGCTCATTCAGCTTGAATTATTAATGGGTTAGAAATATACCATATGCTTTCAGAGGAGCGGCATACATTCATTTCGCGCGGAATTGCCGCTGTTTTGTGAAAAGTGTAAGTAGCTTAACTGCTCTTTTCAAAAGGGGTGACCGATATGGAGGCCCTAATGATGTATAAATCAGCCTGCGTAATTACGCTTCCAGCTGCTGCCTTTGGGCCCGGCTGAAACTAAAGGCCCTCAGCACTGAGACTGGAACCTTATTTTATCACCTGAATCCCTTTTAATCAACCACCATTAGTTTTCTCCCCCAGATCACATTATTATGAGTTATAGAGATGGGGGAAGGGAGACAAAGAGATCCAAGTGCAGAACTGCGTGTGCACATGTGAAAAAGAGCCTCTTTATGTGCCAACCACTTTATTTTGACACTTTTTTTTTTTAACGTCAAAATGAAAACAGATCAATGGGGATTTTAATATTTTTTTCATAAATAGATAAGGAAACACTGTCTGAATTAGTAACTTTATATGTGATTATACTGGACTATAACTTGCATGCAAAACACTTTAGTCAGGCTCTGTGTATCTAAGCAGAATAGTGCTCAATCGTGGCTGTTTGGTGAAGAGGCGGGGCACCACCTAGTGCACAGCCTCTGCTACAGCTTCAGGTCTTGGTGGTTTCAATACGTTTTACTTTATTTTGTACTTTCTGGATGAAATGGATCTTTAAATAAAATTGGGATGAAAGAGGAATTTTGTCTTGCTAATGGTCAAGGCTGTCCATGGCCTGATCAACACCGAATGTGCTGAAAATCAGACATATTGAGTTGATTCATTGCATTTACACGTAAATAAGCCAACTGACCCACATCTCCAACCATTACTCCCACCTCCAAAACAAACCTCCAAAATATAACTGAAGATTTGTGCTAAAATGTGAAACTATGTTGTTGTTTTTTTCTTGGCTGAAATGTGGTAAACTTCAAATGTTTTTGCAACTCCGTTCAAGAATCAGATAGAAAAACATCAAAAGGTGTGCAAGGGGTGTTGAGGAACATCTATGATGTATTTAGCAGTGTTAGAAAAGCCATGCGTTTTGCATACAAACCCTCATTTGTTTGACAGAGCTCAGAAGCATGCAAAGCACAACAAACATACTGACATGTAAGGACGATGGAAGACAACAAGGGTAAAACCAAACTCACTGGGAAATGCAACAGTGTGTCCAGAAATTATTCCCTTCCAGAGAAAAGCTGTGGTTAGGTAAATGGTATTGAAATTTAAATGTGGATGTTTATCAGTGTCCTATTGTTTTATAATGTGCTGCAACAGTTATCATTTACATGCCCGGCTCGTTCAGAGGTTCCAATATTTCTTCCATGCAAATGAGTTCTGCAAAACCCCGACGTATAATGTGTTCAGTCATTGTTTAGGTAATTGAAAACAGCGCGCGATGAGCAAACATCAAAAACTTGAAAGCAACATCGCTTTGAATCCTCCATTTGTGAGGCAAGTGTCCATCTTCTGAGACAAAGCTGTTCGCTTACTGATCCAGAAAAAGTGTTTTTCTAAACAAAATTTAAAATGGAAAAATCTAAATTAACCTACAGACCATATATATAATAGGTGGTAGAGAAGTTTTCTCATGGTTATTGTCCACCTTGTATGTTTGTAACAAAGACAGACGTATTAATTGTGCGCACGGGGAAACCATATTGGGATTAATGACCAAGCACCTCCCTGCTAATTGTTACATCAAACAAACAGACCCTAATTGACAAATGTCCTAGCTCTGTGCTAAGTGGACACAGAGTGGGCGCTGCCTCCAGATTGGTCTCTTTGTCTGCTTTCATTTGCAGGTCGAGCCCCCTACATTAAGAAGCCCGCTCCAGAGTCGTGTTTTCTTTGCTGGGGTAATGAAATACACACCTGCTACTCTCAGGGAATGAATAGAAACTTGAATCTAATACCACTGTCATGTGGCTCCTGGTAGACTCCACAATACCCATGTTTTGGGTCTGCGTTGCAGGGCGCGCACTTGGGAGTGCAGTTTTACGACAAAGATGAGAGAAAGGTTAGCGAAAAAGGTTTGAAAAGTTTAACTTTTCTTCCACTGCCCTGCAGGTCCTTTCTGGCCTGCAGCTGCCTGAGGCAAAATATCACTGCTGACTTAAAGATATGAGTCTAATTATGGATTCGTTTGTGATAAAATCCACATAAATAACACATTTTACAGTATAGTATAAATATACGTGTATTCACTGATAAATAAACAAATGTTGCAAAAATGGCTATCATTGCCTTGTCCTTGTTATAGCCTACTCTAGAATACAACATAGTGGTGTTAATTCTTCGGATTCATATACATGCACAAATCCAAACCCTCTGCTTGATCTTGAAATACTAATTTATGATTAGCATCATTATCCAGTCGTGTAATTTCACAAAAGCCTTCCCGTAGTGAGGCACAAAGGGCTCATGCACTGCCAGAGCTGCTTCATGTAAAACAAAGAATTACTGCATGCCAATGAAATCTGTTCATGTGGATGAGGATTTATTCAATAATTACAGACTTCCACAGTTTTAATGCCACTTAATGAGGAGCTGGCATGGTGTGGATGAATGGACGTAGTCCTTTACCTTTCTCTAACTTGGTGTTTTTCTGATATGCTTCACACAACATCTGTTAGCCCTTATGTAATGTAAATTAACTGGGACAAATCTTGCAGGTTTTGCTTGGCTATCTCTTTGTGCTCCTGATTAAGAAGCCTGCTAGTTGATAGGCTAGTGGTCAGGTGTAAAGGAGTGCAAACATGAACACACATTACCCATGATACCAATACTACTCATGCTGCCTAAAAGGGCATTGTGAACAAAAGCTGCTGAAAGATGAGTGCCCAAATAAAAAAATAAAAGTGAACCTTTTTACCTTAATTATATCCCTCTCTTGCTGTTGGATTAGGTTTTGAATGCAGATTATTTCCAAAGGATTCTGTTTTAATAAAGTTATCCACCTTTGTCACGATAGGACCATACATTTCAGTGCATTTTATTGGGATTTTATATGACAGATACACAATGGCACATGACTGTGAGATGGAAGGAAAATGATGCATGGTAATTTTATTTTATTTTTATTTTGCAAATGAATATCAGAAATCTATGACACACATTCAGACCCTTTCAATCAGATACCCATAAATAAAATCTTATGCCACCAATTTGCTTCAGAGGCCACCTGATTAATAAAGGGCTACCGTAATCTGAGTTTTATTCCAGGATTTTTCCAAGATACAGCATCACAAAGACAGAGTAATGTAGAAAGGTCAAGTAGTTCAAGTAGCTCAGAACTGGCTTGGGTTATAAAGCAATTTCCCAAGTTGTAAACATCACACAGACCACTGCTCAGTCCACTGTTCGAAAAATGGAAAGAGTAGGCCTCAGTCACAAACCTACCAAGACATGGCCGTCCAGCTAAACTGACAGATTGGGCAAAGGGGGCCATTAATCAGAGAAGCAACCAAGAGTATCATGTGAAATCAGGAGAAGCTACAGAGACCCACAGCTCAGGTGGGAGAATCTGTCCACAGGAAAGTATTACATGGGAATGGCAGCAATCTGGCCTTTTAAACAGAGTGGGAACCACTGTTGAATCAGGCCATAAGAAGACACAGCTGGTTGGGACACATTGCAACACAACTTGTAGCTGTCACTACAGTGAAAGTTAATCTGGCAGAATATTGATTCTGGGGGCCGAATGGACAGAAACATTTCGGGTTTTAGATTCTTATTTGCCGAAAATTGTGTAAGTCATGTAAATTTTACCTTCCACTTCATAATTATCAGAATCAGAATCAGACATACTTTAATAATCCCAGAGGGAAATTACTTTTGTTACACGCTGCAGATATACAAACATTTTTATATATATATATATATTTACAACATTCCACACAAAATAATATAAATATATACATATATAAGTCAAAAAAAAAAAATATATATATATATATATATATATTTTTTATATATAAAATATATATATATTTAAAAAATATATATATATATATATATATATATATAAAATATATATATATATATATATATATATATATATATATATATACATATATTAAACATATTTATAACTATAGATCTAAATAAAGTGAAGCTCTGGAACAGCTTGCCTGAAAACATTAAACAATGTAACAGCATCCAGCAATTCAAAAAAGAATATAAGAAAAGTATTTTTGATGAATACAAAAAAGAATAATATATATAAAAAGTTGGTATACTGTTTGTTTTACTGTAAATATTTGTCCTTTACCTCCATGACATATGTAACTGAGGGGTAGGGCTTAATAAGCTTATGCTTCATCCTACTCCTTTTTGAAACATGATGTATGTTATGAAGTATTACATGTAAACATTGTTAAATCATATCATGTTTCAAAATAAACAACAAATGAAATGAAATGAAAATGAAATAAAGTGATAGTGACGTTGTGCAAGAACAGTGCAAAGAATGAATAAATGTCAATTACAGAGGGGGGGTGTCTGAATCAATGAGGGAGGCGTTGTAAAGATTGATGACCACAGGCAGGACTGATTTCCTGTGGCGCTCTGTGGTGCATCTGGGTAAGAGGAGTCTTCTGCTGAAGGAGCTCCTCTGCTGGGCCAGTGTGTCATAGAGAGGGTGTGAGACATTGTCTAAGATGGACTGGAGCCTGGACAGCATCCTCCTCTCTGCCACGGTCGTCAGAGTGTCCAGCTCCTCCCCCACAACATCACCGGCCCTCCTGATCAGTTTGTTTAGTCTGTTATTGTCAGCGGCCCTCAGCCCGCTGCCCCAGCATGTGACAGCAAAGAAGATGGTACTGGCAACAACAGACTCATAAAACATCCTCAGCATTGTCCGACAGATGTTAAAGGACCTCAGCCTCCTCAGGAAAAAGAGTCGGCTTTGGCCCTTTTTGTAGACCGCCTCGGTGTTTCTAGTCCAGCCCAAATTATTGTTAAAGTACACTCCCAGGTACTTATGACTTTTTGTCAGTCATTCAGGAAAGAAAATGCAAAAATACATCAAATCTAAATCCCCCATACCCATGTTACTATGGAGAGCTAATTAAATTGGCAAAGTTTAATTGCTCAATCATCAGCATTTAACAAAGAGGCACCATTGCCCCCCTCCCTATACTTTCAGTATACTATATTTATAATGGCCAACAATTACAGAGAGGGCCCTTTAGCTGGGATGGCACCAGTAAAAGCTGCTGGCGCTAATGAAAAGCTGTAATCACTCTGCCCACAGCAGTTATTAGTAGGAAATTATGGGTCATCTGAAGGGACAGCAGTTATGAGCGTTGGAATAAATAACAGTACAGCTTATGGCAAATGGAACAAATAAATGAGAAACATGTGGACCTCGGATTGTGTACTTACCAATAGAGTTACTCGTTTTGTTCTCACACTTTAGGAAACTCCCTTTGTATTTTGCACTCTGGACTCATCCATGTCCAGATTTACCTGTTAATATCAAACGATTGCCCATTTCGTAAGCCGATTTTAAACTCTTGTTGGCCAGACTTCTGGATCAATGCAAATATTTTATGAGCCGAAGCGCATTTTGCAAACTCTGTAATTGCAGAAGTACAGCGCAGACCATGGAGAATATTTCTTTTCTTCCCATAACCCCTTCCCCTTTTATATTCCTTCCCCTTCTCGTATTTCTTTCAGTCCTTCTCTCCGGCCCTGTTCACTCATCTTGTCCGGTTGCTCGGCCAGGCCCTTGGAATGCTGCGTCCCTTTGATCAAGTCTTCATTATCCGTGACTCTGCGATGCTTGGCTGTCTGACGTTAAGGGGGCCTATACAGCCGAAGGAGAAAGGCATTGCCTCGGTGCGGACGTGGAGGCCTCTCCACACAAGGCTGAACAATCGCTAGGCATCCTGCCTCCATTAATGAGAAGCATCTCCATCCTCAGCACTCACTGGGCAGCCTCCACCAGGTGGAATGCTCGGCCCCTGTCACTCAAAGCATTGCTGAGGGCTATTAGCAATTCATTAAGTGAGTGACTGTCCGCCTGGATGTATCAATTAGGGGATAGTTGATATGTCTGTTATTGTTGAAGTCTGAGATCGCACTGCTTTTCACTCAATGTCTGCCTTTGCTTTTGAGCTCAGACAGATCTGCTCCTTTTATACCTTGACTCTATGTCTGTATGTGTGTGTGTGTGTGTGTGTGTGTGTGTGTGTGTGTCTCTGTGTGTGTGGTCTTGACATAATAACAACCTTGATGTATTAGAAGGATGGATATTGATTAACAGGTTTTTGAATAAACAAAGTATATTTTTTTGTTCTATAAGGTTTTCTTGTTAGAGATTGTTAGAAAGAAAAACTCAGGCACAGGAAGTAAATTAAGCATTGCCAAAGCCCTATTAACATCAGTTTCTTGCATGAAGGACCATTCATTCAAGTGATTCAAGGCGGAGGGTAAAAATTGACTTTCCGTGGTTATCACCTGACCCCTTTCTACCAGTAAAGCAGTTATGTCTTGTTTTCATAAATGAACAGGAAAGAGAAGTAAACAGCCTGGATGCTCAAAACTTAAAGCGATTACTGTTAAAATTATGAATAGACGTAAGACAGTATATAAAATTTGCTTAACAGCCAACACCCTTGCGGCCTGGTCTGGCTAATATATAAAATATCCCCCAAAGAGCTGACCATTGTTAAGAGCCAGCTAGGCAAATCTCAGGCAAATTCCCCTTGTTGTTCACAAACACGATTCCTCATCTCACTCTATGGATTTAGATAAGAGGGGGCTCCTTTGCATGCATATCTGATCACTACATATGTAGATTCAAACTGCATGACCGCCATCAACCTTGTTACGAGAGCACAACGAGGTCGATGAAAATCTAATATAGAGCTGTTGTTTGAAAGTAATGCTGAAGGTGTCTATTGACTCACGTAGGCCTTAATTTGCATTAAATACAGCAGAGAGGAAGAGTCTGCTTTAGGGCCCCTTATGTTTTATTCTAACTGTCACTATCAACTCTTACTGTACCAACCAACAGGCTTTGAACTGTCTCAATTACTTATGATAAAGGTATTTTTTTTATTATTGTATATCATTTTTTTTAAATGCCTAAATGTTTTTGTACACCCTGTTAGTGTTTATTTTTATTGACATATTTAATAAAATAAATGACAAAAGCATTTTAGTGGGCAATACATTCTTTTAAGTCTAAAATGGATCTTTAACACTTTTATTTACCTCAACAGTGCCTTGCAAAATGTGCACAGTTACCCATTTAAATTTTCCACATTCTGTGATGTTACAGCTGTAACCCTTCATGGTGTTTCTGTGTCAGACTGACACAAAATAGCCCTTCAGCATGAAGTGGGAGGAAAAGATACAAGGTTTCAAAAATCAGAAAACTGTGAACCTACAGTACTTTAACTGCAAATACAGCTGCAAGTCTTTTTCGGTAACCCTTCACTTTCACACATGGATAGTACATTTTGTTCCTAATCATCTTTGCAAAATAGCTCAGGTTAAATCAGATTAGGTAGAGAGGGCCTGTGAAGAGCTAGTTTCTTAGCAATGTACGTAAGTGAAAGCCTTGATCAGATCACTCTAACAGATGACTATGCCTCCACTGTAGCTTCGACTGCATGTTTACGGTCCTTGTCCTGCTGTAGGGTGATCCTAAACGGCAGGTTAAAGTCTTTTGGAGTCTCATAGTTTTCCAGGATTGCCTTACATTTATTTCTTTCCATCAACTCCAACTTCCCTGCTCCTACTGAAAAATCCTCCCCACACCATGACACTGCCACCACCGTGTCTCACTGTGGGCATAGTATGTTCAGAGTGATATGTGGTGTTATCTGGTCTCCTATCCCACATTTGCTGTGAAAAAAAAAAAAAAAAAAAAAAAAAAAAACGTGAAATGTCATATTTTTCATATTTGTATGGGGATAACATTTAAAAAAAACGTGACATTTTCCATCCACATTTTTGCCCTAGTTATGCCCTACTTTGTGTTAGCCTTTCACGTAAAATGATATTCAAAGTGATTCAATGATTTCTGAGTACATTTGAAATGCCCTTTGTTTCATGGTCACCAGTGAAAAAGCCAGTGTACAAAGACGTACAAACAAACATCATGTATGATCATGCACCAGTCGGATCTCTGCAGAATGTAGACCAAGCTCATCGGCCTTTGAAGCTCAGTCTGGGTCACATTTGCAGCGCGCTGTTGACAGCAGATCTTAACAAAAACAGCTGGCCGTCTGTAGCATTTTGATCATAACAATGCATAAAAAGGCCCACTGTTAATGATAGCGCTAATTATCACATTTTGCTCACGGGTCAGCAGCACAATTAAACAAAGTCACCATTATCTGATAAATGGCTGAACAAAACTCTTTTCTCTCCTGTGAAATTGTTTGGCGACCATTAGCAATGCGGTGTAATGCCAGTGATTGACGTCGCTGTCTACTTAGCAGTGACAAGGGACGTGTGTGAGAGGAGGGGTCAGCGAGCTTGGTAAAGGAGGAGGAGGGGGGGGGGGGGCAGCGCAGGGATTGATCGGGGTCTGCGTTGTTGCCAAACGGGGGGAGAGGGTGTATTGGCTCGTAGACAATGAGCTCCGGCCAGCACTGAAAGGCCCATTCTGCGGATCCCTGTTAGCTGTCTATTATCCACGGTCTCCAGGGGGCTGCTAAATAGAGGGCATGTGTTAGGCAGACATTTATCATGTAATTACAGCACTAGGATCCGTTTCTGATGGTGTGTGATGATTACCAATAATTACTGTGCATTTCACGCCTCTAAAGGGCCCAGATGGGGTCCCAGGGCGTCAATACAAAGGAAAGGAGGCAGGCAGGATGAAAAAAAATAAATAAATAAAAGGCGGGATGAAAAAGTGGAGAAATGGAAAGATAGATGAGGAGAAAGAGAGAAGCGATAGCGTCTCGCCTTAACCATTTAGAGATGCTCATTACCTTCATGAACTGATCCATATGTGTCCAATTACTGATTAAGGAAAGGAAACGAAAAGAAAAATAAAGAAATGGAAGGGAAGGTTGAAATGAAGGAAATGAGAGAAAACCCAGGAAAATTATATCAGGAAATGGAAGGAGAAAAAGAAAAAAGAGGCAAAAGAAAAAGCAAAAAAGGAAAGGAAAGAAATATGTATGAGAAATGTTTATGAAAGCAATAATTCTAAAAACTAGATTTCTTGTAGCTTGTTTTGTTTTATTATGATTTACACATTTTGTCCTCACTTCTTTACTGTGGGGAGGAGTCGCTGAATGAGTTAAAGTTTAAATAAAACAGAAAAACGTGTACTGCTGAAAGCAGCTATCCTGCTGTCACAGTCAGGGGTGGGTCCTTGTGCTACTGAAACCAAGGGGGTGAAATACAGTGTGCCCTTTGTTGTATTTCAGCCCTCTACAGGAATCTGGATAAATCAAACTGGTCAGGCGTCCACCAATATACTGTATGACTGTAGACTGTGTGTGTGTGTGTGTGTGTGTGTGTGTGTGTGTGTGTGTGTGTAAGGGCAACAGTTGAGCTGCTGTGCATCCTCAATGCTTGCTACAATAACTGATCAGCAGCAGGTGTAACAGTACCACTTTTCCAAAAATGCTGCAGCCACATTTTCATCTTTATTGTTCATTATACCAGAAGCATTTCTTGCCCCTATATATTTTTTTTATTATTATTATTTTTATTAACCACTCGATAAAAACAAATAAAAAAAACAGCAACATACTTTTTTTCAGGCTTTTTTTTTTTAGAAGACCACAAATAAAGACTTTGAAGGCTGCACCTGGCCAAGGTGGCCCCTAATGAAATCTTTTAACAGGCCACGTTTTACCTCCAGCTCAAAAGCTATTGGAATCAATATAGGACTGGAGGAGGGAGGGGGTCTGTGGATGGAGATGAGGACCGTCCTGTTTAATAGAAACAAATTGCTCTCCACTTCCCAGTGACACAGATAGCAGACCATTTGTGCCTGCTGGCCTTTGTTGGGAACAACAGAAAGGAAATATACTCATCCTGGCCAAGGATAAAGTTCGGGGCTTTCTGTTACACCCCAGTTACCTTAGCCTCTGTGCCCACCCTCTTGAACAAGCACAGCGGTTAAGTAGTTCAGGTGCCTACTACATTCTGTTAGATTAAAGGTCCATGCTTTTGGCCCGAGTTGAATTGCTTCAGCTGCAGATGAAGGGAGCAGAGGAAGGGGGGAGTGGAGCGAAGTTGTAGGGCCATGGTTCATGAATGGGCGTCTTGTGCGTGCTCACAGAGGCGAAACATTTTGGACAGCCGGCCGGCCTCGCTCTTCGCTAGAAAACCTGAGAGAAAGTCTGTAGGGGAGGGTCGGTGTGTGGGGGATGTGGGGGGGCAAAGCCCGGCCCCTCTTTACCCTCAGTCCACTGCTCACCTCATATCCTGGTGCACATTTTCTCCCAGGTTGGTGCATTTGTTTGCAACAAGGGCTAGAACAGGTAGGCGGATGACTGAGTTGAGGGGTGGTAGCGGGGGTCTTCTGGAAAATTCCAGACACACTCACTGTCACCCCTATGGAACATGGACCTGAAGGAAATGGACACAATGCACACAGAACATGAGCAGGGAATGTGTAACACTGCGCCAATGTGCACCTGTGCTACCCACCCACCCTTCCACCCACCCGGTGCGGCAGTAAGCTGTGTGACACATAGCAGGTTTAACTTGCACAGGTTTGCGCATTGGCAAATGTGTCTTTGATTCTGCTAGATAGCTGAGCCATCTTTAAAGATCAGTGGAGATTTGGTATTAACTTTCAAAAACACATTCAAATCTGCTCGAAATAATAGCATAGAGTGCCTTTAAATAATATTTATACCCCTGTCCCTCATGAAGAGAAGCATCCCCACCACCATGTTTCACAGTGGGGATGGTGTACGGTGGTCCTTCTCTACACCACACAGCATTTTGCATGTAGGCCTTAATACTTCCATGTATCCCCTTACATGAATAGTAACAAATTGAACATTTCTTAAATATTTCTTTGAATAACGGCTTTCTTTTTGCTACTCTCAGAGCCCACATTTATAGCGTGTGACTAATAGTTGGGGCTGTGGATTTTTCCTATTAGTTAACGGTCAGTCATGTGCGAGATATTCAAAGTTTGATCTGTTGTTCATCCCTGGCCTGTCTGGTGTGTTGTCTGATCTTCACGGACCTGTTTGTTGTAAATTTCTCTAACAGACCTTTGAGACCTTTAACGAAACAAGTGCCGCTACATTAACATTAAATTACACACCAGGAGACTGCTTACTAATAAGGTGACTAATGAAGTCACTTCTGAAGATGACTGGTTGCACCAAAATGTATTTAAGGCTACTATACTAAAGGGACTTCGCTTTTCAGATTTTGTGAGAAAGTTTGAAAACCATATATCATTTTCCTTCAACTTCAAACATTTTGCAGCATTTTGTGTTGGTCTATCACATCACACAGCACCAACGTAAATTTATGTTTGTTACTACATGATGAATCAAGAGAAAGTTCATTGGGTCATCATCTTTTCCTGTTGGCTGCCTAAATCATGTTGAAATGCAATGATGCATACACAGTCTGAGCATGCATGTGCAACTCCAACAACTAATTCCCAAGTTACGAGGTCAAGTACAAGAGTCAAAGGTGATGTCTGCTCTATAGGATTGGATTTCAGTGTGTGAGAATATAGTAAAAAAAAAGTACCTTCACTGACTTTTAGCAGATTATGGCAAACTGTCTATAGATCCTCAGCTGAAAAAGACTGAAACATCTCGTTTGATAGATATAAGAGGAAAGCATCAAGAAGGTCAGGGTGCCATATCACTTGATAATGCAAACCACATGACTCAGTCTCTGTGACATAAAGCAAATGTCCAGTAATCCAAATCCTAATCTTGTGCCGCGCTCAGTGTGGTTTAAAGAAACTGATACTCCTGTGACTTCTTTAGCGGCTGATTGTGTTACTGCTACTATTCCGTTTCTCCTCCTTCCTGTTTTGTACCTTAGGAATGCTCGATAAAAGTATCCCCACTGTGGATTTCCACCTGCACGGGAGAGGACACGGCAGCAGTCTGAGGTCAAAATTAAGATTGCAGCCCCGTGGGGGATAAACATAAGGTATAATTTAGTACAAAGGTTAAGAGTTTAGGGCAACGATTTGAAGGAATAATCATATTTAAACAGTATCAACATAATGTCAAGATTGAAGGAAATGTAGCAAATAAAAAAATGTCATGCCAGTTTGTGCACATACACAAATCAAGGGTTTTTCACAGTATAAATTGTACTCATTGTGACCCCCTCCAGGTTAACAGAGACTTAGGATATGCACAGCCAATGTGATTTTCATTCCTCTCTAACACATCTTAAGGTTAAAAGAGCATAGGCAAGTTAAATGCCTATTCAAAAAAGACTGAAAACCAGTGGATCATGATAAAATAAGACTATATAAACCAAGTGTCCATTCTTATAATCCTTTTTGAGTCTAAATAGAATTGCAGCACCGGGCGCGATGCGCAGACATAAACAGACATG
Source organism: Fundulus diaphanus (assembly GCA_037039145.1). NCBI lineage: Eukaryota > Metazoa > Chordata > Actinopteri > Cyprinodontiformes > Fundulidae > Fundulus > Fundulus diaphanus. The sequence continues at coordinate 27,255,246 of CM073121.1, forward strand.
GTGTCATCTGCCGGCAGTACCGCAAAACTACCAGAAAGCCAGATGGTGGTCACTGACGTAGCTACGTAAAGTTTAACTCACTTCCATGTAAAAGCATATTTCTGCCCCCAGACAAAATTTAAAAACTCAATAAAAGTGGGCGGGGATACGCGGGAACAGTAGGGGGTGGGGTGGGGTGGGGCTGTGCTCAGGATGGGGGGAAGCAGCAGCTAGCTTGATTTGCCATATTGAATCATGGAGAGTGAGCAGAGTTATGCTGGTAGTTACGCCACGGTTCGGTCTTTTGAGGTGGAGGATTTTTTCATCCCTGTCACCTATATGTTATCAGATATATTTCCTGCATTGTAATCCAAGTGGGATAACCGGCAGCTTTGCGCATCAGGATTCATTTGTAATGTGAACACAAAAAATGGTTGGTCTAGAGGGGGAATTTCACAGCAACCATGGTGAAGTCAGTCCTATTTTGTACAGCAGACATTCGCGCTCCGTGGCTTCAGCGGCATCTGCCTCCTGTTCGAGCCGATACATGGAGGCTGATCTGGGGCTGCCGCTCTCTGTCTGCTGGCTGGCTGTTGAAGACCGAGGCACGAATATCCAATGTCTAACATAAAACCGACTTCTCCGCGGTCTCACAGCAGCCCCTTCCCAGCTGCCTCAAGACACTAACGGCAGAACGAGTTGTTGCTTTCAAGCAAATTCGCCAACAACACATAAAAAGGTGGTAGATTCGTTGGTAGTCGCTTTTTTGAAGAAAAAAGTCGCTAGAGGGTTTGAAAAGTGCAACAGTGCTCTCTATGGAGGCACAAGATGGAGCTGGGTTTTATAAGACGGAGCAGCTTCTATACCCCACAGCGGCAGAGCTATTAACATCACAACATCAGAATTAGGTCAGGTCAACCGAAAGCAATGTTAATTTGAAATTCTATGCAAGACCATCATTTAGCCCTAGGAGGGAGCCACACTGACCATTTTAGACGCGAAAGTAGGATTTCACCAAATATGCACCAATTTTTCAAAACCAGGATATGTACACAGTACTATAAGACAACCATGTTAACAGTTTTTTGGCAGAAAAAGTTGATTTGGGGGTGAGTTACCCTTTAATAGAGCCTGACCGTCCTGCAATGCCTTGCACCTCGGCAGCAAATACAAAACACATAATTACATAACGTTTCCCCCCATTTCTGTAAAAATCACAGGGATGTCTACTCTCATGGATTAGTAGTTTTATCACAGGAACTTGGAGTGCAGCAAAATATAGTAGGTCATTTACTAATAAAATAATTTTTACTTTACAAAATTACTGACGTGGCTGATTTGCAAAGGATTAAAACACAGACAATCACAATAATTGTTACAAATAGCATTTGGTCCCTATAACCTACTCCCATTAGAATAGGACTGAAAAGCATTGCTAACACTAATACTCAATCATCTGGGGTCCGTTCTTCGTACGTTGCTTAAAACATCCAAGATCAAATGACACATCCAAGATGATTTCATCCGGCTAATCATGATCCGGCTAATTGGGTTCTTCGAACACACCTGTTGTTTACGATTAGTATGGCTGGATTGAGTTATCTGAGACAACTGCGCGTGCATGCGTTTGTTTAAAAGGGGAAATGTATCGATAGTAGAAACATTGATCAGCAACGCTGCTATTGGCTGTTCAGCATGGCCAAAGAACGCCCACAGTTTTTCTCCCAAGCAGAACAAGAGCTTGGAAGGTTATGCTGAATTTGAGTCATTAATTAAAACGACAGGGAACACCTCAAAGTCTGCTAAAGCCAGGAGAGAGGGCTGGTAAAAAGTAGCAGACAAATTAATGCGTAAATACAGTCCATGGTAGATGTTTCTATCACTTTCTACAGTATGAATTTTTGCATTTTAATGATCTCATATTTACTTTGTTCTTTTATGTCAGAGCCTCCACAGGACCCACTAGAACATGGGGACAAGTAAAAGTGAAATACAAGAATATTCTACAAAATGGTAGCCTTTAATTATTATACTTTATTTTAAAAAGGCACTTGTTATGTCAAGAGATCCAAATCTCAGTGTCATTCCTTAGACACGGGAAGTAAAGGACATGTGCAAACTGGGAATTTTAACAAAAAAAAATCTTTATCCATAAAAAATGAACATTTTCCTTTTCCAAGTCATCCACAGTTTACACGTTAAACTGTATTGCTCCGTGGCTGGATAATCAATCCATAGTTTTTTCTAATCCAATATACGGCTGGACAGGAAGCAAGCCTTTCAAAGTAAACTAAACTTCACAATAAAATGGCCCGAACAAATCTTCTTACTGAATAGGATACAAATAAAAAGCAAACCATCATACAAATAACTTAAATATTTTAGATTTATGGCTCCAACACCACTTTTTCCTCTTTAAAAGCCACTGTTAAATGATGTGTTTGTTTATAACAGCCACCAAGAAAATCTCTCTACAATTACACTGTCGCGCTGCGCTAAAGGATCCTGTCTATTGCGCAATACGCGATTAGTTCGAAAAACTCTGAAATTATTCTTGCACCTTCCGCAACAGGTTGCAGTCGTAAAAATGGACATGGCTACGGCAGACTTCCCTATCTCCTCCGCTTATACAGCCGTGATCTAATCTTGTTTACATGAAATAAGCCTGCTCTCGAGCAGGCTTAAGCTGGCGCACATGTTGCTATGACAACAAGTGCAGGATGTCTTTCGAAGAACCAAACGATCCAAGATCATGCCAAATCGTCAACAACGAAATCCTGCTAACTGAGTTAGCGACGTACGAAGAACGGACCCCTGTACTTACGTATCCATAAACTTCACAGCGACATCTGAATGCTTCATCACCTTTAACTTCCGCTTTAGTGAACGACAATGTTCATACTGTATTCTGAGCACTATTTGAGTCTTATCCCTCTTGCGCTTTTTTACACTTGATCTTGGACTTTTCTTCTTATTTTTCGCAACTCCGCTGGGAGTTCCAGACTCACTCGCCTCAGCTTGTTGACCACTTGTACGCATGCGTAGTGCCGTACCTTCTGTCACGTGGTGTTGTTATGGTAAATATAAACAGAAGGGCTTTATTTACAAACAAATTGAGCAAAAACAGAGCCTAAAAGACAGAAATAACAAAAAATGAGGCAGCAGGACGCCATAATTTGTCAGAAAAAACTTTGTATGCAACCAGAATGAGCAACGGGCATATTAAATATGAAAAGTCATATAACGTGCCTATACATCTTTAAGCATGAAGGCTGCATACACAAAGTCTTTGCTAACTATTTCCTGTACAAATTAAAAAGTATACATGCAAAATCTAGAAATAAAGCTACAGTAGTTTCCCAGTGGTTTGCCAGCTGTGGTTATAACGGCCGTCTTATCAGAATCAGCTTTATCGTCAAGTAATATTTTACAAGGAATCTGCTTTGCGGATGAGATGCTACACATAGACAAACATACAGCTGACATTAGTAAATATGGAAATATATGATATGAAACAAAACAATACAAGTTGTATAAGAATGTTAGAATAATACATAAGAAAAATACAACAATTTGCAGAGAAGGAACAATGTGGCACATATTTACAATCAAGGTTTGTGTTGTGCAGACACAATATGGGAAAGGGTACAGTCTACATAAAACACATAAATAAATACAAATGTGTGTGTGTGTACTGTATGTGTATACACACACACACACACACATATATATATATATATATATACACACTGTGTGTGTGTGTGTGTGTGTGTGTGTGTGTGTGTGTGTGTGTGTGTGTGTGTGTGTGTGTGTGTGTGTGTACATGCATTTTTTAAAATATAAAATATAGAGTATAACATATTGAGTATAAGATATACTGGGGTATACTGGTACTACAGTTTGAATTGACCACACTTGGAGAAGAAGGTAAAGAGTAATCAAACAGATTCAATTAAATTATTATATAAATTCTTGATAAAAAGAATTATTTTAATACCCATTACAAAATTACTTAATATCTATCAAATAATACAGTAACGATTTAGATTAACTAAGTAAGTTCAAGCAATGACAGGGCTTTTCCTGCTATGACAATATTATCCTGTTTCTGCTTACATTCAGCTGCGTTTAACATTTCTTCTTCTCTTTGAGTGTTGCTTTATGAGCCACTGACTCTCACTAAACAGCTCCACTGTAATTCCCCAAAAATCTGTTATGTATTGTGGTTTTGATAAGTCCCCCCAAGAGATTGTCGGTAGCCTCCCAACTATTCACCTCCTCTTTGGAGGCCCTCCAAAGGCCAGATTTTTTGTGTTGACAAAGAAATAGTAATTTGATACTATAACATGCAGTAACCTCACCTTTCACTACAGACACATTTATTTGCAATACGATCAAGGAAAACAAACCAGCAGCAGATCTTTTCTTTTGTTCTGACAATGAAGAAAAGTGGCTTTAGTTGTGAATACTAAAAATATAGAGGAAAAAAACACTGTTGTTATAGCCTTTAAGTATATAGCTGTCTAAACACTGAACACATCGTTGTTACATAGTGACATGCTTCCTTTTTTCTTCCAAATTCAGTTTCATTCTGCACTCTGGGAGGCAATTTATCTGTCAAGACTTCCAAAGAAGTAGCTCACGTTGCCCCCCTCTGCCCCATTATACTGACAGCAGCCTTATTAGCCACAAGGGGAACCGCCAGCCACATGAATTTGGCTTCTGTTCACCTATGGGGCCTGGACAAGCCTCTTTTTACAATAGCGCCAATGATTCAGAGATTTTCCTTTCAGTTATTATTTGATAAACATATTAATTATGACCCAGGGATGACAGTCAAATCAGATTGTCAGGCACCCTTTCATGGGTCCCCACCCCGCACTTTGTTGATAAGTTCTCTCGGGTTTCTAGAGCTGTCATCCAGGAGGCTTGGACCTCTTATCACCACACGGCCCATTCTAGGGATAATTTCCTGTGTCATAATTAAATGGTTGGTTTGTGATGGTGAACAACTGATCTTTTAACGCAGGAATCTCCTGATGTTTGTTTCTGAGGGGATGAGTTAGAGGGGTGCATACCACTGATGATTAAAGTGTTTGGGTTGTTGCATTCCAGGTATTTCTTGGGGATCTAAAGTGCTTTGCAAATGTATTCATGCTCTTTAACCTTTACATATACATATATATACATATACATATATATATATATATATATATATATATATATATATATATATATATATATATATATATATATATATATAGATCAAAATAGAAAATTTTAGGTTACATGCAAAGCACCATGTGTGGAGGAAACACTACTCATTACCCTGAGCACATTATGCTCACAGTGATACATGCTTCCAACTGCATCATGATGTGAGAATGGATGGAGCTAAATACAAAACAATCCCAGAAGAAAACCCGTTTGAGGCTGCGAAACACTTGAAACTTTGGAGGAGTTTCACCCTCCACCATCACAGCGCAACTAAACATTCAGTCGAGGCTAGAAAGGACTACATTAGATCAAGCCATACTCAAGTGTATTAATGAATCAATCAAAGTCCAGAACTAACTGAACATGGTACCATTTTTTTTTTGGTTCCTGTTCCACTTTTCTGCTTCCTCTCCTCTTCCTCTTCCATCACCTTCTCCTCCTTTTCCTATCTCTCCTCATCTATCCCTTCATCCTCCTCTTCCTCCTCCTCACTCCTGTGACTGTCATTATCCTGCCCCTCTGCATTAACTCCACGTCCAGCCTCCTCAGCTATCAATAACTATGACAACAACTTTTGATTAGAACCAACGGGAGGGCTCACATCACACCTGTGTTAAAATATATTCAATTCAATTTTATTTATATAGCGCCAATTCATGAAACATGTCATCTCAAGGCACTTTACAAGTTAAGTTCAATCATATTATACAGATTGGTCAAAAATGTTCCTATATAAGGAAACCAGTTGATTGCATCAAAGTCCCGACAAGCAGCATTCACTCCTGGAGAAGCGTAGAGCTACAGGGAGAGTCGTCTGCATTGTACATGGCTTTGCTGCAATCCCTCATACTGAGCAAGCATGAAGCGACAGTGGAAAGAAAAAACACCCGTTAGCGGGAAGGAAAAACCTCTAGCAGAACCGGGCTCAGTATGAACGGTCATCTGCCTCGACCGACTGGGGGTTACAGAAGACAGAGCAGAGACACAACAAGACAGACAAAAAGCACAGAAGCACACATTGATCTAGTAATCTGTTCTACATTAGATGGTAATAGTCGGTGATCTGTCCTCCCTGGATGATTTCACAGTCAACAGAACGTCAGACCAGGTGTACCTACTATGAAGAAAAAAGAGAGAGAACAAAAAGTTAAAAGCTGAAATGACAACAGTCATTTCAATGTAATGCAATGCAAATCTGGAGAACAGTAGACTGGAGAACAGTAGAAATCAGTAGAGTGAGAAAAATAGGCCCTGATGTCCTCCAGTAGCCTAAGCCTATAGCAGCATAACTATAAAGGTAGCTCAGGGTAACATGAGCCACTCTAACTATAAGCTTTGTCAAAAAGGAAAGTTTTAAGATTAGTCTTAAAAGTAGACAGGGTGTCTGCCTCACGGACCAAAACTGGGAGTTGGTTCCACAGGAGAGGAGCCTGATAGCTAAAGGATCTGCCTCCCATTCTACTTTTAGAGACTCTAGGAACCACCAGCAGACCTCCAGTCTGAGAGCGAAGTGCTCTGTTAGGAACATACGGGGTAATCAGAGCTCTGATATATGATGGAGCTTGATTATTAAGGGCTTTATACGTTAGAAGAAGAATTTTAAATTCTATTCTTGATTTAACAGGAAGCCAATGAAGGGAAGCTAAAATTGGAGAAATATGATCCCTCTTGTTGATTTTCATCAGAACTCTCGCTGCAGCATTTTGGATCAGCTGAAGACTTTGAACTGCATTTTGTGGACTTCCTGATAGTAAAGAATTACAATAGTCCAGCCTTGAAGTAACAAATGCATGGACTAGTTTTTCAGCATCACCCCTGGACAGAATGTTTCTAATTTTGGCGATATTCCGGAGGTGAAAAAAGGAAACTCTGGAAACCTGTTTAATATGGGATTTAAATGACATGTCTTGGTCGAAAATAACACCAAGATTTTTTACTTTACTACCAGAGACCAAGTTAATGCCATCCAGATTCAGTGAATGATTAAGAAGTTTATTTTTTGAGGACTCTGGTCCAAAGATTATAACTTCTGTCTTGTCAGAATTTAAGTGCAGGAAATTTAAAGTCATCCAGCTTTTGATGTCATCAAGACATGACTGCAGTCGAAGTAATTGATTGGATTCATCAGGATTTATGGATAAATATAGCTGAGTGTCATCAGCATAACAGTGGAAATTAATCCCATGCTGTCTGATAATTTTGCCAATCGGAAGCATATATATAGTAAAGAGAATTGGTCCAATATATCCACTGGCTCTCCGTTGTGTACTGTATACAATTTAAAATCTGGGTGCTGACTTTTTGACCCCTACATGGACAGGCTCCTGCCTACAACAGTGACCTGATTAAGCCCTACAGCTCGACTCGGAGTCTAAAGTCGTCTGGACAGAACCTGTAAATGGTTCTATGAACCTGCTTTAAAACTAGGGGAGACCGTACTTTTAAAACTGCCACTCCTCCTTTGGAAGGGACTTCCTCTCTAGCTGCGCTCTCTGGGCTCAGTAGATGTGTTTGAAAAGCTTTTAAAAAACTACTTGTTTAGACAAGCATTCCAGTCCTAACTAACCCGATGTTGTCACTTTTGTATTGTTCTATTTTTATTGTCTTATATTGTATGTTTTTATTACTATGAAGCACTTTGTGACTCTGTGCCTGTGAAAACCAATATAGAAGTAAAGCTTACGTATTTACTTTACTTACACCCCTATGGCCATCCTGCACCTGTCTGTCACATATACTGTAATTCCAGTTAAATATTTTAAGATTGTGGTTTAATGTAGCACAATGTGAAAAGGTCCAAGGGGTAATTTACTTTAGTAAACAATACTTTGGGTAGAAAAAACATGACAAAAGTTTTACTGGGTCTAATTTAACTGTAACCTCTAAACAACAATTTTGATATGAATTAAAGGAGACATGCCAATGTCTGGATTTAATTCGGATATTCTGCGTTTTCCCACTAAGCATCACCTGCTGGGAATCCATCTGCCATGGTCAACCACATTAGTTACTTTTTGGAAAATTAAATAACGTCTCTAAGGTTGTAAATAATAACAACCTCCAGAAACATACATATAGGCCTGGCTGACAGAATCAGTGAAATTGAAAGGCACCTAGTGTTGAAGCAGGCAGCTCATGGAACTGCTGAGAGAAGGAGAAGAAGGAAACTAAACATGTCAGAGTAGATGTCCATATGCTAGATGGGAAAGAAAAAGAAGTGTATGGATGGATGGATGGATGGATGGATGGATGAATGGATTGAAAAATAGCACTCTTTAAGCATGCAACACATTTTCTCTGGAGTTGGAGCAAAGGTAGAGTAGCATCTAAATGCTGAAAGTGTTCAATTGACTTATCATCTAATCGTCAATATGGTCAAGAAATAGCTTTCCTCAAAAAGTGCTCAAAACATTAGTCAATTGTGAACCATTTCCAGAGTTTAGGTGGAATAAGACAAAGAGCAACTGAAGTTGCTTGCCATGGCAAAGCATCGAATCAGCTCCATGTTCTTGTCTGACAGCTGTCTGGGTTTTAGAAATGGGTGATAACTTAATTTCTGCTCATGTCAACACTACCGGGGGGGCCAAGAGGAAACTGTGGGTCTATTGTGTATCTGTCATATCACCCTGCATTTTGTGGCTCCAAGAATGAAAAATATTTAAGTGGCTTTGATGTCGTGGATCTCATCGAGAGCTAGTCTAAAGTCATTTTAGTGTTGCTTTCCTCAATGCTCGTCTCAGAACGTTCTATTTTTTTATGTGTGACCAAACAATCACTGATTGTTGTCTGTGAAACTTTACGTATGTTTGGGGTTACTTGCCCACATCCAGCAGTAGATGCATCGTACCTCGGTTGAACCAGACACAAGTGCGAGGCTTATGCTGGAACAACCCTGAGTTGAGGGCGCTGACAGCAGCTTCTATCTGCCAATCTCCCTGTGGATATTGTTGCAGTACTGGCAGACAGACAGCCAGGGCTTGTGGGCCGACAGATCCTCTCTTTCACCAGGTTATCATTTCCAATTAAACCCTTTCATCCCAACGTACAGTCAACTCCTTGGCCAGAAAAAAATGACCTGAATAAGACATTATTAGTCCATTTCAACAAGTTTCCATTTTTCCCCTCCAATCGCTGCCCTGTAACAGCAAGGGTTGGGTAATATTTTAACGCATAGTGATTCTAGATTCTTCCGGTATCTTAATCCAAATAGTTCAAAACTTTGTCCGTCTCCGATGGTTACGGCGGTTCTGTTGAACTACAAACTTTGAAACTGCATCGGACTGACACACCGGCATGTCCTCTCTAACATGTGTACCAGCACAAGGGCCTTTTTGTCTTGTCGTGTTCTGGCAGGATCCGCAGTGGCCGGCGCTCTTTCTATCTGTGGTTCACAGCAGACACGCAGGAATGCCTGCAGAGCTCAGAAACTGTCTGTTGAAAAAGTCCTCGCAACGTCTCATTTCCTTTAATAAGGCAGCCTCAAAGGCATCCGGATGAACCTGCTAAATACAGATTAACCCTCGGTACCATCAGCAACTACTCAGTCATCGGGAATAGTCCCTCTTGCATTTATGTGTCTGTGCAAGCATAGGTAAACTTGACAAAATTTTCTTCTAAATCCACATAAACTCAAAATACATTTTCTGACAAGACAAGTGAATATTCAGATTATTTAGAATATCAGCATTTTTATATTTTATATATATTTATTTGATCTTTTGAATATGTTCCAGTACAATGTTGTACAGGAAGTAGAATATAAAACAAACAACAAAAATATGCTCAAGATATTATTCAATTGTGATATTATATATATATATATATATATATATATATATATATATATATATATATATATATATATATATATATATATATATATATATATGTGTTCAATATGTGAGGTATAAACTTATGATGTTCCACCCTATACTAATCGTATAAATATTTTTTTCCACCAAAATGATATCATTTTCTTGGAATTACTAATTGAAAACCATCTACATATTTTACAATTTATATGTTAGAATATAAATTGTAAACATTCCAAAAAAAATACAATGCTATTTACCACACCCTGTATTTTAAAAATCTTTTATACGATTAAGATAAACGTTTATTATACTTTTAGCGCTGGCCTACTTCATGCTAATCTCTCAATTGATAAATAATGATGTTTGTAATATGAGGCTGATACAGTCTCACATTAGATTATCATTGAACTAAATTCACTAAATAAGACACATTAAATAGTTCAATTACAAACAGGCCAATGTTTCCAATCCTGTATTTCTGTTAATTATGATTATCACTTTTATTCTTTACTTAAAGCTATTACAAACGCAACATTCTGACATATTATGTCAGACCAATAAAAATTACTTGCATTATTGAAGCACATGTTCTTATTTATTCAATGTGACCGTTTACAAATCATTAACAATTTGAAAGGAGATCTATTTTTTTCCATGTAAATCCAGTGATTTACTGCTGTCAAACTGGATGGAAAGCATCCCTTAACACAATTTTCAAGCTTTGCTAAAGCTTTTCCAATTAGATTTTCATCTACACTTTGCTGGGCCTGTCTAACACATACATAGGTGTTGATTTAAACAGTAATCTAACGTAACTGGCTGCATGTTTAGTGTTGTCTCTGTGTTGGAAGCTGAACCTTCACCCCAGTCTAAAATATTTCACAGCCTCTCATATGTTTTCTGTCCAGATTCCCTGTATTGGCTCCATAGTGTTCATTCCAACCACAAATATGTCAAAACTGGAAAAAGCTTCAAGGGGGTTATGCTGCAATTTACTGTATGTAAAACCTATTTTAGCCACATTTCTGTTGGTTTGAGATTTACATGTATTCTAGGGAAAGTTAAAGACACTAAACTGAGCTTGAACTGTTCAACACAACAACACTGAAATCTATTAATGGATTTTAGAGAGCTTTAGCAGAAAAAGCAACATATTACACTTTAACAACAGAATTTTTGTTTTGAGCTGGAACATTTATTGCTACTGTAAAAAAAAGTGATTTTATTTTTCCCAAAGTGGGTCCAAATGATGAGTGAAACCTAACAATGTTTTTTTTTTTATTGCTATTAAATGTTTCAGATAAGACAATGGAAAACCAGTGGGTGTGACTATTGAGTAGGAACATTTAATTTGAAACAAAACCTACCAAAATCAGAACCTACTGTAAATTGGGTCTTTAATGTAGCTAGAACTTGTGAGGTTTATGAGAATGAGATGAATACACACATGTGATTCATCTTGTATTATTTGAGCATTGATTCCAGCTGTGAAAAATGTGGAAAGCTATTCTTTCCCCTTGTATCACAAGGGCAACTTGCACAGTAAGAGGGTAAATGCCATATTTTATTTCCCACAAGCAAATAATATAGAAAATAAATTATGTTTTACTCTTCCACGTTTAAAACACAGCATCTTTATTACAATATTATATTATTTCAAATAGATCCTATTTTTATGTGGGATTGTTGGTAAAGCAGGTTAAATCATGCTCCTGCAGCTTCAGGGTATAACAAGTTGCAGTGCAGCTAGACTAATGTTAAACCTTTCTTCAGATCCTTGCCAACTGCTCTGGCATGCAAGTTTGCCATGTGCTTCGTCTAGTTTTACAAAGAGTAGTTTTAAGTGCAATTCAATTCACAGTTTCCGCTCTGAAGTAAGCCACACTCTCTGTAATGTAGCTCTTTAACCAGGGCCGACTTCCTGCTCAAAGGGAAAAGGGGCACTTTGAGACAGCAGTCACCATTACAGTCAAGAGTACCTTTAAAATGTGAGTTCAGATGTATATGGTGCAATAACCAGGTGTTTGGGGCGAGTTTGTTTTTGTGTGTGCCTTTGTGTTTTCTATGTTTCCTTTTTGTTTATTTATGTTAATTTAAGTCTTGCCATATTGCTGCATGCTTTTTTTCCTCTCGTTTCTTAGGCTACGTTCACACTCCAGGGAAATGCAACCCAAATCTGATCTTTTTGGCTAATATCTGCATTTTTTCTTGCCAATGTGAATGGTCCAATTCCGATCTTTTCACCCTAAAAAAAATCTGATTTGGACCACCTCCATATGTGGTACTAATTCGGATACATATCGGATATCTTTCAAAGCGTCCGCAGTCTGAACGGTCATGTCGCATTTTAGCCGACTTTCAAGTCACTCTCCTTGCTCGCACTACTTATCCACACACAGTAGTAGCAGTTAGCGCTCCATAAAAGACCATCATTAACAGCTGTGTTGCTTTTTCCTCACTTTACTTTGTCTTTCTACTGTATGGTCTTAATATTGTCAGCTCCCATTGCCCAACAGCTTGCAAATAATAACTAGGAGAGATGCTGGCTGTCATTCACATTTTTTTGAGTTATTTGTTTTTTTAACAAAACTTTATTGAACACTTCTAGAAACAATTACACTCACTATTACTCCCATAAACAGTGCACTGCTTTGTGACGTCTCGTTCTGTTATCTGCACATGCGGGTCGCTTTGTGGTCTTGAACCGTTCAGAAAGAAGTCTGATGGTGGTTGCTTTTAATAGTAGTAGGAAGGCCCCCCCAAAAAATCTGATTTCAGCAACAACAAAAAAATCGGAATCGAACATTAAGACCTGCAGGGTGAACGCAACCTTAGTTTAGCCTTAGTTTATTATTGTGCTCTGTCCTTTTGTGTTATTGGAATTATTCCTCTTAGATTTCTGTTTATCTTTTCCCTTAGGTTTGCAGTTCTTAATTCAGCTTCCTCTATTAATTAGTTCCCTTAGTTACCCTGCCTATAATCTGCTTCTGCTGCTCCACATTCCCACTGATTAGCTCCTCTGGTTCAGTTATAATTTCTCTACCCGTGTCTCAGTATAAGAACCCAAATTTTGTCATTGTTCTTTGCCAGATTGTACCCTTTTTCTGCTCTGGGTTGAATTGAGTGCTTGTTACTAGCCGTTATTCTGCGTGCTATCCTACCAGTTCTCCGCATCCTGTTCTCAATGTGCTGCTCTCTGTAAGTTTCCCTTATTTTTATTTTTAAAGTTATCAGTTTTCACCTCAGCCAGACTGCATTTGGGTCCTCAAGAAAAACAAAACACCACACTATAGGCATGATGTAATTTAATCAGACAGCACTGGCTAATTTATTAAGAAAGAATAGACTCTTGCATTGGCTGCTGGGCAGGCTTTAAGAAATTTGTGAATTTAATGAACCTTAGAGATGAAAAAAGACAAGAGTGCAATAGTAAAAAAAAAGCTATAGAGAGAGTAAACAAAAGAGAAGTGAGGGAGAAAGGAACAAGAGTGTTATCAGAGTACCGTAAATATATCTGTAGAAATCTACACCGTTAGGAATACTGGGATAATCCTCTGGGTTTTGAAATGCTATGAAAGATTAGGTAAACAGTGCATTTGATTAATGGGAAAAGAAGTCAATTGGCCATGGAGCATGAAGAAGTGCACAATGCTCCTTTCATGAGCTGCTGCAGCTGAGAGCTGACAGTCACAAGGATGTCTTGGCAGAGAAGACATTCTGTACATACCTCATCTGCAGAGAGTGCAGTCTCACACTTTTAAAGATGTGGAAACATGAGTGACTGTGGGGAAGTATTGGCGTGTGTCAATCACACACACACACCTACACGCACACACACACCCACATACGCACACACACACAAACAGCCTTACTCAAAGGTTAAGTTACTGTTGTGGGTATTTGGGACATAGAGGTACTGTTCCAGTTTATGCTTGTTTGCTTTGTTTCCAAGCTTTGCGCTTTACTTACTTTTCCTGAAGTTGTGTAATGCACTCTTGATGAAACAAATCTCTGCATGTACCCTTTCCTATTCCCTCCACATATCTTCTCTCCAGGTAAAGGTCACCTATTCCAGGTGCTTGCCCTCCACTTGACTCCTTTCCAACAGACTGTGGCTAAAGCAGTTTCTGCAGTGACCCATTCTAACTCAGTGTTATTTATGCATGATCAAATCCGCCCAAAACAGCTTAACAGAGCCTAGCCAAAATCCCATAGGATGAGAATGTTTATAAAAGGTGAATGTTTTCTAAGGAAATAGAGCCAAATACATGTCACAAACTCACAGCAATCATTCTTCCTGGATGAGCATGTAGCAACAGTGGGCAGTTTATAGCATTGTGTCATTAACTTTCTAGCAATTTTCTAGCAGGACTTGGTTCATTAGCGTCCATCTGCCATGACCCACTGGGGGTTTGACAAGACAGAGCATACATATAGAAACAACAGAAGCACCAATCCAGGAGTACTTTCTGTGAAAGAAAAAGTGGAGAGTTAATGGCAGTGTTAGCTCCTTTAGTGGCTTCATCTAGGAGAGAAACCCAGCTAAGTAGAAAAGATCTGCACCGGTTTTAAAGTATGTAAGATGAAAGACATGCGCACAGAGTTAGTCGCTGCCACAGGTCGTTCAATATCTTTGTCTAGGAAAGAGGTTTTTACTTGGTATCAACACCCCCCTGTGTGCCTGGCTGCAGGATTTCCTCACAGACAGACCCCAGTATGCTACCTCCAGCATCATCTCCCTCAGTACGAGCTCCCCCAATGGCTGCATACTGAGTGCACTGCTCTTCATCATGATGATCCAGGTTCAGTATGAACCACATCACTAAGTATACGGACTACACAACAGTGGTGGGTCTCATCAGAGACAAGAACGAACTGGCCTACAGGTAGGCGGTGAAACACCCGGTGGACTGGTGTGACAAGAACAATCTGGTCCTGAATGTCAACAAAACAAAAGAGACCTTCGTTGACTTCAAGAAAAATCGGCCAAGTCCGACATGCCTCCTCATCAACAAAGTGGAGCGAGTCAGCAAGATCAAAGTACTGGGGGTGCAGATACTTTGACCTGGTCCCTCCATACCTCTGCTCTTGGACAGAGAGCACAGCAGTGTATGCACTTTCTGCAATGGATGAGCAGAGCAAACCTCCCCCCTCCCATCCTCGCCACTTTCTACAAAAGGATGATCGAGAGCATACTGACCAGCTGCATAGCTGTCTGTTTGAGGCCTGTGATGCCTCAGACTGGATATAAACATTTAAAGAGAGTGGTGGGGACAGCAGAGAGAATCACTGGGACAGCGCTTCCGTCCATGCATGACACTGCTCACAGACGCTGCCTGACCAGAGCTCAGACAACTCTCCCACCCCCACCAAGGACTGTTCTCCCTGCCGGCCTCTGGCAAGAGGTTCAGCAACTTCAAATGCACAACAACCAGATTTCACAACAGTTTAATTACACATATCATAAGACTGTTAAACTCCCAATAATCCCCCTTGCATCCATGCAAAACAGGTCACTTTACATTGTCACTGCTAACTGTATTGCACTGTTACTGTTTTATTTGTATTATCATATGGTCCATTAATTGTTGTAAAACATCCTGCTGGTACATATACTTACACTACTCATAGGGTCTTACACATGACTTTTCTGCACATATGAAATGTCTTTTTTAGTTTGCTGTGACATTCCTGACAAATAACAAATACTTTAGAAATATATTTATAATGTTTCTGTTTTTACTAAGAGCCTTGCAGTGAAACTTTGCTCAAATATACATTGTGAATGTGCCGTTGAATGACAATAAAGTCTGTGTCTAAACACCAAAGGATGGAGACAGGTTTGTCACTTATAGGAAGACAACCTATACCATTTTTTTCAAAAACAATGAATATAGTTTTAGCTGTCTTTATAGCTTTTCATCATAGTCATGTTTTAAATAAAATACAGAGGAGACACAAGCCTCTTTCACAAAATAATTTTGTTATGAATTCATAAGGACGAGCCACCTCTAACTTCCCTCTGGCCATTCGTAAATCAAAAGTGGAGACGATGTTCTCCCTCACATCTGAGTTTACAAAACACAGCCTGTAGTGTGGGACGGCAAGAGGTGATTTTAAAGCATACAGATCAGCCCTGTGCATCACACATGCATCAGAAGTCTACCCATGGATGAACACAGAGAAGCGATCCTGTTGTTGGGCAAATTGTCAGACATCGTTTCTTGGGTTTTGTTTGCACTTTTAAATCCTGCAGCTAAAGTAGTTTACCTCTAGTGCTCCATAAACTACCTTCTGACCATGACAACTGATACATAGCAGCTCCCTTTTTGATATTACCAACAGTTTCTTCATTGCTTATAAAGGTAAAAGCAAGTTTATTTCACCAACAAATGTAGCGATATGACTCAACCTGCTCAGTTTAGCGTGGTCCAGAGAGACTGCTAATCCCCATCCATAGCCAGAGGCAGCACAAGGCAACATAAGCTCTCCTATCCTCCCTGCTATCACTTGCCTATTTGCTGCCATGCCATCCCCATGGCGCTTTCAGCCACTCTCTTTCTCCCCGTCTCCTTTCCCCCATCCACCCACTAATCCTCTTTAAGAACATTACCTGCTAATATATCCAGTCAGAAGGTATAAAAGCTCAGCTATCTCTTTACTGCCATCGGCGGTACGCTAAATAGGCCATTAATGGGGGAAGGCAAATGGGGGGATATTGTGGTTTTGACCCCAAATGCTATTTAGATCTTGGTCTAACTAAGTGCCTGTCTGAGGTGTAGCATGTGTTGGATGACAAGGAGCAGAGGGAGAGGGCAGGAAGTGTGGTGAAAGAGCTATAGAGCGCCTGGCATTTACGTTTTAAACAATCAGATCTTTTTAGTCATTTGTGGATTATGTCAAAAGTGCAGATAATGCATAGTCAAAAAGAGCATTATTTTATATTTTTTCACATTTCTTTGTCCTTCTTAATATCAAGACAACATGGGATAACCTCACACACTGCTGCCCCCAAATGGCAGAATGAAGCACTGAAATTTGACATTGAATTTAAGAAAACACTTAAGTGAGCTATGTGGGCCTTTCATCCCTCCTTGACTATTTTGATACAGATAAAGAAGAGCAAAACAGAGAACATAGCTATGACCAATTGTTTCCTGGATTTGAACGTCAAAGTTTGTCACTTCACAAAAATGTAGGAAAATTGATCACTTTATCGCCGCTTTCTTACTCACAATAATACACTCGTTTGTTGATTTCTTCAATGGTTTACAAACAGAAACTCCACCTGTAATTTCCAGAAGCCGACCCAGTGAAACACAATTTCATTTAAACCCAACTGTGTGCTTTTAATGCCATATTAAAATTTCATAAATCTGGTCTCAAGTGCTTTGGAGTTCAAGACCACACTGCAAAACTATTTGGGAAAATCACCACAAACCTTGGCTCTTCTCTGCTATCTTGAGCAGGTAAACCCCGCAGGCCGTGCTGACCGACAAAGTGCACTTGTTGACTTGGCCTCGAGGCAAGGCAGCTGTTCATTTTACTGCTAATGGAGTGCCACTGACATCACTTTAATGAGACAGCTCTAATGAGTGCTGACAGCTCTGACACCACACCACTGAATCAGTTTACCTCCTCCAGCATGAGCAGCCAAAGCGTTTTACAGAGAGCAAAGAGTGTCCTCCTGTGGTCGATATGGGGGATGAACTCCAACTCTAAGTGTTATGAAAGAAACATGCACAAGCGTATCTAGATAAAGTAGAATATCACTGAAAAGTATTTTTTTTAGTACTTTAATAAATAAATAAAAAAACGGTACACACAAGATGATATACTTCAAGTGTTATATTTTTCTCAGTTTTGATTCAGAACCCTAAATTTGGTATTAGAAAAGTCCAAGTAAAAAAAAAAAAGAAACATCTTCATGCAGATATGTTTGCCTACTGAAATCTGTGTCCATACATGTTGTGCAGCAGGTTTCCTTAGTCTTTGGTCATTGGTTGGGCCTCCTTTGAGATCAATGCTGCGTGGCATGGAGGGGACCGGCCTGTGGCACTGCTGAGGGGTCAAGAAAGCCCAGGATGCTTTATTAGAAGCCTTTAGCCTGTCTGTATTGTTCGCTCTGCTGTATCTCATTTTCCTCTAGGCAATACAACATACATACTTGGTGGACTTTTGGTCAGGCCACTTTGTTGGCCAGCCAAGCGTAGCAATACCATGGACATTAAAACTAATATTGGTACTTTTGCAGTATATGCAAGTACCAAGTCATGCTAGAACAATGGATTCAGAACCTCTATAAAAACTGACAGGAGATGAAGGATAGGGAGCTCGAAGGTTTCCTGGTAGAAGACTGTGCAGACTTTGGACTTCATTAAAACACTGTGGACCAGAACCAGCAGATGGCATGACTAACCACTCATTCTCTACACTCCAGGACATTTATTTCCAAATAATATGCACAATTTAACAACAGTTCCGTTCTTTTTCCATTTAGTCGAGTTAACATACTGCTGGCACTGCCTCTGCTTCAGAAGTGGCTTAATACAATGAATACAACAGTAACAACTCATGTCCTGGAAACACCTGTGGGTGGTGGTTCCTGAAGAACTGATTTCAAGTCCACACCTTTTTAATTTTCCCTTGGAAGGGCTTTTGTTCACAATCCACACAAGGCAACATTTATCTACATTGCCTGTTAATTTTTTTCTATTAAACTCTTTCACTTAAATGTCCATTATTATACTTAGATACATCACTTTGTATGAGCTGCCTGGTTCTTTATCAGTGGCATTTTGGGCTTTACCCTCCTTATGCAGGATGTCCATGAACGTCTGCTGTGCTGTAGAGTCAGATGTATTCTTTATGATTGTGTAGGCCAAAACATACTTCTGCATCAAAAATAGTTTTTTGATTGGTCTTCTACAATATTTTTATTTTTGAGAAAGGTTTCATCCAAATCCTCAGGAATAACACATTGAAAAATATCACTCTCTTTGTAATGAATCTATATAATATGTTAGCTGTAGTTTACCAATTGAATCACTAAAAACAATGTCATTTTTATGACATTTTAATTTAATGAGCTAGGCTTGGATATAGCTTACTGTTTCCCCGTATCCTTTCTCTTATTCAGACTAATACAGAATGAAAGAAAATAAAACATGAGCTTTAATTAATAAATGTAAATGCAATGCTAAAATTAAACTATATTTTATGAACAAATCTAAGTAATAATAATACAAAACGTGTTACTAAAATAGCCCAGATTTTTCACAATTATTTGACATGTCGTCATATCCACTAGAGGGAGGCACTGCATCAAATGTTTGAAAGCAAAGTGGGTTTCACTTTTTTATTTTGCTTCCTAACATAGATTGTGTTACTGAACTCTTTAGAAATTCCACAGTTTTTACAGTTGCCATTAAACAATGTAAACAAAAAATTATAATTTTCCAAGCTAAGCTCAAAAAAGTGATGCTCGTTCAATGACCTGACATGGCTAATTTCCTATACATGGCACAGAATCATGCAGATTTGCAACAAAATGTTATTTTAATGAGTCTCCCACTAATGCCTTCAATTGTTTCTTTGACGATCCCACTCTTGAGACTTTGCAGTTTATCAGGTTTTAAGAAAATGTGTGCAGTTGTCCAATATTAAATATTAACATTGACATCAATGATTGTCAATATTAATATTGACATTTAAGTGTCCAGTATTGACACTTATAGGCTATTTCTTTTGGCAACATCTAAAAAAAATAAAAAAATAAGCAAAACCTCTCCTTGGTAATTTTCACTCTTAATGTCTAAAACCTTCGTTTTCTACACCAGTCGTTTAGGGTTCTGGCTTATTCAGCAACTGTGCTTAGTTTAATTTGCTGATATACAGGAAGTGAGGATCAGATGTCCATCCCAAAATTATCAGAACAAGAGTTACAATGTACAAAGGATCTGTCTGTCTGTCTTTATATAGATAGATATAAAATGGCAAATACAAGTGAAAATCAAACTAGCTGTAGGCATAAAGTAATAACATAAACATTATTTTACAAGTTATCCATTAATGCCTAGAAGTGAGACCTTTATTGATAAAAGATCCAAATATACAGCAACCTCAACATTATTGGGACCCCTGGTAGATGTGGGCAGTACTAAAAGCTTAGTCTCAATGGTTGTAAGGGAGACGTGGTGAGGCCTGGGCTTTGCTGCTGTTCTCAGTCAGCTTGGGAGATGTCTTTAACTCTCCCAACACAGTAGTTGTGTGTGTCGTCAAGACAGACTTGGGTCTGGTTTGTCAAAGTTCGATATGTTTTAAACCTTTTGTTCAAATGACTGTAGATAGAATATAATAGAATACTGTCCCACAGTGGGGAACATCAGGTGCACCAGCAAAAAATTTAAAGGCAAATTTACTAACCTGGTGAGCCAGATTGATAATGTGTAGTACTGTAGTGGGTTTGTGAATGCACAAATACTGCGAAAATTCATCTTGCAGGCAAGGTTACAAATTCACACAAAGGTAAAAAATGTAAAAGCAAAAATAGGAATAAGAGACTGCACAATACGGGCATATTTACAATATAACCTCTTCAAACAGCCAGCTTTCTCTTGGGTTAAAGCATTTTGCGCTTGCTTGATTTATAAATGTACACTCAGCCAAAAGATGTTCAAAGCTATTCGTTCCCTCAGAGTTTTACTTTGAATGTGCTACACGTTGCATTCACAGCCCCAAAATATTTCATGTTCCAAATACAGTGCTGGGTTTTGACACTTCATTACTTCTTTTAAGGTGGTAAGCAGTTAAAAAGCACAAAATGTTGAGGTTTAGATGGACATAGCAAAATGTATATAGATCCAAAGCAAATGATTGTTGAATAAAAATAACAAAAATCATGTTTCCATCTGTCGAAACAGTGTGAAGCTGTACCCTGAAAGTGAAATGTTTAACATATGTCTATAAAAAATGTCTATTGATGCCTAAATGTGTTTGTAAGGTTTTGAGGTTGACTAAATGGGCTAACTATGTCTGACGTCTTGTATGTTCATTTAGTCTTAATTGAATGGTACCTATGCACTTAATTTTCTACGTATTTTTCAAATAGGCAAGGCAAGTTTATTTATATAGCACTTTTCAGTAACAAGACGATTCAAAGTGCTGTACATGAACAGAAAAACATTACAGAGGGAAATATTCCTCTACATTCCTAAGTTACAGATTTGAGTCGGAATTATTTCCAGGAAAAATTATTACATTAATAAAATGAAGGTGATTGATTTTTATTTGGCTAATGGATAGTTATTGATTTTTATTGAGCAAATTGTTCTTTAAAATGTTATTTCCTCAAGTAATGTTTTCTCTAACTCATGATTTGCCTTGTCAATGGGTTGAACACGTGTCAGATGTTCTAAATTAGCTAAACTAATTTAATCTCATTCTATATTCTTTAAGATGAACTTTGGTTCTCTTAGATATGCAGTGAACCCATGATTTACTGAATTATTCTTATTATACGGAAGAGAATTAGGGCCATTCAACAACAAAAAAAAAATTAGAAAATAGAAAAAGGCAGGTAAAAAGTCTATTCTGACTTGATTCTCAGAATTCTGAGATTCAAGTCAGAATTCTGAAAAAAAAAGTCAGAATTCTGAGAATAAAGTCAGAATTCTGAGAATAAAGTCAGAATTCAATAGACGTTTAATGCCTTTTTTTCCCTTTTTTCTATTTTCAAATTTTTGTAATGGCCCTAATCCTCTTCCGTATTATGATGATGGTTTTCAACTATTTTTATTTTGCCCTTTTGTTATTTTGTGTGTACGTACTTCCTTAGCTTCTTTTTATCTTACGTAATTTTGCTTAGTAGTTTTAGTTAAGTTTCACTAGCCTTGTAGAGAGGATTTATTGGTTGAAGTATAATGTTAATTCAGATAAACAGCATTCTGTAGTGGTGTTCTCTGATGTTCATTTATTTCTGGTAATAAATTATTGTAGTTGAAGAGAAGTTGTCACTCCAGCTTGTTCCTCAGAAGTGCTGTCTGGATAGTATTAGAGGTCAATGCAGGAGGGAGATGATGGAAAGAATAATCCGAGGAGCATCACAAACAGATAAATATTGTTCTGTCTTTTAGAATCAAAATCATCTTTATTGTCATTATACGTTGACAGGAAAATATACTAATACAAACAGGATGGGGCATCACAGCTTCCACAACATAAAGGAGAAAAAACAACATGAGAACATTATTTTTTTGTTTGTTGTTGCTCCAGAATTGGAGTAATAAAGTGCCTTAAATAGTGCCAGTGTAGAGTCAAAAGAGGTGTGATGGTTTTGGCAGCTTTAGGAAGGAAGCTGTCTTTCAATCTGTTAGTTCGCGTATAGATGGTTCTCTACCACTTTCCTCAAGGCACAGGTATTAACAAGCTGTGGGAGGGGTGGTTGAAGTCAGCAGAAATGGTCCTCTCTTCTGAACTAGTCCGGTGTACAAAGAGTCCAGCTCATGGAGAAGACATCCCACAATTCCATGCACTGTTTTGACCACCAGAGCCAAGTACTTTTGTTCCTTTTGTGCAACTCCCAGACCACACTGTTGCTGTTAGACAAAGGATGCACTCTGTTGTGGCTCTTTAAAAGTTCATGAGCACTTTGGAGGACAGGCTGGCCTTTTTCAGCTTCCTGAGGAAGAACAGCCTCTGTTGAGTCTTCTTCACCAGGGCTGGGGTGTTTTGGGTCCAGGACAGGTCAGATGAGATGTGAAGGCCCAGGAACCTGATGTTGTAAACACTTTATGGAGTGAGTAGTTCTTAAGGAGGAGCATTTTCAAACATGCATTGATGAGTGAGGAGAAAGATTTTGTATTTGATGCTGGTGGACATTGGAAGTCAATTAATGAGTGAAGAATGGGTGTAACATGTTCATAAATCTGCACTCTCATCAGGACCCTAGCTGTAAAGTTTTAAATATACTGGGGTTCTGAAGACTCCCACTAGAGATCCCAAGGAGAAGGGCATTACAACAGCCCAGCCTGAAGGAGACAAAGGGGTGGATACATTTTTCTGCATCTGGTAGGGTCAGAACAGAGGGAAGTATTGGCAATGATGCTGGTTGGGAAATGACTGGATGTGGTGGACCCTGTGATGGACTGGTGACCTTACAAGGGTATACCCTGCCTCTCACCCAATGACCACTGGAGATATGCACCAGCCCAGAAAAGCGGTCTAGATAATGGATCTGCTGGGTGGGCCTATCATGATGGCTTCTGTCTTGGAAGTGTTTAGTTGGAAAACGATGTGGTACATCTCTACCTTTATCTCCTCCAGACATATGGGAAACTTTAATAATTCATGTTACAGATTGTAAGACTAGAACGATACAGTTTTTTAGCTGGACCCAGGTTCAAAGAGAGTTTGCTTCAGAAAGGGCATCTGGGGGAACAAAAACTGTGCGACCCCTGAATGAGGGTGCAGCCAAAAGGACTCACGTCACAATCATTTTCAGAAATAGGTCAGCATAAGTGTGTGAGATAATATCCTTTTAATTTCCATGTAAAAATTCAGAAGAAAAATTTTAGATTTACATTGCCTTGTGCTGGCAGTGGCTCGCCTCCTCCTGTGTCTGACCCATACGTATATGCACTGGGCTTTAACACTGAGACGTTGTCTGTTCTGGCTTTTGAATTAAAAGTGGACAATGAAATAAATATAGACAGGCTTCCCATTAAATACTTTTACAATACCTTGTTTAAATATTGGAAGATAGACCAACATTTTTCCAAGTCTTTCTTAATAGTCATTTTTACAGTCATTATTTCAGACATTTTTCTGCACCTCCTTTTTTGTTTGTGGTGTAGTTTAGTGACTGCATGGCATACTAGGGTAACCAAGTGTCATCTTTTGCCCAGACATACCCACTTTTCACATTCTGTAGGGGGGATTTACAAATGGAACAGTAGGGTAGCACTTGGCAGCACTGCTACTGGCTGCTGTTTATAAGATGTCAAAGCACAAGCGCACCTTTAATGTGGAAATTGTGAAAGAAATTTCCCTCATACTGTCCCGGTTGGGATAAATGGGTGGCATGTGCAAAGCTGGCATATGTGACTTGGGTGCCAAAGATCTCATTGGTCAAATTGATGCACAAAACGATAAAAGGGCTTTTTGAGTTGACTAGGTTTTTTGTTACACCAGGAAAAATGGTTAGACCACATATTTTGAGAAGGCCAAAAGCATGTCCTATTACTCAGGGTTGCACAGTTTGTCATTGCACTACCCTCACACTGTGCAAAGATTAAGAGTGCTTTCTCATTCCTGCAGAGCCAGTGTACAAATGAGATGACAAAGCTGAGTCACTGTTGGGAATTCTGTTTGTGCAATGTAATTTCACTTCTTGCAAATACTTGCTTATTTGCTGAGCAATCAAAAACTGATAAGACCTGCTCAACATCAAAAAATGGATAGGGAGACAATCAATTAATCAATAAATGGTTTATATATATAGACCTTTGCTATACAAAACATATGAAAACTTAATAATTCATAACTGTAATTTGTAATTCAGACAAACAAGGACAAGGAGAATAAAAAAATAGGATGAAAAGAGGAAACATCCATCCATCCATCCATCGTCTTCCGCTTATCCGGGATCGGGTCGCAGGGGTAGCAGCTTCAGAAGGGAGGCCCAGACGTCCCTCTCCCCAGCCACTTGGGCCAGCTCCTCCGGGGGAATCCCAAGGCATTCCTAGGCCAGCCGAGAGACATAGTCCCTCCAGCGTGTCCTGGGTCTTCCCCTGGACCTCCTCCCGGTGGGACGTGCCCGGAACACCTCACCAGGGAGGCGTCTAGGAGACATCCTAACCAGATGCCCGAGCCACCTCAACTGGCTCCTCTCGACGTGGAGGAGCAGCGGCTCTACTCTGAGTCCTCCCCAGATGACTGAGCTCCTCACCCTATCTCTAAGGGAGAGCCCAGACACACTACGGAGAAAACTCATTTCGGCCGCTTGGATCCGGGATCTCGTTCTTTCAGTCACGACCCAAAGCTCGTGACCATAGATGAGGGTAGGAACGTAGATCGACCGGTAAATCGAGAGCTTCGCCTTTTGGCTCAGCTCTCTCTTCACCACAATGAATCGGTACAGCACCCGCTTCACAGCAGACGCCGCACTAATCCGCCTGTCGATCTCCCGCTCCATCTTCCCCTCATTCGTGAACAAGACCCCAAGATACTTAAACTCCTCCACTAGGGGTAACACATCCTCCCCACCCCAGAGAAGGCACTCTACCCTTTTCCGGCTCAAGACCATGGTCTCAGATTTGGAGGCACTGATTCTCATCCCGGCCGCTTCGCACTCGGCTGCGAACCGCTCTAGTGAGAGCTGTAGATCACGCCCTGATGAAGCCAATAGGACCACGTCATCCGCGAATAGCAGAGACGCAATCCTAAGGCCACCAAAACGGATCCCCTCAACACCTTGGCTGCACCTAGAAATTCTGTCCATAAAAGTTATGAACAGAATCGGTGACAAAGGGCAACCTTGGCGGAGTCCAACTCTCACCGGAAACGAGTCCGACTTACTGCCGGCAATGCGGACCAGACTCTGACACCGGTCATACAGAGACCTGACAGCCCTTATTAAAGGGCCCGGTACTCCATACTCCCGGAGTACCCCCCACAGGATCCCTCGAGGGACACGGTCAAATGCCTTCTCCAGATCCACAAAACACATGTAGACTGGTTGGGCAAACTCCCATGCCCCCTCCAGGATCCTGCTGAGGGTGTAGAGCTGATCCAGTGTTCCACGGCCAGGACGAAAATCACACTGCTCTTCCTGAATCTGAGATTCAACTATCTGACAGACCCTCCTTTCCAGAACCGCGGAATAGACCTTACCAGGGAGGCTTAAGAGTGTGATTTCTCTGTAATTGGAACACACCATCCGGTGTTTTTAAATAGGGGGACCACCACCCCAGTCTGCCAATCCAGGGGAACTGCCCCCGATGTCCACGCAATGCTGCAGAGCCGCGTTAACCAACACAGCCCCACAACATCCAGAGCCTTAAGGTACTCAGGGCGAATCTCATCCACCCCCGGAGCCTTGCCACCAAGGAGCTTTTTAACAACCTCGGCGACCTCAGCACCAGAGATGGGAGAACCCGACCCAGAGTCCTCAGGCTCTGCTTCCTCAATGGAAGACGTGTTGGCGGGATTAAGGAGGTCATACGCACAAACAACAGTCAGAGTCCGTCCCCCCACACGTATGCGGACGGAGGCCACCCTCTCATTCACTGGGGTAAACCCCAACGTACAGGCACCGAGATGGGGGGCAACAAGTATGCCCACCCCAGCTCGGCGCCTCTCACCAGGGGCAACTCCAGAGTGGAAGAATGTCCAGCCCCTCTCAAGGAGAGTGGTTCCAGAGCCAGAGCCATGCGTCGAGGTGAGTCCGACTATCTCTAGTCGGAACCTCTCAACCTCGCGCACTAGCTCAGGCTCCTTCCCCACCAGAGAGGTGACATTCCATGTCCCAAGAGCCAGCTTCTGCAGCCGAGGATCGGAACGCCAAGGTCCCCGCCCTCGACTGCCACCCGTTGTACATTACCCCTTTGGACCCTCAGACAGGTGGTGAGCCCATTGGAAGGGGAGAAACATATCTTTCCTAAATAAGTGTCTCTGTGAGACTGCTGCTTTTTATTATTATTATTATTATTATTATTATTACATGGAAATAACAGAATACTTATTTGCTCAGAATATTGTACATTTGTCCAATGTTTCTCAAAAAGGAAGCTATTATTGTTCCTGGTTCGTTTGCTAATACAGAAGAGTAATTATTTGTATCATTATTTAATTGCAAAGATTTGAAGTCATTTTTACACCAGTAGACTTATGAAAGGCTATCTTAAAGCGTTATGTAACTGCTTTCTAACCACACAGATACGGCATACTTCAAATAAATTAAAATTATTAGTGTTCTTTCAGTAAACAGAGTATCAGTGTTTAACAACTGGATGAAGTGTCCTCTTTTTTGCAAATCAAAATATGGTCACCCTAGCATGATGATAATATAACATATTATTTGGGGTCTTTTTTTAGAAGGCTGAAGGTATTTCTAGAAATAGTGTTACTGCTTGTCTAAAAAAGCTGCTTAGCTAAAAAACAAAAAAAACAAAATGCAGCACTTGGTACAGATGTTCCATGCTCAGGAACACTAGTTCAGTTAATACGTCATGTGAATTTTTTTTTTTTAAATGCAGCATAGAGTGAAAGTAAGGAGCACATCACTGTGCACACCATTAGAAAATATCTTTGGCATATAACAGGTGTGTTGAGAGATTTTAAGAGAACTGTTTGTACAGCCTTGTGTAGCCGCTGCCCCTCACCTCATTAACTCAAAGTCAGTAAGCAAATGAAGCTGAACTTCATCCCGGTCAGGAGAGCACTGCAGAGAATTAATGCTGCATTAAAGAAAATAGAATGTAGGTTCACCTTCTGTTCCTTCACTAAGCAGAAAGGGCAGAAGTGAGAAACTTCCCTTTGTGGAATTAATTAAAAATCCTCAGACAGGCAATTCGTCATTCCTTGTTAGTATGGTATGTATAGTATGGTATGTAAGACGGCTGCTCGTGTGAGAGCTTTTGTAACAAATAGAAGTTTCTCATATCATATCGACAGATGCTGGTGAACTCTCTTTCAGTTACGTGCTATACAACACATCCAGGCTTCTATTTCTCCTCATGAAAACCACAGTTAAATGAGTTCTGCAAGTTAGTAGTTTTAACTTCCATCCCACGCTTTCAAGGTTAATTGAAACTCTCAAAAAAACTCTATTTTAAACTCTAATAATGTGAGAAAGTAGAAACCGCCAGATTAATATTACAGTCACAGATAATATGTATTTGTATAGAAACGCTTAGTTTTGCTATGTGTGTAGTGGTGGTTTAGATTATAATTGGCACCTACTATCCACAGTTAAGCCTGAAGTTTTTCATGACCCAGTTAGATTTAGATTGAACATTATGTTCACAAGAAGTTTGTTTCTGATGGGAAATGACGCAGACATCTCTCAAAAGATAAACCAATATAAAAGGGGTAACAATTTTGTGTGTGTGTGCATGTATATGTATATATCAAGAATCATTTATGGTCACCGCGTATTACAGTGGTGACATTTTTTCTGGGACATACTCCAGCTTAGGATACACACAATATACAACAAGCAATAAATAAACAATGGGTAAAAGTAATAACACAGCAAACAATGTGTATAGGTTTCCATCCATCCGTTTTCTAACACGTCTATCCCTTGTGGGGTCGCGAGGGGTGCTGGTGCCTATCTCCAGCTGTCAATGGGCGAGAGACGGGGTACACCCTAGACAGGTCGCCAGTCCATCGCACGGCAACACAGAGACAAACAGGACAAACAACCATTCTCGCACACACACCTAAGGAGAATTTAGAGAGGCCAATTAACCTAACAGTCATGTTTTTGGACTGTTGGAGGAAGCCGGAGTACCCGGAGAGAACCCACACATGCACAGGGAGAACATGCTCAAAATTGAAGCTTTAATTTGGGATGAATATTTGATCCTCAGATAGTATCCTGTATATCCCTAATTTTATACCCCTACCATCCTCAGCTAATTAAACTTAGCACAGTTTCTGAATAAGCTAGAAAATGTTTTTATTTATTTTATTGAAAATGGTATGCTCTTCTCATTAATCAATTTAAACATATATATTGTCATTGCAGCAGATAGACCAGCTTTTTGCATTTTATTTTATTTCATTTTGTATTTTTTTTGTATTTTGTGTACTTATCTTTGGCGATGAGTTCCAAGTCCTGTTCCGGAAGTCTCCTTGCCATCATCTATTCTTTTAACTCCTTGCATAGACTCTCTATGCAAGATCACTTATCTCAGCTGCCATCACCTGCCAGCCTCTGCCATCATCCCGAGGTCAATTTGTCTCAATCAATTCCTGCCATGTCCAACCAGTGTTGCCTGCCTGTCTCTCCTGCCACATTCTCCTGTTTTCAAATAAACATTTTAAAATGCAAACACTGTGTCCGGCTCAAATGTCAGGTTACCAGAGTACAAAACATTACACAGATCTCTTCCAGAAGTCCAAAGAAAACAAAATCTTTTATACACATTGGAACCTTCTCAAATATATATTTTTTTGTGTACTGTATTGTACATATGGTTATCTATCCTCAATGATTGGATATCTACTACAAGCTTTAGATAGCTATAAACAAGTAGTTATATAAGAAACCTCTCGATCAAGATTATTTAATATATATATATATATATATATATATATATATATATATATATATATATAAATATATATATATATATTACAGACATATCTAATGTTTTCTTATCTAACATTCTTGAGAAAGTAGTTGCTAAGAGTATGTGAGCATTTGCACAGTGGTGACCTGCGTGAAGAGTTTGAGTCAGGCTTCAGAGCTCATCATAGCACTCAAAGAGCTCTGGTGAAGGTCACTAATGATATTCTCATGGCCTCAGATAATGGACTTGTCCTGTTAGATCTCAGTGCTGCATATGATGCAGTTGATCACAATATTCTTCTAGAAAGACTTGAACGTGCTGTCAGGATTAAGGAAAAGGCATTAGGCTGGTTTAAATCTTGTCTGACAGATTCCAGTTTATTCCTCTAAATAATATATCTTCAAACTCCAGGGTTACTAATGAAGCACCATAGGGTTCAGTGCTTGGACCAATTATATTTACTATGTACAGTTAGGCTCAGAAATATTTGAACAGTGAAACAAGTTTTGTTATTTTAACTGTTTATGAAATCATATTCAGGATACAATTATATAATCAATATGGGCTTAAAGTGCAGACTTTCAGATGTAATCTGAGAGTATTCACATCCAAATTGGAGCAAGGGTTTAGGAATTACAGCTCTTATATAATATAGTATTGCCAAAATTAGAAATATTCTGTCCAGGAGTGATTTTGAAAAACTAGTCCATACATTGTTAGTGGACTATTGTAATTCTTTATTATCAGGAAGTCCAAAAAATGCAGTTCAAATCCTTTAGCTGTCCCAAAACGCAGCAGCAAGAGTTCTGCTGAAAATTTAAAAGAGAGATCACATTTTTCCTATATTAGCTTCTGTTCACTGGCTTCCTGTTAAATGAAGAATAGAACAGTATAAAGCCCTTAATAATCAAGCTCCATCATATATCAGAGATCTGATTACCCTGTATGTTCCTAACAGAGCACTTCGCTCTCAGACTGCAGGTCTGCTGGTGGTTCCTAGAGTCTCTAAAAGTAGAATGGGAGGCAGATCCTTTAGTTATCAGGCTCCTCTCCTGTGGAAACAACTCCCAGTTTTAGTTCATGAGGCAGACACCCTGTCTACTTTAAGGACCACGCTTAAAACTTTCTTTTTTAATAAAGTATTATTAGAGTGGCTTAGGTTACTCTGAACTGTCTCTAATTATGCTGCTATAGGATTAGCCTGCTGGAGGACATAATGACCACTCAGGCCACAGGCTGAGCTACTACTGCCAACAACTTTATGTTCTTTTTTGATAGATGATCTATTTAGCCCTGTCTTTCAGTCGTTAATCATGTTTCTCTCCTAGACATAGCTGGCTGAGCGTTTACTGCAACTAACTGTAGTCCCCTCTTTCATCCCATAGACTTGAAAACAGGTTCAGAGCTCATCTGATTAGCTGTGTTTCTCTCCTAGATAAAAGTACTAAAGCAACTACTACAACCATTAGGTTTTTACTTTTTGCTCACAGAAAAAGTACCCTGGATCAGTGCTTCTGTGTTATTTTTGTGTGTCAGTGGTGTCTTCAAAAAAAAAAACAGTTTATTGTGGCAGATGGCTGTTCACACTGATCATGGTTCTGTTGGATGTTTATTCCTGTTAAATTAGTGTTTTCCTTTCCACTGTTGCTACATGCATGCTCGTTATGAGGGACTGCTGCAAAGTCGATGCAGCACAATGTGGGCAACTGTCCACTGTCACTACATGCTCTTTCAGGAGGAGTGAATGCTGCAAATCAATGACTAGAAGCAAATCTGCTGGGATTCCTTATAGAACACATTTTAACAAATCTGTCTGTATGATTTCATTAAATTAACTTTGTAAAGTAACTTGATATGATGTGTTTTGAATTGGCGCTATATAAATAAACCCAACTGAACTGAATTGAATTGAACACAACAAGATGTAAAGAAGTTAAAGGAATATGCAAACTTCTGCAAGACGCCATAACATCACTTTTGAAATCTCTGCACTGGCTTCTTGTTTGTAACAGAAACTATTTTAAAGTATCTTTAGAGGTCTAAAAGACACAGAATTTTAGTAGGTCTAAATAGATCTGAGCTGTTAGAAACTACGTAGATACATGTAGGCACAACAGACCTGTTTAATTGCCATACACGGACCAGAGCAGAGGGATGGCAGCATTTAGTTTCTATGCTCCTGAACTTCAAAAGCAACTATCTGAAAATCAAAAATGTGCACAGATGCCTCCATCAAACTTCAATGGAAAACGTTCTAGTTTCCACTAAAATTTCGGGGTTTATATTTATATAGTTAATTACAACTGATAGTCAATTTCATTCAGTCTTATTTCCAAATATTTATTCACGATTTTAACTCTTTGATATTTCCTGTGCGTATGCAGCTGAGCAAAGTTCAGCATGACGCGCATGATATCATCTTAATCACCGGTTACGTCACTGTGCGTCGTATTTCTATTTTTACTCTACTAAAGCTTTGTTTGAGCAGGGGTGTACCAGCGGTGTGAAACACTTCGAACCATACGGGAGAGAACATAGTAGGATATCAAGAAGTCAGACAGGCTGAAAGCTTTAGGTAGCCGGATTTTGCTTCTTTTCATAGCATTATGCGCAAATGCGCAGTAAGATAGATAAGATGTGATTCCAATGTGATGTTATGTGAAAAAACTTCCGCTTCGCAGAAAGCCCTCCAGTGCTTACTCCATTAATGGGAAACACATCCAGATTCCCTCACATGATTTAGATGAGCAACTGGTTAGATAGTTAACAAATAGATCGAGGGATTTCCTTTTCGACATTTGACCAGACGCGGTAAGCATGATTTGGACTCCTGAACACCGTGACTGGTGACTGTTTGCATGACAACTGCGGATGCGCTCTTCCCAAGTTTGGACATTCAAGCGGAGGCACCATGGACGCAGCGGACATAGTTGCTTCCTTGCTTATTTTGGGGATTGTCGTCGTGTCGCTCCTCTCCAACGTCGTGGTGCTGATCTGCTTTTTGTACAACCCAGAGATCCGCAAACAGGTGCCCGGTCTCTTCATCCTCAACTTGACGTTCTGCAACCTGTTGCAGAGCGTGTCCAACATGCCTCTAACTCTGGTCGGACTCGTCACTTCGGGGCACCCCGGAGGAATCGGCTTCTGTCAGATCGTGGGCTTCCTCGACACCTTTCTCACCACGAACGCAATGCTCAGCATGGCAGCGCTCAGCATCGATAGATGGGTGGCGGTGGTGTTCCCGCTGAGCTACCATTCACGAATACGCCACCGGGATGCGGTAATGGTGCTGGGATATACCTGGATACACTCTATGTGCTTCTCCGCGGTGGCCATCTGCCGCTCCTGGCTCGGGTACAACCACCTTTACGCATCGTGCACCCTCTGCAGCGTCCGGACGAAGGCAGCTGGGAAGCAGTTCGTCGTTTTTACTGTGGCTTTGCACTGTCTCACATTCCTCCTCACGCTGATCGTGATGTGTGTAACGTATCTCAAAGTGCTAAAAGTTGCAAGGTCTCACTGCAAGCGCATCGACGTGATCACGATGCAGACGTTGGTGCTGCTGGTGGATATTCACCCCAGGTAAACAATGCACAAGTTCACAGACTTATCTATCTATCTATCTATCTATCTATCTATCTATCTATCTATCTATCTATCTATCTATCTATCTATCTATCTATCTATCTATCCCAAGTATCTCTCTCTCTCTCTCTCTCTCTCTCTCTCTCTCTCTCTCTCTCTCTCTCTCTCTCTATATATATATATATATATATATATATATATATATATATATATATATATATGTGTGTGTAAATATAAATCTATTTACAGATTATGTTAATAGTATTGATAAATAGTGTATATTATATATTTAGATTTGAATTTGTAATTAGAGTTATAGCAGTTGTGTGTGTGTGGCTTATATCTGATTGGTTTGTTGGACAAAATGTCTGTAGTTCAAATCAAGTATTTCCATTGAAATTATTTTGAAATTCACATGATGCATATGAGTTCTGTATAAAATTAGAGTAAAGACGGCTGCTTTGGTCACGTCCGTCTCGCACATTATTTCTCCCTAAAATTCCTCCATCATGTCTGCATGTCTCTTATCATGGCTCTTGGAGTGGTGACGGTACCTGTGTTGCCTTGGCAGTGTTCGCCAGAAATGCCTGGAGGAGCAGAAGCGGAGAAGGCAGAGAGCCACCAAGAAGATCAGTACATTCATCGGCACATTTGTGGTCTGTTTCACGCCTTATGTCATTACAAGGTGAGCTAAATTCTACTGAACATGGAGGTGGAGGTTGGGCTGAGTGGGTGACTGCGAACATTTGTTGGCGAGGTGTTTAATATATGCACATCCTTACTGAACTAAAACCCCTGTGAATCTTTTCTGAAGCAAATACTTTAAATTTCATTTCCAGCACAGATTGTTTAAATAAAGTTATAGAATTCAGTTCCAGAGAAATAAAATTAGAAACGAACATTTCCTGGCAGCTGATGGAGTTAAACGTTATTTAATGATTACTTTCAGTGCTCCCTTTGTCATCCAGTGACATGTTTAACATTTATGCTGCCTCATCTTTATTATGTCAAACAGTTTATGATGGGTGAGAAGCATAATCATCATTACCAATGCTTGTCACAAGGGCCTAGTAAAGCAGTGGTTTGACTGGCTTCAGTTGCACTTATCATTTCCGGCATGTTGACTTAAAACATCAGCTAAGTTTAATTATCAATTATTCCAGGAGAAAAACATAGTCAGCTTGCAAAGTGAAGCAATAATACAAGATTTATTGCATTTTCTGTGTATTTCCCCTTCATAACCCTGAAACCTTTACACATGCTATCATGTTCAAACCAAAAACTGTTATGTATTTTAGTGAGGTTCTTTTTTACACCAAAGGCCAGTGATATGTGGTCTTATTTTATTTATGTTTTTTGCAAAAAATAATCCAGGAGATGTCAGATCAAAAGGATGGTGTCTTGATGCTTATATTTTTACATCTTGCCACACACTTTTTCTCTGATTTAGAACTGGATTTTGACTGGACCAATCTAGCAAATGCTTATGCAGTGATAGAAATCATTTAATTAAAGCTTTAGCTGCATGTCGGATGCTTTTTGCAGGTATGTTAAAGTTTAATTTTGGTCTCATCCAAGCTCTTTCTTCCACATGTTTGTTGCGTCCCCTAAATTGTTGTGATAAGCAGCAATGTCATTTCATGTTGCTTTCTTTCAGGATTGGCATTCATCGTCTTACTCTAACATAAAGGCCAGTTTGTAGAGTTCACAACAAATAGCTGTTTTCCTCTGCATAGCTCCTCTACAGTTTCCTGACATCTTGTGCTGCTTCTCTGATTAATGCTTCTCTTGGTCAGTGTTGGTAGGTGTAAGGGACCAGCCTTAAACAAGGACAAAAGGTGTTCCAAAAATTGGAAAATTTTAAATGAATAATGTCAAATATGGTTAACAACAGGGTCAAACTTCAATATAAAATAACTCAATAAATAACTCGGATTTGGGCCCAACTCAACTGAGGTCAACTGAACTGTAACAAAACACAGACAAAACTGGCCTGGAGACAAAGAACAAAGGCTGCTTAAATAGGGGTGGAATAACCTAGACTTTCCACACGAGGGAGGCACAACATAACAGAGGAACAACAAACCAAAAATATAAACACAAAAGGTAACATAAACAAATAAAGCAAAATCATTTTTAACTTAGCACAAATAAGTGAATATTAAAAAAACAAATAAAGTCCCCCACTCCCTTCAGTCTTTTGGAGTAGTGGTATGTTCTTGGCTTCCCTCTCCAGCTGATTTGCGTTTGCAGAACCTCAAAAAAAAAAGAACAAGTGTAAGTAAACCATTCAGACAGATATTAAATAAAGTGTGCAACCATTAGAAAATATATGTCTAAATAAAATAACTTGATCTTAATTTATGTATAGTGTAATCTGGAACCAATAAATGTAAATTATGAAAACCAATACTAATACTTGGTGGTGGTGGTAGAAGCGTCCGCCACAATAGGTTTGAGGTGGTGCCAAGATCCTTCAGTTTTTTTAGATAATGTATTGGTCAGTGCTCTGCGTGATGTTTAAAGTTGAGAATAATATTTCAGAACCTAACTCTACTTTAACCTTAATCCCTGTTCCTTGTGTAATGCAAGAGCAAACAGAGAACCAGAAATTCAGCCTGACACAGTGTTGCATTTTTAGAAGATTTATTTCTAAAATACACCAGCCCTGGTGCAGGCAAAATGCTGACAGCTCCAGACAGAGGCACACAGGCAGCAACGGGCAGACGTTCTGCGGCAGATCTGGGCAGGTGCGCTGTGGCGATGCTGGGTAGGATTTGTGGCTAAGTGGTTGATGGATATCTAGGGCTTGGCAAGGTTCGTGGTCGAGATGAGTCCAGGTTAATGTGCAGAATAATCAGAAGCCGACTGAAGAATCTGATGAGGGCAAGAAAAGAACAGGGAAATCCAGAAATGAGAAACTGGTCAGAAACTTGGGCAAGCAGGCAAGGGTGAACGCTTGACATATACACATTGAAATGTTTTCCGTATTCTGGTGCCAGCTGATGGTTGAAACCCAGTGTAGAAAGGCAGATAACCAGGTGAAACTAATCAAGGCTGATTGGGTAGTGGCAGGTGGAATCTGGTGCTGCTGATAATAATTGCTGGGTGCAGAGGCAAATGCACAGACAACCAGGCCAGAATCATAACACCATTGTTTTAATGATGGTGTTTATTTAATGATCTCTGCCAAATTACTGAGGCATTCACGGAACAGCTTTATCTATACTGATTACATTTAACATTAAAGGAGAAATAAGCAGAATTTCCTTATTTTAGACTAAAATATTGTTTTGTGAAGAACTAAAGTTATCTTTTCAGATGGACTGTGGTTAAACGTCACACAATATCTCGCTGTGTTGTTCTCGAATCTCTTATTCACATAGCCTGCTGCGCATGCACCATAAAATGTCATCGGCAGGCACAAAATGGCGGAAAGCACGCCCACCGGATCAAAACGTTCTCTTGCTAACAGCATTATAAAGTTATGAGTTACTTCTTCACGTGACATGCTCCTCTGAAAAGTGATACTGTTTTGCTGTGTATTTATCCTTTGCAAATATCGTATTTTTTCGGATTATAAGACGCACTGTGAATTAAAGTGTCTTTGTCCATACATAAACCGCATCGGATTATAAAGCGCATTAAATATTCTTCCCAAGTGTGTAATATCACTCCGCCCCTCCACATACACAGCTCTCTCCTGAACATAACATAAAGCCTAACTTTTATACAATAAGCATAACTTTTATGTTGAATTAACTTACTTGGTTTATTGTTGCTAGCACGTAGACGTACTCCAGCTTCCTTGCTAACCAAAGTCATACTTACACATTTACACAGATTTTTGAGCACGTTGTACCACATCAAATCAGTCTGCATACACAACGGTAATCATATATAAAGCGCACCGGATTATAAGGTGCACCAGGGACGTGCAGAGACCGTTGGAGGGGCGGGTGCTCAAAGTTAAAAGAGGGCACATGGGGCACGGATTTAAAACATTATACAGAAACATACCTTGCTGTACAACTGGTTGAAATGTACCAACCCATACTATAAATAATGGAACGTAGAATCAAAATACACCCTATCACACATACTCACATATATGTTTGAGGTCAGTGCAAAGCGAAATGAGTCTGTGTTTTACCTCATGGAACAGCTTCTGTTGAGGGGGTTGGTGCTTCTGTGTTGCTGGAGTTGGGCTGTATTAATCTGATAGTGCAGACACTAAAAAGAGCATGGGAGAGATAGCAGCTGATTAAACAAGTGGTGTGTGTTCATGCAAGATGCAAAGATAACTAACATTTAAAATGGCTCACTCTGACTGACCTGCCACACTGCTGAATTGCTAGAGTCTGTTGCCAAGGCTGACTGCTTA
The DNA here is from genome assembly GCA_037039145.1 of Fundulus diaphanus. Taxonomy (NCBI): domain Eukaryota; kingdom Metazoa; phylum Chordata; class Actinopteri; order Cyprinodontiformes; family Fundulidae; genus Fundulus; species Fundulus diaphanus. The sequence goes on from CM073121.1 coordinate 27,292,523, forward strand.
AAAACCAGTTGCTCATTCAAAGCCACAAACAAACAATACTTCAAGTTTAAAGGTTTCAACCTGTATTTATTAACAAACATATATTCACATTGTATAAGTAACTGTAACTGAAAGGGTAATATTATTCGTGGGAGAAAGACAATAGAGAGAAGGTGGCTCTGTCTTTCTGTCAGTTTCTGTCAGGGTCTGTGCCTTAGTTTTTTTTTTTTTTTTTTTTACACATCACAGTGGCATTTTTATTTTTTGCAGTTATAACAGCAACCTCCTGTTGCCCATGCTCTTAAAAATGTCAATGACTTCACTGAGGTTGACTGGAATATCCTTTTCAATTGCCAGTAAAAGAAGCTCTGACAACCTTTCTTCTGTGCAAAGGGTGCGAAGTTTTGTTTTCACCAGTTTGAGTTTTGAGAAAGAGCGTTCAACAGTAGCTGTAGAAACTGGAAGAGTGCCATAAGTCTTCAGCAGCTCAGTCAAGTTGGGGAAAACCAGATGTGCATCGTTTTCTTTGACCACTGAAAGAATAGATGTCACACTGATGGGTGAGGGGCATGAGTATGAACTATGGAAGACCTTTAGTTCTGTTTGCAATTTGTCTTCTTCAATATTATAGAACTTGCAGAGCCTATTCAAAGCTTGCAGTGCCTCTGTTGGAATTTGGGCTGTTTTCCAGTTCTCTGGGACTATCAGGCAGTGGAGGGCATTCAGGATTTCCCATGTGGAGTTATCTTCAGCTTTAAAGCGTCTCTGAAGCTCTTGTGTCATTGTGTCCACAAAAACGTAATACACCTTAACACGATAGTAGTCCTGCAAAGTAGGGAATGTGTGGTCAGCAGTTGCTGTTGTGGCAGTGACCTTGAACTTTGCTGGCATTTTCCTCCTCCGAGCTTGACCAGGAATCTCAGTTGGGGGGTCAAGGCCCACTGATGCAGCCTTCTCTGTAGCCTGTTTAAACATCTTCTCAAACTCCACCTCTGTTCTGCTGTAGGCCAGCCTCTGAAAAACTCCATCTACAACTTTGTATGCTGTCGCTAGGTCTATGTCTTTCTGCTGCAAAGCATCAGAGGCCATCGCAGTCACCTGGAAGATTGGGCAGGTGATCTCCAGACACAGGAAAAATTCAAAGTTGATGCTCCTGAGAAGAATCAATGCATCACCTGCCGAAGAGTCTGGTGGGTCTTGCTGTGTCATTTCCTCAAGAAACTGCATGACAGCTGGGAGGACCTTCCTCAGAGTCTGAAGGGCAGTTTCTCTGCAGGCCCACCGTGTGTCTGAGAGCTTCTGCAGCTCCAGTGGACGCCGATCAGGGTACATAGTCTTCTGCATTTTAATAAATGCAGAGTGTCGTTTGGCTGAGTTGGCCACAAAACTATAAAGTTTTTCAACTAAGTTGAAAAAGCTGACAAAACAGATGGTAGACTTTGCACTTTCAACTAACACCAAATTAAGACAGTGAGCCTGACAGTGTACATACAAGGCCTTTGGATTTCTTTTTAGAATTCTTGCCTGAAGTCCCTTAAAGCATCCGCTCATATTTGCAGCCCCATCATAGCCTTGACCCCGGATGTTTTCCAACTTCAGGCCATTTTCTTCCAGTAGAGCTATAACTATCTTTTCAAGAGCATCTCCACTTGTGGTATGAATGTTACACACCTGAAGAAAGCGCTCCTTGATTTGCATGTTATGCACATACCTAATCACAAAAGAAACTTGTTCAGTGCGTGCAGCATCCGTGGTTTCATCCATGAGAATTGAAAAGGTTTTGCTCTCTTGGATTTCTTTTTTGATTACTTGTTTGACTGATATGGCCAAAGCTTTGATCATATCATTCTGACTTCTGTTGGAGAGAAGTGAGACAAGAGGTCTTCTACCAGGTCCCTGCTTCTCTTTTATTGCTTCCAGGTGTAATTTAATTACACTATCATACCTGCTAAACAGCTCCACCAACTCGAGGAAATTACCTCGATTTTGGCTGGACAGGGTCTCATCGTCTCCTCTAAAAGGCATACCCTGTCTTGCCAGGTAAAGAGTGGTTGCCAGTAATCGGGACACGATTTCTCTATTTTTTTCTCTTTCCCTGTCTTTAGCAGCTTGTGATGCGCGGTCACCCATTTCAAAAGCTGCCTCCAGTGATTTCTTTTTTAAGTTATTCCACCTCACCATACCACACATGTGTGATTCTGAGGCACAGTGTTCTTTAATTCTCTCTAGAGCCTTTCTCCACCGATTAAATCCTTCTGATTTCCATGTTTTGCGCCCTTTGTATTTATCCTCACACAAAAAAGACGGCAGCTGAAACAGAACATGGCATCAAGACTTGGTGAGTACTCCAGCCATGTGTTGTTCTCATACCATTTCTTTTGAAATGATCGCCCCTCTTCATTTTTTGGAAAGGATGAGAGCGCTGGTTGACACGGTCCAATACTGTTGCAAAACTGAATGAAGGCCTCATCACATTTAATATTTAATTGTAGGACATGGGCAGGATCATTTGGGTGAGTAAGTTCAAGTAGGTGTGAGAATGTTTGCCTATCTCTGGTTTCAATCTCCTCCTGGTTTGATGCTCCTTCTACCTCCACATTTTGTGTAATCTGTAAATCAAGCTTTCCCTCTCTCACCCCAACCTCTGTCTCCTGGTTTGCTGCTTCCTCTACTTTAACATCCTGTGTGGGCTCCTTAACCCCTGAGACCATTCCTTCAGTCTCTGGCTCCTCCTGACTTTCTGTTCCTAGCAAACTCTCATTTCTCTGAGGCACAGTGTCTTCCCCTGTCTTTCCTTCCATCTCCTCCTCTTTCTCTCCTTTCATCTCCTGCTCTTTCTTTCCTTCCATCTGCTCTTTCTCTCCTTCCATCTCCTCCTCTTTCTCTCCTTCCATCTCCTCATCTGACCTATGATGACTCACTCCCTGTCCATCTGGAAATCAGGCAGAATTTGCTCTTGGATTAATCTAATTAACACCATACACCTAATCATTAATCGATAAATGTATCAATCAATCAATAATTAACACACTATACATATTATAATGTAACAGAACAACATTGAAATTTTGTTTGTTACTGTTGTTTTCTCTAACTGAATATGGCTATAAATAACTGGTGCATGTGTTGCTCTTACCTTTTGTGCTCTTTGTCATCCAGCTGGTGAGTGATCCACTGCCTTTTGCAGCCTCACACAGCTCCTTTTGTTTTTGTTTTAACCTCCTCTCCTTACGAGGCATCTCTGCAAAATGAAATAAGATACTTAAACTACAATCTGATCCACATAAAACACACATACAAACAAAAATTGACATTGCATACCTTTTTAAAAAAAAATTGTACTGCATAGCCACAAGTTTAACCCATTAATATTTTGCCCTTTATTATTCCTAATGCTATAAAATAAAAAATTATTAAATGATATAGAAATAACTTTTTAAATGTTTTTTTGCTTTTATTTAGTTTGACTATTAAGTTTGCGCATGACAGCAAGGGTCCAAAAGTTATACAATTTGTCTGTATGCATATTAGCCTATATGGGCATATTTCATTTTTTTGTGTAAATAAGGAGAGGTTTAGAAATTCAAAACTCAAATTATTTTTGTTGTGCAATGGTCCAAAATGATGTGAATATGCATACTGCACAGTTTTAGTGAAATAAAACAGGAAAAAAACACACCTGTTTGAGAGTAAGATACATATCTCTCTGCACTTTCACATAGCAGGTGAAACAGACAGTAACAACAACAGAAACCTGACGTACTTCCTCCCCATAGCACGCTGTGCGTGTGTGGTGGTCAATTAGCTAGCGGCAGGGATGCAACTACCTACCTACATTCTGGGGCAATGAAAGTATTATCAAAGTATTTAAAAATGACTGGCGGGAATTAATCGGTGACATAATCATACTGTGCATAAAAAGAAGTTAAATACAGAAAATCATTTTACTATGATCGTTTCTGCGCCTCCTCCAGTACCGGTGCCCTATAGTGCATACCCACTTTTTGCGCCGCTGGCTAGGGCTATAACTTGTGAGAGGTGTGTGCAAATTTGCACAGCACAGAGGATGCTCATTGCTTACTTTACTCGGTCAGTCTACTCATCTTGCAACAATAAACCTTGCACAAACTAACACCACTGCAGCACCTACTTACCTGACCAGTTGTTTACTTTTTCTGGAATCGGGAGTCGCAGTGGTTATCCGCAGCAGCAGGGCACGTCACGGCAGTAAGGTTAGCTTGAGGGCACGTTGTGTGAAGCTGACGCGGCCGGTCACATGATCCAGTATATCATGTGACCGGCCACGGTTACCATGGAACAGTAGATCTAAATTATTATTGTTTTGGACATGCACAAACACATAAATACACACACACACACGCAAAAAAAAAAAAAAAAAAAAAAAATTAAAAAATAATAATAAACCCTACAAAAGGGCACTTTGAGAATCAGGGACAAAGGGGCAGGTGCTCAAGCACCCTCCGCCCCCCCCTCTGCACGTCCCTGAGGTGCACCATCAATTTTTGAGAAAGTTTGGGGATTTTAACTGTGCCTTATAGTCCAAAAAATATGGTAGGCTCATACAAGCTGATGGGTGAGAAGGGGAAATGGGTGCCGAGTCCTAGAGCGGAAATAGAGGGTCTGTCCCAATTCAGGGGCTGCATCCTTCGAAGGACCCATTCTACGTGAGCCAGGTTCTTCGTGGACCGTGAAAAAGAGGAGGCCCGAAGAGATCAGCTTTTGAAACGATCTTACCTTAGCGTTACTCCTGTTGCCGACAGAACAAAGTAGCTGTGAAGCTAAAGAAAAGGAACCCAAAGATTAATCGCATTGTGTTCTCTGCTTTGTAAATAACTGTAGGCCTACACGTCCCCCCCCCCTTTACATATTCATCCCATCCATCCATCCATTTTCTGACCCGCTTAATCCCTCATGGGGTCGCAGGGGTTGCTGGTGCCTATCTCCAGCATTCACCGGTCGCCAGTCTGTCGCAGGGCAACACAGAGAGAAACAGGACAAACAACCATTCACGCACACACAAATACGTCCTTTGAAGGATGCAGCCCCTCAATTGAGACGGACCCAGAGAGGGGCGTGGCTTGATACACATCTTGTTTTGGTCTACAGACAGTGCTCCACCTAGTTGTGAAAAATCACTTATTGCTCCTTTAAGATTAAAGGGCACACATTTATTTTACTTAGTAATTATATGATTTCTAATGGCTCTGATGTTTGGTTAGTGGTTTCAGAGTATAGGGGTTATACAAATGTATGCCTAGGTACAAAGATTTTGAAAACCATGTACTATTTACTCAACACTTCCCTTGGCTTGGTCTTTGTCCTAAATTCCTAATACATACATTAAAGTTTGTGTCTGTAACATGAAAAAATGCAGACAAGTTGATATGGTATGAATACATTGACAAGACTTTATGTGACTTTTCTTTCCACTTTATTTGCTGTAGAATCGTAGAGCTCTTCTCCCCTGGGCCCATAAACCCTCACTGGGGCGTCTTCTCCAAATGTTTGGCCTACAGCAAGGCAGCAAGTGACCCGTTTGTCTACTCACTGCTGCGCCACCAGTACAGGAAGACATACAGCCTGCTGGCTAATAAAGTCCTCAAGAGAAGTCCTCTCAACTCCTCGTCCTTCCGTTTAGAAAGCAAAGCTAGGACAACTACAGTCACTCCAGCTCAACCGTCAGCATCCAACCATCAACTAACAAACCAGTCAGCCAATGAAAACAAGCGTATTTAGAGACATATAGAAAACCCAAGAAAGCCTCCTTGTGTTAAGGTTGCTTTTGAGCAAACAGTTGCACAGTGAAGAACAAGGCTGATAATATTCTAAATATATTTATTTTTATAGACAAAATGAGCCCCACAAAAAGTCTTTGGCAAACTTGAGTCAATGTGTCTCTTCGCAATGCCTGAAATTTGAGCTGTTGATTTGCTCCTGCCAAGGCCTTCTTTTTGAATCATTTTTTAAATTAAAAAGTTCAAATAATTGCCACAAACACACTGCAGATTGTTTTTTTTTTTTTTTGGGGGGGGGGGTTCTCACAGCAAAGAAGTGGTTAAACTGTGCATTTAAGCAGCATGACTATCTAAAATGAAGCCAAATTACGCTGTTTGTGTCACTAATCACTTCAAATCGCAGTTATCTTTTCTATTGGCTGGCAGTTACTGACATTTAATGAGGTTTTACATAGATATACACACACAGATGCCCACACATGCACACCTTGCCACCTCTGATCTTTGAGCAAAAGGCCTTCATCATGTCAACTGCATTTTTACTGTCTCTGAAGCACAATCTGTGGAATACGATGTTGTTTTAGCTTAATGTAATGTCATGATAAAGCTCTTTCGCCCAAGCCTTGACTTGAGTGTGAAAGGAGTGCATGTTTCTATGCGTGTGTATGTAAAAACTCTTTTCTGAGAATTTCCAATGTTACAAAGCTATCAGCGTTTTTAGCTCTGAAAAAAGGCAGCCAGTTTTGTAACTTGTGTATAGATCATCAGGCCCTTTTGTTTATGATAGTTTTGTAGCATAATGTAAATTTTTTTCCGAATGAAAATGGTGTAGCAAAGAAAGCAACACTTTCACTAAAGAAAAGAGTGACATTATGGTATAATCTGCAGGGTGTATGTTGCCCATTGGTCAGATATTGGAGAGATGAGCATTGCAGAAGCATTTTCTTGTATCAAAGTAGTTTTTATGTACTTCTACAGTATGAAAAAGACACTGATTAGTCATTTACTTGTACAACTCTGTTGCATTCATTCTTACCTCAGTACCCATGTTCTATCATGTTGGAGAAAGTGCTGTCAGTAGAACGTTTGACAGCACAGCTGTGGTATTGTGCACTAAACTGAGGGGTTTTATTGGAAGCCCTGTGTCTTGTGACTGTAAGGTGTGACATAAAGTGCCTTTTAGATGATGAATTCTAGCTTAATCAAAACACAACAGAGTTGACCTTTTGGATATGTTCTCAGTATTTCGTGATTTGGTTAAATATGATGAAATGTTTGTTTTGGAAGTAACTATTTTGTGATGCAACCTCATTGTTTTGCTGTTAGGAGGGAAAACAGTGCTCCCTCAAAACTTGTTGGTTCCCCTGTTGATTATTTTTTAAAAGCCTTAAAATTAATGTATTTTTTATTGTAGTTAAAAACTCACACATTGATGCTTTTTTCTTCCTAACAATAGCATTGGTGCCAAACTTATTACCATCCCCACTGTCAAGATTTTGTGCAACCCCTTTTTGCCAGCACTAAGTTGTCTATGTGATTTAGACAGTGGCGGCTGGCCCATAGGGGGCGCTCGGGCGCTGCCCTCCCTAGATGTGGAGGGGAGAAGTCAAAATATATATAGATTTTAAAAGTATTATTAATGTCAGTTTTTACCTAATAGTACGTGGCTACATGTAATAAGAATTATTAAAACACTTCTACTGATTTACTCTATCATTTAACAGTGCATTTCCACCAACAGAACGTATCATTTCTCTTCTTCTACACTTTTGGGGCTGTGACTGAAGTAGCCCTACAAGTGTAGCGAAATAACCAATCGTATACTGTTGCTAGGGAAGATTTATAAATATTTGGCCAATCAGCATCGCCAAAATGAATGGCTTTGGGGCTCCTGGAGTAGTAGCCCTAGCTGCACAGTGATAGGTGCACTTCACGCGTGACGTCACGAGCTACATCCGCGCTACATCCGGGTAACGTTGGACGGCAAACACAGCACTGTTTTCGCTTACCAGCGTGACAAAACGGGTGAATTAGAGCGTACTTTTAGTTTATTTTTGGAATCTAAATAATGCCTACGACTTGTTGTGCTCCCGGTTGCACACAGAAGCATTCCAAATCGTCGGATGTACGTTTGTTTCGTTTACCGAAGGACAAAGAAATAAGAAAGAAATGGATCATTTCAATGAAAAGGATGCAGGATGCCAATGGACTGTGGGAGCCATCATACTAAGATAGAATTTGCAGTCTACACTTCATCTCCGGTAAATACAACTTAATTTTGCACTAGTCATTGTTCTACTACTTAAATCATTATATAATTAAAAAATTAGGATACATATATTATAGTCAAGACGTAAACGTTTGTTTTGTAATAATATACGTAAATGTACAATGTATGCAAACCCTCTTGCATGAGTCTGTGAAAAGGATTAACAAGACAAAAACACCAAAATAATCCTTTGTGAACAATGTTTTTTTTTTATTAATTAAATGCTTATTGTGGAATCGTAGTAATTTTCCGACTTTTAATTTAAATGCATGTACTGGGTTAGGCAGGGAAATCTATTGGCCAGCCCCACCAAGATTTTTTTTCACCAGCCGCCACTGGATTTAGACCTATGGACTGTAATTTCCATGGAAGGTTAATTTTGTTTCTAGTGAATCATTTATGTTTTTTTATCATAATCTTCTTAAATCTGGATCATAATCCTGTTAAAAGTCCCATTGATTATGTAGTGTGTTTTTTTTTTTGGGTGGTGGTGGTGTGTGTATGGGGCCTTATATAAGAGTTTGTGATTACATACACTCTAACAAGGCTCCTAAGGAGTTTTGAAGAGAAATAGGGCCACATCATAACGGGCCCTGTGCCATAGTTGTACACAGACCCGGCGGCATGGGCGGGCATTGGGGGGCCGTGCCCGCCCTGTGAGCCAGCTGTGCCCGCCCTGGACTGGAAGCTGTCTTTTTTTTTTTTTTTTACCTCGGAGTGGCCATCGTCCTTTTAGTACTATCTTTGATGTGTCAATCATACAATTTAACCAATCAAATCAACGACTGACGGCAGCATGCTAGCCAATCACAGCTGGAGTGGGGCGGGACACCGAGTCATAGCCTTCAGTCGCCGCCGGCCCAGTGTTGCCAACTCAGCGACTTTGTCGCTATATTTAGCGAGTTTTCAGACCCCTCCAGCGACTATTTTTCAAAAAAGCGACTAGCGACAAATCTAGCGACTTTTCTGGTGTCACTGGCGAATTTTGGAGACTCTTACGTGAAAGCACGTATCGTTCCTACTCTTGTCCTCCAGCGGCAGGTGCTGCCGTGGGGCGCCTCCCCCTCCCAACCCCGTTCTCCCGCTACCGCAGGAGTCCCTCTCAGCGCTGCAGTCAGAGCCACAGCATGTTTACCGATGTTTACCCTCAGCGTCCAGACTGAAAATGAAGCGCGCATGCGCCGGGATTGACGGCGCAGGTTGATCATAAATAACTGAATTTGAAATATTTTATCCTAAATAAATAACGGCATTTGATTCACACAGCCACATGTTCGTGTTTTACCGTGATTTGTAGGCTCCTTGGTGGACCACTAGGGAAAAAAGAAAACGTTAAAAAAAAGTTGGAAAAAAAATTGTGTAACTCCGCCATAGTGTCTCTTTATGGTTCATTTTGCCGGTCTCAAACCCGGGTAAAGGAGGAGGGTTAGTATTGTAATAAAATAAACATTAATAAAAAATAAAAATAAAATAAATAAATAATAATAAATAAATAAACATTAATGGACAGAAAAAAGTAGCTCTATATATATTCTGAGTGTTTTTACTCACTTTTTGTCTCTCTAACAACGTTATTTCTCCCACAGCGTCAATAACATGCACATCACATCATGTGGCAGATTATGCAAATTAGGCAATGACGTCATCCAGCGACTTCTAGCGACTTTTAGCACAGCCAATAGCTACTTTCCTTACTGAGGAGTTGGCAACACTGCGCCGGCCGCCGCCACCGCAGTTCGGTTGTGGTCACCGTTGGTGTCGGTAGAGCGGGATGAAAATTTGGTCTGATTACCAAACAATTACAAGAAGTGACAACGAAGCAGAGAGCGAGCTGGAAGGAGCGTTATTAATTTCTGTTTGAAATGCCAGCACTGAAGTCTAAACTGGAGTAAACATTAACGCTAGGAGGGTTAGCTAGACAGCTAGCAGGGTTAGCTAGGACAGCTAGCAGCACAAGCTGTTCAGATCCTTGTTCTCATAGCTGCTGTAATTACAGAGCCTGTTCTAGTACTTCAGTCAGTGTTCAGCCTGACACCAGCGCTCATGTTTATTAGCGTGTAGCTTATGCTGGACTTTTAAGTTGACACAGCGCTACAGGTTACCCTATGTCACTGTTAGTTTCCAGTAACCCAAACCAGCATAAAACCTGCCCAACTTAAAATAAAAAAAAAACAAGCCCAAATCTCAAACTCTCTCATGTTAAAAGCACAGAACTATTAAACACATAAGAACATGCCATTAGCACACAACTGCGCCGAAGCAAAGAAAAAAACTGAGCATATGGGCTCCAAACAAAATGTACAATCAGACAACCAAATAACACACAAGATCTCTTTAACAATCAGGATATATCAACTGGACAAAAATAAGTTAGAAATAGCTTCCCAACATGAGCTGTAAATCTACCTTAATATACACGTAATTTCTCTCAGTATAGCTCAATTAAACATTTCTCTTACACGCAGTCATGAAATATTTTTAAGTTGATAAGTAGAACTCAACCCCTCTTGGGCGTTTACACTGACCAAACACTTGATTAACCATTATTATTGTCTTGTTTTATTATAACAATATTATTCATTATAACTATTATTCATTGATTATGTCAGATTGAACGATTCAACTTATTTAAAAAATAGATAATGACTATTTTGATATTTTGTTAGTAATTCTTTCTAAAAGCCCAACAAATGTTATGGAAAGTTTCCGAAATTTTTTATCTGCCCATAAGCTATTTTTTTTCTAGCTCAATGTGTTCAAAAGCCTAATTGGTTGGAAACCTGCCTCATTTGGCAACACAACAGTGGCTCTGTAGTCACAGAGCCACTGTTCAGCCTGAAGTGTATATATATATATATATATATATATATATATATATATATATATATATATATATATATATATAAAAATGTATTTTTTTTTTCTTTTTAAAGTGTGCCCCCCTAAAAAAATGGAATGCCCCCCCTGTAATTTGTTTCTGCAGCCGGGTCTGGTTGTACATAAGGTGCTTTTCCACACTTTGATAATTCCTGGGGAAATTCAGGTGTGACAGCGGCAAGGACACAGACAGCAAAACACAATTATTAGCAGTGAAAAAAAAGAGAAGAAAATAAAAAAACTAGTCTTATCTAGAGTTAGTTCTAAGAAACGGGCAAGGATAGAAGATGAAAAAAAGTACATACCAGAGTAAATATCGCACAATTATTGATACGGCATACCCAGGTAAAGATACAATGAAATATTCAAGTTTAACAGTGGAAAGACTCCAGTTACAAATCACACAATAACATACTATGCAATATGCATGATAGTGGAGCTGTAACTCAAAGTGGCTAAGGCCATTGAAAGTTTACCTTAGTATCTGGGAGACAGTGTAAAGGATACATGATCGTATCAGAACCCATGCAACCATTGACAGTTATTGAGTCTGTTGGGAGCAGCAGAGATTATAAAGTCTAACAACAGCTGGGAGGAACGACCTGTAGACACGCTTCTTAGAGCATCTGAGATGCAGCAGTCTGTCACTGAAAGAGCTCTCCAGCTCTGCAACAACTCCATGCATCGGATGATGTGATTTTTCTTACAGTCTTTCTGTCTCCCACCACCTGCAATGGGTCCTCAGCATCCTCGGACAGAGCTGGACCTCTAATGAGCTTATCCAGCCACTTCCTCTCAGCCAGATAAACTGCTGCTGCAACAGACCATAGAAGATGGTTGATTATGGTGATTCCAGGCAGTCTAGCAGGTTTCCCACACCACCGAGAAGAGAAACAGCTGCACAGCAGTAGAGTTCCTTGACAATACTTATCTTTGTGTGTGTGTGTGTGTGTGGGGGGGGGGGTCCAGATTTTGCTGCCATTTGGTGGTATTGGAGTTTGTATAATATTTTTTTTTACCTCGCTGCATGTGGAAAGCAATGTTCTCTTGTTTTTATTTTTATTTTCATGTGTAGCTAATAGAAATAGGCCTTTCCCCCATGTCCTTTCTAGATTCTTGGGAAACATAAAGTGATGATTGACGAATTAAAAGTTCCAAGATACTCTCAGCAACTTAAAAAATGTGAACTTGAAACAAATGTTCGGGATGACAATAAGTATGGCACTGGTGTTTGTCTTCAAAAAACAAAAAATAACAACAACAATATAACATATTTCTAATATATTAAAAGAATGTTGTCAAATTAAAAGCAGTATGTTTCAGTGTGAGTTTATACTACTGCAATAAAAGATGAATATATTTAAAGCCTTTTCACAAGTCTTTTCAGGGGTGTCAAAGTAAGCAGCCACTGTAAGATGAAATGTTGTTCGAATGTTGTAGCAAATAGAGTAACTGGGATTCCAGCTCACGTGTTTCAAGAGGGGCTGAATTCTATCTTTATTGTAAACAGGTAGTTACTTTTGGCAATACTGGGAAGTCAGGATATTGTTACTGTGACGGTATGAAGCCTTTAAAAGGCTGACAAGCTATTTATTTTTGTCTGTGTCTGATTTTTGCTAAATGCATTGGTGATGATAAAACAATAAATGCTGTGCATTTTGACATTTTAAAAATGCTTCATGGTTTTCTTTTTTTTCATTTACCATAGTATTTTCAACACTACGAGATTTTATTGACAAAAAAAGAGTATTTGAACAATGCATTAGTCACACACGACAGTGCCCAGGTCTTTTCTCTTCAACGCTGATTAAGTTTAAGAGAACTAAATAATTTGATAATTACAGCTTTTAATGTGACAGCCGAACAAAGCATTTTTTTCACAGAACACGATGATTCAAAGTTAAACACTTCTTAATTACAGAACCGTTGGGAGTAAGATGGAAACAACAATAGTTTTACAAACCAGGGAAAGGTAGCGATGACGATTTGTTTCTGGCTATAAATACAACTCATCATTTTTATGTAATCATATCCAGCATAATCAAAATGTAATTAGATCAACCTATAAACTAATCATGACTTGTCATAATTCGTAGCTGCCTCCACTACTCCTCATTATTGGGTAAAAGCTCAACCGTTCCACAGCAGAGCACACCATCCGAGAGCAATTAGCAAGAAGTATTCAGAAAGTTTGAAAGGATCCCCTGCCTGAAGGTGTACATATTCTACGTTTCCCTCAGAGACTCTGAGTGGGTGAGAGACAGACACAAATCCGACATACATAAAGAACTGTGCGCAGACCTTATCATTAAGGCACGGTGCGTGGGAAGAAGAAGAAATCGAAGGGGTAAGGAAACAAAGATGAGAGCGGAGGTTGACTTATACCACCCGAACAACGAGGTTCTACTCGTTACATAAAGGGAACACAAAGGCTTCTAAGGATCACTGTCATTTTTAAACAGATATCTGCGGGAACCTAACGCTTCACTTAGACTTCATTAGAATTTAGTACAGTCTTTACAGTAACAACACATAATGCCAGAGAAGAGCTTCAGATGGCATTTGTTAGACAAATGTAAACACTCTTCCTTTAATACATACTTTAAATACATGTAAAGTCACTGATTTGTCATGCAGGTAGAATTTTAGTCTGCAAACCTTAAGCAGCAAAGACTGGCATTTCAGCTATTTGCTTTTAGGCTTTTTAAATTAGCTTAGTACAAAATAAATTGGCAGTCAGACCTTTAGAGTAATTGGAGTCACTCATGTGCAGTATCTTCCTTTAATCAGTGGCAGCAACATTGAACTCGATGTGTTACAAATCCTCCTCCCCACAGAGATAACTGAACAGTGTGATCGTTCTAATTTCTCTCTCCCGTCTACAACTCGAACAGCATCTTTTACTGAACGCTTCAGCGGGTTTGCTCATTTAACACAGCAATAAGTATAATATTCCAGAAAAGAAAGCATAAACTACGTTGCACATTTCCACCACTTAGTCTCTCTTGTTTTCATTGTCCGCAGTGTCCACAATAAGTGATATTTTGACATCCAGAAAGTCTTCCGGTAAACATAACGGATCAAGCACTCTCATATAATCTGAATCATGGGAATGAAATGTCATAGTTCTCCCCCATGCCCTCAAGTAAACAGGCTGGGACTGCATTCAGAATTACCAAAAAAAGACCATCTATTTTTGTCCAGGAATGCTGGACGTTTATAATCTTTTTTTCTCTTGCTCTGGTGTTGTAGGGATAGCATTGCCCACACACACACGCACACACACACACACACACACACACACACACACACACACACACACACACACACACACACACACACATAAATATCTTTATTCAAAATGCATAGTTTTTCTGTTAAAAATAAATAATAGCTTCGTAGTTTTAATTACTGGTTCAAAATAGTGACTCAGGTTGTTGGGTTAGAGACAGGACTCACCATTTTGAACTAATTAATGACCTGGTTGATCTTCACTCAATGTCCCTTCCAGATTAAATCAGAAATGGTAAGATTGTGAGGTGGCAGCTTTGATTTGCCACACATCTGCTGCCTGCACTTCCCCAGCCTGCCTGATTGAACACACCTGCTCTCAATCATCTCCTCCTGTGTGTATTTAAGCAGTCTGTTCGCTTCCTTCCATGCCAGTTCACCTTTGTTTCTACCAGCAGGCGGTCCAGCCTTTTTTTTTTTTTCCCCAAGCTTTCTTGCCTCTAGTGATATTTTGACCTATTTTATGCTTCGACTCTGCCCCAGGCCAGTGTTTTTGGATACCTCTGGCCACTGAATTCTTGGAAACTGTCAAAGTTGTCATCTGAGTTCTGCCTGCCCAGTTGTCACAAAGATGGTGAAAGGATGCTGTATAATAGTATTAATTTCAGTGGATTTTGTGTGATAATTGTTGATTTTGTTAAATTAAAACAATAACTTTTTTAGCACCAGCTATGTTGAGATTCACACTTAGACCAAATAAATTGTCATAAAGTCAATATAAACAAACTGTTTTACACAGTGCTTCACACTGAGCGTAGTAATGGACCTGCTTTGCTGGGAAAAGCTACAGCCAACAACAGATACTGCTTTCATGAAAGGTTGTGCATGGTCTGCAACAATAGCTAGGTTGTTGTAACATCAACTTGGGTGTTAGGTCCTGATGATTCCTTGTAGAACATTTCCCAAACCATTTGGCTGTTTCATCTAGCTTTCCTTTTCCCATCATGCATTCTGGTGCCCAGGTAAGCTACACAGCT
This sequence comes from Fundulus diaphanus, assembly GCA_037039145.1. Lineage (NCBI taxonomy): Eukaryota > Metazoa > Chordata > Actinopteri > Cyprinodontiformes > Fundulidae > Fundulus > Fundulus diaphanus. Next base: position 27,307,672 of record CM073121.1, read on the forward strand.
GATCTCCCAGAAGAGGTCAGTTGACCAGACCACACCACCTTCTTCCATCGCTCTTTTGCTCTGTTCTGATGCTCACATGCCTGTGCTGCTTTTTGGCAGTGGACAGACACCCTGACGTGAGGGTCCACACAGCCTCATATGGGAAAAACTGCAGTGCTCTGTGTAATCTGACACCTTCCAGTTAGAACTAGTGTTAACTTCTTTAGGAATTTGTGCCACAATAGCTTGTATTCTGGATTGGAGCTCACGGGCCAGTCTTTCCTGTCCAAATGCATCAGGGAGCCTTCATCACCCATGACCCTGTGGCCAGTACACCAGTTCCTGTCTTATTGGCCCACTTTTGATAGATATCAACCACGGCAGCTTGGGAACATGCCACTAGAGCTGCTGTTTTAGAGATGCTCTGACCCAGTCGCTGAGCCGTCACAAATTGACTTGTCGTTCTTTCTGTATGTAACACATCAGCTTTAAGAACAAAATGTCTACTTGCTGTCTAATGTATTTCAACCACTATCGGGTCCCACGTTATTGACTTCATATGTCCGTGAATGACCACCGACATATGAAGTCAATATGTCTGATTGGAAAATGGGTCATGTACTCTGTTTTGAAAAATACATGATTTGTAAATAGATGTTTTAATGCAGAATTAAACTAAAAATAAAAATCCTCCAGGGCTAAATGGAAGAGCTGTTTTTAGCAGTTGCACCTGGACGGTTCACCTGTCCGGCACAGGGGGAAGTAGCAAGCTAAACCAAATTATGTTTTCTAAAGGGTGTAGAAGAGAATATATCATATACAAATTCATCATTTACTATCCTGAAATAAACATAATCCTGCAAGACAAAACAGTAAAAGGTGATAGTTCTGATATCTTGTGTAATTAACCGTAAGGAGAAAGCCTGGACCACATGTCCACGTCTGCAGCAGAAATGTCAAGTGAATATTACACAGATTTCATTGCAAGCATGTTATCCTCCAGCCATCTGTTCAGGAAGTAAACACTTTGTCTCCATATGAATTTGTGTGCTGTGTTAATCTGCCTTTGTGAGCAAATACAGTTGATCTCTACATCTGATATTTGCAGAATGAGTTACAATTGAATGAATCAATTTATGGTCTCCACTTAGATCACACCTGTCTCCAGCTACACAGAGATACAAGCTTCCAATTATATACATTTTAATTTATACACTAAGTTAATCATATTAGCTCTTTCTAACATGTCCATGATTTCCTGTGATAAAGCAGAGAATGCCTTGTAAATATAAAGAAAACAAATCCCTTTCTGCTCCAGCATTTTTGTGTCTAAGTTATGGTGGGAGCACAGTAATGTGGCCCTAGATCGCAGAGGAAACTCCCCAGCAGGAGGGATCTCTGTGCTCGCCTCCTCAGCAAATTTAAAATTAAATTTCTGTAAATGTTGACATTGCGATAGCTATGATAAAGAGTGTTTCAAAAACAACAAAGCATGAAAAATGTTTAAGTCTTTTACTCAGTGTGTCCAAGTAAACAGTAAGCACTGATTTCATATGTCAAAATTATAACTTTACTTTTTATAATTATTTGCAATTCTGCTTAGGTTTCTTGCTTTGTCCTACACATTTGCATCTGCTATTTGGCCATCTGTCTGTCTCTCTTCGAAGTCGGTCGTGTCTTTTCTCTCCTCTGCAGCTTTTCACCCCCCCCCACCCCTCTCCTTTTTTGCTATATCTTGTCTTTCTCAGCACTTTATTCATATCAACCGAACTCTGAAAAACATGGATCTGGTAAGCTGGTCTCTCAATACTATTGATACATTTTTTTCGACGGGTAGGCAACGAAAGGGGGACCCGTCCGGTCCTGATTTGACTTATTTTGTGAGATACACCCTAAATTCCTGGATGGAAAACGGTGTGTCTTTCGACTTTGTCATCCCTGGACGTTTGAAACTTTTACATTTGGATTGAGGATACTTGGATCTCTACTTATTGGTTTTTGTGGATTTTTGAACTATCAGCAAATACAGCGGATGTCGGTAGCCATTTTGGCCTTGATCATGCTGCCGGCTGCAAACAACGCGCTCACTATGGCTGTGAACGGACAAACCTGGAAGGTGAAAGAGCAGAGCCGAGGGCTGGATGTGCTGGAACGCAGACTGGCTTTGGTGGTTGAACTCATGGGGGAGATGGGATAAAATCTGGAAGTGTAGCGCGGAAAAGCCCAGCAATTCGGAAAATTGGATTTACCATTTGAGCCAGCAAAAGACTAAAAGCTGACAGTAAAGGCAGTGCAGCTTGCCTACATAACAAATAACATATTTGGATTTCGCCCTCCCTATCTCTACTCCTGGATTGTTATGGCGAGAATGCTCAGAAAAGCTCCCGGCTACCCCCCTCCCCCGCGGCACCTGTGGATGCTTTTTCTGAACTGTGGGCCAGCTGATAACATCAAGGACAATGGCCTCTGGAGAGTGTTCACGGAAATATAAATACTTTCATCCAAACACACTCACATAACTGATACTCATAAAACTGATGAACTTACGTACACTGACGGGCCTCAGATGTTTACCTTTCTGCATATTTGTGTCTTGTGTTATTGTGCTTTTTGTGCTATGAGGGGTTTTTTTGTCGGTTGTTTGACTCTTTATTTGTGAGAGAGTAAATTGTCAAACATCTGTCTTTTTTTTCTCCCTCCCTTTCCCCAATGTTGTTGTTATCTTCCTTCAACAGATAAGGGCAGCGCCTTGTGGACAGTTTTTGTCCTTGGCTGCAAGGCCCCAGTGAACCGTCTCCCCCCTGAAATGTTTGTGATGTTATGTTATGGTGATGGCACTGAAACAGCAATTTCCCTCTGGGATTATTAAAGTATGTCTGATTCTGATTCTGAAAACCTATTCAAACTTTAGTTTACCAACACTATGGATTTTTAATGCTATTAATTGAAAGTAATGGACTAGTGAACTGTCCAGGGTGTACCTTGCTCCTCACGTATTGGCTAAATATACGCACTGGACCTTCTCTAACCCAAAATAAGATTGAGGGGGTTAAGGGAAATGCTTCATCAAATTAGCATGACATTTAAATTCAGGTGAATTATTGTTAGTCAGTTGATACTGTATACAAAGTTCAAATTGTAGATTGTTCATTTAATTTCAGATTGTAAGGCATTTCTTTTGGCCACTAAGTTTCTATAAATACCATGACAACTGAATCCACTTGTGGAATCGTTTGAAGAATTTGTAAATGCGTGCATACAATAAAAGGCTTTTTTGACGCTTCAAACACTTTGTTGAGAACTTGTCAGATAATCTAAAATATTAATAGATTAGTGATTGCGGCAGCTGTTTGGAGAGCTTTGCTTCCAGTGTGTAACAAGAGCAGGATGTTTGTGGCTTCAGTCCTCAGTGTGAGTCATCTCCAACCACCTGCTTAATGACCAGGAAATACAGCAGTGGGGAAAATTTGTGGGAGCTTGTTACTTAGAAGAAAAACAGGAAGAAGCTTTTGTCAAAAGTGGACACTGCCAACATTGGACCTGAACCATCACAATTCTCCAGTTCTAACGGTCGACCTAAGGTTACTTGTTTAGATAATTAACATAAATAAATAAGACAAAGTAGTCCATAATGAATGAATGAATAATTTATTTCAGACAATCCAGTAATTAAATTAATAATTACACACACACACATGTATATATATACATATATATATATATATATATATATATATATATAAATAAAATTACGTATATATATACAATAAATTACGTATATATATATATATATATATATATATATATATATATATTTATGTAATTTAATGATTATGTCTGAAAAGGGGTATGAAAAAGTGAAACCTATTTAATCATGTCCCTTCTCCTTCTTTCTATAGTTATTCCCACCAACAATCTCCATAAGTCCTAGTTTACTTGTGAGTTAATACTTTTCCAAAGTCCATTAAGTAAGCAAATAAATTAATATACTGTACATATAATCATACATACACACATGTGCCTATGCACATTTACATTCAGACACTTATTTCCTACAGCCCATAGTCCACACGACCACAGATGTTGTAAAAATATGAATACACCCATGTGCAGTGGCTAATAGTACCCATTAGTGTTCACTGCCCTTCTTCCATCTCATATCTTTTGAAGAAAACCAGTTTGAGCCTTTTCCTAAACAGTATTATGGTGGGACATTGCCTTAATTCAATGTTCATTTTTTTTCCAGACTTTCACATCACTTCTGGAAATGCACATTCTCTTCATGTTTGTTGTAGAACATAAGATTTTGAAATTTTGGTTATTCCTGTAATCATACCCTCTCTCTTGTTCAACAGAAACTTTTTCATGTTATCTGGTAACTGTTTATTTCTGGCATTATACATAAACTGTGAGGTTTGAAATTCTACTAGATCTGAGAATTTTAGTAAGTAATAGTGAATTAATAATTGATTAGAGTGGTTGTGATATCCAGCCTTAATGGCTATGCAACGTGCATAGCAGTTTGAGTGATGTCCCGTAGGTGTTACCCCAGACTTTTACAAGATAGCTCAGGTCTAGTAAAATTAATGAAAAGTAGAGAATGTATAGTGCTTTTTAATTGAGAAAATACTTTCTTTTACTAAGAATTGTGATGCTTCTAGATACTTTAGTTTGAACATATCTAAAGTGAGGTTTCCAGCATATTTAGTAGTTAATAATCACACCCAAGAATTGTATTTAATTTACTCTTTCCACCTTGACCCCATCTATTATGACATTCATGTTTATATACTTTTTTATAATTATCAAATAACATGTACCTAGTTTTTTTTTTTTTTTCAAATTTAAGGACAATTTGTTTTTATCAAACCAGTCTTTTAGTTTATTCATCTCTGGAGTACAAGCACTCACCTCTACAGAAAATGTTTATATCATCGGCCAATAAAACAAACTGTAATACTTTGGAAACCTTACATTTGTCATTTACAGTTTTGGTCCCAACATTGACCCCTGGGGGACACCACAAGCAATGTCCAAGCATGAGGACTGATAATCGCCCATTGTCACAAACTGTTGCCTGTTAAATAAAGCAGCTTTGTGTAAGTTTCGACCCAAGTATTAGCTTAATTTTACATATATTAAAATATTTTTCAGGCCAATATACAGCACTTGAAACTTATCGATGTTCTGTGCAGGCCTTTCTCAAAAACTTGCCTATGTAACTTGAGAGGGTGACCCAGACCACTGCTCTAGGTCACATGACTCATTCTAAATTAGAGCAGTTTTAGCTCAGACTGCAGTAACAGAAAAACAAAACAGATATGACAGTTGCCTGATCAGTCATATTTTTGGTTTTCTAATGTAGGATTTAATCTAGGGGGGTGGATGTGGCCTTGCCTTTACAAGCAACTTCTCAATCTGCTGGTCCAAAGTTGTCTGCTATCAGATTCCAAAACACGGAGGGAGACTGATTAATTTTGCGACAGAGCAGTGTTGCCAGTGGCCTTTGGGGACAAGTAAACCTGTAAGTTACAGATGTAGCACCCCTAGTGGCTAAAAGGTACACACTGCTACTATAAATAGCTCATCATCCACTCTAGAACCACCATCTGTACACCATAATCCTCTAATTTCTTGATTAATATGTGATCAATTATGTCAAATGCTTTTTTTTAGATCAACAAATAGAATTACTGCAAACATATTTTTAACTATGGAGCTTGTTATTCCAGGACTGACAATGCAGTGGGTCTCCTTGATCTAAATCCATATAGACTTTTAGAAAGCAGAACTTAGAACTGGAAATTAGCGGAGATGAGCGGCTGAGATCTCGCGAGAGCTGTGAGCTGTGCGTAAGTAAAATGGCGGCATACATGTAGTTCAAAATTAAATCCACTCAGGTAAGTAATAACCAATAACTGAAAATTAAAAGTAAAGTTTAAACATTAACAATTGTCTCATTTTCACGAGGGAACAAACTGGAAGAAGAGACCTTGACGAGCCTGGAGAGCTACCTGGACGAGTGTTTTGACAACATCGTGATGGGGAAGAAAAAAAATCCCGCAGCCACAAACACACCTTCACTCAAACGAACCCGGTCTAGCTCTACCGGTGCCTCAACCTCCACTCTATCTCCCGACAGGAGCTACAGCGACGTCCTGGAGTCCATCGACAAAAAGCTTACCAGCCTGGACGCTCGCCTCGCCTTGGTAGAGGTGCTCCACAAAGAGTTCCAGGCTTTGAGGGAAGCGGTCGAATTTAGCCAAGCCCAGCTAGCTTCTGTTGCCGCGGAGAACGACGCGCTGAGAGGGAAAGTCACAGAGCTTACCGAGGGGTTGACGCGGCTGTCCGGCGAAAATAAGGAGATGAAAGAATCCATTCTGGACATACAGTCGCGAAGTATGAGAGACAACCTCGTCTTTGCAGGCATCCCGGAGCGCCAAGAAGAGGACCCTGAGTTTGCTATACGTGAGTTTCTCCAGCAGAAGCTGAAAATCCCGGCGGATCAGGTAAAAAACATCACCTTCCATCGCGTTCACCGGCTCGGAGGTAAGAAACCCGATAAAATCCGCCCTCGTCCGATTGTAGCCAAATTTGAGCATTATAAACAAAAAGTGTTTGTTAAAAGCTATGGCCGCGAATTGAGAGGAACGGATTTCAGTGTTAATGACCAGTTTCCTAAGGAAATCCTAGACCGTAGGCGAGTGTTATTTCCAATCAGGAAAAAATACATTAATGATGGCGTCAGAGCTAACGTTGCAGTCGACAAACTTTATATCAATGGTCAGTTGTTCAGGGATCAGAAGATCACTCCTTGGCTTTATTAGATGCACAAATGGTGGATTTATAGCTTGTCACGCTTGAAAAGAAAAAAAAAGTGTTTGGAACACGGTGATAAAAAAATAAATAAACGCACAGCTCAAGAGGACGCTTGCACGGTATGGTTGCTAGTCACGGTTGGGTACACGAGGCATGGGTGATGGTTATTTCTCTTTCATCTTTTCTCACTCTTTGCACTTTCTTAATTCTCTGTCTTTCTTTATATTATTCATCTGCTCCTCTCCTGCTGACCAGGAAATCACAAGCACGTCAGATGATGCTACCTGGGTCTTTGTATAACTATTCTTCTGAGGACATGCACTTTTCAACTTCTCACTTTCACCTATGATGAATGTAAAGTTTGTGTCATGGAATGTGCATGGAGCAGGCACCAGGGAAAAACAGCTAAAGATCTCTAACCAGCTTACAAGATTAAAGGCAGATGTTGTCTTATTGCAAGAAACCCATAAATCAGATACAACTGTAAGTGATCTTAACTCACCTGAGTTCCCTGATGTGTTTGCTGCCTGCTATAACTCTAGACAGAGAGGAGTAGCAATTTTAATCCACAAAAACGTTAGTTTTAAAATATTAGATAAAATTATCGATCCCGAAGGTAGATTCATATTAATTAAAATATCTATTCATAACCAGAAGTTATGTATTGTTAGTGTATATGGTCCAAATGTTGATGAACCCTCATTCTTCCACAAACTCTTCCATGCACTTTCAAAACACGGGGATTGTTCTCTAATTATTGGGGGTGACCTCAACTTTGGTCTAAATGAGGAAATAGACAGGCTGAATACAACAGGGTCTCAGCGTAGTTGGCAGTCATTAAATATAGTCAAACAATACATGAGTGATTTTGGTCTTTGCGATGCATGGCGTTCTCTTCATCCTAATAGTAAGCAATATACTTTTTTTTCAAATGTTCACCACTCTTATTCTCGTTTGCACTATTTCTTAATCAGCAGTTCGCTGCTGTCGGACGTTTCAGATGCTGTAATTCATCCTATCGCTATTAGTGATCATGCTCCTGTTACTTTAACCCTAACAAATAAAAAAATAACCCCACAAAACAAGAGCTGGAGATTTAATACATCGTTGCTTAAAGATGAAGATTTTAATAAATTTTTCAAAGAAGAGTGGGCTTCATACTTAGAACACAATGATCTGCCAGGCACTTCAGCATCAATACTTTGGGAAGCAGGGAAAGCAGTGATGAGAGGCCAAATAATTTCATTCTCATCTCACAAAAAGAAGTTGGAAAACAAGAAGATTCAGGAATTAGAAGAAAAACTTAAGTTACTAGAAACTTCCCTGGAAGAGGGAAAGTTGGGAAAAATCCGTAAAATAAAACTAGAATTAAACCAGTATATTGAAAAGCAAAACAAATTTCTAATAGAAAAACTTCGATTAGAAAATTTTGAACATGGCAATAAGTCAGGAAGCTTCTTAGCTAATCAGTTAAAAATAAATAAAGAGAAAACGACTATATTTGCAGTTACAGACTCCAATGGGAATACATTACATGATCCAGAATGTATAAATAACACCTTCCGTGATTTCTACAAAACTTTATACACATCACAGATAAATCCATCAGACAATGTCATCAAGCAGTTTCTGGATAAAATTACACTTCCTAAACTATCAGATAACCAAAGAACGACACTGGACTCACCGCTGACAACAGTTGAAGTTCAGGAAGCTTTAACAAGCATGCCCAATAAAAAGGCTCCAGGTCCAGACGGATTCCCTACTGAGTTTTATAAGGAGTTCTGGAGTATTCTGGCACCAACGTTTCACAGAATGTTGCAAGAAATTCAGGAAAATGGCAGATTTCCAGCTAATATGAACTCTGCCACCATCAGTCTTCTGCTTAAGCCAGGCAAAGATCCTATGTTGCCCACCAGCTATCGTCCCATATCCTTAATCAACGTGGATATTAAAATAATATGTAAAGCTTTTGCAAAACGATTAGATAAAGTCACTCCTTTCATAATCCATCCAGACCAAACTGGTTTTATCAGAGGAAGGCAGTCATCCACAAATACACGCAGATTACTTAATTTAATAGATTATTCCTACAGTACAAATAATAAAACTATTATAATGTCTTTAGATGCAGAAAAAGCATTTGATAGAGTAAACTGGAATTTTTTATTCGCTACTCTGCATAAATTTGGTTTTGGCAATTTTTTTATAAATTGGTTAAAAATTTTATACAGCTCTCCTACAGCCTGTGTCAGGACAAATAATCAAACATCTTCCAGCTTTTGTCTCCAGAGGGGCACTAGGCAAGGATGCCCACTTTCCCCCTCACTTTTTGCCATTTTTATTGAACCTCTAGCAGCAACAATTAGACAAACAAAGGTTATTAAAGGTATAAAATGCATGAATATAGAGCATAAGATTAGTCTTTATGCTGATGATGTATTACTCTATCTTCAGCACTCAAACTCTTCCCTTTCTCAAGTAATTAGATTACTAGAATCCTTCTCAAAGGTTTCTGATTACTCTATAAACTGGTCTAAATCTACAGTACTGCCAATTAATTGCTCTTTCCAAAACCCCCTAGATTTACATTTGCGCTCAGGAAACATCACATATTTGGGTATCACTGTGTCGTCTAAACTTGCAGATTTAGTAAAATCTAATCACATCCCACTTTTAAAAAAGATAGAAGATGACCTGGATAGATGGAAATCGCTTCCAATTTCACTCATGGGTAGAGTAGCTTCGATTAAAATGATGGTCTTACCTAGAATTAATTACTTATTTTCAATGATCCCCAATAAACCATCATCTGACTGGTTTAAATCTCTAGACTCTTCTATCTCTAAATTTCTTTGGAAAGATAAACCGCCCCGTATCAGCTTAAAGACGCTACAGAAAACTAAAGACAGAGGGGGACTAGATTTGCCTAACTTCCATAAGTACTACTTGGCAAATAGACTACAATATATCACTAAATGGATAAAGCAAAATCCGTTAGACGAGCCGTGGATAGATATAGAACAGAAAATATGCAATAATATCATGATTTCAGATTTGCCATTTATTAGCTCAAATATAAAACGGCATACATGCTTTAAAAATATCAATATCAGCTCTACTCTGACAGCATGGTGGGAGTTTCTTAAAATGACAAAGTCGTCACTTATCCCATGCAGTCGTACACCCATCTGGAACAACCCTGACATCCTACAAAATAATAATATGATAAACTTTACATACTGGAAGAACAAAGGTATTGAATATCTGGAACATTTACTTGATGGAACCGAGTTCATCAATTTTTCCAAACTAAATATGCAATATGGCATTAGTAAAAATAAATTTTTGGAATATGAACAACTTAAATCTATAATTAGAAAAAAATTTAAGCATATTAAAGGTGGTTTACAAATTCCAAGTAATATATTAGAGTTCCTAGATTTAAACCCCCCCAAACTACTGTCTAAATCATACAGGACACTGACTAAAATAGATGATTCAATATCTCTTCCTATTACGAAATGGGAAGAGGATCTATCAGTCAACTTTGAACAAGACTTCTGGGCTCAGATATGTCTAAGAACTTTCAAATTGACTAGTAACACCAACTTACAACTAATACAATACAAAATCCTTCACAGAGTACACTACACAGGACAAAGATTATTCAAGATGGGTCTGGCACAATCTAATATCTGTCCACACTGCATAGGCAATCATCCTGATAATTATATTCATGCGTTATGGTTATGCACACCAGTCCAGAGGTTCTGGACACAGATATGTAAGGACTTATCAAAGTGCTTGAGCTGTAAAATTACACCTTCCCCATCAGTTTGCTTGCTTGGTAATTTTGAGGAAAGTCCTCTGGGGAATAAAATAGTTTACATGGTTTTCACTGCACTATGTATCGCAAAGAAAACTATCCTCATGAATTGGAAAAGTAAGGAGAATCTCAGTATCAATCAATATAGAGATCTTTTGTTGGATCATATTAATCTTGAGACAGCATCTGCATCAACATCTGTTAGATCTCTTTGGGCTCCTTTGATTAGCACTATCACTTAGTGGGATGGGGGGCGGTGGGTTGCTTCCTGCAGGGCGCAGTGGCTGGGTGGAGGGGTTCCTGGGACTCTGGGGGCACTTGGAGTGGGGCGCTTGGTGGGTCTGACTCCAGGGTCTGTTGCCCCCATATGGGAGGAGCTTGGGAGGCCTACGGGTGGCCCACAGCACCGCTTGCGGCGCTCTTGGGGAGCTACGCGGGGACGGACGTGGGTTACTGACCTGGTAGCTGTGCTGTCGCTGGGTGGGTCCTGGGTGGGTCTGGGGGCCTGGGGTCCCTGGGGCGCGCCGCCCTCAGGCGGGGGCCCCGGCGGGGCCTCGGGGGTTCCGGTTCCGGGGGGTGTGCCGCTTGGGGTCTGGGCCGGCGTGCGCCCGGGTGTCCGCCCCTGCACGGGGCCTCTGGAGCGCTGGGGGTCCTCAGGGCCTGTTGAGCTGGTAGGGGGGCATGGTCATTAACATCTCAGGGCAGATGCTCTTCCCCTTCTTTGGGTTGGCATTCTGCTAGTGGGGGGAGGGGAGGGAGGGGGAGTAGTGACTTACCCAGCCTGGATGTCTAGTGTCGAATGTATGGTGAGATGTTTGAATGTTAGTGTTGGGGAGGGTTTAAATCTACGGGTGGTGTGTGTGTGGGGGGGGGGGGGGTTTGGTGGACGTTCTGGTGGGCTTGTGTCCGGCCCCCTGTCCCGGTCCTGGTCCGTGTAGTCTCCCGGTGCAGGTCTCACCTGGGGGGTGGGGTTTGGGATGGCTCGTGCGGGCTGGCTGGCCAGGGTCCCCCATCTTATTAATTTATTTATTTAATTATATATTATTATTATTATTATTAATAATCTTTTTTTGGGGGGGGGGGGGGTTAAATACAGTAGGCATGGGGGGTGGGCTGGGGGAGGTAGAGGTGTTGGTCCTGGTGGGTGGTTGGCTGGCGGGCCCTGCGGCCTCTCCCCGGCCCCCGGGCTATGGTGGTGCCGCTGGAGGGGCCCCTTTCTCCGGGTGGGGTTTTCGGGGAGCGGGGGTGCCTATTGGAGTCAGTAGGGGAGCTGGCTCCCTGGGTTGGCTCTCCAGTCCTTTGCTCCCCATCCCCGGACTCCTCCCTCTGCCTGCTCCATCACGCCGCCACACATGTAGGTCCTTGAGGAGAGGGCGTTACTGGAGGTTGCCACCTTTTGGTGACGTCCCTCTCCCCAATTTTATCATGCATTTTAGACACTTTCACTCCAAACATTTTCACAACGCACATCCATGTAGGCCACGATATGGGGGGGGGTGGGGGGGAAGACGTCTGGGGGGGGGGCTTATGTTGTGTGAGCCTCGCCCCGGGCGGCTCCCTTCACCCCCTCTCGCATTTAGACATTGAGGGTTCTTCTGGGTAGTTGCTTGGAGGGGGGGCGCTGGCACCAGCTCCCTTCCGGAGGGGGGGTGGGCTGTGTCGTGCACCCCCTTCGGTGCTCCCAGTTTTAAACACACCTGAGAACAACATGCAACAACACAACATCTGAGCGGGCGTAGGGAGGATCGGGGGTCTTTTGCACACCCCCGATCTCCGATCGCGGCACGGAGTCTGGGGCCTGGAGGAGGTGCGGGCCACTGGGTACGGGGTCTTGGCGGGGGGCTGTTGCGGCTGGCCGGCGGCTTACCGGATCTGGGGCTGGCGCCTCTGCTCTCCCCAGGAAGGGATGGGGGGCAGGGCTGGCTAGGGTAAGGTCGGGGTGGGAGGGGGTTTATTAGGTATATAGTGGGTGATGGGGGGCTCTGGTCGGATGGCCCGAGCGGGTCGTGTCGGCCCCCCCTCTTTGGGGGGCCTGGTCCGGGGGGCGCCTGGTCCGGGGGCGGGGCCGGGGGTCGGGCACAGGCAGTCGTATTGTTGAATTGTGGTGACCCCCCCCCCCCACTTGGGTTTTTTGGATGTGAATGCTATGTGGGAATGTGTGTAAAGCGTCCTTTTTTTAATTTATTTTTTTATTTTATTTATTTATTTTATTTATTTATTTATTTATTTTTTTGGTGTCTGTGTGTGGCGAGTGGGGCACAAGGGAGGGATGGTGTGAATGATTTTTTTTTTTTTTTTTTTTTTTTTTTTTTTTTTCCCCAGGTTTGGGTTCGGTCAGCTCCCTCTCCCAAGATCATCTCAAGTCTCCGCTAGGTGCGGAGCCCATCCCCCCACGTCCTACCCTCCTCCGCTGCGTTGGCGGGCGCCTGGACCCTCTGGCGCGTTGACGGTCCTCGGGTTTGGGGCGGGTTCCCGGGTGGGCGCCGGCCCATTCCCGGCGGTGGCTTCGCGGGACCTGGCCCCCCGGGGGGTGGCCGGGGCCCCTGCCGCGGGGGCGGGGCGCCCCTGGGGCCTCTGGCCCCCAGGGCTCATGGCCGGGACCACTTCAGCGGGGCCGGCTGCCGGCGGAGCCCACGGGCTCGTCCCCGCGGCTCTTGGGGGCGTCGGCATTGCGGTGGCTGGGGGATTTCCTCGGGGTCGTCTCTCCTCTTTCCTCGGGGGGGGTTGTACATTTCCTGTGAAGGCCCCTCTCGGGCGCACTGCTTTGGGGGCCTCTTTGGGAGTCCGGGGTTATGGGTCCCCTGACCCCTGCCTCTGTGCTCGGGGAAGGTGGGTCTTCGGTTCTCCACAATCACTATCGAGCTATTTCCTTCTGTATAATTTTCACCTAAACTAGTGCACTCTCACAATCTCCCACAGGTGCTGGGTCCCAGGTATTAAATGTTCACTTATATACAGAAAGGCTATAATTTATTTACTTTCTTTTACCTTTTTTTTTTTAGGTATCACATTACACATGTCAGCTTAAATAATAATACATATGATTTAGCAATGGTATCAAGGTGTTACACGATTGTATCTGTTGCTTTATGTCTGTTGGTTGTGCTGTTCTTTTTGTGTCTCTTTCCAGGTGATGGAGCAGACAGAGGAAGTTTTATCATTCTCTTCCTTTTATCTCTTCTTTCTTTCACCTCTTCTTTCTCTTTTTTTTTTTTTTTTTTCTCTTCTTGTTTTTCTTTTACTCTCCTACTTTCCCATTGTAGTGTCCATATAATTTGAAATTCTCCCTGCAGGAATCACAATAAAGCTATTTACACGCACAAATCAAGCGGAGCATTATGGCGAAAGCTGTTTGCTCCACTTGTGAAAGTAAAATCTGTCGAGCTCTATTTGGCATTAAGATATCAATTTTTATTGCCACATTGCTAGACAGGACACTGGGGAAAAAAAAAAAAAAAAGAAAGCAGTTTGTGCCTATCAATGAAATTGTCCAGTCTGTTAATAAAGAGTTTTTCTAAAATCTTGGAAAATTGTGGAAGCAGTGAAATAGGCCTTTAGTTTGTGATTTGGTGTCTATATCCAGTTTTGTATAATGATATGATTTTTGCAGTTTTCATTTTGTTTGTGAATTTACTGGTTTGGAAAGAGAGGTTACAGATATGAGTCAGAGGTTTAACAATTGCATCAATAACTGTTTTGACTGTTGTCAAATCAATGTTGTCACAGTCAGTGGACCGTTTATTTTTCCATTTGTTAACAACAGCTATGGTCTCTCTGTCTTCCACTGCTGTGAGAAACATTGAATTTGGATTTTTGTTGTTGTGAGTACCTAATTGTAGCTATCTGCTATCCCAGGATCAGCAATTTTTTCTGCCAGTTTTTCAGTCAACACTTATGAAAAACTTGTTAAATGTGTGTACCACTATGGACATATCTTTAATAATTATGTTGTAGTCTTTATGTCTATTTTATGTCTCTGCGGTTCTATATTTTAAGAATTCTCAGTATAGTGTTATTTTTATTGTGTTATATTTGCAGACATTCTACAATCCTTTTGTGATCCATGATGTATCATAATATTTACCTTTATTGGTTTATTTTTTTATTGGACAATATTCATCATACATAAATCTGAAAATGTTAAGGTATGTTTCATAACAATACGAAGACATTGTACACCCAGTACACCCTATTTCTCCATAAATGTACATGGGTAAGCAAAATACCAACAGTATAATGTCTCTTTTACCTTCCAATTATTTTGTTATTCATATGTCAAATCCTCAGAGTGTTATCAGCAGTCTTGAAAAGTTTGGTAATAAAAACTGGTCTTGTTTTTTTTTTTTTTGATGAGTTCAGTTTTGTACTTCAGGAATGTCTTAATCAAATCCCAGAAAAATGGATTTCTCATTGCAGGATTGTCAGATGACGTGGCCACAGGTGTATAAAATCCAGCACCTATAGGCATGCAGACTTCTTCTACAACATTATTGAGAGATTGGTACCCCTCAAGAGTTAAGTGAACTCCAGGGTTGTAGTGTGATAACATGCCACCTGTGTGATAAATTCATTTCAGTTAGACAACAATAATGGCTCTCTTTCTGGCATAAATAAAACCAGAAGTGTCATGATTTAGGTTGTTGTTTTTCTTTTGGACTTTTCCAGGCTTTTCTTGAATCTGCCACTCAGTCACCAGTCAATTATTCCAGATCAGCTCCACCTGCTGCCATTAATTACTTCTAACTCAGCTCCCAGTCTATATATACCTGTCTCAGTCAACGCATCCCTGCCAGAACGTCTCTTCTCATCTCATCCAGTGTGATGTGCCCTGCCTCTACCAGTTCATGTGTGCTCAGCCAGCTGGACTCTTCTGTTAAAAGCCTGTGTCTGCGTCCTGCAGTTCTGCCTGTTTCCCCGTTAGTTCCAGTCGCTTGCTCTGCCCGTTCTGATGGTTCCCTGGTCTACATCACCTGTTCTGGTCTATCACTACCTGCATCTTCCGGTCCCCTGCTCATCCCTGCCTGCCTGCACCATCTGCCATGATTCATTCTGTCAAGTCTGGTTCTGCTTGCCTGCCTCACCTGCTAAAACTCACTCCCTTCAATAAACCTTTTAAAAATGTATCTCCGTGTCCGGCTGGATATCGGGTTCACCAGCACTAGTCATTACACTAAGGATTAATGGTGAAGTAAGTTAAGTTCAAATTAATTTTACCAAATTTATTTATAGGACTAAGACTCAGTATTGGCAAATGGTGTTTTAAATGACTCTGGTTTGTATCTTGGAAGAAAATTCCTGATGGGGAAATCTGTTTTTCAGTTGCTGTCAAACACGAATACATTACCCTACACACCCCAAAAAACGTTGGCCACCCTTATGAACATAGTTCCCTTAACCATATAAAGCAGATGGTTTGATGACACTGCATATATTTGCAGTTAATACTAAGTCTATGAAATGGAACTTTTCAATTGCTAAAATGTATCACAGCAAACTGAAGTCACAGAGTTGATTAGAATTAGTTTTTTGTTTTTTTTCAACCATTTGATAAAAGGTTTTAAATACAACAACATTTTATCTCAAACCCGCCAGCTTCATTTTACGTGTTTAAAGCCTGAACTTATCACAGTCCCTTGATTCCCACTACAACAAACTCTGGGTCTTTCCTGACCTTCATGTCTCCAGTTGGCATGCTGCGCATGTTTTCCCATCCAGCCAAGTATACAAAGCACATATTCAGACTTGTGCCTCCCACTGCACCCATGCAGCGCTGCATACAAACTCCCAGGACGCTCTATAGCGAGTCAGTATTTGCTGAAATCATTAATTTGTTGGGACATTCATGAGATAATTGTCACATACAGTAACTGGAGCAATCACTTCAAAATCTCCCAAGATTCAATTTTCATTTCCGGAAAACTGATATTTCCAGTCACGTAACCTTCTCCAGGATTTCATCTTTATCAAATTAAAACACCATGGCATCAATGCATTTCGCACTAAAAGCCTCCGATAAACCCCAGGCTATAAACTGATCATATAAAATAAATCCAACAGATCTTTCCATCTCTGTCATTGTCTTACTCTGAACTGCATTGAAGAATGTGTGTGATAACAATACGTCAAAGACACCCCGTGTTATTTAGGTGTCATTTTAAATCTTAGCAAGCAATGATTCAAACCAAAGACAGCCACCTTCAAACTGGCACAGAAAGAGCGTATCATACTTAAGGTCAATTATGCTCACAAAAAGATTAAGGCAGAAGCAGAAGATAAGCCATCAGTCATAGCTCCAATATATTTTGACAGATAGCATTTCATGCCCTGAGAGAAAGGACTCAATGTTCACACATACTACTAGAGAGACTGGCAGTGGTGTGCAACAGGATGTGACTTTACTTAGCTGACCATGTATGTCTGTTTCCTGTCTTGAAACATGATAAATAGTGTAGGCCAATGAGGAAAACCCAAAAAGAAATTTAAGGAAACCACTATAAGGAGGTAGAGAAAAAGCCCAGCTGAAGGGAACTGAAGGGAGACAAACGGAGAATGAGACGAATCTATGCAATTATCGTTTTAGCTGTCCGAGAGCCCTTGGCTTAGGGAAAATCCATCAAGTCATTTCATTAGGAAAAACCTCAGCAGTGAAAAGATGCAGACACAATGGGACCACTTTCTGGAGAATTGTGGTTAACACATGAATAAGCCTCTCTCACAGAGGTCAAATGAACATGCAAGCAGCAAAAAAGGAACACTCGATAAGAAGGACTGAGAAAGATCTGAAAGGGCAAAACACATTATTTTTTATTTTTATTTTTTATCCAAAGGGTATTGTGCACATGGGAATACTAAAGACAATACAGATGATCTCTAAAAACTATGATTGTATAATTTTTAGAAATACTGTACATTTTGCCCCTTCTCTGCAAGAATTTACAAAAAAAATTTGTTTAGTTTTTTTTCTGCGTAAAATGATTAACAAATGCTATTTATTTATTCATTAGTGAGTTCTAATATAACACATTAACAAGTCAATTCAAGTCAGTCTAAGAAGTTGCAGAACCTTGAAAATGTTTTTGAAGCCTTTAACTTTATTAAGTTTTGCAACTTTAAAACCATAAAGTACAATTTACTTTAGTTGGATTTCATCTAATAGACAAAAACAAATAGAATCCATTACTGCGAATAAACGAAAAATATACATGGTCTGCAATTAAAAACCTTAATATGCTTTGATCTCTAGATTATACCATTGACTCTGGCTGCATGTTGAGCATCAATGTTCTGATGGAAGTTGACTTTCTATTCCAATCTCAAGTCTTTTGTTGCCCCTAACATGTTTCCTCTGTTTAGCTTTCATGACCTCTGACCAGCTTCTCTATCTCTACTGAAGAAAAGTATCTCCATCATGTTGCTGCAATCGTCTTCCTTCATTGTGGGGAAAGTGTATCCCAGGCTCACATTGAATACAGCGCTGCAAGGAACCCGAATAATTAAAAATCAGTGTTCCCACTCATATCAGTTACATGCGGTTGCGAGTCCGGTTACCGAGACTGCAACTGAATCCCCGCACCAACTTAGCTAGCTTGACTATCCATCCATCCATCCATCCATTTTCTGACCCGCTTAATCCCTCATGGGGTCGCTGGGGGTGCTGGTGCCTATCTCCAGCGTTCACTGGGCGAGAGGCGGGGTACACCCTGGACAGGTCGCCAGTCTGTCGCAGGGCAACACAGAAACAAACAGGACAAAC
Source organism: Fundulus diaphanus (assembly GCA_037039145.1). Classification (NCBI taxonomy): domain Eukaryota; kingdom Metazoa; phylum Chordata; class Actinopteri; order Cyprinodontiformes; family Fundulidae; genus Fundulus; species Fundulus diaphanus. The sequence continues at coordinate 27,326,052 of CM073121.1, forward strand.
AACCATTCATGCACACACTCACACCTAAGGACAATTTAGAGAAGCCAATTAACCTAACAATCATGTTTTTGGACTGTGGGAGGAAGCCAGAGTGCCTGGAGAGAACCCACGCATGCACAGGGAGAACATGCAAACTCCATGAAGAAAGACCCAGGGTTAGATTTGAACCCTGAACCTTCTGGACTTTTGGAGGATGAGATAGGATATTTAAAGGAGAAGTCCGGTCAAAATCAGAATTCAAACTGCTGAAAGTACTTTAAATATAAAACTACTACGTACTGTGCAAAAAATTATAAGTTTTTTTAATTAATAATAATTCTCATTTAATCATGTTTATGTGGAGGAATCCATCTTGGTCAAGAATAGTACTGTCACCTCCCATTTTTTGACGTCACTCGGCGGACCCGCTGTTGAGCAAGTTTCAACGCTCTGTTTGTCACGGCGCACTATTTTCCAAGATCAAACTCAGTCGGGTCCTACAGTATATATCTATACACGCGTGTGTGTGTGTGTGTGTGCGCGCTCCGCGCAGCACGGCTTTGCCGGCACACACACACACACACAGCGGAGGAGAGATCGCTGAAGTGACTTAAGTTAGCTGATTATTATAGTATAAGTATTAAAATATAAGAGCATTCCAGCACATGCTGGGCTGAGCACGGCTTTGCACCGGCGCTGCAGCTGAGCGCGCGCACACACACACACACACACACACAGCGGAGGAGAGATCGCTGAAGTGACTGTGTTGAAATAAGCAATGTTTTTTCCTCTTTTACCAGTTGTGTTGGAACATCCGATGGCCATGCACGTGGGCATTGTTGCTTCAGCAATAGCTCTTGGGAATGTCAGCGGTGAAGTCCTCTGGAAATCCGAAATAATTATTGATGATCGCAGCTGTGTAGAATGGCTCCTATTGACTTTGCATGGAAAGCGGAGAGAAATACTGTCGCCGCTTCCGCTCTTCCACGTCGCAGGATGTGATGTCAAACGCCCCTTACTGCCCATATTTGGGCAGTCATGTCAGCCCCCATACACAGTGATTCAGACGACAATTTATGTTTTTATTTTCTTATTGATTAAAGATAAGTTCATTAAATAACCACAAATGTATTAGTTTTAGTTATAGCTAATGATACCCTGATTTTTCCTTGTTGACCGGACTTCCCCTTTAAGCAAACGGATAAGGAGTTTGCCCTAAAACTGAATGCCGGCTGTTTTTTAATCATTTAAGAGGGATAGCAACAGAAAGGACCACATGAACTTCTGTTCTCGCCAGCAGCATTTCTGCAGCCAGAGCTGCAGCTACAGCTGTTTTCCTAGCAGCAGTGTGAGTCGGGGTTTGCGGAAAACCGGAACTGGATCAGGACAGCAACCGCACCGCATTCAATGTGACCCCAGAGTTACCTGCTCTTACCTCCTCAGGGTGATCGCATGAATAAAATCTTACTGATCCACTCTGGTCTTATTACTCTCTACTGAGGCCTTCCTCTTCTCATCATAAACTTGTATGCAGGTAGCTTCTTATGCCTCTCAGCCATGTTCAAAGTATACGGTGAGAGCAGCAGAGCTAAAATGAACGGCTAACGCCAAAGCTAGGCTAAGCTAACCACTAAGCTAACCGGATACATAAACACTAGAAGTGCGCAGCCAGCAAGCAGAAACTAACAAGGAACGAGCATGCATATTGGTGTTACGTGAGTGTGTCAGAATAATTGGCATGTGGGACAACCAATAGGTAAGGTGATACCCTCGTAACTTGAGGGACAGAGGGGGGTGGCGGCAGGACCAAACATCTGACCAACCCCCGTCCTTCGGTGCGAATGGTCAGAGTTTTTACAGGCCTGAAGCTTTCAGACAGATCTAATTTTTAACCACCTTTTTCTGAAGACATAATGTATTGACTATCAGGATGTTGGGACAATTTTACCCAGTATAACAAAAAGTGTTTCTGAACAGGATTAGCAACTATAGCTTTCATCGTAATGATAAATGACATGAATGAGTCAGAGTTAAATACAAGCAGGAGCTCAGACAGTAGCTACAGCCTTAGAGGCAAAACTACTGTGACTGATAGCATGAAGAAACTAATATAAAAGGCTTTCTGGATTACTTAAAACAGTGTCCTATTTACATGTGTATCATTCACAAAAGAAAAATAACTGGAGGCTGACAGAGGCAGACAGATCCAAGGGGCTAGGCAAGGCTCATGGTTGAGAAAACAGTCCAGGTTGTGTCCAGAAAACAGCAAGCAGCATAGATGTCCAACAGGGACTAGGCAGGGCAGCAAAATCTGTGAAGACATGGTCGAGGTCAAAACTTGGAGTCAGGAAGGGAAAAACGCTGGACATCTACTTGCTCAAGACTTTTTAAAATCTTGCCCAGAATGACCGGAAAACTGCAGTATAAAAGACAATTTGAACTTCATTACGAACTTTCCAGTTAGACCGTAATTATGATACAATACAATGAGTGAAAATGTATCTATCTAACCTTTATCAAAAACCTATATTTTTTCCATGTGAACCGTTACATAAAAGAAAGACAAATATTTCAGTGTTGCACAGATCAATCAAATTCTTCCCAAATAGAACGTGATGCCAGTAACACATTGTAAAATGTTTTGACCAGATTTGACAGTTTATTAAATGCACAACTGACATTCTATGAGATTCTCACATTTTAAAATTAAGATTCGTGTAAGTGGACAGGTCACAGCTACTTCCAAATCTTCCCACAATGGGGAAATTTGGGAGTGACATAAACACATAGACAGAGGTCTAGTAATGGATTTAGTTAAGATTAGTAATAAATAGCAAGCTAAATTTAAAGTGAAGTTCTAAAGCAAAAGAGGATGAACTTATTGGAGAGGGAAAAAGTGAAAAATATTTTCCTCAATTATTGATAATACGGTTTTACAGAAAAATATGATACAACTATGCGATATGTATGACTGTATTAGCAAACGCTCAGAGCAGTTAAAGCGTGTGCAAATGAAAATTGGTATCAGAGAGGCTTTCTAAATTATGTTATAACCTGCACAATGAGTTCAGCTGCAGCTGGTAGTGTCTTTCAAGGGTTACAAAGAACAAATTAAAAATATACAACATAACTGAAATTTTGATGATTGAAAAATTCGAAATAAATTAAGTAATATCCAGGAAAAGCACAAGTAAAAAAATCTGAGTAAATATAAAGGATGAGTATCATTCATCTGTTAGAAAATGTGGATGTTTTAAGGAATGATGAGAAATTTTTTTTTTGTTTTTTTTACATCATCCGTATAACACTAATAAAATTATTCCAGGTGTTAAAATTAGACTATAAACACTAGTATCACCAAGATCAGAAAACTCTGCTGGATATAACCTTTGCACCTGCAAACTATACTGCATGAGAAACTGTCATGTCACTTTGATGGCTGCAGACACGGGCTCAGAAAAGAGTCCTGAGCAAAGACCACAACTGTGACATAACTGGAGGTATTACTGATGCTTTGATGCATATTTGACAAAAATGCTGCTTTTTCTACTTCTATGTTTTTAAGTTTGTATTTTTCTTGTGAGATTTTCAACACAACGGCAGGCCTCGGTATGCATTACTCATAATATCATAACACCATGACCTAACAGGCACATTATGTATGCTTTACAATATCTCCCCCACTGAAACTGTACAATAAGGTGTATCATTAGACTCCCAGTGATGCACCTCATAAACAAACAATGACCAGGTTAAAACCTGCAGGCCTAATGAGCAACGGAGGACAAAACTTCTTAATGTAAAACTGCAACATTTCAGCAGTCGGCATGGAGGGCTGATGTAACATAGTTGTTAAGGTGCATTTCTCTGAACAAGTTTTTACTGTGCAGTCGATATTATATATTATATAGTACATTTATTCACATTTTAAAGGGTTATTGGAAATAACAAATAAACTAAAAACCTTTTTTTTCTTTCTGTCCGCATTGCTTGCTGGTAGCGTGTTGGTGACCTGTGCTGACAGAGAGAGTGAGAACTTTGCTTCGGTTTTCTTCTGATATTTCCCTTGTTTTCCTAACAGTCTTTATTGGTACCAAATTTACATCTAGGGGTTATAGTTTATTTTCTAGTGATTACAGCACTGTCTGTTAGAGGAAAAGGTGTCTCTGGGGGCCCTGTCCCCAGAGGTGTCAAAAGTACTCACATTTGTCAAAATCCAATTAAAAGAAGTGGAAGCTTTCACAAGACACATCAACTCGGTGGACAGCAACATCAAGTTTACCAGAGAGGATGCTAACGACAACAAGCTACATTTTCTGGACTGTTTGGTGAGCATGAAAGGAGATGGAAACCTCAACATTGAAATGTATAGGAAACCCACTCACAGACCAATATCTTTATTTTGACTCATACCACCCACTGGAGTACAAACTTTCTGTCATCAGAACCTTACAAAACTGGGCCGAGCACCCTAGATACTAGGGTTTAAAATACTTCTGCAGAAGTAAAAGTATCAACAAATTTTTTTCACTCAAGTAAAAGTATAAAAGTACTGATTTCAAACTACTTAAAGTATTAAAGTAAAAGTAATTTAAGCATTAAGGACAAAAGCTTAAGGCCCCTGAGTCTGTGAACATCCGCCATACTCAAGGTGGACTCTGCGCAGACTCCGTGCAGACAGACAAACCCAGAGCTCGATTTTTATGTCCGCGTATGCGGTGTCAAACTATAAACTGTTCAGCAGCAAGAAGTCTGCACATCATGGCGTATTTAGGCTATTTTTAGGGGTGCTCAAGCACCCCTAAATCTTAGCTCAGCACCCCTAAAAAATTACTGTTTCAGAGTATTCCTGCGTGTCGGTTCGGCTCTGCCAGACATACGTACATGCACAGGTTCGCCCGAAGTGCCTCTGTGTGAAGCGCTCGGCATTGCCACGGTGTCATTTCAACGCTGCTGTGCGCCAGCGGGGGCAGGGCCTGGCGCTCCACGCAGCCAATCACTAATGCGTCTGGCCTTTGATTGACAAGGTAGACACCCCCCTTTAACTCCACTCTCATTGGTTGTGCTGCCTTAAATCCTGCCTTGCCTCTTCCTGATTGGCTGTTTTCTATTGCGTGTGTGCGTGCCTGTGCGTGCATGCATGGAGCGCGAGATTTAAGTGTTCATTCATACTGGGATACTGCGGTTACTACAATTAATACTAGGCTACGAACCATCAGACCGGTCAGACCGGTGCTGCTGAGGGGGAAGCTGGATGACGCTGGAGTGGACAAACATCTGGCTGACTGGACCATCGACTATCTCACTGACCGCCCTCAGCACGTGCGGCTGAACGGCTGTCAGAGTCAGAGGTGCCACTATGCAGCATCGGGGCCCCCCAGGGCACTGTCCTGTCTCCGTTTCTTTTCACCCTCTACACCTCGGACTTTACTTACAACACGGACAGCTGCCATCTTCAGAAGTTCTCTGATGACTTGGCCATTGTGGGCTGTGTGTCTGAGGGGAACGAGCTGGAGTACCGGTCAGTCATCATGAACTTTGTGGACTGGTGTGAGAAGAACCATCTGTGTTTAAACACCAGCAAGACCAAGGAGATGGTGATCGACTTCAGGAGAAGACCCCCACCTCACTCACCTGTGAACATCCAGGGGCAGGACATAGAAACTGTGGAGAGTTTCAAATACCTGTGTGTTCACATCAACAATAAGCTGGACTGGACTCATAACACAGACGCTCTGTATAAGAAGGGCCAGAGCCGCCTCCACCTCCTGAGGAGGCTGAGGTCCTTTGGAGTGAGCCGGCCTCTGCTTAAGACTTTTTATGACTCTGTGGTGGCCTCAGCCCTCCTCTGTGCTGTTGTCTGCTGGGCCCCAGGCAGCGTAGAGCGGGACAGAAAGAGGCTGAATAAGCTGGTGAGGAAGGCCACTTCTGTCCTGGGCTGCACTCTGCACTCTGTGGAGGAAGTAGCTGAGAGGAGGGTGTTGTCCAAGCTCACATCCATCATGGACAACACCTTCCACCCCCTGCACCAGACTGTAGAGGAGCTGAGCAGCTCCTTTAGTGCCAGACTTAGACACCCTGTCTGTAAAAAGGAGCGTTACCGCAGGTCATTCATCCCTGCTGCCATCAGATTATACAATGCTGCACTATAACTGTAACCAAACTGTAATTATAACTGTAACCACAACTGTAACCATAACTGTAACTGTAATGACCTATGTGCAATATCTAATGTGCAATTATATTTAATACACTGTGCAATATTACTGAAAGAAGTGACTTCTGCTGCTATTACACCTGAATATATGTCAATACACATGTATATAAGTCACCATGAATGTACATAAGATATCCTCTGCCTTATTTCTATTTTTGTATTTTTATTCTTATTTTCTTATCTACTTCTTTTTGATCCACTGTATAAACGAGGACACACTGTATATACCTGACACACCTTGTCCTACTTTTGGCACCTTTTTCTGATTACTGATTACTGAGCCAATGTGACATGTGAATTTCTCCAATGTGAGATCAATAAAGCCTATCTTATCTTATCTTATCTTATCTTACTGGAGAGTGCCCCTCCTGGGGACTTCCTCGTTTTGCTGGGGGACTTCAACGCTCACGTGGGCAATGACAGTGGGACCTGGAGGGGCGTGGTTGGGAGGAACGGCCCACCTGATCTGAACTCGAGTGGTGTTCTGTTGTTGGACTTCTGTGATCGCCATGGATTGTCCATAACGAACACCATGTTCAAGCATAAGGGTGTCCATATGTGCTCTTGGCACCAGGACACCCTAGGCCGTAGTTCAATGATGTTCTTTGTTGTTGTTTCATCTGACCTGCGGCTGCATGTCTTGGACACTCGGCTGAAGAGAGGGGCGGAGCCGACCACTACCTGGTGGTGAGCTGGCTCCATTGTTGGGAGAGGGAGCCGGTCAGACCTGGTAGGCCCAAACGTATTGTGAGGGTTTGCTGGGAACGTCTGGCAGAGTCCCCCGTGAGACAGAGCTTTAACTCCCACCTCCGGGAGAGCTTTGAACACGTCCCGAGAGAGGACCATGTTCTGCGCCTCTATTGTTGAGGCGGCTAGTCGGAGCTGTGGCCGCAAGGTTGTCGGTGCATGTCGCGGCGGCAACCCTCGAACACGCTGGTGGACACCAGCGGTGAGGGAAGCTGTCAAGCTGAAGAAGGAGTCCTATCAGGCTTTACTGGCCTGTGGGACTCCGGAACCAGCTGATATGTACCGACAGTCAAAGCGGCAGGCGGCTCGGCTGGTCGCTGAGGCAAAAACTCGGGCATGGGAAGAGTTCAGAGAGGCCATGGAGAAAGACTTCCATACGGCTTTGAAGCGATTCAGGTCCACTATCCGGCATCTCGGGAGGGGGAAGCAGTGCAGTACCAACCCTGTTTATCGACTCGGGATGTCGTGCGTCAGTGGGCGGAATACTTCGAAGACCTCCTTAATCCCACCAATGCGTCTTCCATTGAGGAAGCAGAGCCTGAGGACTCTGGGTCGGGTTCTCCCATTTCTGGTGCTGAGGTTGCCGAGGTGGTTAAAAAGCTCCTCGGTGGCAAGGCCCTGGGGGTGGATGAGATTCGCCCTGGGTACCTTAAGGCTCTGGATGTTGTGTGTGGGGCTGTGTTGGTTAACGCGGAAGTCTGGTCCGCGGCTCTGCAGCATTGTGTGGACATCGGGGGCAGTTCCCCTGGATTGGCAGACTGGGGTGGTGGTCCCCCTATTTAAAAAGGGGGACCGGATGGTGTGTTCCAACTACAGAGGAATCTCACTCTTAAGCCTCCCTGGTAAGGTCTATTCCGGGGTTCTGGAAAGGAGGGTCCGTCGGATAGTCGAATCTCGGATTCAGGAAGAGCAGTGTGGTTTTCGTCCTGGCCGTGGAACACTCGATCAGCTCTACACCCTCAGCAGGATCCTGGAGGGGGCATGGGAGTTTGCCCAACCAGTCTACATGTGTTTTGTGGATCTGGAGAAGTCATTCGACCGTGTCCCTCGGGGGGTCCTGTGGGGGGTACTCCGGGAGTATGGAGTACCGGGCCCTTTGATAAGGGCTGTCAGGTCTCTGTAGGACCGGTGTCAGAGTCTGGTCCGCATTGCCTGCAGTAAGTCAGACTCGTTTCCGGTGAGAGTTGGACTCCGCCAAGGCTGCCCTTTGTCACTGATTCTGTTCATAACTTTTATGGACAGAATTTCTAGGTGCAGCCAAGGTGTTGAGGGGATCCGTTTTGGTGGCATTAGGATTGCGTCTCTGCTATTCGCGGATGAAGTGGTCCAATTGGCTTCATCAGGGCGTGATCTACAGCTCTCACTAGAGCGGTTCGCAGCCGAGTGTGAAGCGGCCAGGATGAGAATCAATGTCTCCAAATCCGGGACCATGGTCTTGAGCCGGAAAAGGGTAGAGTGCCTTCTCTGGGGTGGGGAGGATGTGCTACCCCTAGTGGAGGAGTTTAAGTATCTTGGGGTCTTGTTCACGAATGAGGGAAAGATGGAGTGGGAGATCGACAGGAGCCAGTTGAGGTTGCTCGGGCATCTGGTTAGGATGCCTCCTGGACGCCTCCCTGGTGAGGTGTTCCGGGCACGTCCCACCGGGAGGAGACCCAGAGGAAGACCCAGTACACGCTGGAGGGACTATGTTTCTCGGCTGGCCTGGGAACGCCTTGGGATTCCCCCGGAGGAGCTGGCCCAAGTGGCCGGGGAGAGGGACGTCTGGGCCTCCCTACTGAAGCTGCTACCCCCGCGACCCGACCCCGGATAAGCGGAAGACGATGGATTGATGGATGGACCTTTTTTGTTTTCTGATTTTTTAAATCTTTTGTGATGATCCATCCTTCCTTCCTTCCTTCCTTCCTTCCTCCCTACCTTTCTTTCTTTCTTTCTTTCTTTTTTCCTTCCTTCCTTCAATTATGAAAATCTATTACATCCATCCATTTTCTATGCTCTGTATAATGCAGATCAATATCAAATATTTGACCTTTCACCTACAAGAATTGCCAAGTGCCATCAATTTCTTCTTTGCCCACAGGTCCAGCCGACAAAATCTATAATTACAAACAAGTGGCCTACAGAGATCTCCAAAACATAAAAAATAAATGGCACAGCTCGTTTTTATGGTCCTGTAGGAAACCTGCCAACAGATGTGAGAGGTTCCTCGTGAGACGAGACAAAGGAAACATTTTGTTAAGCTTATATTCATAATTTAATTTTCCTAATTTGAAAGACCATAAGGGTGTTAAATAATTTGTCGCTTACTGTGAAATTTATATTCTGATTACTGATTTATTAAACCTTGAACACAAACCTGTTGTTTTAATCAATTGAACGATTACGTGTGGTCGAAAATCTAGTAATGTCAGAACAGCCTCGGTCATAGGTTTTTATGTCCAAATAGATAGCCCTGTGAAGGACTGGTGAGCTCTTCATGGATTTTACTGTGGTATATGCACAATACTGGCAAGAATATATTGTAACAGAAGAAAAATGATAAAGGGACTGTTTGTCATCTTGTTTTTACAACAGCAAATGCAGATGGTATAGTGTGCACATTTCTTGTACACATGGATTAATAATTATAAATTATTCAGCAAAATGTTTTGGTTTTTTCTATTTTACTAGAAAAGCAACTGAGCCCTGCAAAAGGCCCTATTGTGCAACCAAATGAGATAACAGGATGGGTTTCCTCTCACTGAAATTGAAGTCATAGCAGAGTTCAACCATCACTGATTGCCTCTGCCTGGGCTCTATACACAGATTTATCTGTATCAGACCTTACCGGTATGTGTTCCATGTTTCCGTCTCCTTTTGCTGCTGATGGATATTTAGGAAAGAACAGATTAAAGAAACTACACTTACAAGCAAGGAAAAATTATGTTAAATTAATTATTCTCTTTAAATAACAAAAATGTTTTGTGTACAGTTTTTCCCACAGAAGATAAATCATCTCCATAATCATTTTATCAGAAGAGTCAAAATTATTTGGAGAAATCCTTCTCCAAACATCCGATAGAGTCCAATGACAGCAGAAATTGTGACTGTTTAATTTTCTAAAACATGCTTTATTTCTTTCCCTGGAATTTGTCAAATTCTTCATTCTCTTATAGTTTTATAAAGATACATTTAATTTATGGGTGAAACCAATCATTCACTCAATACAGGCATGTCCAACTCCAGTCCTCGAGAGCCGATCTCTTGCATGTTTTAGATCTGTCCCTGTCCCTGCCCCAACCCATCCATCCATCCATTTTCCTACACACTTATCCCTGCTGGGGTCACGAGGGGTGCTGGTGCCTATCTCCAGCTGTCAATGGGCGAGAGGCGGGGTACACCCTGGACATGTCGCCAGTATATCGCACAACCCTGCCCCAACCCATCTGATTCATATGAATGAGTTACCTTTTCAGTCTGTCATCAAGGACGGCAGAGGCCTACTAATTAAAGATATAGTGGACGATCTTCTTTTCGCTTCAGGTTCTTAGTTGTTGCATATGCCAATCATTGTGATGTGATCACCTAACACCAATATGCGTACTTGTTCCTCGCTAGTTTCCTCTTGCTAAGCATGCACACTTCTAGTGTTTATGGGGAGTGGTGGCCTAGTGGGGGGAGTGGTGGCCTAGTGGTTAGAGCACAGAGCTTCGGTCCCAGAGGTTCTGAGTTCAACGCCCACAAGCTGCCATTCTGGGTCCCTGAGCAAGACCCTTAACCCCCAATTGCGCCGCACAGTGGCAGCCCACTGCTCCCCAAGGGGATGGGTTAAGATGCAGAAGTGAATTTCTCCATTGTGAGATCAATAAAGTTCAATTATTATTATTATTATTATCCAGTTAGATTTGGAAGCATAAAAATGCAGGTAAAAATCTGAAAACTTGTGTTCGACATCTAATCTGGGTAGCTGATTAAAAGAGGATTTTACCCCCAAGAGAATGACTAAATTACACATTTATCTTATATCCATGGTTTCAGAGTCATAAAAAAATGGAAACTTGTAGGAACATTACAAACAGTATACAAGCATAATAGAGTGAAAAATGCAAACAAAAGCATTCATCCCCTCTGGTTTTCCAAAAGTGGGTCAGTCTCCTATCTGACTGGTTGAGGGAAGACCTTCATGATGGAATCTAAGGTTCGGTGTGAGGTCCAAGCCCAGCAGAGCTATTCGGCAGCACTGCTAGAGGTAGAGTCATGAAGGATTGCACCAAGATATGGTAGTAAACTGGATAGCCTGAGAGCTTCACCAAATCTTCTGTATAAAAGCTATGAAACACCCTTTATTTTTTACCAATTGCTTTTAAAGTTTTTATTTCTTGGACCACCAGGCCATTTATGTGAACTGAGTTTACACAAATGCGATTATCCTCATATTAGGCAAATGATATATGCTCAATCAAGTAGACTGTGATACCACGGGAGAACAATAAAGTGTCATTTTCTGTTGTAACCCAACAACTGAACAATGAGGTAACAGCACTCTTCTTTCACTTTTTAGAGCGGCCATGACAATAAATTTAATTTTTCTGTGGTTTTGGGGTTACAATATAATCTGTTGTGCCCTGATGAAGCCATATGAATGTCAAGAGCGGGTACAAAAGGATGGTCAAAAATGGTGTGATGAGAAAACTGGTTATCTTTCTACGTAATTCATATTCTCCAATTAGAGGACACCATCAAGGAAACAGCCTTCCCCTTCGCCTATCCCCTCCTCCCCTCAGCTGATACACCAACCGGCTAATTTAATGCTGTGAATCACGCTAGTATGTCTGACTGCTTCGCTTAAGCATAGGATGGCTGCCGAAAAGGGATTTAGCTTCGATCTTGGATATTCCGCTCTGCTGCCCTGCTGCCATGGACCGCGTATTTTGGTCCCACTGTGTGGATGATGAATTGAGCTGCCAGGTTAAAGCCTTTGGTCAGCTTGGCCTCCCCTGTGCTACATCCTGCAACACAAATATTTCACTATCCATAAAACTTTAACTTTGATTTGTGACAGAGAAAAGAGATGTGGATGGAGGGGGCATGTGGGGATGTGTTTGAGCAGTTTCCCAAATATGATTGTTGCCAATCAGAGTGAAGTCAACTAGATAGGGCCGCATAGCACTACTGTACCTTACCCTTTTATGGAGAATGGAAATCTGGCCTGCCAAAACAACCACCTACAAGAAGGTGACATTATATCTTTAATAAAATTCTTTGGAAAATTTACCAATGCAGCAATATCAACTACATTAGTTTATACAGTGATGTCATGGCTCCTTTAACAACAGCTAAACATCTCTATTTCCACAACATGATGGCTGGAAATGAGACAAAGTCAATTGGATCCATTGTTCCTGCCCATTGCGTGCTCCAGATGCAGAAACGAGAGCTTCTGTCAGAGAGAACTAGTTTGACACGACACCTGTGGACTCCCGAGTCAGTGTGCTGCTTACTGAAATACACATTCAGTCAGGGTGTCCACATGACAGATAAGAAAGTCAGGAATTAAAGTGCTGTTTTCAAATACAGTTGCTAAATGCCTCAGCTCACTAATAACCTGGTAGTCATTGATGGGAGCAGCGTGTAAATTCTAGCTGCCGAAGTGTGATGCTAACCACCCAACAGGCACTAGTTGTCCCCTAAAGACCCGCCCCTCCTCATTTGGATAATGAAGCAGAAATGCATGCAGAAAAGTAAAAAAGGAGAGGAAGAAATAAATAGTGTTAAAGAAATTAATAGGGTAAAAAAAGTACAAAGGAATAATAAAAAAGACAGTAAAGTGTAAAGAAGGTATGGGTGCCTCAGTTCTTTTTTACAGCTGTCAAACAGCTAATTGCATGAAAAGGTTATTTTTAGCATTTTTGACCAGATTTTAAAGACAACTGTCTGATTTTCACAAATGATTTCCTTTAGACTTTATCCTCTTTCAGGTGCCATTTTAAGATATTCTCATGATTTACACATTATTAATGAATCTACAATTCTTGTCCTGTCTTGTAGCTGCAAGTTGAAATGGCAATTAAAAAAAACAAATTAAAGGAAAACAACACACAGATATGCATTCTTGTTATACAAGTGATTATTTGTCTAATCACTGTGAGGATAAGCTGTCACATAATTGGATGAATTGAGTTGGATTAGTCATAGTACCAGATGTCTTTATTTCCTGTTTTCAAGAGTGATGCTGATGTCATGACTAAATTAAAAATAAGTATTACAAGAGATGGACTTTGTTTTTCAGAATGTCTACCCCATCATCACCAAGATCAGTGTTACCAAGTATTTATATGCAGATGAATTCACTTTATCTATTCAGGGGAAAGCCAGTGCCTTTCTCCACCCTTCAAAAGGCAAGAGCCAGGGCACGCATTAAATAGGTCATCAGTCCATCAGGGAAATACAGAGACACATAGAATAAACATGCAGGTACATATTAAAACCTAAGGAGAGTTTAAAGGGACCACTTAACCTACATGGATGTTTACGAACAGTCAGAACAAGCCGGGATGCCTGGAGAGAACTATGTGATTGCAAGAAATTTGCAAGAAATACGTTAACAACATCTAGTGCTCAGTTTAATTCAGTTGATTCAATTTGACTTTGTTCAGTTCTGGTCAGGTCAGGTTCACATATAGGGTGACCACCTGCTAATAAGCACAAGGGGGGACAAGGGGTATGTTTCTGAGGGACAAAGTGGGACACTGCTTGGCGCGGCGGTGCCCCCACCTCACGAGCAGACTCACTGATAGTGGTTTACACATTTCTAGCACATACCACCTTACATGGTATATTAATAATGCCCTATTCCCATAAACATGTGTAATTGCTGATGTATGCTCATGAATAGGCCTACCAATGTGTATTTCTTTCTAAATAAAGATTCATAATACGTTGAACATTCAATTAACAGATGCACTTCCAATTCCGATTTACTTTAGCTATTTAATTTTATTTATTTTTCATTACAATTTATTCACTTTAAATAAATTATAATTTAAAATTAAAGGATTAACAGGAATTGTAGTTGCTCTACACCACAGCAGGAACTGTAAAAAAGTCTTAACTCACGACTCCAGAGGTTCACAGAACGAGAAGGGGGAGGAAGGATGGTGAACTTGGATGTTGGTAAAGGCAGGCGCAGGAAAAAAAAAACTGTAAAACATTCTGGGGACACTTTTAGGACTTTAGATGTCCACTTATAACATCAGTTTAATCCAAAACATTACAAAATTAACTGACCAGCAATCTAATCACAACGAGCCAACAGCCAGTATGTTTCTGAATCAGATGATTCATCAGCCTACCTTCCATAAGGTCGCCGCTGCATGACTGAAGAACTTCCCCTGGAGCTGCACCACCAGAGCGCTTCGGCCGTCTCGGTAGAGCCGGTTGATGCAGTCAGGATCCAGCAGAGTGAACGTCGGGCTAGTTTTGGCTTGAACGGCCATCAGCCTCCATGAATACCAGGTTATCCTTGCTGATATTTATTAACACCGATCCAACTCTTTCACTGCGGAGGTTCGCTTCGGTAAAGTCGCACTGCAGAGCCGTCCGCACCAAGTGACGACACAAAACAGGTTAAAATGTCCTCGTACGTTATATGAGGCACTTCTTCATGTCATCTTCTCAGTCATGAATAGTTTGAGGCTGTGGCCATAGTTACTTCGTCGTTCGAAAATAAATAAATAAGGTGGATAGAACGACCAACTTTTTTTTTAAAAAGCATTGATTATGGGTGACACGGTCTCAATTTGCGGGACGCATGAATTGGGCTTCAAACGCTGGGCGCGCACGCGCTACGGGTGGTCACATATTGAAGAAGTTAAATTCAGTTCAGATCAGTTGAGTTAACAACTACTTTAACCTCAAAACAGCAATTATTAAACTGATATGTTATTAGGTGCTGTACAATCAGAAGTTGTCCCATGTCCAGTAATAATCCTTTCTGATTTAAATACCTTTAGACAGACAGACTGATAGATAGATAGTAAATGGCTTTTAACCAGTCTGGCGACCTTTAAAGCACTGCACACTACACTTTTAGTTTGAAGTGTCTTGCCCAAGGACACAACAACGGAGACAGTCAGATCTGGGGATCAAACCAGCAACCTGCCAATTGCAGGACAAACTCCCTAACATCTGCGCCACCATCACCCCAACATAGATAGATAGATAGATAGATAGATAGATAGATAGATAGATAGATAGATAGATAGATAGATAGATAGATAGATAGATAGATAGATAGATAGATAGATAGATAGATAGATAGATAGATAGATAGATAGATAGATAGATAGATAGATAGATAGATAGATAGGATTTGATATACAGGATGAATAAAACAAACGATACTCCGTGATTTCACCGAATGTACATTTTATTCTTCAGATTTTGTTTGGGGTGAGTTATTAAAATGCTCCAAAGGCAATTTGTCTCATAGAGTCAACCAATAAATTAATTGCATACATTCACTGATTAAGCTGTGTATTTGGTACAACTTGTGAGTAGGTCTGAGTACTTTTTGCCTTCAGAAGAAATCAAATTTTTGGAGAGAGACTGAATCCTTGAAGTTTACTGAAGTTGGGTTAATAAGTTCTTTTTGTTAGATGTGCTGAAAATAAGTCAATTTAAACTGTGCTCATTGGACAGACTGTTACTGGTATTCAATATGAGACATTAAAAAAAGACGAGATAAAATCTAATCTTTAAACGTTTAGGTTTTTCAAAAGGTGTAAAACATCTTTCCTCGTACAAAAATCTCCATTCAGTGTGGTAGGTACAAGGAGTTAGAAATCTTGTCATTTATGAATTTTCTAAAAATAACTTTTAAACATTTCCTCTGCTTCCGTCATACATCCATTTTCTCTCCTTCAGCTGCTTTGAGCTTTCGTCTGGACTAATGATCCATATTCTGTATTATATAATTTTAGATAATTTGCTAATTACTGAGCCGAGACTTTAAAGTTTTGATTACCTTTTCCCCCCACAGCTAGTTAATCTACCTTAGGACATTACAGACAAGCTCTGTGAAAAAAATAAGCAAAGCCACCAAGGGGCTTTTAGGCACAAGATCAGATGCATTAAACAGCATAAGATAGAAACAGTTTTTTAAAGTTTACATTTTATGGATTAGGGCTGGACGAAATAGAAAAAAGCATATCGATAGAATAGAAATCATATTGATCGATATCGATAATTATCAAAACATTCAAGATATATTTTAATTGCAACCCTGGTCATTTTATACTGTTGTTTGATGACCTATTTTCAAATAAAAAACATACAAACACTGAATTTAAACTCAACCTTTTATTCAACCAACTTTTTACCAAAACTGCAAGTTTTTTAAAAAGCAAAAAGAATGTGTGCTCTGTGAACTCTTTGAAGGGGGCGGGGCTTAGTGACGGAGCGTTCCTGGGTCTGCATTTGTGATTGGTTGGGAGGAGGTAATGTCTGTAATATTAACCTACATGATAGGCTAAAAAGCAAAAGGAATGACAAATGTTCTATTGAACTTTTTACAGTAGGGCCGAACTCAATTTGTGGCAGCAGCATCTGACACCATCACTTCCTGTGGAATGCTGTGGCACTTTCACTGGCATGCTCTTGCCAAGAAGGTGCCACTGCTCTTCCTGTACTGCTGTTTCTGTTTTTAGGCAAACTGTTTGTTATAGACACCTGTTAGACTATAACGACTTCTAAATAATCATATTTTATTTGTAATATTTGCTATAAAAGCTGGCGGCTCATAGTGGCCCTTCTGGTGGAGGTAATAGTGGCACTTCCTTTGACACCTCCAGCAACTAGTGGCACTTCCGGTGGCAGCAGGACCGGCACTTCCGGTGGTCGCGGCAGCTAATAGTGGCTCTTGTGGTGGCAGCAGCACTTTCACTGGCATGCGCCTACCAAGAAGATGTCACGGCTGTTGCTGCATTCCTGTTGCTGTGTTTGGGCAAATGATTTGTTATAGATGCCCGTTAGTCTATAACTACTTCCAAATAATCATGTTGTATTGATATTGATAGCTTGTGGAACTTTCGCCAGCGTTGTGGCAGCTCCAGTGGCATGCAGCCGCCACAAGGTGTCACTAAGCCGGCAGGCCACCTGCCGCCCTTCTGTATATGGGAAAATGCTTTGATTTTTGGGGTT
Organism: Fundulus diaphanus; assembly: GCA_037039145.1. Classification (NCBI taxonomy): domain Eukaryota; kingdom Metazoa; phylum Chordata; class Actinopteri; order Cyprinodontiformes; family Fundulidae; genus Fundulus; species Fundulus diaphanus. Next base: position 27,343,171 of record CM073121.1, read on the forward strand.
ATTTAATACCTATTATATATTTACTTTCAATTAAATTCACATAATTTAACAAGCATTTTCAAGCAACTTAATAAAAAAGTTATAAGGTTACTGTATGTGTGGTTTAACTCGTGATAAGAAAAACAAATGTGGTGATATAAAAACATCACTTGAAAACACGCAGGCACACTTAGGAAGTCTGTGGCCGTTAGGTGTCACGAAGATGCCACGATAAGTCCATAGGATGCCAGGATGCCACCAAGATGCCGGACCCGTTGTATAAGCCTCCAACATCCCACGCCAGCTGCCGCTGTTTTCATGGAGGCAATGCTGATTAATGGCAATTTTTTCTGGGTTAATAAACAGTGTTAGACACTAAATATAAAGTGACTGTATACTTCAGACATACAGGGGTCGGACAATGAAACTGAAACACCTGGTTTTAGACCACAATAATTTATTAGTATGGTGTAGGGCCTCCTTTTGCGGCCAATACAGCGTCAATTCGTCTTGGGAATGACATATACAAGTCCTGCACAGTGGTCAAAGGGATTTTAAGCCATTCTTCTTGCAGAATAGTGGCCAGGTCACGACGTGATGCTGGTGGAGAAAAACGTTTCCTGACTCGCTCCTCCAAAACACCCCAAAGTGGCTTAATAATATTTAGATCTGGTGACTGTGCAGGCCATGGGAGATGTTCAACTTCACTTTCATGTTCATCAAACCAATCTTTCACCAGTCTTGCTGTGTGTATTGGTGCATTGTCATCCTGATACACGGCACCTCCTTCAGGATACAATGTTTGAACCATCCGGTTGTTAAGTCGTGACGTAACCACACTCCAATAATACTGTTTCCGGGTCCAAACGCTGGGTCCGCTCCAACTGCGCTGACGCTTTTGCCCGACTATGCCGCAGTGCTGTGTCCCGTGTTGTTTAAATAGATCGGAGTTTAAAAAAACGAGTGACATTCAACTGTCTTTTTACCGCTTTCCATGTGACGAGAAAGAGAAGAGGAAATGGCTGCAGTTGATAAGGTAAGTTACAAATTTTAAACAAATGAAGAAACTTTGTTCTGTGCCGCCTAGTTAAGATGAAACTAGCTAGCTACGGCTAGTTAGCTAACGTTAGCTTTGGCAACAGTCTACAGACAAGCCGAAGCATGAAGATGTGCGTACGTAGCAAGAAACAACATTAGACCAGTTTGATATTATGATAATCTGCTAACGTTTCTCATTTCTATAATAATTGAGCATTGTTGGAGGGAGTCTGAGATATAAGATCAGAATCATGGTTAATGGCCAGGTATGATTACATATTTGATTCTGATCTTACATTGCTCAGTGTACATACACAGAACAAGCCTGGCCAAATCCAATCTTGAAGACGCTGTGTGTGTCTTAGTATGCTTGGTTTCAGGTTATGGAACAAACAAACCCCCTTTTAGTAAATTAGTGTTATATTATGTATAACAGTATTATTAGGTATTATCAAAATTTCACCTGTAGTAGGTCAGTCTGGTCACTAGGAAGGTACTACAACCTTTGAATAATAATAAAAAAAAATCCCTTTGGTGAATTAATGTAATTTGATTCTAAAAGTAATATTTATTAATAATTATATATTTTTTTTTTTTTACAGACGTGAAAACTTCACTCCAAATTGCAACTCTAGGGTGTGCAGTTGGCATTTCCCCAATGGAAAAGCTGCTGGACCATCGCGTTTTGCTTGGAATGAGGGGAAGACTTTCCAATTCCCCGAGCACCTCAGCCATCTCCCTAAACGGAAGAAACAAATGGTCCCTAGCATTGGTGAGGATGAGGGAACAGATGCTGACATGGTAACTGCAGAGACCCCATGTACTTCAAAAAGTCTTGTGGCACTTGAAGTGGAGAATGACATGCTGAGGGAAGAGAATGACAAATTGAAAAAACAATTGAAGAAACAAAAGCAAACTTTTTCCTTCAGTCAAATTTCTTCCAGCCCTGACAGAGTTCAATATTTTACTGGATTGCCTGATGCTGCCACTGTCCTGTTTTTGGAAGCGCTTCTTTCTAAATTCGAGCTACAGTATCATTCTGATTGGACTGTCCATATGATGCCCCTAATTGATCAATTGCTCCTGGCCTTAATGAAGCTTAGACTAAATTGCGGTCACGTAGACCTTGCTACAAGGTTTAATTGTAGCACAGCCACAGTAACCAACATCTTCACCACCATCATCAGTGCCCTGTATGATATTTTGTATGTCGGTTTGGTTGAGAACAACATCCCCTCCACAGCCAAGAATAAAACATCGCTGCCAGACTGCTTCCAGCCCTTCCCTAACTGTAGGATCGTCCTCGACTGCACAGAGGTTGCCGTCTCTAACACCAAGAGGCTTGATGCACAGTGCCATTTGTACAGCCAGTACAAAGGACGAACCACACTTAAGGGTTTAATTGGTGTTGCGCCTAATGGAGTTATTACCTTTGCCAGTGACCTGTACGGTGGGAGTGCCTCAGACAAGGCAATAACAGCTGACTGTGGACTTCTCCAACATTTACATCCCGGTGATATGGTTATGGCAGACAAGGGCTTCACAATTCGTGACATTTTGCCAGAAGGAGTTTCCCTGAACATCCCGTCTTTCCTCGTCAATGGACAGTTTACGCAGGAGGAAGTGAACAATAACCGATTAATTTCGAAAGCTAGGATACATGTGGAGCGTGCAATTCAGCGACTGAAAGCGTTTCACATTTTGGACCACATTCCATACCAGTTTAAACTAAATGTAAACAAGATAGTTAAAGTGTGTGTGTGTCTTACAAATTTACAAACACCCATTCTCCGTGAAATTGGATGAGTTAACTGTATTTAACTGTTTGTATATGCATGAAGTTCTGTATATTTGCTTGCATATTTGATTACACACTACGTGTACTTACTATAGAGTTAAAAAAGACTGTTTGATATATAATAATAAATAAAATACCTGGCTTGTGTGAAATGTCAAAGTTTCATTTATTTTCTTAAAACTGTGAGAATTGTAAGGATAGGAAAATCTTTATAAAATATAGGCTACACGGCATTTTATCTTATCTTAAGCACAGCATTTATCTTAAATTACTTTAAAGCAGTTCAAATTCTTTCAGTTATGCACAAAAATAGGCTACAGCAGATTAAATGTAAGAAGCCACAACAAAAGTATTTACAGGAAACAAGGGGAGACACTGGTGAATACATTTAACTAATATCACGTTTCCCAGTTGATTACTTCCATAAAAGCTTTAGATTTGTTTTCTTAAAACTGGGAGAGAATGTAAGGTAGGAAAAAATCTTTATAAAATATTTCAAGAGTGTCAATGTTCACAGCCCATGTAGGATCTTTTAGCACTGGCAGGATGACAAGGTCAAGGGGTGTCCACACAAGCAGTTGACAGCTGTTAGCTCCAGTCAGGTGCAGGTTTCCCTGGATCTGATGCCAGTAGTTGTGATTTTTTTTTAGTGTCAGGGAACCAACCACTTCATCGAACTCCAGGAAAAAGTCCCTACTCTCCGCTGCCTGCAGGATAGTCTTGGTTCTGGCTGACCACGGACACTTGACTTCAATCACGCAGTTTCCAAACACCGTCCCATCAGGAGATCCACCAAGCAGGCCGCTATCAGATAGGAACAGTCCCCTCTCTTGTATGACAACACCAGTGCGCTCAGTGTATTCCTGCTTTGCCCTTGGCTCATGCAGGATTCCCCAATCACATGCCTTGGGGGGAGGGGATAAAATACCACTGAGTCTTAATAAGTGTATTCTTAGACACAGATGCCTTCATTTTAAATATCCACTTATTAACTACAACTAACTTTAGATCCTTCTTTGAGGTTGTACAGGCCAAGCAGGGTTTTGAATAAGGAAGGCGGGTAAGACTTCCGCTTGACTGCTGCCAAGACCAAACCAAAGTTACTTGCTGTTATCCTTTTCTTGCGATATGTAAACCTGTTAAAAGAAACCAACAATTAGAGAGACCAATTTTGCTCAACAATTGGCATTACAGTTTCATGTAAAAACAATCCGACATTCTCCAGCACACTTCTACATTTTGAGCAAATTTACAGCCTTTAGCAGACAATTTGGAACTGATCCGCAGCCAGTCCACGGTTGGTGAAAATCCGGGGTTAGAGTAAATGACAGCAGAATGTCATCAGGGCTAACTTAGTTATGCTTGTGTTGTCTGTTTGCATGCGTTTAAGGTTCAGCGTGTTAGGCTCTCTGAACCACCAGAGTATACTTTCTTACCATAGTGAGTTCTTAGCCTGGCCAACAGTCGCTTCCTCAATCTGCTGCTTCTCCTGATCATTGACAACAAGCATTGACAGCACATATAGAGCCTTGTCCTCAGCTTGGACAAAACCTGGGCTGGTCACCAGCCCATCAAACATCTTGATTGGGAGAGTCTAGATTTAAAGTTAGGCACAAGTTGTGAAGTCAGTGAGGTGTCCACATACTTAGCCACATAGTGTATACAAAATACATTTGAAATGAAAGCAATGGTTTACACACACACACACACACACACACACACACACACACACACACGTGTAGTTTACCAAATGTATTATGAGCCTAAATTATGTATTGTTATTTTTTAACTATATTGCACAGTTTGAAACCAACCCCTGGTTGGTTTCAAACTGTGTAATATAGTTAAAAAATAGTTAGTTAACTGTGTAAATTAAACATATAACATTGTACAAAACAAAATGATTATGTGTTGGATGACAAAACCCTAGCTGAATTGTCATTGATTTAATGTTAGTGTAATTGTGATGTTTCTGCTAATTCTAAGGGAACATGAAAGTACAAAAGTAAAAAATCTTACCTGAGGTGTCTCTGGACTCAAAATCCACCCCATCCCTGTAAAACGCCCAAGCTGTAACAAGGATGCCTGAGCCCATTCTTTGTCCTCCTGGGTGACAGGTCTTTTGATGCCAGCTGAAATAATGGTATACAAATGGTTATAATGATAAAATGAGTAATGTATTTATCTCAATTTAATAGCCTTTTATTATAATCATCATTTATTTATAGCACACAATCTAAACTTTTTAAAAAATATAAAGAAAAAAATCTCAGTGTACATCTCAGCCTCACTGTCTTGCAAATATATTTCAATATGGTGATATGATCATGATTTTTCAGCTGCAATACAACACACAGCGAGTGTATGTTAACTTAAATATGATTAATCTCATTAGCAATAGCTTTAAACCACATTACGTAGTTAAGAAAATAATTTAAACCACGCAACATCAACAAACTTATTACAAACCTTGTGTTGTGGATGGTGTCATCTCAGACACTCTCTTGGTTGCAATTTCGTCCCCCTTCGGAGCGTTGGCCTTCTTCCACACACATTCCACGTCAGTGCGGGACACATTTTTCACAACCCAAATCAACAAAGCTGCCATATGATGGCACTTGTCCCTGCCGATTGGGCACTCACATGTGCTGTACTTGACTGCCTGGCCCTCAACTCGCACCTGTATTGAAAACAATTTTACTCCCTCACCCTAACTTCTAAAACACATTGCTGTCAGCGCTGTTACCATAACAATACTTCTGTAGCTAGCCCGGGGCTATCAGATCATACTACTAATTCCCTAGTTCCCTGAACCTTCTAAAACCTGGCTGTCACATATTTACTTTTTAATCCTCGTTTAGTTACATCCACAGTTATAGCAGTCCTGTATATTTTTTTCTTTCGAAATACCTCACCCAGAACATGGAATATCACCTATCAGCTAGCTAGCTTACAGCTAACTCACCTCAACCTCGTAAACCTTCTTTTTCATTGATGCCTGGACTCTACCCTTAATTATGCCACCTGAATGATGCGCTACACTAACCACTCTGTTGGAGTTGAAGGAGTTTAAACCCTTTTTGACCGCCAAGGGTACCTCACTAAAGAAGGACGTGATCGTAAATAAATTTACAGGTTCCGCCATTGTTATTGATCTGGACGTGCTGAGCGCTTGGACCCGGAAGAGGCTAAACGTCACGCGTGACGTCAGACTTAACATCCCCATTGGATGCACATGGTCCTCCAGAATGGTTCGGTAGTCCTTGGCAGTGACGCGCCCATCTAGCACAAGTATGGGGCCAAGGGAATGCCATGATATGGCAGCCCAAGCCATCACTGATCCACCCCCATGCTTCACTCTGGGCATGCAACAGTCTGGGTGGTACGCTTCTTTGGGGCTTCTCCACACCGTAACTCTCCCGGATGTGGGGAAAACAGTAAAGGTGGACTCATCAGAGAACAATACATGTTTCAAATTGTCCACAGCCCAAGATTTGCGCTCCTTGCACCATTGAAACCGACGTTTGGCATTGGCACGAGTGACCAAAGGTTTGGCTATAGCAACCCGGCCGTGGATATTGACCCTGTGGAGCTCCCGACGGACAGTTTTGGTGGAAACAGGAGAGTTGAGGTGCACATTTAATTCTGCCGTGATTTGGGGAGCCGTGGTTTTATGTTTTTTGGATACAATCCGGGTTAGCACCCGAACATCCCTTTCAGACAGCTTCCTCTTGCGTCCACAGTTAATCCTGTTGGATGTGGTTCGTCCTTCTTGGTGGTATGCTGACATTACCCTGGATACCGTGGCTCTTGATACATCACAAAGACTTGCTGTCTTGGTCACAGATGTGCCAGCAAGACGTGCACCAACAAGTGGTCCTCTTTTGAACTCTGGTATGTCACCCATAATGTTGTGTGCATTGCAATATTTTGAGCAAAACTGTGCTCTTACCCTGCTAATTGGACCTTCACACTCTGCTCTTATTGGTTCAATGTGCAATTAATGAAGATTGGCCACCAGGCTGGTCCAATTTAGCCATGAAACCTCCCACACTAAAATGAGAGGTGTTTCAGTTTCGTTGTCCAACCCCTGTATGTCCTAATAGCACGGCATGTGTATGATGTGCTGAAAGGATGGCAAAGTCTCACTGCACAAACAGTCGGTTTATTACACAGTGTGACATATTACTGTGAGCTGTTACATAAAGAAAAAGTCATTGAAAAACAAACCATATATATATATATATATATATATATATATATATATATATATATATATATATACTGTGGCGTTTTCGTGGCCAGGGAATTCTACCGAGTACCGGTAGTGCCACTAGTTGCTGGAGGTGTCACAGGACGTGCCACTATTACCTCCACCAGAAGGGCCACTATGAGCCGCCAGCTTTTATAGCAAATAATACAAATAAAATATGATTATTTAGAAGTAGTTATAGTTTAACAGGCGTCTATAACAAACAGTTTGCCTAAAAACAGAAACAGCAGTACAGGAAGAGCAGTGGCACCTTCTTGGCAAGAGCATGCCAGTGAAAGTGCCACAGCATGCTACAGGAAGTGTCGGTGTCAGATGCCGCTGCCACAAATTGAGTCTGCTGTCTCTCACTTTTTATTGACCCTTTTTTTTATAGACAATATGTCTATCATTCGATATATATTGTTATTGAATTATTCTCCGTCCTTACTATGGATATGAAGTTCAAACTTGACAATGCTAGACTTTTTGTTCTTTCATTTTTTCCTGTGGTGTAATGAAACTAAAATCGAAGTGTTTGATCATAAAGATCATTACATTTAGAGAAAAAAGAGGTTTCATGTGCCTCAAGCCTGAGAACACCTTTCCAACTGTGAAAGAGGTGGCAGCATTATGCTGTGAGGTTGAATAGCTGCAGGAGGAACAGGTACACTTTAATAAAAATAGATGGCATAATAAGTCAAGGATGTTACAGGGAAATATTGAAACGACATCTTCAGACATTCGCCAGGGAGCTAAAGTTAGGGCAAAAATACGTCTTCCAACTCAACAATGATCTTAATAATACTGCCAATGTAGTTACAAAGTGGCTTAAAGATGACAAAGAAAGTTTTTGGGAATAGCCATCAGAAACTCCTGACCTGAACATTTGAAAATGGGTCTGCAAATGTGATGCAGTTACTAGTGTCATGTGTGGAGGAAAGGGCCAAGATTTAAACAATTGAGAGAAACTTGTGGATGAAAACATTTGACCTAAATCATGAAGTTGAAAAGGCAGGTCCACCAAGAACCAAAGTCAATTTGTTTAAACTTCTGAATTTGAAGAAAGCGAAAGGAAATATTTTTCTGGTGTTTAGAACAGAATAATTTTGGGCATCGTAACTGACCAAAATAGTGCATGTAATTTAAACTGTATAAGGAAAGAATTTTAGCAAAGCCTGATTGGAAAATAAAAGTGTCATATCCTCAGGGCTGCGTGTAGTCGGGCATCGTGACAACAATACTCTTGCCATTTTCTGTCCAGAAGATACAGTGCAGCTGTAACATAGTAAAAAGGTCTGAAAAAATGTGATGAAAGCGCCATCTGCTGTTTGGTAGTAAAATGAGTAGCAAGGGCACTAACCCCGGAGCGGTTAGAGGTTAGCGTGAACCATATTAGGAGGCCTTTAGTCCTCGGCCCGGGATCGACTCCGACCCGCGGCGCTTTGCCGCCTGTCTTCCCCCCTCTTCCTGTCAGCTCACTGTCAATAAAACGCGTGCCACTAGAGCACGTCGCTCTCATCAGCGTCACGGGTTAGCTTCGGTGTGAGTGGTTGAAATAGCACATCGATAAAGATGACAGACAAGTGGCTTATCCAATCATATGCAAGAATTTTTGATAAGGCCCAGCCTTCAATAAAGGCAATTCCTATGGCGGTGTCCCAGATGTATGTGAGTGAAGCTAGGCGGAGCGAAATACATCTGGCGGAGTCAGGTTACTTCTCTACATTGAGAGAGAGAAAAACTTTAATTGTGTTGTGGGGGGGATCCTGAAAATCTTTCATTCTTCAAAGCGGAGCGCAACAGAAAAGGTTTGATAACCTCTGCATTACAAGATGTGATCAGCGGGTGACTCTGCACAACTGTAGCCCGTCAAGGCCAATCAGGAGGAGCTTAAAAGGAGAAGATTCCCCTGAAAAAGATGCTTGATTGTTCCTACTCACAGAATAGTAATCAGGTCTCCCGTCTCTGCTCATGATCTTCCTATGTCCTTTGGCTTATCTCCTTGTTCCCTCACTTGCAGATACTATGTCTCCCGTCCCTGGCTCCCTTCAGGATTTCTGTCCCCTACCTCCTAGTCCTCTGAGTCCTTGGAAGAACTGCCTCTGGAACTCCAACAATCTCCTCACTGCTCCCTTGGCTGCTCCTTCCATACTCTACCAACATCACTCACATGCCTTTCCACCCTCCAACGCTCCACCGCAATCACCACCTCCTTCTGAAAAACAAAGGATCCTTACAAACCCACACCGCTCACCACAATCTGCCAACCTCAGCCTCTGTGGATGTACTCACCCCCCTCTTGGAGTCTCAAAGAAAAATGTACTTACCTGTTAGTGTCAATAAACCATTTAAAGCTTCTTCAGACATCCAGAGTTGTTGTCTGGACAGGAGTCTCATTAAACAAAAGTATGACAAAAAGGGAAGAGAAGGGTCACAGTGAGAACAGAATACCAGAACCCAAACGTATGACAGGAAGATGTAGAAGCTTATCAAAATAAGAAAAAAGACAGACCTACAGCAACCTTTGAGGCTCAAATTGGGCTCACTGCCCTGTGTTTTGTTGTCAAATAATCTCTGATATAAACATAAATGTTACTGTCAGTCATACAGCAGTGGATCTGTTTATTGCAGATGCTTGTTTTTTTCACATCCATAATAATGTTTATGTATTGTTTTCAATTGTTTATTGTAATCCTTTCTATTTTTTCCTAGTGTAATTGGGTAAAGGTGAAGGCAAAAGATATTTTAATATTATTGTGATTTTTTGTTCAGGTTTATTGGACTTCTGCAGATAGACTGGGGCAGTCCTTGTTAGAAACAGGTGGCTGAGAAAACAGAGAAAATGATCAGCCAGGCTGAACACATCCTCTCAGTGGAATCCCTCATGTTTCCATCAGCCTGATGGTACGGTACATTGTACCCAAAACAAAAAGCAACGGGATTCTGAACCATCTCATTCCTCCTAGTATTAGGCTTACTGAAGGGTGACATTTCTTATTCTAAATATTTTTTTTTACTGACATACAGTTTTATAACATATTTGTTGTTTTAGTTTCCTTTTTTCTGTGCCATTCTAATATCTACCAGTTCTGCACATTTAGAGAATGAAAATTTTCCCCATTATTCTTTTCAAAATTGCTTAGACTCTAGTCTAGAGTCTGACTGCATGGAACAAGTCTGTGAACCTCAGTCAGCCAGTTTTTTTACAGTGTATCAATTAAATTTAGGTCTGGACTTTGACTGGGCTCTGGCTGTTTGTTCAGGATCGTCCTGCTGGAAGGTGAACCCTTTAGCAGCCTTTAATAAGCCTTTCAGGATAATTCTCCAATAAGCTCCATCCATCTTCCCATCAACTCCGACCAGTAGCCCCGCTAAAGAAAAGCATCTCATGATGTTGCCACCAATATGTCTCACCGTGAGGCTGGTGGGTTCAGGTTAATGTACTGTTCGTATTCTAACACATAGCGCATTTGTGTATCCCAAAGAGTTCAATTTTGATCTGTGCTGCTGAGCGCATCTTCTTCCTCATGTTCAATGTGACACATGGCTTTAAGCAAACTTTAGAAGAACATTTTCTTGTTTCTGTATAGCAGCTTTTATATTACTACTCTTCTGTAAAGACAAGGTTTGTGAAGTGCAGGACTAACAGCTGTCCAGTGACAAAGTCCCCACTGTCAAACATGGTGGTGGGAGCATCATGCTGAGGGGGTGCTTCTCTTCAGCAGGGAATGGGAACATGGTCGGAGTTGATGGGAAGATGGATGGAGCCGAATACAGGTCAAACTTTGAAGAAACCCTGTTGGAGTCTGGGGCAGAGGTTCACCTCGTTCACAACGACTATAAACATAAAGCCAGGCCTACAATGGATAGTTTAAAACAGAAGATTCATGTGAGAATGGCAAGCAACTTCTGAATGGTCCCAATCAAGAATCTCTGGCAAGACCTGAAAACTGCTATTCTCAAACACTGTCCTTCTAATTTGACTGAGCTTGAGCTGTTTTGCAAAGAAAAGTGGTGGAAAAAACTTCATTAACTAGATGTGCAAAGCTGGTAGAGATATACCCTAAAAGACCTGCAGCTGTAACTGCAGCAAAAGGTGGTTACACAAAGTATTGACTCAGGGGGGCTGAATACACAATGCCCTTTTCAGTTTTTGATTTATTAAACAGGAGAACTCATGCATAACATTCTTTCCATTTTGCAGTTGTATACCACCTTTTGTTGGTCTTTCACAAAAAATTCCAATAACATATACTTATGTTTGAGGTTGTAATGTGACAATATATGGAAATGTTCAAAGGGTATGAATTGGGTAGCTACTGTAGAAGCCCCTCGTGTCTCCCTCTCTCACCTCGAGAGGTATCAGGTGGAATTGAATAACCTGGACCTGGAACTTTGAAACCTCCAGCAAAAAGCTAATATGAGACGCTTCTTTTAAATTTCCACATGTTGGAATTCATAACAGTTGAAGACTGGCAGGAAAAAAGTCAAATAGAAAAGAAATGTGGAGGAAGTTCATTTAACTAAATTTAACATTCTTGATGGAAGTTTACTAACCATTTCAGTTTTTCTCCACAAATTCTCATGACACATTGATCAAACATGAAACAAGGGAACATAAAAAAAAGTATTAGCCCCCTTGCAAACTGCTTCCGTTTTATAGTTTTAGAAAATCAGGTTTAGGTGTTTTATATTGACATAATTGGATGTGCACTTGCTTCAACATAGCTTTTATTCTTTCAGCTAAATTTAAATGAAAAATGTGCTTATTGTGCACAATTTCACTCTCTAAACTTTACATCTGTGAAGTAAGCTGTAAGGAGTAATGCAATTGTAAAAGCCAATAACTGTCGAATAGACATGTATGTTTTAGGTTGAATATGGATTTTTTTTATAATAGAGTGTGTCAGAATATATACAAGCTAATGTCATAATAAAAGCAGTAATAAGGTATTGTTTGTGGTTTATTGTTAGCTTTGATCTGTCTTGTAGTGCCCTCTTGTGACCAGTCTCTATTCTTTCATCTTTCTCTGTAACAAACAAAAGCCTAAACCTTCTTTTCACCTTTTTTATCTTATTTAAAGAGGTTGTCCTTATTCCAAATATCTGTTAATACGTTTTTTTTGTATATGCTATCTTTCTCCATTCATCCTTTTTCTATTTCCACTTATCCATGCAGGACATGTGGATTGTCCAGCAGTTGTTGGGAGAGGCAGGTTACACCCTGGACAGTCCATCACAGAGACACACAGGGCAAACAACCATGCATGCACACACTCACACCTAAGGGCAACTTAGAGTAACCAATCAACCTAAGTCTTTCTGAATCTGTGAATTAAAGTTCCTATTTTAGCATGCTGTCAGTCTACTTAATAGGTGTGAATACTTTAGCAGAATTTAAAGTCTCTGAAAAACCACAGGACCACCATCCTGCATGTTTTAGGCATTTCCCTGCCTCCACACACCAGACTTAAATAAATACGGGATGAACAGGCCTCTGCTGCCCTTGATGGCTACAGAGGAGTTAATGCAATCCTTTGATTCAGGGGTGGTGGAGCAGAGACGCATTTAAAACATGCAGGACAGTGGGTCCTGAGGACCAGGGTCGAAGACTTCTGATACAGAACATACATATTTTTGGATTTTACAGAGACCATAAAACCAAAACCAATCCATTCACAGCTGCTTACTACTGATAAATCATCCATCCATCTATCGATAATTGTGAGACAATGTAGAGTGGATAATTAACCAAACATGTTTTAGGACTGCTGGAGGAAGCTAGAGTACCAGGAAAGACTCCATGCATGCACAAGGAGAACATGCAAACTCCACACATTTGAACTCATGAACTATTTACAGCTAAGCAACAGCACTGATGGTTGCTCCACCATCAGCCTCCAATGCTACTGGTTAATTTCTAAAAACATGACACTAAGAAAACCTTGAATAATGCTGTTGCTGTAGGAAATAACATACAGTCCCAAACTCACACTATCAAACAGCATCAAAATAGAAATACACGCCACTTTCCTGATAATTTAAGTCTATAGTTGTCTCTGATCCTATTGTCTGATTACAGCCTTTATCATGAATTAAATCGGCTAAGGTATAAGTGATGTAAAAGCCACTGTAGGCTGTAAAATCCATCCACATTGACAGTCTTATCTGCAGTATGTTGTTTACAGTTTTAAAGTTTTGCATTGCTTCATATGGCCTGCTTTTCAGCAGCATTTATTTACTTTTTGTAACCCATGTGAAATACACAAGAGAAAATATGAAGTGTGATATGAAAAACATTTTCTGATAAAAATGCTATGCTTGTTTTCACACCACATATGACAAACATGAAAAATAAGAATCAAATTTGATTTATTTGTACAATGTATACGTTTAAAACAATGTATTACAACCCATGAAACTTAACTTAATCGTTTCAGTTATAAATTAGGTGGAAACTACTTAGTCTTACTCTGCTGCATGGACTCTATGAATGCACTTTGTGAAATCAACATTAGTTTATTTCTTTATCATATTGACTTGATGTGTCCTACTTTTACAGAACCTTAGACATCTGTTCTTTCACTGTAGATACACTTCATGTATTTTAACGGTAGTTTGCTGTGACATTTCTCTCTGATCTTTCAATTCCCTTCAATTTCATTGTTGCTGAGTCTGCTTCAGCTGGGACTCCAGAGAAAAGCTTTTGTGTTCAATATGCCGGCCAGTTTACTGTTAAAAGGCTGATAAAACTGACTGAGGAGGTTCCTGGTGGCTGGAAGCATGGGACCAAGGCTCCTGTCTTTTGCCCGGCGTGTGTTGGACATGGGACGTTTAGTCAGTGCTGCCTCCACCTGCTCTGACAGAGGACCTGCAGGGAAAGTGGAGAAACAAAGAAGCAATGAGGACTCATTGTGAGTAATATCTAACAAGAGAAATACAAGCTTTCTGAGAAAGCTTCCAAGATTGTTGGATTGCACGTACCCACACTGAGAAAATCAAAAACTTTCTTGATTGTCTTTTTAAGGTCGGCAGCGTAGTCCTCCAGTCGAAGAACTAGAATCTGCTCCCTTTGGAAAATGGTCAGCCAGTCCAGAACAAAGACAAAGTACATTCCCAGATTCAGTCTCACCTGTGAGAAAAAACCAACACAATAAATCTCCAAAAGTGGGGAGGTTTTGTCAGAGATAAACAAGCAATAAGTAATAGTGACACCTAGTGTTTCAAATAGGAACAACGCATACACAACAGCCTGCCACTGACAGCAGCCTTCCTCAATGGTCCGTTGCTGTTTTTCTGTTTCTCGTCCACTTCTCTTACCGACTTCCATGTTTGCAGGCTGCTACTCCTTTGCCAACATAAAATACCAAATGCAGCACTCTGGTTTAGTAACCCTGGGAACTTACATATGACTGGCTCAGGAACCAGGAAGTAAACACAGGCTACACATTGCACCAAAGTAGTTCCATCTAACTTTGAAAAGAGAAAAAATTGACTAAGACATTGTTGATGGAGAGGACTGATTGTTTATGGGGAATGTTACTTCCATCCTGGGTGGCAAATGAGAAGCATTTAGGTTGATTTTACAGTCAATTTCTTATTTATAGCTCCTTTAAATTATAATTTAAACTTGGCTTTAAGAAGACTTCTGATCCTAAACAATTATTTTAATTCAAAGCCGAACTTGACAGAATTAGAGGATAAAGTATCAGTGCAGCTTAAGTTATGTCTTTGCTGCACACCTGCAAAATAAAAAATGCATCAATGCAGAATTGCTGCACTGTGTGAAATCTTTCAATACAATAATCCGAGGCATTCTGGGTTGGTTTGTGTCAGTGCTTCAAAGTTCGACCTGCGGCTGTAGACCCTTTTATGTAGTTTATGTAAATGTAATTTTATATCATTTACGTAATCTAATAAAGAAAAAAAAATAGGATGTTTCTCACAAAAAATTTAGAAAAGTACAAAATGTATTAAACCCTCTCTGTTTTAGGTTCCACCTTTTAGCCAGCTAATCTAACATATTCTCACATCCTTCTCGTCGTATATGGACTCTTGGTCAAGCTCCCCCAGTGTCAGAAGATTGTGAGAATGTGTTGTTTTGTTGTTGTTGTTTTTTATATTGTATTTATTTATTTTTGGGTGGGGGGTTTGCCACCGTCCCCTGTACGTTATAGCAGAATACAATGCTGTGAACCTAATGCGGCATATTGGCCAGTCATCATCATTGGCTAGGAAATTTTTGACTCCTGAAACCACATTCCCTCCTAATTCTCCCATTGCAAGATCTTCCTGCAGTGCCGATGCATCCACCATGCAGCATTACACATGAGTGTGTTTGACTGTTTACACCAATTAAAGTAACTGCCTCACACCTTTTCACAATGGATCGGTTAATCTGTGGGACACGTCACCCTGGTGATCATCGGGGAGAGAACTGTGATGGTATAAAAGCCTGTATTGCTGACTTTTGTTTAAGATTTAAGATGGCTTTTCGACATTTTTATTTATTTATTTCAAAGGCCCTTATGTATAGCTATGTGAATAACACAGGGGTTTTTAATGCTTAGGATAAAGTCAACCTATGACTAAAGTCAGATATGGAGTGAAATTGAACGTCTGAGAAAAATCATGTTGCTGCTTGGTGACAATTCATCACTTTGCCATCTGCGGCGCCAATTTCCCCAGTCTCCAAAATGAGCGTGGGTCAGAGTTGCGGTGAGGGCCGCACATTTTCCCGTCAACTTTTTTTATTTATTTATTTTTATAGATCTCAACGTTCGTGTGGAAAGTGAAGTACACAAGTTTCAGGCCCCATTTTGTGCATCTTGAAAAACACAGTAAGCGCACAGTATGTAAACTTCTGAATTTGAATAAAGTAATAAAAATTCTCTAGAAAAATTACCTTTCTTTTAATTCTGGCATTTCTCAAGCAGAAGTAATGTTGGTAATTTTAACTTGAGTAAAATGGGAAACATTTTTTCTGATTTAATGACAGTGAGGAACAAAAGGTTGTGTATCTTTTTATGATCCATATGTAAACTAAAGTGCCATCAAAGTGATGTACAATACAATAACACTAAACAAAACAAGAGAACCATGAGGGATAATATTGATGTGTAAAAACAACTAGCAAGCAATCGTTTTAGAAAATGTAATATTAAATATTAATGTAAAAATAAATATGTATTTTGATTCAACTTGGATAGCAAACTCAAGACTTTAGACCTTAAAAGAGATGATATGATGAGATGGAAACATATGCTAATGCTGTAATATTTTATATTTCAAAAAAGAAAAAGGTTGTAGTACAATTTAAAACTCCAGTAAGATCAAAATATGAACGCAAACAGTTCACTCTGATTTTTTGCATGTAGTGCACAGGTTCCAAAGTTTAAGTTTATTGGCATACTTAAAGGTCTTTAGATTAGAAAAGTCATAAATGTCATCAAAAACAAAAAAAATCCTAAATAAGCCAAGAGGCACGTAAGAAACACATTCAGTGTAAACAGAGAAGAAATGCTTCAACTTGGTAGAAACAACTCAGTTCCAATTTGTCACTTATTTGTGTAATGGACATTTAAAAACCATTGAAGTCCTTCTTGCGTCACTAAAATAAATATTTAATCCTTGTTTACTTGCTAGTATTGGTAAATAAAAGAATAGGGCCTTAATCCATATGTTGTCACACCCTGAGTCCTCCAGAGGTCACTAGAACATCCAAAAGTGACATAAGTGACCTTATGATTGCTTTGAAATGCAGCAAATATTCCAAAAATCATTGTTTATCACTGACCATTCGGGACCGAAAAAGGCGAGACCAACAGATACATTTTATGAGTCAAATCAAAAATATTTTTCCTTTCACAACAAGAATTGCTTCGTCATAGCTCTAATTCTTCTGCAACTACAGTCATCTAAAACTTCCCTGAATCCTCAATTACACCACGGAATACATATATAGTATAAACGATTCTCAACTGGAATATTTTTATACTTGTTGTTCTTCTTGTATTTTTTTTTTTTATAACTTGCAAAGCTGAGAGTGGCAGATATAAAATGTTTTTTTTTAAAACACTACAACATGAGCAAAGCTGTAAAAGAGGGGAAGGTTATCAGACATGAAAAAAAGGGATGCAACCATCAAACTCACCGGCATGGTGTTGAAAAGGCTGGTGTTATACACGCATGATCGCAGTGACTTCTCAGAGAGACAGGACTGAAACAACTGGACTGACTCTACAACCTTCTGATGAAAATCCTCTGCAGACTTGTTGGCCAAGGTAAAGTACAAGTAGTCGGAGTAAAGCCTGGGGAGAGGATAAGCCGGATTCTAAGCAAGTTGGACATTAATACGTACTGGATGCAAGACCAGTTCTCACTCAGAACAAGTGCTTTTTTTTGTTTCTTTTGCAACAATGACTCGTGACAGAAAGGCTTTGTAATATGGACGGAGTTTGTTTTTACCTCTCTACTGGATCCCTGAGCATTATGATGATCTTGGCACCAGGTTGGACTGCATGGATAAAGTCCTGAGCCAGGAAGGGAGGTTCTATTTCCTCCTCGTTTTCATGGAGATAGCTCCAGGCTTGATTATCCCACATAGTGGATGCACTGGCTTCCCCTGTGGATAACATCACAAAAAAGTTAAATAACAGCAGATTTTAAAGGCATTTTAGTAAAATGTGGTTAACTTGTATTTCTGTCAATTCTGGCAAAACAGTAAGTAAAAGCTCAAATACTGAAATTCCTGCTAATCAATTCAGTTACAATAATGGGAAAAGCCAAGTACACTGTTCCAGTGAAGAACCACTTTCAGCAGCATTTACATGAAAGCAGCCATTTTCTGTATGACATCATTAGTCTCTTAAATACAGTGCTTTGCAAAAGTATTACCCCCCCCCCCCCCCCCCCGATTGGTATATTTCATGCTTTGTTGCCTCACAACCTCAAATTAAAATGGATTGTTTGAGAGTCTGCAGCATTTCATTCACAGAACATGCCTCCAATTTAGAAGACGTATTATTTTACCTATGCCCCTCTCCTAAAAATTAGTACATTGTAGAGTCACCTTTGCCAGCAATAGCAGCTGCAACTGGCTTTGGATCCGTCTCTATTAGCTCGCCAAGCATTGCCACTGGGACTATTGGCCATTCCTAAAGACAAAACTGCTCCAGCTCCTTCATGTTGGATGGTTTTCGCTTGTGAACAACAATCTCCGAGTCCAGCCAAAGATGCTCAATTGGATTAAGGTCTCAATTTTGATTAGGCTATCCCAACACTTTTAAATGTTTTCCATTAAACCATTTGAATGTTGCTTTTGCAGTATGTTTTGGGTCATTGTTGCTTGACGTTGAACCTCCGGCCCCGTCTCAAATCCCAGACAGACTGACATAGGTTTTACTCAAGAAAATCCCTGTATTTAGCACCATACATCTTTTCCTTGACTTGGATCAGTTTATTAGTCACGGCTGCTGAAAAACATCCCCACAACATGATGCTGCCACCACCATGTTTTACTAGGTAAAAGATGTTCTTGAGATGATGGGATGTGTTGGGTTTGAGCCAGACATAACGTTTTCTTGGTAGTGTGTTGGCCCACTCTCTTTACAAAATCATTTCATGTCACAAAAGACTCGCAAGACTTCGCACAGCTTTAGCAAAGTCTAATTTTTGAATTTCAATTCAACTTAGGTCTGGACTTTGACTCGGGCATAGCAACACCTTAATTCTGTTCCACTTTCTTTGTCATGCTGTAGTAGATTTGCTGCTGTATTCAGGATCTGTAAGGGTGAACATTTTCTTTTTCACAGGACTATAGTTAAATGAATGAGTTTTTGAGTGTCAGATCACACTCTTATATTGCTTACTTTGACAGATCTATTTTATAAAATATCCAACCTGAAAAGGGATAAAATATTTCTCCATACCTTGCTCCATAGTATCGCTGATACTAGACCGAAGTGGGAGAACTGTTTATTCTTTCTGGTTTTATTTTTATTTTACAATGATTTTGAGTATGTCTCTTTACTTTTAATGAAAACAGGCATAAAAAAATCACAAAGTAAACCATCTTTGCCCAACAAGTGTAGGGCGAGGTAAAAATACAGTATATGTGACAAAATCTATCGAGATCCACAAACTTCTCAGTGGAAACTGATTTTTAAGCTTAAAGAAGTTTGAAATATTGCATTAAATTATATAAATATATATATATATATATATATATATATATATATATAATTATTTTTTATTTCGTTTTTTTATTCAGAAGACTAGCAATAATAAAATAAATAATAAAAACTGCAGAAACTGAACTAAAAGTAAGTAAAATTTTATTGAAATTAGTGTATTTGTCTTTAATATGAGCAGGTAAATAAATAAAAGCAGGTAAATAAATAAAAGGATCTGCCAATGGAATTAGTATTTTGACCCTAAAATAAGATAATTAGATATACTGCACTGGAAATAAGATGATGGAGATGAGTTGTTCCTATTTAAAGTGCAAAAATATTATTCCATTGACAAATCATCTTATTTACCTGCTCAAATCAAGGACAAATACATCAATTTCAAGAAAATGTTACTTATTTTTATTTCCAATTTTGTAGTGAATTATCAGTCTTTGTGCTAAAATAATCACAAAAACACATTAGAAAAATTTTAGTCTTCTTGCATTTAAATGTTAGAAAGAAACTTCTTCATCTCCAAAAGAGTGAACATTTTGAAAATAGATTAATCTTAATGTTTTAAAATAATTTTCTCAAAGCTAGGCAGCTACTGCTGAAATTGAGAGTGAAATAAATTTTAAGCAAATGGATGACCTCTAATGCAATCTCTTAAAAGCCGATATAATAAACACTACTCTTTTCACCATTACCTTCAACAAATGTGCTCTCACTTGTCAGACCAATTTAGTTTCATCTCTCCCACTCTCCTAGTATATTCACTCAGTTTTTGTCTTACATTCTCTTTTCTGGTGCTTCTGCTTTACATTTTTATTTTTGTGAAAAACATTCAAATGCACAACCAGTTGGAGCTATCTTCGTTTCATTTTTTTCATTCAGAGTTTCAAGTGAAGTCAATAGTTTGAAATAAATGTGCCTCACAAATAAACTCACTTGTTAGAAAACAACTATCAAGAAACTTTTCTTCATTCACACATTGTGACCCCACCTATACACACACACCCACCCACACACGCGCGCGCGCACACACACACACACACACACACACACACACACACACACACACACACACACACACACACACACATTTTCACCTGTTATAATTTGAAGTGCACGGTGCTGTCCAGATGAATTTCCACTGATTCCTTCTTGGATGTTTATGGCTGCCAAATCAAACAGATCCAAATAATCCTCTATCGGAAAACGATCCTGGAAGCCTCTTTTGAAGCGGATATAGCCTGCAGAAGGAAATTTAAAACAGGCCTCATTATAAGCTCATTAAGGACTTGCTTTGCCAAAGAATGTTTTATATGGACAAACCAAGCTTTCTTTATTGCAAATCTCAAATGGACACCAGTGAATAGTGGCATTTGCATACACATACAATAGTTCAATCTAATTTCCTGCTGTGGTTACACACACTAAAAATGTTCAAGTGACCACAAGATAGAATTATAAATTTTCTCAACAACATGCAGAGCTACCTGCCAGAGACTCTAGGTTAAAACTTTCCAAGGAAACAATTTAATGGAACCGTTTTACGCAAAGTAGATACATGAGGGCTTACTTAAACCACAAGTATATTTAACCTTTTTTAAAATTCTATATTTATGCTTATAATTTTTCTATTTATTTTAGTTTTAGTTGGGTTTCCTACTCTGTTGAGTTTTTCTTTGACAGTAAAATGCAGCCAAATAAAAAGGAAAGCTGACTCAATTGTAATATTATTAAAGGATTAAAGTAGAGTAACAGTAAAAGTTGGGGAACTTTCAGTGTTAAAAATCAATCAAACATTGAATCAGCAAAGGTTCAGTTACTTCTTGTGTTTCATATTTAAAGTTTGTTTAAATTAATTTCAAACTGCGTTTTGCTGCATTTTCAAAGGCTGTTTTTCAATATTTAAGTCCAGAGCTAAGGCCGAGGGCTGGATTGGCAGTCAGTGTAACCATGTGTTTTACTTATATATCTTCAGACCCCTTCAACCTTTTACAAATTGTCCCACATTGGAGCCTAGAACTTTTTTCTTTTTTTATTGGGGTTTAATTTGAAAGAACAACACAAGCAGCATTACACAGAACAGAGAAGGTAAAGTGAAGTTATATAAACTTGAATCCCAACCTCTAAGAAGCTCATTGAGAACTGTTCAATCCATCATCTGGAAATGGGAGTAGTAACACATTACAGTTCACCTAAACTGACAGGCATGGCCAAGAAGAGCATTAATCAGAGAAGCTGCCAAGAGCCATTGATGTTTGGCCCTGTCATGGGAGAAGCCGAATGGACTGAACTGCACCAGAGAACAAAAGACACAAAAAACTCCCAGTATGCACAGTGTGAACCTATTTTATGGCAACTTCCAGGAAAGGAGAAGTCACAACTGGAATCTCCTTGATGTCAAAGAGGTATAAAAGCACAAGCCGAGCAGGGTACTCTCTCTTTGGCCGTAGTTTGCCACAGGTTGCATCAGGGACGGCACGCACCTGGACATCTTGAACTAGGTCGCTGAGTAAAAGGCCTTGTCGAATGAAACCTTGGATCCAAAGTACGTTCTGCTGTTTGTGTACCTGGTGACTGTACCCTGGCCGAAAATAAGACTAGACACCCAAAACAGGATCAGGAGGAAGTATTTTCTGAATTCCTGCAGAAAAGAGTCTGAAAGAATTATAGATTCCTCTAGAGTGAACGTCTTTAATTACATCGACTAGGGCTGGACAATAATTCAATAACAATATATATATCCATTGATAGAGGTGTAAAGTAATAGAAAAAAAAGGTTAAAAAAAAGTTCAATAGAAGAACAGTTTTTCTTCCTTTTACTTTCTAGCTTATCATGTAGGTTAATATTACAGTCATTACATCCTCCCATCCAATCACAAACGCAGACCCAGGAACACTGTCACCAAGCTCCACCCCTTTCAAAGAGTTCAGAGAGCATATGATCTTTTTTTCATTTTCTAAAACTTGAAGTGTTGGGGAAAAGTTGGTTTAAAGGTATATAGCTATGATATATGTTTATTAAAAAAGGAACAAAATCCAGTTGATTATGATAAAATAAGGTGTGTTGATAGTCCTTTTTCAGCCAAAATAGAACCCCGGCACCGTGCGTGATGAGCAGATATAAACAGACATGGCGCCACCTACCAACAGTACCACAGAACTATCATAAAGCCATTTGGCGACTAATAAGTCAAAATTAAATAATTAACCAAGCCTGACCCTCTGAAATGCCTTGCGGTAAAGCGATAGCTCGGCGTGATCAAAGACCAACCGTTATTAATTAAATAAAGAATCCATGGATTAAGAATCCATTGTCCAAAAGGTTATTGATTTTTAATTCAGCCAATTATTATTAGTTTTTTTATTTCTTATTTTCCCTTCTGCTTTGCATTGTGAACTGGTTGTATGAACAACTGGCATCTGGTTTCTTTGTTTGGCCTTCTTTGTCAGATTAGCCTCAATACCAATTAATCAAAATAAACCTTGGTTCTTAAACACACATATTCATACGGAACTGTGATATCATAGCATAGATTTATTTGTTTCAGTTTTATTCTCCTTAGTTTTTTCCCCCGTAGTTTATTAGTTTTCCTTATTTCTTCCATTTTACCTCATTTAGTTGAATATTACAATCCTAGTTAAAGAGTGTTGAATGAAGCATTTTAACTTGAACTTGAAGTATTCGATTAATATATTCTTGTATTTTGAGAGAAGTTCTTTGTGTTTATCAGTATATGTGTGTAGAGCTTGCTGTTTGAGAATGCCATTATACAGAATAACGCCCGTAATATCAAGATTTTATGATATGGACCTCCCACAGTGTGACTTGAGTTGTTTATGATTTTAGAAACTGCACACTTGCAAATGTTCACATCACATTCCCAGATCCAGATCCTTTTATCCTTACCAAAGCGTTTCCTGGTCCACCAGTGTGGCTCCTTTATGGTGTTAAATTTAACCTCTGGAAGCATCAAGAGTCTGTGAAACAAGTCTGTTGTGCCACACTTTGGTTGGCCTATAATGTAAAAGTATGGCAAGCAGCGCAGGCGAAAAAGTTTCCCATCTATGTTGCACACATTCTGATGGAATCTGGCTCTCATGTGGTCGCACACGTTCTTAAAACGTTTTGAGCGTAGACTGAAGCGGTTGTTCTTGTATGGGTCCATGCCAATATCACCAGAGACCTCCTCATACCAGCAGGGGCTCTTGATGTGTGGAAGGAAATGGCGAGGAATCACTGAAAATAACTAAAGAAAAAAAAACACATTAAAAATATGTAATGCAGAATAAGGGCAAAACAAAGGCTTCTGTTTGACCAGGTGTCCATCCTCATGGCAGGTACTGGTTTTCTGTGGCTCTGTTACACCTGAGGTCATTTCACACTGTTTTATTGTATTACCTGTTGGCTTAAGTTTAGAGTTCTGTGATTAAACATGTCAAAACATCAGTCATTTATAATTAAAGGTGATATTATAGGATTCTGTGGTTTTACACCTGATGAATCATCTCCTACTAGGCATGCTGTTTTTCACTTTGATACGTGTCTGACACATAACAGTAACTGGCAATTATCTTTATGACTCACACGTGTTGCAACATCTTATAAAAAACACTGCAATGGTGTGGGCTGTAAAAGGAAACCTATAATGAGGCCATAATGAGCAGAACAGCATTAGCATATTATACCAGAGGTTATTATAGGTAGGCCTAGAGCAATACTTAGAGAGAGTTTGTACCTTAGAAAAACAGGTCATTATAAGCTTCACCAAAAATGTATTTACTGCAGGGATTGTTCCTTGGTGAGTATTTCGTCACTGCTGTGATCTACTGAATGCTTGGTACTGTTCCTTGCAAAAGAATCCGTACCCCTTGAGCTTTTGACATATTTTGTCAAAGCAAGTAGATTATTAATCAGAGAAGGAGCACAGATTCCATGGAGGACTCTGAAGGCATTGCAGAGATCTGCAGTTCAGGTGAGAATCTCTCAACAGCTGTGCACTCCACAGATCTGCCACTTAGAAGAAACCTGCAAGGTCAGCATTGATGGGAAAATGGATGGAGCTAAATACAGGGTAATCCTTAAAGAAAACCTGTAAGAGACTGCAAAAGGCCTGAGACTGGGTTTAGGTTTACTTTCCAGCAGGGAATCCACCCTAAACATGGTGCCAGAACTACAGTGTCTGACTGATTAAAAACATATTGTTGTGTTAGTATGGCCCAGTCAAAGTCCAGACCTAAACCCAATTCAGAATCTGTGGCAGGACTTAAACATTCAGCTTCACAGACATTTTCGATTCAATGGGACTGAGGTTAAGCTGTTTTGCAAAGAATGGCTAAAATGTCGGTCTCTGGATATGCAAAGCTGGTACAGAAACACCTCAAAAGTAGACTTTTGAATTCTAAATACAAATGCATGCCCCATTTTCTTCATTTCTGAAAGCGATGTATCCATTTCCTTTCAACTTTACACATATACACCACTTTGTGTTAGTCAAGCAGATAAAAACCCTTATAAATATGCTGAGGTTTGTGGTTGCAACATGACAAAAGTTAAGGAATACATTCACATAGCTCTGTACATATAACATAAACAGCTTTGTAGTCATTTAGTTGGTAAATGGATGTCATAATATCCCTCAGACTTACATGTGGATCTGTGCTGATGACATCCTTTTCATCTGGTGTCCTCCTGGATGTGTTCTGCTCGTTGCAGTTAATAATCTTTCCCAGCACTTTCACATCTACGAAAGTCGTGTCAAGAGAAACTTCAGCTGTGCTTTTGCTGGTTGTGATATCCACAGGTCTGAAAGGATGGGGGAAGGCAGAGAGCAAAAATCCTTTTCTGTCCCACATCAGTAGGTACGAAGCCGTGATGAGGAACATCAGCGTCAGGCCCACAAGGAAGCTCGCTACCTTGACTTTGGAGATGCACGTCAGGTTGATTAAACACAACAGTGGGAGGCCCTTGATGTCCCGACTTTCTGGCATGTTTGTTTGCCTGAAGTCAAGAAACGTCCTGATAGATCTCTTCCCAAACTTGTCAGTCAGGGGCAAGTTGTGGGGCCTGTGACTGTGGTCCTTGTGTGTGTTGCTCCCATTTTTGCTGTCTTTTAGAGGCATGATGACAGAGAAGTGGAGTAGACATGTGGAAAAGGAAACCAAGGGATTGCTCTCTCAATATGGTAAAGCTTGCCTAGAAGTGATTGCGTTAACATCCACATCCTCGTTTGTCTTCATTTTGTGTGGGTCCACCACTTGGAAATAAGCCCCTCCTGTAAAATAAAACAGGTTTTTAATGCATGGCTTTAAAACCAAAGAGCAACATTAACTGCCTAGAAGTATTTCAACAATCTTTCCTAATACCACAAACAGGGAGGGGAATATTTTTATAACAGTGTTAGTTAAAGAAGTTTTATTTTTAGTCTTGTGCATTAGTTTTGGCTTTTAAAACCATACATTTCTACAAGAGTCAGCCACAAAAATGTTTAAGGTTACCTGCTGACTGTGTGGTCTGCTATATAAAGCCTATCAGCTGCCTAGTGGAGAGGGTTGTACAGTCCCTGCCAAGGCTCAATGGTAAGAGTTTCAATGACATAATAATAGTTTATTTTGAGATGTAAAACTAAAAAGACTATTAACAAAAACCCATGAAGTACCTTACTTTTGTAACCTGCAAACATTATTTTTAAGTTCAATGTTTTACAACAACAAAGGCTACATTTGGTATCGATACAGGAAGATGTGCAGATTGTGAGTGCACATTTCTCGCCATGTGTATTATTAGCAGACATCAAAAAGACATGGTGAAATTATTTGTTCATCAAAGTTATTAGTATATTCTCCTCATTCACCAAGAAGAGTATCTGAGAGTCTAAGCATCATACCCTCTCAGTTGTTACATATTGTGTCTGTACATTTAATGTTCATACTCACACATGGGGTATTTTTCTTACTGTTTCAAAGAAGCCAGCCAGAATGTCTTTTATGTGGCATTATAGAGTGTTTGATGGCAGAAAACTACAATAGCTTTTGCAGTCATTTCCACCTGTTGACTGAATGCTTGTATTCAATTCAATTCAATTTTATTTATATAGCACCAATTCATGAAACGTGTCATCTCAAGGCACTTTACAAAGTCAAATTCAATCATATTATACAGATCGGGTCAGATTATACAGATTGGTCAAAAATTTCCTATGTAAGGGAACCAGTTGATTGCATCAATGTCCCGACAAACAGCATTCACTCCTGGAGAAGTGTAGAGCCACAGGGAGAGTCGTCTGAATTGTCCATCGCTTTGCAGCAATCCCTCATACTGAGCAAGCATGAAGCGAGAGCGGAAAGAAAAACTCCCCATTAACGGGAAGGAAAACCTCCAGACGAACCGGGCTCAGTATGAACGGTCATCAAGACAGAGCAGAGACACAATAAGACAGATAAAAAACCACAGAAGCACACATTGATCCAGTAATCTGTTCTACATTAGATGGTAATAGCAGGTGATCTGTCTTCCCTGGATGATCTCACAGCTAACAGAACACCAGTCCAGGTGTACCTACTATGAAGAAAAAAGAGAGAGAACAAAAAGTTAAAAGCTGAAATGACAACAGTCATTTCAATGCAATGCAATGAAAAACTGGAGAACAGTAGAACTCAATAGAGTGAGAAAAATAGGCCCTGATGTCCTCCAGTAGCCTAAGCCTATAGCAGCATAACTATAGAGGTAGCTCAGTGTAACATGAGCCACTCTAACTATAAGCTTTGTCAAAAAGGAAAGTTTTAAGATTAGTCTTAAAAGTAGACAGGGTGTCTGCCTCACGGACCAAAACTGGAGTTGGTTCCACAGGAGAGGAGCCTAATAACTAAAGGATCTGCCTCCCATTCTACTTTTAGAGACTCTAGGAACCACCAGCAGACCTGCAGTCTGAGAGCGAAGTGCTCTGTTAGGAACATACGGGGTAATCAGAGCTCTGATATATGATGGAGCTTGATTATTAAGGGCTTTATACGGTAGAAGAAGAATTTTAAATTATATTCTTGATTTAACAGGAAGCCAATGAAGGGAAGCTAAAATTAGAGAAATATGATCCCTCTTGTTGATTTTCATCAGAACTCTTGCTGCAGCATTTTGGATCAGCTGAAGACTTTGAACTGCATTTTGTGGACTTCCTGATAGTAAATAATTAAAATAGTCCAGCCTTGAAGTAACAAATGCATGGACTAGTTTTTCAGCATCACCCCTTGACAGAATGTTTGGAATTTTGGCAATATTCTGGAGGTGAAAAAAGGAAACTCTGGAAACCTGTTTAATATGGGATTTAAATGACATGTCTTGGTCAAAAATAACACATAGATTTTTTTACTTTATTACCAGAGGCTAAGTTAATACCATCCAGATTAAGTGATTGATTAGGAAGTTTATTTTTTGAGGACTCTGGTCCAAAGATTACAACTTCTGTCTTGTCAGAATTTAAATGCAGGAAATTTAAAGTCATCCAGCTTTTGATGCCATCAAGACATGACTGTAGTCGAAGTAATTGATTGGATTAGTCAGGATTTATGGATAAATATAGCTGAGTGTCATCAGCATAACAGTGGAAATTAATCCCATGCTGATAATTTTGCCAATCGGAAGCATATATATAGTAAAGAGAATTGGTCCAAGGACTGAACTCTGTGGTACTCCACAAGTGACCCTAGAGTTTGAAGAAGATTTATTATTAACATGAACAAACTGGAATCTGTCCGACAGATAAGATTTAAACCAGCCTAATGCTTTCCCCTTAATCCCTACAGTATGCTCAAGTCTTTGTAGGAGAATATTGTGATCAACTGTATCAAATGCAGCACTGAGATCAACAGGACAAGTACAGACACAAGTCCATTATCTGAGGCCATGATTAGTGACCGTCACCAGAGCTGTTTCAGTGCTATGATGAGCTCTGAAGCCAGACTGAAACTCCTCAAGTAGGTCATTACTTTGTAAATGTTCACAAAGTTGATTAGCAGCTACTTTCTCAAGAATTTTAGATAAGAAAAGAAGATTAGATATAGGTCTGTAATTTACTAACTCATCTTGATCAAGAGATGGTTTCTTAAGTAAAGGTTTAATAACAGCTACTTTAAAAGCCTGTGGTACATATCCATTTACTAAGGATAGATTAATCATGTCTAAAATAGTGCCACTGATCAAAGGGAATATCTCTTTAAACAACTTGGTTGGGATTGGGTCTAACATACAGGTAGAAGGTTTAGATGAAGCTAAACTTTTAGATAGCTCAGAAAGCTCTACTGCTTCTAAACAGTTCAAACACTGCGCAGGTTCTAAAGATTCCTCCAACGCTGCCTCACTTACTGAGGACGAGGTAATCATGTTTGGGAGGATGCCAATTATTTTATTTTTAATGGAATCAATTTTATTTATGAAGAATCCCATAAAGTCATTACTGCTAAGAGCTAAGGGAATGGATGGATCAACGAAGCTGTGACTCTGAGTAAGTTTGGCAGCTGTACTGAAGAGAAATCTAGGATTATTTTTATTCTCCTCAATTAATGATGAAAAATATGCTGATCTAACTCTGCGAAGGGTCTTGTTATACAAAAATAGACTGTCCCTCCAGATTAGGTAGGATTCCTCTTGGTGTGTAGACCGCCATTTCCTAACATTGTGCTTCAAGGAACGCAGCTCTGAATTAAACCAGGGAGCCAGCTTCCTGTGAATAATCACCTTCTTTTTCAAGGGAGGTACATTGTCTAATGCAGAACGCAATGACGATGTCACACTGTTAACAAAGACATCTATTTGTGAATGGGAAGAAACAACATTGCTTCTATCTGCAGGGTATTTCTGCAATACTGACGATATTAAAAGGGGGTCAGACTCTTTAAAGTTTGATGCAGCATTGTCCGATAAAGATCTCCTATAATGTAACCCTCTTTTAGGGGTGGAGAACTCAGTTAGATTAAACTCAAATGTTATTAAAAATGATCAGATAGGACAGGGTTGTGAGGAAATACTGTTAATTCTTCACAATCAATGCCATATGTCAGCACAAGGTCTAAAGTATGGAGCAAAGAGTGCGTCGGTTTATGCATATTTTGAGCAAAACCAATTGAATCTAGGATAGTTTTAAAGGCTACTATTACATTCTGTGTCAACATGAATGTTGAAATCCCCCACTATAATAACCTTGTCAGTGTTTATCACCAAATCAGATAAGAAGTCTGATCCAAAAACTGAGTGTAAGGGCCCGGTGGACAATACAAAACAACAAACAGAAGAGGTTTTATTGCTTTGCAGTTTGGATGAGGGAAACTGAGGGTTAAATGTTCAAAAGAACTGTAGTTGTTAATTGGCCTGGGACTAGTTAATAAATCAGACTGAAAGATGGTTGCCACTCCTCGTCTTCCCACAAATCTGGGAATGTGGAAATTTGAATAATTGGAGGGAGTTGACTCATTTATACATAGTCCTCTTGGAGCCAGGTTTCTGTGAGACAAAATAAATCAATCTGATTATCGGAAATCAATTCATTAACTAACAAAGTCTTTGGAGGGAGAGACCTTATATTTAATAGACCACATTTAATTGTTTTGTTTTTTTGGTTCAAGGTGAGCCATATTGATTTTTATTAGATTTTTATGATTTGTTCCTTTTAGATCAGTTTTTGATGTATTCAGTTTTGGCCGTGGGAAAGACACCGTCTCAATAGGGTAATGGGTGGGTAACAGTACAGAAGCTGCAGAGAGGTGTGTTAAACTACGGCTCTGTTTCCTGGTCTGGACCCTGGGTTGTCAGCATTTAGGATAACTAATAAATCTGACCAGATTCCTAGAAAGAAGAGCTGCACCATCTAAAGTGGGATGGATGCCGTCTCTCCGGATCAGACCCAGGTTTTCCCCAGAAGGTTCGCCAGTTATCAATGTAGCCCACGTCGTTTTCAGGACACCACCTAGACAACCAGTGGTTGAATGATGACATGCGACTAAACATGTCATCACTGGTCAGATCAGGCAGGGGACCAGAGAAAATTACGGAGTCCGACATTGCTTTAGCAAACTCACACACCGAAGCAACACCAACTTTAGTTACCTCCGATCGGCATGACCGGGTGTCATTGCCGCCAGCGTGAATAACAATCTTACTGTATTTACGCTTATCCTTAGCCAGCAGTTTCAGGTAGGATTCGATGTCGCTCGTTCTGGCCCCTGGCAGGCATTTGATTATGGTCCCTGGTGTCTCTAGTGCCACGTTTCTGACCATAGAGCTCCCAATAATCAGGGTCGGCTTCTCAACGGGTGTGTCGCTGAGTGGGGAAAATTTGTTAGAAACGCAGACGGGTTGGTGGTGACCTGGGGGCTGGAATCTAGAGCTATGCTTCCTACGAACCGTCACCCAGCCGGCCTGGTTACCCGGCTGCTCGGGTGCTGCTGCTGGAGGACCGCTACGTGAAGTTACTCTGTGTGGCTCCGCGCTAGCAAAGGGGCGGCTATCAGCTGGTTTTTCAACAGCACGGAGCCGGGTCTCCAATTCTGACACCCTCGCCTCCAAAGCTACAAAAACACTACATTTATTACAAGTAACATTATCACTAAAGGAGCCAGAGGAATAACTAAACATCTGACACAGAGAGCAAGAGATAGGGGGAGACTTAGACAGAGACGGAGAAGCGGAGGATAGAGTAAGGGGGGAAGCCATTGTGGAGCTAAAGCTAGCCTAGCTTTAGCCTAGCTGGCCTGGGAGCCAACCAGCTTGTTTGGGCATGGCGATCATGCAAAAAACTGCAGAACACTTGGACAGATATATATTAAGACCAAAACTGTCCTTATGTTTAACAGGTGAGGCCTTCAGTGTATGAAAAAAGAAAACTTGCAGTGATAAAACATGAGATATGTTAAAGCTTTAATATGTGACCGTGATATTGATAGACTTTTGAACCTTAGTTAGATTTTTTCTTATGTGGCCAGCTTTAGTCCTGATTTTTCATTGTGACTGACCTCTGAGATGAGACGGCTCACTAAAGGACTATTTGTCTTGCCATTTGAAAGAAAGAGTTTGATTCCAGCTTCCTCTCCCACTACTAGATGTGCCCTTGGGCTAAGCACTTAATGCTAAATGGCCAACCTATTTATATCTATCAGTGTATGAGTATGTGAGCGCTTGGCTGGGTGAAAGTGGCTCTAGTGCAAAAGTGCTTTGACTGTTCTCAATAACTCGAAAAAGTGTCATAATACTTCAGTCTATTTACCATTTATTCCAACTCCACTTGTTCTGCTATGATGTGCATATATCCTGAGTCAGCAACCCTGGATTGACTTTCAAAGTTGATAACCAGCTATGTCGTCCCACTAAAGTGTAATGTTGCCAGTGATTGTGCAGAGGCTTTGGACAGCCATTTTAGAAGAAATTGGGAAGTATGAGACTCAGGATGTCTGGTTTAACAGAGTAATAGTGTTAAGTGTTTCTCTGTGATTGTAGTCTAAAGTGGGAGCTATTCTATGATAGGCAGGTGATCTTAATGTTATGGGTAATGTATGGAGTTTGTTTATAATATTTCTGGTTTTATAAAATACATTCTGGTTAAAGCATTTGTATATTTTTATATTTTTTGCCCGTTGCAGATTGCCCGTTGCAGATTATTGAGTGTAACTCTCAAAACATTATTTAAGGTTTTCAGATCTTTAATAATCACCGAAAATACAATGTTTAGCTTAATTTTAGTCTTTGACTTTGTGGTTTTTTGTATCGATTTTTAAATATGGAGCAACTCGGTCAACTGGGTTACTTAAGCAAGGTCTGCATTTAGTATATGATGTGAAAAAGAGGTTGACAACGTTCAGGAAAAGTCACATAGAAATCTCTCACTGTCTTATTTCTAGATGTTTTCTGGCCCCACATGCAGAATCAAACTCTAAACAATAGATCAATCCAATTAATGTTTATTTACAAAGTGACATGTGAAAACTGCAACAAGGAGACTTCTGTATTCATAATCCAGCTGTGTTGTTTTGGAGTGAGCAGAGAGAGTTGAGGGGCAGGAGATCCGGCTAGCATATCAAGGAATGTTTTGTGGCAAGGATTAATGCTCCAGGGGGTTTCCATAAAGCGTGGTCGATTAAGGTGTGGGATCTTTACAGAAGGTAAACTGAGAACCAGAGACGGGGCAGGTAGGTGATGGCTGGAGACGGCAGGGCTGCAGGGGACAACCGTGGCTGGGTTTTTCACGTGAGGAATATCACTGAGAGGTTTTGCTGAAGAGATCCGGGTTTGGTGTGGGCACCGACTAAAGGCTTAACCTGAAAGGACCAGAAGACACAGGAGGTGAGCTCAATATGAAGTGGAAAAACATAAGCCATCTTAAACTGAGGAAAGAAAAAGAAAAAGAGCATGAGAAGATACTCGGGCTTGACCAGACCAAGAACGATTGATCATCAGACAAAGTTTGGGTGTTCAGCAGCTCCTTAAGTTCTCATCAGCCAAATGGAAAATTGCTGACAGATGAACGGCAGACAGCCATGCCCTCCAGCAGAGATTCAGGAGAGATTTCACACAAGGGCACAAACACATACTCATACAACAGGATCATGACACACATGCAGTATCTACAGATGTCATATTGGGACACAGTTTTAAGGACTCCATGCAAATATCCCCATGTCTGTTTGAGTAGCTGCTGGGCTTGAAAGATAATTTATTTCTGATCCCTCTAGAGATATTAAGGACCTGATTTAATAAAATATCAGTAGACAGAGATGGCCTCCTTAAAATGCTACTGAAAAAAACTCCTCATAGAGTATTGCAACTTATCAGAGTGGATATGTCACTGATAATGATCCTAAATCCAACCCTTGTATAATGTACATCTCAAAAACATAGCTAATAGTTATTATATTTATTGTATGAGAAATTTATATCCAGGTAATATATCAGGTTACACTTGTAAAAAAGGCCTCAATCACAATATCTTTATTTTACCTGGTTAAATAAACGTGTAACTAAGAAAAATCAGAAGAGTAAAAAATTTGAAATTTTGAAAGAGTAACAAAGCATAAAACAGTATGTGTGAGTCAGAGAAGGCATAACTTTCTTGGGTTGAGAAATGATGGAGAAATACAACGTGAGAATAAGCAGGAATCAATCTTTGGCTCTATTTCATCCAGAAATGTATCTACAACAGAAAGCAAAGAGAAGATTGAAGATTCAATCAGTTGAAATCCCATCAAAAATATAAAACAAAACATAATCCTGCACATCTGTCTGCATAATACAGCACTGTTGGCCTAAAAATATATAGTGCCTGGATTGATCTGGGATCAGTCATGGGAAAGCCAGAATGGGAAGAGAGTCATTTATTTTTGTTTCAAATTTGACTTGTGCACTTGTTCTTTTTTTCTAAAGAAGTAGTAATGACAAACTGTTTAGGGTTTGTTATGTAACTTCAGTATTTTGCATTGTAAAAGCAACAAATTAAATGCTCTGTTACTAGCACAATCTTTTGTCCCATTGTTCGTGCATGATTTCCAAGATTGTCCTATTGTTAACATACGGACGTTGTCACCTCCTATCAGGTAAATCTTAAGAAATTACAATCCAACAGTTTTACAATTAAAAAAGAGAAAGATCAATCCATCCATCCATCCACTGTATTCTGCTTATCCAAGAACAGGTCTCAGTGGCAACAGGTCCAGTTGAGAAATCCAGGCATTATTCTCCACAGCAACATCCTCCAGCTCATTCTGGGTGATCCCAAGGCAAGACCAGTCCCTCCAGCAAGTTCTGGGTCTTCCTCAGGGTCCCCTCCCAGTGGGAAGTGCCCTGAAAACCACCTAAGGAAGGCACCCAGGGGGCATCCTGAGCAGTTGTCCAAACCATCTCAACTGACTCCTTTTGATGTGGACAAGCAGCGACTCTACCCCGCCCTCCAGAAGAAACTCATTTCAGTTGCTTGTATCCCAGGAGATTGTTCTTTTGGTCATGATCGACACCCACAACCATGTGTGAGGGTAGGAATGTTTTCTTCCAGTCTAAGACCATGGGCTGAGACTTAGAGGTGCTGACTTTTATCCAGGCTAGGTCCACAGTTTCCCTCCCACAACATACACAGCTTAGGATGGTCCCTGCTTCCCTTTTCTGAGTTGCCAAACAGTTTTCCAGAATTTCCTTGAGACCAGTCGAAAGTTTCTCTCAATGGTATCTCCAAATTCCTCCTAAGACCAAATTTTAGCTTCCACAACCACAGATGCTGCAGTCCTTCTGGCTGCCCCAGTATCAGCTGTCCCCAAGGAAAACATAGTCCTAAAGGCCTCCTTCTTAAGCTTGATGGCTTCTATCACCACTGGTGTCCACCAGCGACTCCTCTGGTTGCCACCACAACAGGCACAAATAAGCTTTGGACCATAACAGTCCTGGAAGCTGCATTCACAATGGAGGTCCTGAACATGGTCCATTCCAATTTCCTGCTCCCAACCTTCCCTTGGGAGATGGGATATGAGAGAAATTCTCCCAGAGCAGTCAATTAAAGCTCACTTGGACAGGTTCCTCAGCCAGATGTTCCCAATTAACCCTCACCAGTCGTTTGAGTTTACCAAGTCTGTCTGGCAGCCTCAACCACCACAAGGTCCAATTCATTATTGGGTGATGATCAGATGACAGCTTGTCGTGGATGTCCTCCGGACGACGTAGTAATTTGTGCTAAGTCTTACAAAAATTCTAAGTTCTTGATAAGGCAGCCGAAAAATCTCCAACAGTGGTCAAAAATAAGCAGAGGCTGCTGGGTCTCGGTCCAGTATGGTTTATTGTAACAATACAAGTCAACCACACATGAGATGTTAACCGGTCAACATCTACCAAAGCAAAGAAGGTGGTCTGCTTATATACATTTCCCTGGGTTTTGGGGCTCCTCCCCGAGCCCCTCCTATTTATTACGTATTTTCAGGTACTTTTCCACGGATATCTCTGTTATCCTATTATGTACCGGTGGAAATTTCCCTAGGGTGCATGTTTTTAAAAACATGGTTACACATCACTGCTCATCCCAAACATGGTCACACATCACTACCCATTTCGGACATGGTTACACATCATTACCCCTTCAAAACATGGACCATGCACTTTCTGTGTACATTGCAGCCCTTTGGACCATACATGTTCTGTTTACATTGCAAATGGCTTGCTCTTTGGTCCAGATGTCTTGTCCACTGCCTCGGTTTGTTTGCATTGACCCTCTACCTCTTATCTTGACCTCTGGAGTGACACACACACATTCTTTCTTAGGTATTTGTTACAGCACACCCTTTAACCATTGTGATAAGAATATATTCATTGTAAGATATATTCATTGTAAGATATTAATCCACTACATTCCCCCCTGTGATCCTGAAAAGGGTCACAAAGTAAATCACGCTCTTCAAGTGATTGTCGATTTACCACGACTACGAACTTCAGGAGTAAATATCGACTATACATAGCACACCAAAATCTAATAGTGATTAGTACAAGATACTAGGATCAAAGCACACCTCAAACTAATAATGAGTGATACAATATACTATGGTCACATGGTAAAATATAAAGGATTATGGTAAAACAAAGAGGGAACCCCCTTTGGCACTCTTGTGAGGACATTTCCTGTTGCTTACTTTTTTTATAGAAGGATTTTCAGTATTTGTTTTAGCAGTGATACGGGGCAGAGGGATGTCATGTCCAAGCATCTTGATCATCTGCTAGGCCACCACAACCCACTCCCAAAGGTGTCACTGCACACCAGTACATCAAACAATTTGATGTTTAAATAATACTCTATCATGCCTGGCTAGGTCAGGTGAACTTGTTACTTAATGGTCAGTAGACCTTCATTACAACCAACATATGAGCAACCCTAATGGTACTCTCTGCACAGTACTTGTACTGTCACATAGGTTATAGGTATACACAATCATATTTATCGTTTAGGTGTACACCATCATATTTATCATTTAGGTATACACAATCATATTTATCATTTATATCCATCTTAGTTTCTGAGATTATTGATAGTTCTGGGTTTGGGGATTAGGGAACACCACCCCCTTGGAGGTTGAATCCCCAGTCCTCCGGTGGAAGTCTCAGGAGCACGTTGTCCCGGCAACTGATGCTGAGCCAGTGTGGTAGTAGCCAAGCGCCGTTGCAACACTTGACGTCGTGCTGTATCGTGTTCCGTTGTCATCTGCAGCATTCTCCCCTGCAAGGTGACTATAGTCTGTTGTGCATCTTGAAGTTGTTGTGTCAGCTTGTCATGTTCTTGGGTTAACTGCCACACTTTAGCCCTATGTTTGGCTCTGTATGTGCTGTGGCGAATTGAGAACATGCGCTTCCGTGACGCCGGAGATAGACCTCTGATCAGTTGAGTATAGACCACAGTGGTCATAGAGGCAATTTCAGTCTTTAGGTCTTGGGAGGTTTTGTAAAAATTCAGAGGTTGTATCAGGAACCCCGAGATGTGGTTCATCTCGAGGGAGCTTAGCTGCATCTGCTGAAAAACAGTGGCAGGCGGTCCCAGTGCAGGATTCCCCATCGTGGTAGGACCAGTCGTCATCGTGCCCGATGTAGACGGCAACTCCTGGAAAGATCTGTCTGGCCATCCTCGGTCCTCTGGGTCCTCGGGGCTGGCAGGGCTGAAGTCGATTCTCAGGGCCCCTGGTGATGGCAGGTTGTCCATTGGCAGTCCTCTGGGGATCATCAGGAATCTGCTTCCTCCCGGTGGTACGGTGCCTGGCCCGTCTGCTGGATCGTCTGGCTGCCTATTGGGAAGACTGGTGCCTGTGCCTACATATACTTGTGTGCCTAACGACGCATGTGCGGTGTTTCCTCCTCTATTTGCGCGTGCCTGCCACTCCTTCGCGCTATGTGGTGTACATTAAAATAAGAGTCCGCCATTCTCAACAGTCTGCATGTGGAGACATAGCATGGTATAGTTATATATCCTCATGAGGCATATATTCTCCTAAGAGAATCTATAAACACTTTGGCATGCAAATTACTATATATATATTTATCTGATCAAAAAATGCATGTACCTGGTGGGGGTGAGAGGAGATCATGGTATTACTTTATATGATTTGGTCTACCTGTACCTCAATTATTGGGAATTGACCAGTTACACTCACAATAAGTTTTGAGACCACAATAAGTTTTACGACGCAGCAGACGACTATTAATATTATCATTATTATGACTCCTAGTATTATCCCTGCTGCTTTGAGGTATCTTGACCACCCAAGCTTATTGAACCAATCCCAAAACCCCTTCAGTTGAGTGTTCCAATTAGATCTCTCCACATGTTCATCTCTCATACCTGTTAGGCTGCCGTTAACATCTGTATGCATAGGGATGAAGGTACAACAATCTTCCCCGATATAGTCACATAGCCCCTGGTCCCCAGCCATGTGGGATTCCAGTACGAACCTATGTTGTAAAACCGTTAGTGATGTGGCATGTAATTGCTCTTTCACAAGATCCATGCCCTGTATTTTAAAATTTATAAACCTTTGTTGATTGTACCATAGGAGATTTATCCACCTACTATTTCGGGCTATGTATTGCGCATTGTTAATTGTTCCAACGAATGGTAACGAGCCGATCCCTCCTCCACTATTTATCCACTCACTCCCTATGGCAACATGTTCTTCAGGCACCCCGAGTGGGGTCTGATCCCATGTAATATATACTTCATCTGACATTTTCCAACTCCACTTGTGCTTAGAGGGAATACTTCTTTTTGTACGGTTGTTTATTTCACTAGACGTTTTGTTGCTGATTATTTGATTATTTATTATTAACTTTAGTTGTCCTGTCAGCATTACTGGAGCACAGATACCTTCCCACTGAGGAGGTAGTGAGGATAGCATCTGCTCATCATTGGGACACATCCAAAAAATGTCTCCTAAAGGGACAGATCCATGCGCCAGACTCCTTACTCGGTATTGAGCTACTGATGTAGGTCGTAATTCATAGATGATATATCCTCCATCTGGTACCACTTGTTTACAATGTATTTTAGCTTTGGGGCTAGTTTCACATAGCTTGATGTAGCTGACGTTCCCTCCATCTATCGGTGGGTACCATGGTATTTTACTACATTTCACCATTTCGTCTGCAGTCCACATCTTGCTAGAGGTTCTTTTGGTCACCTCTTCTAATTCTTTTCCTCGTGCTATACAAAACGGAAAAATTAGTTCAGCTGGCTTTTGTACTACCGGAGGGAGGGAGGATGTACTCAGTACTTCATTTATTGAGGAGGTTAGTGCTTTGGGGCATCTTTTCCTGTCTTCTGTCCATGATGGTAAGCCTGCAGCCATGTGCATGGCACAGTGAGCAAAGCACTCTGATATTTCTGGGCAATCACCTATTTTACTTCCAGGTATAATCTGAAGGGTTGGTAATTTCTTAGCATTATAACAGGCTATACAATCATCTTTAGGGTGATTTTTAGCTTTAAACATTGTCTGAACCGAGAACTGTATCCATTGTTGGAACATATTTGTCTCCCATTGTGACGTTTTTAATTTACTTAGGTCCCTTTTCTGTCTTTTGTTTATTAGCTTTACTACTCTATGAGCTCTTTCTATCGTCATTATTTATTTTGTTAGTATGTTTTGGCATATGTTTGTCTTGCATCTTACCTTGATGATCACCATCCCATCCCCACGGCAGTCCATGCTTTGCGGAGTTCCAAGCCAATGTTTTCCCAATGACTCGTTTCCTAAAATTTCTTCAGACATTACATAAGCATATCCTTTGGTTTGCACATGCATTAATGATTTGTTCTCCCCACCGTTATTGCTGATTATCCCCTGGTTAGTAGCTAGTGTTATCATTGCTAGTGCACATGTTTCTGTTTGACGCTCTAAATGTGAGTGTGCATTGTTAGTGGTAAGCTTAATAAGGTCCCCCCTTGTTAACCCAAAGAGGGTTAACAAAAGAAGAAAACTAGTCAGAGTCGGAAGAAGACGCATACGAGAGACGCCCAGACGGCGATGGAGTGGGCGTACATGGCCCGATCGCCGGCCCAAACGCACCGTACGGGTAAGGGGAAAGGGAGGGAGGGGGTGGGGAAGGAGAGGGGTGTGGAGAAGTGGGAACAACTCCAACAGTGTCTGGTGGTTCCTCCAGTGCCTCAGCGCTGGGTGAATCTGGGTCAGGCCTGTCAGGACTCTGAGTGGCAGGAGAATCAGCATTACTGCTGCCAGAGTTATAAGGCGAATCGGAAGCAAAAGAATGAACACTATCATCCTCAGAGTTCCCTGACAGTGGAGACCGCCGGGCCGCCAAGCGGTGGGGGTGAGGCTGCATCAGTTTCCGCCCCAGGTATGACATCAAACGTCTGTGTATGTGATGTGGTGGCTTTCGGAGGGAGACTTGTTGCTGCCCTGTCAGCATGCGCAGAGGCCGTCGGTCCTGGATCAAGTCCAGGTGGGTCTGTTGGACGGTGACGGGTGCAATGGTTTTTGTGGAACCAGAAGGGCTTACCTTCAACTTTTAGGGCAGTGGGAGTGGTAAGAACAACTTTAAAGGGACCTTCCCTACGAGGTTCGTTCCACTGACGTCTAAACACTCGTATGAACACTCTGTCACCGACTTGGACATCTCTGACGTCCACTGGAATACGTGTCTCGTCTCGGTTGTGAGCTACTTTCACCTGTTGAAATATAAGTCTGTGAATATGGGTTAGTGACCTGAGGTAGTCCCCCAGTTCACGTTCGAGTTGCGCCAGGGAAATCTCCTCCTGGGGCCCTCGGACCAGTGGGAGAGGCATAGGTCTACCTGTAAGCATTTCATGGGGAGTGAGATGGGTTAGTCGGTTAGTTTGAGAACGCATTGCCATCAGTGCAATCGGCAACGCATCGATCCATGTCAGACGATTATTGCTATCAGCAATGATTTTCGCAATTTTGGTTTTGAGGACACCGTTGACTCTTTCCACAGATGCCTGCGATTGTGGATGATACACACAGCCAAACTTTTGTTTTATACACAACTGTGTGAACATTGCCTGGATAACTTGTGAAAGAAAGTGAGGCCCGTTATCAGATGATATAGTATCAGGCATACCAAACCTGGGAAACACTTCTTTATATAAAAACCTTGCTGCTGATTTGTGATCGTTCTTAGCAGTGGGGCAGGCTTCCACCCATCTGCTAAACCGACAAACAACCACAAGCATGTATCTCTTTCCCTGAACACGAGTTAACATGTCAACGTAATCCATAATCAGATGACGGAATGGGCCGTCTGGCATGGGGATATGTGCTAAGGGTTGTGTGAACATTTTACGCACATTGTACTTGGGGCAGTGTGGGCATATAGCCAGTTCTCTGCAGGCATGGACTGGTAATCGGGCGTACCGGGCATTTTCCCGGTGGGCCGACGTGCTGTTTGGGCCGGCAGACCCGACATGTATATTAATAATATGTATTATTATTAGTATTATTATAAATTTTTTTATTATTATTTTTTTTTATATGTCGGCCTCGTTATATTTGCATAATGCATGAAGAAAAATAAAATCAGCAGCGCAAGAGTCTGTTCCGATCATCGGCCCTTACCACAGGCTACTGCAGCCCATTGGTTATCATCCCTGACAGTCTAAAGGGCTAGGCCAATCATAAAGTAGAAAAACACCTTCACGCTCCATGTGGAACTTTGTGCAGCGGTGTTCACAGTAGTAATGGATAAGAAACGCAAGGGAGGCGCAGAGAAACTGCGCGAAAAAAAGAAACGAGTTCTTCAAACGGACGCTGCGAAATGTGTCAAACTGACTGACATGTTCCCAACAGAAGGCCCTTCATCTGCTCCGGTGTCTGATGTAAAATATGGTGGTGGTGGTGGTGGTTGTTGTCAGTGACGTGCGGTAGAGTTCATAGCTGGTGAGGCACTGACGTCATCAGAGTCAGATTTACAAATATATACACTCTATAGAGTAGACTCGTTGCAAAGTGCTGAAAGAGACTGATTGAGCCAAATAAATTCACCAAGAGACATGGAAAAAATACTGATTCTTTGATGAAAAAATAAAACTAAATTATTTGTCATTTGACTGGTAACAGTTTATGAGTTATGATGGATTTCTGCATTTGTGACACATTCTAAAACTATAACCCACATTACGCACATTTTATCACAAAAGCAAAACATGAGTAATTATTGCTGTCTTACCTCTACTTATAAATTAAGTCCATGCAGCGCTCTTTCTGAACAAAAATATCATCATTTTCCGGTAAAAACTCGTTATCTTCTTCAGATTTAAAACTCTCTTAGTCTCAGTGGCGCTCACTGCCAGGGAGGAAAGCCTTCCTTGATCAGTCCTGTTCCGGCTGTATGTTTAGAGTCTTTTTAGTGCTTTACTTGTTTAACAAAACTCGCTAATAATACATCCATTACTTGCTGTGACTCTACTATTTGGGGATCAGGAGCGGTGCTCCTTGAGCGCCCCCTGCCTAGAGGCCAAGGAACTGCCGGCCTCACCTATAACCAGCTCTTTGCCTTTTATGATCGTGCGCAGCAGCACGAAAACATGTTACCTGCACACAGTTTGATGCCCAAAACACAATTCGTAATCCACATATATTAAATTGTGGAAAATCAGTTCATAATTGTTTGAACAATTGAATTTATTATCTAGAGACAGGAAGATGCATCACAGAATGGAAGCCAGCGCAGTTAACATGGGATTGCGCAATCTCAGGGGAGGCCAAGCTCGCTGCGGCCTCACCGGCTTCGCTATCAAGTGCCACCAAGGATTTACATGAAAAATAGAGAAAAATCTGCGATTTTAAAGAAAATATGATCAAAAATGAGGAAATTACATAAATGAAATACTTATTACAAATGACTGAGTGAATCAAAATTTATATTATGTTATTATATATTTTCTTTCTTTCCATGATAACAAGTGAGGCCTGGCTGAGTTTACATTTTACAGTGTTAATAAATTAAGATTTTGGAAGTATTTTAAGTGTCCACTCTCACTAATTTCCATTAACCTGGCCTCAAGGTATTGCACAGTTGGTATACACATTCAGT
The DNA here is from genome assembly GCA_037039145.1 of Fundulus diaphanus. Classification (NCBI taxonomy): domain Eukaryota; kingdom Metazoa; phylum Chordata; class Actinopteri; order Cyprinodontiformes; family Fundulidae; genus Fundulus; species Fundulus diaphanus. The sequence goes on from CM073121.1 coordinate 27,385,482, forward strand.
ACACAAAAAAAATAAATAAAAATGTGGTGGGCCAGTCTAATCCAAAATGCCAGGGCCGATCTTTTGTCCCAGTCCACCCCTGACCATAGGTGTCATATAAGGTGACCACCATACTGCCTGCAATTTTCGAATGACTTGGGCTCGCGAACAATGATCCGGTTCATGCATTATTTTGATGGTCGTTGGCAATAAGGACAATGGTAGTACGAAATGCCCTCGGAAACTTCGCCACAACCCTGCATGGGGGTGTGATGTGCGTACCGCTCCCCTTTGTACCCACAATCGTTTTTCTGCTTCAGAGACTCTGTTCTGTGCCTCAATTAAAGGTATACTATGCAACCGGGGTTGATTTTCCAGCGAGGCTCCCCCCAGAGGGTGAAAGTAAAAGTGCACTGTCGTAAAGATGCTCAGCTGTTCTCCTGGTTTCTCCGTCAAGCCAGGCGCGGTTGTTTTGAGCTTAGCAGACAGGCGAACGCAACGAATCACCATCCTGCTGTTCAAGCAGAGCTACGAGGGGGCGCCCTCCCCTCCTCTCCGTCCCCGCCAGTGGAGTGAGGGGAGCGGGCGTCCCCGAAGCGACCTCCGCCCGGCCCGGGACCCGCTTGGCCTGGACGTCGGCTCGCGGGGGGGTTGGGGGTGGCGAGCGTTCCGGTCCGCGCGACGCGCTGGCCGTCTGTTTCCGTATGCCCCGCGGCCGCCGGGGTGTCTCGTCATTCCTCTCTCCCCTCCGTTCCCCCCGACGCCCGGTGCCTCCCGAGCCGCGTCCGAGCGTCGCGCCGTACAGTTTGAGAACACAGATCAGCACACAGATGAGCGGTGAACTTTTAAACCCCGCGGTTCCGTCGCACAGTTTGAGAACACAGATCAGCACACAGATGAGCGGAGAATTTTTAAACCCCGCGGTTCTGTCGCACAGTTTGAGAACACTGATCAGCACACAGATGAGCGGTGAACTTTTAAACCCTGCGGTTCCGTCGCACAGTTTGAGATGTATATAAGTGCCACGACTGAAAAACTCGTACAGTGTATGCTCGGCTTAACACAGTGAAAGTATGAACATGCACACAGAGAGAGAGTAACCATTCCAATGTTACTTACAATCGCATCAGCAGAAACGCGAGGTCCGCGTCAGCCTTGCAGCCTTCTTTCTCTTTTAGCTCTCGCCATTCGGAAAAAGCTTGCCCGATGTTCACCTGTGTACGACTCCTCTCTGTCCACAGCCCTTTTCCTCTTTCTTGCCTGCTCCGACATGGGTTTTCGCTGTTTTATCGCCGGTTCTGCCATGATAACTGCACAAATATCGCCACTGCGCAAGCACCGAGCATGTGTTTCACTGGGGGCGTATAGCAGTTCTCGCCATAAAGCAAGACCGACTCTCGCGATGCACGAGACTTCTGAGCCTGTGGGCGCGGGCCGAGGGCTCCTGCAGTTGCAAGTACGGTATTTCCCATACAGACCACCAGGGCGGCCGAGAAAACCTTTGTTCAACCTGAAATGACTCATTTAATCATCCAAAACGGTATGGAACACATTTATTAACTGAAAAATGTTGCATAGTATGCCTTTAATGAGGCTAGATTAGTGATGGGTTCACACTCAGCTGCAAGAAACATTGCTCCTTGCACTGCAGGTCCTGTGGCTTCTTTGGCTGCCTCATCTGCCAAGTTATTTCCTATTGCGATAGGTGTTTTCCCCGTCTGATGAGCAGCACATTTTACAATAGCTAATGCAGATGGGAGTTGCATAGCTTGTATTAGTTCCATGACATCCGTTCGAACAAAGCCTCGCTGTTTCCAGATGCTCACGTTTATATGGCATACCCCGTATCCATACGCACTGTCAGTGTAGATGGTAACCTTTTTACCAGTAGCCAATTTACATGCAGCTGTTAATGCCTTTATCTCTGCCAATAGGGCAGAGCAAGGTTGGTCAAGGCTCACTGACTGCACTTTTGTATAGGTGCCGTTGGGGTCAAGCCGGACCACTCCGTAACCTGCTTTGTTCCCCGTCTCGCCTCTGACGCATGACCCTTTAACGAACAACGTCAGATCGGACGGGATCGGGTGATTGTACAAATCCTCCCTTACTTTCATGAAGGCATCCGTCTCCTTGAGACAATCATGGGGCTCACCTTCTGTGGGCAATACCATTCTTGTGGCCGGGTTGATCGTGACACAACGTTGCACGGTAAGGTCAGGTCCTGAAAGCAGAACTTCATAACCGGTCCGACGAGCTTGGGTTATCACAAAGCGTGGGCTTGTGAGCAGTGCATGCAATTGATGTGACGTATACAAGAAAATTGGGTGGCCCATAGTGATTACTGAGGCCTTTTTGTACGCGAATGCTGCTGCTGCCAAGCCTTGGTAACAGGGCGGCAGGCCTTCTTCAACTCCATCAATTTGGTGCTGTAATAAGAAATTGGCTGTTTACCTGTGGGGGTGTCTTTCATCAATACTGCACATGCATACCCTTGTCGCTCTGCCACGTACAGATGGAATGGTTTGCCATAATCTGGATTGGCCAGAGCAGGCGCAGTTTGGAGATATTGTTTCAGCAGCTGGAACGCGCCCTCTGCCTCGTCTGTCCACTGTAACTGAGCCGACTGGTGTCCTTGACCTGCGGCCTTAATCAGTGCTCTCAGTGGAGCAGATTTAATGGCGTAATCACACACCCAAGGTCTGCTGTAACCTGCCATGCCAAGGAAAGACAACATGTGACCAACAGTCCGAGGTTTGGGCAATTTGGTTATGGCTTCTAGTTGGGACGGTGCGATAGACCTCATGTCCCCACTGAGTTGCCTGCCGAGGTATTCCACTGTTTGCTGGCAGAATTGCAGTTTTTGTTTACTCACTTTGTGTCCTCCTTCTGCCAATGCGGTCAACACCGTAATTGAGTTTCTTTCACACTGCTTTTTTGAGGCAGAACAGATCAAAATGTCATCAACATACATCAACATAGTGGATGGTATGTCTAACTGATTTAAATCGTTTGCCAGTACACGATTGAAAATGGATGGTGAGTGTACAAACCCTTGGGGCAATCGTGTGTACGTATATTGCTGACCTTTGTACGTAAATGCAAACAAATACTGGGAATCTGGATGGACGGGCACACTGAAAAATGATGAACACAGATCTATCACAGTAAACCATTTTGTACCCAGGGGTATATTACTCAACAGCGTATGGGGGTCTGGTACTATTGGTATTTCTTCTGCTACAATAGCATTGATTAATCGTAGATCATGGACTAGTCTATAGTCATTACTGTTAGGCTTTTTGATGGGAAAAATTGGTGTGTTACAGGGACTTGCTGTTGGTCTAAGAACGCCTACTGTTTTTAATCCTGTTATAATGGGCTGTATGCCTTCTACTGCTTCACGTTTGAGTGGGTATTGTCTTTGGAAGGGTAATTTAGCATTAATTTGATGGTGAATTTGATGGGGTCAGCTGATTTCACTAAACCTACATCTGTTTTGCTTTTGGACCACACCTGCTCTGGAACTTGTTCCAATAATGATGCATGCTCCTCAGTCACCGCCATTTGTCTTTTCCCAGGCACTTTAATGTGTTCTGCCATTACTTCATCTGCTTGTGAATATGAGATTTTGAAGAACAATCCATCTTTTGATACACTAATCGGTTCCATGCAGTATCAATCCATTCCGTGATTTGCTTGGCTTCTCGAATCATGGGACCCAGGTCATGTGACTCGTATTTGTCAGCAATCAGCAATGTGACATGCGGCGCTGAGTTGGCAACCTGGAACCATTCTGCCATGTCTTTTTCAGGAAATTTGACAACAGCTGCGGCTCCTTGTGGCCCAACTATTATGTTGGCATATTGGATGACAGTTGCTTTGTTGTTAATTTCTTCATCCCAGCTTTTCTCGTAGTCTTCATGTTTCTGGCCTTTGTCATAAAACATGGTACAATGGAGAGGGAGGAAAGGTTCTTTGGATTCGTCGTAGTGGTTCATTATCAGGGGTCTCCATGTTTCCCACTCCATTTGGAGGAAGGAAGTCGGTGATGTGAGTTTCATCCAAAATACTTGGTCTTCTAGTTCATGATTTGTCACTTTTGGGGTCATCTGTGGGCCTAGTAGCATCATGAAGGCTTCACTATTGTCTGTTGCTTCGAAATAGATTCCATTTGGAGTACATTTAATCTTTGCATTGAGCTGGCATAACACATCTCTGCCCAGCAGATTAATTGGCGTATCTGCTGTGTATAGCAGTGGGGAATACACAGTCTTTTCTCCTATGATCATGGGGACTGGCTCAGTCATGGGTATTATTTGGGTCTTCCCAGAGAAAACTACTGTTCGAATTTTTGATGCTGAGAGAGGCAGGCCAATTCCACTTTTCCCTATACAGGAGTAGGCAGCTCCTGTGTCAATCATGAATCGATGATGACCGTCGTATATCGTGACATCAATTGTGGGTTCCGTTTGCGGGTGTTGTGTTAATACAGGTAGAATGGCCTCTCTTTCAGGTTTCTCTGGGCACCCCTATTGCCAGTATGATTTTTGCCCTGCTCCACCATTGGCTGGTCCCGTGGCAGGGTGCTGGGGTCCCATCCATGGATTGGTTGGGCAGTCCCTTTGCATGTGTCCGACTTGTCCACATCCCCAGCACTGCAGCCTCAGTTTCTGTTGTCCCATGTCTGGACCTGCCTGGGGCATCTGCTGGTATTGTCCTCGAGGGGGCCTCCTCGGGGCTCCTTGTGGTCCCCTCCATCTTCCCCGCAAGAGTGGCCCCCCTCGTCCTCTTCCAGACATTGTGTGTTGGGGACCTTCCCCTTGGTTTAGATGCACATGGAGAGGAGGGACCTGTTGAGTTTGGGCCCCTCCTGCAGGTGGCGCTGTTGGATACTGCATCTGCTGTGTGGGCGGAAGGGTAGCAGGAGATATCACTGGGGCTTGTACGACTTCGCCCCCTGCTGGTCCGCCCTCGACTGTAGGAGCGGCTGCCACCGTCAATGCTGCTTGATGCTTGAGCTTTTCTCTTTCTTTCTTTGCTTTTGATAATTCTCCAATTTGTAGTTGGGCCAATTTTGTGGCCAGCATCTTGCTTTGGTCTTCAAGTGCTTGTTTTTCAGCTCGGTGCATGTTTACATAGTGTATGACATGCTCAGAAAGCACCGGCCAGTCCATTTTTATGAGTCCCACCACTCCATCCAGCTTGGCCTGTACCTCTTTGGGCATGGCGCCTTTGACGTACATCTTAAACAGTGCCTTGGTTGACTCTTGCTCATTCCACTCACTTCCTGTCTCTGCTTTCCACATTTGCTGATACTTGTGTAGAAACTGGGCTGGGCTCTCGTCATCCCCTAAGCATTCTTCTTTCAGCTTAGTTGGGTCTCTGCGTGAGAGGTACTTGTTTCTTAAGGCTTGCCATACTTGGGGTCTCATATGGTGGAAGGGTATCCCGTCAAACCGGTGTTCGAGCATGACCCCTGGAAGTTTGGCTTCCCCGAACACTTCTTTGGCTGCCGAGTATCCTGCTGTTTTTATTATCAGCGCTTTGATGTCTCCTGCTGCCAGATTGATGCCCCCGTGATTTCTTCTAATTTTTCTATCCACCTGTCTGCTCCATCTGCCAGCGGTGTCAGCCTTCCTGCAAGCGTTATCATGTCCATGAATGACCATGGCACATACCTGTCCTCATTAGGTCCTTTAGATATTAAGGGAGCCATAAGGTGTGCTTGCTGATCCTGCGCTGTCTCCTGTCGCTATGATTGTGATCTTGTTTCCATTCGGTGATTGCGGCTTCTTTCCACTTCCAGTTCCATATCGTATTCAGTTATGAGTTGTTTGTTCACAGCTGGAGCCCTCTCGCTCATTTTCTTGGTCCTGCTTTGTCCGGGCTTGCTGAACTTATAACTTGGAGATATTATGTCCTCCCCCTCATCCAGACGTGTAGCTCCCTCCCATTGCTCTTCATCACTTTCTGTTACTTCTTCTTCCCCCTTTTCCGCTTCTTTGAGCAGAGTATTGACCTGATGGTCTGAGCAGTCCGTGAAGTCAATCCGGGCTTCCTCTTCCAAACGCTGCGCCGTCTCGTTTCTTTTCTTGTGCTTCTCTTCTTCACACCTTTTTACTTCCTTTTGTCTTTCCACACGTTCCCTCTCTTTTCTTTTCGTACTGCTGAGTAGGTTAAGGAACTTCCTCAAGTCCTCCAGCTCTGTAGTCGTTCTTTCTGTCAACGATCCTGGCTTCTCTTTTAGTCTTGGCTCTTTGGATGTCTGATGGAGCACAGGGGTCCCTTCAAATGATGCTGGCGGCAGAAGCCTTGGAGATGCTGGTGAGTTAGAGCATGCACTTCTCTCCTCTTCATCTAACGTGCAGTCTGGTATCCTTTCTTGGCTTATAGTTTCCCACTTTTCCTGTTGTCTGTCTCTTTTTTCTTTTTCTTCCTCCTCTTCGTTATCCATCACTAATTTTATCCTTCCTGTAATTTTTCCCCTGCTAATTGGCTCTGTGCACACTGGATACTGTCCTGCTGTTGCAGGGCGATAAGGAGGTGGCTTACGATAAGTATACTCAGGCGCTGTTGGGATCTTATTACTTTCAACTTTAAAATATCGCAAGATATCTCTCTGTTCAGCATGTTTCTGTTTTATACGCAAATGCATTTGGTCATGTCTCATATCTTTATGCCGCAGCCTTTCCTCTACTTCATCACAGCATAAAAGGTCAAAACTGCCTTCTATAGGCCAGCGATTTTTTCCAGATGTTATTTTATGCCATTCTGTCATGCATTTTTGGATTTTGCGCTTGTTAGATGGATGTGTTACCATTACTAATTTAGCAGGCGTCAGTTCCTTAGTCTGTTTGCTCACGTTGGTTCCCATGGCAATCAGCAGTCAGCTCACACCGGGGCCCGTGTTTACTCACCCACCCTTTTAGTCCCTATTTGTCTGATCATATCGTGTCCTGCTCTTTCCAATACAGATTTTCACTATTTTAACTTCCTACCTTTTCCAATCTTTTATGTTTCACCAATTTAGGGTTAGGGTATTTATATTATGCTAAATTTTGTTTATTCTACGCTTTGTACTTTTTAATTATATATATTTTTACAGCTACCACTTCTATTATCTGTTATTATCTTACTTTTTATGTTTTATTGCTATAGTTCTCTCTCCTTATTTCCACTTTAACAATTAATTACCTACACTCCATACAGACAAAGACATACAGACAGAGATTTGTGCTTTACTTAAGCTTCCGTTATCTACTATACACTTCTTTTGCTTTACGCTGCAGGCCTATTTTCCTCTTTACAGCAACTTCCCTCACTGTCTCTTACAGTGGCATACGCGTTTTTTCCCTGCTGTCAGGCTCCACTCCACGATAGGCTAAGTGGAGGACGTCCCCTTCGAGCGGTACTTATTTTCTCTGACTATCGCTTAGTCAGGCTTAATCACCAATACCTTTATACTTATTTTCTCTGACTATCGCTTAGTCAGGCTTAATCACCAATACCTTAATATATAGTACAAGTTTATAGAGCACTCTGACTAACGCTTAGTCACCAATACTCTTAGTTTGTCGCAGATATGAAACATACACTAAATGCATCCACAGCTCCGGGTGGCTGCCTCCACAGACTATGTCAATCGCCTTGATCAGTCTGTCCCTACCCCTCTATCAATTGTCTATTCAGAATATAGTTCGTTTGATTAACCCAGTTGTACACAAAATAGTTCAAGCACCAAGCTATACCTTAAACAAAAATGCATCCACTTACATTATCCATACATTCATACACACATACCTTTTGGACCGTTCTCCAGCTTAAACTGCTTTTGTATGTTATTTTATGTATATATCACTAAATTTAGAATGCTATGTTCTTTTAGGAGAGCTTTGTGGTGCCTGATGTCCACAAGCCGCCGCTGGAGGCCGGTTCCCCACAAATTTAGAGAATTATAACAAATTTGTATCTCACCTGTATATGGTGGATAGTGGGCCCTTGGGGGCTCCTGGCCTTCAACCGGTGCCTGCAGTCGTCTGGGACCGAGCTTCCTCCTGGCTGGCTCGCCAAAAATGTCGTGGATGTCCTCCGGACGACGTAGTAATTTGTGCTAAGTCTTACAAAAATTCTAAGTTCTTGATAAGGCAGTTGAAAAATCTCCAACAGTGGTCAAAAATAAGCAGAGGCTGCTGGGTCTCGGTCCAGTATGGTTTATTGCAACAATACAAGTCAACCACACATGAGATGTTAACCGGTCAACATCTACCAAAGCAAAGAAAGTGGTCTGCTTATATACATTTCCCTGGGTTTTGGGGCTCCTCCCCGAGCCCCTCCTATTTATTACGTATTTTCAGGTACTTTTCCACGGATATCTCTGTTATCCTATTATGTACCGGTGGAAATTTCCCTAGGGTGCATGTTTTTAAAAACATGGTTACACATCACTGCTCATCCCAAACATGGTCACACATCACTACCCATTTCCGACATGGTTACACATCATTACCCCTTCCAAACATGGACCATGAACTTTCTGTGTACATTGCAGCCCTTTGGACCATACATGTTCTGTTTACATTGCAAGTGGCTTGCTCTTTGGTCCAGATGTCTTGTCCACTGCCTCGGTTTGTTTGCATTGACCATCTACCTCTTATCTTGACCTCTGGAGTGACACACACACATTCTTTCTTAGGCATTTGTTACAGCACACCCTTTAACCATTGTGATAAGAATATATTCATTGTAAGATATTAATCCACTACAATATTCATTGTAAGATATTAATCCACTACAAGCTCTACCCCTCTATTAACCACAGTATCCAAAACACAACACTACAGGTCTGATGATATGATTTCATAATTGGCCTTTGGCCCAAGATGTCTTGGTACCAAGTACACTTGTGAACCACATCATGCTCAAACAGTGTGTTCATAATGGTCACTCTGAGCCTTGTACAGAAGTCCAACAATAAAATTCTGCTCGGGTTAAGATCAGGGAGGCCATATTGGCACTGATTTCCCCCAGGACCATTACTGAATCCCTTAATGGCACCCCTTCCAGGATACCATCCAGTGACTCCAAGAAGGCCGGAGTATGAAAGTATGCTGTTTGGTGTATAGACAGACAAAAGTCAGAACATTTCCTTTTCCAACCTTAAGTTGGGAAAGAGGTGTCCCTCTTGCACACTGGCGAAAACTCCAAAATCCAGGCGCTCCACCTGGGGCTTGTGAGATAAAGACCAGATCAGCATAAGAAAATAGGTGTGCATATTTTAATTTATAATAAAGGACTTCAGGTACATGTTTTAGTCTGAATAAGCAAGACTGCATTCACAAAAAAATATTGTGTGAAAGGGTTTAGAGTCATAAATGCAATTGATGCATGTGTTATATTTTTATTGATATAGCTAAAATAGAGACCAAGAGGAGGAGCTCTTTCCAAACATTTTGGATGTCAAATATAAAAGAAAAAATACAGAAACACATAATATGCAGTAGCTTATCATTATATCCCAAAAAATGAACATTATCATGCATCTGCACTTATATATATATATATATATATATATATATATATATATATATATATATATATATATATATATATATATATATATTCGGGCTTCTCCTCAAGAGGTCCATGGAGAAGAGGAGAGAGGGGCCTCTCTGGTGCAGCTGACAAATAGGTGAAAGAGGGAGATTGGCCCGGGCAGCTTGGCCTTATAGTTTCAGTAGGCACCCTGTTGTGAGGGGCAATCCCTTGGGGAGGGCTGCCTGCTTCTTGGGGCTTCAGCTTTATACTTTTACTTCCCCGTGACTGAAGCACAACACTGTAGTGACAGTGATTCTACAAGGTGATGTCTACAAACCCCAAAAACAAAGTATTGTTAGGTTTGTTATTTATACACATTTTTAAATATCAATATCTCTGGAAAAATTGGATGGCTGAATAAAGATAATTTATTGTAAGCCAAATACTTGTTCACTTATTCTCCTACTAAACACCTTGGAGACCATAACTAAATAAATAAATCACTTTAACCTATTTATTGAGTTGAAAACATAAGTAAGCTGTGTCAAACAATGACCAATGGTGTCCAAAGTCATTTCTCAAGGATTGATATTCTGCTTGTTTTAGATATTCTCCTGATTCAGCATACCTGAATAAATGTGATGAGATGCTGGGGAGGTAATTCAACAACTTGAACCATGTACAAATACATATAAAACCTGCCGAACTTCAGCCTTTGGGGACTGGAGTTGGACACTCTTTGGATTCTCTATAACCACACCCTGCGAGTATTAAATATAACTGGTTCACTGACTGTGATTATGGACAGAGTCACCAACATAACCCTAATTGGATTGTTTTTAATCCAATAGTTTCTAGAGTGACCTCTGCATTGTTTCACCAAACATTGTTTGCTTCTTAGCAATTTATTTTTTCCATTAGAATTTATTTGTTTGTTATGACAATACATTTCAGTAGCTTGCAGCTGTAAAATAACTGATGATGGTCCTCATTATTTTTAATTATCATTAACTCTAAAGCTGTGATTTCCAACTGGAATCCATTTAATTAAACTCATGATCGACATTGGTTGGTTTGTTGTGTGTGTACTCAGCATAACAGAAAGAATACACTCATATCCAATGACATTGGATATTCAAGAAACCAGATTTTATTTGACTATTTAATTTAACAATATATGTTTGGGATTTTAAAATTGGGACTGGCTCTGACATAAAGTTAGAAGCTAAAGCCCTGCATGATTGATGGTTAATTGTATGCACACAAGGAACATAATGGAGACAAGCAATCTCATTACATCGAGACCCTCATGAAACATGAAGCTAATCTAGCACATCCCGTCCTTCTTAGGCAGCAGAAAAATGGCAACTGTAAACAAGGATTCCTCAACACTGCAGGACATGCAGAGATGTCCATCTTTAGTTTTGCTTTGCAGGAATATGTAGAAAAAATAACTTCTCAGAGTGTGAAGAGCTTCTCATGAGGATCTTCATTAGTTTAACAGAAGAGGCAATCAGAGCAAGTACACCACACAGACATACACACACACAAACACACACAGAAATACTGCTGCCTGACTTGAAATATGTTTAAATCATGTCATTATGTTTATAACTATGTAAGCACGTCTTGATCCGTTACAGTACACTGTGTGACAGAAGCTTGGCTGGAGAGCATGCAAATGGGAGGAAAAACAACATTTTATGTATGTCACTAAAGGAAAGAAGACTGTTCAAATAAAGATAGACGAGAAAACTGAGGTAATAATAAAATCTTTTCTGTGTGGGCAGGAAGTACATCAAAAGTCAGAGTAATATGAAAGAAACAAAACAACAAAGCTTTCTGCTTCTTTGACAGGAAATCTCAAACTGCCCTGAGAGCACAAACAGCTCAAAAAACCCTTAATCCTCCTCTCCTTGCTGGACTATGGCTCCCTTCTTTTCTTACTCCCCACAAAGAGAAATAAAAAAGCTCAGTGTAGATTTTCAGACTATTGAACTGGCTGGCTATTGAAGCACAAAAGTGCAGTCTAAACAAAAAGGACGCATGCCTAGCAAAGGGTTATAATGCCCTTTTTATAGCCACAGTCCACAGTGACATCTGGAGCGCAGATATGGTGTTAAAGTAGATTTTGCATCTGTGGGTGTCAGTTTATATATAAGCGCGCAAATGTTTTTTTTCTTACAGCCATGTGCCATTTGCTTTAGTATAACTTTAAAAGGAAACATTACCTGAGTGTAAAGGAAAATGTTGGGTGAGTCTTAATGCATAAGGCAGATATTGTGTCAGTCTGGGTGGGCAGTGTAGAATGATGGGCAGTCCTGTTTCTTTTTCATGTTAGCTTTGGTTACAATACACTAAGATTAGCTACATTTACATGGACAAAAGTAATTGGAATAAAGGCCCGATCGGAATAAAAATGTGTCATATAAAAACGGCAGTCAGAATATTGTGATCAGATTTTATTCCGAAGGAGAGGGGTGGTTTATCCCGGTTACAATCTGATCGGCATGCATGTAAACACTTATTCTGAATGTGGCAAGTTGACCTGAGTGCGCATATCCAAAGCTGAGGTCGGGGACGTGGTCGGTGGTCAGAGTCAGGAGGTCAGAGGTCCAGTGAGGTGCCAAAGGACAATCCAGAACAGAGTCGGGTCACAGTTCCAGGTTCGGTACACAGTGCAGCTGACAGGCTGGAAGAGGACAGGCAGCCTCGGTAGTCAGGAACGGATCCAGTCGTTACACACGCAGGCAGAGATCAGGCCGAGATCATGACAGGAGTTCCCTCTCTTTTAGAACCATTAAAAGAGATCAAAATGATTATTTATTCAGTAACGGTTCAACCGTAATTAGAACCTGGTGCAAATCCAATCTGTCCACTCAGAAGACAAACGAACTTGGTCACTACTGCTTTGTTTGCTACTTTTTGTTGGTCAGCAAAGACAGAAATACGTCTTCTTCTATGGGGTTTTATTATTTAGGGAAATTTGATAACTGTGCATGTCAGAGTGGTTCTATTCTGAACGATCAGATTAATTGATTGTGTGCCTGTATAAATGGTGCAATCTGATTGTTTTTAATGCGAATACATTTCAATCCGATTGTGACATTTTGGGCATGCAAACAAAGCTAGTCTGTCCTATGTGAAGCAATTTCTCTTAAAGCTTGGGGGGGGGGGGTTACAAAAAGGTTAATGAACCAGGTGTCAAAATTAATTCAGAATTACAAATGAAATACCTTCATAAACCACAAATCTAAAATTGATGAAATTATGGATATATTGGGTGTAATGGAGATCTTCACTAATTATTCTGGCACACTGAATCTTTTGAAAGAACAAATTACACAGAGAGATTAAAGTATTTTATTTTTGGTTTGAGTGTTTACGGGCAGCTTCTTCGCAGCTGGTACTGATGATGAGCTGTCCTGTTAACAAACCAAACAATGGTTTGTTAAGTACCGGTATTACTGACTAATCTTTGAAATAGTGTGAGGTTATTTTCCAGTGTATTATTGTACAAATTACTTACCTCTGTTTCTTCCTCTTAAGGGTGTTCAGGCTAAAAGATTCCCCAGGGGCTTGAGCACATTTTAAATGTTCCGAAAGAGTCCATTATGAATTTAAGGGGAGAAATAAATTGTGCACTTTAGTGTTTAATATTATAGATTTAAATCTAGATATAGAAATGTTTGAGATGTTTAGTAATAGATAATGTTAAATAAAATGTGATATTTTAGCTACAATGTGTGTTTTTTAGTGTTTATATGTTTGTTTCTCCTGTTTCATGTTATGTATGTTAATGGGAGGGGACAGTGGGCTATAAAAGGCTGCCGGTTAACAGTGTTGATGTAGCTGCTGCTGTGACCATGGGTGACCTGTGAAACAGCGTTTTCTACCTGTATTTGTCAATGTTGGTAAATAAACACCCAGTGGGTCTGCACCTTTTCTCTGCCTTGAGCCTCCTGTTTAAACCAGCCGCTAAGTGCCATCCTGATATTGGTATATACGGAGCCTCAAGTTCACTCAGATTTTTGAAATATGTATTTCACTTTTGAAGTGCTCCCTTTCTGAATAGAGAATGTTTATTAGGATCATGAGTGTGGCTTTCACAGATGTCAGTGCATGCTATTTTTTCCATGACACTACAGCCAAATTGTATGATTACTCTTTCCATATATTTTAGGATCAATTCACAGTCTGGGAATAAAATTTAGATTGTCTCCCAGACAATTGTTAAACAATATAATACAAAATTATTTATGCATTCAGTTTCATTTTTATTTTCAACCATTTGCTGTGCCAGACTGAGTAAATTTATACCAATGTGGACAACATTGATACTGTAAGAGTAAACAATGTTCTTAATAGTTTTTTGCTGTGATATTAGAGCAGAAGTTTATTAAATGCTGGGTGCACATGTGCAAAGTCATGTGAGAGGTATGGCAAATGTAAGGCAGAAGGTTTCAACATTTCTAAAAGCAACATAGCAGCCAGGCTGATCTGTGTCATGATCCTGGTTGTAAGTGTAGATTTGTGTTTGTGTGAGTCTTCTCCCTGAACATAGAATCCCTGCTGAATGACGTGGCTGGCCTGCTGTAGACTGTTCACCTGTTTGCAGTTTCCCCCATCAGACTACTGGGTATTTAAGGCCTCGTCCACACAGAGGCAAGATTGTCATGTTCTTGCCCAGATGGTTCGCTCCCATTCCCTGATTCAGTCAGGATCACCTGCTGCACCTGCGTGTCCCCTACTGCAGTAGCCCAATCAGCTTCACTCCATTCCCCTGCTCTCCAACCTTTATATACAGTATTGTAGTGCCACAGTCAGTCTGTGCCAGATTTTTGAAAGCCATTCAGTGAGTAGGTGTCCAGCGTTACTTACGTACCTTGCCTATGTTTTGATCACGTTCTTGTTTCTGGATTTTCTTGTCTCACCTTGCCCCTGTTGGACACCTCTATAAGCCGTGTGTGCTTTATTTTCACTAATAACAACAAACATGGCTGTTGTTATGGCTGTTCCTGACTCTTCCTTTTCTAACGTGTCCGCTCTACACATTGTGTCCCCTGCCAACCCACATGAAGATCATGTTGTACATGCAAAATTTTGCCTTCGTAAGGAGCTGCAGGACGGTCACTCTACATCTGATGACCAGCCTTACAGGTAGAGTCAAGTGCCCTGTGTTCTCGTAAATTTATTGAGACTTTTTGTCATATCCTGGAAAAACCTTCAATGTTTATCTACTTCCGTGTTCTTTATGCTCACAGGCCACAGTTACAAAGCCTCTTTGCTTCCTTAGCAGTGATACAATATTGTAAATGTCCCCGTTACTACAAGACTTGTAGCAGCAAGTCTGCTCTGCTTATTTACTCAGGTTAACTGGCAAGGCAAGTTATTTGTATAGTGACAAGACAATTCAGAATGCTGTACCTAAATAGAACAAGAAAAGTACATTGCAGTGGCATAGTAAAGGCAGGTAAAGTAATGTGGGACAACAAACTTAAACTAATGATGTTTCGGTAATGGTAGAGTTGGCGATTTTTCCCAAGTCCCTTTTTGAATAACTGCGCATGCGCAAGACCGTCTTATCTTGCCCTTCCGCTCTTCAGGGTGATCGCGTAAAATAAATCTCCCAAATCCACTCTGGTTTTATTTCTTTCTACTGAGGCCTTCCTCTTCTTCTCATGCACATGAATGTGGTTCACTTCTTGCGACTCTTATCCATGTTCAAAGTATACAGTGAGAGCAGCGGAGTTTGCTGTTTGAGAATGCCAGAGCTCGAATCACTCTTTCATCTATTGTCCTTATAACACTGCCAAATTGGGCTGCTATTTACAGTAACAATACTTGACAGACCAAAGGTTATTTGATTAAACATTAAATAACTTAAATCATTCAAGTGCACTATACATTGCATATCAGTGTATTTCTCTTGGTAGTTTTGGTGAATAATGAGGATACATAATCATAAAAACCATTCCGATGTCATATATCATTTATTTATTTTTTATTGTTTTCTGAGAATTTGCTTGACTGGTATCTCCACTGATTTGTATTGCAATCCATAGTTGAGCCATTAAACTTATATGAAATCTGCCTGACTATGAACCCTGATGAATCCTAAATCTTTCCTATCGCCTTCTTCCCATTCAATATATTTTTTTTAAGTCATAACATCGTGTTTCCTTGCAGTACACAACGGCCTCTTTGACAAGTGCTTCAAGTCTGGATGCCTTTTTCCATCGTGGTCGTTTTTTAAAAGGACCAAGATGACACAAAGGGGTTAAAGTCAAGCCACACCAAGGGAAGCAGTAACAGCCCCACACTAGTTCACAAGCAGCTTGGGGATGTGATGTAGCAATGATATGCAGTCTGAGTGACTAGCTAGCCTGCAGGTTAGGGCAATAATAGTTTTGTGCCATTACCAAACAGTCATTGGGGTGCAGTTGAGCGCAACAAGAAAGAACAGTTTACTGGCACAAAGATGGTGACCTTTAAAAATAGAACAAAACAGATGAGAAATCAAATGCCACACATTTTATCAATCCGTCCATCTATACCAACTTATCCATGCAGGGTCACAGGGGGCTAATCATTGGGCAAAAGGCAGGAAACACCCTGTTAGCCAGTCAATCACAGACCAAACAACCATGCGCGCACACACACACACAGAAAAGTACAATTCAGATAGTTAACCTGACAGTCATGTTTTTAGACCGTGGGAGGAAGCCAGGGTACCTGGAAAAAAACTCACACATGCACAGGGAGCACATAAAGCACAATGGTGGCTTGGTTTTGGAAAGTTTGCATGTGTGCAGAAGCTGGCTGATTTATGAACAGCCTCTGACAGTTCAGAGAGGGAGTTGCTGTATCTTTGTTTATTGTAAGAAGCTTATGAGTAGCTTATAGGAAATTACTTTGGAGGTTCAGCTGTCAAATGAAACTAACTCTTGCATAGTAAATACAAAATGTCCTTTAGTAGTCAGGTAATTATCGTAACCAAAAATGGCAGGTACAAAATAACGTAAACTGCAAAAGTACAAATTGGTCCATCCAAAGGCACGATGGTGTGCATGACTGGACAAGTAAGAAGCAGTTGTGCTACAGCGGCATTTCACAGCATTAGGGGGAAAAAAGGATAAGGAAAAAACAGAAAAGTGTACCTAACAGACACTTCCCTGTGATGAAAAATGTGTCAAAAGAAAAGAGGTTAATAACTAGAGTGAATGATATAGATGGTTATTTAATAAAATGTAATCTTTCTAAAACAAGCTGTGGTCATATCTAAAATTAGATGAAGCTACATAACGGCTATTTGTCATGTTTGGTATAAAGTTGCTGTCTTAAAATGAAAGCCCTGGGATGTTGCCATATTTCTCAAACAAGCTTTCCTCCCACATACCAGCACCTAATGAATGTTGTTTATATATAATCTCTTGCTTCCATGTGTGGTGGACTCACTCTAAACAATCTAATGTGGTACAACTTATTCCTTCTCTTATCATAGCTCCGCCATTACATAAGCATTTCTACACCAGACCCTGCCAAGAAAAGCATTGCTTTGACCATTTTTTAGCATAGGCACTTCTTCCATAAATTCTGTGTAAAAGTCCTCCACCCAGCTGACTAAACAGGCTGCAGGGCAAGGTGAAGCTTAGGTTTAGCTTAGGTGTGTGAAGAATTAGAGACTGTGGAGAGATGCTGTAACTTGTCCCATTGGATGTGTCTCTCTGTTCCATTACACTATGCTTCAACTGTTTCCTTGTCAAGCTGACAGTAAAAAGCAACCTGAGTGATTTAGAGGCTGCACTGAATGTCCAGAAGGGCAGGATTGTCTTAAGGTCTCTTGCCTACCTGTCAAGGTCTTAGCTCAGACCTTTAACAGAAGAGGGGAAAGAGACCGAATTGCCAGACAGTAGTAGCACAAGAAGATACGGCTCGTATTTAATAGGATACTTCTAAACCAGAATAGATTGGTAATGTTTTTTGTCTGACATGCATGATTCAATTCAAGGACTGATGTACCTAAAACATAATGTTTACTATAACATTCAAGGAATCTAATAGAAGAACTAAAACAATTTTCATATGTTAACCAAAAGCTATAAAGCAGGTTTGAATTGTCTTGTTTCTTAAATGTGCTATACAAATAAACTTGCCTTGTCTTGTCTTGGGTGTCCAAAGTGCGGCCCGTGGGCTATTTATGGCCCGTAGACTGGTTTTATGTGGGCCCCAAACTGCAATTCAAGAATGATTTGGCCCACCAACACAGATGGTTGATGCAGATGGAGACTTTTTACATAAACTTTGGGCAAATTCAGTACAGACCAGTTAAAATCTTACACATAATAATGTGAGGCACAACACAAAGGTTCTGTCTTTTAATAACCCCACTTTTAACATTTTCACAATTTAATGGTAAATAAGGATCACATCTATCTAATGATCTTTACTCAAACACTAACTTTGCACACCAAAATCTGCTGTAAATTCATTTATTAAAATTTACTAAATACAGGCATTTTCAAAGAAAGGCCGACCCAAATCCTGTTCTTACTCCTGAGGATAAAACTTTTGTCCCAGTTGAGATCAAAATAATTTGTAAACTGGATAAACATCTTTTAATAAGCAAAAGTGAAAAAATAAATGTTTAAGTTTTTGATCTAGAATGATTTACACATTCCTTTCCAAAAGTAAATGGTACAAATGTGTTTAATTAAAATATTTTGTGGAGAAGGTAAATAGATTCACAATATATTTTTTACTATATATTTTTTTACTTTCAAGTACTTTTGCCTTGACAATTTTGGCCCACGTGACAAAGAGTTTGGACACCCCACTCTAGGGGATAAATGAATGTGCAGGGATGAAGTCAGACTTAACACAGGGAATAACACTATGTTGTGAAATAATGCAGGAAACTATGCAACTATGCAACGATCTAATACTGGTGGTGAAATAACTTGACACTGTGACCAGATTTGTTATTTTTCTTTCCGTTTGGAAACTATCCTTTCTCCTGTTGCAGTATTCCCCTGCACATGGTTGTTGGGTTGGGAGGAGGGGAAGTCCTCTGCGTCTGTGCAATGTGATGAAATCCCTTTAATTTATGGAACTGTACTTTTACAATGTCTTTTTCTTCTTACCTGGACACCATTTGTAATCCGCACCTGATTTCTGTTTTGTATGCTCTGTGCAATTACATTAAAGGAATCCTATCTTCATAAATAGCTGATGGAGAAATGTTGTAACCTGGTCCTCAACCTGGACAAAATGATAAAGATGATCATCAATCTGCAGCGCTTACAACCTGCACACACACACGCACACACCCCTCGTCAACAGCAACTACAGCGTACAGTGAGTGGATGACATTAGATTCCTCCAAGTACAAATCTCTCATGACCTCATCTGGTTGATAAACACCCCTGAGATCATGACACAGGCCCAACAGAGGCAGCATGTCACTAGTCAGGAATTCCAGCACACATGAGGGCCCTGCAGGAGATCTGAGAAGGTCTTTGGAGTGTCCCTACTATTGGGCTAGCAATCTATCGTTGCCAGAGACTCTTCACGCCCTCTTAGTGAACTTTCAAAATGCTTGCCATTGGACAAACAGTACTCCTACATAAAAACTAGAACCAGAACCACCAAACTACGGCTTTTATCCTTAACAAGAAAGAAATTAAGTTATCTTAAGATTGAGCACTGTTTAGTGTTGCACTTGTTTTCCGTTTTATGTATTTTGATCCATTTAAAACTCAAGCTCCCAGAGAAATTGTATTTATTTTTGTTTATGACACAATAAATAACATTACTGACAATAAAGCTTGATTTGAAAAGAAAACAACCAGAATAATAACTACTGGACTTTAGCAGAGTTAGGCAGTAATACAATAAAAAGAATTACAAAAATAATGGTCATGCTGGGATAAATTTCAATGTGTTGCATAAAGTTTCCTGTAGAGAGACTGTACTTCCTGTCGGCTCTTCGTCTTGCCATTACTGCTCAGGGTTGCCAGATCTGACTGAACACATTGTAAAACCCGCCCATCTCACTAAAAACCCGCCCAAATCTCAGCCTTTGTTTAAATTTATGTCAAAAGCATAAAATTATTGCACGCATGATGCAGAAAATGCCATAAGCAGCTGCACTAAAACATTACTGCACCAAAATAAAGAAAAAAAGGGTTATTCAGAAAGGCTCTCCACAAAGTATGCTACCAGGCAAAAGAACAACCAACTCAGAGATTGAATACCAATATCCGTGTGAATTGTAAATCTGACTTACTTTGAAATGATAAGATCGAGAGAAGAGAGAGAGAGAGAGAGAGAGAGAGAGAGAGAGAGAGAGAGAGAGAGAGAGAGAGAGAGAGAGTAGTAGTAGTATATACTCATAGTATGTTTGCCTTCTCTTAAATTTAGGAATATTGTTTGTTGTTTTGTTTTTTTGGGGGGCACCATGTTTTTTCAATGCACACAGTCTTGCTCCCATTTCTCCATTACAATACATGCTTTGTACAAGCCATCCTTTGTATTTTATCCACTTCAGTGTGATGCTGTCTGTCAACGTTGAGATAAAGCTTAACAGTAAAGGTCTTTAGGCCAACAGCTTAGTTGAACTCTTAACCCCATTTGGGGCGTTTACAGTTGACTTTCACCAATTTCATTTTACAGTGACATACTTTCCAAAAACCCACCAATATTTTTCAAAAGCAGGATGAATTTTAGCAACCAGCCCAAAGCTATTTCTTCCAGCCCAACATGTCCAGTTGGGCAGCAACCTTCCCAATCTGGCAACACTACTATGTACCCTTATTATTTGCTCAATATTGACATCTGGTGTTTTGTAGAGTGACTACAGCGAGTTTAAAACAGTCACGGTTTGACGATGATGCTACAAATCGTTTGTTTCATTCCACATCTATGCACTAAATTGTGTACACTTTAGTCAAGTAAAACTTAAAAATGTATTTGTTGCCTCAACCCTCGTGCATTCATTGGTTGTTGAAGACCTGTGTTTGCAGATTCTTCAGTGTGTCATTGACACAACCAGATGGTCTCCTGATTCAATTGAAAATATTGAAACATGTTTGACTGACTGCAACTGAGGTCTGGTTCCCCTCACACACTAACAGATTTTTGCGCCAGAAACTCGTGCCTACTGCACCCACCAAATGTCGACTGGTGCAGACTGTGGCAAACTGGAAATCACGGGGAAGATATATAATACGGCGAAGACACAAGGACAATCAGGCAAAATAAATCAAAATCAATGCTGACTGACTACTGGGGAGAGTCTGTAATTAAATTAACTTTATAGAATACAACCCGCTGACGAGTGGAAGGATGCTGCTTAAGCCAAAGCTTATAAGGCTGACTTCTGGGAGAAAAACACTTGGGAAATTAGGGACATTCTGTAATTTCAGAATTCAAGCAATATGCTGTAAATACCTTTTATTTGCACACTTTGGATTGGCATTTTAGTTTAAATGTATAAGTTGTTTCCCCTGCTCAAACCCGATGAGGCCTGTATTCTGTTACGGTGATTTTCGGCAGAAACCATTTAAAGTGTAACATCACCCCGATGTAAAGGCATAACCCCACCCCCAGACAAATTTTGAAAAAAATACCACCAAAGTATTAGCTAGTAACAGACTGTTGTCAGCTATGTGTGGGGATGAGTGATGGGGTGAGGGTTAGGCAGGCTCGGGTTATGGTCAAAATGAGTGAAATTGACATGTTGACACATGGAGTGACCAGGGCAACATCAGGTGGTTTTGCCACAGATTGAGCTTTTGAGGTGGAGGATTTTTCAAGCCTTTTTGTCACTGCAGGTTGAGGGAGACCTTATGGAGCCCAATGGGGCTGGGCGTTATCGGTCTGAGCCGGTAGCTCAAGGAGCTGACTCAGCGATGCCTAAAGCCATTGTTGACAATGCAATGGAGTACAGGATGGATCAATGTGCAGACATCCAGAACTATACATTTAGGATTAAGGAGTATCTTGCATTGAATTTCAAATCAGTGTTGCCATTGGTTCAAAAGATGTTGTGATGTCACCCAGAGAAATTGACATCAGTAGCTCTTCTCATGGTTTATACAATTATATTCACATATATATATATAATTTTATAAACCATGAGAAGAGCTACTCTTTTGAACCAATGGCAACACTGATTTGAGATTCAATGCAAGATACTCCTTAACCCTTAGGAGGGTGCAACACAGATGGTTTTAGACACAAAAGCAGGATTTCAACAAATATCCAGTAATTTGTCAAAAATAATGACCAAAACATTTAGACAGCATTATAAGAAACAGATTATTAGCAAAAGAAAGTCAATTTGGGGGTGGGACTTTAAAGCGGTGATGTTTGCTTGTGTAACTTTACCTTAACTTGACAACCTTTTGTATAAGTGCTTACATATTTTTGTTTGCCTAGATCACTGTTTCCACAATGCAATTGTAATGAAAAACGGCAGTTGTTTTCATCTCTAATGGAAGAAAGAATTGCTAAAAATCTACTAGAACACCTTAAAATACCCTAAGGCAGATTTGATGACATACCAAGAATCTGTCTAGGTTGTTTTTTTTTGTCTTTTTTTTTGGTACAGCTTAACAATATTAGAAATGGGTAATGCCCAACCCTAGACTTTAGATTCATGTGCACAAATGTCCACTGCTTATGTTTGACTCATAACACAGTGCTGTTTGTGTATAGGACTCCAGCAAGTCTACTCCCAAGATACATGTCACAGAGATATTCTCCAGCTGGTGTTCAGAGCTCCAAGCAATTCAAGCAGGACTTGGTTTTAAACAAAATAGGAGACATGTATGTTTACCTCTGAAAGCAGAAGTAGCGCTTAACTTTGTGCTATTTTGCTCAGTTTGCAACATTGGGTGTGAAGGAATGAAATGTCAGCTAAATAGTCAGCAAAACATGAACAAATTTTAATTGAAATTACTTAAATAACTGAAACAAAACATAAATGTATTTGAAAAAATAACTAACTCTAACCTAAATGGTATTTAAAGAAACTTAAGTTGACAACAAATATATAAATATTCCGTTTTTGTGATTTAGAATACTCACAATGGAGTTGAGTCAATTTCATCCATCTGCTCTCCTCCGATTAACTTGATGAAACCGATTTGACATGAAGGTACAGATACAGTCCCAGTATCCTCAGTGTGATCCGTGTTGGTGTTGCCAGACGGCAACGAAAGGCACCGCCGTCAGGAGCGTCTCCATCCAGACTGCTGCGCGCTCTGAGCTCAGCTGCGCGCAGCGCGGTGGGGAGGCGGGGAGAGCGGGGAGGAGGCGCGCATGGAGCAGTGTAGGAAGAACAAGCGGAACATCTAATAATAATCTGAAAACGTTTTCAGTGGATGGCTGCGATGTTTCAGATGCACTCACTTTGTCCGAAGATCTGTTGAATAACGCTGCATCTGGCTTCTTCTAGGCTCGTTTTGGTCGATATCTGAAGTAAATACGCACAAAACGTTCACTCATGTTCAAAAGTTACCGGATGAGTAAAAGCTGCTTAGTAAAGTTTATTTAGCTGGGGAGACGCTCACTCTTTAGGAGATGTTGGTGAGCTCCTTATCAGACTTCATCAGCTGCTTTAACTCTGATAAAGACACTAACTCCCTGCAATGATGCATACCCTCCCACGGCTTTAAAAGACTTCGGTTTCAAACAAAAATGAAAAGATGCATCAATCAACCATCAGTCATTTTGGCGCCCCTTAAGGTTGTGTGGGAATTATTAGCCATCAAGGGAACATTTTGTTCTCAGTTATTATGTCAGAAGCAGGAAAAAGAATTTGAGCGAGTTTGATGAGAAGCAAATTGGGATGGTTAGATAACTGGGTCAGATTTCCTCCGAAACTGAGAATGAAAGACAAATGGGACAAGGCTCACCGGACTGTGCGACGGACGAGCTGTTGTAACTTAAATAGCTAAATACATTAAGATTTGATGTATTTGGGTGGCCACAAAGTGCCAATAATGGGCCTGTAAGCATGCAAACTTGACCACAGAGCAACTGAAAAGGTTGTTTGATCTAAAGAGTCGCTCTGCTTAACATTACATGGACCTTGCTTTCCCGAGGAACATGTAAGAGCCAGGGTAAACCGGGAAAAGGGCAGTGAGATATAAGATGGTTTGGACAATGTTCTGCCCAAACCATTCACCCGTCTTCCTGGTGTATTTTTATTTATTTTTTTAAAAAGCTAATTCAGGGTTTTTGTTTAGAGACTTTTTGGAGGTAACCTTCAAAAGTGCAACATTCACCAGATTTGCATACATGTTTTCTTCTGATTTATTCCTAACGACAGCTCGTGTAATCTGACATTTTGCAGAGCCTGTTTATCTTTCTATAATTTATCGGGACTGGAAACGTTGACACATGTTATTAAAGACAGCAGAGATATGATTTCCCATTAGTTTTCAGCACTCACACCATATGAAGGCGATCCAAAGAAATTTCTTCTACAAAAACCCTGGGAAAGTGAAACTGACAGGGTCTAGGCCTAAATGAGAAGGAGATTTGTTGCTTTGTTTTGCTAATTCACTACTTATGCTCACACACACAATTGATTTTCTAAAACTGTGCCCATTGTTCACACCTATAGTGAAATTCCTACATCTTGTTGCAATAAATCTCACTTTCAGATTTTTCTTTAAATCATATTTTTTATAATATATTATAGGGTATTGTCCCCATGCCCTGACTGATCTGCATCTTATTTTTGAGTAGTGTTATGCTAAAGAGAAAGCAATAATAAATACATTTCTGTCTTGTCAGCAAAAAAAAGAAAAAAAGATTTAACACAGGGAGAAAATGCTGCCTTGAAGAAATGAAACCTTTGAGTGCACATCCTACATAATACGGGCCTCTTAAGTCGGTGACACATTTCCTCTTCTTTACAGGAAAGAAATTATGTCTCTTGTCTTGAGAAGACTCCATTTTCATGACATCTGGTTCTTGCAGGGAGTAAACAGAAAAAAAAGAAAGGTGAAATGAAACATGCAGAGCAGTCACCATATTAATCTTTAGAGCGCCGACCATTTGCAGCTTTTATAGAGGGGAGATGGCTCCTTCCTGACATGTGAAAAGAAGCTGCTGCTGCTAAATAAAGACAAGTCATGTTCAAATAAACTGGCTTTCCTTTGGAGCGTATCCATGCGCGTGAGAGCATGAGTTGCAGTCAGTTCCTGGTAAATTGATTAAGTTCCCAGTTTTGCTTCTCTGGGAGATGCACAACCGGGAGTTAACAGTCAATGAACTGGCTTTCATCTGTGTGGATGTTTTTTACATTTTTCACAAATGCATTTAATCCTGAGTTTTTTTCCAGCCATACCAGATGTTTGGTCTTCAGTACATGGTACTTTGCTCCAGAAATTCCTTGAGCTCAAATATAGGTATATTTGCTCATTCGACTTTATTTTCCTTTCGCATTTTCCGGAAGTTTCCCCAAGTCCCTTTTTGAATAACTCCGCATGCGCAAGACCAGCTGACCTCGCTCTTCCACCCTTCAGGAGGATTAAGTCTTAAAAATCTCCCAAATCCACTCTGGTCTTATTACTTTCTACTGATTCCTTCCTCTTCTTCTCATAAACGCAAACTCAGCCATGTTCAAAGTCTACAGTGAGAGCAGCGGACAACAATGAACGGCTATTCGCTAACCTAACCGGATACATAAACACTAGAAGTGCGCATGTGAAACCAGCAAGCAGAAACTGTGAAGGAACGAGCATGGACACTGGCGCTACGTGAGCACATCAGAATGATTGGCATGTGGGACAACCAATAGATATGCTGATACCTCCCCCCCGAACCCAAGGGACCGAGGGGACTGAAAGCAGGAACAAAATTATGACAAATCCATTTTTTACAGGCCTGCAGCTCCCACAGGAAACAATTGTATTAACCTCCTTTTTGTGAATACATAGTGTATTTACTACTTTCAGGATAAAAGGACCATTACACCCTGTATTACAAAAAGTATTTCTGAACAGGATTACCAACTATAGTTTTAAGTTTTGTGATTGTTCGGTTGCTGGTCCTTTCACCTGGATCTCCAGTCTGGAAGTGTTTAGGTGTTATGAAAAGACCAAATAATCGAGACGTAGCATTGTTTACCATGTGATAAAAACTGTCGAGACACCTATTTTGCTGAAGAAGCACTCCCAAGTCCAACCTTTGGAACAGGTCACTGTTGAGCGCCTGATAGATTTCAACATGCTGGTGGACTCTCCGGCCTGGATGCCTGAACAGTTTGTCCATTGTGAACGTGGGACTACAGGCTTTCAGCCCCACGGTTCTTGACTTTCACACACCGTGTCATTGACAACTGTCTGTCTGTGTTATTAGCAGACGACTGAACTCTTTATGCTCCTCTGTGTTATTAGCATCGATGACCTTTGTATCCAATAGGTGTGTGACGCAAGCCTCCTGGTAAAGTTGTGGAGAAAGAGACACTGAGAGAAAGTTCAATCACAGACTGAAAGATGTTAGCTTCTCTGCTGTGACGGCAGGACATGTCAGAATGTTCTGTGAAAAAAGGAATTGTTGCTGTCACCTTTTTGTCTGTG
Source organism: Fundulus diaphanus (assembly GCA_037039145.1). Classification (NCBI taxonomy): domain Eukaryota; kingdom Metazoa; phylum Chordata; class Actinopteri; order Cyprinodontiformes; family Fundulidae; genus Fundulus; species Fundulus diaphanus. The sequence continues at coordinate 27,411,593 of CM073121.1, forward strand.
TTGGATAATGGTGACCATTTGTATATGTGTGCTTCCGCCCGTTGTCTTCACAATATTGACACAGTTTATCATTCTGCCCTAAGATTTATAATGAACTGCCACAATTTCACCCATCATTGCAAGTTATATTCTTGGGTTGGATGGCCTTCTTCGACTACCCGCAGGCTCCATCATTGGTACTTTTATATATAAATGGCACTTCTAGGTCCTCTTCCAATCTATTTGTGTGAAATTATAATACAAAAGAGCACCAAGCACACACAAAAATATCTTGCAGCTTAACACCTTGATCTCCCTGAGTGATTTTAAAGCTCAATCAGTGGTCTTGGAGATTACTTCTTTAAATTGTCAATGTTTTTAATTCTGTCTGATGTAACATTTTACAGCTTTCATTTACTTAAATAGTCTTTGTGGATGCTATTTATATAACATGTTTTACATGTAATGTTTTGTAACTTTTGTATTAGTTTTCATTCCTCATTTTTGCCAAGTCTCCCTTGAAAAACAGATTGTTAATCTCAATGGTGACTTTCCTGGTTAAATGAAAGTGCAATAAATAAAAATAAAAAATGGTAATGGGATGCTGAAACCACCGCTACCTCTTTTTTTACAGTAGGCTCAGAACAGCAGTAAAAGATTTGGTAGTCCAAGCTGACCATAGTAATAACGCGGAGCTGTGGAGCAATTTTGCCAATTTTTTTTATTTAACTCAAGCATCTGGAATCTCCCTTCATTTTACCCACTGACTCAAGCCTCTTCCTTGGAAAAGTCTGCTTTTATCCACTGCTCAACCTCTTTGCCAGCGCTCATGTAATCAAAAGCGTGTCTGCCTTGGCCAGCATCCACAGATTACAACACATGAAGTCAAAAGGTTTGTGAGGGAAAGGGAAGCATGGATCGGACCAGCTTAAATAGCACGGCCTGCCGCAGATTAATTGAAGACATCATTCACACACAGAGGACATGCATTTTCCAGACTTTCTTGTGCAAACCCTAAACTGGGAAATCTTCCAAAGATTCCCCCCGGAAAAAAGAGACTCGCTCTCAAGTCTCTAACTCATATTTTACTCCTGCTTCAGTCTACTTGTACAGAAATAAATCATATTTTATTCTCCCACGATGCTTCCTCTAACAGAGACTTTTCAACCCTTGAGCCGTAATTGCGCTAACAAAATTATGCTGTACATAATGGATAAAAAAACGTCAATAAGGTTTGGCAAAGATGATCTAAAAAAGTCAGTTTTGACTTGACAAAACAGCTCACAAAAGAAAGGCTTAAGTACTCCTGTTAAAATACCTTTAATGTGACATAAATTCTGCATAGTTCAGCAGAAAAACAAACTTATTTTTAGAATAAAATACAAAAGCAGAAAAAAAATACATTAATGTCCACATCTGTATATAAACCCTTTGTTTCATGCACTTTTTGATTGAAAAAACAAAGAGGATTCAGTCTTCTTTAGCAGTCTATTCACAGACTCAATAATGAATTGATAATATATGCCTGTCAAACAGTGAGAACATTTCTTGGCCTATTGAGGTGACTTAACAGATCTCCTGCCAGATTTAGCTCTGAACTCAGGACTCATCTTCCTTCCCGTGGAGCTATCGTGTTGCTGATTTGGGCGGATGTTTTGTCTCACTGTGATTCCAAACAATATAATCCCTCTTCATCTTTAGCTTTCCAGAATACACCTGAAGGTTTTTGTGGTCCAAACCTATTTGGTATTTGGAACTGCTGCTAATTTCACCCAACTCGACAGAAACCATCTCCATCTTAAACAAGCAACCTCAGCTCAAGATGCCGTCACTATCATGCTTTGCTGCAGGTACGGTGTTCAGATTTAAAAGATAAAATAGGCCTTTGTATGGTATTTAAGGACAATGTGGAAGTTTATTTTTCTTCTTTTTTGGACCCTTCTCCTGTCTGACTCCTCTGCATAATGAGATATTTTTAATCCATTGTAATCTCTCTGCAAACTGCAGCTTTAGCTCCAACATGCAAATAAGCACTAAGAAAACCCTAGTAAAACAGTTAAAGCTTATTACAGATTAGTCAACTTCTCAACAATTGATGTTTGGTGTGTACTCAACAAGACTACACGTTGCCACTGGTTAAAAATGAAAATTAAACAAATGCATTGTTTAACGGCACGCACACCTGTGCAACCAGTTAACAGTAGCTGTATTTTAGTTCACTGATCAGTGTGTTAATTCAGTTTAACAGTACTGGACATATGTCACACTGAAAGTGGAAACAGTTTTGAAATTATTAATATCTAATTTTGACTGACAATTTATGCGTTTTGAGAACTTCTGTACGACGTCATCATAATACAGGAATGTGAATGGTATACCTTATTTAAAATTATTTCATTTGGTCGTAATTTCTTTGAATTGCTAAAATGATGACAGCCTGCAGGCAATATTAAGAAACATTTGTAGTCAGAAGAATTTGCATTTAACTTTAAGGAGTTTAACAGCTGCTACTATGATTTTTCTAAAGAAAAAGAAAAACAAACACTGAGCATGCAAATCATTGAAGTTGCTCACCTTATCTGACCCACAGATCCTGTAGATCTTAGCTCCCATCCCTCTTTCAAAGCTGAGCCCATTTAGCTGCTTTCCATGGCTGCCCAGCACACCATCAGAAGTCAGTTTTATCTCCTGCTCCCCTGCTGCTCCCCAGCAATGTTTGAGCAACACAACCACAAACATCGCACAGAGATGTCAACAGGAAGTCTTCAACAGTATCAAAGATTAGCTTTCATCTTAAATTTATTCATGTTCTTTAATCTGTCTTCATTACAACCCTTCATTCAAAAAGCAATATAAATTGATAAAATGCTGCTGGCAAGGACTGACATGATGAGAGGGAAAACCTCAGCTTCCTTTAGAGGTCTTCCAGGGAGAGTTTTATTCTTTACTGGTATGCAGCGATCAAAAATTGTAAGAGAAAGCAGAGATGAAAATATTCTAAAGTTTTACAAAATGATGGCTATTGTTATAAGCGGTCCACAAAAGGCTAAGTAATGTTAAAGAGCAAAATTGGCACGTATTCACTGAAATTGGCATTTTCTAAATCTCATAAGGCAGGACAATACAGCCCACATACTGTAAAGTAACGAGAAAACAAAATGGAGTTTTAAATGTGTGGCAGAGGCGTAGGGGCAAATATCTGAACCGCTGCCATCTTGGTTTGTAGGACGATTCATTGCGATGGGGCCACCTTCTGCCCTGCTGCCTGCACCCACAGAGGCCAATTAGTTCAAAGCAGTTACTACTTAATGTTGTGTGCATGCATTTATGCTGGTCTGTATGTAGGATTTACAGGATCTTTTATTATTATTTGTTGGTCAGGTTGCAATCATGGAGGTTGTGTTTCCATGACAACCGAGTGAAATCCATCTGAAGAGGAAAGCTGTGAGTTGCTATTTTATCTATCGTTGTCATGTATAAGGCATGTACTACATGTAAAAGATGCCTTATAGCATACAGGCTCGGTATATATATATATATATATATATATATATATATATATATATATATATATATATATATATATATATATATATATATATATATATATATATACACACCATGGTCTGGGTATAACAGGGTGTCCATTAAGAAGTGTTATAGGACACCTATTAAAAAAAGTTCTGGTCAAATAGCCTGATTGTTCTAAATTGTTACGCTGGCTCAATCGTTAGCTGGTAACGGCAAGACAGTTGATGCTGGTTGGCAATGTGTCATAATGAGAGATATTAAATAGTTCTCTTAGCCGCTTCTTGTGAAAAACAGTGGGAAAAAACGTTAAAGTAATTGATTTATATTTATTTCGTAAATGACCATGGTATAAGCAGGATAATGCCCTTCAAGCTGTGTATTATCAGAAATTAATGGACTTCGCAGAAACAACTTTCCTCTGCTTTGCGTCAGACAGTTCACACCTTCGCCTCATCCATTAATTTCTGGGAATGGACACCTTGTAGGGTATTATCCCTTACTTATATACTTGTCTGATGTAATATTATGATCATAAAAGTTGTGTTTTCATTAGCTGTGAAATCATCATGATTAATAGAAATATAGACTTGAAAAAATATAATGTTTCACTTAGTAAGTTTAGTTAGTGAAATAAATCAACATTTCAATAAAATTCTGATTTACTGAATATGTTTTCTTAGGTTGAATAAAAGAGTCCCATTCCAGATAGATCCAATTTGAGATGTAAACAGTAAAAAAATAAAATTATTACTATTACTACATTTAAAAGAATACTTTACTACACAATTTTTTAAAAAAAATTAAAGATTTAATTTAAAAATGAACCCAGATATTAACAAACATCTCATTTTTTTTTCTAAGTGTCTGACATTAAATCAGACTGAACTTTAACCTTTAGGTTATTTAGGATGACCTAAATGTTTTCCAGTTCACAAGTGATACAGTAAAGGCTGGTTCACATGGCAGGACAATAAGCCCAATTTTTGCCCCGATCTTCCCCTTCCGACCCCATCAGATATCGCTGTGGAGCTCTATGTCCACAATAATCAGTGGGACATGATCGTTCTTTATAGAGTAATGTAAAAAAGACTGATTCCCTTACCAATAAAGTTCTGTTGGAAACATTTGTGTCTATATATCTAAGTCTGCCTGAATACTAATAAGCTCAGTAGGCTAAATCCTCTTGATTCGTCTTGATACTGGGGTCGGCCCACCTACGTTTATTTAAATAATGAACACGCTCTCAGTGGATGCCCGTGGGGCACAAATCCTTTGGCCCCAAGTTCGGATCGTCCAATCAAAATACCAGAAATGCTGTGTTTACTTTCTGTCGGAAAGTGTGCCACAACCTAGTGTTGGTTGTCCTTGCTGGCTTGTTGAAGGATTGATGTGACTCTTTCCTGTTCAATAAATTAACATTATTAGTGAGCCTTTATTTATAATTTTATGTATAAAAATGTAATTATATTTAGCTTATCTAAAATGGCATTCGTAGTGTGTTGGTTTATGCTAATGTGTCTGTTTTATTTAAAATTCATCAAATACAGGTTGTATTAATCACAGAAAAATTAGTTGCTACTAATAGGCGTTGAGTTTTTGTGCCCCACTTAACTTATCATGCCAGAGACGCCACTGTGCTGGAGATAGGCACCATCCCCCTGTGACCCTGCATGGATAAGTGAGTACAGGCAGTGGATGGATGACTTTTCCATGATGTGTTGTTTTAAAATACATCCACAGTTGTAGACGAAAATTAGCTTTCATGCCATAGTTACATGTGGTCTTAGAACTCATACACTGTCCCATATTAAATAAAATAATAAAAATAACATTGTCAGTTAGACCTTACAGGAACTAACAAAGCTTTATCATCATTAGCCGAGCTTTCTAAAAATGTTTAAAGGCACAGTAACTGCAGGATTTAAAGACAGTACAACAATTCTCTAAGTAAATATCGCAACAGTGACCAAAGGGATTGGGGCTCTGTGTTATCATATCGGTAGCGCAGGCGAAAAAAGTCACTCATTACTAACGAAATGTTCCTCAACACGTTGATTTCACTCAAGCCTGTACTCTAAAAAGTTAAATATACATTTCAATAAACTTTAGAAACATTTATTTTATAGATCTTTTTGGAGGCCATCATGAGTGCCATTGCTTAAGGTTTGTTAAACTGAGAGTTTCTGTCAATAACAAAGTTACTCAAATTAAAAGTTAGAATTTTTCAGTGTTTTTCAGTGTGAACTCCTGTTACTCCAAAAAAATAAACATGGAGCTTAAGCGAAAATTCAGACTGAAGAAACTCTATTGCCTACCTCCATTAATCAGAGACTCATCTGCCTCCGACGCAAGCCAATCAGCTTTGAACTGTTCGTCCTCGAAGCCAATCAGCATTCTGGGTTCATCTTAAAAGAACTCCACATCCTTGTCTCGGCCTTCTCCTCAGCGAGCAAGTAGTGGCTGCGCCGTGTCTGGTTTGGACTTTGATGACCGGATTCAACCCACCTCCATCCCCTTCTCCACCATCGTAGCAAGCTCCGCCTGGCTTTCCTATGGTGCTGCTTCAACATCGTCCCTATCAGAGTGTAATTCCTCCTGGACTCTTATGGAATTCCCAGTCACTCCTTAAAATGGTCCGACAGAAGACCGCCATGTTGAGCCTGGTTCTGCCAGAGGTTTCTTCCCAAAGGGGAGTTTTTCCTCTCCACAATCGCTTCATGCTTGCTCATCATGGACAGTCATGCAAACCTGTGTTTATCAAGTTGGACATAAAGCTCAAACAGATCATCATATGGACTGAACAAACTTTATATCCACTCCAACACCAGTTTCAGGCCTGGGGGGAAATATCCCTATTCTCATACGCCTGCTTATGCATATTGAAGTATAATTCAGCGTGAATTTTTTCCTGCCGAGGTCTGAGCGCCAAACTCTTAAAATATTGTATCAATAAAATTCTTCTAATTGCCTTTTCTTTCTGTGTGAGTTTTTCAGATTGAAATATTTATACCTAAGCGTTTCACACATATTTGAGTGTCAATGTATCACAAAGAGCAAACATGGTGTAGCAAAACAGAGGATCTGACAAATATGAGATTATGACCAGGCACCTTATATACAGGGGAAGTGAGGATGAAAAAGTATACACCAGTTCACGCGTGACGTCACGAGCTACGTCCGCGCTACATCCGGGTCCCGCGGGTAGGCAAAAACAGGACTGTTCTCGCTTACCACCGTGACAAAACGGGTGAATTAAAGCGTGGTTTTAGTTAGTTTATTTTTGAAATCTAAACAATGCCTACGACTTGTTGTGCTGCCGGTTGCACACAGAGGCATTCCAAATCGTCGGATGTACGTTTCTTTCGTTTACCGAAGGACGAAGAAAGACAAAAGAAATGGATATTTTCAATGAAAAGGACGCAGGCAGTCTACACTTCATCTCCGGTAAATACAACTTAATTTTGCACTGGTCCTTGTTCTACTTAAATAATTATATAAATAAAAAATAGGATATATACTTAAGTCAAGACGTAAACGTTCGTTTCGTAATAATATACATACATGTACAATGTATGCAAACCCTCTGGCATGAGTCTGTGAAAAGGATTAATAAGACAAAAACACCAAAATAATCCTTAGTGAACAATGTTTTTTTTTAAATTGGAGAATTCCTCTCAGACGTTCAACTTCACTCCATATCAGACTTTAATCATAGATCAACTTTAAAATAAACATTGAAAACCGTTATTCATGCTTGTGCTGGTAACGCATAACTATACAAAAAGGGGGCGGGAGCGGATTCGTAATCATCTGGGGGAAACCTCATTCTCCTGGTCTCACAGGCTCAGACGAATTTTGGTTTAAGTCGTGAGATGTTCCTACGGCGTGATACTACAACCAAGTTCACTTTTTAACAAGTTCCTTTAATGAGGGCCACATGTTTGCTTTTACCTCTGATTTTCAAATTTCATAAACTCCTCTCTATAATTTTTTAGCACTTTCTTTTTTTTTCCTGTGGTTGCCATTTCACCTTGACAAAAAACAATCAGCTGACCAATTTTAACACAAAAAAATAAAAATAACACACCTTAACACTCAGAAGTTGCTTTGCATCGACAATTTATGGTAGAATCTGGGCATGTAAAGAGCAGAACCTGAGGCGGAACCTGGTCGTTCAGGTGCAGCTGTGAGCTATGAAGGAGAATTGCATGCTGGTGTGTGTGAGCATGGTTTTATAAATCAGATTTTTTTTTTCATACTCCATTTTCCATTTTTGGTATACGTAGTCTTTTAGTATGGATTCTATGCAAAGTTTTATAAATGAGACCCTAGGTCATTATAGGTGACAGCAAAGAGAGAGGGAGACAGTCTGTCTACGTCAAAGACAGACGTAGACAGGGAGGAAACACAAAAATCTAAAAGAACATGATACCAAAAAAAAAATTTATAAATAAATAGAGTCCACTAACTAAATTCAAAGTAAAAAATAAACAAACATTAAAGCATGAAAACTGAAAAAGGCACTATCCCAGGAACTTAAAGAATCAGGTCAAAACAAGCAAAAATATCTGGGAATCGTAAATAGACCCAGAGCACATCAAACCAAATTGTTTTCCTGGTATCTGCATGCTGCTTTAAACTTTTGTCACCATTACATTCTAAATTCCTTTTACTCTACTTGTTTGAACACATTTTTTGCTCGCCTGTGACCTGTGATCCTTGAAGGAGAGAAGCCCAGTCCCTGAGGACCACCACAACTGCAGATAGCATCCACACATACCAGGAAATTCTTGGCCCCTTTCTTATTTATTCAAGCCTGCAAGTCGGATAAGTACAGAGAACAGGAGCTACAGATGGAATTTTCCTCCCATCCCATTGGCTGACTCACACACACACACACACACACACACACACACACACACACACACACACATACACACACATCATGGACCTGTTGGTGACCTTGTCTTCGCTGTCTCTGAAACATGAATTTTAAACAAGCACCCTCTTCACCGACATCAAATGACTCCCTCAAACACGATGCCAAATTATTCATCACATTGTCATGTCTGAGCTGCCTGAAGCCAAAATATGGCATGACTTCCTTATCCTAGTTTACAGAGTATTGATCAAAATGTCAAATCTTCTGCGTGAAAAATATAACCAAACCAAAGTCTAGACATTTATAAACACATAGTAAAAAAACAAGAATCCATCAGAGGGATACTGTACGGTATATTTATTTCTGCTTAAACTGTGAGTTTGTGAGCTTTGGAATAAAAGAAAGACCCAGTGCCCGTATTCACAAAGATTCCTAAGACTAAAAGTAGCTCTTAATGATGTCATTTTAGGAAAAATCTTAGAATTTCCCAAATTCTGAGAATTTTACCTTTTTAACATAAAATATATTCACAGATATATTCACATATATTAAGAGAGCTCCTAAAGTGAAAACATGTTAGGAGTGCTGAGGAGGACTTTTAGCGAGCCTAAGAGTGTCTTAAGCAGGGAAGATGGCGGAAACAGAGAGAGCTGATTGGCTGATCTACCATCTGTGAGGAAGTGGAGGAAATGAGTGCTTTAACAATCTACAATTATTAATATGTAACAGGATAAACTTTATTGTCCCCATAGAGGGAAATTAATTAGTTTCATTTTATTAAGGATAAATAAATAATAGGAAATAATCATGAATATAAATTAGAAAAGTTTACAAAGAATATACATAAAAGAGGTGAAAAGTATTTTCTGTATAGCAAGATAATGTTAGTAGTCTTAAAGGCCATCTAGAAGTTCACTTATGATGATCTCATGTTCCAGGCTGGTGTGTAAAAGCAGAGTCTGTGTGTTTACGCCGTGATCCAGGGACCAATTTATTTTTCAACACTCCTCCGTTCTCCTTGCAGAGCTCTGGCCAGAGAGATGCGCTGCTGTATTTTTTTCCATGTGAATTCTCAATGTTATGTCATTGTTTTCTCTCTAAATTGTCCTTAGGTGTGAGTGTGTGTGAGAATGGTTGTTTGTCCTGTTTGTCTCTGTGTTGCCCTGTAACAGACTGGCGACCTGTCCAGGGTGTACCCCGCTTTACGCCGATTGAACACCTGGAGATAGGCACCAGCACCCCTTGCGACCCTATGAGGGATAGACGTGTTAGAAAATGGATGGATGGATGTCATTGTTTTTGCCAAATCGAACCGCTTCATACAAGCAGGCAATCCCAGTGAAATGCTGACAGGTGAGTGCACATTAATATCACATGGATAAAGTAGTAAAAGGGCCTGTACGGTAAGTAAACATAACAACAAGCAAACCAAAATAACAATGAGGATGTAAATGCGATGCATTCAAACATTTTGATGTTGTATGACAATTCATTTTGGTAGATTTCATCTTAATCCAGTTTAATCAGTTAATTTATCTCCTTTGATCACTAAGAGCGCATTTGTGTTGATGGTTTTTTTTCTTCTTGTACTATCTACCAATCACGGCTCTTAATAGACAGACAGAGTCACACCTAGCAACGGGGTCAACCACACCTCCTCTAAGATAGGAAATTCTGTCACTTCCTTCCCCAGAGTCGCTCTGAGCACCTATTTGAATCACTCTTAAGCTAAGACTCCTAGGTATGAATCTTTAGGCTAAGGTGGGATCTCTCTGAGAGGATTCTGAGAATCTTGGTGAATACGGGCACAGGAAGATAGAAAAGAGGTAAAGGATGCCAGCCGCTCAGTGACAGGCTGGCATTGTTCAGGTTTTGACAGAAGTCAGGAAATCCCATCTGATTGTTAGATGGGTGTCAAGATTCTTGACACCCATCTAACAATAAGAGTGGTTTGAGGAGGCTTTTGTGTACCCGCCAGAGTCAGTTCCTCCATCTGCAGCTTGCTCACCTTATGTGGACACAGGGAGAAGGCCTTTATAGGCCAGAAAATCAAAGAAATAAAGACGCAACATGTGGGAAAAAATGTTGACAAATGAAGCTGACTGGACACAGGTTTAAATCCAGTGTTGTATAGTAACAAAGTAGAAATACTTCATTACTGTACTTAAGTATATTTTGGAGTACTTTATACTTTTCTCAAGTATACATTTTTTTGATTACTTTTACTTTTACTTCACTATATTTCCGTACTTAATTGCATAACTTTACTCCGATACATTTTCAATGTTTGGTTTAGTTACTCATTACAAAAAAAGTGTCGGTTTGGCTCTGCCAGACGTGCATACATGCACAGGTTCGCCCGGAGCGCCTCCGTTTGAAGCGCTCGGCGTGTCATTTCGAAGTTGCTGTGCGCCAGCGGGCGCGGGGCCTGGCGCTCCACGCAGCCAATCACTAACGCGCCTGGCCTTTGATTGACAAGGTAGAGACCCCCCTTTAACTCCGCTCTCATTGGTTGTTCTGTCCTAAATCCCGCCTTCCCTCTTCCTGATTGGCTGTTTTCTATTACGTGTGTGCGTGCATGTGCGTACGTGCTTGGAGCACGAGATTTCTGGGATACTGCGGTTACCACAATTAATACTAGACTACGAAACTAGTCCCAGTTAAGAAACTAAATATTATCTGCACTAAAATAGGTGAAAGCTCAGCTGCTGAGTGCAGTTCTGAACAGAAGCAGCAGAGAGAGTTTTGAATTGTTGAACTTCAGAAATGTAAGTAACCGACGTTAATATCTCAAAATAGCATTTAATTCTGAAGTATAACACATTTTATCAACAAAAACCTAATCTCCTCTATAAAACTAAATAGAGGGGGGGGGGGGCCAAAAAGACTATGTTGTCCCGGGCCCTAGCAAAGCTGTCAGCTGGCCGGCCTGCAGGTGTATCTATTAGCAGGTTTACCACTTCCTGTAGGTTAACTAAGCCTGGTTTATCACCATGTTAGTATACACCCCCTTTGCCTGCACTTGGTTGTGTGTTGGTTGCTTAGCACTGACCTTGAAGAAGGAAAACTGAAAGCTTACAAAAAGGTTGTATTTTCTGTCTAAACTTGGTCTAAATTTCTCCTGCACTTGGTTGTTTATATTATTTTAAGTGAATTTGACTTTCAAAGTTTACCAAAATCTAAAAAATGTCATTCAAACTGCATTTGCTTTGTTTTACTTTTTACTTATACTTTTCATTACATTACTTAAGTACATCTATTTTTACAGTAATTTTCATACTTAAGTACAAGACATTTCAGATACTTTAAGACTTTTACTCAAGTAACATTTCAGTCAGTTACTTGGACTTTTACCAAAGTCATATTTTGGAGAAGGACTCCGAGATTTCAGTACTTTATACAACACTGTTTAAATCTTTCATGGCATTAAATGAAGCCCACGGACGTGAGGTCCTCAAGGGTTTGTCAGAAAACATTGGTGAACAAAGAGCATCAAGAAGAGAAAATATACCACAGAAGACTTCAAGCTGTAACTGTGTTCCTACAAAGTATTGACTACGGAGGGGAGTGGTGATTACAAATGTGTTTGCCACTTTTTAGATATTTATTCATCTATTGTTTTTTATTTAAAACCTTCTTCCCATTCATGAATGTGTTCTAACCTGTTCTGTTATATCGCATGGCATCTCAGTAAAATACACTATGTCAGGTCATAACATGACAAACAAATAAATCCTAGATTATAGATCAATCCCCTTATAATGAGCTCAAAAATTCCTGCATCCCAAAGAACACAGCTGCACTGCTGCTGTTTGTGAACATAGAGAAAAAAGGCTGAGATTTTATTAAATATAAGCACAGAAACAGCGTCACCATGTGGATGCATCAGGGAAGTGAATCTCTTTTCCAGGAGTGGCAATATGCTGGTTTATAACTCATCAAATTGAAGCTCAAACCAACCAATTTGAATATTATTTACAGTGTTTTGCCACATCTTAAGATGTTAAAGAAACAATACAACAGCTAAGGCTTAATAGCACTTTAGTTCATAGTATTGATTGGGTAGATAAAGTAAGAGTGCATCTCAGAGCTGGATTAAAAATGCAACAAATGAAGCTACTACAGCTGACTGTAAAAGCTGGCTCCTTTTTGCTGTAGCCTTCCTCTTTTATAAGTAGCTCATCCACTGGGTGCAGAATAACTTTCTTTCTCCACCAGGTATCCCATAGCCAATAATCATGTTCTTATAAAATAACTGAAGAGATTCTACTTACAACACCAGAAGCAGCTTTTCACACTTTTTGCACTCATGAACCACTAATAAAGGCAAATTACATGATTTCTATGTGGCAGGAGTTGTATTTTATTAGCAAGAAATCTTTGATTTCTCACATTTATGTCACATCTGTACATTTAAAAATTTTAGTACATTAATAAAATTCTTGAATGTTTTGTGTTCTGTAAAGTCATTTTTGAACATTTTCCACAGTATGCTTCCATAGAAGCCCATTAAGAGGGAGCATTACAAGTTTCAATTTAGTTAAGTTTATTTTTATAGCTCCCAATTCACATCATTTGTTACAAAGTCAATTCAGTTCAATTATATGAGCCACACAGACAGATTGGTTAAAAAGTTTCCTATCTAAGGAAACCCAGAAGATTGCATCAAGTCATTGAAGTGCAGCATTCACTCATCCTGGATGAACACATAGCTACAGTGGACAGTCGCCTACAAGGTGTTGTTGACTTTGCAGCAATCCCTCATACTGAGCCTGCATGAAGTGACAGTGGAGAGGAAAACTCTCCTTTAACAGGAAGAAACCTCCAGCAGAACCAGGCTCAGTGTGAGCGGTCATCTGCCACGACCGACTGGGGGTTAGAGAAGACAGAGCAAAGACCAGGAATACTTTCTATGTGAAAAATGTAAAAGAATGGCAGTACTAGCTCCATGGGTGGCTTCATCTAGGAAATACAGCCTAGCAATAAATTAGTCTGTGTCATTTTATTGTTTCAATAAAGTTTTGAAGCTCCAGTTATTAAAACTGTTTCTGGTCAAATCAAGTGCTAGCTAAACAATGTACTACTCATCACAGGAAAACCTATTTTTTTCAAGTGAGAATTTATTTCTTTTCAAACTTTGAAACAAGGAAACTGGTGAGATAAAGGTTGTATGAACAGTATATAAAAGTAAAAAAAGCAAAATCCTACATTTTTTGTTGTCAAAACTCTAAGTATGTTTACTTTTTAAAATTTCAATTAAAAAGAGAAATTACAAATGTGTCATTGAAAAGAACACTAAAATTAAATTACAGAAAAAAAAGTTTCACCAGGCATAACTTTAAACATTTACATGACTTAAAAACCTAGGTAAAAAAATGTTTTAATCATTCTACGTTTTATAACAGGAATGGACTTTTATCATCTTCAGTGATTGGTTTACAGAACACACAGCTTACCTGCTATAGATCAGAGACAAGTTGTCTGAGGAGTAGGACACGAGCAGGCAGCCTATTACAGAGGATGGCGTGCACGGCAAGGCCAGCAAACCAGCAACCTCCATGTTCAGCATGTAGAAAAGCCATGACTGACAGCTTTTATACCACTTGATGTAATCTCCGAATTGGATCACTGTATAATCGTTTTAGGTGAGCAACGCTGACACAAAGTTTTTCTTAATGTTTATTACCCAATCTAAAATCACCTTAAATGCAATTTTAAAGACCACAAACTTTCCTCTTTTATACACGTAGTATCCTTTAAGTACATCCCACTAGTACCAGCCCGAATCCCTTTTGCCTGCCAGTCTGTTATAATTCCTCCTGCCATAGATTTAACATGATGCCAAAAATATTCCTCAAAGATCTGGTATACATTGTCATGATGGCATTGTGCACCAACTGCAGATTCTCTGGCTGCACATCCATGATGCTCATCTTGCTTCACTACCATCCTAAATAAGCTTGGATTAAGATTTGGTAATTGTGGAAGTCAATGGAGTACTGTGAACTATTTGTGGTGTTCAAGACATTAGTTTGAGATGATCTGAGCTTTGTAAAAAGGTGCATTATCCTGCTGGAAATAGTCATGAGAAGTTGAATATGTTACACTATAGCCATAAAGGGATAGACATGGTCAGTAACGATACTCAGCTAGGCTGTTAAACAACGGTCAGTTCTTACTAAAGGAGCTAAAGTGTGTCAAGAAAAGAAGCCCCCACAGCATCACACCATCATCTGCAGCCTGAACTGTTGATGCAAGGCAGGATGGATCCTGGCTTTCATGGTGTTCTGACCCTACACACTGAAATCTTGACTCATCAGAGGGAGCAAATGACAAATATGTGATCTGTCTAATGTAAGTCAAGCTGTGTGAACTGTAGCCTTGTTTCTTTTACAGACCTGACAGGAGTAGGACCAGGTGTAGTCTTCAGCAGCTGTGGTTATCTGCTTCAAGGTTTGATGTGTGCTGTGTGCAGAGGTGTTACTCTGCATACCTTGGTGATAGAAAATGCTTGTTTGACTCTCCTGGGGCGGTTTTATCATCATAAACCTGTTTAATCCATCCTTCTTTGACATCTGAGACTAACACAACTATCTCTCATTGGATATTTTCTGTTTTCTGACTATTCATTCAAGAGATGGTTATGTGTTAAAATCCTATTAGGTTAGCAGTCCGGAATACTTAGTCCAGCCCATGTGTCACCAACAACCATGGCAAGTCTAAAAGTCACTTGAATCCCTTTCTTCTCCATTATGATGCCACGTTTGAACCTGAGCAAATCCTCTTCGCCCCATCTAGATGCCTGAATGACTGAATTTGCAGCAATTTGATTGACTAATTTACTGCTTGTTCACAACCAAGTGAACATTATCAAACCTGGCAGACAACTGTGTGAATACCTCCCAGAAAAAGTAAGAAGATGTGCAACATAAGAACAGGCGTTGCTTTCCCACATTTACTGTGATGGATGTTGGGCTGCACAGTGTAGCATTTGTTAGCACTGTTCCCTTGCAGCCAAAAAAAAATGGATTTGACAACGTAATGGACTGGCGAGCTGACCAGGGTGTATCCCAAATCTCACCCAGTTACCTGAGATAGGCGCCCCAGACAGCACTTGCCACCCCACTGACCCAGTTTCATAGTTAGTTGAAACGAAAATAAAAGTTTATTTCCAATGCACCTTGGACAAAGACAGCCATGCAAACTATCATTGTAATTTATACCAACCTGTTCTCCAGATCTTTGCAGAACGGAAATGTTGTTCACAGTGTGCAAAATATGGAGTGTGCCACAGTTGGACCTACAGAGTACAGTATGGGGATGTTTCAGCAAATACAGACAGAAAGTGTTTTGTCAGAAGAAGTCAGATTGGTTCATACGTATCTCTTTTACACCATCAAGATATGAAACAACATTTAAAATCCTAGATTTACACAATTTAAAACCCTCTGGTCTGTTGTGTAAACTTGCTAAACATCAATGAAACATTAAAACGTTATTATAGCATGAAGAGTTAATATTTTCAATAGTGAAAATATTTTTTGCAAAAAAAAAAAATATTAAAAAAGGAGTTGGCTTAATGTCTAAGAATCAGTCTTGGTTTATCTTATGTCAGTTAAAGTAAGTCGGCTGGACGAATCCACTTGGCATAAAAGGATGCAGGAGCCCCCCAGTGGATGAAAGTGGAACACCTCCAGCTGTGTGGAAAATCACACTCCCAGAGGTGAAGTTGGAGAAAGTTTGGTGGAAGGCGCCGGAGCCTGAGCCGCAGGATGGTGGGTTTGGACTGACGCTGACCAGGGAGCTGGAGCCGGTCTGCAAGGTGCTGTCTGCCCCAGGGTTCTGTTTTTTCCACTTGGTCCTCCTGTTCTGGAACCAGATCTTCACCTGCGTTTCGGTCAGACTCAGAGACAGAGCCAGGTTCAGTCTCTCGCACACGGACAGATACCGAGTAGCGCGGAACTTGTTCTCCAGAGCCACCAGCTGTTCGTACGTGAACGCCGTTCTGGCGCGTCGCGGTTTGGCGCACGCCTGGTCTGCTCGACGCCGCTTGTGCGGTGGTGGGTCGTGCGGGGTGGCCACAGTCTTCTTGCAGGAGTCCTCATGCTCGCAGGGGGAACACGTTAGGATGGGATCAGGGAGGACTGTTGGATCACTGGAGTCTTCATCTGCTGTCTCCTCTCCTGTAAAGAGACACAAATAAGTTTAGTCCAGTGGTGTCGCGAAGGGAGGGGCAGCGGGGCAAGGGCCACCAGCCAGAGAGACATTTGTTGTTGTTGTTTTGGGATGGATATAGAAGAGTACCTCTTTATTTGTGTAATTATTTAGCTATAGGTAGGGTTTTTTTTTTTTTTTGCCTTTCAAAAGGCAAAATTACTTCGTTCTGGTTTATACCACACCATTCACTGGTAAACAGAATTACAAAAAGCTTCACAAAGACAGAGCAAAAAAAAAAAAGGTAAACTTCAAGATGAGACATTGAGCTAAAAAAACAATACAGCATATCTTGTAAATATAAATTGTGTTAATAATCCACAGCTTTCTGAGACGTTTTGACATTTAAACTGAAAAGGGTTTTATGGTAAAATAGTGTTTTTATGAAACCCGGTGTGGAAACATCTAGCAGGGGTGTCATACCTGGTTGTTTTAATTTGACAGCATCTTCACTGTCATTTGTAATTACTAAATAATAACGCTGAAAATGTTTTTACCAGTTCTCTCCCTAGACCGGATTGTATGTGTGAATGTGGATTAGGAAAAAATGGGAAGGAAACTTTGGGATGGTTTTTGTAATGAAAGAAGCTGGAGTAAAGGACTGATGAAAGAAATCATTAACTGGGCTAGATAGTGACTTTTGCTACATTTTAAAACGTGCATCTGAATGAGAGTTTCAGCTCACTCAATCTGAAAAACGTTGCTCTTAAACAGAGAGAAACTATGTTTACTCAGTGTCTTATAAATCTGATCCTATAGTAATCTCGTTAGGTTCCTTCTTAGAAGTATGCACTCATCAATATGTTCAGTAAATTCCTGAACCTCCGTGTTCCCTATTCCTTCATCTATAAAATAAGGTAGATGTTTACAAATCTTTCATTCATTTAGATTTATTCCGTTCTGTCTTATATTTTTTCTCGGTCAGTTTTTTTTTCCAAGTGGGCAATGACTATGGAATGTAGAGGAAATGAAAATAATCTGCTAGGTTTTTTTGTTTCTTTGATTGTTTTGTTGTTTTAAGTATTGATGATTGAAATGGTATTTTAACGTTTTTAAATAGATAATTCTAGGGGATTTTAAATAGGCGTATCTATAAACATAGATACGCCATTAGCTCTATTAAAAATACGCAGGGCTTCTGAAACAGAAACCTCTATACAGGACCTCAAAATCCTGTGGCCCCTGGTCCAGGTCCGGGGTGCTGAAGGACAGCTCCTAACAAATTACAAATCTGTCAAAATCTGGCCGAAACATGACAGAATTTTCATTATGCAGAGATATTTCCACTATTCCCTTTTTATGGTTAATTTAACTATAAAAGCAGAGAACATATATGTTTTTATATCGAAGAAACGTTTGATTTGGGGTCAGAGGTTGGTGGAGCGGAAAACAGCATTCAGAGGAGAAGGAAGACTTGGTCACTAATCCTTAAATAATTTATAAAGCGCCCGGCGCTTCAAATGTCATGTTGCGGAAAGAAATCCCGTCTAAATCCAGCTCCGCCACCACAGCCGTGACGTGCTAATGGAGTTTCATATTTGCTGCGGCGATCGATAAATGTCATCTATTTAAAAGGAAGTTTTAATCGAACGATATTTAGGATCAGACATGGATGGGGAGTGAGGTTTGTACCTGCAAGGTGCTGGAGGGAGATATGCAGGAAGCAGTAATGGGATATCGATCAAAGCGCGCAGAGGCATCCTCAATGGGACGATTTAAACAATTATCTGGCCTGCCTGTCCCGGTGCCAATCACAGGCGGGGGCTCTGGGAGCAAGCCTTTGTGGCTCCCCCGAAAGGAAACGTGGCTTTGGAAATTAAGGGAAGGTCATCCAGAGATGACTGCACATCTGATAGCAAATCCCCTTCCTGGGTTTAGGCTCAATACATTTTATTTTTGAAATCCAAAAGATTTATTCTATTAATTTTATTTTCTTTATGTTTATAATTATGTATGCGTTTAACTATCCAAAATGAAATACGGACGGGACTGCTGTTTGTTTGTTTTTTTGTTATTGAAACAATATAACAATTATCAGAAAGATGTAGCACAATTCATGTGAACATACGGATGGAGAGTGAGTGTAAAGTTTTCTATACCTGCATCTGTGTGCTCCTCTCTGAAGCCTCTTACCGCTGCGCTGTCCCATTCCAAACTTGTTCCCTCTGCATCTGGCGCAGTAAACTTCTCCTTGGCAATGGGAAGTTCGTTTGCCCTTTTGCTGTTAAACTTGTTCGGATCCAATATATCATCTATGGAAAAGGAGATTTTGTGGCTAGTCATCATCATCGCTCCGTAGGTATCATTATCATTTGATGGCTTGAGACCTTGGATGACAGAAGAAACCGTTCCAGTGCGTAATTACGCGCGCAGAGAGGAGCTTCTGATTTTTCAGCCAGCTTCTACTCCTCAAACTTCGCGTGGAGCGGAGTTTTGGAGCGGTTTTCCCTCAGAGTGCAGACTTCCACTCCCCTCCGCCGCTGTAAAGTCTGTCTCACAGCCTGAATGAAATGACCGGTGGCAGTCTTTAAAGCATCTGAGCCAAACCCCCTCCCCCACCCCCACCCCCATTTCTCTCAACCAGACACGTGACACAAACACTATTAGTGTTTCACACGACTACCTAATGGTCTCAAAGCGTCCAATGATAATCACCCATATCATTAAACTCAATAATTGACGAGATGTATGTAAATTGGGCGCAGATGGCACTTGCTCAATTGGAAATCGTCCTGTCTTTGGAGCATGGACGCTGTTTAAAGCGTTAATGTATGGACGGGCATTTTTGACTTAATTGAGGCAAAATAATAATAATAATAATAATTTAAATTACATCCCAATATGAATAAAAACCGATGGGTGTTTATGTAAATTGTAGAGTCTACTGACTTAATGATTTTTGCTTTGTAAAGGAATTGTGCGCCTCTGCGGAACCATTTGTATTGAATTAATTCATACAAATGCACTTAATTTAAAAGGAAGAATTACTTTGTGTGTACTGTATTTATGTACTACCTGCAAACTGAACGTTTTTTTAAATGAATATTATTATAAATATTACCTAAAAATTATATTTAACCTGGAAGATCCACTGAGATCAGAAATCTCTTTTATAAGGGAAAGTTGGCCAACATAGCAGCCACACTACTCAAAACAGTAAAGAAATACTTGCATAAAATGTAACAAACAATAAAGCCGAATGATGCAACTACCCAAGCACAGTGACCTCTCAAGAAAAAAAAACATTCAATGTCACTGCATTTCTATCTTATGCTAAAAATCCTTAGTGGATGTGAAAAGTTTTTTTGTGTAATGAGTGTTCACAAATTATTCCAGGAGAATACAACCACACAGTACCATGAGAACGTTTTCATAACTCTTTAACCTTTTGTTTTGTCATGCTTTAACACTAAACCTCAATAATCGGGACAGAGTGTGAAACATTTTGGAGTGGAAGGGAAATTATGGTTTTCAAAATATGTTCCAAACAAAAATCTAAAAAGTATGGCATTCAATTGTCTTCAAGTTTTTGTGGTTGGAGGAAGAGATTGACATTGAATGTTTGCTGGACAGAGTTCAAGAGGAGATGGATGGAGCTAAGTTCAGGGCAAGCTGTTCAACACTGTAACAGACTTTAGACTTAGGTGGACGTTCAAGTCAATTAATAATACCAATGTCTCCACTCTAGGCTGGACGATATAGAAAAAAAGCATATCAATAAAATATAAATCATATTGATCGATATCGATAATTATCAAAACATGCAAAACATATTTTAAGTGCAGCCCTAATAATTTTATGCTATCTGATGACCTATTTTTAAATAAAGAACACACAAACACTGAATTCAAACTCAACCCTTTATTCAAACAACTTTTTACTAAAACTGCAAGTTTAAAAAAAATAAAAAAGAACATGCTCTCTGAACCCCTTGAAGGGGCGGGGCTTGGGGGCGGAGCGCTCCTGGATCTGCATTTGTGATTGGTTGGGAGAATGTAGAAGAGACTGTAGTATTAACCTACATGACAGGCTAGAAAGCAAAAGGAAGGAAAACTGTTCTATCGAACTTTTTGTTGACCTTTTTTTTTTCGATAGATAAGACACGTCTATTGTTCGATAAATATTGTTACTGAATTATCATCCAAACCTACTCCACTCAAGAACAAGTTACAAATCATGTCCTTCAGACCTGTACAAACTTAATTAAGTTCATATAACCTATGTAAAAAAAGTTGTTTTTTGCTTTATTTAGTTTGCAAATGAGTTTTATTTTGCTACTTTTAATACTTTGCTTGAATATGATATAATGTAAAGCTGTAACTTATATTAATGCTCCTCATTTTGCTTACATGCACTTGATAAAATCTACCATGAACCTTAGAGATTCACTGCAAACCTTAAAGCTCATCCCTGTAATGTGTATTCTAACTTTATATGATCTGACTTGTCTGCCATATTCTCATTTGAAAATATATTCTTGGTTTTCTACCTTCACCTCTATTATCCTGTATCCATTTCAAAAAGTACCTGACGTTACCAGATTTGTTCACATGACCTGCATTTATAGAAACGATGCAAAGAGCCCAAACTGAGTTAAAAAAAGAAAAAAGAAGAAGAAATGAAAATGTAAATATTCAGTTAATTCTTGGAATTGAGCCCAAAAATCAGCTAAACGGGACAAGAACTTTTGAACAATGTAAAGGTTCAAAAATGTGGGAGCAAATGTCGCACACCCTTTGGCTCATGATTGGACTGCTCACATTTCATCTGACTCATTGTGCTCTATTTATATTTTAATAAATCTTTTATAATGCATGTATAATTTGCATGGACTTGTCTTGGTACTTTTTTACCAGCTATCCATGATAATACAAAAATTGATACCTAAAATGACATTGCCCTTTATTTTGTCTTTCCTTTTATGGGAGATATACCAAATTAATATGTAAGTGTCTTAAAAACTGTGGGCTGTACTTTAAGAGCATAATCTCTTATTCATTGATGTAAAACAATACTTGGGTCAATAATTAGAGCATTTAAACATTTAACATCACAACAGAATATGCAGTAAGAGGAGCACGGACCAGACTGGAGGAACGACAATCACTCAGTCATCTCTATGTTTCTATGGAGTCTTCACAACTAAGAACAAATGCAGGTGATTGCTTTTTCAACAAACCTAATTGATTTAAATTTGCACTCAATCTAATTCAAAGTTTTTCTGATTAGAGTTCAATGCAAAGGGACACGGTGCTGTTTAGAACTGGATGACCGGCAAATGGGTAAAATGGTGAAACTAGCACAGAATCAATATCCTCAAGCAGGTGTCCAATACAGATAAAACCTGATGTCTAAAGACAGGCATTTTGAAAAGTTAGAAGGTAACCCGCAGGTCAGAAAGGATGATTTGAAGCATTAGTGGGTCTTTGAAAAGATTTTCAGTTAATTATTGCTGTTCAGTTTATTTATTTTAAATTGGACTAACTTTGCAGGAAGTTTTATTCCCACAAAGTTAGCTAATCCACAAATACCCTGCTGGACAATTTTGCCAAGACGTTAAAGTCTAAAGGGCCTGGCAAAGGATTTCACACAACTGAATGTTTTTTTTTTTTGACATTTGTCACATTACAACCACCTTGTTTAAAGATTTTGGATGGAGAGAATCTGTGAACAGCTTTTTTTTATTTTTTTTTATTTTTTGGATCTTTTTTTTATGCTGAAGCCTCTAAGTCTAAGATGTCTTATTCCATGTATGCTCCATACACAGCTATCGCCATCTACATAACAACTCCGACCATATTCCCTGATGCTAAAAAGCATCCCCCAGCATTATGCTGCTACCACCATGTTTCACTGTGGCAGTGGTGAGTTCAGGGGGATGTACATTGTTAGTTTTCTACCATGCATAGTGTTTTGCATGTAGGAAAAAACAATACATTTAAGTCTGTTCTGAGCACCGTCTTTCTTATATTTGCTGTGGTCCTTCATGGCATTTAGTAAACTTCAAACATGACTTATCTTGGCTTTATTTCAACAATGCCCTCCTCAATTTTCCATAATTGCTATATTTTTTTTTAACAGTGCTTGGTGAGATGTTCAAAGTATCAGATATTGTTTCATATTCATCCCTGCTTTAAACGTCACCATAATTTTCTCCCTGACCTACCTGCTGTGTCCCTTGGTCTAGGTGAGTGCTTGTTCCCTAATGATTGCTTGCCATCCTTCTGAGGCCTTCCTGGAACAGTTGCATTTAGGGTGAAATTAAGTTACACACAGGTGAACTCTACAAACTGACCAGGTGACTGCACTGGATCTTATTTAGGGGTATCAGAATCAAAGGGAGATGAAAGAATATGCACAACACAAGATGGAGGGTCAGCTGGAGGATTCAGCCATGTTTACAGACTATTTAAAACCTCCCTCACAGTTTCCTTGCTTAGTGCTGATCCTTCTGCTGCTGATCTACATGCAGCTTTCATTGCTCCCCAGTCATAGCACAGTCTGTAGTTCCATAGTCAAACATTTGTGGAAACCTCGACCAAAGGGTGTCTGCGTGCCAGCATTTGCATGTTCATTACCCTTGCACGGGCATTATTGTTGGCTCTCCATATGAATGGAGCCCACTGCACGCTGGAGGTTTACAACTTCCTGCGAGAAAGCCCAGTGGCCGGACATCTGTTTACATGAGTCGGTGGGACAAAAGCATGAGCCCCGAGGACAAAGAGGCCTTCAGGTAGACTTCTGAGAGTGGGGCCAGCAGCTGGTGCAGGGCTGGGGTCTGCGCGGGCCACAGCGAGACTTCAGAGAGGAACGATCCCTGTCAAACACAGCAGGGAACCCAAGAGACACACTTCCATCCGACAGCCCCCTCTGGGGTCAATAAAGTCGCCTCTTCCCAGGGAGGCTGCCAAACATCAGATAATTTGTCTAATGGCAGGAGCAGGGTTATGAGTTCCAGTCGAGTTCCACAGACTTTTGTCCTCATTGTTTTCTCTAAATTCCAACAGAGCCTCCTCCACGCTTCTGTAAAATGGGACTCAAACAAATGAGCCACAGGAGTCTGGTCAACCATTAAGGAAGGATGTTTCATCCAAAGCGGGGAATTCTTCTTGTTGCTTTATTGCATTGGTTTAATTTTCTTTCATTCATGCGTCTGCTAACAGAGAGGCTTTTCTGATGAATCCTGATGATTTTGGTGACTTTCCCTCTGTGCATTCACTTCTAATTTTGCCTGTATTTTGGAATATGACCAAACATCTGGACCGCTAATGACATTCCCATCAGCATCATCTACACCTTATGTTTACTGCTAAATAGAAAATGTTACCATTGCATCAGA
Source organism: Fundulus diaphanus (assembly GCA_037039145.1). Classification (NCBI taxonomy): domain Eukaryota; kingdom Metazoa; phylum Chordata; class Actinopteri; order Cyprinodontiformes; family Fundulidae; genus Fundulus; species Fundulus diaphanus. Next base: position 27,435,538 of record CM073121.1, read on the forward strand.
AGGGAAAGACTTGCCATGCTCAAACAGAACAGAGATATAAACTCTACAGTTGTGGCACATGTTATCCTGAATGCACCCCCCCCCCCCCAAAAAAAAAATAAGCTAATCATCCTCACATCAGTCATCACCAATCAGCTGAGCTGCACAACAAAAAGTATTCTGCTGGAAACTCGGCTTCCAGACCCTTCTGCATTGAGTTTGCAAGTTCTTCTCGAGCATTTTGCAGGTCTCACTTTTTGCAATGGCCCAGAACACGAAAATTGAACTGAGATTAGAAGTAAGCATGTATTCTTGGTCTTCTTGGTGTTGGTTTTTATGGTGAAAAAGAGACCAGCCGGCTTCACCGGGTCTCCTGGCATACTTCCTGAAACTCACAAAAAGGAATGTTTTTATCCTGGAGCTGATAGGTTTTCATGTACTATCGAAGGTGTTATTTTTAGGCCTTCATCTAATTTTCAAGGTAGCAGTTACTGATCATTATAGCTTACCCAAGAAAGGCATTTAAGGGGACAGGTGCAGCACAGACTATCTTCAACCAAAACTAAAGAAATGCCTTGTCCTCTTTTAGCCTCATTGCACTGGTTGCCTGTTCAGTTTAGGATTAATTTTAAGATTCTTTTATTTGTTTTTAAATCTTTGAATGCCCTGGCCCCACGCTACCTCTCTGAGCTTCTGCGAGGGCATTTCCTGTCCCGCTCACTCAGGTCAGCAGACCAGCTTCTCCTGGACGTGCCGAGGACGCTACGTAAGCTCAGAGGGGACAGAGCTTTTTCTGAGGCAGCTCCAAGGCTTTGGAACCTGCTGCCGTTACACAACAGATTGGCCTCTTCACTGTCCATTTTTAAATCTGCTCTGAAAACCCATCTTTTCTCATTAGCTTTTGACGTATCATGACAGAGCTCACCTTATTTATTTTATTCACATTTTTTACATGTTTAAATGTTTTATGTTATGGTTTACTCAAGTTACTTATAGTATTTTTACATGTTTTTATTATATTTTACTCTAGTTCAGGGGTTTTCAATAGGTGAGGCGCGCCTCCCCTGGGGGGCGCCAAATAGTCACAGGGGAGCCGCGAGAAGACAGAGAAGAAGACAGCGCTGCCGCTCAACTCTGTGAAACTATGGCCGTTTCTCAATATGCGTTCTTGAGCGTTCTTGTGTGCTCGTGTGCTCGTGACACGTCATCAGCCTCAGCCCGAGCACTGTTCCAATACTGAGAACGCCAAATCGAGAACGCGCCGAATTCCCCGGATGTTGTTCTCGCCCCGCCCTCTTTATCGAGCATGCATCAGAGCAGACTTGTGCGTTCTTCAGACTGACCGCTTTCCCAGAATGCACCGCGGCAAGATTATTTTTAGGCTTTTTAGAAATTAAAAATGTTGTTTTAAAAAAATTGTCAATAAGATTTATTGTGGTGTAGTATATAAATAGTTGCTAAAGAACTGTGCGTCTCATGACGTCACAAGTACGCTTCTGTTCCAATACACCATACGTGCTGCGTGCTCGCGTTCTTGTCAAGTCCGATCTTCCTGTGTTCTCGCCAAGACCGGACTTGACGAGAACGCGAGTCCGTACTCGCGTTCTCGTGAATTGAGAAACGGCCTATGTAGCGACATTCGTGCCTTCTGTTTGAGCGTGCAGGAACTAATCCAAGCGCGCAGTGAGACAACTCTCAAAGCTCAAAACCGGTCTGGCGCATGCTCAACTCTGAAAAACTCTTCTCAACCCTCGCGGTGAGTTCCATCTCTGCTCGCGCGCTACTTATCTCACGGGCACCTGCTCATTCCACGCTCAACACCAGCTGTGAGCTCCTCGGCTGTTTCTGCGCTCGCGACTTCAAAAACTGTCCACTCCACCAGCCAATCAGACAGGGTTTTTTTTCCATCCAATCAGAGTATGGCTTGCAAATACTGCATTCAGATGGATTAAATCAAAATGCTGCAGCCTTTGGCAGAAATTACTAAACATCACCGTAGGATTGAAGAAAAACAAATAAAAAGTTTAATATTTTAGCCTAAAATATTCAGTCTAAAATATTTGGACTAAAATATTAGAGTTGCTAAGTGAGGTGTGAAAAATGTTTTTGTCTCTTTTCTTTCCAGCTTCTGGGAGGTGATGCAAAAGTTTATTCTGATCATAATCATCATCAATGTCATCATTATTTAAAGAGCACTTTAACAAAAGGTAAAACAAAGTGCCAAACATCAGAAATACATCAGATAAGAGATAACATCTAATAAAATGCTTGTTTGTCCAAATAGCAATAGGTCTAAATTGTGTATAATTAGCCTAAAAAGTAAATTGGAATATGGAATATGTTGACGTCTGTTAAATTCAGGTTATGTTTTTTATTATTATTTCAGTTGACGTCTCCTGTTGACGTGAGTTCAGTTTGACATTGGTGTCTGTTTAGTTCAGTTTGTCTGCTGTTGAAAACAATCGTTTATGAATTTGTTCTAATGACAGTTCAATTTTAAAAGTAGGCCCTCTGTCTGTGATGTTTCAGTAAAAGTAGCATGTAAGATGGAAATATGTGGATGGATATTTTATGAATAGGCCTTTTTTATGAATGTACATTGTTAAAAGAAATACAATAAAAAAACATGTGTTGGTCTATCAATTGTTTTTGAAACACAGCATTCCAGGAACACTAAAGAAAGATGCTTTTACTGCAGGGACCTGTGTGTGGTAGGTTTGTGGGTGTGGGGGGGGGGCGTGGGGGCGTGGTTATCTTTACCTATTCCAAGGGGAGGCTCACATTCAATGAATTTGAAAACTCCTGCTCTAGTTGCTTATTGGGTATGCTGTTCATACTTGTTGAGCACTTTGGTCAGCTGTGCTGTTTCTAAAGTGCTTGTAAATAAAGTCGGCTTGGTATCATATCCATGTTGCGGCCAACATAATCACAGGGAAGACTGCTGACTTGAGAGTTGTCCAGCAGACAGTCGTTGAGAACCATCCACAAGAAAGGTAAGTCATAAAAAGTCATTTCCAAAGAAGGAGGGGATTGGGTTGTATCCAAGGATAAGACTGGAAAGTTGAGTGAAAAGAAAAGATGTTGCAGACAAAGGTGTAGATCAGGGATCTTCAATTCTGGTCCTTGAGGTCCACTGTCCTGTAACTTTTAGATGTGTCCCTGGTCCAACACACCTGAATCAAATGGCTGAATTGGTTCCTCAGTCTGCAGTCGAGTTGCTCAGAATCCTGCTAATGACCTGATTATTTGGTATGTTGAAGCAGAGACAAATATAAAAGTTGCAAGACACCGAACTTCGAGGAGTGTAATTGAAGACGCCTGGTGTAGAAGTAACAGGTATAACTGTGGCCTTGGGAAGATTGTGAAGCAAAACAGGTTCAAGAGTCACAAGGCCTCCAGACCGTGGCTGTTTCAAGAGCCGCCACACAGACTCACCCCGGACATGGGCAACTACGGTTGCATTTGTTGTGTTAAGACACTACTGAACCAGAGGCAACATCAGATGCACTTTTTCCCAGCTAAGGAAAATAATGGCATGGGAGTTGGTCAGCATCTCTGCACAGAATCCAAGCTGACTGAAGTTCAGTGTTACGTAGGTTTCCAAAGTCGATGGGAGCAATGTCATCTGCTTGACTTGGTCAGTTGTGTTTTATCAAGGCAAAGGTCAGCACAGTCGTCTGCCAGGGCATTTCATGCTTCCTACGACTGATCAGCTTTATGGAGAAGCTGATTTCACCTTGCAGGGAGTCTTACCACCTGTCCACAACCTGCTTTAATGAACATTGTATCAATGTGCTTGATTGACCAACAAGCCCAAAGGCTTTTACTCTAATCTGTGGGGATTTATTTATTAATTTATTTATCTAAATGGTGACCCATAGTTGTAACAATCCTATTAGGATGCTGGAAACGTTTATCTAGTCTGACTAGATACTGGGTTTGTGTATCTTACAGAAGGCAGACAAGCTATTCAGTCAGCCCAAATCTCTTTATCTAAAAATAGTTCAGTTTGTCTCCCTTGTTGTCTTTCTTGTTTTACTTGACAATACCCCACAGCTTCTTAAAGGGGGTTCAGGTCTGGTGAGTTTGCTAGCCAGTCAAACACAGTGATATGTGGCGACTCTTGGCAGTGCGGGAAAAGTCCTACTGGAAAATGTCATCAGTGCCTCCATAAAGCTTGTCAATGGAGGAAAACATGGCATGCTCTAACAATTTTTGGCTTATGACTGTTTTGACTTTGGACTTATCAAAACAAACCCCTGCAGATGGCTGCCTGTGGAAACTTCCCATTGGACCCCAAGCACCACTGTCCGTTTTCTCTGAAGTTGTCTCTGGTCCAGAAGTTCTTTAACACAAGGAACACGACGGCTGTAGCTCATGTTCTGGATACGGCTGTATGTGGTGGCTCTTGAAGCACGGACTCCAGCAAAAGTTTACACCTTGTGAATCCCCCCGGGTTCTTGAATGTGTTTTTTTTATATATATATTTTCTTCAGGCTGCAGTTATCCCTGTCACTTGTGCATATTTTTCCATTACACTTTTGTTTTCTTCGACTCAACTTTCCAGTTTGCACCCACAACTCCGAACAACCAGCTTCTTTAGTAATGACAACTTGTGGCTGATCCTGGTTGTGACTATCTGTTGGACAGCTGTCACATCTGCAGTCTTCCCATGATTCTGCAGGCCATAGCATGGCCATAACATAATATTTCTATAACTAAAAATCCTTAAACCAGGATAAGCCAAAAATAATCAAAGCCTAGACAAGCCAGAATGTAAAACAGATCGACATATTAACAAAATGTTAACAAAAATAAAGACTCACTGAGATCCACCTGTATTGATTCTTATAGAGGAATTTGTAAAAATATGCATTTCTATCTCAAATGACAGACATTCAGCTATGTTAACTACTGTTTTAGATTGTCTTTTGAGACTGCAGTGAAGCTGTGTAGTATCTCACGTGTCCGGTTTCCCTTCTCTTTAAGCAGGTGGTATCAAAAGCGTGCCATTTTGAGGTAAATACAGCATCTTCCTTATGAGGCGCAGAGTCTGAATTTCGCTGCCAGGTTTCCGGACCTGAGCTGCTGCCAGGCCTCCTTTCTGTCAGACCTCTCTGTTTGTTCGACTCTCTTCGACAACAAGGTCAGCGGCGTTGCCCGGTAATTGTCCTAACGGCCCCCGTACCTGTTGGGTGGAGGCGAGTAATGAGAGTTTTTCATTACAGGCGGGACGGGTGAGTGCGCCTGGCAGATGCTGACAGGCAGCAGATGTGTAAAAGTTGGTGGTGATTTGTAAAGGGGTCAACTGCATCACAGAGTAGATGGAGGGCAATGCAGGGTGGGGGTAAATTGTGCTGAGGGACACTGTCAGTCATGGTGCACCTCCTGTCACAACAAGGTAAAGGTCAGTTCAAACACTGCTGCTGTCAGCTAACGTTCCTCTGGTGTGTTCATGTGGCCGTATTTACGCTGACAGATAAAACTATATTCTTCACTGCTTGATCAGTTTTTGACTGATTGTTAGGACGTTTTTAAATCACACTTCCATCTGCATCAAAGCCTTAGTGATTGCTTCTGTAAAACTTGATCGTGTTAAACACTTTTGTATATTTCATGATCATGAATGTGTTATGGCAGCCAGGTCAACTAAAACAGCAGAGAAAGTTAAATGACTCACATTCACTTTGATCTCAGGGTGTTAATGAAGCTTTTTTGGGGGAAAAGTGAGATGTGAAGTTCCTCCAAGGCCATTCCTTCTTCTTCTCTGGCTTTCCCAGTCTTTAACAAGGAATCATGTGTCATTTAACCTTGTAAATATTTTATTATTATAGAAAACATGAAGGCTTTACAGCAGTAGAAAGAAAAATTGCAAAAATCTTGGTGCCGTGTAGAAATGTAGAATTAGTTATATGAATGGAAATACAGCCTTTCTTGCCACATTATTGAAAATCAGAAAGACAAGAGATATGAAAGTATCAAAGAAAGGGAAGAAACCTAAAGCTTAAATTACAAATTCATGTACACCAAAAACTATCTAATACACTACCAGTCAAAAGTCTGGACTCACCTTTGTGAGGGTCCATCCCAAGAACAGAATGAGGATCCATCTCACCGATGGAGAATAGCATTAAAATGTGGCATCTTGGCATCACCAACTTTCTATAACAACCATTAGGGGCTGTTCATACATAGACCAGTTCTTGAAGATGAATGCTAGGTGTCTTCACATACCACACGCCTGGGCCTGTTCTTCTTCCATCTATGAAGTACTAGGGCATTTTAAATGAGAATCAGGAGCATCATGTCTTAAAACCGCTACAATAAGTATTTTGCCCACACGATGGTCAACAAAACATGGTCAATTTAACAAAAAAAAAACCATTCCTTAGACACAAAACCAATGTTTTTGAGGTGCCATGGGTTGAAAAAAAATCCTGTGGAGAAACCTGAACAGAAGAGAGCACAAGAGATGACCCAGGACTTTTTCTGAGGTACATCACTCAGAGTCCTGAGTGACCAAAAAGCACTTCTTGGAACATTTTTAAGTGGGGTGTGGTATTTTGCCAGGGCAAAAAAATAATAATAGTGTCCTTTCTTCATCTGTCTCTAAGCCACATCATGAAAAGCTGACAGATATTGTCAGAGAGAGGGATCTTTGACGATTGCTCTCTCTGTATGTCCCAATTTAGGAACAAAAAAATAGATTAAGTGTTGTCCGCTCGGGAAAAGGTAGCCAATAATTGGCAGTTTATGAAAAGGAGACTTTCTACAAAAAAATCTAACAAAAAAAAGACTATTTCTGGATTTGGGACGTTTTAACCAACTGAATAGATGCACTCAAAGTAAAGGTTGGATAACTGTAACTTCTGTGTGAAATTCTGCTGCTGAGATAAAAAAGTAAAAATTTTGTTTAGAAGTGTGGACATCACTGAAAAGTCTATGGGTGTCATAGAAATGTGATGTTTTCATAAGGACGACTGTGCACAGCTGAATCTAATGATATAAGCTCCCACACCCGTCTGAATAGCAAGCCCAATGTGACTGCGTTGTCATGAACGCTTGTAGGGTTGGCGAATTGGATTATAATCTGTGCAGAATTGCACAGATTATAGATGTGTGTAGATACAGAATCAAAATTATTTATTAGACCAAATCAAAATTATTTATTAGACCAAAGCACCAAAGCATTTCTCTGTCATGCATAAAGTGGTATTATTGTCCGCGTTCTGTGTTGTAGGTTCTTGCTTCAAAGACAAAAGACTCAACAACACAAAAACATAAATAACGGTAGAGCCTCAAATAATAATACCTCAGGCTCTCTGATGTTACATCATCTAATATAGATTTAGTAGCACATCCAACAACTGTACATACAGTACCAGCTGGAGATAGGCAGATATTAAATCTAAATACTGTGCATGCATTTAAGTAAACCAAACTATAAACTTTTGGAGGATGTGCTTGTTGGTCTGCCCATTGCAAAGTTGTACCAACTAGAATGCTGGTAGTAAATGTGATATGACCAGCATAACCTAGACAAACAGACACTACCCTGCATCCCAAGAAAAATACATATTTGGTGGAGAAGAGGAGAATGTGCATAGTTGTTTTAGTTTTTTTCCACTGGTTTTTGTCATTGGATTGTTTTTTCTTTTTTTTCCGGAAGGACAGAGGTCTGCAAGTAAGAGCTCTGGCATCTGTACACAGCTTACTGTCACTCACTCCAAGCATTGATTAGCCATTGTTCTGAGAAGGTCACATCATAATTCATTTACAACAATTAGTCCCACAGTGCCACCTGCACTCCTTCTCTCGTTTGCCGCGCTAAATTACGAGCAGCCATCGAGGTTTACGCGTGCCTCAATGAAGATGTATCCGCAACGTAAAGACAAGAGCTATTAGTTACATTATTTAAATGGACCAGTTTAAACCTGGGGAGTTGACTTCATGAAGGGCAATTAGGCACTAAGCGTAATTGATAGTTCAGGCTAATTACAATTAGAAAATATAAATAGTGAGTGTAGGATTAATCATCATTGCGGTTAAGTAGATAGCAGCCATGGCACGGGGGGGTCGTCGATGAAATGGAAGGGAATGGATTACGCTCCATTCATCTCCATCTAGTGCATAAACAGATTGTCTTTGTCCCTTTGTATTTCTCCCTTGACCATTAGCTCTGTCTTGTTTGGTTGCCCTTGCTAAATAGCTCAGGAGACTGGAAACTGGGAGGCTGCCGGTGAGCTGAATGAGAGGGCTGATGTTACTGAGAATATTATTGCCTTTTATTGAAAAACGTCAATAAAGTTCAACAAAACTTTTGTGGAAAATGTAGTTTTATTTGACAAAAGGATCTTAAAGGTGAATTTAGATGGAACTTGATTATTTTTAGTGCTGAATTCTTTCCCACGCTTGTGTGATCGCCTCCTGTGTTTTAATGGAAACATGAGTAAACAAAAGCACCATGAAGACCAAGAGCGCATCAGACCTGTCAGGGATACAACTGAGAAGTTTAAAGCAGGGCTGAATTGTAAAATAACAGCCCAAGCTTTGAACATCTCACAGAGCACTATTTAGTCTATCATCCAAAAATTAGAAAAGTAATGGCACGAATCTTCAAAAACATGCAGCCAAACTGACAGCTTGTTCAAGGAGATCATTAGCACAAGTTCCCGAAGATTTTATAAAAGCAAATGGATTTTAGATGTCAAAAGCTGGCAGAGACATTTGCTGAAAGATTTGCAAACAAATACAAGTCATTAAAGGTAAAATGGACAATTCTTCCAGAAATGTAGGTAAGAAACGCACAAGTCTCTCTTTGAATAACTGCGCACGCACAACACCATCTTATCTGCTCCTCTGCTCCTCGCGTGAAATAATCTCCTAAATACACTCTGGACTTATTTCTTTGTTCTGAGGCCTTCCTTCTTCTAATGAACTTGTAAGACAGTTTGCTTCTTACGACTGTACAATGAACAGCTAACACCGAAGCTAACTGGATATATAAACACTAGAAGTGTGCAGCTAGCATGTGGAAACTAACAAGGATCATGCACGCACATTGCCGTTAGCGCATCACAATGACTGGCATGTGGGATAACCAATAGATAATGTGATCCCCCAGAACTCGAAGCCAAAAAAGATCGTCCACAATATGTTTAATGAACGAGGCTGCCCGACAGACCTGGACTGACAGACCTGGGCCGCCAGACCGTTTATATGAATTGAGTCTACATAGAAGTGATTATGCTCATATTAGGCAAAAAATGTTCAAACAATCACATAGGCTACGATTCCACAGCATAACATTGAAATGTCGTTTTCTGTTGTAACTCACTAACTGAACAATGAGGTAACGACACTCTTCCTCACTTTTTAACAACAGTTAAACATCTCTACTTCCACAACTAGATGGCTGGAAATGAGATAGTGCCAGTGACTGAAGCACACATTAAGTCAGAGTCCACATGACTGATAGTAAAGTCAGGAATTACAGCGTTGTTTTCAAATGAAGTTGCTAAATGCCTCAGCTCACTGATAACCTGGTAGCCATTGATGGGAGCAGTGTGTAGATTCCAGCGATGGACGTCTGATGCTAACCAACCTGTCCGCTGCAGCTCTCCCCTTAAGACCTGCCCCCTTCTCAAAAAATTTAAACATAAATACATTATAAAATAATTAATAAGTAAAGTTGAATATAATAACAGAAAATAAAGAAGGTACTTACAAAGGTGAAAGAATAAAAAAGCTAATTAAAAGATATATATAATTTATGTCTCATTGTATAATTAAATTATGCCTGCAAATATTTGCTGTATTTTTATTTTTTTATTATTTATTTCTTGCATATTTATTTATTTCTATATGCATTTTGAAATATGTCAGAGCTGGCCCTCCATAGTTTCCATCATTGTGTACCTCACACACTCAGTAAATGCTTAGAAGAAATCAATACGTGGATGTGCCAAAATTTTCTTCAGTTGAATAAAAACAAAACAGAAGTAATAATTTTTGGACCAATAGAGGAGAGATCAAAAGTTAGCACACAGCTTCAGCTGCTTCAGTTAGGAACCACTGATCAGGCACGAAATCTGGGTGTAGTGATGGACTCAGACCTGAACCTTCAAAAGCATCTAAAGACAATTACAAGGTCGGCTTTTTATAACCTGAGGATTATTTCCAGGATTAAAGGACTAATGTCTCAGCAGGATCTGGAAAAACTAATCCTTGCGTTTATTTTTAGTAGAATTGATTACTGCAACGGTGTTTTCACAGGTCTGCCTAAAAAGTGGATCAGACAGCTGCAGCTGATCCAGAACGCTGCTGCCCGCGTCCTCACTAAGACTAAGAAAGTAGAGCACATCACCCCAGTTCTAAAGTCCTTACACTGGCTCCCTGTATCTCAGAGAATAGACTTTAAAATACTTCTGTTAGTCTATAAATCACTGAATGGCTTAGCACCTAAATACATCGCAGACTTGTTATCAGTGTATCAACCCTCCAGACCACTAAGGTCTTCTGGCTCCAGCCTTCTCTGCATACCTAGAACCAGAACTAAACAAGGAGAAGCAGCATTTAGTTCCTATGCTCCACTTATCTGGAACAAACTTCCAGAAAACTGTAAAAGTGCTGAAAGCCTGAGTTCCTTTAAATCGAGATTAAAAACACATTTGTTTAAAATTGCCTTTGAATGTTCAAGTTAAACTGTTTTAAAATGTTCAATGTTCAAGTTAAACTGTTTTAAAATTACTTTTTTTTTCTTTTCTTTTTTCCTACATTCTATCCCTACTTGCTTTTATTCCTATATTTTGATCATGTAAAGCACTTTGCATTGTCTCTGTACTGAATTGTGCTATATAAATAAATTTGCCTTGCCTTGCCTTGCCTAACTTTTTCAGGTGGACAAAATTTAAATCAATTTCCTATGATGTGGTGATAGTCCGAAGAAATGTGTTATATGGTTCCGAATAATAATAATAATAATAATAATAATAATAATAATAATAATAATAATAATATATACTGGCAGTCAGAGGTTATTTATCTTAATATAACATTTTATATTTTACACAATCCAACTGATCACCTAAGATTTTTGCATAAGAATATCTAAATGAATAATATATATTTTTTTACTGATTTTAACATTTCAATGTGGGACAACCAATAGATAAGATGATTCCCCACCCTGGAAAGATCATCCACTATACCTTTAAATACAAATGCATCCAATGCTTTGTATTTGCAGAAAATTTACAATTTGTCAAAAAGGTAATTTATTTCAGTAACTCAATTCAGTAAGGGAAATACATTATATAGATTACCACAGACTGATGATTTTAAAGCCTTTATTTAACTTAATTATGATTTTTTTTCTCCACTTTCAGCTAATAAAGACACAGTATTTAGGATAAGAATATAACATCAAACCAATAAAAAAGTAAAATTTTTAATGCAGAAATCAGGGCTTAATGGAAAGTATGTTTTATACCAGTTTAAAGATTTATGTTTTTTTTTCAAAAGGCACTTTTCATCTGACAAACAAGCCTCTTAGTATATTCCACATTCAGTATGTTTGCATATATTCTAGTTTATTGAATATGACCGTATACTTAATTGGGTACCACTTTTTCTCAATAAGATACATTGAAGTTTGTAGCAGCAATGCAACAAAATGTGGAAAATTTTAAGAGGTATGGATACTTACACTGCAGAGTTTTCTAATATTGTTTGTAGTTTGCAAAGAAGAGAAACTCTTCCTCTGAATTTCCTTCAAACTAAGGTCGCACTTCAAATTAAACTCTGTCCCTGTAGGGCTTGGATGCAGATTTCTAACATCAGCCAGCCTTTGACCTCTCTGTTGCAAATATTTTTTTTTCCTGTTGTAATTGTACATATTTACATGCCTTGCAGTGCAAAATCACTCTACACAATAGGCAGCAACATGTTCCCTCTTCCAAAGATCTTCCTGCTCCAGGGCTGGTAATCTGTAACCATAGGACATGTCGCTGTGTTTTGGGAAGCAGATCAAAAGTCCCCCATGGAAGTGTCTGCCGTCTCCGCATTGTCAGTGTCGGTCTGAGAGCAGGCATCAGTGCCATTTAAATACAAATAACATGCTGTCTGAGCTGAGCAAACAAACAAACAACGAGTGAGCTCTCTGGTAGGTCTCTGTTTGCTCAGATGCGCCCCTATTAGATTTTATTGCTCCATTCACAGGGATTTGAATTAGTCATTGATGTTTGTGTGTGTATGTAAAGGAGAGACAAAAATATAAGTGAGGAAGACTTTGTCTTATTCTGCAGTTATGTAGTGCAGTGTATGTCTCAGCAAATAAATATATTTATTTATTTTGTTATAAAGCAGAAACCTAGCTACACTTGTTTTGCAATGCTGACGTCTTCTTCTACCCTCTAATTCTTTTAGGATATAGCGTGGCTGTGTGGCTACAAATGCTTCCTTGGTTTACGTCTGCAGCATCACTGTCTTCCGATAGGCCCCTGGACCGTGAGGCCCCCCACTTTCGCTAGCAGCTAGTGGTAATTGCTACAATGAGAGCTGGATCAGTGGAGCCGTTCTAATCAATAAAGTCTTCATCAACCATTTCCCCCGATGATTCTCCCTCATTTCTCCCTTAATTGTTCTTTTTCATCAAACAAGCTCTGTGCCCTGAGCCTGAGAGTGAGTGTGGCTTTGTATTTCTGCGCTCTCCCAGGAGCTGCTGCTTCAGGCCGGCATCCCTCTCAGCGGACTGCGGCTAACAGATTGCTAATGGCAGCCGGGCAGCAAAAAGTGGAGGGAACCTTTGCTCCCTTATAGCCATAGTGCGACCTCCATTGAAGAAGGATCACTGTTGATCCAGGCGGAAACTTCCCCAAAGGAGTCGCGGTCCTAACACGCATCGTGACCACGGCCTCAAATAAAGACCTGAAAATGTTTAGACAAGACAGCCGTCTTCTGCTTGAACCCCTAAAACGAAACAAAAACCAGGTGTCAGGCCGGACAAATGAGATACAACTTTCCTTTTTAATGCTTATACATAAACCACAGTCACATTTGGATTATTTACTGTTACATTTTAATGAATGAATTTACTGGTTTTCATTGCTTTTTATTACGTTTCACCTTAAAAAAAAGATCTGTCATCATCCTGAATACTTTTTCTGTTTTTGCTCTTTTGTCATTGGAATCATATATATAGAACCAAGAAAATACACAAGAGTGTTTATAAATAATGATTCCAATTCCAAAGTTATCCAACCCGCTCTGGACTTATGTGAAAGAGTCAGAAACATAAAAAAATGGTAAATAAATAAAAGGTGACCACAAAATGGCTGACTTCTACTACACAGTGAACAAATGAACTATTGGAATGAAGCTTTAAGTCACTTTTCATTTGAATAAACATTTAAATCCAGTTTTAGGGCACAAGAGAGTAAAAAAAATCTCATTTCAATTTAAAAAGAAAAAAAATCTGGAAAACTGGTACATTGTTTATTTATATTTAAATGGGGAGGTTCCATCAGGTTTTTGTGTGCCTGTTGTGTTAACCTTGTTCTACTCTATTTGCCAAAAGTTTGTAAAATTTAAGCAAAAAGATCACACATACTTTTCAGCAAAATAAACTGATTGTTATATAAAAAGTCACAGAATACATTTTATTACCAGTAGGCATGTTTGTTTTGCTAAGACTCCCCTGGCTTTAACAACAATTTGAGCATACTATGAGTTTTTTACTTTGCACTTAAGTTGTGTCTCTTGAAAACTATGAAACTAAGTCCTTATTTTATTTTGGCTAAGAGTCATTCAGCAGTGGTCTGGCAACATTGATATATCCTTAAATCAAGGAAAATGATGCATATTAATGAACGTAAAGACCAATACTGCAGTAACTATGTTCCAAAAGCTATAGGAGTGATGTTGGGTTTTAAGGAAGGCATTGTGAGCAGAAACCAGAAGTTTATTTCATACTCTGGACCTGCAGTGTAGACACATGACATTTGGACATGTTCAAATCGTGTTGTCCTATAACTGATTAAAGATGAATGAGGAGTAATTGTTTAAATTCAGCACATGATGCCTCTCTTTGCTATTAAAACAGCTGGGGTCCTCATAAGCCCCCTCCATCCCTTTATGTATACAGGCACTACTGCCCATGTGGAGCATCCAGCCATCAATGGACTGTCTCACAGGAAAAAAAAGATGGAGATATTCAGATTAAATGCCATACCTACATCTCTACACAGAATTCACCTCTAAAGGACATCCCCAATATTATGTATATATATATATATATATATATATATATATATATATATACATATATTTTTATTTATTTTTTTTAATTAGATAGATAGATAGATAGATAGATAGATAGATAGATAGATAGATAGATAGATAGATAGATAGATAGATAGATAGATAGATAGATAGATAGATAGATAGATAGATAGATAGATAGATAGATAGATAGATAGATAGATAGATAGATAGATAGATAGATAGATAGATAGATAGATAGATAGAAGTTAAAATGCTCTGAAGAGTACAAAGGATGTCTAAAAACAAGGAAAGAGCCAACTCATGATATAAGTTGGCTGCATGGGTTTTATCTTTTTTTATTTATTTATAAAACAGCTAATACTGCTATTACCAAGAGATTTAGTGCAGCAGAGGCACTCTGCCAATAATAAACACATTCTTGATTAATCTGTCCTGTATTAGGATTTATGAAACCCTTGTGTTGTTGACTTAAAGGGGCTTTATTGAGAAAATTAGATCCATGCTGCCTAACAGCCGTGCTTCTCATCTGCTCAGTAAACTGCTGTAGATTGTGAGGTTTATTGACATATCCCATTTCTGCAGTCTTCACCTTTTACGACCATTTCCATAAATTTTTTACCTTGCACCTTCCTGTTTGGCTGATATGAAGATCATCTCAGGCTTGCAGTTTAATGCTTCACCACCTTCTCCGAGCACATTTGCTCACCCACACACGTATGTATACCACAGGCTGCGTGACTCGCCCTCCTCCCTTACGATCGGAGATGTCCCCCCCCCCCGTTCAGTGATAGACATGATTCAGACACTCTCAGATGTCAAGAAATAGGACAGAGTGTTGAATGAGTTCACACATGATGAGAGTCTTTCTCGGGGTCGTTCTGTATTTACAGCTCAATCACTTAACAGCACAGGTCTCTCTATTAGACCTCGATCTATCTGGCTGGGTGACAGTCAGCTGCAAACAGGGCAGCATAAGGGACAAGAAGGGCAACTGATAAGACCTCTGGGACACAGAAAGCACTCTCGGGGGGGAGTAGCTCAATTTTCCTTCCATCCACACTCTACTATTTATTGCTGAAATTAACATCAAATTACAGGAGCATTGCAGGCTATCATCTTGATTAAAATTAAGGGCATGGTTTCACTGAATAACCTATGATATATATATATATATATATATATATATATATATATATATATATATATATATATATATATATATATATATATATATATATTAAGATTTTACTTAGATTTTAGATTTGTTTGCCAGATAACTGCTTTGATGGATAGTGATTTGAAAAAAGGTAAATTGCCCCCTTACAGCTTTATTTGTCTGAAAGGAGGCACATTTCAAATAATAATTTAATTACTTAGAGGAAAAAATCTATGCAAACCATCCTGGCTCTATGTAAAAATATGTATACCCCTTGGTAAATCACGAAATTTGGTTTTTGGTTCAATTTCACAAATCAAGCCATCACCGCCGGACATTTATTTTCAAGAAATCACTTAGATATAATGTGCCCACATTTAGTGGGCTAAACATCTTTAAGAAAAGTAAAAGGAAACTTAATTACAAAGATATTTTGACAACTGTCAGTTTTTAAAGGCTTGCAAAGCCAATTCTAAAGCTTTGGGTTTTCACAGTGAGTAAAAAAGAAATCATCTACCAAAATTACACCAAGAAACCATTAACAACTCTGCCTGGAAGTCAAAAAAGAACCAAGAACAAGTCCTGCAGCACAGCAGGCTGCAAAGCGAGCGAAAATGACATATATGGGAGAGTTCCACGTTGAAAGCTACTGCAGACCAAAACTAACCAAAAGGCCCATTTCAGATTTGCCAAAATCACATTGATGATCCACCAGGGGAAAACAGGGTCTGGACGCTTTTTCTGTGGCAGAAATAAGTGGAACATTTTGGCTGGCTGCTTTGCTGCCTAAACCATGGAAAGTTGTTGTAATGGATGCAACCATGGATCCTGCTCTCTAGCCGACAATCCTGAGGGAGAATGTCCAGCCATCAAAGTCCAGAGCGTCTCCAGGCCTTTAGCTCATGAGTTTTATATGATTTTGTCAACTTATTTCTTTTCATTCACTTCCTTTTCTTGTTCGTTTATTTTTAAACAATGTGATGATTAAAATCAACAAGACATACATCAAATGATAATTCCTAGCAGCTGAATCATGCTTTGTGAATAAAAATAATATAGATTCTGGTGCGAGGTTGAATTAAACAAAAATTATTTACCCAGTGAAAGACAATGGAGAGGAACAATCCAGAGTTTTTAAGAAGGGGAAATAAATAAAAATAAAAATAAACATTGCTTAAGAGCTGTGCTAGTATTAATGGTACTGTGCATTTAGTGTCCCTCTGTTAAGACAGGGTATGAAAACTGATTGAAGTGAATTGTACTGACCAAAAAATATCTATGTTTTGTATTCTGTTATGAGACAAATGGGAAGAACAGACATGTCTAAAGTTAACTAGTACAACGGCAGTAAAGGTAACTCTTGCAAATAAATGCTTATTTGACTTCATTTGAATGGTTCAGTCATTAAATCATTCACTCATTTCTGTCGTGCTATTTTCCACTCTCTTCTCTGGCTCTCCTCACCATCCCACACGATGGCTTCTTGTCCCTTATCTTAATAATTCAAACCTACCCTTTGGCTTAGTGTCCAGGAAATAATCTATCTCAAATATTGCCCTAAATAAGTCCAATGTGACATACACCCTTGTTTCCTAGGTATGTTGCATTTGTTTCATTTTTGTAATTCATGATTTTTTTTCAGAGATATTTAGGATTTACTTACTATAATACACATACAGACAAATTCAGTAAGCAGCTCTCATACAACAAAGTAAGCAACTACTTTCCGAGACAGAAGATGGAGCTATACGACCTTATCGGTCCGGTTCCCAATGCCTTTCTTCCCCACTGTATGAATGACATGTGTTACAGGGACACATGTTGTTAATCATACGAATAGAACAATTTGATAAGCAATATTGTATTTTATTCAATGTATTTACAGAGTGATGGAAAGACGACATGACCAGGGTGTAACCCACCTCTCGTTCAATGGCCGCTGATGATCCTCCCCCTGGAAAGCCTTTTTAACCTTGTTATAAAAGTTACGAAGCAGAAGTAAACCTGAAGAAAGCCAGCAATGTTGTATAACAATCAACGTAATTAAAACATGCCTGTAAAATGTGATCTCCTTGGAGTCCTGCATCTGTACCTGAAGAACAAAATTACCATTGATTTAGGCAGATAGGATGTGTTTTGAGGCTTCCCTAAATGTATGCAAATCACTGATATTAGTAACCTTTTAGAATTCCAGAACAACATGTTCATACTCATTCAGAAAGCATTCAAACTCACACACAGGGAGGAAAATGCTGATTTTAAAAGTCTGCACAAGGAATCTCCACACTTTCAAAAGTGAAATGGCACCATCTAGTGGGTGTCTGCTTGTAATGAGAGAGAAAGGGGGACCGGGCGTCCTGTTCGGTTGCTGCTTTTCAGTTGCTGAATTAAATCTTTAAATGATCTATGCTGAAACAGCTGCTGTCCTACATGGAGGCCTGTGGGTGTGGGTGCATATTTTGGTGCTGGCTGTCTTTTTAAGTGTGAGCATAGCTGGCAGCACAACCTGTTCCTTGAGAAGAGCAAGAAGTTGTTGTGCAACAGTCTTTGAAATGATTAGTAGCCCTAACAAAGACTATTAGAGAATGAGTCAGGTCAGAATGAGGTTATCTATAGATATAAACACACAGCCTCCACCTGTGTTTGTTAAACATCAGTTGTGTTGTTCTGGGTCATGCTTGTTGGACGTTGTAGGAGGGTTGACTGCTTTATTGTTGCACATACACACACACACACAGATACAGCTGGATATGCTTGTCCACTGTCATCTATCTGCAGGTTCAAAGCCACAGGGACTTTTGGGCTTCAAATCCATGACAGCTGCTTCTTGACCAGCGCGTTAAATAATCACCACTGGGCTTATTGGTTTGGTTATAGCGTCTCAAATTTCCTGTCCATCTGCCAGATTGGTATCTAAATGACATTTTCCTGGAACACGGTGCCACAGAATGACGTGTCGGGGCAGCGGACCGCCTTATCTGTAAATACATTATGTTTCGGTGTAAAATTAACCTTGCACCTAAATGCTAGTTTGCTTTATTGTTCTTGATACGAGACCGTTAAGCTGATCTATCTTTCCGAAACTGTCCAAATTGAATGCTGATGTACAGAAATACAGGGTAGTTTACCATGCTGCGAAGATCGATTACCCCCCCCCACACACACACACACACACACACACACACACACACACACACACACAGATCTCTCCTGTTTTCCTTTTTTTTTAAATCACCCTCAAATGTTTTAGATTATCAAACAAATTAACTGTTAAAATCAGACTAAGATAAACTGTGTAAATTTCATGCGAAAAGCAGTCTCCAGATGATGATTTTACTTACCAATGGAAAATTATCTCAAACATAACCTGGCCTTGTGTGAAAAAGTAATTTCCCCCTAAGCCTAATAAGTGATTGTGCCTCCCTTGGTGGAAACAACTGCATCGAAGCATTTGTGGTAACTGGCAATAAGTTTTATAAACCACTGTGTTGGAAATTTCTGCCCACTCTTTTATGCAGAATTGTTTCAATTCAGCTACATTAGAGCGTTTCCAAGCATGAGTAGTCTGTTTAAAGTCATGCCACAACATCTCAATAAAAATAATTCAAGGTTTCAGCAGGCCACTGCGAAACATGTAATTTGCTAATTCAAAGCATTCAGAGGTGGATTTGCTAGTGTGATTTGAATCATTACCCTGCCTCATAACCAAAATGTTCATGAGTTTAAGGTCATAAAATGATGGTCATCTAGTTGCTGAAGCACCAAAACTTCCAGATAGCTGTTTATCACTTTACAAATGAAACACTTATAGGGAAACTGCATGTTGTGTACCTGCTGGTTACCTTTGTTTGATAATAAATCATGGGAGTTGTTGCCTCCTATGAAGGAGAATAAGTATTTTGAGGTCTTGTTTACGAATGAGGGGAGAATGGAGCAGGAGGTCGACAGACGGGTTGGTGCGGCTGTCGTAGTGATGCGTACACGGCACCGGTCTGTTGTGAAAAGAGAGCTGAACTGAAAGGCAAAGCTCTTGATTTACCGATCAGTCTATGTTCCTACCCTCAGCTCTGCTCATGAAATTTAGGCAGTGACTGAAAGAATGAGAGCTTAAATGAGTTTCCTCCACAGGGTGGGCAGGCATTCCCTTAGAGAAAGGGAGAAGAGCTCGGCCATCCAGGAGGGTCTCGGAGTAGAGCTCCTCCACATCGAGGGGATTCATTTGTTTCGAAAGCCCCCAGGACGCTTCCCTCGTGAGGTGTTCCAGGTATGCCCAACCGGGAGGAGGCCCAGGGGGCAGCCCAAGACACAGTGGAGGGACAGTATGTCTCTAGTCTGGCCTGAGAGCATCTTGGGCTTCTCCCAGAGGGGGTGGAAGGGGTATGTGGAGAGAAGAAAGTCTGGGTATCCCTCCTAAATCTGCTTCCCCCTGCGACCTGGTCCTGGATAAGTGGAGGATGATGAGTACAAGGAAGAAAAGGGTGTGCTAAAAGGCATAAAAAGCCAAGAAACCATTTCAGATTTGTTTGTATTCAAAAAACATTCCTGCTGCAATGTGCAAATTAAAACCTTCCAGTTTAGTCTAAGGGTTAAAAAGCATGCTAATGGTGATGGTTACAGCTGCATTCTTAAACCTCTGAATGTTCCACTGAGCACCTTCGGTGCCACAATCTGGAAGATTAATAACAACATTTCACCAAAGACTATGATAAGGGTTCAGACAAAGTAGTCAAGAGAAGATTCAATAGATGTCCAAGAGTCAAAGAGCACTCACAGAGAGCAGGTACAATATTTCCTTTAAAAAGCAATGATGCAATGGTCTCCATGCATATTCACTGCACAAGACTCCACTGCTGAAGAAAAAGCATGTTGATCCTTGTTTAAAGTTTGCCACAGAAGATTTGGAGAAGCCATAAAAATACTGAGATAATATAGTCTGGTCAGATGAGACCATAGCTAAGCACTTCATTGTGCAGACTATGTTAGGGGGAGGAAGTGTTCTTCACAACACCTAAAAACACCATGTTAAAAGTGAACTTTGCTCATGGAAACATCATGGTGTGGACTTTATTTACGTGAAGGAAGGATGAATGCAGAATGTATTGCTGATAAGAATCTGAATATTAAACAAGTGTGGATTTATGAAAAAGAAAACAGACCCCCACACATAGCAAAGGAAACTCAACTGGTTTCCAAGTAAGAAAGGAAAACTGTTAGAATGGCCCAAACAGGTACCTGAGTTTGATCCAATTAAAAAAAAATGGAAATAACTATATATCAGAGTGCAGATAAAGTATGTGCAGAACCTTCAAAATTTACAGCTGCAGTATGTAACTTTTATAAAAATTCATTTTTTATATATTTTTCAAAACTGTCACTATGTTTTGACAGTAAAATATGAGACAGATAATATGTGAAAAATAAAGCTCCTCTGGTTCCTCCGAGTGATCCTATGGTCATTTGCAGAAATATACAGCTCCTGGACACAACCAATCAGAGCCAGGAGGGAAGTCTGGCTTTGATTGGTTGTTAGTGGTTTCAATCACTCTTGTGTAACACCCCTCCCCCCACCCAGCCCTACTGTCATTCAACCTCTAGATTGCCAGTGGGCTGCAGCTGTGTGGAAAAAATAATATGTGGAGAAACAATCTGCTTTACAGGAAAACTGCCATTTTCTTGAGTGGCACCTGCTCAGAAAACAAAGACAGGTAAACATTGGAGCAGCACAGCGGGTTCTGCTGTGGGGTACAAACTGTGGAGGGAGGGTAGTAGCGCAGCAGAGAGCAAGAAGGAGGGACCTGTAAGGTCTGCTTGCTCAAATTTTGAAGATAATCCCACCATTTTCTCAAAACCTCCTACTGCAGCTTTAAAACCTGCTTTTGTAGCAGAATGGATCAAAACGACACCTGAGCAACGTATGTGAATAGTTTCTCCATACAGGAGATGCTGTGAAGGGGCCGGGAAAGAGTTTCTCTTAATCTAACTGGGTTAATTACTTTTAATACTTGTCAATTCTTTTTTTTTGGGGGGGGGGGGGGGGGGGGGGGAGGGGTTGATTACTTGGGTTGTTGCAGAGATCTGGTGTGAATTTTTGGTACTTATTTTACCTGCTGGATGTAACTGATTTTGATATGAAAAGTCTAATTAAATCTTTATTTTATTAAGAGATTTATATTAGTATATTCATAATTGATTAAAAATAAAGGATAGAAGTTCTTTATGTAGGTCAATTATTCATATTAGGTCTTGTACCTGAACCTGTATATAAATTTTTTTCTTGTTACCCCTTATGAAATTATTATATATTTACCTTTTGTAAAGCATAGTATTTGAGCTGAAAATGTTTTCCTCCTTTCTTTCTTTTGTTTTATGCTGCTTTCATTTGTTTTTGGTCTATTTGTGCATAAGGATAAGGAAAGGATTCATATGGGACTGAGGAGTCTCTGGGCTGCATCTATTCAAGCTTACAATCTTTGATGTTGTGAGCCAGATCTGATCCAATGATGGTTTCCAGGTTTGAGCAGGTTTGGGTTGTTTGAGAAAACTTGGTCCAAGAATTGACAGGTTTAGTACAATTTGGATCAATTATGGACATTGGTTTGTTTAGCCACCTGGAAATAAGCCAGTGTAATTAAAGTGATCATGTTTCCTCTGTCAAGCTGAATTTGCCCATTCATATAAAGCCTAACAATTTCTTATTGTTTTTTTTTCTCTGCTGACTTTTAGTGCCTTTTTTCATTCATTCATTCTTTCTTTTTTTTCTTTCTTTTTTTGCCTTGTTTTGCTTTAACCAGTTTATAGTTTATTTGTTGGGTTGATACATTTTTTAAAATAGAGGGTAGAGGACATATTCCTAATACCTCACTTTAAATAGCATGATTAAAGCATCAGTAGATTTAAGATTTGCTGGACTGTGTGAATTAAACTTTCTTACAGAATATGAGAACTGACTCTAAGAGTAAATGTTATACCTACAAAATGTAATATAGATCTCGTCTTACCTTAAATTGCTTAATTGTCCAATGTTGTCTGTTTATTTCTCACTCATATGGCCACAAGAAATTGCCAAATATGAGGTGTTCCCTTTAGATTATTTAATCAGATTTATAATTTCTAATTGGAGGAGGAAGTTATTTTTGATCATTCATTTTTTAAACGGTGCTATGTTTTCTGGTGTTTTACATTTGCACAAGTATTTCTGTAGTAACAAACCTGCTACATCAGCAGGAGGATACTCGCCTTCTATATAACACAGTTGGAAATGATATACACTGCCATAATAATCAGTTGATTCATCTGAAATGCATGACTGGTAATCAGCCTTCAGAGATCACTCATGTATGAATTATAGGTTAATAAGTGATTCTTATCGGTGATTGCTTTGCTAATGTTTAATAACTTTTCAGGGGCAGGAACTTCTTAATTGCAAAACCCAAGTGAATATGTGTCACTCAGCTGTTATCTGTAACTCCATGTAAGAGTTAATGCCACAATACACTTACAACAATTAGTTATTTTGACCCGATATAATATTTATGTTTTCAAAGGCACTCACTGTTTTGCATCCATTTGTTCTGCAACAGGAGTGAATGGCAAAATAAATTATGTTTATTGTCATTTAGTTTTTTATAGAGCTCTGGTGCCAGGCTGCAGAGTGGGCCCGTAGAACCACTGTTGACTTGCAACTTGGTGGTCCTGGCCTCGAGTTGTGGGATCCTTCAGCAAAAAGTTTGTTCTCCTCGTGCACACATGGATTTTCTTAGGGTCCAAAAATATAATGGTTAATTGGTCTCTGAATTGCCTTTAGAAATGAGTGACTGTGTACAGGATTATTTATTCTATTTAGCTCTATGATGGACTAGTGACATGTTTGTATGTACCCCACAGTTCATCCAATAAGCCCTGGAGATGGCACCAGTGGGGCCACTGTGACCCTACAATGATCAGCAAGTATAGATATTGGATGGCTAGATGGACTTTGTTGCCATCAGTGTGTCCAGGATAAAAAGAAGTCAGTCATATATATTGTTGAACCTCTGGTTCATCTCCTTAAAAATGGGGATACATTAGTTAAACTGTGAGGCTGAAGGCCCAACATTTTTCAGATTCAGTTTTTGTCTGTGACAGCTAACTAAAATTAATGGGAAAAGCTAACACGTTTAGGTTTTGGTTTTTATTTTCTCGATTAGTTGCTTCAACAACCAAGACAAACATTTTGTCAAAGCAAACTTTGGTGTTTTATTGGAAATGGGTGGGATAGACCAACACAAAGTAGCACGATTGTGAAGTGAACATTAAAAAAAAAACTTTAATTGCCTATACCTGCTTATCATTGCAGGGGAGCTGGTGCCTAACTATTGCAATTGTTGGCAACACTAAGGCACATTGGTTTAAACAACCATTCACACACACTTATATCTATCTTCAATCTTATGTTTTTTTTTGTTTGTTTGTTTATTTTTTGCATATTCATTGGCTTTCAGCCTGGTCATGTGAATTTAATTGCTGTATTTGTCCCCCAAGGGGAAAATTGCATTTCAGTACAGCCCATCAAGAAGGACAAACATGGGTAGACAGGTGACTGAGGCTGCTACCACAAGGTGCTGCCTTTTTGCAGAATAAAGAAAAAGGAAAACAACAGGGGGCAGTATGAGGATGCAAGAAGAACCCTCAGCCCAAAGAAGCACAAAACATAACATGTGTGGGTGGTGGGTTCCCTGGTGGGGGTCATCCAAATACAGTCTCAATACAGTACAATACTCATTCAACCTAGGGTTCTTGTCCCGGCTGGTAAAAACAGTCGAGTGAGTCAGGACATGTATTTGTTGCCATGTTCATGTGTGTGTGTTCATGTGTGTGTTAATGTAAGCCCATGACTGTCCAGCAGACCCCTTCAGTACTTAATCTTTGATGGTGTGTTTATCAGCCAGTTCAGTAGAGCACTGTTCCAGTTCACGGGTGTCATGAAAGGGCAGGTGGCGGGGGCAGAGCATGTTGTTTACATAACACCCAGGAGAGTTTGAGATTTCCAGCTTTCAAAGTCGGCATCGGGTGATCCAATTCAGATAGCAACAAATTGTTTTGCTGCAGGCTGACTGTAGAATTTTACGGTCTGCCTTAAAGTCTTTCCGGTACATCTCAATGGCAAGTCCAATACATCCAAATTTGTGAGCTTAGAACTCTTCCAAGATCTACTCCATCAACTACTGAGTTCAAACCACAGCCAGTCTGTGATACTGTGCAAGGATTGCTTCCAGCTTGCGGTTTTCCTCACAAAGCATTTAAGTCTGGGCATTCACAGCCCGGTTTAATCCTTCACATATTCCCGACAGCCTCACCATGGCCAGAACATTTGCTGAGATTTGGTGAATTTGTCGATATGCTAGGTAACCCGTGGTGTAGTCCAGGGTATACGCAGGTATACAGCGTATACCCACTTCTCCAGGGACCACTACACCACTGTAGGTAACCATAAGCTCCAAAAAGCAGAAATCCTGTTATCATAAATCCAATTATGTATGCACCTTCCACGTCCTCCACGGACAAAATAGACAGACACACAATTCTCCACTGCTGCCAGGAGTCAAGAGTGTATCCAGCTGCATATGTCCCTTCTGGACATGATGGCTCTCCTTTGCCCTGTCTTCTCTTTGAGAAAACTTTATCAATTGTGTTGAGCGACCAGCTGATCAGATCCATAGTTTGCAATTTGGATGATATGCAAAAAAGGGTCTGAGAGAATTACAAAGCAACATAAGATACAGAGCACAAGCAGGGAAGATACAGGAGGGGAGAGGAGAAGAAAAGGTGTCCCCCTTTACTGAGAGCCAGAGGAGAAAGTGAGTTGCTGATAAACATAAACATGATGTGCACTATCTTCTGGCAAGTGAGCATCTGAGTTACATAAATTTGAAAGGAATACATGAGTCACATGACTTGAGCAAAGATATGTAGAGCAATGGGGAGACCAGGGGTTCTATTTGCCTGTTTAATACTTTCATGGCATGTAAACCAAACATCAGTCTATCATACAAGCATTTTTTAATGGGACAGTTTTACCATTACACAATCCCTGACACAAAGCAGTCTAGTAGATGTCATATGAGGTGAGGTGTCTACAAGAAGAGATAAAGCAGGTTGTTCTTCTTGATGAAGCTTAGGTCCTTCAGTGTTTGCAGGAAGATGCTGCAGATCTTCTATATATATGAATATGTTGTGGAGAATGTGATCTCTTCTATTCTCATCTGCTGGGGTAGTAGTATCATAAAATGAAGAAGACTGGGGACAACCTTGAACATCCTCTTCATCAGACTGTCATACAATAAGCTTCAATCAGAAGCTTCTCCAGATCCACTGTAAGACAGATAGCTACATGACATCATTCCTGCCTACAGCCATCAGCATCTACAACATCCATCATGGACAACACCTCTCACCCACTGAACTGGACGATAGAGGAGCTTAGCAGCTCCTTCAGTGGCTGACTGAGACACCCTTCATCCCAACCGCTGTCAGACTGTTCAATTATACTTTATAATAATTTGTGCAATAACCTCTGTATTTGCAAATGCCTACAACTATTGGTACTCTAGCACAATCATCTCCACTAACATTGGAAATGTCTATAATCCATTTGATTGCATTGACAAGTATGTCTGTTGCCAAGAGCTGCTGTAACGGGTGAATTTCTCCATTTTGAGATCAATAAAGTCTATCTTATCTTATCTCACCACAAGCCTTGTAGGTGACACAACAAACCGGAAAAAGTTGCTCTTGTCAGATGAGGCCAGAACTGAACTATTTAGCCTGCATGCAAAATGTTGTCTGTAATGGAAAAATATGATTGTTAATTACCCTGAACACACCATCCCCATGATGGAAAAACAGTGATGGTAACATAATAAGTGGTTATGCTTTTCTTCAGGAGGGACAGAAAAGCTGGTCAGAGATAATTGGAAGACAAATGGATGGAGCTAAATACAGGGTAGTGCTGGAAGAAAAGCTGTCAGCAAAAGAGATGAAACTGAGGCAGAGATCCATATCCCAGCAAGATGACCCTAAACACATGGCTAGTACAACAATGGAATTGGTCAGATCAAAATAAATAAATAAATAAATAAAAGGAATTGGTCAGATCAAACCCTATTCAGAATCAGAATCAGCGATTTTTGCCAGGTATGTGCACACATATGAGAAATTTGACTCTGGATCATACAATGCTCACGGTGTACTTATATTAAAAGGACTAATGTCCCAGTAGGATCTTGAAAAACTCATCCATGCACTTATTTTTGGTCAAATTGATTACTGCGGTGTCCCTAGTGGTCTGCTTAAAAAGTCAATCAGACAGCTGCAGCTGATCCAGAACGCTGCTGCCCGCATTTAACTAAAACTATCAAAGTAGAGCACATCAGTCAGTTCTGAAGTTCTCACACTGGCTCCATGTATCTCAGAAAATTGACTTTAAAATACTTCTGTTAATGTATAAAGCACTGAATGTTTTAGAACCTAAATATGTTACAGATTTGCTGTCAGTGTATCAACCTCCCAGACCACTCAGGTCTTCTGTTTCAAGTCTACTCTGTATACCTAGAACCAGAACCAGAACAAAACATGGAGAAGCAGCATTTAGTTCCTATCTTACACTTATCTGGAACAAACTTCCAGAAAACAGTAAAAGTGCTGAAAACCTGAGTTCTTTTAAATCAAGATTAAAAACATTTGTTTAGGATTACCTCTGACTGTTCTAGTTAAACTGTTTACTGAAACATTAGTCTAAGTTTGTAGTCAAATCGTTTTTAAAATCATTAATATTTGCTTTTTTCCCCATTTTCCTATGTTTTTGTAACGAATCAAGGTTTGGACCCGATAATTAAGCCGTAGCAGAAGGAGCAGTTTAAGAGTCTTATTAAAGCAACAGGTTTAGATGGGCTGGAAACCGGCTAGCCCATAATCAGGTATCACAAGAAGGGAAAGGAACAGGTTAGTGGCTGCAGGACACACAATGGATGATTGTGTACACTGAGAGATAGCCACTAACCTTTAATTCGGGAGGTGGCATTGAATCCAAGTTGTGGGTCTGAGCAGCTTACTGGATGGAGCTTGACAGGAGAAGCAATGAGCCAGTGACAGTTAGCAGCTTGAGGGCTATCCAAGAAACAGTCCAGGGTCATACACAGAAGAGCAGAGGCAGGTGGAGGTCCAGAGGGGGAATCCGGGGGTCTTGATCCACAAACATGCAAGTAACAAGGGGCTAGACAGAGAGGTCAGAATATTTGCAAGGATCAATGTCCAGAATCAGAAAGCCAAACGAAAGAGTCCGACAGGGGCAAGGCAAACAGGCAGGAATCCACAGAGCAAACCAAATCGCACACAGTAAGGCAGTCAAGGAACTCTGGAAGGTCTACTAACATGGATGGCATGGATCTGGCGCTTACACACTGGGAGAGCCAGGAATATATAGAGCTCCTCCCAGATGCAGCAGCTCTCAGGAATTAAAACTGCCGCAGGTGTAAGCACTCAGAACTAATTGCTAGTTCAGCACAGGGAGCATGGAGTGCCGTTAAAGTACGTTAATGTCACAGCCACATCCAGCTCCTGATTATTTGTTGCGATGTGACAAATCACAAACATTCTGATTTTTCAACTCCAGCCAATGTCACTTCGCATCCATCACAGGTGTCGTGTTGTTCTGGGTTCGCTTTAATTGCCAAAATCATACATTTTGCATCCCTAGTCTCACCATTGTAGCCTCGCTGAGCGTTGCTTTGCAACGTATTGCTCCTGTGCTGCCCCTATAAGTAGGGATATCATGTAAATCTGCTGCTCAGGCTGCCACATTCGTGGGCAGTGTGAAGCACCTTAACATTATTGTTTTATTTTGTTTAAATGTTCCTACATTTTAGTCCAACTGTTTTTTTACTTGCTTTTATTCTGTTTTTTTCCCCTATGTTTTAATCATGTATACCACTTAGCATTGTCCTTGTACTGAAATGTACTATACAAATAAATGTGCCTTGACACAACAATGCAGTAATAAAAATCCCTCTGCAGTATAAAGGATATATATGATCGCACCATAAACAAGCGGACAAACTGAGACAATATTGCAATGAGCAGAGTGCAAAACATACAGGAGTAAATATTATATTTTTTGTTGTCATTATTATGTACATGTTGGAGGTAGACGTGTTGTGCAGGTGCAGGTGCACAGACCCATCCGTGAGTTATAATGGACCAGTCAAAGTTAAGATCAAAATCCAACTGAAAGTTGACCTATAAATTGACTCCTTCAATCAACCAGACTCTGTTTTTGAAAGAATGGACAAACATGTCTGTCTCTACTCATGAAAAAGCGGAGAGACATACCCCAAAAGGACTTGAAGCTGTACGTAAAGTGAAAGATGGTTCTACAAAGAATTTACTCAGTGAGGCTCAATACAAATGTAAGTCACACTTTTCAGATCATTACATGCCAAAAATAAGCAAATAAATAAATAAACCAATGTGTCATTGAGGGTTCACTTCACGGTTAAGGACGACAATTACTTCAATGGGTTTCTAAAACGTTTGATTGTCACTGGAGATAAACGGATGAAGAGATGGTTTGTCTGTCTTATCAGAGTCAATCAGTTCATCTGTTCCAGCTCTGACCTGAATGACATTTTCCTGTTGTTACTGTTAGAAGCTTCTTCAGCAGAATCTTTCTAGTAATTATAAAACAAAGGAGCCTCCTGTCTGCTGGTTGTTTGATGTGAATGCTGTGTTGTGACAGCCTTGCGGCTATAACACTGACAGAATGTCACAAAACTTGATTCTGTGTCAATGCCTCTGGACGACAGTTACGGGAGTCTGCCAAACTGTACACAGACGACAAGAAAAACAGTCGCACAATCGGTTATAATACACAGTGCATGGTAACAAGCCCGAGAAGTGTTAGTTCTGCTTTCACTAAGCACATTTCTCCCAGTAAACATTCACACACACAGACAACCAGATCTCCCACACACGTATTACATTTTACATCTAAGTTCTGTGGATGTTACCTCAGAGATTAATTTGGCATGTACACCATTGATAGTATTTTCTTTCCTTTTTTTCTCTCAGAGACGCTAAGAAAAGCCTAAAGGGAATTTGAAATCAGAATCCATTCTTGAAAACATCCAGTTTTATGGGGTTAAACAGAGGTGGCACCTATTGTATCCCCGTGCTCTCACAGCATAACCCCCACCGCTGACCCCTCCAACTCCGGACTATAAACAACAATTTTTCTCTTCCAGTCACCCCTCCTCTTCAACAGACCTTGACTCATGCACCCCCAGGGGCCACCAAATGCGAAAAGGCAGACACCCCACCCCTAGGTCGACTTGCCCATGACTCCCTGAAACCACATCAGGAATCACATTCTTTCCTTTGTGGCCGCTCTTTCATCCTTCTCTTCCACCACAGCCCCAAAAATAACCTGTGAGGAGTACTGTCTGGTCAAGAGGAGTCTTTTGTCTAAGCCATCCCTCACTGTGCAGGCAAATGCACCATCTTTCTGATTTTCTGTTAAAGGAGACATATCATGCGAAATCCACTTTTTTGGCCCTTACATACATTTTGTGGTGAACTTGGAGTCTCTATGAGTGCAATAAAATTGAATGCTGTCTGTCCAGATGCGGCAAAGATGTCTTCATATTCTTTTTGGGTCATATTCTTCAAGCCGTTCAGTGTTCGCCATTATTTATAGGGCTTGAAAGGGTGGTATAACAACTACACTGCATTGTGGGATACCTAGGCATTTGCAAACTGGCTTCTGTTTGTTTACGCAGCCATAAAATTAACGATGGGTTGAGATTTTTTAGTTTTCCAATGTTGAATAAAAGCCAAGGTGCTCGGTTCTCTGAACTAACAAATAGATGCCGAATGCACTCTGGATAGAAGCCGTGAGATGGCCAAACCTCACTTTCAATGCTATATCCTGAAACGTGTGTGTATTCAGGGCATTTTCAGACCGGTAAGTTTGAATCAAAGCTTGTAATACCATATTTTTCGGGCTATAAGGTGCACTTAAAATCCTTAAATTTTGTCAAAAATTGATGGTGCACCTTATATATCCTTACCGTTGTGCTTACTGACTGATTTTATGTGGTACAATGCGTTCAAAAATCTGTTAAAATGTGTAAGTACGACTTTGGTAAGCAACGAAGCTGCTACGCTCAATGGATATTCGGAGCATTACAGTACACTGTGTTACTACCTGATCGGACTCCTGAGCTGTCTACAAGACTGCCTGACTGTAAGGTTGAAACTAGAAGAGTATTCATGCAAAGGCCCCCAAAATCTCGGGCGTACTTCACCACAAGAAACGTCCGCGGAGAGTCAGTGCAGCTCATAGGATGCGCACAGTACCCTCAAGTATGTGGGACCCTTTAGGCAGCCCATGCCCGGAGTGCACGCTAGCAACAATAAACCTATTAAGTTAATTCAATATAAAAGTTATGTTTATTTTGGCCTTATGTTGGAAACAGGGCAGTGTAGTCCAACTACTCCTGGCAGAGACTCCCGACAGAGATGGATAGCTCTCTCTCTCAGGAAACAGCTTTGTACGTGAAGGGGCGGAGTGGTATTACGCACTTGGGAAGAATATTTAGTGCGCCTTATAATCCGCCGTACCTTATGCATGGACAAAGACACACATAGACACGTTAATAGCGTACCGCGCATGTGACGTCACCGTCTCAAGAGCAACGCCCCTTTTGCCGCTTAGGTAGGACAAACAGATAGAGAACGCACGTAGCAACCAGCAACAGAACCAGCGATATGACCGACTTTGCAGCCATTAAACTTTCCCAAGACGATGTCCCAGGCTCACGGTTTACTGGTCACACAGTCGAAGAACACACCAACCTTCAGCTCAAACGATGGCTTGAGTGTCGAGGGCTTAAAAAGACCGGAAAACGGGCCGAGTTGATCGAACGGTAAGCTTTGGTTTTTTTTTCCTGCGCGGCGTTCATTGTGTCGTCGGCCGTTTTTTATGTTTGTAATCACCTTCCAGGAATCGGTATATGTTGCCAATTGGTAGCTACAAAACAACTGTTTACATCTCAGAATCTTTCCCTTAAGAGATTCATGGCGAATTGTTTGTTTAATGTTTGTCTTATTTGAAATGTTTTTGAGTAGGCTATCCTGGTAGCAGGGTATCATGTTCGACGCATGAGCAGATTTAAGCTTCAATAAAACACCAAAATACTCTTACCTGTTCACTCCTTGATGTCGCTGAAATTGGGTCAGGATGTTCTTCGGTTGGGCCCTTTCCTCCGACAAAATGCTTGCTACATATGTAGGCCGACCGCACCAGTGTACCCAGCGCACAGATTTCTACTTGGCACTCTTGAATTTCGGGAAAGTAATGAAGAAAACATACTTCATATGCGGCCGATCAGCGTACCTCGAGTCGCTGTTGCACGTTCCATAGCAACAATGTTTAAAAACCATGGTCTTAGATTTTGGAAAAAGCAGTCGTTTAAACGAGTAAAACCTAGGCTAACACACGTCTCTTTTACAGCAAAACAGCGGCGGACTATGCAAGTTTGTCCTACCGCGTACCACGTGATGTGACGTCATCGTGACGTTACGTTTCTAAAAATAGCTCGCTCGCGGTACGCTATTCACAGTTAGCCTTATAATCTAGTGTGCCTTATGATCCGAAAAATGCGGTACTGTTTTTTTGAACAATTACATCACAGTATTTGCTGCAGGACAGCTAAACAAGGTCATGGATTTCCACCTTACCAGTCTCTCTAATTGTTATTTCTCTGAGGGATGTTGTAGTCCAGGCTGAAGGATGCTGAAGCTACAGGTGGATACATCAACATGTTCAGTTGCTCATTATACGTCCCTGAGTATACTACAGAAATTGCTGAATGGGGTGGTGTGGAACACTCTACAACATAGAGAGGGGTGGGGTGTAAAGTGTCTCCTTTAGATTTAAAGAGACAGCACCAAAACTGGTGAAAAACTATTTACCTCTTCACAGATTTATAACGCTTTTGCTTTCTTTGTCATTCTCAAATGTTTCTGAATCATCAAGTGAAATTTAATTGATGTAAAAGACTCATTGGCATAGAAGCATTCACCAGTTTGAAAACTCACCCACAGTCAGGCTGATTGAGTGAGACAGGATCCAACAGGACAAGACAGTACAAGGTGTGGTGTGTTTATCTTTCACTAAGGCTTCCTTCATTATACACGCACTTCCTTCATTTTAGATAACGCTTTGGACATGCAGTAAACTTTGCCCTATTTTTGCATTGTATATTCATCTGCACGGACAAGCACATGCTCTTTTAGATTCAAGCTTGGCCTTATAGAGCTTTAATTATGGGGATTAAAATACTCACAAAGCTCATCTTATCTAACAGCACTTTAAAGCTGATTCACTGATTTATCCCAGAAGTTACAGTTAGGTCCTTTATATAATGGGCCTCCAGTTACCGGTTAGTTAATTTTAGCTTGTATCAGATAGACTGGTTTACATTCTAAATAATTATTTTGAGCCTTATTGTTGGAACAGTAAGTGAACAAATAAAATATTCTGGTAGATAAAGTTTTTACTCTAGAAAAAAGTTCCCTAAAATTAACAAGAGGCATTTATTTATTTATTTATTGTCAGATTAACAAAGACATGACAATAAAAACATGAACTACCTGACCTGAATTTACTATAAGATATGTTGTTAAATGGTTCATACCAAATAAACAATTTTACATTTTGTCATGTTAGCCAAACCACCTTTGAGATTTGCTGTCAGTGTATCAACCTCCCAGACCACTCCTTCACTGCAGTTGCAGCTGCAAGTCTTTTGGGGGATGTGTCTACCAGCCTTGCACCTCTATGTATTAACCATTTGCCTATTCTGCAAAACTGCTCTGGCTCAGTCAGATGTGGCCTTTGACTGTACTACTCTATCGTAAAGGCCAGGTTTGTAGACTACACTAATGATAGTTGTCTTGTCAACACACTCACCTGACCTAGATAGCTGGATAGTAGTGATGTTACGTTACGTGCCGAGGCTTCGAGGCGTGTGTCGAGTAATGTAGGGGGCGTTTCCATAAAGCGCGTATCGAGGCTTGCTTCATTTAGGGGAGGAGCCGAAAATGATGACGTCCGAAGCCTCGCTGCCCGGCTGCACCACGTGACTGCTTCGGGAAGTGGTTCAGATTTCGGCACGGGGTTTGACAGCTTTAGAAACCCCACAGCAGTGTTTCCCGCAGCACTATGTTGGCGAGGCGGCTGCCTCGCCAAACTCACGCTACCGCCTCGCCAACATTCAAAGAAAAAAAAAAAACTAACTCTTGCATGTTTATTTGACGTTAACACGCGTTTTTTTGTTGTTGCTTTCTCGCGTACATATAGGGAATGGCAGGGAAAAGACAGGCAAAAATACATGGATACTTTGAAGCGAGAAGCGACTTCACGAAGGATACCCAGCCTTTCACTATTGTGGAAGACGTTGGATTCAGGACAGGCTGGAGAACCCCCTGGAGTACTGGGCTAATCATCGGTCACTGTACCCCAATCTGTACAAACTTGCACTTATTTATTTATGCACCCCGGCATCATCTGTGCCATGTGAGCGTGTCTTTTCAAAGGCTGGAGAAGTAGTGTCAAAAAAGAGAAATCGTTTGAAACCAAAAACTGTGGAGAAATTGTTGTTTCTTAATATAAATGCATAAAATCATCCAAGTTACACAAGCATTAGCCTATTCATTACCCCTCCCTAGTTCCATAAGCACTTTCACTGTCCTCTGCCTGATTAAGCCCATGCCATTTTTCTAGAGTCACGAAAAAACATTATTACACAACATGCCATATCACATGACACTACTATTTTGGGAATAATTACACACAGAGAATACATTCAAACAATATTTTAATATACACATATGTGTATACAAAATTTATGTAGACAAATGATTTCGTCCTACACCTTTTGTGAAGTCATTCCCAAGAGCCATAATAGACAAAAATTCAATGCATCACACGTGTTAAGATACAGCTGGCTGCGATTATACACCTTGCCAGTAGGTGGTGTCGTGTGCACATGAAGCGTCAAGAAATGAACCCTTTCTCGAACCAGTTGGCTCAAGTGGTTCAATGCCTCATGAGGCTTCATCTCACCATCACTACTGGATAGCAACTCCTTGTGTCATGTCCTTGCCTATCTGTCTGCATGCTTGTTCACTTTCGTCCTGCACCACTGCAAAGATCGTCTGATGCACCTGTGAGCTCCTTCCATGGCAGCACAATCAAGTTCATCCCCTTCACCTGTTCCTCTGCCTTTATATACTCGTTCTCGGCAGACAGTCGATGCTAGATCATTGAAAGCGTGGGGCATGTAGATGTCCAGCGATTTCACGTCTTCACGGATTTCTCCTGCCTTGCATTACTCTCTATGCTGAGACTGCTATATTCTGGACTACAATCTGGAGAATTTTATCAACCCCGAACCTCTCCTAGCCCTCGTATCTGTCTGCCTGTCATTGCCTGCCTGGTATTGACGCACTCCTGTCTTATGGATACAGTTCTAGTCTCTGCTCATCACCTGTGGCTGTGGAAGCCATATTTTCTCCACCAGGCTCCTCAGCTTTCAACAGTGAGGGTTTCCCTGCCTGCACCAAGTCTCTGTCCCTTCCTTTATCAATAAACCTTTTAAAGCGCAACACCATGTCTGGTTGGAATACCGTGTTCTCTGTCTGGTCATAACAATTTGCCTCTTGGCTGCTTCTCGTAAAAAGAAACCTTTAATATAATAATGCTTTGAATGTCTCCATCTTTAAATGAGGTTTGCCTTCACACACACATTCAGTGTGAATGGGTGAATGTCTGACTGTAGTGTAAAGTGCTTTGGGGTTGTCGGACTTGTTAAAGTGCTATACAAGTACAAGCCATTTATCATTTATTCCAAGCACTTTCCATTTTTTACGGAGTTTTGTCCAAACCATGGAACATTGTTTTATAACCTTGTATTTTACAACCAATTCAAACCTCTTCACAGTGCCTTATGTGTTTCTTGGCTCCTTTGCCATGTATCATTTTTCTTCTACTTCACAATTATATGCCGCTTTGTGTTGTACTGTCACAATAAATCAGAGAAAACTACACGGAGCAAACTATATGGATCTTTTTGACAAAGTGTGGACATTTTTTAATGCTTTGAATTGTTTTAAAATGCACTGAATTATATTAATCTAAGGAAATGAAAAAAAACTTGAAGGAAAATATAGAATATTTTGTACAGTAAATGTCAGTATATTGCATCTAAAAAAGTAAAATCATTGTAACAATTGTTCATATGGTTGATCTGGTGTTTCTTTCATTCCTAATAGAAATGTGGTTGTACATCTTTAAATTCTTTTTCCTGAAGCGTGTTTCCCACAAGTACTAAAAGTGGACAACAAGATTCCAATAAAATGATTTGGGCAAACTGTTCCTGCGTAGGATGGTTTGAGTGTTCTGACCTTGGTATTCCCCACATAAATTATTCTCTGAAGTTGGTTTGGACATCTGCTTCACCTTTTGAAACTGAACTTTTTCTTAACCAGTCCTATAGCATTTACACTATTTTCCTGCTGTATTACTCACTTTCTCTTCAGATTTAGTTATATATCTCCCATATGTGTCCTGTACCACACTAACATTCTTCTCTGCAACTCCAGACTCCCTCATACAGTACCACAGCTCCTTTCTTGGCACCCTATCATATTCTTTCTCCAGATCTACAAAAACACAATGCAGCTATGTCTGACCCTTTCTGTGCTTCTCCATCAACTTTTTCCTGGCATGAAACCATACTACTGCTCACAGATACTCACTTCTGACCTTGTTTAGTTTAGATTCAACTACTCTTTACCATAACTTCATTTAGTCTTCTCTAGTTGCCACAACTCTGCACATCTCCCTTGTTCTTGAAAGTTGTGTCAGCAGAAAGGTATGTCAGCTGTGGCTACTAACATAGCTCACCACCGCCAGAACGTGAATGGGTGAATGACTGACTGTAGTGTAAAGCACTTTGGGGTCGTCGGACTGGTTAAAGTGCTATACAAGTACAAGCCGTTTACCATTTATGCCAAGCACTTTCCATTTTTTACGGAGTTTTGTCCAAACCATGGAACATTGTTTTATAACCTTGTATGGCCTTTATTTGACCTTGGCTATCTCTGTCTTCACTTTACAATGTATATCCCTTTACTCCTTGCAACTCTCACAGTGTCCCACTTCTTCTCAGCTGATTGCTTAGTTTGAACACACTCCTTTACTTCCTCATTCAACCGGTCACTGAGTTCTATCAGGTTACATAGTCTACATAAGATCTAATCCACCTGTGGGCTCCTTACTCCACTCTTGTAAGTCACTCTTTCCTTCTTCATTTTTTATGTCAATACCAAAACCTGAATATTCTGCATCACATCATCTAAGTCCATATTCTCCTTCTCCTCTCACTCACACCCCACCTGTAGGGGCATAACCACTAAACATTGACAGTGCATCTTCCTCATCTTCTTTCTCTTCTCCTTTGCTGACCAACAGTAGCCCAGTTTCCACCAGTACCCTGTCCATCAACAGCACCAATAGGCCTTTTTCACGCTTCCACGTTTTAAACCAGAGGTGGTGTGTGACAACTTTTGGTGGCTATAGCTCTAGCATTAGACAGTGACAAAAATGAATCCATTTTTAGGTTACTGGGGAACGTGCAGTTTTTGTCATCGCCTGCCTTCCCTGTACGTTTTGTATTTTGATTAACAATAAATTCTCACGTCTTCCCTTCATCATGCCGCTTCCAAGCTCTTGTATGCTACTTGGACCATCTACAACCACTAGTTGCACGACACTAGCAGCAACCTAGCCAGGCGGAAGCTGCTACTGTAGACCACGATTATGTAGCACATCCACCCACAAGTAAATATCAAATTAAGATGGTAAATTGTATAAACATGTCATATAAGATCATTTGAGTCAAACATCACTATTATTACAATTGTAGGATGTGATCATAGACGTGATATGGCAGCAGTGTGTAGTTACACCTCCATCTAGTAGAGAGATTAAATCAATGATGACTACATACACACATGCACCTAGGCTCACAAAATATATTAATCTTCACAGAAAAAATGTCACAGTAGCTCAATAATTATAACAATCCTGCTAACCATTTAAAATGCAATCGAACAAGACAAAGATTCTAATAGTAACATTTGAAAAATAAAGTAGTGTGAACACTATGTAAAACAAAATACCAATACATGGCCATTTTTATGACATTTTATGTCTGTGAGTTTGTTATTCTATAGTTAGACCTTGTTTATACACTAACGTATTCTATTTTATGCTGTCATTTTATTATAGCATAATAAAAAATACATCATAGCTACTTTAGTCGCTACTGTGCTTCTGATGTCCAGATTTGGTTCTACACCAAATTCTCATCTGAGAGTGTGTTCCAGATCTTCTGGGATTCCACTGTACCATCTTCATCCCGCCTCGTGTTCTGGACCAGAGCGCAGAAAATGAGAGATGAAGATGAAGCATTTGCTTAACCTAGCTTTGCCCACCGCATACCTTTCAGCTAACGTAGTTTTTCTTCCAATACCATGATGTTGGGATCAGGAAGTGGTCCTACAAACACATGGGTGACATAATCACAACAAGTTATGACAAAGGAAACATAAAAGGAATAAAGAAATATATAACAACTCCAAACTGATACCTGTGTAAGCTCTTTAGAGTGTGGACTGCAGACATATTTTTCCCAGAGTTTTGGCTTTTCGTTCCACCACCTCGCTGGCAGGATGAGGATGGATCCCCTTACAAGAAATAAACAGAAAAATGTGTCAAATAAGCTAGAAAACTTAATAAATAAAGGGGCAGGTGAGTAAATTGGTAGGAAACAGAGGGACAGATTTGTGAGAGTAAAGATTTTTACTTAACTTACTAATACTATTAATTGATAGAGGTTGAGCCTGTATTTTTTTAAATTACCTACAACAAAATACTCCATGCAAGCAATATTTAGGAGAGAAAAAGTAATCCAACATTACTTGTGTCAATTATACAACTAACTTCACAGGTCAGTAATAAGGTACAGGTGGGAAAGAAGCCTAAATGGCTGCACGGCACAATCTAAAGAGGCATAGGTGGTCAGCCTAATAATATTGTTACGGTAGTTATGAGAATGTCATATGCTAAATTACATTACAACAAAAAAAAACATTTGTTCCACTCTTTTTTAACCTGTGTTCTTGGTCTGTGCCTTCTTTCTACATGACTCGCGCAGGCCAGTGCAGGAGGAACAGTTGGAAACTGAAGCTGGGAGTAGTTTGCAGTCTGGTAAACAAGTGCAACTACATGGTTGCAAAAACGTTTTCCAGCTTCATAACTACAGGAATAAGCCAACAACTCAGCCTTTTCAACAGCCAGTGTGATCTAAAACAGATAAATGTTTTTAGCACATATCTGTAGAAATCAATCCTTGTAAGATAATTAGCTTTAATCATGTAATAGAATCTAGCCTGAACATGAGCTGCCACAGCAGCAGAACAAAACACAGACGATGCTGTGACCACAACAGAAGAGAAATAGTAACCAGTGAACAGGAAGCTGTCAGTTTAAGTACAGGAGTTGTCCATCGTACGTGAAAGCTCTTCAGCTGTCATAAATGAACAGGAACTCGAACTAATGAACATGAGCCACCCATCTTTCTGGCTGTTTCAAGCCTGCAGTCTTTGGGGTTTCTCATTTTTCTTTATGGACCTAAAGTATCTTGCTCTGACCACTACCTGTCCCTCAGCAATATTTGATACTATAGGCATGCAGAGGCAAAGCACAATTTGAACATCTAGCATCATCTAGCATGTCATACTTAACATTTAGCATGTTTGTTTTCACAAATTG
This sequence comes from Fundulus diaphanus, assembly GCA_037039145.1. Classification (NCBI taxonomy): domain Eukaryota; kingdom Metazoa; phylum Chordata; class Actinopteri; order Cyprinodontiformes; family Fundulidae; genus Fundulus; species Fundulus diaphanus. The sequence goes on from CM073121.1 coordinate 27,474,891, forward strand.
TAATGGCAAATGCATATCAGCATGGTAAAATATCATTTTACCATGCTGATATGCATTTGCATATCAGCATGGGGGGGATTAGAAATGCTGCAATCAAGATTATCTGCAGCATCTGTAATCCCCCTCCTCCAGCAGCAATCATCTTCATCCCATTCACCTGTTCTCATTCCTTTATATACTGCAGTTCTCCAGTCAGTCAGGGATATATTTTTGAAAGCCTACAATGAGTAACTGTCCAGCGTTCCCTGCCTCAGTGCCAAGCTTCTGACCAAGTTCTAGTTTCTGGATGTCCTCATCTTGTCGGATACCTTATCGACTTTCTGTTTTTCTGGACATTGACCTGGACTGTTTCACTAGCACAAACCCTGCTAAGCCCTTTCAAATCTTTTCTGCTTGTCAGTTATCAAGCCTGCCTTGTGGAGCTGCCTCAGCTCTGTCTGTCTACTCTCACAATCACCAGTCTCCTACAGAGGTCTTTGCTTGTCATCTGCTGCTGTGAGCAGTCTGCTATTTGCTTTGCCTTGGTCTGCTCATCGCCTGCACCAGGTCCTGTTTATTTTATTAATAAACCTTTAAAAACACCTCATCTGGCTCGAATATCGGGTTCTCTGCTCATCAGTTCATTACATTGTGGGGAAGATGCATGCATGTTACAGTGATGGGGGTATAAAATTGGAAAAATATGACCAATCCTGTTGCTGGAAAGCTACACTTCTTTCAAGACCCTTCAGTGGTGTTTTCTTAACAAAACAAACCTTTATTATGAGCTCAGCAATCCAAAATTAATTTCTTCAACAGCATACTTAATTGTTCAAAACAAATTGGCCAGGCTGCTGTATCTTTGGAAGCTTAATTGGCCTTCTTTGTTACCTTACCGGCTTGTCCTCCCTTTTTTTTGTCAACCTTTCCAGAGAAAGGAAACAATGGTCTTGAGTTTCCCCCACTGGTACACAATCTGTCCTTGCATTTAAAGAATAGATGTTGAAGCAGCAGCAGTCCTCTGATCTCTCCCCTCAGGAAAGAAATCTGTGTCTTTTTATATTAGTTTTTAAATTTGCCAACGTCTTATAAAGAGTGATGATGCCCTATCCAATTAAAAAAGTAGAGCTCCACAATTAAAATAAATGTAGACTATCAGAGGTCACAAAATTACAGACATGAGTTTCAAATAATCACCCTATTAATCTTCACAGGAAAAAAGTTATTCAATTTCAATAAAATCCTGGGGGGAAAAAAAACATGATGCATGAGGAAAAATATGAAGGCACGGCTAAGTGAAAGAGTGAGGATGCTTAATGTTCGTAATAGTCATAATGCTTTGTAGCTTAACTGAATAACATCAGAGAAAATCTGACATCTTAACTGTGTTTCTCATGATCAAGAATCAAAAGTTTAACTGGATTATTCTAACAAAGTTTACTTGTGTTAAATGTTTCCAGTACAAAGCCCCCTCTCTGTGCTTGTTGGTTTTTATTGAACAACCTTTAGAGAAGGGGGAAAAAGGGAGGAGAAACATGTGGGTGAGCAGATGGGAAGCAGAAATCTTATACCAGTCTGTGGTTGAAGGGAAGGACTAAAATGTTCAGAAGGCCAAGGCTGTTAGAAAATGGTTCAACCTGTTTATATTCATTTCCTCGTTATATAACTTGTGCATGTATCATCATAACTATTTAGGATCGATTTCATGCGACTGTTTCACTGATATGTGACAGATTATTAAACTGACAAAACACAGAAAACAGGTAGTGCAAGATTCACCAAAGGAGGAAGAGAAGTTTGCAGGGCATTTTTCAATTCTCCCTTTCCAACAAAACAATTATATTTGCATGGTTGGTGGACATCTTCCACTTGCCAATATTAGTTGACTAAGCATGTCCTGCAATGGTTAAAAATAAGCAAAGCATGCAACATTTCAGCAAAACATTTTTATTTTATTTGTTGGGGTTTGCGCAGTCACAAAGCTGTATTCTACCCGTCAGCTCTGTCACGGGTACTGAACACAATCAACCCATCAACCTCTCAGCTGTACTTTCACTTCAGGGAAACCTTCACAAATTAACATTTTTCAGTCTTAACATTGACATAGATTGTTGTTTATAAAGCCAACAAATATTCTGCTGATAAATCCAAAGACAGTCTTTGGCAGCCTATCTTTCTCCACAAGAAATGGAAACAATCATTTCTTTTGTCAAAGGCTGTTGGCAACAAAGAGTCTGAAGCTTTCAATTCAAATTCTGTTATGTTTTTTGTTATGTGAAGACACACCAGTGGTTCATCCTTATAATTTATGCGGCTCTTCAGGGTTGTAAAATATACAACCCTAAAGGGGAGTGTAAACAACATTCTTCTGAAAAGGGTACAGAACTGAAATATACTGAATCGTCTTCTTACTGAAAAGAGCTTTATAAATAAACCTGCCTTGCATATATCTGAAAAAAAAACTTTTATTAAAAACAGAAAGCCTAAAGGACCGTGGATGTGCCCTGCATGAAAATTAAAACCCACAATATTTTCAAATGTATTCACTCACTTGCCTCACATGAACTTTAATGGCACCGTGTTTTTACAATGATGGGTTCAGACCCACTCTTTGCAGCTACAAAATTTACAATACTCATTGCAATGCTTTCAACACGGTTCATTGCTGTGTTTATGGGAATAGAAGCACATTTGTGAGGTCAAGCACTGATCAAGTAGCAGTAATTTCAATGACTGGCCTTTCTCCAAAATATGATGACATGAATGTTTCTCATCTCCTGAGCATAAAAGTCTCTGAATTGGAGGAAATGTTTCATAAATATTTGGCCTGACTTAAATCACAGACATAAAATGATCAAAAGAGAGATCAACAAAGTTTACTTGTCAGCCTTTAAAAAAAAAAAATACATTATCTGGTTGGGTTCAGTCTGTTCCGCCAATGAAGCCAAATTTTTTAGAAATGTTGAAGTCATGTGAAATGTGTAGAAATAGGACCTGTGATGCAGATTTAGAAGCACTTTTAGCTGTTTTTGGAAGAAGAGTTATGCAACCACTATCTTTTCTATGTTTCACTCTAGGTCAGGATGTAAAGTTGCAAATTATTTTAAATGAAAGTCCACTGTTTTTGCAGAGATGGCTTTTGTGTATAATCAGAGTTCCTTTTGGCTTGTCCGGAGCTTTGATTAGTGAATATGTTCTCTTTTAGAGATGAAAATTAAGAAACAGGGGGAAATAAATCTCAGCATTTCACAGTTTTTACTTATGATGTACAAACAGAGTTTGCAAGGTACTAGATTTTACTTCAGGTTTTATGTGGTAAACTGAGATGTACAACAATGGAAGATAAAAAGTTGGCGGAAAATAGACAAAAGTGTGGTAGGCACTAATGTTGAAAACAGCCTTTAGCTTATGTCTCATAAAACTACGTCCTCTTATTCTCCAGACACCCACTCAATCTGTCCCCGGTATCCTGCTCTCTGTTCAGGTCCACCCACTGACACACACCTCTTAACAGGGTTCTGTTTTGTTCCACACATGTTACACAACCCTTTGTTGTGACAGTGGGCCAGGGTGTCAACGTTTGTCGTTGGCTGACAGGAACTCCCAGTATTAACAGTGTACAGAGCACATGAACTGATGAAATAGAGATTTTAGAGCTGCATCGTCGGGTTCTTTAGTCAGACTAGTTTTTTATCTTATTTTGTTAAAGGAGCAATAAGAAATAATTGATTATTTCAGATAGGAATAAACAAGTTTTGTGAAGAACTAAAGGTATCTTTTTAGATGGAACACACCATCTCTCTATGTTGTTCTCCAGTCTCTTGTTTACAAAGCCGGGCCGGCCGCGCGTGCACGTATGTCCATGTGTACAGCTGCCTCTCAGGGCTTAGCCCCTCCCTGCCCATAAAATGCCATCACCAGACAGTTCAGTTGTAGAGGGAGTTGTTAATCGATGTAAACTGATTAATTAAATTAATAACAGGTGCACTAAAGGGGCAACAATGAGATGACCCCAAAAACAGATTAGCAGATTTTTCCCCCCCTATTTTATATTTTATTTTATTTGTTTTTCTTATTTATTTTTTAGAATTTCTGCATTTGAACAGGGTTGATGTCACTAATGGTAGGATATGGAGGTACCTGGACCCTACAGAGGTTACACAAACAGTCCAACAGGGCCGTGGGAAGTCCTTAACCCATCAGCAGGACTATTATATGTATGCGATCAGAAATGAAAGCTAGGGTCGGCGATTATTCAAGTTTCCCCAAGTCCCTTTTTGAACAACTACACAAGACCGTCTTACCTTGCTCTTCCGCTCTTCAGGGGGATTGCATGAAGAAAATCTCCTAAATCCACTCTGGTCTTATTTCTTTCTACTGAGGCCTTTCTCTTCTTCTCATGAACATTAACGCGGTTCACTTCTTGCGACTCTCAGCTATGGTCAAAGTATACGGTTTCACCTGCTCATTCATGTTTTTTTCTACCCACTTAGCCCATGCAGGGTTGTGTGGATGGAGAAGTCGTCTATGTTTAGCAGTCATTATCATTAAAACACCTATATACACTGCATGGCCAAAAAGAAAAGTAGGCACCTGGATTTAACTAAGCAAATTTGGATAAATTTACTGAATGACCAGGTTATTCCATCAATGGATTTTTTTCTTCTCTGATGTCACGGGCATATTCCAAGATGACGATGCCAGGATTCATCGGGCTCAAATTTTGAAAAAGGGGTTCAGGGAGTATGAGACACTATTTTCACACGTGGATTGGACACCACAGAGTTCAGATCATAACCCCATTGAGAATCTTTGGGATGTGCTAGAGAAGGCTTTGCACAGCGGGCACTCTACCATCGTCATTGAAAGATCTTGGTGAAAAATCAATGCAACACTTGGTGGAAGTAAATCTTGTGACAGTGCAGAAACTTATTGAAATAATGCCACAGCGAATGCGTGCCGTCCAACAAAATATTGGTGTGTGACCTTTATTTCTGGTGGTGATTTTTTTTTTTTGGTCAGGCAGTGTATTATATACATAAAAAATTTTCATCTATTTATACACAGTTGAACGTTTTCTGATTTGACTTTGATGAACTAAATTACAATATTATTGAGAGCAACATATATTGACAATGTTTTTTCAGCTTTTAATAGAATTTTATGAAATATATCTGGGAAAGAAACAAACATTACAGGTAAAATAAAATTACAATTGTCAGTGAACACTTTCTTTCTTATTTTAAGTTTCCTTAAAAGGAAATTGTCACTTTGGTTAGTTTTGAGTCAAATAATAATGTAAAGAGAATAGGTATGAGTTTGTTTTTCTGACGTTACTATATTTGAAGCTCCTATGTCACCGTTAGTTCCTTTATTTTCCTATTCTTTTAATTTTCTTTACTTAGTTATTCCAAGTCATTAGTTTTAATTATATTAAATATGTTTATACATTTGTGTCTGAAGTCCAATGTTGTCCACAAAGTTTATATACCCCAAAACCTTTTGCTTTTGCCTATCTAATGGGCACAGGTTTCCTACCAGTTTTTGTGATTCTGTATAAGCCTAATGAAAATGCTTCTCCTTTAAATCTTTGCGTTAATCACTCCTCTGTATGACATGGAAAACGTTCAAGTAAAAACAAATGCTGGCCATAAACATAGCTGTGGTAACTGAGCCCTAACATTACTCAGCGCTGTGAGAAAAACAGCTTAAGTCAAAATGTCGTTCGTTTTGAAACTTTAACAAGCATCTTCTTGGATGTAAATCACTGACGGGACATGAAAACGTCTGTCTGTGCCGGTGTTTATGGAGGCCGGCTCTGGTTGCCAGTTTGCACTTTCTCCCTCGCTGTCTGACGGTGGCAGCAGGGAATGAGCTGATGTGTCTCACGGCTCTTGCCAAGACATGTTTTTCCTCTGGACTATTTCATCTCTCCCGCTTATATCACCACTCATTTTTTGTTCAACAGATAAAACAAAAATGTTTTTCTTTTCTTCACTTTTTCCTTGTTTTTCTCTTTCATAAGCTTTGTTTACATTCACAGGGGATGGAAATCACAGACTCAGGAAGATGCAGCCAGGAGCAAAGCTGTTCTCCCTTTTCTTTGTTTTTTCCTTCCCCCCTCTTTTTTTTTCCCTCCCTGAAATGCAGCTGGCTGTCGTGCTTGGGGTTTCCAAACTAGCGTCTGTGTTAGGGGGGTCCCAGGAGAGCAACCCCGCCATAATAGTCGGGTGGAGTGGGCTGGCAAAGACAGGAGAGGGAAAATGAATAGTGTGCTGTGGGGCTTTCCAAAGCCTAACTCCTCAAGGCCTTTGTAGACAGCATTGTGTTAAATTCTGCCTGTATTTATCTCAACATGCACATCAAACATGTGATGAGGGACAAAGGTTGATAAATGTTTTGTGGCTGTCTTACACTCACGTGTGGTTACAAAAATGTCAGTTTGTTTGTTGTAGCATTGGAAGCTCGCGGGGAAGTTGTTTAAACTTGGCTTTCTGTACACTTGTGGCCGAAGTGCTTGATTCAGACAGAAATCTTGTTTGTCACGATCTGAGAAATAGATACAGTTTATACAAAGTGTCAATAGGTTCTCTATGGGGCTGAGATATGGGGAGTTTCTTGGCCATGGACACGAAAAACTTTATTGTTTTGATGCCTGAGCCACCTCGTTACTGCTTTTACCTCATCATCGTGAATGTTCATTAACATGTTGCCTCTGAATCATCTTGAAGCTTGGAATCATGCTCAGCTAGGAGGATGTCTTGACTCTTTACTCATAGCATTAGTTATTGGACAAAGAGAGGAGAGACAACCCCATTGAATGACCTTGGTATGCTTAATGGTGGTGTTCACCTTTTCTTCTCTAGAGAGTCTTTTTTTTTTTCAAATTTCTGAAAGGACATATTTTCCCCTACTCTTCTTCACTCCAGTTCTGGGGCCTTCTTCAGAATGTTAGTCTGTCCTTAATTTTTTTTTATTTTCTGGAGAGAAGTTGCTTCTTTGCTGCCCTTCCTCACACCAGGCCATTGTACAACGGTTTCAACCTCAACATGACTTCAGAAACCCTCACATTTGCCTGCTCCCATCCTGAGCAAGCTCTGCAGAAGTTCCTGGGTTTGAATGCGGGCCGGGCATCCTTCTGCACGGAGCTTGCATGTTCTCTCCACGCATGTATTGGTTCTCTCCGTTGTGATTCTGTGTCGCCGTGTGACAGACCCCTGACCTATCCTATCCTGGATATGAAATATGTGCATATCCTTTTTGGCCGTGACTGTATTGTTGCTGCATCCCGGGTTCAGTCTTTCCCCTACATTTCTCAACTAAGTCTCTCCTAAAAGAGTTTCCCCTTTCCTCAGAGAAAGTATTCACTTGGCCAGTGAGTACGTGAAAGAGTTTGTGCGCATGCACGTGTGCTTCGACTCTCATGCAAGGGAGTAAGCCCTGCTAAAGCTGCAAATCTTAACGGGAAGCTGATAAATTGGAGAAGCAGTGACAGGTCTACTTCCTCCTCTCAGAGTGGACTCTATTGCCTTGGGAAATATTTGCCCTGTGCTTCCAGATCAGAGAGTGCACTCATCTTACTGATTGTGCAGCTATGTCAAAGGAAAGGAGGAGCGAGTCAAAAGCACCAGAAAAAGTGGAAAAATCTAGATCTTAGACAGGCGTGAAGCGCATCAATTGACTCACTCAGCACGCTACAAAAACAGTGACTGCCTTCTACGCAGGCGACTGCATTCTTCAATCGCTCAAAGGCATACGCAGACTGTACACAAACAGTGCAGGCAAAGAGTGCACACTTGGAAAGTGCTCGCTGTGCAAACATGGAAGGAGGCCTTTCTTTTTTTGTCATAGACATGCAAACCTATAGGGAGGCAGGAAAAACACACACCGGCTCTTGTCTGTGCTCTCCCATAGAGCGCCATTGTTCTCGCTGTCTTTCTCATTTACTCACGTCTCTTATGATGCCACATGTGCATTTTAAAGGCACCAACTGTGCAGTCAATTGCCCTGATCTTTCACACAAAGCTCGACTTAGTTTCTGTTTGTGTGTGTGACACTGAGATCGAAGACGCAAAGGAAGTGAAAACATACAGTCTTAGAAAATAAAGTCAAGGCCCACAACAGGATACAAAAAGAGACGTGCAGACAGATGAAAGCATTCAGGCTGTAAGCCTCCCTTTGTTATTTCCGCCATTAGTTACAGGTGTAACCCTTTCCCTCTTTAAAGCAGAGCTAAATCACTTCAGCCTTGAGATCTTTGCTTGGATGAAAAGTAAAAGAAGAGGCACAGTGAGTCCGACACGTGATGTACCACTTCTTTCGGGATAATAGCAAGCTGCAGACTGTTTTACTATGGATTTTTCTAAGCACTAATTTTCTCTCCCTCAAGCCAGATCAAACAGAACTATCTGTGTATATCCTTTACAGGGACCCACACCAAAGAAGCAACACTGGCTCACACAGATTAGTAATCTGTCAGTACTTGGTGGGAACCTGAAGCACTGAAGCTGACCGCATCAAGAATATCCTCTCCCACAGGATTTGATGGCATTCCAGAATCCTGTTTGCTCCTCCTCCCTGCAGTTTCAAAAACAAAATAACTAAATCCATCCATCATGCAGATGGGGCTGCTAATGAGTGTCTTGCAGAGAGGGATATGGGTATATCATAAAAAACATGAACTGGTTCTGGAAGGAAGAGGCTTTCTGATGAGTTGAACAAGTCTGATTTGCAAGATGAACAAGTTTCACAAGTTTGTGAATATTTACGGTGGAACACCTAAGATACCCAAGGCCTGTGTTTTTCTTATTTAAAATGTCAGTAAAGCATTGATAAACATATTTAATATCGTTTCATAAATATTTCACCTGGCACACTTTACTAGTTTGGTTTTGAACCCTCTCTTGCCTTCTGAACTGCATTACCTTTTTGTAGTAAACATTCAAGGTTTGGATAACATTTCTCCGAGATTTTGGCCCCTATTGTCATGATAGCATCAAGCAGTTGAATTTGTTGCAAATCTCCCATTCAAACACATCTCAAATGTGCTCTACAGGACAGAGATCTGGTGACTGTGGAGGTTGATTTGAAGTACATTGTCAGGTTCAAGAAACTAATTTGAGATTATTTTAGCTCAGTGCCATGGTTTGTGACACAGTTGCTGGAAGTAGCCACAGAAGATGGATACATGAAGGTCATAAAGGGATGGATATGGTCAGCAACAACCCTCAGGAAGACTATAGCATTTAACTACCCACCAGCAGGGGCCCACAATTTTCCTAAAAGATTCCCCATATCATTACACCACAACCATGCTTTATTGTTGTTTACTCCAAATTTTGAACCTACCATCTGTAGGCTGCAGCTGTATTTGAAATTCATTGGACCATGTATTGTTTTTTTCAATTGGTGGTCCAATGACCCTGTGAAGGTTGTAGTTCTCAGTTCCCGTTCTTAAGAGACAGGAGTGTTACTTGGTTCTGCTGCTTTAGCCCATCTGCTTCTAGCTTTGATATGATCGTGTAATTAGAGATGGTATTTCATATACCTTTGTTCTAAAGAGTGGTTAATTGAGCTGCTTTTTCCTTTCTGTCATCTCGAGCCACTATGCCCAGTCTCCTCCGACCTCTGACCTCAACAAGACATTTTTGTCCACACAACTGGTGTTTTCTCCTTTTTGGACAATTCTCTGAAAAGATGTGATATCATTGTGTTTTAACACTCCCAGCACACTAGATCAACCGTTCTTAAAATACTGAGAGCAGTCTGTCTGACACTAAGAACTATGCCCTGTTAAATGTCACTTAAAATCCCTTTCTTCCCAACTCTAACGCCCAGTTTGAATGTCAGCAAGTCTTCTTCCTCATGTCTAGATGCCTAAATGCATTATGTTGCTGCTATGTGATTTTCTTATTCATTATTGATTTTAACAAGAACTTAAACCAGTGTACCTTAAAAAGTGTCTGTCAAATGACTTTTATAAAACACAATGTGACAAAAATGCATTTCTTTTGGCCATAAGATAACAATTAGGTCTAAATTTATGATGTAGGAGATCGAACAGCACTTGGTAGCAAAACAACACTATCCAATCAGCCAAAAAGCAGGAAGACTTGCCTAAGAACTCTGGCTGGCACCTTGGTCAGCAAGATTTCTCTGTCTGTGTTCAGTCTCCATGGTACTGTTGTAAGCCTACTGGTTAGAGACGGCCCTAAATACTTCCGTTACTATTCAGATTAAAGATTTACAATAGCGTCAGGGTGTCAGTTTTGCAGCAGACCCAGCGCATTGTCGCTGTGACAGAAGGATTTTAGCTCCCAGCACTGCTGCTTTTTCTACCTGCATTCAGACCCACTGTTATGAAGACTTGATATACAAAAACAGTGCAGTCTTTTATATGTATGTGTAAATGTTGCATGTGTACTATCCTATTATCCAGGGAAAACCATTAGGAGGAAAAAGCAGTGGTGTAGTTGTTTTCAGTCGGTTAGCGCTATGCCTCAAGCTTGGCTAACAACTCTGCTGCTAATCCTCCATCTGCAATTACACAGCACTTCATACATTTTCACTCATTTGGCCAGCTGGGCCACCTATCAACAGTCGGCAATGCAGCTGCTTCTCCACAACAAGACTTTCACCATGTTCCAGGCACCACAAGAGACCAAAAGCTCAGAAAAAGTAATTTAACTTCTCCACTTCAGGTCTTTTCTTTTTCAGTGTACATTTCAATTATACATTGTACTATCTTAAATGTTTAATACTTGTTCTACTTGTTTGACATATGCATTACTGACTTTATAACCACATGCTTATAAACCAACTTTGATATGATTCATAATTGCACAACAGAAAATGTAAGACTATTTTAGGTTTATACTAAATACATTTATTTACATTTACTGCAGCAAATAAAACTACAACTGTTACAGAAAAGCTACGTATCCTGCACAATCCTTCACATGGTAGTAGTGGAATTGCCTCGATGTGTATACATATGTAACTTTGGTTTCCAAACACACAAAATGGCAAAATAGAGTATTGGCAACAGAGCTGTTGTTTGAGGTGTTACAAACTTGCCAAACTACTCAGACAGTCCAGGAGATGGGAGGAGTGTTCTTGGGAGGCTTTGTGCAAGAAACCCCTAAAGTACAAATAAAGTATTTTTCACTGTGTCCAGTGAAAAAAGTTGCTTAATTTGGTTTGGACTTCTGGCAAAGAGAGTACTATAAATCAGAAGGGAATTATGAAAATCTAAATATGGTCTCCTTAATTTGTATGGTACATTTAAAAAAAGATAAGAGCAAGAAATATGTTTTGGTTTCTACAAGATCACTCTACTGTTGCTGTCCACCAGGGGTGGGGGCTTCAGTTTGCACCTTAAGGCCTTTGTACAAAGCTTAACTTACCTCTTCACACCCTTCAGCATAAGCACCTTGGACCTCACAGTCACACGTGCAGCTGTATTCATACTACTTTTGACTCCTCTGAGCAACCGCGTTCCAAACATGGACATACAGCCTTCACTGCGTGCGAAAGTATGTTGGTATGTATACTGTATACTCAGACGAAAAGACGAAGAAAATAACTGATAGGAAATTAAGAGATTTCTCACTACAAAGTCTAAACAGTTTATTGTGCCCTTGAGGAGGCTGGAAGATAAATTATCAAAACAGAAGACCTCCCCAAACCGTATTTCTGAAAACAGGCATTGTTGTTGTTCTATCCCTTCTGCTCACAATCTGACTTATCTGCCATATAATTGGCAGAACACTTTGAATGGGAGGTATGTTGTTGCTGTCAGTGCACACATTCAGGGCAATTATAAAACTTGGCCAGCACGTGGATGTCAGTGGAGAGTCCTACAAGACACTGATGGGCAGAAAAAGCTATGACAAAATTTACACCATGAGAATAGAGGACAGCTGGATATGAACTTGAGCTTTAATGAAGTTGCAAAAACAAAAAAATTGAAACTTGACTTTGACTTGTGATCTGGGACTCCAGTCATTTTGCCAGGATGTAATGTGATCAGTGGTGAAAATAAGCTGATAAGCTTTGATCATTTGAGTAAATGCTTCTTGTCCCATTTTGGTTGCCGTAGTGTGTACAAACGACTAGTTGTAATGGTAATGCTACACAGTACATTTGGGTTCTCTGTAATGGTTTTGGAAGCATGGGCTGGTTAAGAAAGTTAGCAGCAGCTTTCAACCTGTTTATTTTTAAATAAGTATCATCAGGCAAGAATTTGCTGACGGCAAATTATTATTTGTTAAATAATAATTTGTTTTATATCAAAGCACCTTCTAGACACTCAAGGAAACCGTACAAAGACCATAAATTTGAAACAGGAAATATTTCCAAAACAAACAAGGAATCTGCACAATACAGTAAGAATGTGTTTGATTTTTGTAACCAGGCATGTTCAAGGGGATATTAATGGGTCATGAGTGTCATGGTTGCCTGAAGAACCAAAAACCAAGATTAGGACTGGAGGTTCTTAATGAGAACTGATTTAAATTGTAAATTAAATAAAAGATAAAACAAAAAAGGATGGCAGCAACTAGTCAAAATAATCAATATCGCAATATAATTAATACAAAAAAGTTTATTATTAAAAAAATACTCATTTGGGTCAAAATCGATAAACACTGATCCTTTAACATTTGGCCCAAATTGTTGCACCTCTTCCAACTACAGAGCTGCTCCCTCCCCTCAATGAACCCTTAAACAATGACCTGCTGCTGCTAACATGTGGAGTACAACCAGAAGAAAACAAATATTTTCTTTATCAACAAGACAAACACAAAATTATTGTGAGGAGGAATTTTCCCTCTAAGGCTGACGGACAACAAAAGACAAATTCCTTGACGATGCCACATGCGCTTTCACTACAAGCTAGCGCTGCGACACTGACGATCGAGAATAACTTAGCAAGGTCAATAAAGCTCCTGTATTTGCAACAGTGAAGTAGTAAAGGTTTCCGCACAACATAATCTAGCTCATAGGTGTGAGCTCCCAAGTCAAGCCATATGCTTCCCAGGTCTGCAGTTCTGCATCACGCATGTGCTCATTTCCACTGCTGAATGAATCAACGCAGGAAAATGTTAACCAGCTGACAGCTCAGTTGGCTAATAAACAGTGATGCAACAAAGAAAAAAAACAGTGCCTCTTCTCTATTACTTCTCTTTTCAGTTGTAAAAGCATTTTGAGGTTATTGTGGAGACAGACTGAAGCTGACGATGTCAGAGCAGAACAGAGTAGGAACCCGTAGAAACCTACCCTGCTGTTGTCGTTGATCTCTAAAGAAAATATTATGCAACTTTACCAGAAAGTGTCATATTCTGGGTTTTGTTTTGGTTTGTTTTTTAATCAGTTAGGCCTCTCTCCTGCCTCAGTTTTTGGTTTCTGTCTTGTTTGGATTCTTTTATAGCTTGTGTACGGTTGTAGTTTTTCCTGTCATGAGTTTTAGTCTTAGTGGTTTCTATTCTGTAATTTGTCATGGTTCTTATCCTAGTATTAGTTCTAGTTTGCATTATATGCTTGTGTTCTGTTCAGTCCTTCTTAGCTTCACTTCCCTCCCATTGATTAGTTCCACCTGTTTTCTCTAATTGGTTGCTACCTTGTTCACCTGCTCAGTCCCCTATTTATTCCTGCTTCACTCCTTTGTTCAGTGCCAGGTTGTCTTGTTGAGTATGGGTGAGTCTCCTCCTGCAAGTTTCTGTTTATTGGTTTGCTTTTGGATTTTTGACCCCTTGTCTCCATAGATCTGAGCCATCCTGTTCCTGTCTGTTCCTGCCCCGCCTGCCTAACTGGACTGTTTGTTTCTCTGCCTGTTTGGTGCAACAGGCTTTTTGGATTTTGTCTCTGTTTTTGATTTCTGTTATTAAAGATCCTTCTTTTTAAAGAAACCTCTGCTGGTCTGGCTGAATTCTGGGTCCGCTTCCTCTGATCATTACAGAAAGACAGAAATTGTACATAGCTGCTGAATATATTTGCATGGATCCGACACTTGTTAACAATGTTAAAAATATGTTTTGCAAACGCCAGTACCATGTTTGTTTTGAAATACAGTTTGTTTAAGTATAGACTGGTTTATTTGTCACACAATTTTATCAGCAGCACATTGACAGGTAAATGGAAGCACACAGTTGCCAACTAAAGACTTTGTCATAAACATAAAAAATATTGTATGACTGGAGCAAAGGTACATACTTCCATAAAGGATAATAACACTTATACTAAGTGTTATCTTCTCTACAGTTTTGCCAGACATGGTGGTGACACTTAAATTATAAATGTCTCTAAACAAGGGCTGAATTGTCCACTGCTTGTTGATTATGCCCAAATTAAGAAAGTCTATTATATATTTGTGTTTTTGTTCATAACCAGAAATAACCCTGTGCCTCCTACAAATGGAGGCTTGAAAATGGCTTAGCGTATTATATATTTTTCTTAGCATTGGTATCAACGTGGACATTTTACTATTGTGGCAACAGAAGATCTGAACCTGACCTAGAAAACCAAGACCTACTTCGACTTTGGAGCATTGATTACTTGATAGACAGGTGAGTTTATGTGCAGATAAGAGACAGCTGGGTAGCAGAGGAAGCTGAAACACTAAGAGAAGGTGGTGGTAAATCAAGGAACACAAAAAATAATTTCATATTTAAACAGAAATTTAAACCTAGGAATGCACATAAATACTAAATACTAGGCTATGACAGTAACAACCTGTTTGTGTTTGTTTTCACATCAGACTATCTTGATACGTGTAGAAATGTCATAATAAAACATTTACTGTCTGACAATAAATGTTCCTATTTCAGGTAGTTGGGATTGCCTTTAAACTATGTGTGAAAGCCCAGATGATGACATTATGGCTTTCCTGATAGAACGATAAACAATATTTAAGTTAAAGGGATGCAAACTTGCAGATGTGTTGTGAGGCAACACCTCGAACACACTGCTCCCTTGTCATGGGGAAATCAAAAGAAATGAACCAAGGTACCAGAAATAAGCATTTAGACCTCAACAAGTCTGGTTTATCTTTGGCTACAATCTCCAGGTGCCTGAATGTAGCACTGTTCAAACAGTTGTATTCAAATCATCATGCATCCATCATCTGGCCATAATAAATAATGAGGAGACAGGTCCTGTGTCCCAAAGATGAGCATTTTTGGTGAAAAATGTATGTCATCCTGGATTAAAAAAAAATAAATAAGGGGATGGCGGCATTATGCGGGGGTGTTTTGCTGCAGGAAGGAATAGTGAACTTCCCAAAATACATGGCAACATAAGTAAAGAACATTATGTGGAAATATTGAAGCAGAATCTCAAGACAACAACCCCTTTACTGGCAACAGTGACCCATTGGACCATATTTTTGACTTCAGTCATGTAGTGTCTTAACCTGACCCTAGCCAGATTGATATCGCTCCGCCTAGCTTCACTCACATACATCTGGGACCTCTCCCATAGAGAGTGATTTCTCCAACCAATTTTATTGTCCAGCCAATCAGGACGCAGGGGTGGAGTTTCATAGATGTGACGTAGTGGAGAAGCGACCGTGAGACTGTTTTGATTCAGACAATGGCGGCTCGCATCGAGGAAGCAAGCGTTAACATTGATGCTGCTATTTCTTCCGTGTTGTCCAATCTACCTAATACTGTTTCATTAAAAGAACATCAGAGAACGGCTCTGAAGGCTTTTGTTGGTGGAAACGATATTTTCGCCCTTCTCCCGACCGGATTTGGCAAGTTTTGTTTTCCGGGGCGCGCCCGTGGCGGACGCGCCCGTGGCCGACGCGCCCGACGCGCCCGTGGCGGAGTGGTTAGCGCAAACCATATTAGGAGGCCTTTAGTCCTCGACGCGGTCGGCCCGGGATCGACTCCGACCCGTGGTGCTTTGCCGCCTGTCTTCCCCCCTCTTCCTGTCAGCTCACTGTCAATGAAACGCGTGCCACTAGAGCCGCAAACACATAAAAAAAAAAGGTTTGTTTTTTCCTGCGTCGCTCTCACAGCGTCACGGGTTAGCTTCGGTGTGAGTGGTTGAAATAGCACGTCGATAAAGATGACAGACAAGTGGCTTATCCAATCATATGCAAGGATTTTTGATAAGACCCAGCCTTCAAAAAAGGCCATTCCTATGGATCAGTCCCAGATGGATGTGAGTGGAGCTAGGCGGAGCGAAATACATCTGGCTAGGGTCAGGTTAGTAGTGCCTACCGTAGGCTTCTATTTTAAAACATTTAGTTTCGAGATGGTCATCTAGGCCCTCCTCCTCTGAATGGCATCTCTTTTGACCAACTGTGTTGATCCACAGTTTCTCCAGAGCTAATGTTATTCACCATAGCCCATTTCTCAAACCCTCCCTCCATTGCGACATGTGGAGATTGTAGCCAGTGAAACTACCGTCAGGTGGATGTATCGCTTGTGGGGCAGGACACTTGTACTCCATAGCAACAGCATGCATAAAGCTCATCTGGGTGCGTCCTTGTGTGTAAAAGTCAGCTTTTGGTGTTAGACGCACATCTTCACCAGGAAATATGTGTAAAGCTTCTGGGAAGACCCAACTATCAACAGAAGAAGCGGTGGAGTTTGTCACAGGAGTGACCATGTTTTTTACTGATTACTTATCAGAAAAGTTTTATAGAGTGCCTAGACATACCTACAGAAAAACAGGTCTAGAATAGTAATTTTTTTTATTATATTACATTCAAATTTGAACCTTTCACACAAAAGACTTGTCTCTTTTGGCTTCCTTATTTTTCAGCCAGAACCTCTTTGCATCAGCCTGCAGCTGCATGTTGAAGAAAGAAACAAGAAAACAAGAGCCAAAACATTTGTGCAATAACTAAAGACTGGTTACCAGAACACCATACTGGACTTCGTAGTTTAAGAAATTTAAAGTGCTACCTTTACAGAGACACCAAGGTTTTGCCTCTACTCCAAGGGGTTTAAGAGCAGCATCTAATTTAATTTGGGTAAATATATATATATATATATATATATATATATATATATATATATATATATATATATATATATATATATATATATATATATATATATTTTTTTTTTTTTTTTTTTTTTTTAGAAGTTTTTGGAATTTTGGGGGCACCACTTAAGGGGTTTAAAGTTTGGACACAAGTGACTCTTCCTCCCATAGAAACTTTACAGCAAAACTGAGCAGGCGGCCCACAAACTTGACTAAGATACACAATTATTTCTGAAGGAATAGGCCATTGTCCCAGCAAACTACTCCAAATAACTTGTGGAAGGATGCACAAAAAATTTCACCCCAGTCAATACGGTTCAACAAGTAAGTCTACTAAGCAAATAAATCCTAAAAATTAAAACATGAAAAGTTTAGTTAGAAATGGAGCTGGGAGATGGTGAGGGGAGATTATGTCTTTTAATATAGTTTTTGGAAATATCTGGTTTCAGTTGAATATGTGATCCATACATGGATCTCAAAAACGATAAGTTCTAAGAATTTCACACATCAACTACATGGGATTACAATTTTTGCAACTCTTTGAAAGATTATCTAAAGAAAGCATACGCTGTTTTCACAGAGGCCTAATCAACCCACACAATCAACTGTCCTGTCGCTGCCTTTCTTGATTAGCGAGAAACCCCCCAATTAGTTTATCCTGGGGACTTAATTTGAACCTAATTAGCATTTTCATGTTCATTTTTTATCTGCCCAGCAGCTAATGCCAGGACGATAAGATCGTGGACTGCTGCCTACTCGTCTGCCAGTGTTTACAGATGTGAGTGCATGGCAGGCGCCTTTCCTGGACGCACCCACAGGACTCAGCCGAAGGCTGGAAGAGCAGGCCTGATGGATATCATACTGCTTATCCTCACTGTGGCTGTGTAGTCTATGCGACCCAGTTAGAGGGACCCAAACTGTTGGATTTTAAAGAAAACCCAAACAAATTCAGTCAGATTTGATGTGTGCATTTGGTTTAATTTACCCACACTGTGGAGAGCCTCTAGCCTGGGAACAGCAATCTGGAATTTGCACACAAGACTAATAATTGCGATTACACATTTTGCATTTTTGTATACCATCACTGCATGCATACTGGTATAGATGCAATACATGCATGGAGGATCATTTGAGATACCCTGCTCTTCATACTATACGTCTTTAAAAGAAGCGGAAAAAGTCTTAAAATGAATGATTTTTTTTTTTCTGTAGCACCACCTCTTAATTATTTTTTTTATCTAACCCTAAATTTAAACTCCTATTGTTTTGTCATTAAAAAAATGCAACATTCTGGGTGGACACAACAGATGTTGCACAGATGATTCACCCTTCTGAGCAAAGTTGTTTGAAAAGCTTTAGTCCTGACAGCGGACTAAGCTGAAACAATTCTTCATCCTACAAATGATGTCACTAAAACTGCAATAGCATGCCTTTTTTAGGATCAGAAACAGTTTATTTAGATACAACTCAATTTCTGTCAAATAATGCAGTAAATTATCTTATTCAGCTTGTCTAGAACTCAGTAACCTTTTGAAATGATTGCATTGTTGCCAGCTTTGTTTGAATTTAGACCTTGAATTAGACCACTGCTTCCAGCTGAAGGGTATAATACATCTAGTGTATTTTGGAACTGTCTGAAATTTATAAAGCATAAGTTTCGGAAAAATAATAGTAGCTATTTTTCTTAACAGGTATCCATTTAGAAGTGACAAATGCTCCATCTTTTGTGTTCTGTTTGTGTGAACTTTGGTTCATCATCATCTGGGCGCTTGGCGATGTATTCTCAGATGCTACAAAAGGAGAAATATCATGGGGACCGGGATCATGGGGAATGTGTGGCACAGAGTCGCTCTCATGCCATCAGTGAAAGGAATGACAGAAATAGTGGAGCTTCTCCATCCACACGTCACAACAAATTTATAACCGACACACAGACCACCTCCGCCTGATACTGTGCCTATTTTTATGTTTTAGTTTGAGAATATATACTATCAAGACTCTCCCCACCTTCACTTTGTTTGCAGTTTTCCTCTATTTTAAATTTCCCTACAGTGGCTACATTGCCAAACAACAACAGCAACTTAACAAACGTACTGAAATCATTAGGGCAGTGGTGCTCAACAACGTTAGAAACTGAGCAAATGGAGCATAAATGGGCCTTAATACTGAACCGGAGAAGAAAACTATCAGAGTCAGCAACACAAAGCAACAGCAAAGAAGAAGCCCAGCTCCAGAGGGTTGTTCCTGTTATCCATTACATTTTAAACAGTAACCCTGTTAGACAGTGCTGCGATTTTCTTGTCTTCTTTCTTCTTCCAAGCTTTTCCCTAAATTACGTCACATAAAAGTGATCCGAATGATCTGGAGAAACCCTTGCATTTAAATTTCAGAGACACAATAAATGAACTTCTGAAAAAGTCAACCTTTTAATCTGCTGAAAATACTGTTAATGCTTAATTTCGGTTCCCTTATTAATTTCCTGTTCAATAGTACTATTTTCATGTGTGTTTATGTTTTGTTACATGATCACTAAAACATTTTTGGGGCAGATAACTAATGGGCTAAGCATTGATTCTGTAAGTGTACAGTTCCAATATAAACATTAATTTTGTAACATAAAAATGTAATTTCTTTCTAAAACCTATGCTGCTATATTTTAGGAAAATAAGTCACTTGTGCAGATTGAGTATTAACAGGTTGAAGACCGATAAAGAATATTTTATTATCCTGTTTGGAAGTCTTTATAGTTATCTTCAGGTCCTGTTTTATTTCAATAACTAGGGGCAAACTTATTTTTTTAAATAACTCTTTAGGATAAACATATTTTTCCTCTTCTTCTAGGTAATAAAAAAAAGTTCTTGTTTGCTTTGGCTATAACTATGGTGTGACACAGCCACTGGCCACTGAGCTGGACAAGGAGCCATCTTTATCCTGCCACCACACACAGAGAGGAGCAGTTCTTTTGTTAGAGAAATGCAGCAAAGGGATGCCTTGGGGTTATCAAATCTTCATACTTACCATTGCATGTATTCTAACAGGCAAACCATAAAAATGTTCTATCAGTGTTTACCATCACAAACCTGAATGTGCTAAATGTGCTAAATGCTACTGTGGGCTGGAACTATTGACTTTGCTCAGATGAGACCAAGATTGTGCTTTTCTGCTTCATACGTTCCAGGTAGGTCTGGTGAGGAACAAAGCATGATTGTGCAGAGATGCGCCTCATGCCTGCTTTATCCAGTGAAGGATCTGTGATGCTGTGGACCTTTTTATTTTCCAAAGGCCCTGAGATCATGCATGGCATCATTAACTTTTTGAAATATCAAGACATTTAAGATCTGGTGGCTTCTGCAAGAAAACTTCAAATCAGTCTTTCAAAGTGATGATAATCATCTAAAACATGCAGCCAAAACAACACGATAATAGTTCTAAAGACACTAAGTCAAACTTCTTATGGTCATATCAGTTCCTAAATCTAAAATACACAGAAAACCTGTAATGTGAGATAAAGAAAAGAGTGAAAAAGAAAGCAGCCACAACTATAGATGATCTATACTATAGATGATTGTGCAACAAGGAATGGTCCTAATTCGGTGTTATTGGTAAGAAAAGTCTGACTGCAGACGCAGGTTGTCTGAACGCCACGCCCAATTGTAGAGGGGAAATATGGTAAATGGCTTGTACTTGTATAGCCCTTTATCACGTCCTGAGGACCCCAAAGAGCTTCACAGTACATTCATTCACACCCTGACGGTGGTGAGCTACATTGTAGCCACAGCTGCCCTGGGGCAGACTGACAGAAGCAAGCTTGCCATACAACTGGCCCCATCGGACCCTCTGATCACAGCCAGCAGGCAAAGAAGGTGAAGTGAAGACAGTCGGGGTGGGGATTTAAACTGGCAACCCGCCAGTTACAGGATGAGCTACCTAGCTCCAATAACAGAAAATAAATAACAAAGTAAACAAAGGAGATCCCTGGAAATCCCTACGGTTGTAACAAAGTGCAAAGCACTGTTTCTGCACCTCCAGGTCAGTTTGCCAGCAGAAACAACCACATTTCTCAGAGAGAGGAGAAATGTTGGGAAAAAGTGGAACTGAAATGGGTGATTAGCATGGAATCCAAAGTATATTTAGCATCTTGTACTCTGGATCTTTTTTCAAATGTAAACTTGGCACAGTTTTAGTCTAAGAATATTTAACTTTGCGATTCATAGGAATCCTGCCTGCATTCTTACAAAGATCGACAAACAAGCTAAGCATGGGTACTCAAACTTGAACTTACACTCAGATTTTAAATAGACGTATTAACTGACAAATGCAATTAAACAGTTAACATAAAACATGATGATTTTGGAAAATTGATGGTTGTTTTACACCTATTATCACATCAAGTAGTAAAACCATATGTTCACCCTCAATCGGTGACAGCAAATGGAAGACCCCTACAATAACATCTGCATCCACACACAAAGACATACCTATCTACTGCCATGGCAAAGGTCAAAGGTTAGTAGGAAGGCTTCTGACGTGTTGTGTGTTTTCTCACCCTGAGGCTGTTTTTGGTGGTCGCCTCCGAGTAATCACTGATTTAGATGTGATTACGGCTCAGATGTCCTGAGCCAACCCTGCCTGCTTTGGTCATTCACACGCCAAGCTGCAGCCAGAAAAACAAACAGCAGAGAGTCACACTGACAGGGCAGTGGCCTCTGAGGAACTGAAGCCACATTAAAAATCTAAACTATTACACACAGCAGTGACGCAAGTCTGTTTATTCTAGTTTTGTGTAACGCGGGGATTTAGCTCGGCATTCTCTGCCTTTTACAGTTTTATTGAAGAAGCTTAATTAAGTGGCGACTTGTAATGACTTGTATTCGTTATAAAAGCCGATATGTTATTTGTTTTGCTTTTCTCGTTGCTTACTGCAGAGGTTCAACAAGTTGAAATCTGCACGTGGCAGTTGTTTTGTCTCGAACCATGAGCCGCTTTGAGCTCAGACCAGGAGGAAGGCCAACAGCCAGCACAGGTTTACTCCAATGTTTCCAGCAAGATGGATGGAAGAAGGCCGGCTTCTACAAAAAAAAAAAAAAACATGTCTATTTCTGTCATCCATTGTTTGCCATTCAGTCATCACTGTGTATGTAGTATGTCAACGCTCAGTGTCCTGTGCGAGCTACGCTTTTGCTCCAAAAGAAAAATGAACATATGTTTCCTCCCTCTCAGCGTGTGTCTACCCATTGAGTGAAAGGCCTTTGCACTGTCTAATGTTTTTATAAAACACCCAGCACATGTAGCAGGAGGGAACGGTGGCGCATTTCCAAACAGGAATAAATGTTTGGAGGCACAATGTTAAAGCTTCTTGAGAGCCTGCGGTGATTTGACACAGCTATTTCTATGGTGCTTTACAAAAATATTTAGTGCCTTTTAACTTGGTCATATTTAGTAAAAATATAACCTCAAACCTCAAACCTCAACGTATTTTATTGGGATTTTATATGATAGACCAGCATGAAGTAATGCATAATTGTGATTTTTTTACTATTATTTTTTAGAAAGTAGATCTGGAAAGAGTGCCATGCATTTATATTATGTGCCCGCACCGTACCGACATGGGCTGAAATGCCACTCGGAGAGAAAGAAGTCATTCAAAAATCAACAGAAAAAGCCAGATTATGGTTTGCAAAAATGCACCCAGGGAAAAACGTCTTAATTTTTGGGCACATCCTGTGATTTGTCACAGCTAAGACTGAAGTGTTTGTTTGTTTATTTATTATTTATTTGTTTATGCCCCAAACAAACTTTGTTGCATCAAAGGAAAAACAGAGGTGTATTGCAAGCCTGAGAATACCAATTTATAAGTACATGGGTGGTAGTATCATGCTGTGGGGGTGTCTTGCTACAAGGGTGACTTGTGCACTTACTGAAACAGATGGCGTCATGCAGAAAAAAATTATATATATTGTAATACTGAAACAACAATTTAGGACAATTGAGCGCTCCAACTCGACAGTGACACCAGGCATGCCATCAAATTTGATAGACAGTGGCATAGCGATGGAACAAAATCCATATTCTGAAGTGGCGAACACAATGCTCTGATCCCATATAGTATTGGTGAGGAGCACTGTAAAGATGTGTCGACGCCAATGTGGCCTCACTAGTTATAACAATTCTGTGAAGGTTTTCCGCTGTGCCGTTCTTTCTGTTTTTAGATGATAGATCCAAATGTGCTCCATTGGACGCTCAAAGCTTGAAATATTTCTACTCAACCTAGCACTGCTTTCCATAAATTGACCTTGTATGGGTTGATGAAGACCAAGGTACACAGCGTCTGATGTGTGTAATCCCAGTAAAATGTGTGTGGCTGTGACATAGCAAAATAAAAAATTTATATATCAAGTTAATGAATACTTCAATAAGGCAGTTGGTTGCATACATCCTCCTACCCCCCCCCCCCCCCCCCCCCAGCATCATGACAAGCAAAATGGTGCTTTGGATGCTGTAATTATGCTAAATATATTTGCTTTACCAAGGGAGGCTATATAGGTATAAAGGGCCAGACTATATAACCTTCTGCTTCCCATGGAGTGAGCAAGATGAAAATATTGCAGAGATACATCTGCCTTTTTCTGGGTTTGTCTGAGTCTCATAATCAGCATGCATTGGTCAGATGATGCCACGCCCTGTCTAGCTCTATTTCACATTCTTTTATCCACAGATAAACATCTGACAGAATCTGCAGCTGGAGTTCATTTCAGAATTGACTTTAGAAAACAAATAACATTGAAAAAAAGATTCATGCAACAGAGATTTGCAGCTACACCTCAGATGGTTGTCATGCAGCAGATCCAGTCATTACGGGTTTACAAGTATTCACCTGCACTTAGCCACCCCTGTGAGAAGAACTAGTCAATCAGTGACATGTGATACCTCCGGCCACCTGTCCAACAAGGTGTCTGCCGATGCGTGTAAGCACCTACTAGCAGCACATGTGGACAAAGATAAACCCACCTATTCATCACAGGACTCATCAGTCGCCACACCTTAGGCACAACGCCGACCTGTTTTAAGTACAACCCGAGCTTCTCCGGCAGGCCTCTTCTTTGAGATCTACCGAAACTAAAAGCAAGCCTGTCAATCAATTAACCGTCAAAACCTCTTTAAAAACAACTTTTTCTACAAGACTGTAACTACCTGTTGCCAAAGGTTGAGAAAGGAGAATCCACAACTACACCAGAAAACAATCTGATCAAATCTTAACATGAAATCTATAAATGATGAAATACATTTTTTTTCCACCAGTACTTTACTACATCTACATCTATTCATTTTACAATTCACCTGCGTAAACTCACCATTGTATTTTGCAATTAGGCAGGTCCATGTCAGCCGTCCCACCTAACCTCACACGCAGCGATTTTTAAATTAACCTTTTTAACCGTGTGTTACGCCTCCAGGCTTTTAGTCCAACTGTGTTTCCACAGAACTCGGGAAGATCATAGATCTTCTTGTGGACATATCTTTGTCCCAGTTCCAAAAAAATTGCCGATTGGTTAATGAAAACAATACTCTTTATTCCAGACAAAAAAACAACATAATAAAACAACCCACACAGTGCTCTGTGTGGGACTGGTGAATGAAAAACTCAACTGGCAAATGAACACATGAACCAGAAACATTAATATAATAACAACAACAAACTAGAAAAAAAACAGAATTCAATAATCCAGGAACAGTCACATAACTCGGGTTCCAATCGATACTTAAATAAATCTTTATTTTTGCTGGATTCAAAAGTGTATCTTTTCATGACCACAGGGTCAATGATCTGGGGTTTATTCACCTTTATTGACTGTTATGCGCTACTATCTGGGGCAGTATTCGAAAAATATGCAGCACCTTACAAAACCCTCCGTGACTCTTGAACTTTTTCACATTTTATCAGGTTGCCGCCATAAACTTATGTAATTAGCCAAACACAAAGTAGTGTAAAACCGCAAAGTGGTATGAAAATGATACACGGCATCTCTTGTTTTAACAAAGCTTAATAATGGCACATTAGGATTACGTGCATACATTCAGCTCCCTTTACTATGATGCTCCTGAATAAAACAGATTTCCTCCAGAATAAATCTTGATGTTAAATATGAACAATATTGTATCATAATCTCAGGATAAATCAAGATGTTCTGTAAAGGCCTCAGACATTTCTAAGAGACCATGAGTGAACAAACATCACCACAGGGAACAAGGAACACATCAGATGGCTCAGAGATGAGGTTGTGATGTTTATAGCGTAGTTAGGTTATGAAACAATGTTCTAGCTTTGAGCACCTCAACTGTTTGATCTATCATCCAAAATGGGAAAGACAATGGCATGACTACCAAGATGTGGTGTCGACCACATATAACAAGCTGACCAAGGAGAGCTTCAAACAGAGACGCAACAAAGATGGCCATGGTAACTCATACATACGGCCAGAGCTACACTAGAATGGTTTAGATCCAATCTGACTCACCTTGAGCTGTTTTGCAAAGAAGAATGAACGAAAACTTCAGCCTGAAGATGTGCAAAGATGGTGGAGATTGTAAATTACACCAGGATGTTACTCTGTGAAGCACTGACCCGAGTGGGCAAAATAAATCTGTGTACTTTTCATAACTTTATTTGTAAAAAAAAAAAAAAAAACACGTTCTCGTGACAGAATCTTTATTAAAAACATTCTACCTGATGTGTAAACAGTGTTGTACAAATCAAATCGTCTTGCCATCCTTTTTTTTTTTAATTTCCACTACTTTTTGATGATCTGTTGCAATAAATCCCAATACAACACGTCAAAGTTCGGGGTTGTAATATGATAATATAAAAAATAAAAAATGGCCCCACAAATTTGAATACTTCTCAAAGCATATTTATACGAGAGGGTTCGGTCACTTTGGATGCCATGTATCCCAAAGTCAGTCTAAATAGGCTTAAAATACACACACATACACATACAATGTAAAAAATAAATAAATAGCCCGCCTTTCATTGAGCATGAAGATACACCAATTATCATAATGTCATCAGTCTAGCTCCCATCAAGAGCTCAAAGCAAAGTTCGAGCAAGTCTGCAAGGACTTAAGCCCAGCCTTTAGCTCAGCCAGGGTTTTCCCACATGTAATCGAGGTCGAGCAGTAAATTTGTCTAACACGGCCTTTCCTGTCTCCATCTCTCCATCCACATATGCCAACTACAACTACAATGCTCCCTATTTATAGTGTTTTAACTCAGATATTAACTCTCTCCCCCAGTTTTTCCTGCCACTTCCCCTGAGAGAGGAAGTGTGTGTGTATTTTTGCATGGAATACAGACCTAGAGGAGCAATGGACAAGAAAAAAAAAAGTTTATAGCAACATCATACTGTGTTTCCAGTACTTTTTTTTCCAATACAGAGGGAAGGCCTGTCTGTCAGTTAGGAAAGAAAAGACACCTTTCAAAGTGGGATCCCAATTTGAACCAATGTTCAGGGCCTTTTAAATGAGATTTCATGCTTAACATGTTTGGGAATGTTGTGTAAGCCAAAAGCCGAGTGCTGAGAAGCCTTCCTCCAAGGCCAGCGCTGGAGGAAAAGCTGCAAGTGGTCGTAACATCCTGTTTTGAGCACAAACACAGTTCGGCAAGCCTGTGCTTTTATCCAGTGTTGTAAAAACAATCAGTCCTCTCACTGTGTTTCAGCCTGCATCCCTGGTGTCCAATAATGATGATGATAGAACCCTACCCCCCCCCCCCCCCACACACACACACACACACACACACACCACCCACAGCGGCGTGGACACAGACATGAGTACGTGTTGTAGAGGCGGCAGCAGCAGGTGCTGTAAGTGTGTCTGGCCTGACATCAGACATGATAGGAAATCCCAGAGAGGAAAAACCTTGCCTTGCTGACGTGTCTCCCTGTCTGCCTGCTTTAGAAGTCCTGAGGTATTTTCTCCTGATGTCACCTCCTCTGGTCACTGCTGGGTTGCAGGCCAGGAATATTCCAAAGTCTGAACTTCCTGGCTTTTTATTTTGGGGTCATGGGCAACCTTATAGGAAAGTACCGATTGTAATCACACCCAGGCGTGCGAAGAGAACGGTAGCTCTGAACAAAAGTGTTGACTCCTGACTCATCAAAAGTCCAACAAACACGGCATGCTCACAAACGGTTTCATGATCACTTGCATGTCCATATGCCTACAATCCATTACCCAACAACTGAAAAACTTTTCTTTATCTCGTTTTTTCTCACACCTCCAACAAGGCGATGATCTGTGGATGGACAGAGCTGCAGTATTAGATAAATTCACGCTGAAACGCACACGGCACGGTAGAGTCGTGAAAGGTTGGATTTAGGCCATGTGTACAGGAGGATGTGGAGCGTAACGTTTCCTGCTACAAACAGCTTTTGCATGTAGGCAAAAAAAAGAAAATGTTTTAATCTGACCAGAGCACCTTCTTTTACATATTATTTGCGTACCATACACGGTTTACTGGAGTTTTAAACACTTCTTAGGACTGTCTTCTTCTTGCTGCTCTTTCATAAAAAGGTCAGATTTGTGAAATGCAATTGTCCTGTTGACAGATTCCCCACCTGAGCTATGGATCTTCTGCAGCTACTCCAGAGTTACTATGGACCTCTTGGCTGCTTCTTTGATGATCGTTCTCCTTGCCTGGAGTGTCGGTGCGGGTAGACGGTAGATTCACTACATACTTTTTCCATTTTTTTATTGTTTTTTGGTAGAGGATATTGTTTTTTTTCCACCTAACCCTGGTTAAACGTATTCACAAATCCGATCTCTGACCTGTCTGGTGTTTTCCTTGGTCTTCATGAGGCTCTTTGGTCACGAATGTTTTCTCAGAACAAACCTCTGGGACATTCACAGAACAGCTGTATTTACAGCGATTAAATTAGACACTGTTTTAGTTCACTTCTAAAGGAAATACATTTTATTTAGGGGGATCGGAGTAAAGGGTGCTAATAAGCATGCTGGACTTTTTCTAGTATTTTATTTTTAAAGCGCTGTGTTGGTCTAACATAACTTTACAGTAAAATAAATGTAAATATGTGGACGCCATGTATGAGGTGTAAATGAAACTTCACAAGTAAAAAAATTTAAAAAATCAGAAAATGCTGCAGACTTTAAAAAGTGAACCTTTAAAAAAATAGTTCAGAAACGTGACACAGGAAGTGACTGTGGGGGAGTGGGTGTCGCTTCCGAGGAGCACCTGGAAACTTTGCTCATTTCAACTTTTGATCTGTCTTGTGCAGAAATGAAAGAAAGACAAAAAAATAAACCAGATGTATGAGTGCCGGTTGTGAATTTATTTCCATTCATTCAAGAAAGCCCTTGAAATCTTGATCCTTCGCAAACATTAAAAAACCCAAAACGTAGAAAAATACACACTGCTGTTTGAACCCAAAAAAAGATTCAGTGTTTAATTCAAATATACAATTTGCATAATAAACGTCAGAGACAGTGGCTTTAAGGTAAGGCATTTCTCCTTGAAGAGAACTACAAGAACAAGCATTCAAAAGAAGGCACTTTTTGATTTTTTTTTTTCAACTCTTCATAAAGCTTATGGAGCCTACATTCAAACATGAAAGATTTATGCGTGCTCAAAAGATGAAGGACAAAGACAAGACTAATGCCTGAAAGGAGACTTCCTCCTCCTCTCTGTTTCACGCCAACATCTCAGATTACTCTGAAAATAGCAAATCTGAGCTCATTACAGGTGAGCCCAGGTATTACTACAGTACTAAAAAAAACTAAAGTGAACTGACTTTGGAAACAATATCAGGTTGGAAAGAATGCGAGGGTGAGAAGACACTTTTTAAGACAATATCCCCCAACTTTCCACTTCTGAAGTAAGTCACATTACCATCTAATAAAAAAAAAAAATCAAAGGGTGCTGCTTTTTTTGGTCAAAGCAAAAAGAATATTCAAGGCATATGTGAAATTCAGAAGCCAACCTTTAGCGACATACTTAATCTTTCATTATTGATCACTTTCTAAGTCCTTTCAACATTTTATCCCTTTCATACCATCTCATCAGTCACCTTTCAATATTCAATGTGACTTTCTACAGTAAATGTTCAGTTTCTTTCAATCTGCTCAAGATCCAGCTCTCCGCCGAGCTGGAAAATGTCCCGCTGTTTCCCACAATCACCCTTCCAGAGGGCGCTTTTACTGTCCACAAAGCAGCACGTGGGGGAACTGGGCCGTGAGTCCACGCTGCAAGCAGAATCGCTGTCCAGCTCCCCGTAGGATGAGTCCTCTTCCTCGTCATCTGCCATCGTGTCCGCCCGCGACTCCAGCCCCAGCTCGGACACGGCGGCGAAGTCCGCCTCCGACTGGCAGGCGGACTCAAACGAAGGCGCGGTCAGGCTGGACTTGAAGCTGTCGCAGGAGGAGAATCCAGGCCAGCTTAAGCTTTGAAACGTTTGAAGTTTCTGGAATGGAAGAAAGAATGGAGAAAAATCGTGAGTTAAAGAGCTCTGGTAGTTTAAATGTAAAAGTTTTTCCCAGAAGGTTTGGGGGCAGATTGGGTTTCTGATCGGGCAGCCAAAAGCTAGCTTTGCCTTTCATCACCAGCATGTGTACATGTAAACAAAAGTACACACAGAAGCCACTCAGGAGCATACACACGACTCTAACCCATCCGGGTTGGTAGTGGAAATAAACAACAACACTGGGACGAGCTGCGAACCACAGAGAGTATCTTTTGTCCAAGTGCGGTCTGGGCTTATTCGTGGCTAGAGACTTACCAAGTACAGAAAAGTCTTCTTATTTAAGTCTCAGAGCATTTCAGGGAGTTTCAGAAAAAACATATAGGAACAAAACGCTGTTTTGCTTCCAAAAGTTGATGTTAAAGACACTCAAAGTTGTGTGCTTCCTCCCTGCAGCAAACACAGGCTGTGCTGCGGTGCAGAGTAAGGGTTAATGATCTCTGGAGTGCCCTCAGGCAGCAGATGTTTGAGGCATGGAGGTGAATAGGGTTGAGGTTTGTTCCACAAAGCCTAATCCTGCATAATAAACACCTGTAACGTCGTCTAACACGCGTTGAGAAGTGGATTTTGCCGGTTTGTGCTGGAAGTCTTTGTTTTTGGTAATGTAGCTGGATGTAAAAAACAAATGTAAAGCAGGACTTTGCTGTCTGGGTTAAAGTTGTGCCTCCTTTTGCTGGATTAGCATGCTTCGTCTGCAAACACTTGAGGTGGTCATGTTAAAGTGGGAGGCATTTTCGCTGTAGTTACACCAGTGGAGTGGAAAAGGGGATTTCTAAGATCTGGAGCTCTACTTTCAGCCCCCCAGTATTACCCCACTACTAATTATCGCAGCAGAGGAAGAGACGAAGGGCAAAGAAAAGGAGAAACGAGGGGGAGCGGCTTCTGCACAATATGCTTCCTATAAAATCTACTGAGGCAGACTGTGCTTTGAGTGGGTGTGGTGGTGGGATGGAGAAGCAGAGTTAAATTACCTCCATGTACCAAGCTTTAAGATCCTATAGCTCCTATACATGTTTTAACCAGACGATTAAGTACAGTGCTGTGGAAAGGCAATTTTCCCTTTAACAGACTTGTTGTCTTTTTGGATCAAACTTATTAGTTCGGATTACCAAATAGATATTCTTATCTGACACAGAATAACCATAGTAAATGTAAAAAGCTGTTATATATAATCCACCCTGGTCCTATGTGAGAGTGGCAGTGTTAACTTGGCCTGAGTCTTTTACATCGCTGTGGATGGATTTAAAGGGCACATATACAAAAGCCACTTGTTTAGCCCTTAAATACGTTTTGTTGTGTACCTGGAGTCTCTAGGAATGCAGAAAAACTGGATGTGGTCTGTCAAGATGCTGCATAGATATCTTTATATTCTTTCTGGGTCATATTTTTCAAGCCATCCAGTTTTCTCTGTTTTCTATTAATTTTTTTTTAACCATTACGTCACATTATTTGTTGCTGAACTGCTAAACAAGGCCGCGGACATCCAGCTTACCAAACAAATCCGGCATTTTTATTTCTCTGAGCAATTTTGTAGTACAAGCTGAAGGATGCCAAAGCTACAAGTGGATGAGTAAAAAAAAAACACACTGGAAAGACATCACATGTGCACAAGACGTCCTCAAAGCACTGAAACCTATGAAAGATGCCAACACTGCCCCTCATTGCACCACTTCCTACCAAGCTAGTCATGGGCACAGAACAGGGTCCTGATGATTTAGATATAGTGAAGGACATAAAGGAAGCAGTAGCTCAAGATTTAAATAAAACATATGACAAGGAGACCCTGTACATGGCATCAGCTGTTGACCCTGAGTTCAAGAATCTACCCTTCCTCTCTGAAACAGGAGCTGCTGACATCTACAGAAGACTGACTAAAACTGTGGTGGCTGAGACACAAAAGCAAAATAGAGAAAGATTGATGCATACATTTTGTTTATATCTTACAATTATCAATGATTAATCCCAGCTTGGTTTGGATTTTTATAAGCATTTTGAAGATTACCCTCACATAGATAATGTAGCAAAGGGTTTCCTCTGCATCCCTGTAACAAGTGTGTCTGCAGAGAGAGTTTTCTCCACAGTAGGAGACATTGTGTTCCCTCAAAGAATTGTCCTAAAAGCTGAACACATGGACCAGCTTGTGTTCTTATACAAGAATCTTAAGGAAAAAAAACAGATAAGCACTGATGTACCAAAACTACTCATGTAAACACTTAATTGGTTGTTTCCCTCTTTTATGTTCAGGCATAGGCTTTTGTTAAATTCCACTCGTTGCATTAACAGGCAGGTTGCAGCATTTGAAATGCTGATATGAATGTTGGGTCTTGTATGTCACTTTAAATTTGAAACCTAATATTCATTCAGCTGTTCAATCTAGAAGCCCTCTTGCTACCTCAGAAAATGTACGTATAAGCAGGAATGCAACTTTTTATTTAAAACATACTGGATTAACCTTATTGATAATGGCCCTCTTAGGTCTTTGCATTTATTATAGACTGAAATATTTTTTGTTGTTTATTTTTTTAAATCCCGCAAGGACAAGCGATTGTTGCTTGAAAACGTGTTTGTGAGTAACATTTGCAGTCCACATTGTTCTTACAAATAAACTGTATTTCATAAAGTATTCTTTGTGTGGAAGGTGTATTAATGTACAGATGAGGCTTCCCAAAGCTATATTCATTATAAAAATCACAATATATTGTGTTTTTGTTACTGTATTGGGATATATCGGGATAAATAGTATGGTGACACATGTATCATGATATGCATCATATCACCAAATTCTTGCCAATTCACACCCTTACTGTGAAGTGCCTCCTTTAGATTTAAAGAGACAGCACCAAAATGAGTTGCTCTCAGATGAACATCTGAATGGGGGTGAAAAGGGGGAATGTGGGGATAAATTAACAAGGAATCCAGACTAAAGCATTGCAGTTGCACATCATATAGACCGCAACTGAATGTTCTAATGTGAAAAGAACGGAAAAGCATGATATTTCCCCTTTAAAAATCTGTTTTGAAAAAGCTGCTTTATTGTCAACAGTTTAGACTCATTTTACTTTCTGATAATTAAAGGTGGAAAATATGGAGATGAGAGATTTCAACCACACTAAAACACACTGTGCAAATCAAACAGATTGGCACAAGAAGAGATTACATTTATTTTGTTAAATTTATATCAATAAAAAATATATATGCATAATGTGCACAAGTTCATTTGTTGGTAAACTATGAGAAGGAATTAATTTAGTTCAGTCAACTGAATTGTAAACTATGTGACCCGAACAAATAGAGTTTTTGTTGAAGTTGCTCAAACCCAGTTGACAGGATGGTTGTTTCAGAAGTCAGGCATTGTTCTACAGAACAGGAAAAAAAGAACATTGTCGCATGCTATACTCAGGTATAGAGGGTAACAGGGTTTGTGGTTAATCTGTCAAGTTTTCTGTTGCCAAAAATACAAGATGACCATATCCTTAGCAATGTTGCCAGCAGTGTTAAATAAAGTCACAAAACACTGAAACCTCCAAATCATTTAATAACACTCTGAGTTAAGATGTTCCTGCAACTAAGTCTGCAGAGAAAGCAGAACAGACCTTCCAGACACCTGCTATGCTGAGGGCCTGTGGTGTTTAAGTTATTTTTAGCAAAGGTGGCAGTCCCCGGTACACTTGCAAGGAAATAGGCGGGTAGTTAAGTGGTCTAGTCTGCAGTTTTTCTGCCACATCACGCTAAATCCTAAAAACAACAACAAACTCTACACTCTAAAGGTGTACTCTGTGCTTGAATGTGATAAGAAGTCTTGTGTAAGCAAGCGTTTGACTTCCTGGAAATGTACATATCACACTATTGCTCTTACATTATTTAAACCCTAGTAAAAGAGTGGAGAAATTGGTATTTTGCAGAAATGGTAAAAGTAACCGGCAACAATTACACACCTCTTCAAAGCCAAAGCTACAAGATTGCCTTTCTTGCAAGCGAGGGAAAAGTAGGAGCCTTTTTTTTTGCCTGCTTAAGTTTCTCATTTGAGGTGTGTTGTGCCATAACATGCCATGATGATAGTAACACAGATCGAATCCTGAACAGTGGATGATTCAACAAAGAAAGTCCACTCCTGGTGCAAAGGATAAGGGGGGGGCAGGAGAAGCCTTTCTCTCCCCCTCTCTCGCTCGTCCCTTCTTCGCTCACCAGGGGGTCCCCTGCTGGTGATAAAAACTTTCCTTCCACAGACAAAGGCCCCCACTTTTTCCCACTTCTCCCACTTCTTCAGACCACTTCAGCACTCTTCTACAGACCACCTCTCCAGGACAAGGGAGAGGGCCTGAACCATGGGGCCATATGGCCTCATCTGCTGGAACATCTGAAAGATTGCCTGGGCCAACAACACTTGATCCAGGGTCTGCTAGATTCGACCGCCTGCTTCAGCAGAGGACCTGACTCAATCCGGACAAACAACATGTCCGGGCAAATACAGAGCTAAGTTGCAGTCCTAACTTCACAATCAGATGCAGGGACAAAAAAATCCTGCATCTGAAACAGCTCTGTGTATTTTTCCTCAGCCTGTACAGGGAAGTGAACACCAATGGAGCTGAAGGCTGGATGCTGAGGAAAACCCCTGCTCATCGAACTGCAGCCGGTTAAGAGAACGTGCTCACACCAGGCCTCCGACCCGACCACGCTGTTAGCCACATGCTGCTGCAAGGCTAACGCTAGCCTTCCAAGAACCGAGCGCTAGCCCGCTAGCGCTAGCCAACAACTTCCCTCCTTCAACGCTTCCCTGTGAATGGCCAAAACTGGACCGAACTGACACGAAACAAAGGACAGAGGTTTGGGCAGGGGGCTGAGGGTGAAGTAAAAGGTTTATTGGGAAATGTTTGTAAACCGTGGTGTTTAAAACAAAAGGGCTAACCGGTAGGTCGCGCTAGCCAAACATGCTATTAGCCTTGCTAACATCCGGTCTCGGACATTTCAAAGACTTTGTTTTAAAGCATAAAGCGTAACTGTTCTGCCCCGCCATCCTCCGATGGTGTTATAAGCCTTATTCCCGCATCAATATGGTATATTAATGCCGGTTTTCAAGGCAATTTCGGCAACTTTATGTTGTAACCTCTTAGCCCCCGAGTTGCCACAGCGACCCCATGCGCCCGGAGGGAGAATCGCATTAACAAACTCGATCGTAAGGGTTTAAATGATTTTACAGGACAAACCGGTCCTCAGAACATTATTTTAACAAATAATGTTTTGTTCAACTTGGGCTTTGCATTGTGAATGGATTGAAATACATGGCAAATGTTTTAACTCCATTCCTTGTTTTTGTTAATCAGATCTGCAGTGAACCAGGATTCACTGAAGGATTCTGATTATGATCAACCACTTTTGTTTTGTCTTTTTGTTTGTTCTGCATGTAAATAGTTCCTTAGCTTAGCTTCTTTTTATCTTCATTTTGCTTGGTAGTTTAGTTAAGTTTCACTAGCCTAGTAGAGAGGATTTCTTAATCGAAATATTGTGTTAATTCAGGTAAACAGCATTACATAGTGATGTTCTCTGGATGTTCATTTTATTTCTGTTATTAAATTCTTGAACTTGAAAAGAAGTTGTCACTCCTTTTATTCTATGTGTGTGCAGGTTTTGCTGTTAAAAGATCGCTAGTGCTCGAATTCATCCCTTTCAACCATTGTCCTGATATCAGCTTAAGAGCTGATCATCACCAGACAATACTTAACAGACAGAGAGTTATTTATGAAACATTAAATAACTTTAAACAGTGTATAATTGCACAACAGGTGTTTCTGTTTATGTGATTTAGTCTTTGCGTGTTTACGTTTCATGTGAGGCCTCATGTTTTGAATGTGTACATCTTTGTTTATGTATTTTGTGTTTTTTTCCTGTTCTTTGTTTCATCTATAAAGCACTTTAAATTAGTGTGTATGAATGCTATTATACATATAAAGCGGCTTTGCCTTTCAGGTTGCCCACTAGCATTGTGCAGCATCGGGTGGGGGAGGGGAAATGGTGCATCACGCTGTGCTTCGTACGGCCGGAGAAAATTGGTCATTCCTATAACTGTTACTTTTAAAACCTTGCTATACCCTATGCCCAGCTGCTAAGTGTTGCAAACAAGTAGACTATACGTATGACTTTCCAAAAGCTATGCAGCTCTAAACACAGTATGCACATATGTCAAGTTGAAACAGGCCGTTCCAAGATAAAGATGCACCTTGAGACACCAACTAGGTGTTTCCACAAGCCTCCAGGATTTGTACCTCAATAATGATCGCTATGTCTGCAATCCCAGAAATGGAATGAGATGCAGGGAGAGGAGGAGAAGAGGAGGGACAACTTGGGCCAGCAGGGAGATATAAATATAGAGGGAAGAAGAGTTAGCCTGCTATCTTCTATGCAGGAGCAATATTTCTTTCTTAATCTGGCAGTTTATCCCACTGAGTTCACACAAATATGCACACACACAAATAGGCATTTCATTGGCGCAACACGGCCTGTTTTACCACCTAAACCGCTAACACAGCAGCACCAGACTCAAGTTATCCAGTGACCAGGCTGACCCTGAAAAAGCTGTTTCCTGAAAAGCAAAGTGTCCACTGCACCGACAATCATTCAGCAAGTGATCTACAATCAAGAGATAACATTCCACTTCTGACAGCTCTGCAACGCGCCCCCCACCCCCCCCCCCCCCCATTCTGTGGAAAAAAACAGCACCACGCCAAGGCTGGAAGGGCAGCCAGGGACACAACGAGACAGTGGACTGAGGGGCGAATATATTCAAGGAATTCTGGTAGCAGCATGCAAATCCCCACAGCGTTCTAGTTATACCCAATTAGCACGACGTGCATCCCCACAATTCACACCCTGCTTCATTGACGTGGATCGGGGAATCTAGAGGCCAAATTACACCATGTTCCACTGACAAAACACACAGGAGACTTGACCTGCCGCAATCCTTCTCCCCAACGAACCACAAACGCACCTTCAAGGTAACAACTCCATTTCTAACCTTTCCAGTGTAGAATTCTCTGTGTGCCAAACATTGTCAGTGTTTGTTTTTCCTCTTCAGTGCCACGTTACTCCACAACCGTAGTAGGTGTGAGAGGAAGCAAAGCCTCTTTTTGGACAGCCCGAGGGCAGCAACTCGCAGGGCACCATTTGTGTCTGACAGTTTGGTATGGCACACACCCACTTTTCAAGAAGAAATGGGAGGATGGAGGTCTGAGTAAAAGGAATGGTTAGGAGTAAATTCTGATTAGTGCTTTCGTTTTTTAAACATGCCAGGATGTTCTAAGCAACATATTGTGCAATAGACTGACATGAGTCGGTTATAGCCATCAAGTTACCTTGAGGTTTCAAACAAATAGTTTCCACAAAAATGGAAAAAAACTCCGGCTATACCACTCTTGTTATAGCTGTTGCGATATATCAAATTGCACTTGTAATCACACGATTCATGCATTTGATTTTGCAATCACAAAAGAACTGCTTTGAGGAAAATGTACTTGTATTTAATAGTATTATATTTCAAATGCCAATGCAAATTCTATGTGCCAACAATGTACATGACATTTTAGATTTAGACTTTTACTGCTCTCTAAACCACACTTGATGTATAATTTTTAGTGGCCAAGATCCTAAAGCTTACAAAGGTGGGTGGGGACAGGAGGGTCTGTCTTACTGGAAATAATAATAAATAAAATAGCTTAAAGAAGCAGAGAAGGAAGAACATTAGGTAGCAACTCGATTAAATTTAACGCCTGGAATGGATGATCTGAGCATATTTAAGTTTTTTTAAAGGCCTAAAATTGAGATGATAGAATGTAAGACTTTTTAACACCCTGCAGAAATACTGCTTTAATCAGATGCCTGAGAAACTGGAGGAGTGACAGGATGTAGGGGAGAATAGTGTTAACACAGCTCCGTCCCTCCCTACTCGCTGGTGTGCACGGCCGTTTGGTTGGCTGAACGAAGGGCTGCAAAGTTTTGCTCTTGCTGATAAACAAACAGGCATTTCAGCTGTTTGGAAACTTCTCAGGTCAAGGCATGGAAACTACGAAATCACTCTTATTAAGGTGAAGCTGCTTAAAAAAAAACACAGTTGGGCAACTACAAACAAGCAACTTAAAATAAAAGTGATTAGATCATGTTGTTATAGATGTTTATTTGAAGTCCTTGTTTTAATACCATGATGGTGTAAAACTGTTGATATGACAACTGAAGGTTGTCATGTGAATCTCATATTTGTCCTTGCCTACTTGTAGGTGTTTTGGTCTGATAAAACAATATGCCGATGTAAATAAAGCACCTAAAATTGATGAGAAAGCTAAAGTTTTACTCTTCAGACTGGCCACCGAGGGACCTGAAGGGTGGACCTTGCAAACTGAAGCAGATGCCAAATTTAACATCGGTGGAAATTCAGCTGCTGCCTTATTCAAGTGGCCACTCCAATTCATTACTACCTCCATGCAGACTTGGCAGTGTTGATGTCCTTCCTGTTGCAACCGGGATTCAAATCCGGGTGCACCGTGTCGAAGACGCGGATTTAGCCTGCCACGCCACAGAGGGACTCAAATGGGGGATTAAGAGTATCTTCTGAAAATCAGATAAGGTAAATAAATAAAACTAAATTAAATGGAACTGGTCATTACATTTACAGCTTTGCGTTAAAATCTCTTTATGGAGTTTGTAAGCTCATATAAATTTTTTAACGTTGACATCAATTCTTATGAGCTGTCTCATTAAAACCTCATAAAGCCATGACAGGGTTATAAATGAAACCAAGCCAAACTTTGTCTTTGTAGGGTGTTGGAGAGGTCTTCTGGTGTGCATGAAGAAGCATTGCACTCCCGGTTATTGACCATGATCTTTTTCACCATGCTCACAGTTTGCAAAAGGAGGTTGTGGTTGTTCATTACCACAGCAGCGGTATATTACGGTCCTGATGAACCTGATATCACCATACTGCTAGCTTACCCATAAGGTTTTGCCGGCATGTACTTGCTTGACTTGGTCACAGGAGAATTTGTAGCAGATCTGAACTTGCTGGCCTCATGCAACCTCATCACGCCCACACCGGGCTGGCAGTACTTCAAGTTACTGTAACTTACTAGTGAATATAACGCCAAACTTAGCCTTCTTACACGTAACTGGCATGCATCGGACTCCACGAGGAGAATTGAGTCCGTTCTTGAGAGGTACGCACTCACCTCCAAATTGAGCATATAGGCTGATTGTTGCAGGCTAAAAAAGTAGCAAACTTTGACATGCCCTTTCATTCTCCATTTTTCAAACTCGTTTGAAAACTTATTTTTACTCACTGCCCTTCAACCCATTTTATTTTACTTATTTTACTGGTATGGTTTTTATCTGTATTTGCATTGCTTTATTTTGTTTTGTAGCAAATGTTTTAATTTATTATTGTGTGCTTAGCTTTTCCATTTTATCCCTTAGAGTAATTTTATTGCTTTTGATGTTCAGCCCTTTTGTGTCAGCTGTGGCTGGTGGTAAAGCGCTTTATAAATAAAGTTGAAGATGACCTTTCGACCTGTACTTGTTAAAGTTGTTAAAATCAGATAAATAAATTATAACCCTACTCATTTAGTATGCAAGAAATATGAATTAAATCACGAGGCAAAAAACAAAACAATAATATAAATAAACCGAGCTTTAGTGGCTCTGGTATTACGTGAAAGCTTTTAAAAATATTGCCATTACCCACATGCTGATTACATATCCCACTCTAAATTTACATGAAATGACGCACCAAACCTGCACAACCTCCCTTGCTTCAACAATGCTGGTTTCAGTTTCACAACTAGATAGAGAGGATCTGACAAAACTGCCAAACTCTCACAGCCCACAGCTCCAGAACGAAAACAAAGGTGTCAAAACCAAGAGATAAAACTGACTCCATGCTGGTGTGTATGCTTATAATGTGTGCACAGACGTGTCATCGGTGTGCTTGTTTTGCCCCTTTTAGCAGCTGGCACGGCTGGAGGAAACATGCCTGCTAGGCTCCATTACTGAGGCCTAGTTGATCCAGCTCTGGCTAAGTCCTGAGGGTGGCTGACTGAGAACACGGCTGCTTGTGAAAAAGGAAGGGAGGGTAGACGGATAAAATGATGATCGTTTCTAATCAGGGGACAGGAAAAGGACAAATTCCCCTGACAAGAAGTCTTATGGAAAGACATTTTAGAGGATCATGTCAAAAGTTGAGCTTAGGAAAGGAGAGTTTAAACAGGCATGGTATAAGATCTGATAACACAAAGGCATTCTGGCACTTATGCTACAGATTCGGTCCAGAATTTCAGCACTGTATTAAAAAATAATGAGCTGACTGAGAATAGACAAGTCCTATAAAAACCATCAGAGCAAGATTTAAAACAGCACATGTGATTAAACAACCTGTGCCGTTCTATTTTGGCTTTAGTTTTGACCAGGGGTCATTTATGCTGTTCCACTGCTTCCTCTGGCCTTACAAAAGAACAAACAAACTCTCGACATGAGGAAGGCAAGATGGAGATCAGCACATCAGAATATCCTAACGATTAATCACCTATTGTTTCTCTCACTGCCTTGACAGTAGACAAAATACATTCTGTTTACCAGTAGAAGTTCGCCCACTGCATGGATTATTTCCCTACAGTCAATAAAAATAGAGCAGATACAACTCCAAAAAAATCCTGCATATCATTTCAACAATTGAGCTAAATAAGCACAATGAATGTGCACTGTTTTACAGAGAAGGTGAACTATGCACATTCACTGTGCACAAAATAACCTTTTTAGGCCGTTTGTTTACTTTTAATGAATATAGCTCACAGCTATTTATAAAAAAAACAATTCAGTTTCTCAAAGAAAAAGCTAAATTGCATAAGATTAATTAATTACGTTTGAGTACCTTAACATCTCTGTGGTCAAGAAAACAACAAGTATGAGTAGGTATTTGGAGAAGGTATGAGGAGGTAGCTGATTTTTTATAAAGGGAATTTTACAGGATAACTTAAAGATTATAAGTAAACTGGCACTGGTTTACGTTTAACCCCATGGAAAAAGGAGTGCTACTTAAGCCTGAAATTCATCACTTCTATGCTTTCACATGAATGTGTGCCTGTGTGTTCTTGTCAGAGGGTGTTATCACTTCCAGCTAACCTGAGTCATCTTTGCCAAATCCAGGGAGGGACGCTGCTCCTGGGCATCCTCAGGCCTCCTGCGCTTCATAGCAATCTTTTTGTCGTTCAGCACACAGGGCTGGGACCTGCTCCGAGACAGACTCCCCTTCCCAGCAGCTCTCCTTCCCAGCTCCGGGGTGGAGTCCGGAGAGCTGGTCTCGGATGCCTCTTCTCGTTGGAGCTCTGTCAGACTGATCTGCTCGTGGGAAAGGGATAGAGGCCTGAGGAGGACCTGACTATGGGAGTGGTGTGAGAAAACAGAGTTAGGGGACACCGAGGAGGCAGTGAACTGAAGGTGAAGAGGCAGTTGCTGGTTGAAGAGTGGCGGGTCCCAGGTTCCATCTGGGGGTGCGCTAGAGCATGAGGGCAAACTGAAGCTGGAGCTGCGCTGCATGGGGGGGAAATGGC
The DNA here is from genome assembly GCA_037039145.1 of Fundulus diaphanus. Taxonomy (NCBI): domain Eukaryota; kingdom Metazoa; phylum Chordata; class Actinopteri; order Cyprinodontiformes; family Fundulidae; genus Fundulus; species Fundulus diaphanus. The sequence goes on from CM073121.1 coordinate 27,515,977, forward strand.
TGGCTCCTCCTCGGACACTCCCCCCGCTATGGTACCTGCGTTTCTCCACCGACGTCCACACTCGGGAGCCTTGGGGCCTCCAAGACGAGCGGAACCCGCTGAACTCATCTGAGAACGACAGGGAGCGACACTGCCGTTTGCTCGGAGGAGCTGCAGGAGCTTGGGTGGCGGTTGTGAAATGTGTCGGGTTGGGCGTCCCATGGGTGCAGTTCATGCCACTGTTACCCAGAGTGAGATCTCTGATCAGACTGGTGATAGCTGTGGCGCTCCCTGCTTCTTTGACCCAGTGCAGGCCTCCAGGTTCAGGCACCACATCCCACAAGCTCTCCAAGCTGGAATCTCGAGCTTTCTGCTGCATGGCACAGCTTCGTCCCAAGTCCAACCATCTATCTGCCTCTGAAATGAAACAAAACACACAGACTCAGTCTAACTAGCATAAAAAGATCTAAAACTAGCAATACAAAGATAAATCACCATTTTATTAACAGGAGTACAGTGACCTCCAGCTTATAAGTATTAACTAAAAGGGTGGCAAGCTTAAAGCAAGAACAAGCTGTCTGGAGCTATGAGGATAGATTATTGTCTGGTAACAGCTGTGAGGACTTTAAAGAAAAAACGTCTGAAAATGAATGACAGGATTATCCTTATAGGAAAAAGCCAAACAGCCCAACTGTTCGAGCCATTGTTGCTCACATGTGACGGCAGTAAAACCTAAAAACTCTGACTGCAAAATGAAAACTGTAAAAGTTACGCACAAAGTAGAACATAGAACAGTTTTTAAGATGGCATGTTCAAACATTTTACTAAACTAATGAGATACTCTCCCTAAATTATCATGAAATGCAAAAATACATAAATAAATATTGCCTTTCTTATTAAATTTAATGCCTGTTTTTATAACTGATGCTACTACTACTACTTTATTTATAAAGCATTTTAAAACAACAGCGACGACAAATTGTGAAGGACAAAAGATTACAATGGAAACATGAAAAGGAATAAGAGCAAAAGTCTCAACATGTGTTAAAAGCCAAAGAATAAAAATGCGCCTGAAGGTGAGTTTTAAAAATGGACAATAAAGGGGCACTTCTAATCTGTAACGGCAAAATGTTCCATAACTTGAGAGCAGCAACACTAAAAGCTCTGTCTCCTCTGAGCTTACGTTCAGACCTCGGTAGTTGCAGGAGCAGCCGGTCAGCGGACCTGAGGCTACGAGCAGGAGAGTCTGGGTGAAGCAGCTCAGAGAGGTAAAATGGAGCAAAGCCATGTAAACTTTTAAAAAACAAATAAAAGAATCTTAAAATGAACTTTAAAATGCACAGAGAGCCAGTAGAGGAAAGCCAGGATAGGGGCTGATGTGCTCCCTCTTCCCAACTCCAGTTAAAAGATGAGCAGCAGCATCTGGGACCAACTGGAGATGCTTGATGGAGGACTGGCTTAGTCCAGCGTAGAGAGCATTACAGCGATCAAGTTGAGCTGTGATGAAGTCATGAATTACTGTTTCAAAATGTTGTTTTAAAAGAATCGGCTTTATCTTTGCCAGCTGCATAAGGTGATAAAAACTGGACTTGACCACTGCTCCAACCTGGCGAACTAGTTTAAGATCACCGTCTATTTTAAACTCAAGTTAGAAATGGCCTGCTTTAAATAAGGCGCCAAGGGGCCCAAATCCACAGGAGATGGTTCACAGGAGCTGCTGGGACAAAATACCATCCCCTCTGTCTTCTTGTGATTTAAGGTTTAAACGTTTAAAGCCATGCACGCTTTAATGTCTTCAAGACACAATAGTAGGGGCTTGATGGAAAAGACAATTTTTTTTATATAGTAGCATGCATATCTGACTGTCAGCATAAAATGAAAGGAGATCCCATGTTTTCTGAGTTTTGAACGCAGATAAAGCAAATAAAGAGAAAAAAGCAGGGGACCGAGGATTGAGCCCTGTGGAACCCCAGGAGTAGATGAGGATTCAAAATCATCAAGTTTACAGGCATGGTTCTGTCTGACAAATAAGACCTAAACCATTGTAATGCAGCACCACTACAACCAAGTTGGGTCTGTAAACGAGATAATAAAACATTGTGCTCCACGGTATCAAAAGCAGCGGTTAGGTCGAGCAAAACAAGAACACATTCACCCGAATCATTTGCCCTGAATATGTCATTAAAAACTCTCACTAAAACAGACTCTGTACCATGACTGTGCATAAAAATCGATACAAAGGTTAATATTGATGTAGTTAGAACAAGTAAGATGAATTTGTGGAATGGCCAACAGGATTTTAGAAGCGCCTTTGTCCCTAAAATCAGACGTTTGGGCACATTTTTGGTTTCTGTGATACTTTAAATGCATTGTTCAATAAATTGAACATAAATATATTTGGCTGGATTTGTTGATTGAATGACTTAATGAACATTAATTTGAAAGTAATAAATATAAATATTGCAGTCAAATCAAATCAAGCTGAGCTATATCGAGAATCGTATCAAATCGGCTTATCCTAGATGATACCCAGCCCTACTCCGTACTATGCTGAGTTTTAAAACCTGACTGAAAAAGCTCCACAATCTTTTGCTGCCATTTCAATTCCACAATAAAATACAATGTTTTATTGCCCAGCAGTAGTTGGTGGATATGGGTGGAGGTTGCATTCTGCTTTCCTAACATAATAGGGTGCCCTGGTAAAACACGTTAATGGCAGCATTATGTTATCAGGCTTTTTGTCAGCAGGGACAACACAGTACATATTCATGTGTTGGAACGGCTCAGTCAAAGTCCAGCCGTGTGCCCAATTGAGAAATTGGCAGCAAGATTTGAGCATTAATCCTTACAGATCTCAACCTATTGTGTAAAATCTAGGGGTTTACAACTGAATGTATTGATCTGTGGTGGAATGAATGCAAATGTGTGGCATACAACCTCCCCTTAACTCTATTTTGCAGGAAAAAACAAAAAAAACATTTTGCTGTAACCAAAACTAAATTCCTTCATTGGGCACATAATCAAGGCCAAATGAAGAGGATTCTGATACTTCTCCAGTTTGAATTAATGAAACATTTAAAATACTGTGTATCTATTTCCTTCCACTTCACAAATATGTGCTACTTTGTGTTGGTCTATTACAGTCAAGTCAAGCCCGAGGCCAGTGGGCAACGTCTGGCTCACGAGATACTTTCCTATTTCTATTATTAATGACCTGTCAGTGGGATACATAATGTCCTTTACAATCACATTACATCCTAGGGCTGGACGATATGGCCAAAACTTATAGAATGATATATTTCTTCATTTCGGTCGATACCATATAATTACGATATCCATATAAACAAAACAAAAGCTACAGAAAGACTTGGTGACTTTGAGCTCTTACATGCATCCAGAAGCAGTTTAGGTAGAAACCTGCAGATTAGAACAGCTTGGTCCCACAGTTTTTCTCCCCAGTCCTCGAGACACGGCTCCAACTTTGCCTCCAAGCGTCTCAAAGGCTCCGTTTGGTTGTTTCTATGTGAATAACTGTTCTCTGCGAAGGTTGTGGATTTGATTCCAGCTTCCTCGTGTCACATGTAAAGGTGCATGAGTGGGTGCGTGTTTGTGAATGTGCTTGGATGAATGTGGTTCTAGTGTAAAGAGCTTTGAGTAGTCACAAATCAGACCATTTACTTTCTACCACTCAGAATTTAGCAGCAAGCATTAATACAATTGATGGCAAGAAACAATGCAAAGGAAACTCCTCTGACGAAATAGAACATATAGTTATTGTTGTGTTTTTGGATTTTAAAAAAAGTAAACACAATAGTCGCCTATATTTCAAGTTTTGGCCACTTCTGTGATTGACGCTGACACCTTTGGTCTGTAAAATCAAATCAAACTAAAATAGATTCAAGTTAGTGGGTTTATAACATGACTAACCTTGTAAAAGTTTAAGGGCTATGACCACTTTTTGAAAGGCAATGTAACACCTAGTGTTTAATGACCAGAGCGAAGAAGTTTAAAAAAAGCCGTTTTAGGGAGGGATTTGGCCATGAAGCGCTCATTAGAGCAAGAAGTTAAGCAACCTCAGTATGACTCAGTGAGATCACATTGTGTTTACGTTAATCATTTTCCACACGAGTGGCTAGAATACAATCAGAAAAACCTCACATGAGAGTCTTGTCTTTACTCATTTTATGATAAACAAATGTTTCCAAAGGAGGGAAAAAAAACATTTCACAACTACAGATAAATCTTTTTTTTTCTCCTCAAAACGGAGCAGACAGGGTGATCAGTTTTTTTCCTTTTAGGAAATTCTGAGAAGTCCGATAAACACAGGCTGATTGTTTTAAAATCAGATCAGCTATAACGTGGGATATAAAGAGTTATAATACATGAGAATCACCGAGTGAAAGAGCTGGACAGAAATATGCTTTGAAAAGCAGAAGGATTTGCCAGCTCTCTCATCATCAGCATGGAGGTCTACCACACAGCTGCAGGAGATAATACCCAGACTGTAGAGTGCCACAGCTGCTTAAGATACTAAGCCAAATGAATCAAGCAGGGCTTTTGGTAAAGACGTCTTCTAGCAGGTCTAAATCCTAACGTCTTGGTATGACATGCTTTATCGCTGACTGAAACAACTGTTTTGGGCGAACTAACAACGTACGGGCAGCGTCAGTGATGACCTCACGGGAATGTTAGAAAAATAACTCGACAAATGGATATTGGGATTTGGTCCAAAAGGGCCGTCTGTTTAGGGCAGGGCGAAAACTACTGGCTGAACCAACTAGACATGCTCATGGCAGGATTAATAGTGGAAAAAGCAGGCCACTCTATTACCCCGTGACAGGTTTCTGCTAAAAAGAAAAGGAATGATGGTGGAAGCTTTTATTTACTGTAGCACGTCTTTTAACAAAGGGAGTAATTACTGCAGCTTCAACAGAGCCTGAGGGAAATTGTTGACATAGGCAACAGTGTATTCAATTACAGTTCACTCCCATGAGAATGCTGTGCAACGTTGTATGGAGGCAGGTGCACCCTTATCATGAAAAGGGGACGAGTAACAGATGGAGAAAGGGAGAAGTGAGAGACTGAGCTAAAACAACAAGACAGTTATAGTCAGGGTCACTGAACTTGATTGTCAGACTTATCAAGGCACTGAGGAGGCAATTTATTAGACCAATGGTTCTCAAGCCTTATATTAACTGGTGCCACCTCAGCACATTTTGACAGAAATTTTAAAACCGGAATGCAACAGAACTTGGAACTTTCCAAAAAAAAAAAAAAAGAAGGAAAATATTCTTATCAATTGTCAGCGAGTGACTGCTAGAAGGTTGCAATTTAGTTCTGCGTTTCATTTTTACTCAGAACTTGAAATCCAAGTTTGCAGTTGGAAAAGTAAGGAAAAAGGCCTCGACGTCAGAATTCCCAAGCAGAAAACACAGTTTAGTCACGAAACCTGAAACTTCTAGATTATCTAAATATAATTTAATCTCCCGCGTTTGAAGTTTCCAAGTGTTAACGCCAGGCGATAAATTGATCGCTTCCAGTTTGTAAAGGGAGTTCCGAATGTTCCTCACTTGCAGCATTATCTCTTCATTACAGATAATTCTGTCGTATTTGCCTTACAAATAATTAAAATGGGGAGCAAAGCAACACCACTGGCACTTGTACCGCAGTTTGTAAACCGGGCAATTAAACTATTATGTTTAGAACTTAGAAATTTGAATTTTAAACACAGAGAAAGAAAAGCAAGAACAACTTACCCACTGTTCCACAGGAGAAGAGGGTGGTCCCTCTGCTCATTGTGTGGAGATCACTCTGTAGAGAACAAGCAAACAGTAAGCAAGACACAAAACAAACTTTGATGCAGGAAAAGAAAATTTCAGCAATGTTACCCTTCAAGCAAATAAAAATATTGACATACATTCTACTCATTAAGTAGCCATGAAAATATACCCTCCACATACTTGGCATACTTCTTATGTAAAACATCCATCTACCTGATGTTGGTTTATTTTCAACAAAATTATTGTTTTAGTGCACAAGCCTTGTTCCCATCATTATTGCACTTTATTTTCAGAGCGGGCAGATATTTTCAAGTTTTGAAAACACAAACAGCCCACAGCCAGGCAGAAGCGAGATGGGGAAGTAGTACGTGCTCAGACGGCTAACCCTGACCCTTGGAACATTCATCAACTTAAAGAGTCAGACATTTGACCCAAGAATAAGGAGAACAAAGCAGAACCAAGAAAAAAAAAAAAAAAAAAGAATACATTTCATTAAGACAACTGAAACCAAGCAGCAAATTAAAACAACCCAGGTGGCTAAAATAGTTTGGCGCTTCACCAACCTGACTCAGCCTATGTATAGTATTAATTAAATTCAGTGGCTTAGTCTGAGGGAACTTGGTCTCCAATTTGACCACACAAGGCTCACTTGTCAGTCTGGGTGAATGTGGCAACGAGAGTGATTTCTAATTTGAATGTGGATTAAAGTTACACATCTTGAAGGAAGCCAAATATGGCTAACATTTGTGGACTGCTGACTAAAAAACCAGCGGCTTGGATGTTCAAACTTGCACAACTATTAGGCAAGTGAGTATTTTGACCATATCATCATGTTTAGGCATATTTTCTAATTCCAAGCAGGATAAACTTGAATGCTTAACGGATTTAACAGTTGATGTGTAACTGTGTAATGAGGGAGGATGTGGCCTATGGTGTTCAAAACCCTATATCAAGCTGTGTATTATTATTAAACAGCTTCTCTTTTAGGCAAAATTGGCCAAAAAAAGAGATTTAACTGACTGAAAAGTCAAAAAGTACCAAAAGCCTCTCAGAGGGATGTAGCACTGTTGTAATTGCTAAGATATTGGGCTATGTTTACAGAACCATTAAACGTTTTGTTGCAAATACTCAACGGGGTCGCAAGAGACATGTAGAGAAACCAAGATGCAAATTAACTTCCATATATTAGAGAAGAATCATGCGTGAAGCCACCAGGAACCCATGACCTTCCAGTTCTGTCATTTTCCATAACTGAAACCAACCTGAAGAATCTACAAGATGTTCAGTGCTCAGAGACATGGCCCTCCAAAGAGCATGTATTATCACACATCTTCACACACTTTTCATAAAGTAATCGCAAAAAAGGCATCTCTGATTCAAAGCTTTGTCCCAAATGTCTCACAGGCCCATTTTCTAACAAACAGCTGTAGATAAATATGAGAAATAGCTGAAAAATAACCCACTGGAACACAAAAGTATAATTATAATGCAATATAAACCATATATTCTTTATCTTATATCTCTTTTTAAAAAGTCTTGATATTATATTGGCCAACCCTACAGGAGAATGTGAAAATCTAGCTTCTCACCTAAACTTGTCCATATATACAGTCAGCGTTATAGTTTAAGAGTAAAACAATGGCTAACAAAGCCCACGGTTATCTTGCCTCCACGCAAAGTGAGGATGGTAAGGAAGACAAACAAAATCTCCAAAATTTACTGTTGAATTTAAGTCATGATGATAGAGACTGCGGTATATATCTTAAGCCTGTACATTCTATACAGTCTGCTAAAATCTTATTTAAAACCAACAATTGAAACATTATCTGATGGGAAAACTATATATAGAAAACCCATTGATCCCCAGTTTACTCCCAACACGGCGCTAATTTGTTAAACAATACCTGGAATGTAGAAAAGCGATATCCCTTTCTTTTCATTACCACACCTACAGCATGTTTTCTCGGAATCAGCCTTGTGAAGACCTGGAGGTGGTGGCGTCACAAAGGATAAAACTGAATCGCCACAATATGGCTCATTGCTTTCACTCACCTTGGTGTTGTTACCACAACAAAAAGAAAAAAAAGTTTTCTAAGTTACAGGTGGATACTCTATAACAGAGGACAATGGTTTGCCAAGAATAAATAAATGGCAGAACTCGGATACGTCAGACCTTAATAACTGCGTTGAGTGAAACACTTCAAGCTCAATATATAAAATCCCCAGATTTTTTTTTTTATCTACAAGTCCAGTAACGTCCTTTTTCTCATGCCCTAATGGGTGGATGTCATAACCGAGGCATGCAGAAGAAATTTGAATTTGAATCATTCTACCCATTTGAGTGGTTGGATGATCTTTTTCATTTATTTCATCAGTTAAAGCTATTCTCTTCCTGGAAAAACAAGCAGATATGTCACATATCCACCTACGCACCCATAAACAGCTAATCCAAATGGTTGAAGGTCATACAAACACAGATTCCTATTCCAGCAATGTGGTCTATCTACTTTGATGCCAGATGCAGGCTTTATTCAACGAAGTCATCGGGATTATACCATGTTGTGATATCCTTTTAGGGGAGCTAAACTACCCTGGCTCTTGTAGGCAGGGGATGTATGCAAATGTCCTTTTTATTGGCTTTCAGAACTTTCAGAACACCAACAAAAAGAAGCACACTACCGTGTTATATCAAATTCATACTTTGCATGTTGGTATATTTAAGGTCATGTTTTGTTTTTTGAATAAAATAAAATGTTTTTGGGAAAGACCTGACATGGTCCTTCCAGTGAGGATGTAGACTTCCAACTAAAGCAGGACATTCAGTTCTGGATTACTCATTTAGATTATGCAAGAGTGGATATTGGACTAGCTCTGTGATGACTTCTGTACCAAATGTAAATTGAAGGCTTGTTTTCTGTGAACCTGAAGGTAAAGTTTGTCTCACCAGCTGTCTGTCGGAGCTCTTGGACGTTACATCATTGACACCCTTCTTCTTTTCCAGTGTTTTTGAGAAAATGATCACCATGTTAGCGCGCAGCCCTGCTCCGGGGTGTTCAGGTGCAGAAAAAAGCCACGGGCAGCCATCTTTACACGAGGGCGGAATGCAGATGGTGCATTTGGATGAAGTGAATCAGCAGGTTGTGACCTCCCATCTGAAGAGAGCAGCGCTGACGAAGCAATCGAGGTAGGAGTGTCTCTGTTAATACTTCAGCTGATCCCTGTGTAAACAAAAAAAAAAAGAACATTATTACCAAAACAAGACATGCTGCATTTAGAACAAAAACAAAAACACTGAAATCTGCCTTTTTTCCATCCTGCAGAGAGATATCCTTACACACAGTTGTATCGCCTTCAGCCATATTAGGCAAATAGAGGCTTGTGAGAGTTTGTCCAAAGTAGAGACTGAAATTAACTGTAATAAAAATCTGAATATTATTCCATCCAAATGACATCACCCAACTCCTCCCACAAATCTGTTGAGACATGCTGAAAATGTATGAATTATATTTTGCCAAATATAATGCCTTGCAAAAGTATTCAAACCCCTTGAACATATGCACAGTACAAGCACAAACAGTTGTATATTATTGGGGTGTTATGTCATACATCAAAAAAGTAGAGAATAATTGTTATAATAATTGAATAATGTCCGATAACCGATATTTACCTCCCTTCCCTCTCTTGAAACACAGGCACAAGGGGCAACTAGATGGAAATGAACATCGGTTGTCAACATCGGCCCAGTTTTAGTTATCGGACTGATACGACACGTTAAAAGATGACTAACATTGGGCAATGCCGATGTTAATACCGATACACCGTGCATCCCTAATTAATAGCGTATTTTTGAATTTAATTGTTAAAAGAAAGCCATAGGAAAGCCCATTTAAAGTCCTCCACAGACCATTTAGGGGAAACGGATAACACGGCGCACATGAAACCAAAATTACACTTTTTGGACAACATGCAAAACAATGTGTTTGGTGGAAAAGCCACTTCCACTGTGACACATTTTAGCAGCAGCATTATACTGTGGGGATATTTGTTTTAGACAGGGACAGCTAAACTGACCACAACTAATGAGGAATTGGAGGGAGATGAATACAAGGTACCCCTAGAAGAAAACTTGCTGAGCCATGCATCCACTTTCCTTTTACTTCACTAATTATGCATATAAAATACAGTAGTTTCCTTCTGTGGAGTGAAATAAATATGAAAGGCACTGCAAGTACACATGGGCCGCCTTTAATTAAAATTACAAACAGCAAAACTGAATAGTGTATGGCCCATAAGGAGGTTGGTTGTTTTCCATATAAGCAGTAGAACATAATAAACAAATAACTGCATAGAAGCAAAATATGCAAATCTGATTTTTGAAGAAGTAGGATCTGTTAATCCGCAAATCAACATTTAACACCCTAACACTTAATGTTTAACCACCCAGTTACCAGAAGAACTTCACACCTATTGAGCTACAAACCCGTCCACAGTGACCCAAACTGCTTCCTCATCCCTGTAAATAATGGAACGTTTTGGACATGTGGAAATCCTAACACGCCGAAACAGAAGGCAGCGTTTAACTAATGGCAAAATAAAAACAGGACCCGCGTCAAACGACTACAGATGTGGTGAGGAGACCCGGGGAGGGGAGGAACATTTATGAAGTTGCGGTTGCCTGCACCCGCATTTGGCAAAGCCCGACTGCAGTGAGCAAGTCTCTTCTAACCCGTGGAGGGCAGAGGGAGCATATGTGGCTCTAATTTGCTCAAATGGAAGAAGGCTCATGTTCTTGTTAGGTGAAATAGCTGCAGTACCTTGGAGCTTAAGCCTAACTTCCTCATCAACCAGCCACTAAACGTACTGACAGCATCCAAATAGAAAATACCATCATAGCTCAGGTCAAATGTTGGGTAGCGACAGCTTTCTAATGTGGAACAACATAGGAAGCTAATGGCTTTTCCAGGCCTGGGATGCAACCCTGCCTGTGTAACGTGGTTTAGCGTCAAGTGAGGGTTGTAACACACAGCATTCTCGGGTGTGAGGGTGTGCACGCAGTGCTGAATTAGCTTTGAGGGACAGCAGGTCTAGCAGAGAACATCCGAAAAGAAAACATATGAGAGAATTGTTTAAGCAGGGACATTTTTGGACCGTCGCAGTCATGTGATATTACTTCACAATGCCATCTTTGTCCTTTCCTCTTTTTTTTCAAGCCGCATGACTACATAAAGAATATAAATGTTTCATGTAAGTTTGCCCCTTGGACCAATTGCTAACATATGACTCCCATTATCTCCATTTACCCCAGAGAGTCAGTGGAGTACGACCGGTCTCGGCAGACGAGAGGCGCTGGTTCTGGTGGAGAGAGCTGGAGGAGAAAGAAATGTGTTTCTGGCTCAGTTTTACTGATTAGGGCCGACACCGATGGTTTGGGTGGAGCGGCACAGCAGGGTTTGTGTGTATATGAGCGGTAATCAGAACGAGGGCCCAGGAACATTGTGGTCATGCGTGAAGGTTGTGGCAGTGTGAGGTCAGGGTGCTTGGAGGATGTGTCCATAAGGGCTGAAACCGCAGCTTGTGTGCCTGTACATGCGGTCTGTTGATGCTAACCTGTGTAGGGGACTGGCAAGTGGGGTCATGGGAGAGGGCAAGAACGAGTGTGAATTCAACCCTGAGCCAAGCTTACTTAATGAACCAACTAGAAATGATGAGGAAACCACGGCTTAGTGTAGCTGTAGAGAACTTGTGTTGGACCTGCACTGATCAGATCTGTATATTTTTCTCTACTGGAAAGCCTTTTGTGTTGCAGTACACCTGCAATTTTAAGGAATCATTTTCACACTTAGGATTTATCTCATGCAGTGTGTGAAATATGGCTTCACAAAACCAATCTTAATCTTTCAAGCTCGGTAGTACATACCTTTATTGAAAATCGGCAGAGGCACAATCGTTGTTTCTATTGCTGTTGATAATACCACAAAGGGCTACACAGATTCTAAAATCATGCATGCTGCAGTTTCTTACCCCAGACTCTGTCACTCTGATGGACATAATGAACACCTTATAGCCCGAGTAGTCACCTACACTGCTGTGAAACAAAATAAGCTTATTACCATACCAAAAACACCCTCCCACTTTTTCCCTTTTCTTTACATATTAAAAAAAAAACAGCTGTACATACAGATCTCATCAGATTACTGTGGAATTGTTAGGAAACAATTTAAAAACCAGTTTCACATTTACATCTGCTTGGCTATGCTCGGCTGCAGATAGCGGCTCTAAGCCCACAAAAAGTAAGTGACTCGGGAAGGGCACAAGACAAGGGCGGCTGAGATGACATGGCTCTTTGCCCAGACAGTGATTTGCACTCAGAAGAATAGAGGCCCATTTGGGCCCCCAATAAAGTTCTGTGATGGGACGTTAGCTGTCCGTCACCGAGTTGGCTCTGGCCGCTGCATACTTGTGCGGAGCGCGTCTGGTGTCCAGACTTTGATGAGTGGCTTTGGTTGAAATAAAAAGAAAAGGATTCACCCCCCAAAACCAGATTCCGATAAGCAAACAAAAGCGCTGCATGGGCGTCTAACTTCATACCTAACCATTTCTTTTTAATTAAGATTGTTGATGTAGGTGCTGACTTTAGTCGGTCTTTTGTGATGGTCTGAATTGGGGATTGTTAATTCTCGGAAAACACAGAGCCACCCCTCTTCAAGATAATAGGCTCGAGGTTGTAAAAATGGTCCAAAGGGGGTCAAGACTCAAGACATACCACTGACTCCTTTAACCATCACCCTAGTACCCACTTACGAAGGAAGACAGGCCAAGAACAGCCCACTGTTACACTAGTACATCTTCACAGGTCCAAAAACAAAGCCATGATCCATCAGTTAAACATTTCGTATTGTCAGTGTTAAAGTTCAGGTGCCAGACCTTTTTGAAGTTTTTTTTTGTTCTGGTTTTTGACTTTTTGCAGCTTTGTTTCAGCTCTTTTCATGCGTCCAGAAACAGAGACATCTATTAAAACTGGTTCTTCTCTTCTTTTCTTCACTGACGCATGTCTCAGGACCTGGCAACACTACTCTGGATAGTTGTTTTTTTTAAAAGAGATGCATCCTAACATTGAATGTCCATGGACATTTTTTAATGACTATTTAAGGTTGGTAGGACTATGTTTTTATTTAGCCTAGTAATAAATGATGAGGAAGACTTATGTAGCCCATTGGTCCCATCCTAATTTAGCCAAAATAAGGAAATGGAAAATCAGGTTTGGTTAGCCTATGTGATCAACCTCAACCACCTTTCAATCACATTTAGACATCAGCAGTTGGCATTATGAGGAAATCTTTTAACTTTTCATTTATTAACCATGATTTAATGCTGTTTAGATGGAAGAACACATCTACGACAGTCAACAACTTCTTCTTATGTTCAAAATTTTACAGAAACAGAGTAATGGAAAAGCAGGACAGATGTGGAAAAAAGCCTAAAAATCAGCTTCACAGTGTTCCCGTGAGGGTTTATGGCACAAAATGCAATGGTTGGCATGAGTTAGACTACTATAAAACATCGTAATCATTTTATGTTCTAATAATCAGATGTAGTGCTTGAGACTGGGCTCAGTACCAACTTTCTCTGATCTTGAGCTTGGTCTCGTGTTGTCGGATCTCGAAAAATTGGGTCGCAGACAGTTTGAGATACAACAGTTTTTGTCACATAAACAAAAAAGTAGCTCCCTATGATCTTCACCCACAGAAGCACATGCTAAAGTAAAAAACAAAAATTGGAAAAAAAGGGCAACAAACTGAATCTGAATTAAAAAACAAAAACAGAAGTGATGAAAACACAGCTGCATGCTACCCTCTCGGAAAACAACAACATTATTGTTGCTTATGACAGCAATTGAATGAATTCTTGTTGCACTTGAATGTTTGTAGCACCAGACTGGATTACGACATTTGGTTCTCAAAGTTAAAAGAGTGCTTTTGTGAGTCCACTTGCAGTCAAACTTCTGTGAAGCAAACACCTGTAATCTGACAGCAGAAAAATATCTGCAGATTGCAAGGTTATTATTTTTGCTTTTCAGGTAGAGTGTGAGGAAAAAAAAACTGAGCAAAGTGTTACTTTTGTTCACCGCTAGCATCAACAGTTTACAAGGTGAGAATGTTGACGTATAGTTTTACTATATATATACAACAGGAACACAACGCAAAGTCAGTAGCAGTGTTTAATTTAATTAATGTCAACCTTTAGGCAAATGTGACCCAGGGATCCAGAGCAGCAGTTCCAGGGGTTGAATCCAGGGAACCTGCAGCCCTCCAAGAACACAAAGGTCCTGTTCTAAGCAGTGGACCACCACTCCCCCACCAAACTACTTTAACAAGTGTTAATTTGATTTCATATACTCCCCCACCACCACACACACACAATTCAAAATGTCTGATTTGGTAGTATGGTTTATTGCCTATAAACAGGTTTGACCGTTGCAACAAATATTTGGCTTAGCGGCTGCTTAACCGCCTTATATTGTCGATAACAGGACGATTTATTTATTTATAGTCATGCAAGTGTGTATATAAGCTGTCTGTGGGGTTAATTAGTTACCACTTGTATAGTTGGCTTGAAGTCTCCTGTACTTTCAAGGGTTTTTGGTGTAGACAAAAAAATATATATATATAAATATATATATATACACACACACACACACATATATATATATATATATATATATATATATATATATATATATATATATATATATATATATATATATATATATATATATGTATATAATTTGTTAGTCTAATTCTATAGATTCCGTCTCGGCCTCATAGGGTGTGGTCTTTGGCTTGGTTTTGAAATAACCACCCTACATATCCCATCCAGGCCATTTTGCATCCATTACATTCCACAATAATTGAGATCAACTATAAAGCAATACACAGGAATGCTTTTATTAGAGTGAACAAAGAATATATTCAAAGATTTTTTTGCTGTTTGTGTGAGCCCAGGATGTGAGACTCGAATTTCACAATCTCCTACAACTACTTTCACTGTAATAATACTCATCACAGTAGATAGACCGAATGATGACAACAGATCAAAACTCCCTCTCAGCTTTTTTTTTCCTGGAATACAAGTAGTTACAGATCTACACAGCCAAGCCAACGTTAATTAACACCAGTTCACCTCTCAAGCTCGCAAATTTCTTGACAGCTTTACTTTGAGCACAGTTCACACCCCGGAATTCATCTTACTGCATGGCTGACAAAAAGGTACAGCATAATTCGCAGATGTAAGCATAGTTTGCAATGTATGTGCTCTACTTCCCTTGTGGTAAGACCGTGCTGCTGCTGAACTGGGTGTGGAGCACACTGACTTTATTACCAAAGACGCAAAAAGAGAAATCCCCCAATGAGCTCGACATACACTGCATGATATGTCACTCCTGCTTTACCAAAAGGAGGACTCAATGAAAGACACTAATGTAGGGAATTTTGCTCACGTCTGAGGGAAAGATACATTTGAAATTATCTAAGCTAAAGAAAGAAAATATGTAACATGTAGTACTGTGCAAAAGCTTCAAATCAGCTATCATTTCTTTGTACTTTGCTTAATCAATAATTCTCCAAGTTCCCCCCAAAAGTTGTTCTTTGAACTTTCGCAGTCTTATCAATCATTTCCTGTCCAGTGCTTTCAATTGGCCATGATTGCATGGGGAACCGGAGAAAAGTATCAGAAACTTTCTAAAACAGATCAATAGTATCTGAAGCTCACATGTGCAACAGGACCAGAGAGATGGATCAACCTTAAGCAGGTTATCTAATGTAAGTCAAGACTGTTATTAGCCTATCAAACATATTTCATATTTCTCATGGGAATAAATGGTGTATTTCTCAATTTAAAATTGGTTCTTTGCTGAGCATGTTTTTTGTTGACACACCACAGGCTCATGCCTTGGGTTTTCAAAGCTTTTCTGTTCAAATCATGAGAGTTTGGTGTCTTGACACCAAAATCTCAGTAAAAGTCCTCTGAAAATGGTTAGACCCTGGATAGAAAAGGAATGAAAAGAGTAAATATCTAAAGAAAACCAGTTGAGAAATCATCGAAAACTATTTCTAAGAACTCAATTAAAACTTTACAAGAAGGTTTGGCACCTTTGGGCAAATCACACATAACTGATGGATGCTTGAACTTCTGCAGAGTGACATAAGATGACACTTTTTTAGCCAAAAATGTACAAGGTAATTTGTACAACGTCATTTTATGGAGTAATTTAAAGCCATTTGTTAAATGTTTTTTGAAATTGAGACTAGGGACATGGACTAAGGTCTTTTGGGGAAACATTTCATCCTTCTTTGTGGCGTTTATTGTAATGACAATATTATGGACAGTAACATTTGTGACAAAATTGTTTTTATTTTTGGCTAGAAATCCAACTTTTCATACACCCAGACACTCACAAACAAATAAACAAATATTCCTCTAAAAGTAAAACCTATTAATTACCAAATAGCTTACCTGAATATACCAGTTGCAGTACGTTCAGTCACGCTTTGAAATATTATTCCAGACATTATTCATGCCCTCACGGTGCTGAAAAACAGCAACAGTAGCTACACCAAAGATAGTATCATTTTTGGGAATTGCTCATTTCCTGATGAACTCAGCTACACAACCTCCCTTTATTCCCTTTTCGTAACACATTACAAAGAAACGGCTGTGCATAATCACACGTGTACATACTTCTGCATTTGTTCCCATCTTTATTTCCTCTTCTTGACAGCTTTACTTTTAATATACTTGTCTAACACCTGTATGCTGTGATCACCTATAAAAAAAAAAGTCAAATTCCTTGTTTGTGTGCACAGTTTGGCCAATGAAGCAGATTCTCAGTCTTAGCAACACAATAAAAATCAGATAAGAAATACAAAATTTTCATTCCTAATAGATACAATCATTAACAAAATGTTTTAATGCCCACAATTTGTTTGCTCAACTCGTTAACTTGTTTCATATTAGGGCTGTACAATTTTGCCAAAAATCTAAATTGCGATATATGTCAACAATAATTGCGATTGCAATTTCGACTTTCCTCTGCATTAACCACAAGCAACGAAAATGGCCTGTAGATAAAGTTGTTTGTAAACAAGAACTATTTAAAACATGAAATTTAACTGTTTTTATTAATCAGATTATTATGCAGGAGGATAGTTTGTTGAGTTGGACATCAATCCTTGTTGAACATAAAGTGCAAAGTGCAACTAAAAAACAAGTCCGTGTATTAAACAGTTTGATTGGTACTTAATGCTATGGTGACATTCCTGAACGTTTATGGTAAAAAATATATAAACTCTAAATCAATAAAATTAGATCATCTCACTGCTGCAACTCTCTTCTCTGTGGAGGCAAACCCACTTTAAACATATCGCTGACACCTAAAGGACGTTACACAGCCAAAAATGGCAGACCTCTGCGATTTGGAAATTGCAATTATATTGCAAATGCGATTAATTGTCCAGCCCTATTTCATATAGTGCCAAATATAAGAATTGGGTGAATGATACTGACCAAACGAAGACATGTTGAGTATTTGGTCTTTGCCTAACAAAAGCAAAAGATCTTCTATTGCAGGTAATAAAGACCAGTAGGGGTTCTGCTTTAAGTTCCCCTTTACTCTATTTAATGATGTCAAGTTTAAATTATAGTACTGCTAAGAAAGAAAGAAAGAATAAATAAATCACACAGACTATAAAAGATGCTGATACTTTTATTGAGTGTTTAACAACCCAATTGGTCAATCTACTATTTAGTCTTCAGTGACTCAGCTGTGGTGTCCAAAAATATTTTTGACAATTTGATTAATCACACCATGGGCTATTTTTTTTCATTGGTTGTTAATCTTCAACGAGCTCATGCTGTTATCTTTACAACTGAACCACATGTAGCACACTTGGTACTAGGGTTTTATATTGACTGGTTTGTATTGACAGACATTAAAGAAAAATGTTATCCGCTGAAGATGGGGGGGGGGGGGGGGGGAGGGGGCGTTGTCCTTTTCTCACAACTTAACTCTAACCCTATGTATGAAACAATCAGATTGAGCATATACACATGAATACAACAAACTTGTAAAAAATAAATAAATAAATAAATAAAGTTTAGTTAAAGTGATGAGCCAACCTGTTCCCTTCCGTCATTTACATTGTTCACACTCTTCCCTCGCTAAAAGCGTGGTTGCACATTATAAGAAGTAGTTGCTAAGTTAAACACTGTTTCTAGTAACCAAATGGGTAGCCATAGCAGCTATTCACAAACAGAGGTCAACATTGACAACTGGTGATTTGGAGAAGGAAGACGTCACCAATCTTGTTAAAACTGATGTCTGGACAGCTGATTAGTTCCTTAACAGTGAGTGGGTTTGTCGTAGGAAATTGTCCCAATGAGAAATTCTAGTTTATTAAACAAGGTGCAACATGCAAACTGAGAGATGTTTTTTTTCCTCTCTCTCTACTTGGACAAGTCTGAAATGTATTCAGGTTCAACTAGAGTGTCTGAGAACAGAAATTACTCAGCTGAAATCTTTAGAAGCTTGACAGGCATTGGATCAGGTGTTTTAGTTTAAGTAAAGAAAGGTATGAGGCCCCTCGCCCCCTGGAGCAACCCCTGAATGCCATGGCTACTCATACATCAGGTAGCCCACTAATTACACTGCTCCCTCCCAATCAATCCTTGCCATTCCCCTGGTGTTTTCTTCCACTATCCGCGAGTGCCTGGCTCTGCTCTGTTCTTCGCACACAAGCCAAGGCCCCAATCCATCAGGGATACATTACATGGGAACCTCCAGTGCTCCTGGCAATACCTTGCAATTGTTCAGCACACAAACCCCCCACCCCAAAAAAAAAAAAAAACAGGGAGGACCACACCAGTGTTACAAAAGCTAGTAATATTACACATCCTGTCACAACTGATCAGCCAATAAAGTATCCTTCTGGTGTTACATAACACCATTTTCCCACCATGGAGCCGTGGGTGAGTTCTGGGATTGTGTAGGGAAGGGAGTATGTCAGAATGAAAACTTTGCAGCATTCCATCGGCCCATTCATTCGTTCGTGACGGAGTTCAGTTCACCACATAGACCCTTGTGACTGCTCAGCACGCTGTGAAACAGGGGTGTTAAACAGACAAGATTTAAGAGCTAGCTGAAGGTGTGTGACTTGGGAGATTTTTTCCCCACCCCCAACACTGTTTATACAGCTATAAATAGGGGAGAATGTAATACAATTTGAGGGTGTTCTACATTCTGCAAAGCAAAACAGGAAGGACCGTTTCCACGATGTTGAAAATAGTATGAATCTGACTTTATTGTTAACTGCAAGCTTGGAATTTACCAATAATGTTCTTAGCAGCTTTCCCTTCCTCTTACAGTGACTGGGAAAATGCAACTCATACAAAAGCAGTTCAACTCGTAAAGTGCAAAAAAAGAAAAAGCCCAGTTTTTCTCATTCTCGGCAGAATGACTTGAATAAAAATCAAAAGGATTACTTTTTGGCATCAAGTCTTGACAATGCATGGAAGGCATAACAAGGTTTTACAAAGTACCAGCTTTTAAAACTGCAAAAAAAAAAAAAAAAAACGTTTGGGTTCCTACAGTTTAAACTCCTTATTTGGAGATGCCTGAGAAAGTGATGGAGCGACCGGCGTTTTCACCAAATGTACGAAGTGCCAAACTCCCCACCTGCTTACAACATATCACCGGTCAGCTGGCATAAAGATGGCAACCACACTCTTCCCTTGCGTGGCTGTTTGGAAACGTTTTAGAAACGAGCAAAGACTGAAAGTGTCCCCATGGCTAATGATGCTAACACTACAGCTAAAGTTAGTGAGCTAAAAGTTGCATGTCTGTAAAGCAGCTAACTGCAGGCTAGCTACCAGAGCAGATAACCCAACAAATTTACCAGCTAATATCAGCTTTGTATACTTATACAACAAAAAAAGGTAGGCAACTAGCACATGAATTCAAAATTACTCATCAATGTGACAGGTGTTCTTTTCCACATGTAAGCTTAATATAGGGGTGTTTCTATACAAAGAACAGGTTGTAAAAAAAAAAAAAAGGTGTAATGTTCAACACAGTAAGAGCACGAAAACCTCAAGCAAACTTAACAGGTGTTTGTACTACGTTTTAGGGAAATTCTATGTATCAATATAAAAAGATAACACGCCGTAAGCATTAAACATTGTTAAAGAAGAATAAATTATTGCTGTTGACATCTTTAAATAAAAACAATTAAATCCCACAGAACATTTGTATTTTCATTTCACTTTTCCTGCATTGTTTACTGTGAAACTGTGGTACTTTTACTCAAAGTTAGCGTAACATCAGAATCTCATTCTGACCCATGCCCGGAGCTGACTAGTGATTAAGTTCACTGCAATAAAAAAAGTGAGCACACGCTTTATATTTTTGGAGTGCAATATACATTCAAAGAATTTTTTTTTTATAAACAAATAAATAAGAGATTAACTTTGGTCTCATCTTGATTTACTTCTGACAAGGATCTGCTCTGTTGCCAGCTAGCTGATGGATTGCAAACTAACTAAATGTTTCTTTCACTGTTGTTTTTGGCATAACCTACAGGTTCATGTAAAAGTATTATGTAAAACATGCAGAAATCTCAAACACAATATGCGTCGGAGGCACAAAGAACGAAGGTTATTACACGTCTCCGTGAAAATGGGTCCCGTTTGCAGGAGCAGGATTATCAGGTCCCACTGGCTCCGTTATCAAGCCTAAACTTGCACAGAGAGACAGTTTTGAGGGACGTCACACAAAGTGACAAGAGCTACCTACACAAAACAGGAAAAGTTTTTGTATCACATATGAGGCCTGATTTCTAATGTCCAATGTTTCACTGAAACCACTGGTAGCATTTCCGTAGTTATGGGGGTGGGTGAGGAATAAACCTTCAATTTAAATCCACAAACATACGAAAAAGCTTTTATGGCAGTAAAAGTTGCAATTCAGAGGAGAATATTTTCTCACACAAGTTACTTCATCCCCTGATCTCATCACACACATAAAACTTAAGAAAAACCTCAATGCTTTACAAAGCATCAGCAGCAGAAAAGGTCATCATGAAAGACTGTATAAGCAAAAAAAGAAAAAAGATGTTTAACTTGAAGTCTTACACTGGACAAAAAAATAAATAAAAATGACACCAACGCCCACAAACATCTGGGCTGCGTCTTCACTGGAAAATTGAGTCCAATGTGAAATGCTACAGGTATTTCCAGGCCCCAGCACCGATCAACGCCGATGGAAATCTGGCACCAAGGCAGACTGGCTTGCGGCTTTCGTTGAACCTACTGAAACCCTCTTGCCTGTCAGGATCCGCTGAGTGGAGCCTGTCTCAGGGATGCAGAGAAAAATTAAAAATGGATTCTCTCACTCAATTATGCCGACCTATTCTGGTCCCCGGCAAATTTCTGTTTGCGAAAAAAACAAAACAAAAAAATAACTTGTTTATGCCACAAGGGCAGAAATTTCAAGAGAACTTTGAGGCAAACGGTTTGAGGGATTTTCATCGATCGGGTTTAGGAAGTCGATCTTTAGAAAAAGTCTTGATGCTTTGTTTATTCTCACCTGTCCCGGTTGTTTGGATAAGGTAAAAAACTATCCCTTTCCACTCTAGAAAGTTACCAATGAGTTGTTTGGTACTGTCATAACAATGGAAAATAAGCTCTAAAAATATACAAAATAAGGCTCTTTCTGCCAAACGCTAACCGAAGCTTTCAGTTCCCTTTTTGCTTTAAAGCAGAGGCAAATGGGAGATCGTATCAGAAAGGCAGGCCCATTCAGAAAGGCCGGTGCCCCACTCGATCCTTCGGACGGGGCCCGACGGGGTGAAGTGTCGCTCCAGATTGGCCAGGGACGATAAAGGCAGGAATGCAAAAAAAAAAAAAAAAACACTGTTGTTCGTAAACGAGAGAAAGGCGACAACAAAAAGAAACAAAATGCAAAAGTTATCAGCTCACCTGGACTACGGGGTTTTCCAGCAGAAGGCAGGTTAAACGCAAACAAAAGCCTACAATAGCATCAGACAGTGGGTATGCAAACGAGCTGACTAAAACTAAGCCCCGAGGGGACAGATCCTCATTTGAGAGTCAAAAAAAAAAAACTACGCTCTCTTTTTTTTTATTCCTTTCTCAGAACTCAAGACGCCTCCTCACGGTCACTGTCTCGAAACACAGGAGTGAGACGTGTTGATGGGAACATTTCTATCGCATCCCAGAAAGCTTTTCATCCCAGGAGTCCGCTTTTTTTAGGGGGTTGGGGGAGTTCCTGTGCATGCGAGTCTGCCTCTTTTCTTTTCTATGCCATTCTTTTCTTTTCTTTTCAGATGCAGGTCTTAGGCTCTGTGGGTGACAAGACGCCAGACTCCCAAATCTGTTATGTTAATGAGGAGGGAACATGTTCCACAGAGAACGGCCAAAATTCATACAAACATAAAGAGTCATGGGTAAATACATGGTTGAGTATGTCTGGAGCAGGGCCGGACTGGACTACGGGTCACAGGAAGGTAAATCTAACACGGAGGTGCGGACAGACACGGTAAATAATCCTGCTGCGTTATCTTTGCAGGAATAGCACAGGTAAGTATAAAATATAAAAGGGGAAAGAGAGAAAAACGGCAAAGAGCAACGAGCAAAGGGTAAAGAGAACGGCGTAAAGGAGGAAAAAGCGAGAGCGTTGAGAGGGGCAGTATGTGTGTCGCTCAGCCGCAGGCGCACAGCTGCCCACTGGCAGAATGGAGCTCTAATAGGACCTTCTGCGTGCAACACAAAGGCTTTTGCAAATGTTAGCATCTCAAGCACACACTGCAGTGCAGAGCAGAGCAATCCCCTTAAAAAAAAAGAAGAAAAAGAAAAAGAAAACAAGATTGCTGCCATAAATTATGCCACCAGCGTGTCCAAAACAAGCCCGTTGACTAACAGCGCCATAGCTGTTGTTGAGTACAAGTGCTGCACGCCAAAGCTGCACTTCATTAAAGTGACTGCCAGCAACTGTGAACAATGATTTGCCAGGGTATCTGGCCACTTCAGAGTACAGCTGCCTCCAAAACCTCCACAACACACCATTAAAAAAAAACAAGAAGGAAAAAAAAAAAAGAGAAGAAACTTCTGTTAAATGGTTGATTGCATTTTCTATACTCAGTCAGCAATTACATACTTCAAGGGCTGAGTGAGACTGGGCTCGTTTTAGACTTGAGACGTCGCTCAAAAGCTTGGGGTAACTGACTCGAGTTTAACAACAATATCTCCTTTTGGTAATTCAATAATAAAAATGAACTGACCTTTAAAAGTGAACCGATTCGACGCCTCGCACGTGATCCAGAAACCGCAGCCCAGTGTAAAACAACAAAGTGCTGGACTGGGTCAAGGGAGGGTAATCACTGGACACGCCACGGAAACAGGTTTACAGTTTCACATGACAGGATTCGATAGATCTGAAGTGCTTGTTCTCACCAAGCTGTGAGTAGACAGGGGATGCTCACAGTGGGATACCCTTGCTTTAAAACACCATCGTTTGACTTTATTATGGAAGGAAGCACATCTAATATAAGATCTAATTGCTTTTATTCAATACAGAAAGGCAGAGATGTTTTTCTACGGCTGCTAAAGTAATACTACATTGATAATTACAGTTCTAACAATGTCATCCATACAATAGTATCCAGCCATCCATCTATTATCTATGTTATTTATAGATTACTAATTACTATTTTTTTTTGTTTTAGATTATTTTTGATACTCCTGGGCCGCTTTTTTTGTGTGTCTGCTCTGTTTCCTCAAAGCCCCAGAGAGTTGTGGCAGACGGCCGATCACATGGAGCCGGGTTGCGCTGGAGGTTTCTTGCGGTTAGAAGGGAGTCATTCCTTTCCACTGTTGCCACATGCTTGATCAGTCTATTGCTGCAAATAACTTGTCTCGCGCTGAGCAGGTATAATGCTCACAGACTCAAGTGCCGACTCAAAACAGTGCTACTTAGTGAGAGGGATGGGTTGCATCCCACAGCATGACACCGCCGCCACCATTTTTCCCCGCACCATCACTGTCCGCGTTTTTTTTTTGTTTTTTTTTTAAATGGGAAATATTTAAAAACAGACAGATTTTCATCTCACGTCGGATTTATTTCAGCCAGCTGACCGGCAGTGCGGGGCAGCAGGTGTGGAAAGGGAGGGATGCCGAAAGACACTTTTCAGTCGCTACTTTTTTTTTTTCCAGGCATCTCAATAAAAATCGCTTTAAAACGCAACAGGAGAGTTCTGACAGCGTAACTGAGCTCCGAGCCTTGGTCTACCTTGATGCAACCGGGCCCGTGCCAAGCTGTGACATTCCAGAAGTGGTTTATTTTAGAAATCAAAGCAATGAGCCGCCATCCAAATTCTTTCCCCAAGATAAGAAACGCTCTGACCCAGCTTCATCCAAGACGAACCTGTTTTTGTTTTTTTTCCCTCTCTCTTTCTCTGTGAGGCACCCCTATAAACATCTCAAATGTAATTAGACACAAGAGCTGGGCATGAGATTACATCTTTCGCCTGACTGTGCTTCGTGTCGGCCTTAAACTTCCAGCCACGTTTTCTGTTCGTGATGGCCATTCACAGAGCAGGATTTGCGAAAGAGGCTTTGACATTTCCTGTTTTGCTGACCGAATTCGTCCCCCTGCCTTGCACGTTACAGGCCAAGTGCTGCCTGTAGTGTGTGTGTGTGTGTGTGTCTGTGTGTGTGTGTGTGTCTGTGTGTGTGTGTGGGAGACATCAAATAGGCATCTTACTGCATCCTCTCCATTGCAGTGCAAAAACCCGTTCTCTGTGCCCTCGTGTTTGTGGTGTCCACAAAAGATCAACCAATAGTCATAAAATGTTAAGCAAGGCAAAACATGCTTACTTCCTAAACCCAGAAATAACGAAGCGGCATTGACACACGAGCAGCTGAATGCTCTGCTGCCACATTCTGAGCGCCCTCATTTGGATTGTGATCTGAGACTGCAATAAAGAGGTTGCAAAATGAACCGCGGTGTAGGCGGCTTACTCGCAATGACAGCACAGACGATTTATTGTACTTTACATTGTTATCGTCCACTTTTTTTTTTTTATAGTGGTTTCAGTTCCATGTGCAATAACACAACTCTACGGTATATGACTGTCAAACTGAAGTACGATCATAATTCAATTTGTCCTCCAAACTACCCTGCCACATTTAGCCATCAATGAAGCAGTAAAAAAAAAAAAAAATCAGTGCAAAAAAAAAAAGAAGAAATTATCTTTTAGTGAAGTTTCCTCAGATAACCTTCATAATTAGTAATAACATTTTTTTTTATCTGAAAACAAACTTTCATGTGTGGTGGAGATCGGGCGAGAGATTGGCAACAAAGCTTCATGAGTCTAAGCAGTCATGCCTCTTGTTTCTTCTCACAACTGTGGCGAGAAGGCTGCAAAACAACCGCACTGCCTCTCCACACACATGTACAGTATCCAGCTTCAGTTTCACTGCTGTGACTCTGCCAGATGAAAGGCTGTTCTGCTGCCTCAAAGCGCCTGTGTGCACCAGTTCTCCACGTTAAAAGCTATTCATCAAGCCTCAGCTGCTTCTAAGCCCACACTTTAAACCTGAGTGAAACCCTCAATGCCCAGCAGTTGCATGCGTCCAAGTCTGGTTAGGTTATAGATGAATAATAAAAAAAAAATACACACATTTTTTTTTTTTTTTTTACTATCTAGTTCCCCTAAAAGTATCCTGCCAGGGTTTCAGGGGAAACCCAGCATTGAGCAGAGCAAACTTCCCAGCAGTTCGAGCAGAAACACAGTGATGCAGGACAAGCACGACTCTGAGCGAGTATAGTACCTGGTCAGCAGAGGCCTTTCCCTTTCTTTCCTTTTCTTTTCGGGGCTATGTCATCTTCAATAAAGGCAGAGAGAAAAAGGGGGCAGCAGCTCAGAGTCCTCCACGCAGGACCGAGAAGAACTGCGAGGAGCCGAGCAGCAGCAGCAGCCTTCGGACTCTGCTTGATTGTAACAATATCCGCGTCCCGCACCGCGCAGGACGACGGAGGGGGTGGACCAGAGCCAACGAGAGCAGAGAGGAGGCTTAACTAAAGAAACACTGGGTGGCAGCTGACGCACAAGGGGATGAATCCGCCTAATAATGACACGTTTCACTCAAAGGACAGAAATAGATACTTTTAATAAGGTTTAAATACATTGTTATAACCCTACTCCCCCCGCGGTGTTGGTATGATCCATTAAGCCGAGGTTCTGAATCCTCCCACAGGCATTAACTCGTGCAGCTTTACTACGCAACTTAAAGTCATTATAAAGAGACTAATAAACGTGACAAAATTAAGTTTAAACCAGTTTTACCTGGTGTCCTTAGAAGTGTTAACCTATTCACAGACATTTAAAAATGAAGTAATAAGTAATAAGGCAATACTTTTGCTTTTTCAGTTAAGATCTAAAAAAAAAAAACAATAAAAGTTGCTGTCTATTGGCATGGCATGATAAGTTAAAGGATGCAATGCAGTCATCTGCTCCATTTAAATGGGGTGGGGGAGTTGACAAAAGGGGTCCCTAAATTTCAGAAATGGAGAAGTCGGAGGTTTCTCAGCCAGGGCCTCGAAATCCAAAATGGATGCCCGCTGGATTGGACTTTAGCAGTGCAGGGATCTGAAGTTTTGGTGGCCTTTTTGTTCATTTGTTTATTTTTACTGCCCATGTTTCTTTGGAGGTCGGGCTACAACCGAACACAATGTAGAATGTCGATCTTCCTCTGAGCAAAAAAGCCAACATACTGGTCACTTCTGATTTACCGTCTTTGTCTTGGTTCCTCTACAGTTGGTAACCAGTGGAAACTACACTATCATTTGCAGGAATAGGCCAGTTTCGCTTTATGTGCATGTTCATCGTATCGAAGCTACAAGCTGAGTTTGGCTCTTGGCCACGTGTCAATAACTGATTATCAAAACAGATAAAAAAGTAAAAACATTTAGCTAAATCATAAGACATTTACCCAGAATAGATTTTCTTTTAAGCAGCTTTGCTGTAACTTTATCTACAATCAACCATTGTGCAACACCACCATGTCGTGGGTAAGGCCATGTGACTGTTTAATTTATTTGATTTTCACGCAGATAATCAAAATGCAATGATCTCAAAGAAAGGCTGATGTAACAACAGCAGGCTTCACAGGCACATGCCTCTCATCTCCTTTGTTTAAGGTATATGTCAGTGTTACCACGTACAGGTCTCACAAATTTACAATAACATTTTGGAGTGCTTTTTCAATGGATTTAATAAAAATAATGCCCTTTTTTAAACAAACAGTACACACACACACAAATTAACAAAGATATCTTAAAACCTCAAAGCCACCAGCACTTATTCCTGGTAAATCTTCATCAGCTTCAGCTCATAGTCAAAAGTTATTTCTTTTTTTTTTTTCAATGCCCTTTTTTTTCTTTAAGAAGTTTTACTTGATAAGTCATGTATCTTGGCTGTTGGTCGTTTTTTTTTTTTACTCTATATCACAGTTAATTTGTTCACATTTATTGTGAAAAAGTAAATAAATAAAAATCAGGACCCAAATTTCTTTCTAAATATCATCAAAGGGAGCACACGTACCACCATTAGTGTGCGCACCATACTTTGAGACCCGCCGTACTCTGGGTAGTCATTACTCAAAGTGTGAAGGTTTCTCACCGACAGGCTTCCATATCCTGCTATGGAAAAGTTCACCGCTACATGCTGGAGCAATTCACTTCAATCCACAAAAATCCTGTTAGGAGACCTTCAAATGGGTTTCCAGGGAGATGAGGTGAAAAATATAAATATTTGCAGGATCACGCTTGAGAAGCTGAAATGAAAGCACAGAATGTTGCTGGCAAACCATCCAGTGGGTTGTGGCATAAAGTCCAAGGACTTGCTTTTGTAGGTTAATGTCCTAAATTGAATAAAAGTGAAGCTTCAAACTTGTGTTGTGAAACATGTTCAGGGTGTTAAATGTTCTGTAAAGGATTGGTTTACCTCTGCAAAACCCTTTTTGTTTAATGCTGGACAAGGAAAATGAACTTATAATGGAGTCGATCCTTCGTCCAATCATCCATCCATCCATTTTCTGACCCGCTTAATCCCTCATGGGGTCGCGGGGGGTGCTGGTGCCTATCTCCAGCTGTCAATGGGCGAGAGGCGGGGTTCACCCTGGACAGGTCGCCAGTCTGTCGCAGGGCAACACAGAGAGACAAACAGGACAAACAACCATTCAGGCACACACTCACACCTAAGGACAATTTAGAGAAGCCAATTAAACTAACAGTCATGCTTTTGGACTGTGGGAGGAATCGTCAAATCATATTAAATGCTATAAAAATGTAAAAAAAAAACAAAAAAACACTGAAAACATTTTCGCATATCAATATAAGCAGGACTTCTCTCAGTTTAGTGGCAATAGGCTTACTGGAAAGCATTTGCTACAACTAAAGGTGATTAAAGCTACCAACCAGATTTTTAAGATATTTTCATTTCTCTAAAGCACTTTGCATTGTCTCTGTACTGAAATGTGCTATAGAAATAAATTGGCCTTGCCTTGCCTTGATCAGATGAACATGTCATGGTTGTTGTTTTTATTTGTTTTGTAATGTTGTCTTAAACTCTTCTTTGATCTGGATACCGTCTCCCCGCTCAACCAACAAGCTTCAGCATGCACATGCCTCTGGTGACATCACTGAAGGCATAAGGCAGTCTATTAAAGTTCTTTTATTTATTTTTTTCATTTATATGCTCCTTGCTTTTATTATTTACACTTTTTTTAAATAAATTTCTCCTTCAGAAGTGTTTCTCAAGGAGAATATGTGTTGTGTGACTACCTGTGGTCATTACATTCAAATATCAGATTAAGACTTTGTGACACTAATCTAAACCTGAAACATTACCTGCTGCCTAATGTGTCACATTTAAGACACCGAGGCTGCAAGAGAGGATATTTAATGGAGCAATAAACTCCACGTCTCACATCATGGGAAACTCTGTGTTGCAAATGTGGCCATGACACGTGTTATCCAGGCAGGATATCCAGACTCTTGTAAATTTCCAGGCAGTAATTCTTGTAAATCTCGGATGTGTTTACTCAATAGAGTGCGTCGACGCGGACGGCTCCCATTGGGCCGTTCGCCCATGCAGCTCGCAATTAGCATCCAGAGTTTGGCAGATATTAATGACGCCATTGAGAAAGGAAGAGGGCAGACGAGCACCTCTCCCACAGAAGTCACGGCCTCCTGTTTATTCATCATGTCAGAGGTTCTTAATCATCATCCTCTGGACCCCCGATGCTGCTGGTTTCCAGTTTAACCAATTAGACTGGGACCATTCTCTGCATGGTTGGAAAGGAAAATTTAATTTACAACCGAGCGAGAGAAGGAACACTGGTTTCCTGTGTGTTGGGACTCTCAAAGAAGTCATTACAAAGACATGTCAGGGATTACATGATGATTTATGCAATGAGGGGAAAATATTCAGCAAAACAAGGAACGGATTGTTGAAGCCTCCCTGCTGGAACAAACTAAATCTTATTTTCTGTTGGATTAAGAAAAATTCAAGACAACCTGAAGTGTTTCCTTTTTATTATTAACTATCAAACTGCAGCTTGCTTAAAATTAAACACAAATTACTATACAACAAACAAGATGAGTGCAGTAAAAGCAATGAAAAATGTCCAAAACAATTACTGTGCATTTGCTTTATTGCAACATACTATAGTCAGGCCTTGTACAAAAGATCACAGTAAAATATCTTGTGTTAAATAGAAAAATTGTAAGTTAAACAAAAACAAACATTCACTGGTGAAACTTCAGTCAATGCACTCTCTTGAAGATGAGTGCTGCCACACTGTTGCCGGTTTTTCCTCCAAATTGGAAACTGGGAGTAGGCAACTCCTGCACAAATTCAAATCCTGTAAAAAGAAAAACAAAAAAAAACACAAACACACACAGAACACTGCCAAGTTAACAAATGTCCATCAAATCAGGAGCAATCACTCATTTCTTTTGGACTATAACTAAGTAACTAAAAAGGAGGTTCAGCCGGCGGTAAAGCCGAGACAACCATCCGTCCACCATCTGTTCTGCTTCCTGGGGTCTAGTAAAAGCAAGCTGTCAGTGTGAAAGATGAGATTTCAAGGCTGTTTGGCCCCCTGCAGGCTCTCCAGAGTGACTGCAGAGAGACGAGCGACAGCTAGTGGAAGCCTGCCTAACTTCTAACTGCACAGGCTGTTGTTCCCTGCAGCTTAACAGCCTGTCAAGTAATTATCGTGACTGAGGAACTTTTTTTTTCTGGACTGACGAGACAAAACAGTTTGATATAAAGCTGCTGCAAGGTGCCAGAGGCACAGTTTAAAAGAAAGCACTGATGTGCCCAGAGAAGATCACCAAGTTTGTCAAACGTTTTAGCTTCTTTTTCAGCTCAACCAGCTATAAAAAAAAAGAAAAGCACCTGAAAGTGAACTGTTAGGTTTTTACCAACCCAACAGTTCCCTCAGTAGTGAAATACATCCCTTGTAATTCAGATCTACAGCAGGGTTTCTGCAGGTTTCACCAGGTTCAGTTTAAAACTCTTAGGACCTTTATGATTTGAATATAAGATCTGCAGGAATTATTGAAAAAAAAAAAACTCAACGACCTAACAATTAAAGCCTTAGCTAAGTTCACACAGTTTTAAATTTGTTTTGGTGATTTATTTGGATCTTTGCATTTACGTTAGCAAACCAACGGCTTTTACTGAAATCCAGTCAACAAATGTTATTTCAGCTAACTATTAATTAGAGTGCATGTTTTTTTAAGCTAAACTTTGTGAAACATACAAAGAAGTGGTAGTGATTAAGGGAAGAATTGTCATGATATCAGTTTATTTCACCAAGTCCTATAAGCTAGATTCACAAGCAGATTTCCAAACAGAGCTGTTCCCTGGCCTGAATCTGTATTAGTTATGTTTCACCATCATAACGCACGGATTCCTTTGAAGAAGCAAAATCATAAAAATGGATCTCAGAAAAACAAAAAGAAGACCTGAATTTATAATTCAAGGCATATTTAAAGACATTTTTTGTAAAAGCGTAATATTTAAATGTGAGATTTTCTTTTGTCTATAAAGACCCAACAGAGTGACTTTGCAAAAGGCATTTGTACCCTTTGAACATTTTCATATTTTTTGGTTACAACCATAAACTTGTTTTACAGGAAAGTAGTGCATAATTGTGATACTATACCAAAAGATGTTACTAAATGTTAAGAAATTTTAATTAAAAAAAATAAAAATGATTTTTATAAAAATCATTTGTATTCAGCCTCCTTTGTTCTGCTTTTCCTGAATAAATCCAGCTCAACACACTGTCTCTACCCAATTAGTCAATATAGTCCCAACTGTGTAAAATTTTACTTTAGTATAAAAGCAACTTTTCTATTAAGGCCGCACGTTTTTTTTTTTTTTGATTGGAGCAGCTTCATTGCTCACCAAATTTTAAACAGATTTTTGAGCGCATTGTACCACATAAAAATCGGTCAGGAAGCACAAAGGTAATCATACATAAGGCGCACCATCAACTTTTGAGAAAATTTAAGGATTTTTAAGTGCGCCTTAGTCCGAAAAATACGGTATTTGTTTCATAACTTGAGTATTGACTCAGGGATGGCCGTGTACAGCTACACTGCACACTTGTCAGATTTTTATTTGTAACAAATCTTAAACAACATATAATTTTTCTGCCACATCATAGTTATGCACAGCTTTTTTTTGGTCCACCACATAAAATTAATTAAAGTTTCTGATTATAATGTGATTTAACAAAAAAAAAAAAAAAAGTTCAAGGGGTACGAAAGCTTTTGCAAGGTCTTGAACCTGTATTTAGATCTGTGTTCACCAGCAATTAAAGCTGAATATATTAAAACAAAGCCTCCCCTCCAACAACCAACAACAGATAAGATCACAAACATATTTTAAAATATGAAACAGCCGATTTCCTCTCACCTTCACAGAATCTCTTCAGCAGCTGCTCTTTGGTCCAGTTACAGGAAGTGATGGCAAAGAAGCCATTGTCTTTAAGAGCCTCTTTTAGGGTATGGACATATAGTTTTTTGCACTCCTTGTTGCTGTCTGGATTTAAACTAATCGCGTCAAAAGTTCCTTTATCGATGCAGACGTCAAACTCTCCGAGTTCTCCTCCGCAGTTCAGGAAATCAGTCTCCTAAAAAAAAAAAAAAAAAAAAAAAAAAAAAAAAGGTTAGAAGGTGAAGATTTGTTGGTCAACTCTACTGTAGAAAATGGCAACTTCAAATCTAAAGCTGCAGAAAAAAAGAAAGTCGCATTTCTGCTACTTCTGCACAAGCTTCAGAATCAGCAGAGCCACTAGAGAGAGAGAGAGAGAGAAGCCTTTTGTGGACAGAGTACAAAATACCAGACCTCCAGTGTGAATCCACCAGCCACACACTCATAAACACACAACCACAAGATATTAGATTGGTGCAGAAACATCAACAGCGCCTCGCTACGCTTAGGAATCAAGAGAAATTTTTGCAGCCAACCCGTGCTTAAGCATGCAGAATGCAAAATATTAGGAAGATGCTGAAATAGAGCGCAGCTAATGTAAACTGAGAGGGACTAGAGATGGATTTGGAACTATAACTGACCTATGAAAGGTAAACATACTCGGATTATTTTGGCAACCTGCAACACTGCATAAATGACAGCGATGCCGGCATTCCTCTCTCACATGCTCCCACCGCTGTGCTTCCAATTTCCAGCGGGGGTCAATATTGACTTTAATGGCAGCCCTTCTGCCCAGGCTGAGCACGCACGCCTTTATGGGTGTTTGTGCTCAGCTCATGTAGAACATAGAAGCGGCCAGAGTGTGCACGTGTGAGAGGGATAACCTACTCCCTGCGCACTTTATGGACCACCATGCATCTATGAGCCGTTTTTATTTTGGTCCACGTGAACAGCCGTGCCTGTTGATTCTGGTCTGAGGAGGGAAGACCTACATCGCCTTCAAGGCCTTTTCTTGCCGTCTAACTTCCCCACACGGCAAACACAGCAAAGGTTTCTGAAACGTAAGCGGACCCAGGCTCCCTCCATGCTGAAAGATGTGCAGCTCTACATGAATTATTCTAAATATAGAACCGTACTTACGCTGCTAAGAGCTTTTACTGCCAAAACTTCAATGTCTTTAAAGTGATTTTATGTCATACACAAATTGGGCCTTACATATGAAGTGAAAGGAAAATGAGACATGCTTTAACGTTTTTTTTTTTAAACAAATAAAAGCTCTGAAAAGTACTGACTCGGCCCAGCCAAGTCAGCACTTTGTACAATTACCTTTAGCTGCAATTCCAGCTGCAAGTCTTTTAGGAGGTCTCTTCCAGTAGGCTAACCTTGCCTGCGAGATGAATTCTCGCGGCGTTTGTGCGTTCACAAACACACGGAGAGTGCTACACGTCATCAGTCTGGCTTGCCAGGTTGCCAGTAGGCCTCTCGTGATGACAAATTTTGCTGGACGATAACTTGTCTCGGAAATGATTGCGATAAATGACAATCTTGCTGTCTGGAGACCGTTTTTAACCAATATAGTGATATAGTGATTTTTCCCCAGGCAATTTGTATTGGGTGGTTGCGTTTTAGGTGCAGCTGCAAGTTTGTCGTATCGCAGCGTTTTGTTGCGACTGCTTTGGGAGAAATGCAACACACTGGCTCGTCACCACGGTTCTTTGAGAGTTTCCCTGCCTTGCTATTCCTCATGGCGCTACGCAACGAGACCATCCGCCTGACAAGTTCCTGGCGCAAGAGTCAGCTCCCTAGGCTAAGGAAACGAGGAGGGGAGGGGTGAGCGAAGCCCGATGCACCGGAGTGAAATCTTTTGCCATCCGGTCTCTTTGGTAGAAAGAAAGGGAGACGCAAAGAAAAAAAAACGAGCATGCAAACGGAAATGATCGCGCTCATTTAAATTTATCATGCGTTTGTTTTACTGCTTATTGCAACAGGCTTATCTACCAGCTTTAAACATCAAGCATGAAACTTGAGATTTTATCTTGAGAGCTTCTGTGAACATCAGTTTACCACAGATTCTCGACTGGATATAGGTCTGGTCTTTGACTAGGCCCTTTTGACATTGGTTGATCTAAACCATTGCACTATTGCCCTGGGTTTGTATTTAGGGTCTCTTTCCCTGCTGTAAGTTGAACCTTTTCCTCTAAAGGCCTCTGCAGTGTACCACGGGTAACATTTCAGGGTTGTCGTGTATTTGGCTCCATCAATCTTCCGATCAGATGTGATCGGTCTGCCAGAAGAAATGACATCTCCTTAGCACGATGCTGCCATCACCATGGTTCACGGCAGGGATTATGTGCTCGGGGTGACGTGTGTAGGGTAGTTTTCCCCACATTACACCGTTTTGCATGTAGAATAAAAGGTTTAATTTTGGTCTCATGATCTGAGCAGAGCACATTGTTTTACATCTTTGCCGTGTGCCTACAAACCGTAAGAAGTTCCTAGGGACAAACATAGGGCCCCTATGATGGCTTTCTTCTTCCCACTCTTCCACAAAGACCACATTTTTGGAGTGCACAATTGATAATTGTCCTGTAGACAGATTCTCCCACCAGATCCTCAGCTCACCGCAGGCTGCCCCTCCTCTGGGATGACCTTGACAGATGATCTTTCAGTTGATGCAGACTCTCCCCCCCCCCCCCCCCCTCTTATTAAGCTCTTCCTCCAAACCTCCTCTTGCTGTGAGCCCCAACCACAGCCCATTTACAACCTTCTAGTGGATTCTTTTTTTTTTCATGCTATGTGCAGTTCTTTTTTGGGCTCAGGGACACCATGTACCGTAAAAAGCTTTACAAGACCTCTGCAGCTAAACAAAAGTCAAAATATGGTGTGTGTCGTTTCGCTGCCTCTCTGGATGCATTAATAAGAGCTATAGCGTTAGCCTCTGTTGTTCGGGAGGTTTATAGCTGCGCTGCTGCACGTTCAAGAGCTTTACTGAGACATCCGTGTCGTACTGACTTAATCCTAATTTCAGCGTAACTTTCGACAACTTTCAGCGTAACAGTCCATTACGCTGAAATGATCTGCCGAGAACCCTGTCACCCATTAACAAACCTGGCATTTTTTTATTGGACTATGGTTGCTTTTGTTGGTTATTGATTAACATACATGTGTGTAAAAAAAGTACTTTTAATTGTAGACCTTCCTAAGGGTGAAAAAAAACCTGTATTACATCTTGGAAGTAGTTCCGTTTTGACGTCCATGTTTGGTGTTTCTTTACAAAAATAACACAGGTAGCGGTATTTTTCTCCTCAGGCTAAGAAGGACATTTGCTGCACTGGAAAAATAGATGTCACTTATTAATTAGAAGAAAAATATCAATATAAGAGTTGAATTTCCCATCTGTTGAGAATAAGCTTTTCCCTTCAGTATCCAAATGGCGTTTTTTTTTTTAGCTTTACGTCATGTGACAGTCTGTGGATTAAAGGACAAACTTCAACTCACCTTTACAGTGACATCAGTCAAGCCCTCTGCCTGCAGAACGTTTCGGGCCAGTTCTATTGATGCTGGGGAGTAATCTACCCCTGTAAGGCTCCTGTACCCATGTTTCGCCTGATACCACATAAGAAAATGAGGATTAATGTCAGCAAAACATTACAGGTGTACTGTTAAAGGTTTGTCACAATTCCTTTTTTGTAAGGTGAACATTTTAACCCATTTAAAGCCTAATTCAAAAAAGCAGTTGACAGAAAATAGCTCATACATTTTTACCATTTTAAAACTTAGATTAAACATTTTCATCTGTATGTCGCATTCATGTGTACAATATATTAGCAGCATATTGACTTATTACAGGTTTTGGAGAAAATTTTCCAAAAAGGTTTAAGTGGTTTCTTATTTAAATGATACATTTAGCGTTATAGGGTTAACGACTTGAATGACGTCTCTCTATAAATTAAAAACATTTATTTTCACTTTGCTCACACCAGTTCAACCAGGAAGGCCCCATTTCCAGTGCCAATGTCGAGGATGGCAGCATCTTTAGGGATCTTAGCTTCGTCCATCCATCGCAGGACACGGCTCATGCTTTCCTCGCCGAACCTTGAAGGAAATTTTTTATTTTTTTTTTCAAATCAGATAGTGGAAACTGTGAATCTGACTATGATCATTGTTGTAGATTTTGAAAGCCAAAAACCAAAAGAGGTTTAAGTAAAATCGCCAGAGCATAAATAGAAATAATTGACTCCAAAGCTTTTGTGTAAAAGTAAACTTGGTGAAAGAGTCCAGAGCAGTAATACTAAATCAGCAAATACGTTTTCCATGTTCCATCATGATAAAGGGAGTAGTACTTAAACAGGAGTTTAACATGACAAAAAAAAAATAACAAAAATAATTTTGAATTAGAAAAAACACATTCCTATCATGTAGCAACACATGATTGAATGATGCCATTTATGCACCAAATTGAAAATTTGGGCCAATTTCAGTAATAATATTGCTGTGATGGCCCACTACTGATATTTACTGTATACATTCCCTTACCCTTTTATAACCGTGGG
The DNA here is from genome assembly GCA_037039145.1 of Fundulus diaphanus. Classification (NCBI taxonomy): domain Eukaryota; kingdom Metazoa; phylum Chordata; class Actinopteri; order Cyprinodontiformes; family Fundulidae; genus Fundulus; species Fundulus diaphanus. Next base: position 27,552,370 of record CM073121.1, read on the forward strand.
GGAAAAAACACCACACTACTGACATTCTCTGCTTCCATTAACCACCTCACAAACCTGCGCTCCATCACCAAAGACGACATTGTCAAAACCTTCCCTTACCTCTCCTAAGATCAAAATAAAACACTGATTATTAATATCGGCCCAGTTTTACTTAGGGAACCAATGTCAATACGTTAAAGGTTAATTAGATTCGTTCCCTCTCTGTTTTAAAATCCATATCACCTGCATTTGTGACTATTAAAACAATACCAAGTAATAAAGTAAATAAAAGTTCTCAGCACAAAAAAAACAACTTCTTCTTACCATATTTCTCCAACGTCTCCAATGTCTTTAAACGTCTCTAGTTCTTTCTGGTAGGCGTCCTCCCAACTGCAGAGTAAGACATCCATTGAAGATCTGTGTTGCAAATTACACACTCAAGACAAACTGTTGCAATTTTTAAAACTGCATAAAAAATAGGTAATCACGAAACAAAACGCACACCATAAGCATGGGGGAAAGGGCAGCTTCTGAGCATGTCATATCCAATTAAAACACTAATGCACTTCTTGCAATGTTCTGCAGCCACTAACGGGTTACATTGAGACCATCTGGTTCAGTAACTACAGGTTTAAGTTAATAAGCTGTTTCGAGTTTCTTCCAGCTGTTTTAAATAAGGTTGCAGAATAGTTGTTGCTAGCCAATGTCCAAATCCTCTAGACGACAAGACACAGACAGCTCTCAAAACTAGAAACACGCAGCTACCTGCTAGCTGACACACAGAACCGGGCCGGTACCGAGCCTCGCAGTAGCTTTAGGACGATCGACACTTACTACTCTTTTGTCCCGAGTTTTGACGTCTCAAAATCATTATCGGAGCATTCATCCTCTTCTGGGTCCGAGCAGTTTCCACAAACACGTGAGCCCTCTCTGGCATCTGCCATGCTGCTGCTGCTGCGGCGGTTCGAAGAAGCAGTCCGCAGCCTACATTTCCCACAAGGAAGTGCGTCAAAGGAGGGTGTCGGCAACCGTGGGGGCCATCGGGATTGATGGGGATGTTTCCAACATGGCGGCATCCATTTCAGGTTACACTTTCAGTTCTGTGTGTTATCACAGCGCCAACAGCAACGCGGATCATGTAAGTGGCCGTCAAATGTCGTCCGAGGGCCGCGGGTCGGCGCCGGCGTAGGTCTGTGTTGTTCGGTGGCGTGTGTTACGGTTCCTTGGCACCTTTGGCTTGGGCTGTTTTCCCCACTGTCATTCTGGTTCCGTCTATCTACCGGCTTGGATGCTCTGGTCTGACTCCAGTTAGAGAAACATGAAAGACAGGATTGTCAGTCTTCACGCGATCTAATCTATTACACGAGCGAGAAAAGATGTGAAATTACAGGATTAAATGTGGGATATTGTGCGTATAAACGCATGTTATACCGTTAAATGTACCTCGAATGGGAAAGTTTGATTTCCAGGAAATATCCAGTAGTTAGCCACTTAGCATGATAGCCAAAGTCAACTCACTTCCGTGTATCGATACAGGTAATATCTGCTCCGACGTCACTATTTAATATTTTAAAAACTGGGTGTTTTTTTAAAAGGGGGCAACGTAATTAAATGTTAACCAGGGGGACCGAATAATTAAAGTAAAAGTCCTGTTTTCTTGTAACTTTTTAGCATAGCAAGATTAGCTTGTCGGCTAGTTGGTTAATGGCTGTTGCAGTAGTTTTTAGTTGTTGTTGTGTTTTTTCCCCCTTTAAAAATGCCGCTCTGTTTTCGGTGGTTTGTTGATGTGAGGTGGCTGTTTTTAAAAGCCAAAGGCTGTGGTGTGCTGCGTGGAAAAATAGACGTAAATGCAACTTTTAAACGCCAAGGCTCTCATGTTAGCCCAGCTAATCATGTCAGCTGCTGTGTTTACCACCATGGAGCCTTGAAAAGTCGGCCTGGAAGAGCTGGTTCGTTCCTACAAGGCAAATTACCAGTGTAACTGCATTCCTGACTAAACACCTCTCAGCTGTCATCCCTGTGCAGATAAACTGGGCCGAAGTTCAAGTAGCAAAGGAGTAAGAAAAGAACAGAAAAACCTGTGCTTTTAAAGGCAAATCTATTCGTGTCCCACCAAGTGAATTACTGGAATTGGTTGGTTCAAAGTTACATCATGGCCTCTTAGTACTCACGGTGCTTTAAAGTATTTGTTCCTCTTGGACATTGTTAAAATAAAATGGCAACTTTTGTTGAGATTTCTTTGGATTTCATGTGATGGATCAACAAAAAGTAGCACATAATTGTGAAGTGAAAAGAAAAAAAAAAGATTTGTGGTTTTCAAAATGCATCCACATCAAAAAGTCTGCCGCTCATTTGTGCTCTGTCCCCCCCGAGTCAGTAGTTTGTACAACTACCTCGTGCTGTAATTACAGCTGCGGTGTCTCTTAGGTGGTATGTCTCTGATGGTTTTGCATATCTAGAGACGTGCCTGTTTTCCTCTTCTTCTTCTTTGCAAAATGGCTCAAGTTCAGTCAGGTTAAAGGGAGCGCCTCGGTGAACGTCACATTCAAGGCTCGGCCAAAATTCTGAGTGGCATTTAGAGCCAGACTTTGACTGGGAAAATGCAAATCTATGAATTAATTCAGATAATAAACAGTGTAGCTAGGGGCGTTCTCACGCTAGCCAGTTTTTTTGTTGTTGTTTTTTTGCAGCCTTTAAAGGGTTGTCATGTATATCGCCCTCCATTAACTTCTCTAGAAAAAAAAAAAAAAGAATCCCAGCGGCATGATGGCGCCCTCCCCATGTTTCACAGTGGGGTTTGATCAAAGTGATGTGCCATGTTAGTTTTACACCACGTGTAGCGTTTTACATCGAGGCCAAAAAGCTCAATTTTGCAAATACAACAATAATAAACCATGGTTAAACCTCACATCTGAGGAATCTGAACAGGACGGAGGAAGAGGCTAACAGCTGTGGGGGCCGGTATAAGGCCCTGTATAAGCAGGCCAGGAACATTTTGACTAAAGAGATCAGGGTGGCTAAGAGAAGCTACAGCGCGAAGCTAAAAAAAAAAACAGATTCACAGCAGATGACCCAACATCAGCTTGGAATAGCTGCTAGTAGGGCTGGCCGATATTAACCAAAAATAATATCTCGATATTTTTAGGCTGCAAGCCGATACACGATATTTATCTCAATATGTTTTTCTTTTCATAAACTAATTATAAAAAGGCATCTCTGAATCAAAGCTTTGTCCCAAATGTTTCACATGTACATTTTTTTAACAAAAGGATAAAGGCAAGGCAGGCAAGGCAAATTTATTTGTACAGCACAATTCAGTACAGAGACAATGCAAAGTGCTTTACATGATTAAAATATAGGAAACTAAAACAGAATAAAAGCAAGTAGGAATAAAATGTAGAAACAAAATAGAACAGTAAAAACAGTTGGACTAAAAAAGTTGAACTAATGAAGTTTCAGTAGAACTGTTTAACTAGAGCAGTTGATGGCAATCCTAAACAAATGGGTTTTTAATCTTGATTTAAAGGAACTCAGGCTTTCTGCACTTTTACAGTTTTCTGGAAGTTTGTTCCAGATCAGTGGAGCATAGGAGCTAAATGCTGCTTCTCCGTGTTTAGTTCTGGTTCTAGGTATGCAGAGTAAGCTGGAGCCAGAAGACCTTAGTGGTCTGGATGGTTGATACACTGATAACAAGTCTGTGATGTATTTAGGTGCTAAGCCATTCAGGGATTTATAGACTAACAGAAGGATTTTAAAGTCTATTCTCTGAGATACAGGGAGCCAGTGTAAGGACTTTAGAACTGGGGGGATGTTCTCTACTTTCTTAGCCTTAGTGAGGACGCGGGCAGCAGCGTTCTGGATCAGCTGCAGCTGTCTGATCCACTTTTTAGGCAGACCTGTGAAAACACCGTTGCAGTAATCAATTCTACTAAAAATAAACGCATGGATTAGTTTTTCCAGATCCTGCTGAGACATTAGTCCTTTAATCCTGGAAATGTTCTTCAGGTGATAGAAAGCTGACCGTGTAATTGTCTTTAGATGCTTTTGGAGGTTCAGGTCTGAGTCCATCACTACACCCAGGTTTCGGGCCTGATCAGTGGTTCCTAGCTGAAGCTGTGAGCTAACTTCTGATCTCTCCTCTATTTGTCCAAAGATTATTACTTCAGTTTTGATTTTATTCAATTGAAAGATAAAGATAGCACAGCGTAGACCATCTCGATATAAACAGTATAGTCTCATCTTTTTTTTTTTTTTTTTATTATTTTAAAAATCTTGATATATTGCCGCGTCCTAGCTGCTGGTGATCTCCTACGCGGCCATCATGCAGTCTGTCCTGTGCACATCCATCACTGCGTGCTGTGGCTCATCCACAAAGCAGCTCGCTACAAACTGGATGCGTGATTTCTTACTACGGTCTTTCAACGATGCTTTATTCTCAGCGGATTTCCATAAAGGCCAAATTAGCCGAGGGCACAGCCTCTTGGCTGCTTGTCAGATTAATGCTCTCCTTGCCCAGCCTATTAGCGCTGGTGGACATCGTGTTTTGGTAGGTTTGCAGTTGTGCCATGCTCTACATTTGATGAAACAGCGCTCCATGAGGTGTGCTAAGCTTGGCATCATTAGTTGTATCACCTGGCCCTGCTTTAAGCAGCTTTATCCCTGATCTGCCTGCTCTCTCCTCCTTGATCTTCACCATGCTGTTTGTCCACCCATGTTCTGAGGCCTTCAAACAACAGCTGCACTTATATCAGGATTAAATTACGCACTAATTAGGGTGGTGTCTAAAGGGAACAGCTTGCCCCGTATTATTTTGGGGTCATCCGAATTAAAAAGGGGTCAAAATAAACACACACTTAATTTTGTTTTGTTTTTTCTGAAAGAAATAGAAGCAATACTTCAAAATATAGAAAGGTTTAAAGGGCCCATAGGCTTTTGCAAGGCTCTGTGTATTTGAATGTCAGGAGATGGGAAGGAAGACAGGCGGCTTTATATAAGGAGTGATCTGTTTACTGAGGAGCCTTCTGTAGTTTCCTGATTGACTTTCTGTCCTTCATCAGCCGGTACCGTCTGCAATTATCCTCAGTTTCAGACATCGCTGTCATCAATAGCTGTGTTTAGGTGTAATTTTTGTAATCAATATATATTCACATTGTTGAAGTGCATGCTATATTAAGTAGGGATGGACGATATAGGAAAAAAATCATATCGATAAAATAGAAATCATATGGATCGATATTGATAATTATCAAAAAAAGTATATTTTAAGTGCCGCCCTGAACATTTTATGGTGTTGCTTAATAACCTATTCTTAAATAAAGAACATTGAATTCAAACACAACCCTTTATTCAACCAGCGTTTTACTTTTTACGCTCTCTGAACTCTTTGAAGCTTGGTGACGGAGCGTTCCTGCGTTTGTGATTGGTTGGGAGGATTTAAAGACTGCAGTATTAACTTACATGATAGGCTAGAAAGCAAAAGGAAGGGAAACTGTTCTATGAAACTTTTTATTGACCCCCTTTTCTATTGAACCACACGTCTATCGATATGAAGATTATGTGTGTGTATATATATATATATATATATATATATATATATATATATATATATATATATATATATATATATATATATTATTGGTCTCCTGTGTATTTCAAACCAAAGGTCTGCCTACGGCTGTGGTTTGACATTTTGCATTTGACATGATTCGCTTTTTCTTTTTTTCTTTTTTTTTTACTATCTTCATGGTAAATGCCTCCAGACAAACTGGTGGAAGCTTTTTGCTCTCTGCTTAAGCAGTAGGCACAGAAATAGAGGTAAAATGTGAAGATGTCCAGTTAGAGTCTAATTTAAGGGCTGCATTTATCTGTGTTTGTGCTTGCATTGAAAAACCCTCATCGACCAGCTTTGTGAGCTCAACATTTGTGCCTCCACTACATGTTCTGAAACTGTATTTCGTTCCACAGGAAGGCTTCCTATTAGGGGATGTAAGGCAGGAAGAGACCGTCAGCATCAGTGATGCACAGATTAGCACTTCGGAGCTGCTGCAGGTTGTAGGTAAGCACCGGTCAGTTAAAACGTAGCTTGTTAATGTGGATGTCAACTGATTTCAGCTAGTCAGCAATCCTTAAAACACAGTTTCTGGGTCAGTTTTGCAGGATTTTATTTTGACCTGAGTGAAGGACATACTTGCATGGTTTATTTCCACTTGCCCACAACTCGGCGTCAAGGTTCTGTGGTCCTACATATCTGCTCGGTCAAAGCCATTCCTTACAGAAACTGTCACTACGACGTTCTCATTTATGTTTTTTGCAACCGCGTCAAGTTGAAAGTGGGCTTTAAAAAGTCTGTGGTTGTGGTTCTTCATGCTAAGTCTTGCATTTGGATAATGCTTTAAAAAACAAACAAAGTATATGCACATGATGATTTGTAATTAAAACTCAAATCGTTTTTTTTCCACACCCCTCCAGAAATCCATAACCATGACCCTTGTGCACAGTTGTTTAGGTAAGCAATGATGTTTATACCCTCTAACTTCACTTGATATTCCTGTGTCCCTGGAAAGGTGCAGACATTTTTTTTTTTTTACTTTAGAGGATGATTCGCAGCAATTTTGCCTGATTGTTTAAAGAAAACCCGTGTTTGTGCATGCAAAACGATGTCTGGTTGGTCGGTGGGTGGATATTTAGTGAAACGATTCTTGGCTCACTGGTATTACTCTGACATTTTGTACCTCTGGGTTACCGTGTGTTTAATTTGACAGCGGGCAGTAGATGGCTCCCTCTGACAAGACTATATGTCGTTGGAGGCCTGTAGCAGAGGAGGAGCATGAACCTGATGAATATATTTCAACTGACTTGTTTTTTTTTTTCCTTATCAGCTTTTATGACTATGCAGGTACAGTCAATGAGGAAAATCTCAACAGCATTCTCAAAGATAGGCGAAAAGTGAGTTCTTGCATTGTTCAGTTTTGTTCAGATTTTGTGTTCACCTTTTTTGTTTGCCTTTTTATTCGTTTATATTAGATGAGAAATGAATTACAACCGGAGCTGATTTTTTTATTTTTCTCAAACATGTGTCTTTGACCGCGTAGAACGTGATCGGTTGGTATCGGTTCCGGAGGAACTCGCAGCAGCAGATGTCGTTCAGGGAGCAGATCATCCACAAACAGCTCACTCAGCTGCTCGGCGTGCCCGACCTCGTCTTCCTTCTTTTCAGCTTCATCTCTACAGCCAACAGCTCCACTCACGCGCTGGAGTATGTGCTCTTCAGACCCAACCGAAGGTGCTACAGAATCACATTATCTCCTCAAAAGCCTTGTCTGATCTTCGGATTGTTTCGCCGCAGTACACGTCTAGTGAGACTTTTGCCTCTTAGACATGGACAGATATACTGCACAGACAAATATACTGGCTCTTTTGGAAAATATGCTAAAAGCCTTAAAATAAATGCAGTAGCATAATCTGGCAGAAAAAATACAAGATAACCAACTAGAGGTGGGTGTGGTGCTACCTTGTGGTCTTTTTAGGTAACGTTGTGGCTATGACTTCATGTTAATTATAGCCCCATAAATACAAATACTGTCCTTAAAAACACATTTAATAATGGAAAATACATTTGAAAAAAACTCTAAATATGTTTCATCAGGACACACGTTGCATAAAGAAATTAGATTTTTATCACTAAACTACACACAGTAACGACATTTACCAGTAATTATATTTTTGAATTTTTTTACATTTATTGATGCTCTGAAGAAACCAACGGGCGACAAAATAACTAAAATAACAAACCTGTCGCTTTTTGGGGTTTTCCAGACACCAGTAACTGGAATTTATCATTCTCAAGATAAACCCAAATTCTTATCATAAGAAATGGGGCTGGAGGATAATTCAATATCGATATATATCGATCGACAGACTTATATCGATGATAGAAATAAAAGGGTCAATAAAAAGTTCAATAGAACAGCTTTCTTCCTTTTCAATTCTAGCCTATGGCTCATAGAGCACATGTTCTTTTTTTCTTTTTTAAGAACTTGCAGTTTTGGTAAAAAAGTTGGTTGAATAAAGGGCTGAGTTTGAATTCAGCGTTTGCGTGTTCTTTATCTAAAAATAGGTTGCTAAGCAACAGCATAAAATGACCAGGGCTGCACTTAAAATATGTTTTGAATTTGTTGATAATTATCGATATTGATCAATATGATTTCTATTTGATTGATATGCTTTTTTTCTGTATCGTCCAGCCCTAATAATAATTTTTTTTACGATAACAATAAAATGATACAATAAAGGCCCAGTCTTATAACCAACCTTTCAATCAAGTACAGTTATTAAATGGGCAAAGTGAAAAAATAAGTTTTAAAAAAATTACTAACATCAAAATCATTAGTACCCCCAAATAATAGTTTTAAAGTAAACATCCTTTTTCCTATTTTCCTCTCTTCAGTTATTCAGAGTCTGAGGACTTCTAATTAGTAATCCTCAAATTTCTGTTTCTCTGGGATGAATGCTAATAATTTATCTGCCTCTGACAGCAAGGCTATGCTTACGCATTCTACTGGCACTTTCCCTAGATCTGTGTGATCAGACTATTTATTTATTTTTTTTAGTTTATTTGGCAGGGACCATGTGCAAAAGCACTAATCAACGAAACACTGAAGACATGCATTGTCCCAGACTACAGCTAATTTCCATCTGCTACTTTTCAACAACAAATACTACAGCTGGGTTAAACAAGCACTGCATGCCCTCCTGGTAGAGGATCCGTGATGCTGTGGGCCTGTTTCTTTTCCAAAGGCCCTGAGAACCTTGTTAGATTTCAAGGTGAAAAGAACTAATTGAAACGCCCAGAGATTCTGCCAAGAGGAATGGTCAACAGTCCGTCTGTCTGTATGCTCCATCATTTTAAATGTTGTAGGTAGAAAAGGTACTGGTCTAAAGACAGCGTTCAAAGCAGATTATTCAAGTGCAATAAGGAAATGCTTTTTACACATCTTTCCCAGAGGTGCCAACATATGTTTGTCTGTCTGCATGCAAAGCAGATGCTGTTCAGAGGCAGATAAATGGGTGCTTGCAGTAACATCATGTCTCTGCACAGCCATCTAAGGCCATCACGGTGTATTCAGGCTAACTGCCTGGTTTAACCGGTTGATAAAACATAGTGGCTCAATCCACGATCGCCCAGTTTTAACTGCTTAAGGCTCTAGTTTTAGACAGGACACTGATCGTAAGATTCTGAGTTTAAAAATCGACAACTTAAACACAAAAGCTGCACCTGAATAGTAAAATATAGTTAAAGTTTCAGTGGTATGAAAACATGCTGTAGAAATCTTTAGGTTTGAAAAGGTTTTCTTTACGTGGGACTAACTGGTGATTTCCGCTCAGTAGGTACAACCAGAGGATTACGCTCACAATCCCAAATCTTGGCAACACAAGCCAGCAGGAATACAAACTCTCCTCAGTGCCCAACACCTCAAGCAACTATGCCAAGGTCATCAAAGAGCACGGGTAAGTCTTTGGCTCCTATTCTTATGCTACTTCCGTGCCACCGCTAACAGAGTTCGGTCGCGTTTATCTCCTGATATCTATGGACCTCTGGCAGGTCAGGTTTGTACCTGATGGGGTTCTACGGGTCGCTATGGGAACAGAATGTGCAGGAGTTCTGATTGGTTGTCCACCTGAGGTTCTACAATGCAACTAAGTACCCTGAACAGCAAATACCTGCGTGTTATCGTTTCAGGGTTGTCACCATAGTACCGCTTCAAACTCAAGTTCTGTACTGAAGGAAATACTATAACATTCTAACATGGAGACCAAAACTGACAAGTTAATAAAAGGAAACTTTTCTTTCTTTCTTTTTTTTTTTTTTATTAGCAGCTCTGGAACAAATAATTTGTTAAAATTGCAACAAAGCAAATATTTTTAATAGCATTATTGATTGATGTTAGCAATATATTTCAAATAGAGGCAAATTCTGATTTATTAGATAGAAACATGGCACAGAGTGAAGTAAGTGTAAATTCTCAGTTATCCGGGTCATGGCAACAGCAAAAAGGCTTAAATCGGAGGCAACCGGACTTTTGCTCAGTTCTTTCTGAAAACGTTTCCAAATCCAGGAGTATGTGTCAAATCTGTCGGCTCGCACTTGATCGACCTGCAGTTGGAGCGCTGCTGTTTTTAAGCTGATGGGGGCCCATCCTCCTGGACACATTCCAAAGCAGGAGTTTCTGAGAAACTCAGGAGAATTTTCTCAAAACACAACATACTGGTAAATATCAAACCTAATGACACTCTCCGGCCAAAACTGATTCATCCCAAAGACGGAGCAGCCAAACCACAGCTGAGCGGCGTCGTGTCTGCGGTCCAATGCAGCGAGGATGGCTCAGACTCCTACATCGGAGAAACCAAAAACTACATAAAGGCACGGCACAGCACAGGAGGGCCAGCAGCCTGGGCCAAGATTCAGCGGTCCACCTGCACTTCTAGAACAAGGGACGTACTTTTGACAACTACTGGTTGCTCAAGTGCGAGTCACCAGAATTGACAAAGACTCGTGGATAGGTGTTGAAACATTTACAGAAAAACTGAGCCTAAGGTCCGGTTGTTTCGATTTAATCCTGTTTTCTGAACAGAGAGAATTATATTATATATATATATATATATATATATATATATATATATATATATATATATATATATATATATATATATATAATAAAATATTGGGCTAAATATGAATGAAAGTGTTTGGCACTTTGAGGTGCACACACTGCTTCAGATGTCAGTTTTAAGACCTTATGACCTGTAGCCATTTCATGTGTCACCAAAATATTAGGAGGGTGTGTTGGGTCCTTTGTTTTAGAGTTGGAAAAAACAGTAACTGAGACGACGACCTTCTGGAGTTCAGACAACAGAACCAAAGGAGACGCAGTGGTTCCAGCATGGTCGTGCTCTTTCCTGATATCATCAGTCACGCCCAGAATGAGTTAGACCACTCACAGATTTAGGTTTAAAGGGATCTTTTAACTATTATATGTTTCTTCTGGCTGGAAGGTCATATTAGAAAAACTAAAGGAGAGATGCTGGAGGAAAAACTGATCAGCAGTTATAAGAAGAGTTTGGTTGCTGTAATGACAAAAAAAAATGATTTTTTTTCCCCCGGTGATTATTTTTCAGGGTATAGATTAATTTTAAGTTGTCAGTGTTAAAATCTAGATACAGCTTTTTTTTTTTCCTATCAAGTTATACATCTTGAACATTGTCTAGTCTTTTGGTAGACGCCTGTCTTTCTAGGCAAAAACAAACTTCTTGAATGAAAATAACTTTAAATCTAAACTTGCCAAGGGGTATTAATACTTTTGAGCCTATATAACGACAGAGAAGGGAGCAAAAACTGCAACCGCTCCGCCTCGACGCCGTAGCAGCTTTTTAACATTAGCACGATATAAGAACCTGAAGTTAGTGTGAGCCCGGTGGCAGCTGCATCCCAGAGTTAAAGCCGCTGTCACGCGTTCGGCCTGCAGCTATGCAAAGTTATGTAACCACTGGAGTGGACAGAGGGGCTGACTGCCATCAATATCAATGTAACATTATTTAAATTCATCAATTATTTTGGTATTGATTGATACCTGGCTTATCAGCTGACTCCCCTAATGTGTATGTACTTGTCTGGTTTCCCTTTCGACTCTCTGGTTGGTATAGTGCTGATGGCTGAGCCCGTGGGAAGGCCGGTATGCGACAGCCAGCACATGCGTTGGCTTGTGTCTTTGTGTCCAAATTTAGATCCGCTGTTTCTGCTGCAGATGAGCTTCGACCAGACCGTCCGGATTTAGTCAGGCCTTTCTCTCCAAATATCATCGCTCAGCTCACAATGCAAATTGTTCACAGTATTGACACTTAGGGCTGGACGATATAGAAAAAAAGCTTATTATTAAAAAAAATGCATATTGATCGATATCGATAATTATTGAAAATATTTAAAATCATATTTTATGTGCAGCTCTGCCTGGACATTTTATGATATTGCTAAATGATTTAATTTGAATAAAGAACACAAACACAGAATTCCAATTAAATCTTTAACCAACTTTTTTAACCATGACAGAATTTTTTTTAAAGAAAAATAACTTAAGAGACCTGAGTTATGTTATTAAATACTGACAAAGAATAAACTAAAGTGACCAGTAAAATGACCAAAATAAACCAAATAAATAAATAAAATAGCCTATTTAGGTGGGAATAGTACACTAGTTACTTCTCAGGTTTCATAATTGAGAGGCTGATGCAGGGCTGAGGTCTGAGGTTGTGGCGTGGAAAGAGACTGCAGCTCATTTTGCACTGATTCCCTGAACTCGTTGCACAATTTAGGTAGCGCTGTTAGAGAAAAACTTGCAGCCCAGAACTTTATATCGCGGATCAAGAGTGGCGAGTAGTTGCTGAAGCCAGGTTTTTTAACTGCAGACAACAGCAGCAAGTCCATCACTATGAAGCGCGTTACTGCATGCGTGATGTCCTTATGCCGCTTGGACGCTTTGTCATTTTATCACAAAGAAGGGAGCCCAGTTTAGCTGCTATACCTGCTTTGTTTTGGAAGAACTTCCATAAGATTTCTCCGACGGCGCGGTGCTGCGGCGGGGCTGACACAGCTCGCGCTGCTGCGGGAGTGAGCGGCTGAGCGGCTTACGTGATGAAACAAGTTGGTTGCGTTACCAGACTTTGTTTTTACCGGTTCCTTGCAAATTTTACAAATCACTGTGGTTTATTTCTGCCAGACTGGCGAACTAGTAAAACCCCGTTTTGGGACCGTTTCCTCCTTTGTGACGGCGGGCCTGGGTCCGCGATTACGATTGGTCGAGAGGAAGTAGTGACTGTAGCATCAACTAATATGATCGAACTTTTATCGACCCTATTTTTTCCTATCGCTCCACACGTCTATCGATCGACATATATTGTTATTGAATTATCGTCCAGCCCTATTGACACTAATGTCTTAGGGGGAGATTTGATTCATGATCTTTTTTTTATAACTAAGTCACTAAGCATGTATTTTGTAATCATTTTTACCAGCAATGACATCCAAAAATTGTTTTATTCAATTTCTTTTTTATATCCCCAGCGCTGAGTTCTTCGACAAAGACGGTGTAATGAAGGATATCCGAACAATATTCCAAGTCTACAGTGCACTACAAGACAAAGTCCAGGTGAGATGTGTGGTAGATGCGTTGTTGTTGTTTTTTTGCCAGCTACAAGAAGTAAAACTGTTTGGACGGTAAATGTGGTTTTCACTTTGGGTTCTTATCCTTAGGCTGTTTGTGGAGAGGTAGAGCAAAGCGAACGTGTTAGAGAAAAACTCCAAGACGAGGTGAACAAACTCAAACAGCAGATTGCTCTCAGGAAGCGCGTGGCTGCAGAAGAGGAGAGAAGTATGTATCTCCTTTGGGCTCTGAAGACAGGATGTAGGGCATAACGACACATGCTATGCAGTGCCTTGGAAAAGTTCTTATACCCCAATAGTTGTTTTGCCCTGTTACAACCACACATGTTTATGTGATACTCTGATACCACTAAATAAAGTCCAGGGCAGCACAAGGCCTCCAGAAGTCAAACAGTTAGTAAATCGAATCCACCTGCGGGTAAATAATCTATCGGGTTTAAACCAGCTGTTCAGTGAAGATCTCAGAGGTTTGTCGGGCCGAAGGAACCCACCAGGCAGGTCAGGGAGAAGGTTGTAGAGCAATCTAATTCAGGATTAGGCTGTAGAACTACATCCCAGGCTCTGAACATCTCACACAGCAATGTTCAGTCCATCTTCTGAAGATAGAAACACTATAGTAGAACTGCAAACCTGCCAAGGCATGACTGGTCACCTAAACTATCAGGTGAGGCTAGGAGGGCATAAAGGGATTAGCATGCCTCTGTGTTCATGTACACCAGCAGCTTGTACCTCCCAGAGGAGCCTTGCTCCCATTCAAACTATTTTAGTTCAGCTGAAGAACCGCACTCCACCAGTTGTACTACATATAAAGCATATAGTTATTTCATTATAGTCTTGTAGGGGGCTACATGGCTTTGGTTTATACATGGTCTACTAGGGAAAAGAAGAAATAATCAATTTCTATCGTTAAAAGATAAATTATCCACACTGGAAAAAACCCTCTTTAACAGTGCTGGGGTCAGATGAGACCAAAGTCAACATTTCTGGCCTACGTGCAAAACATTGTGGGTAGCAGAAAACCCGACCTCACCATAAACGCACCATCCCTTTGGTGAAACATGGTGGTGGCAGCATTGTGCTGTGGGGATTAAGCGCACTTATTAGCAGGGACTATTAAGTGCGCTGTTAAGTGTTGATGAGGTGGATAAAGCTAATTCCAGGTTGGTCCTGGTAGAAAACCTGTTGGAGGCTGTAAAAGACTGCAGACTGGGGCGTAGGTTGGCCTTCCACCAGGACAACAACCCTAAACCTGCAGCCAGAGCTACAAGGCAATAGTTGAGATCAAAGCATATCAATGTGTTTAAATGGCCCAGTCAAAGTTCAGACCTATTATCTTTGTCCTTTTGACCTTGAAACTCAACCCTAACAGATGCTCTCCATCCAATCTGACAGTTTTAACTATTTTGCATAGAATAGCAAAAGCGTTCCTCTCGTTTATTTGTGACATATGTTACTTTTTATTGGCCAGGGGGGTCTGAAAACTTTTTCAAGGCACCGGATATTTTTTCATCTTCTTTTTTTTTATTTTATTTTTTATTTAACCTTTATACAGCTTCTCTCATGAGATCCCAGAACAAAACAACAAAAATAATAAAGTTTACAAAAGTTTACTAACCCCAACAATACAAGTACTTAAAACATTCTACTTGATTAAATAAGGTAATAAATTATGATTTTAAAAGCAAGAGCAAGTTGTATAAGATAATTTCTCCAATATTTGATTGACAATTTTTATAAATAATTTTTTTTTAAACCATTTTATATACTTTGTCAGTGAATGATTGTACGTGCATTTTTCCTTACAAAGTTAAGTTCACCACCTTTATCTTTCTGTTTGTTGGAAAGGGCTCCGTGAGGACTCCCATTCCCCACCCGAAGAGAACGCGGAGCCCTGCCAGGCTTCCCTCCTTTCCAGGATATCTTTTGATGCACCTTCTGCCCCAGAGCGACCCAGTACCTCACCAAACCCCCCATCCTATACTGACCTCTTATCCCAAGATGACAATCTGCTCTCCTCCTCCTCCTCCCCGCCAACCAGCGCTGCTCTGTTGCCTCGGCCCCAGGCCGTGGGCTCACCGGGACACCCGACACCGGCCCCTGTGCAGACGGACCTGGGACTGGGCCTCAGGCAAAGCGTGGGCCTCGGTGCCAGCTCCAGTCCCGTCAGCACTCCCAGTACCGCATACCTTGGCAACGGTGATGGATCAAGCTCCGATTCCTTGGACAGACAGGCTGCTGGACAGGAAGATGATGATGATGATGACGACGAGGGCGACGAAGAGGATGCAGACGAGGACAGTAGTGAATATGAGAACTTGGTGAGCGAAGGATCTCATTTGCCTCTGGTCTCAGCCGGCGTTTTAAGTCAAGGCCGACCGGCCGCCCTCAGCCCCGACGGGGACGCCCGCGGCTCACAAATGACATAGAAACACGCCACAGGATGAGCGAAGGACACGAATAAGCGACACGCCTTTAAAGGTGGGCATCTGAAGCAATCAAAGATGAGCAAATGTAGACAAAAGAAGTGCCAGTCTTGAAAGCGAAAAGGCATGCACGGGTGGCTTCCACTGTGCAATTTGTCTCTTTTTTTTTTGTTTTTTTTTGTTTTTGTTTTTTTAGGGAAAACCTCACAAGGCTTTGCAGATATGGCCCACGTGGGTAAAACCTGTCTGTTTTTGTATTCTTGAGGCCGTTCAAGGTACCTAAATGAGGACCTGTGGGTTCCGAGTCAGATGTGGATTAAACAAAGCAATTTCTGCCAGCTGGTTGGCAAACTTGCTTCTGATGAAACAGCCCTGCGCTCTGTTTATGTTCGTTTTCCGCATCTTTTTGTCGCATCTCCATCACCGTTTTGAATCGCCGTTTCTTGCATTACTTCTTGCACAATTAACTTTTTTTTTTTTCCTTTTCCTTTTAAGCTATCCCTTTAAGAAAGTAAAGGGATAATTTCTGCTGCCTTTGAGCAATTTTAAACAAAGGCAAACGATTACTGACTTATTGGACTCTGTGTCCCTCTGTGTCTCATAATTAAAATCAAACAGCTGCCTGTTTAAATGATGAATAGATCTCCAAATTTACGCTGCCACTTCCATAATGGGTGCTTTAAATACGTAATATATATATATATATATATTTTTTTGTCACATTAACAGTTGTTCTAATTTGATTGAGAATGTTAGTGTCTTGTCTCTAGGAATATTTGTATGCGCTTTGCTGCACTTAAAACATAAGATTCCTTTTTTTTTTTTTTTTTTTACTTTTTTATTCTTGCTTTACCAATGCTGACATGTTGTGCCGGTTGTCCTCTTTAAGCACCTGGAGCCAAACTCGGACTCAGCTTTCTCTTCTTCTCTTGGTTTATTTTGCATTGTACGGGGTTCACGGGGCAAACACAGTGTACTGTAGCTTTACTAACAAGATGCTTAAAGTTCCCTTTGCTGCTGCAACACATAGAGCTACTAGTAAAAGTTGCATCTGTCTGTTCTGTTTTTCACAGAAAAACCTGGCTGCTACCTTCATTTTTACCATTCTAGTTGTCTCAATACTACTGATCGGGCTCCTATAACCACTTCCAGCACACTTTATCACTGACATGTCTCTATTAAAGCTGTAATGGAAGGCCTCTAGTGTGTGAATTATAACTGGGAGCGGAGAACATTGTCTTGCCTTCTTGTCTTCTCATAGTTAACAGCAGCGCTAATGTATTCTCACCTGTTCGGGACGGCGTTACGTGTGTGTGGACCTAGATAATGTGATTTTTTCTTTTTTTTCTTTTTTGTTTAAACCCATCATGACCCTGCTTTAGTATACAGTGCCTTCCACTCAGGGCAGCTGCCGTGTCTGCTCTCAGAACCATGATTTTGCTAGAGCAATCAAAGTAGATAAACATCTTGTCCTTTTTTCCATCATCAGCTTCTAGTCTTTTTTTTTTCTTTACTTTTAAGGTACTGCAACCATTTTCTTCAGCCTAGATGGTTTCTATTCAGAAGGCATGGGCCGGTGTGATTAGCTTGAATAAGAAATGCCACAGTATGAAGTTATTTCTTCAAAGATTTAAAACAAAGTATAGCATAATCGAAGTTAATTAATCACAAAAGGGCACTGCTAATTCCTAAGGTGTTGTTATGCTGGTATAAGGTTCTCCATAACCTCTGGCATTTTTAATCTCGACGCAGACTTGAGCTAAATGAATCTTGACTCAACACTCGATATACGGTAACGAGTTATTTCACATATCCCCTTTGTTTCCTAAAAGCAAGCTAGGTTTAGCGGGTTAATTAGACAGCATCTATTTGGGTAGAGTCTGCAGTTGGGTGCTCAACAGAGATGTGCTTGTAGCTTACCATCAAACAGGGTTACCTAAATGTGCTATGGGTGCTACTGCTTTTGTGTCACCGCCATGGCGCGCGTGTGTTTCTGTGTGAGTATTCCGTGCGTTTTCCGCAATGGGAAATATTTCCAAATAGCTGAATTAGCCCTTGTAAGCAAGAGTAAAAGTGCAGTGACCTTCAATCCAGGAAACTGACCGGCAGTGCACAGCACAGTTTAGGCAGAGGCCAAGCTGAGCTCCCATCAGCCCCCACACACCAGGACAAAAACCGGCTCTATCATAGAGAGTGCTTGAAACCATTGCAGCATTTTCTTTTGTGCTATATTTCAAACCTTATAACCTTGGGTCCGTAGGAACTTGTCACGGTATGAAAACCTTGTGTGAAAAAAAAAAAATATATTTTACAAAGTAAAAAGTAGATTGTATAACATACTGCAGCCATAGCTAGAATATAGAACAAACTGCTTCTTAACAGACATGACTCTTGTTGAGAATACGCCGTTTCCACACTGCGACTTAATCACAACTAGTAATATTTACAAAGGCTTTCTGTCTTGAAAGTGAGGCAATGGCGTTGTTGGCTTATGTCACCCAGCTCATTGGCAGCTGTTGTCTTACGCTTGACTCCAGAAGGAAAAGCTCCAGCTAAATTGGCACTTTCTTGAGCATCGTATTAAAAAGACTTTAATCTGTAGGAATGAAATAACGTAAAATATTTGTGTATGTGAAACCGTAACCTTTTGAAACTTGTAGACCTTGATACAGGTGACTGGCCCATGCCCACACCACTCTACTAGTCTACACTAGTGGTTTTCAACCCTGGTCCTCAGGACCCACTGTCCTACATGTTTTAGTTGCTCCAGCACAACTGAACCAAATCGTTGGAGTACCTCCTGAGCAGCCGCGAGGCGCTGCAGAGTTTTCTTCATCACCAGTTTATTGAAGTCATGTGTTTGGCGGCGAGGAAGCACCAAGGCTGCGGGCACCAGGTAGCCCGCAAGGACCCCACGTGGTGCCCTCAAGCCTGTTTTAAAACCAGCACAAACCTCCAGTGAGCTACATCTAAAATGCTATTTTAGTCTGTTGCTCTATTTTTGTAATCACACTTTGATTTAAATAGATTTAAAAATATCAAAAACATTGCATATATGTTTATTGGTGAGCGCTGACTCTTCTAGTTCAAAGGTCAGCACTTGTAGCGCTCCGTGTGGCACAGTACCGAAGAAGTAGTTGGGAAAGTGGGTCTCGAGCGCCGGGATGGAAACCAGTGGTGTACACATGAAACCGCTTCCTGAGTTCATTTCCCTTGTTGCTTTGAATAACCTCTGTATCTTATAGTTGCAAAATTAGTTTGGTTGCCTAACTATGTGAAACTGGAACTGCAGCCAAGTCCGACGAACAGAAAAGCCTGCAAGGAACGGTTGATGAGCGAAGGACTTACATCCAGATGTTGCCAACAGGAGGCCGTGGGACACCTTTGCATGATCTGGTGAATTCTAGACGCCATTAAATTTAGCGTGGACTCATGTTTGCACTGCACCAGATATGCTTTGGTTGAGAGAAGCTTTGTCTTGTGATCAAGCTCGGCTTGATTTAGACCCTCTGTATGTCATCCTTTTTTATGGTTAATTTTTTTTTTTTTGCTTTCACTTGCCCTGTTGTGTAACGCCAATGCATCACTAACCAGGAACTGGCACTCAAAATGTTGCGTAATTACCTCAATAGAGTAACAATCGAAAAAATGAAATGATTAAATGAGATTTTGAGGGGTGTGATTTCCTTGGAGTACTGAAACAAAGAATGAATGTATATTACACAGTAGTGGGTGACGTGTAAAACAGCGCTTACTGTACTGTATAAACCTGTCTCAGATGAGCGATGTAAGAGCACCATTTCTCAGAGACGGTCCTGTCTTGTCATCCTTGTTCTTCATGCCCATTGATTAAGGTTTCGCAGGCTTTGACCAGAGTGAAAACCTGCAGGGCTTTGGAGCAGAAGGCTCAACTTATGTGAGAATTGACACTATTTAGATCAATATGTTTTCAAATTGCAGCATAATCCAAATGTATACTCGCATACTCTCACCGTATGGGGTGACTTTCTGCTTCCACCGTGGAGTGGACCGTAACACGATCACCTCCGTAAAGCACAAAGTCCAGTGCACACACACACCCTTAGATCTTCTGGAATTTATTTGGATTTGTGTACATGATGAAAGTTGACCAAGGACTTGTTTAGTTAAGCACAGAGAACAGGGTGCATAAACTGAGGGATAATAAATAAGACATTTATATGCGATGTGATGTTCCCTTGTTTTCTTATGTCAGTGGACTACTACTTTACAAAATGTAAAAATTTCTTTTCTTTTTTTTTTACATAAAAACGTTTTGCTCACAAAATAGAGGATATTAGTAAGTTTATCTTGTTCTGAAGACTCAAAAAACGCAATGAATATTTAGGTAATTGTTCACCTTTGAGTTCACCTTTTTATTTTATTTTTATTTTGGTGTTTAATACGTTTGATTCATTTATGGTGCACATCATGGTTTAATTGTGCCATGTCATTGTGGCTCTTCTAATAAACCTGTAATATCTGATTGATTAACCACAGTTTAGAACAATTATCCTGTCTAAAGCAGCATTAGCCTCACCCTTTGAGGCTTAGTTCATGATGTATTTTGTAAATAAAATATTAAAATATATAGATAATGAATTAAACTTAGGGGGGTTAAAAGATGGGCTGCTTTACAATTGGAAAAACAACAGGACTCAGGAACATTGACATCAAATGACCAGTGTTGTAAATCAGAAATGTATTCATACATTTATGATATCCTAAACTCATAACATTGGATTGTAAAAGCCCTACGGTTAGCCCAGTTCATAAATATTATCTTGACCGAAGCAGAGTTGACTCCACCTTGGCAGCCTTGCTCTCTGACTTGGATGGATAAGGCTGATGGGTAAAATAATTTAATGATGTGCAGCATAAAACCATAAGATAATTAAATACACAGTGAAACATGTAATGAATAACATTTTTATTTCAAGTTTTCAACATAACTATGTATTTTAATTTAATTATTGACCTGTATGGCAATTTAATAGTTTATTTTTTGTTTTTGAATCAGGACACTCTGAGAACTCCATACAGTCCTACACCACTTAAAGAGGCTAAAAGACAATCTTGTCAATTTTTATTTTTTTGTTTTAAAAAAAGTGGCCAAGTTACGGATACAATTAATTGTTGAGCCACTGCAGCATAGGAACCATTAAATAATTAGGCACTTGTGAAATATTTGAAATATACAGTGAAATTACTATATGTCAATTCTTCAAAACTCAATATTTATATGTTTTGTTGAATATTTGTTTTCAGTTTTAATTCTGACTCATTTAAGTAATTATTCAATATTATTGAATTGTGGCGCTTTCAGACCTCCATACTTTCTCAATTAAAGCGATGTGGACTATATATAAAAAAGAACAGCTTAATAACACTTAACTACAAATACATATATATTTTTCATATAGTTAAATATATGGACTCTGAGGTATAATTATATTTTTGAATTGTTGTGGTACTTAGGACTGCATGCATTTTTACTCCACTTTACTCCACGTAAAGGTGTAGGCTGGTCAAAGAAAACAGTTTCGCATTTGATCAGCACTTATCGTCTTATTACTGAAAAGTGCTTTATTAAAAAAAAAAAAACTTGCTTTGCCTTAATAATAAATTATTTTAATTCAGATGAATGCTAGCTCATTTGAAAAGTGATTTGACGATTACACTATACATTTGACGATTACATTTTTATGGCAGTTTTGAATCACCAATTTTTCCTAGTCTAATTGAAGGGGTTAAAAGGGACGAGTTGCTTGAGTGTTTTTTTTTTTTTATTAAGACAATCGAAGGTAAACATCTGTCTACTAAGGATCGGATGTGGCGCGAATCCGACATCTTATCCCAAAATGTCAGTTATAATTTCAGGCAGAGAACTGTTGCACTAGCTGTTATTGCTGCAGAATGCTTGCTGCAGTGTTTTTTACGATGACATCATTCCTTTTGATGAGATACCACGTGGGTCTTTGCCATAAATGCAGTCCATTGCGATGCCCACATTTTTATATTTTATTTTTAATCTGACACTAATCTACAAAAAAAATGAAGTATGTAGGCTGTTTGTTTTTATTGCTGTCACATTTCGTGTCTGTTTTGCATCCTCCGAGCCTTTTAACAGTTGGAATGGGAGACGTGGAATCTGATTGGTCATTGCCAATGGATACAGAAAAAAAACAACCAATCAGAGCAGTCGGCAGATTCAGGTGGTAAATCCTGATCCAGCCTCTGACTGTAACACGGCTCCGAGCCCTCTCTGCTCTCCCCCGTAGTGTATTTTTCAACCCTGCCTCGGCTGCTTCCCTCCCCCTGTTCCGCCGCCATTAAAGCCTGTCAACCTGGGATTTGGTCGGGATTAAAATGATTTGAAACGCCGGAACCAGCCAAACAGGAACGGGACTTTTTTGGGGGGGAGGGAGGGAGAGGGGGATCTTGTTCAGTGGACCTTACACTCACTGCCAGTTCAACGGCAACCTTCCCCAGAAAGAAGTCAATATGCGGTAAGTGTCGTGCAAAGCGAGCAAAGACCCAGTTCGGACCGGGGGAGGAGAGGGGTTCTCCGTCCGAGAAGGGGGGGAAGCGAGCAGCGGGAGACCGAGGAGTATGAACACAGCAAAGCAGAGGTGAGGGTTAACGTCGCCGTCTTCTTGTACAACCGACTCGGGCCTGTCAGGCGGTTACAGCCAAAACAGAACCTCGTCGCGTTAGCGGGGTTAGCTCGGCTGTCATTTGCGGTTGACAACCGAACCAGCCGTTTGTCGTTGTGATGCAAGGGGGAAAAAAATAAAAATAAATAACAAACCACAAGCTGGCTAGCTGGGCATGTAGCGTCAGCAGCTATAAAAGGTTGTCGGTTTCCAGGAGAGGGCTGCTGCCGAACAGGGGGCTTCAAAATCACTTTGTTTACTCAGCGCGAAAGTGTTGACGACGGGGGAAAATAGCGCTGTTTAGGTTTTAAGTTTGTTTCCGAGACGGACGGAGATTTGCAGGATTTCTCACGGTGTGTTGGTAAACTTAGAGGCGTGGTGTAAACAGAGTCATGTTACTCCCCCAGGAGCTGCCAGTCAACTTTCTTCTAACCGCTCTCTCCTGTCTGCAGCCCTGTGGCTCCTTTCAGCTTCATCTGATGGCAGCAACCGGCTCTGGGAGATCAGATTTAGGTTATGGATGGATTACTGATCAGACCATCTGACTCTTCTCAGGGGCCCCCACAAAATAACACTCCCCCTCTCCCCCAGCATTTTTCTGAATCTCAGAGATTAATACACACTTGCAACAAATAAAACCCTGAGGCGTTCCAGAAAGTAGACTGCAGATACAGTGGATGTCTACAGAAAAACTGTGCGGAAACTCAGGACAGCTGCAGACTGAGCAAACTCAAACAAAGAGACATCTGAGGAAAGATGAAAAGTGGCGAAACGGGAGACCTGGAGGGCCTCCCAAAGACATTTGATCTAGAACTGCTCCACATTTCGTCACACTTCACCCGTCTTATTAGGATTAGATTTAGGAGATTTTTGTTGTGTGATAACTTTTAGGTAGAAATGTTTATTTACACCAGCATGCAAAACAAAAATACCATCCAGCTGTTTTATTTTAAAGCATAAAAGCAAAAATTGTTCTTACTGCTGCTAAAATGATGTAAAATTCATCATCGTATTTAGAATCGCGGACGCATCATAGATGAATAGTGCAATATATTGTTTAAATATTTCAATATCAACTCTTGTTGACCTGCATGTCCCTCGCCCTAGTTTTTCCTTTCCATCGTCACGATGACCCCCGCCGTTCTCCCCGGATTGTCTGAGTTTCTTTGGTCCCTCCAAGAGTCCAAATCCGTCGCTGGAAAGTTTACGTTTGAATGCGTTGCACCTAAAATACTGGAACCCGTAGCGAAACTAGAAGAGCCTTTTGTGAATGCAGTACTGCCCACAATGAGGCCGCGATGACAACTGGCATTTGCTATGTTGTCCAGCTCTAGTTATTAAGATCTAAAACATGAATTAATTGTTTTGATTTTTGATAAATAGACTTAAAGCAAAAATATGGAATAAAAAACAAACACTAAATGTATTGATTTTAATGTGTGGCACTCAGGCAGTTTCCACACCATGACTGTTTGATTCTTGAGACCTGAAGTATTGACAGACAGCTGAGTTCGTCCTTCTTTGAAGCGAGAAACGAGCAACGGCCTTTTTTTTTTTTTTTCTTTCTTCAGCTGACTGTCAGTGTGCAGCAAGAGGTGGGGGCAGGAGAACGCTCCGTTACGTTAAGCTCCAAAAAGGCAGAGTAAGCTCCAGTCACGGTGGCGCTTTCTCCGGTACCAGAATAAAAGGGTTTTTGAAGTGTGGAAAAGTTTCTGAGGTTGTAAATACTATGACTGAAGCCGTGGTTTACCCTGATCCAGGTTACTGGGATAAGGTATATGGTTTACAAACGTTTTTACACAGGAACATGATAGAAATTGTTTTGCTTGCGTTTTCAGTCATCCGTCTTCACATTAGTAAATAACTTCCGGTGCAACCAGCTCCGTTCAGAAGTCATGGGCCGGGCAAGGAGAGCATTAATCAGAAAAACAGCCGAGAGGTCCAGGGTGAGGAGCTTCAGAGAACCAAAGCTCAGGTGGAGAATAGTTCTGTGAGGCAGCTGCTTGTGGTTAAGCCACAAATCAGCCCTTTGTCGGGGGGGGGAAGAATGGCAAGAAGAAAGTCATTTGTGAAAGAAAGCAATAATAAGCCCTAACCGCAGTTTGGCACAAGGTCTGCCTGGTCAGATGAGGCCACAGAGGAAACTCCTTGGCCTCTATGCAAAACGCTGCTTTAAAAAACAAAACGCCGAACACACCGTCCTCGCTGTGGAACGCGCTGGCGGAAGCGCGTTGCTTCATTTTTCAGCAGGGACGGGACGGCCGGTTGGCTTTGACGGGAAGATGGATGGATGGATGGAGGTAAACACAGAGACCCTAGAAGAAGACCTGTTGGGTGGTGCAAATTACCCGACACCCAGGCAGAGGCTCACCTCCCAGTCCGACTGAGCTCGAGCAGTTTTGGGGAAGAAAAAAGTCCATTGCTAGATCTGCAAAGCTGGTAGAGACACACCCTGTGGGCCGTTCAGACTTTTATTACATATTTGTAAAACATTTCGAAGGGTTATTAATACTGTTTCAAGGCACTGCGCTATTGCTCCAGTGAGGCAGGAGAAAACGTCAAAGAGGCACTTTGCGTCTTTTACAGTCCGGTTATCTGGCTGCTCTGTAGTACCGGGCTGGGAGCTAGTTACGTGTGTCTGCCCTGGCTGCCGTCGTTGGCGCGTTTCCCCCGCTGAGTGTCCAGTTTCATCCGTCCTTGTCTCTTATTACCCCGCTCCGTTGTAGGGCACAGTTGCCTGCCGTGCGTCTGCAGCATGAAGCGCGCGTTAAAGTCGGCGCCAGAGCTTAGGAGAAGCGTCAGAAACCAGTTTAGAGAAATTCACTGCAAATAAAATGTATTAAAAAAAGTGGAAATCTTTGGCTTTTTTATGTTGGATGTTTTTGTTTTCTGCTGAAATTTGGTGTTATAATAACCCATTACTGAAATCTGTTGCCCTTTTTTCCCCCCCCCAGCGTACTGCGCGCTGTGTGATCTCCTTGAGAGTCGGGCTGCCAGTCCCGCTGAACGGCTGGAAGCCTCCCTCAGCGGCGGCGCGACGATGACAGAGCTGGTTGCCAAGTGGGCCTGTGAATACTGCACATACGAGAACTGGCCGTCAGCCATCAAGTGCACCATGTGCCGCGCTCAGAGGCCCAGCGGGGGTGCCATCATCACTGAGGAGCCCTTTAAGAGCAGCCCTGCCCTAGATGCCAGCCTGCATCGGTGGGACCCCGCGGACCTCGGCAACACTCCGTCTCAGGGGGGGTCCAGCCTGCTGATTTGTCCGGACTCCAGCGCCAGGCCCCGCGTTCGCATCGCTGAAGTTCCCGAGCCGAGTAGCAAGTGGTCGTGTCACATGTGCACCTACCTGAACTGGCCTCGAGCCATCCGCTGCACCCAGTGCTTGTGTCAGAGGCAGCAGGCTCTTCAGCAGCAGCAGCAGCAGCATGGGCACCATGCAACTCATCAAAGACATCACACTCAGCAGCCAC
This sequence comes from Fundulus diaphanus, assembly GCA_037039145.1. Taxonomy (NCBI): domain Eukaryota; kingdom Metazoa; phylum Chordata; class Actinopteri; order Cyprinodontiformes; family Fundulidae; genus Fundulus; species Fundulus diaphanus. The sequence goes on from CM073121.1 coordinate 27,578,132, forward strand.
GAAGCCCCACGGAGTCGCCGCAGACCTCCGGCTCCAGGTGCCACCCCGCCGCCCCGACCGCCGCTACCGACCCCTGTGAGGAATACAATGACCGCAACCGGCTCAACACCCACACGCAGCACTGGACCTGCACGGCGTGCACTTACGAGAACTGGGCCAAGGCACTCAAATGCGTCGTGTGCGATCACCCCAGGCCCAACAGCCTGCTCGCCGAGCCCATCGAGCTGGCGTCCGAGCCCGAGAGCAAACAGCCGTCCGCCAAGCTGAACGAGCAGGACCGGGACAACCGGAGGGGCGTGGTGGGGCAGGGAACGGGCGTTGGCCCGGGGGGGCCGGTGGGCTGCAGCGGCAGCCAGAGGAGGTCGCCGCCGTCCGAAAAACGGGAGTCCGAGGTGAACATGGACTTTCAGAGGATTGAACTGGCGTCAGGAGCCGGGATCGGCAGCAAAGAGGAGCTGGAGGTGGATTTCAAAAAACTGAAGCAGATTAAGAACAGGATGAGAAGGACGGATTGGCTCTTCCTCAACGCGTGTGTCGGTAAGATTCAGGCTTGTCGGCCTCCTGAACGGGCTGCGTTTCTTATTTTACACGAGGCTACAACAAATTAACAGGATGTTTGTTAAAAGTTGCAGGATCAATGTGTAGATTATATAGTTACATCCAGAGTACTCAGATTTGCATCCTACTGATACTGGAATGCTGTGCATGCTTAGAGAACAGTTTGCCACCTATAATACACACCTGGTAGAGGTTGGGAAGAAGGGTGGATCCGCTTTTAAAAGGATATAAAGTATATATTTTTTTCTTCGATGAAATGCATTCTTAGCCAGTTTTCCGCTGTTTGCCCAATGGTGTGCGGAGTTTAACCTTTGGTCTGTGTCTTGGTAGGAATTCTGCTGCACTAACAAGACAAACGGTCTTAGGAATCCATGGAGATGTCTCAAAACTCTTTAATTTTTATTTATTTTTATGCTGCGTTCGTTAAGATGGACCAGCATTACTGCAGCTTGTTTGCTTCTAGTCATAACCTTTGATGTGCCCTGTCTTTCATATGAGTGTTTTTTGTTCTATCTTCTTTTTTTTTTTAGCTGTGCCCCGTGGTAAATGTCACCAGCTTTCAGCATCCGGTCGCTCAGGGCCACACAAGGGCAGACAGATTAAAGGAAAACGCACCGAGTCAGTAGACGCCACGCTTTGATAGTGTTTTTGGATGGTTGACTAGACCGCTGACGTACCAACAAAATCATTTTTGACGTTCTATCCAACTAAAAAAGCGACCTGTCGTTTTTTTTTAATAGAATTCAAATCAAAAGCTGTTGCTACAATATTTACGACCTGCCTCCATTGTCTAGGTAAAAGTATGTATTCCACAAGGTTTGACTCCGAAACAAAGATTTCAGTAGTTGTCCAAAACCACTAAGCATTATTAGGCTCACTGGCACCCAGTAAGCTGGATAACCTCTCAGTGAAAAACACCAACTTAGGTTGAAAGAACATTTCGCCTGCGTAAGTTATGAAGTGAGATGATTATGAGCCATTAGTTCTGTTATTTAGTTCACTTGATGTTCTTTGTGATTCACATGAGTCTTGAATGCTCACTGGTCAGTGAGCATTCTGTGAGCATTCTGCCAGGGGGATGATGGTAGACCTAAAACACGCTGTAGTGCGTTCCTTGAATTTTTGTTTCATTGCAACAAATGCATTTGCTGAATGCTCACATTCTGCCACTAGTTAACTTAATTTGACAGTAAGCTGGCAGGAAATGGAGCTGAGAAAGAGGGGGACATGCAGCAAAGGTCCACGGGCCGGGCCTCACGCTCCACCCCGCCATCACACTCAACTCAATATAATCTTTATCAACACAGATACAGAAGAAAGACCACAGCTGCCAGCAAGGGCTCTGAAATGTCGGACTGACTGGTTTAGATCTATTACGTCGATCTGAGCTAAACTTTAGACTTACCAGCCACAAGTCAAACAAGTCCAAAACTTAACAGGTATCTTTTCTTTTTCTTTTTTCCTTTTTTTTGTAAGAATAAAACTAAAACTAAATTGTGAGTTTATTTTCAATTAATTTGGCTTCAGCCTGATGCAAAATAAAAGGCAGATGCGGAAAACGACAACTTCCGCCCTCTAAAAAGTACAGGGCATAAAGGTTATGACATGGTACAGACTCACCTATCTGGTGTGAGACTGCATTATCAATAAGCGGATCTTGCAAAGAAAAGCATATTTATTGGCGTTCGTTAAACTCTTTCAAGTGTCATACACCGGTGACAAAATGTACATACAATCCGGCTGACAAAATGTTTACAGCATATCAAGAATATAGAAAAAATGTAAAAGCCGCATGTGCTGTTTCATGACAGTTTGGGCTTGTATGTATGCAGATATCCGCCTCTGTGTCTCTCTCCTATTTGCATTGCTAATTAACAACTAGCAGGCCCGCCTCCAGCTACCTGCCTGTCATTATCACCAGCCACCTTTGCATTAGTTTGGTGTGGACTGCTTTGAATAGTGGCTTGATCTATCAGTTTCTGGTGTGGCACATTAAACATTAAAGCCCATGATTTTTTTTATATGTGTATATATATATATACTGGCAAACTGTTTTGTATAGAACTGATTCAAGAACCCTCAGCTACCAAAACTTATGTTTAAGCCTCAGAGACTCTGAGACTTTTAAACGGGCCTTATCTAGGAGTCGCATGCAGCGTAGAGACTCCTACCTTGGAATGTACCAGGAAACGGAGGTATGGTCAAAGGAAGCTCCTGTGAATACAGGGGAAATGTGCAAACACTCGGCAAACCGTCTCCTGCTCTTTCCGTGGCGATAACTACAGGGTAGAGAAATGCCGCTACTTGTAAAGCCTCTCTTTAACGTCTACTTGTGAAAACAACTAAAATGTTAATATGTCAAGAATTTAACGAATGAGGGCAATTCATATCATTGCAACAGGAGGATGACCACTTGCTTTGCCTCATGGTCAGAACAACACAGATGATTCTCATTCACAGCACTGCAGAGACGTAATATGGGTTATTAGCGGCTTAGTCAATCAGCTTCTCCGCAAATCACATCTATATGGAGCTTCTGGTGATCCGGGTTGGATGCAGAATGAAGACAGGAAGCTTTTTCAAGCACTTTAGCTGGAGAAAGAAAGAAAGAAAGAAAGAGAAACGGGAAGGAAATGTTTCAGAACGGCCAGTTATGAAAGCAGATTCCTACGTTGATCTGTAATGGTGTTGAAGCGTGAACATGAGTCAAAGGCTACGTTCACACTGCAGGCAAATGCGATCCAAATCCGATCTTTTCGCCGGTATGGGACCTATATCCGTCTTTTTCATGGCATTGTGACCGGCCCAATTCCAATCTTTTCACCCTTCAAAAATCCCATTTGTGCCCCTTCCATATATGGTACTAATTCGGATACGTATCGGATATTTTTCAAAGCGTCCGCTATCTGAGCGGTCATGTTGCATTTTATCCATCTTTGACGTTACTCATACACATCCACACACGGAAGTAGCTGTTAGTGCTCCATAAAACACCGTTTGTTAATAGCTGTGCAGCTTGTTTCTTACCTTACCAATATTCCAAAAGATCTTTTTTAGTGCAATAATTGTTGCCTGTCATATTCCAAGTATTATGATCTTGCCTCCGGCATGCCAATGTAATATCCATCCTGTTTGACAGCGTCTGACGGTAATAGATCCCCTTACCTGACATAAATCACAGTATCCAAGATGCTAAAGGTCACAAAGAGTAAACACAGATGAGTGAGGAAAACGTGCATAAATCTACCAGTAATGCCACCATCACAATGTTTTCTAATGTTGTGCAGCTCTACCTAGGACTAAACTCATAAAATAAATGAAAAGCGCTGCAAGTTCTATGATAGAGTTGAGAGTTTTGAATGCAACAAAAAGTGGCAAAAAAGGTAAGACTATCATCATGTATGCATGAAACATGTGTCCTTAACTTTGATTAAACTCAGAAGTGCATAAAATGTTTTGCTGTTGGTTGAGCTAAAAACCAAAAATGACAGGAGATGCATTTTATTTTATAATAAGGGTAAAAAATAAGGGATCGAGTAATAATTCTGCTGTTCAGTTCCCTGGATATTCGATTGCTGCATCTCTAATTGGAAATTGTTGCGTATCTGGCAGAGCAGAGGGATGGTGATATTTTCTCCAAGCCACATCCTGCTCAGTGAGGTTCTAGGCTCCTGCACTGACCCATCACCTCTGTTTTCTTTTTTTTAAGATCTGTAAATTAGCTTTCATGTACAAAGTGTCCACTCTGGCTGAGTCTGTTTTAGGCGAGTCCGAAATGAGATGTCTGAAGGTTGGCAAAACTCTTGAGACTAAATGCACTATCGGAGCTTACCGTAAGTATTAAATGTCCACTTTGCACACTTTGGAATAAATTTAGGAACAGATGAAAATCTATTTAGCGCGTTTTCTTTTTTTCTTCTTCTTTTTTTTTTTTTGTACGTGCGATTTTTACATACATCTTTCATCGCACTCAGTGTGGAAAATTTTATGGTGGAAAAAAATAATAATGTCTAAAAACATTAAGAGCCATTGCAGTTTGCAGAATTGCTGACAAGTGAAATTTGAGTGTATCAAAATGGCAAAAACACACTATAAGTTATTGCCAACACTTTAGCTTTTATCTTGTGGTTTTCCTCGATTAAGGTGCACTATTGCTCCTTTTATTCAATTAGTGATGGTGCCAATTCACAACAAATGTCATTTAAAGGCACTTTAGAAGACACGCAGGTCCAATTGTTGTGCATAAATATATATGGCAATGAAAATCAAAAAATCCAATAATATAGAGAGAATGAATTTCTGTTATGTATTTTAATGCCAGTTCTAATACAATGCAGTTATAGTTTGTCTTGCTAATACAGTCCTGATACCATCCACTCTAACAAGGTTCCCAGGACCTTTGGAAGAACAGGCCCACAGCATCACAGGTCCTCCACCATATTTAACAGCCTCAACCTGATGTCAGTCACTGACAAGTGAGCTTTTTTATGCTACTAAAAATGAAGTCTAATAACTCAAAGGAGTGCTCTGACTTATTTTGCTCACCTTTGCTGATATGAGCCTGGGAAGTGCATGGCCCTGTCAAAGTGGGTGGTTTAGCAGGTTGAGCAGACCGTAACGTACCAACATCTACATGACAGTTTTCGTTCTTCCTCCTGTTGTGTTCATCCCTGCCCTAATTAATGAAACTGGATGTTCCAGGTGCAAGTGGAAGACCAGAATCACTAATAACTCCATCCATTTTCTCTCATCAATCTGCCTAGAAAAGCCCATCTCTTTGTGTTTCTTTCTTTTTTCTTTTTTTTATTACATCAGCCAATGATTAAAAGTACAGTTCTGGCTGCAGGGCTAAAGGCACACCCACACTAATGGAGTATTTTGTAGGAAGTGGTGACGATCCCATTTCTGCTGTTGTACGGCATCTCTCCTCTCGTCTCTCTCTGCGCCAGCCGGCTCCACATGGCACACCCACTTTGTGTCTCTCTAGCTCCCACTCACACACAGTCTAGGCAGCTGAGCTTTATGTGTGGTCCTTTTGACGTGAGAGCAAAAGCTGTGCCGTGTTTGATGCCGTCTAATGTACGAGAGGGTGCTGCAGGGGCATTTACTGTATGAGCTGGAACTGGGAGGACGCTGTTTGTATAGCTGTGTGGCGTTGAAACCAGTCTCCTCCTTCCTGTTTGATTTGATTTTGTCATGATAGCAGTCATAATATACATAAACAAGTTCAGGTTCTAGTTAAATGCTTAAAAAAAGCTTCTTGTTGAGACAATCGCACAGCAGTCCACATTTCACTTTACAGCAGCCTTTATCAGAATCAACAATCAACAATATTTTTTGTCATCACGCGTTAACCTTTAGAGATGCACCAATCCGCGTATCGGCTCATACCCGATTTCGATCCGATATTACTGTTGAATGAATAAACTGCGTATCTTTCCATGTGAATGAAGTTCAGGCTTGAAATAAGCATTGTTAAAAAGTTCTGCATGTTCTTAAGCATGGTGTTTTTGGAGGTGCTTATTTATTATTATTATTATATATTATTTTTAGGGTTGAATTTAGCAATCCTTATCAGCCCCTTCGCAACTTACGCATTGCAAATGCCGCATGCTGCGGTCTGATTTGTTGGTGTTTTAAGTTTGAAATGTTTCCAAATAGCAGACTGACTCGGTCCGGCACTTGCTCCATGTTGCTCTGTGTTTGCTTATCGCTAGCTGCTGTGCGTGCTCCATGTAACCGCCGTTGCAAACATAGAATAGAAGTTTCTAGATCCCCGTAACTGTATTGGTGTGTATGATTTTAATAAAAAAAGAAGTGACTGGATCGGAATGCTGGATCGGCATCAATCATCCGATAACAGCTAGTGTGTTAGCTTAGCTTCACCAGGAGGTTTTCTCCCAGGCGGGAACTTTAATGATGCTCACACATCAGGCATTTCAAATAAACAAACTACGCTTAGCCTGGCGGGTGGGTAGGCTTATAATAATATGCTGAGGGAAACCCTGGTTTAAATCCACACCACATAAAACAAATTTTTTTACCAAAGTGAGTTATCAGAGGCACATAGAGTGAACGAAGTGAATAGGCGATTGAGCTGTGTCAATCAAATTCAGGGAATTGTTTTAGTGCAACAGTTTCTGAGAAAAAAAAAACTACATAAAAACATATTTTATCCCACTTTGTAATCCAGGGCAGGATATGTGCAATGTGGAAATGGAGTGGCTCTCCTCTCTGCTCTCTTTGCTTTGACTGCAGGCGGGTTTCAGGACGAGGGTTCATAGCAGCAGTTGCTGCTGAGTTAAGACAGTAACTGCAGAACGATTGGTGCTTTGACGGGAAATCACAAATCACTTCTTTGAAAAAAGGTCCCTAGAGGGGTTTGAAAAGTCACTAAAAATAGCGACAAAATCTCTAGATTGGCAGCAGTGACCATGTGCTTCCTCAGATTAGAAGTATTCCCGCCGCTGGCCTTGCACTTCGCCTCACAAATATTGCAGCGAGCGTGATCTGCAGCACATTTTGGAAAGTGGAGCCACTGCTATCGAGCGCTTTCTATCAGCCATGCTTGCATTGTTGACGGGACCATTAGCTGTGTGCAATGCTGTGTTTGTGTCCAGCATGGAAGATCGCCCACTCTTCCACTCCCTCTGTGTCACAAGGATGTGTTTAGGTACCGAAATATGGTACAGATTTTACTTGCCTCCAAATGTTCAGGTAGTGAAAGTTGAATAAATTTGTAGTTCTTTTTAATGGTGGACCCGCAGAACCCCGCTTATGGAACAATGGACCTTTTATAGGCACTCACCACCTATTTTCAACCTTTTGTCACATTTAGACCCGTAAGCCACAGAAACCAACTATTGAGCATGTGAGTTCGTGACAAATAGCTTTACCAAACATCACGGTGTTCCATGGGATTGTGCAGAGCTATTTTAATTAACTTTTTGTAAGGGCAAATATGATACTAAATCTGTTTTCTGGGCCACCTTTTTGTAAAAATAATGGTGCACAATAGAAACCACCTGCTCTTGTCTGCTCTAACACATCTCAACCTTCCTGTTAAGATCTAAAGGCACAAAACAACTGACATATTACAGTGTACCCCCTTGAATTGTTGTGCTTCCTCTATACTTCAAGACAGTCAAATCTCACAGCTGTAACAGCTGCCATCGTGATAAACAGCATTATCTCTGATATTGTTATGCATTTTGCTGGAGTACATGCTGTTCTGTCTGAAAAGTGCTCTGAAGTCTTTTTTTCGACATCCACATAGGGATAAAATAGCTGTTTTCTCTTCCAAATAAGTGCTATAAGCTTCACATAAGCTACAAATTTTTTTTTAATTTGTCTTTAATTGTGCCTTTGTGTGAACCCAATTTTACGTTTTGTTTCTGCAGTAAATATTACTGCACTCTTTATTAGTCACTCTTTATTAATAGTAGAAATGTGCCCTCTTTTTCTTCCACTCGTGTGTCTGAAAGGTGTTGTGGAAGGCGACCTGGCAGCGGTGGAAGCCTACAAGACGTCCGGAGGGGACATAGCGAGGCAGCTGACGTCAGACGAAGTGCGGCTGTTAAACAGACCATCGGCCTTTGATGACGGTTTCACGCTGGTCCACCTGGCCATCCGCTTCCAGAGACAGGACATGCTGGCGGTGTTGCTTACTGAGGTCAGTCAACAAACGAGGCGGCTCTACGTTTTACTGTTGTGTCGTGGTCTTTGGGTTGTGTTTACTGTAGCCAAGAACCAGTTTAAATCCACGGTAGATGCGGTGTTGGTTGGTCAGAGCAGAAAGGGAGATGCATCATTCTGTGGGATAACGGCCTCTTTGAGCCATTCGGTACCCTTCATTTAAAGAGACTCTCTGCTGGATACATTAGTACAGGGGTGCTCCGCATCAATAGCATCTCTGGTAAACATGTTGTCGGTCACCACGAAGCAACTTTTTCCTTCAGCTCTCTACCTTTGAGCTCCCACCCTGCTCACTGTGCACTGAGGTGTCCGGGGGAACTGTGGTTCTCCTCCGGCCTTGTTTGGAACAGTTCCGGTTGTTTCAAACTTTATAATTTTGGTAGGGACAGACACACATCGACATAGACAAACTGAACATGACAGCAGTCCCATGTTGGCGTCATAGTGCAATAGCTACTGCTAATTCGCAGCACTTGAATAATTATGCTCTGACTGTAGATATGTGCAAGTTTCAGCAGGTAGCTGTTTGTGTAACTTCTTCCTGACTCGTAAAGACATCCGTCTTTCTTCCTTTAATGGTCTATTTTCTTTTTCTCTGTCCCATTTTGAGGAGTATCTAAGAGAAATGGGCCTATGTGATGTAATAAAAGCTCCAAGACACTCTAGTAAGCTTAAAAAAGTAAAGTATAAATAAAACCAAAATCAATGCTTTTATTGATATATCTTACTTATTATATGTTTACTAGTAAGAGAACTAAGTTAGTTGAATTTTAATTGAAATAACAATTGGATTTTTCAATCCTTAATGGGGAAAAAATATGGTGCTGCAGTAAAGGACTAATTTAGTTTAAGGCTTTAGGCTTTTACAAGGGATCTGTATATTTGCATTTCAAATACATCGTAAAATGTAACAAGTAAACCAATAAATTTTTGTTGTTGTTTTTTTGCAGATACAAAATCACATTGATTTTATTAAAATATTTTTACATGTTTTAAAAACTATTACCAAAGGAAAAAATGGTCTATAAGAATTAGATGAGCTCGGATTAAATCTGTTCCCATGAATTATGCTTTGATTCCTGCAGTACTTGCATCCAGCGGGAGCGTATTCTTAACGACTGCAAGCAATCAGTCTCTATGAAGACAATAAGGACCGCTTTTGTTGTTTACCTTAGTAATATACTTTGATGTCGTCAGTGTTTATAATGCAGTTTTGAAAACGTAGCCATGCTTTTTCGGTATGTGCATCAAGCTCGCGTGGGAGTGTTTGCCCGCCGGCAGCGGACATGTGCTGCGGTCGGACTGCGGTCAGCCTCCCGTCAAAGAGGTTCGACAAAGATTTCAGATCACCTGTATGCACACCGCTCCTGCCACTCAGTCAGTGCCCCCGTTTCTTCGGCTCTGGGTATCTACTGGGTTACTTTCCTGAAATGCTTTTAGGCTGAATGCATACCACGGACGGACCTGCTTCTCGTCCCGCCCTGGCAGCAGCACAGCTCTGACAGGTTCAAGTAAAATTAGCTGAAATTGCAGAGTCCGGTAAGCAGTTGTGTAAACATTCGAAGCATTCAGCCTCAAACCAGAACAAATGAAACTGTGTTTTTGGGTCATTCATTCCTAAAAGGTTAACACTTTTGCTCTTAAAGAAATATTTCCAAGTCTCATTTTGCTTTTTGTTGCTTTTTTGAGTCGGTTTAGTGGGTAACCGTTCTGTGACCTCTGATATTGTCTTTTTTTTGTCTGAAAGCAGCAGGAATACATCATCTCTGCCTGCATGTTTAGACCATACACCTATCTTTCTTGGTGATTTTATCTTAACCAAGCAAGTTATCAGCATAAGGGTACAACCGAGCTTTCAAGCATCATGGTTTCGAAGCCTTTTAAATTTACTGTCATACCAAACCAATAGATCAAAGCCCTTTTATTAAGATGCCAGAACAGGTTCTGAAGTGACTCTCAAGTTTTCTCTGGCTGTCCGAAGCCCGGAGTATCGCAGCATCGCCGTTCTCCCGCTGTGCCTTGCTGGTCAGACGGCTGAAAGAAAGCTGCAACTGTTTCCCTCATATGAAAAAAAAAAAAAAAACATTTGAGAAAAAGACAGAAATTCCCCAGTAAATACTTCCAGTGGCAAAAAAACAGATAATTGTGGTGGTAAAATAAAATAACAGGGCGCTTACGGCCTCATGCTGTGGGGGATGATACCTAGCATAGTTATTAGGTTAAAACTGTTTTAAAGCAACTAGCGTGTTGCATCTTTAGTCGGCATGTTTGGATTGTCAAGGGATGGCAACTCAAACATTGAACCAAACGGATTAGTGACTCACACACTGCAAAAGGGGAACTGAAAGTAAGTAAAAAAAAATTTGAAATGAGCATATTTGTCCTTGATTTGAACAGGTAAATAAGATTGTCTGCCAATGGAATAATATTTTTGCGCTTAAAAATAGAAACAACTCATCTCCATCATCTTTGTTTAAGTGCAGTATATCTAATTATCTTATTTTAAGGGTAAAAATGCTCCTTCCATTGGCAGATAATCTTATTTATCTGCTCGAATAAAGGACAAATGGAAACGTCTTGAAAAACCAAGGGGAGTGCTGCTGTCTTTTATTTCAGTACTTGGGAATTTACACGTATTTAAACGTATGAGCCAGTATGTGGGTTAACCAGCCTTTAGTTTTGCTTGGTATCAGAATAACTATAATTAAAAGGGAGGGATAACATTTTAGAAGTATAATAATTGTCATTTTATTTAAGGTGTAGTAGGAGTAATTGTTGGTTTTCTATGTGGAATAAAAGCAACTATGTCATGTTTACTCAACTGCTTCCTACAGTAATACTGTTGCATTTTTACTCTGTTATCACACCGTGAGAATCTGATACCGGCACTCCCCTGGTGTTTACACCTCTGATTAGATTTTACGTGTCGGCCTCGGTGAAGTCACATGTGCTCCCTGCAGCAGAAGCTTGGGACTTGTGACTATCCATCTGAAGTCTCAGTAAATCAAAGGATTACTTTGCCAAAGCTCAGCAAAAGAATGCAGAAAGCCGTTACTTGTGAAATACCACCGCCTGCTCTAGTTTGAAATGCTCCTGCTCGGTTTCCATGGTCTGTCTCATAAAATCCTGGATGAAGCTTCCCTGTCTCCCCTGTTCCCTCCTCTCGGCAGGTGTCCCAGCAGGCAGCCAAGTGCATCCCCGCCATGGTGTGTCCCGAGCTGACGGAGCAGATCCGCCGCGAGGTGGCAGCCTCCCTTCACCAGCGCAAGGGCGACTTCCCCTGCTACTTCCTCACCGACCTGGTCACCTTCACCCTGCCCGCAGGTCAGCTGCCCCGTCGGCTAACAAACCAGTCTGAACAAACTGCCAACGCTCGGGGGAAGCTCTGCAGCAGCGTATTGTCTGGCATTTCTCTCTGGCCTGCTAACTCTGTATCAGAGTATGCGTTTTGTTTACTTGCCGAGTATGAAACGGTGGGTTGTTCACATACGGGGGGGGGGGGGGGGCACAATGCTCCGGTTGTCTGCTTCTAACAGCCAGAGCATGCCGGCTGCCTCTGGCTCACTGTTTCAGCATTGTCCTTGCACAAAGACTATGCCACGCTGCCAGCTGTTTATTTTTTAATCCATTGGAGAACTGTGTTTGGGTTACCAGCGTTTGTTAATATCTTTTTGCATTCGTTTATGGTGTGGCTGCTATTGTCCCTTCTAAACTAAGGATTGATTTTTTTTTTTTTTTTGTCGTGTGTTCAGGAAAGTGCCGTTCTTGGCTTCTAGCCATCATAGAAACCCATTTAGTTGTGTTCCACACAGACGGTGCATTAATTTATATAAGCTAAGGAACAAGCTGCTGTGTTGGGAGCATCCCAGGCTGCTGTTCTGCTACTGGGCTTCAGGTGAAATAAGCCAGGACTGAAGGATTTGTCCATGAGCCAATCAGACCTCTTTGCATCGGGATGAAGATCATACATTTTTGGCCTTTGGTTGTTTAATTTTTTTAATACAGTTCTTTTACTTTGGTTTGATATATTATCCAGCAAGCAATTTCAGTGAATTTTACGACAGGGTCTCGTTAATGGCATTTAAAGCCCAGATGGTTTACCTGCAACTCTCTAAAGGATAGTTGTGCAAATATTACTAGTATTATGTTGCCTAGAATGTTATGAATCATTCTTAACCTGCACGGATTACAGAAAATGTTGCATTTGGTAATGATGACTGTGTGTACACAGGGTAAACAAAGGATACATTCACAAGTTAAATATGATTGGACTCAGGTTAAAGTCTTTTTCCTGCTTTTGTCTCAGATATTGAGGACTTGCCTCCCGCGGTTCAGGAGAAGCTCTTTGATGAGGTGCTGGACCGAGACGTACAAAAAGGTGAATAATTTACTCCGTCAGCCCTACATCTTGTTGTCGCAGTCTCACCTATCCGACAACAGCCTGGTTGCTAGGCACGCACACGGACTCCTTTCGCAACCTGTGCACAATAACAAAGAGGCGGCCCCCATGCCGGCAGTGTTGCGTTACATGGAATTTCCCCCCTGCTAACCCTGTTTCTTAGTGGCCAGCTTGTCGCTCAGCCGGGCGGTCTGCCTCCATCCTGCGCATCGGTTTCGTCTCTGCTAATCAGGTTTCAGGGGTCGCTCTGATCGTCGATGGAGGAAGTATTCAGCCTGCAGACATGGCTACAACTGGAAAAAGAAGCCTCCACCAATTCTTTTATTATTATTATTATTATTAGTTTTATTGACTTATTGTACGTCTCATTTTATTGCAATGTCTCGTTAAATCACTCCACTACAGCAAATATTTGTTCTTGTGCTTAACACATATTACATTTGTTTTCAGCCCTAAAACGTGTTGTTTGCTGGAGGATTGAAAGGAAACAGAAAAGGTCATGTTTTCCCTGTAAAGTACTGGTATAAATCCAAGTTGACATTGCTTAAACCTGTCTTCTTATGAACACGCGTCTTTCACGTGTGCTGGGTTTAGTGGTAAAACGATGAGAAGCACCAGCAAGTTTAGCGTCCGTCTTACACGTAAATATTTCCCTTCTTCTTGAGCAGAACTCGAAGAAGAGTCGCCGATCATCAACTGGTCTCTCGAGCTCGGAACAAGACTGGACAGTCGGCTTTACGCGCTCTGGAACCGCACGGCCGGGGACTGCCTGCTCGACTCTGTGCTGCAGGCCACGTGGGGCATCTACGACAAGGACTCTGTGCTCCGCAAGACTCTCCACGACAGTTTACACGACTGCTCACACTGGTGAGACCCGCAGCCTCAGCACCAGGAGAGCAAACAGTGTTAATGTGTAGTTTCCACATCTGACCAGTGTGGCTGATTTGCATCCAGTTTTCAACCAAACAGTGTTCAGCAGACTGAATGAAGCCCCTCTGAGCAAGAGTAATATTGTAACCAGAGGATTAAAAGGAAGAAAAAAATAAACACTTAAGATTTAACTGGTTCTTAAATCTTAAGTATGTGTTTCACCAACTGAGGTATTATTATCCAACATTATGAATGTTTCAGGACCCAAATTGTAAGCACATAAATTTCCCAGCGAACAAAAATAAACCTGGTTGTTTAAACTTGGAAGTGATTTGGCCTTGTTGTCACAAACTCCCTATTTGATCGCACACTGACGTTCATTTCCTGCCAGCCAGACTTTCTGCCTGACAGCCTCAGTGTGCTGATCCAGTGCCGTACCGAGAAGCTCTTCTAAAGTTCTAACAACGCATCGACTAACAGGTGCAAATCTTTCAAAACCGTTGCTAAGAGTCTGCCTTAGCAACGGTCTGACAGCTACAGTCTGCAGTGATCTCCCATCTTGCTTCGGGTGACGATGTTTTGACGCGGAGCAGTTTGCTGGAGTTCAAGACTAACATCGGTATTCGATCCGTTCATTGTTGGGCTTGTAGTTGGTCACTAGTTGGTCTGCGGACAAAACGTTGTCCTCCTGCTTCATGAACGCAGCGTTTTAATGCCAAACTTTGTACGATGTAATGAGTTGTTGAGGCAGTCTGAGTGCAGCTGCCTGATTGTAAAGGGTGAACCATTTAAATATTGAGGAAAACCAGCATTTTTTTAGACTGGCAGACTAATTGTGTAATTTTTTGAAACATGACCCTCATGGCTCACTGGCTTACACGATGTGTGAAAGACAAAAATCACAGAGAAGAATACCCACGGTGCCCGAAGGTCGAGCTTATTCAGGGATTATTTAAAAAATGCCTTGATCGGGACCCAAGTCTGCCACGTGGGATTGGGTAAAATTATCCCTGTTTGGGTGTAAAGATCCAAACATGCGCCAGCTCTTTGAAACTGAGTAAGATGTTTCTATTGAGTTTTGCTGTTATTTTAAAGCCCAAAATGAAGTAAAAAGAAACCATTCCTAATGTTGAATACTTTACCTACACGATCTTGCCCTCCAGCAGGTTTGCAGGGGAGGCTTTAGGTGTCTGCAGGTCTTATAACGGAGCCCAAATAAGTAGAAGAAAATGAAAACCATGTGTTCTCTTGCCCTGTCAGACTCTGCTCAGAAATCCTCCCCACAAAGACGGCAGCCTTAGTTTGCGGGACCGTCAGACACGAACATATACAAACCTCGCTTGTCTCACGTCCACTTAGAAGAAACTGCAAATTTAATTGAACGTGGGAATACAGCCGACAGCCACGCGTCTTTGTCCACACATCTGAAAGGATGTAAGCAGTTTGTGCATTTGCAGGTTTTACAGCCGCTGGAAGGAGTGGGAGTCGTGGTATTCCCAGAGTTTCGGCTTGCACTTCTCCCTCCGAGAGGAGCAGTGGCAGGAGGACTGGGCTTTCATCCTGTCCCTCGCCAGCCAGGTACATGTCCATGAAAGCAAACACCGCTGTTTTA
This sequence comes from Fundulus diaphanus, assembly GCA_037039145.1. NCBI lineage: Eukaryota > Metazoa > Chordata > Actinopteri > Cyprinodontiformes > Fundulidae > Fundulus > Fundulus diaphanus. The sequence continues at coordinate 27,593,266 of CM073121.1, forward strand.
ACACGGAGGACTCGAGCGGGCTGCGCTTAAACTGAGATCCGCTAAATGATGCATGAATTATGTAGGAAGGCTTCCTGCGTTTTGCCATGGTAAACGTTCCCTGTAATGTCCTGGGAAAGTGCATCCTGTCTGTCATCAGCACTCTTCTAAATGACCTCACAGACTAAGCATTTGGGTGGGATGCTTTATTTCTGGCCGTGAGAGCTCAGTAATGATTTGCTTTTAATTCTCTTAGAATTGGCAGCATTAGAATATGTTTTCTTTCTATATGTTTGTTAGCTTTCCTTCTAGTTTTTATTCAAATAGAGTTTTTTTTTTTTAATCTCTTGTGTGTTTTGCTTCTGTTCCACAGCCAGGATCCAGCCTGGAGCAGACCCACATTTTTGTTCTTGCACACATACTTCGTAGGCCCATCATCGTCTACGGAGTGAAGTATTACAAAAGTTTCCGTGGCGAAACGCTCGGGTACACTCGTTTTCAAGGTGAGCAAGCGGTTCAGTCCGAGCCGACTTTGTTTTTCTCTCACATTAGTTTTTTTTTTTTTTTTCTTTTCAAGCGATGAGCCATTCCTGTGGGTGTAGAAGAGCTAGACTTGCTTTTTGAAGCAGCTGCAGCCTACGTGTGTCTGCATAGCTCAGATAAGTGACATAGCGGAACCTAGTCTAGTGTAATTCGTCTGTTTTGGGTTTGTTTGTTTCAAATCTTGTAAAGGTGTCACAGGAGCAAAAACCCAGTATGGCAAGTAGACCCCCCACATGCAAACTATCAGGATAAGAAGTCAGAGACACATGTGAACACAAAGAACAGTGTCTAGTTCCACAACCACCGCTAGAAACCGCCTGGATTCAATTTCCCTCCTATTTATGCTGCGCTGGACTTGATGAAAATCCTCGGTGGGAGCCAACGACTTGTGGTAAAGCCTCCCTGATGGACCAGTGATTTGCTGTTGTCAGGAGCCAGTGTAAAACACAGGGGGAAGCAGTGCTTGTATGGATGCCTTAAAGCAGTGGTCTCCAACCTTTTTAAGCCCAAGATCCCCGACCTCCACTATGGTGGGAAGCAAGATCTACCTGTAGAGGCGTTGCAAGAAAAATAGCCCAGATTCTACTTCAAACTTGAAGCCTTTTATTCATGAATTAACTCATAAATCAACTGTTTTTGAATTACATAAAATGTTTTGGTCCAACTGGACAAATTAATGCAACAAAGAAAACATTGTAAGTAGCATATCAAACTGGCCATAGCTTCAAATCAACACATCAACTTCAATTAATCTCAACACAAAAGTAAAGTAATGTCTTATCAAGTGTTATGCTTATCTCCTGAAGCATCATTAAAGTCACATTAAAATCAACATTTTACCAAACAGAGCTCTTATTTTAACACAATTCTCAATGCAACTGTAGGTACAGCTTTATGTCAAACACAAAAAATAAAAGCGTGGCCTATTTCCTTTTCCAGGGGTTCCCAACCAGTTTAGCGCACCCCTAACCTGACCCTAGCCAGATGTATTTCGCTCCGCCTAGCTCCACTCACATCCATCTGGGACTGATCCATAGGAATTGCCTTTATTGAAGGCTGGGCCTTATCAAAAATTCTTGCATATGATTGGATAAGCCACTTGTCTGTCATCTTTATCGACGTGCTATTTCAACCACTCACACCGAAGCTAACCCGTGACGCTGTGAGAGCGACGCAGGAAAAAAAAAAACGTATTTTTTTTTATGTGTTTGCGGCTCTAGTGGCATGCGTTTTATTGACAGTGAGCTGACAGGAAGAGGGGGGAAGACAGGCGGCAAAGCGCCACGGGTCGGAGTCGATCCCGGGCCGACCGCGTTGAGGACTAAAGGCCTCCTAACATGATTCGCGCTAACCGCTAACCGCTCCGGGGCGCGGACGCGGACGCGCCCCGGAAAACAAAACTTGCCAAATCCGGTCGGGAGAAGGGCGAAAACATGGTTTCCACCAACAAAAGCCTTCAGAGCCGTTCTCTGATGTTCTTTTAATGAAACAATACTAGGTAGATTGGACAACACGGAAGAAATAGCAGCATCAATGTTAACGCTTGCTTCCTCGACAAGCCGCCATTGCTATCAAAACAGTCTCACGTCACGGTCGCTTCTCCACTACGTCACATCTATGAAACTCCAGCCCTGCGTCCTGATTGGCCAGACCATAAAATTGGTTGGAGAAATCACTTTCTATGGGCGATGTCCCAGATGTATGTGAGTGAAGCTAGGCGGAGCGACATACATCTGGCAGAGTCAGGTTAGCGCATAATTTGAATTAAACTGCAATAAAGTTGCAAAATCCACAACAGAATCCTGAGGATTTTCAGGTGGCTCAGCCTGGAGCGAGAGAAAGAAAGAGACGCTCGGATCGGCCACACCTCCACAACCTGAAACGTCTCTGAAGCGGCCATCCTGGTGCATTCACAGACTAAACTCTGATGTTCTACCCGTGTGTGTTCTCACTTTGTTTATTTCGTGCATCAGCTTCTTAATCTGGCTCACAATTTACGTCGCAAGATACAAACACGAAGACTTTAATTTGATTTGTGTCAGAGAGAGAGAGAGAGAGAGAGAGATTTGGCAGAGCAGACCTGAGTGTCAATAACAGAGCGGTCCATAGAGATGTTATTAATCAGAGAAATAAAAACTTTTACAGCGGTTACATTTAGCAGGTAAACACGCCCAGGGCAACATACCTCAGCTCCCCTCAGCCCCACCGCCGGTTTGTCCCTGTCTGAAAACGCGCTGAAACCGCATCTTTAAAATGAACTGCGCCTGTCTGAATCACAATGAAACGTATTGCAGCTCTGTGCGTGAGCATGGTCAAGAAATCGCGTCTACCACTATTATCCCCCCCCAGCAGCAGCCGAGGCTGCAACAGGGTGTGGGCGAGAGAAGAAGATCACTTCATCTTAAAATGAAGCATAGAACAAGACTTAAAATAAATAGATTTTCATGTCAATACATTTTATTTATTTATCAAATTTGCAGTTTTTGATTTTTAATTTACACAAAGGAAATGTTTATTTACACGTCTTTATGGTGTGGGGAAAAAACACCGTCAGACGCCATTACGGATTTCAGCTCGCGCACCCCTGGTCGATTCTATCATCGGGATCTACAGGGAATGTTTCAAAGATCTACCAGACGATCGCGATCGACGGGTTGGCGACCACTGCTTTAGAGTGAGGGTTTTAGACTTGGTCCAAAAGTTTCTAACAGTAAACTCTAGGATTTCTAAGGTGCAGTAGGCAACTCATCAAGATGAATAAATAGGCTTGGCAAGATTTTCCAACACCTTTCAGCATCGTGTTCTGAAAACAGATACAAGTCTCCTGGGGTTGAGAACATTTGCTGGAATAAGCCCCCTTAGTTGGAAATAATGGAGACATCCTTAAAAAAAACATCTTTGGAAAAGGCTATTTCTGTATCTCATAAACCTTTGGTAATGAAACTATTTTTTGTTCAGCAACTCCAAGTGGGCACCATGTTTTTGTGCTGTGTTCCGACTCTAGACTCAACTTTGCTGCTGGCGCTTTTTGGATAAAAGAGGCTTTCTCTTGGCAATCTTTGCAAACAAGCTATACTTGTTCTAATTGTTCTCTTGGGAGCGCAACGTTTTACATTTAACTGATGCCTGTCAAGGAAAACATGGAGCTCCTGGGCTGTGTTGGTCTGACCTTCATGTGAATTTGCTGAGAGGTCTATTCCTGGACATTGTTTCAGCTGACTTCAATGTTTTCTAGCTGTTAATCGTTTCTTACTGCATTATGATAGACTTCATATTGCCCTGTTGACATTAATTGGTAAAAAAAAAAAATCTATCCTGCTTGGCACGTTTACTTAGCAGGTCTTGCCTATAACTTTATAAAAATCTGCAGAAGCCTCTTTGGGGTGTACTTAGTTTTCCCTGGCTATATTGACAGACAAATAAACTTATTTTATTATATTGAAACTAATTTTGAGGATATTTTTTCATGAGATTTGCCATGAAGTGGAATCGTCTTCATTACAAAATGCTTGTGAAGATCATCCAAAAACACAACAGGAACTTCATTTATGTGCTGTAGTTTTTGTGTGTAATGTATTAGCTTCCAAAGTTAAACAGAGTAATTCAACGATCCTGCTCAGAACCGATAAACAACTTTTTCTGCTGCTAGACAGGAAGACACAATGTTGATTATTTAACTAAATGTAGATTTTATAATTGCTTTATTTCTCCTCTTTATTCAGAATATTCAGATTATATATTTAACGGCCGAAATCTCACAACCCTCTGTGATTTTAATTGTTTATATTTTATAAAGGCAGGAAGTAATTTGTTTCCAGTCATTAAGGGTAAATTCTCTCTGTGTTTGCACCCCCCTCCCTGTTAGGTGTGTACTTGCCCCTTTTGTGGGAGCAGAGTTTCTGCTGGAAGAGCCCCATCGCTCTGGGCTACACGCGAGGCCACTTCTCAGCACTGGTAGCCATGGAGAACGACGGCTTCGACAATCGCGGCGCAGGCGCCAACCTCAACACAGACGATGACGAGACGGTCACGTTCCTGCCGCTGGTCGACAGTGAGAGGAAGCTGCTTCACATCCACTTCCTCTCGGCACAAGAAGTAAGGATTTTCACCCCTAAAAGTGCAGTTTTACTGATGTGTGAGAGGGCTTGGGTGAGCGGGGGCAAGATAAAGTATTTGAGCCCTTTAACCTTTCTTCATTTTGTCACATTAATGTTACAATGTTGTGAAATCCAACACAACAGAGTGAAGATTTGTGAGCTGGGATCAAAGTAGTACTTGTCCACATTTTTTCCAATAAAAATCAGTGGCTGTGGTTCTAGGGTCACTGTCCTCCAGGAAGGGGAACCTTCACCTCAGTCACAAGTGTTTCACACCCTCCGTAACAAGTTTTTGTCCAGAAGGGGGCGCTCAGACCAACCGTGCCCAGTCATTGGTTCTGTATGTGAAGCTAATGACAGCTAGCGCTAGCTAGGTCATAGGGTTGTCACAATATTAAAATTTCAAACTCAATATGGATACCCAGGAAAATATTCCATAATCGATACCGTTTTCAATACTATAGGATTACAAAAAAAACATAAATATTTTAGTAACATGAAAAACCTTTTTCAGTCTCAATAGTCAGTTAAAGTTTACTATTCGATTTTATTTATATAGCGCCAATTCACAACACATGTCAACTCAAGGCACTTTACATGGAACGTGCTTTAAATAAGTGTGCAAATAAATGCTAAATAAATAACTTAAATATGACACATGCCTAGTAGCCTGCTAGCCACAGCTGATCACACAGCATTAAAGCGGACCACCGGTCGCACTAACATCAGTAATATCTTTAAAGTATTACATTAAATTATGAACATAACTTTAATTTATTAACCTGTTGGAATTCATCACGAAGGCCAGGGTGTCGGTCCTTGAGATGTTTGGCCAAGTTTATTGGGCTAATTGACTTTGTTGCACCACTTTAAAGCACTGTTTGCTCACAGGCTTGTCAAGATCTTTGGGTTATCTTTCTTCGTTTGCCTTGTAAGCAAAATATTTAGTATCGATACCATGCCAAATTAGTATTGTATCCGGTTACAGTGTTTGAGTATCAATGCTTTTGACAACCCTAATGGGTCAGTTTATATCGATTTTGAGGCAAATCTGTATCTTTGAATTATTCATTCATTAATGTCGATTATATTATTTTGACAACCCTACTATATACCGTCTTGTGTATCATTGTTACTGATGTATAAAAAAACGTATTTAAAATTCACAAACGACTTTTAGCCTGGCACAGGGGCACGTAAAGCCTGGCGGCTCTCCAGGCTGATGGTACAGTGGCGGAAACCCTGGGTCATGCGGTGTGTTTGCTCGTCTTGTATGTAGGTCACAAGTTTGAATGTTGGTGTTATCTAACCAGAGGACTTTCTTCCACTTGTTTGATGTGTCCTTACATAGCCTGTAGTAACCTGGGCCGCTCATGGTGGTGTTTCAACAATATCGTCTCCAGTGGTACCATAAACCTCTTGATTAAAGCTCTCCTTTCCTAGCCTGACAGTTTAGGTGGATTGTACATCTCCCGGTGGGTTTGCAGTCTTCTATACTCTTTACATTCCAGATGTTTGTTTGAACATTGCTTCACAAGCTGATGAAAGCTTCAGGTATTATTTTATAATGTAATCCAGCTTCTCCACAACTTTACCCTTGACCCATCTGCTGTGTTCCTTGGGTTGTTCACTAAAGCTGGCGACACTCTGCACGACTGCAGCAGTCTTCACAGATCTGTTGTGTGGTGACAAGAAACCAGCAGGCGTCAACTGTTGGGTCAGTAATCAGTCCCCACTACCCGACCGTGTCCAGGTTCAGCCCAAACAATTCAAAACATGTTTGTTTGACTGCTCGTAAGGTCGGCTCGGTTCCCCTCTGACACTCGCAGACTCCAGTCTTCACCTCCTCTCACTCTAAGAGATTTTTGCGCCAACTCGACCCTGTTATCTGTTTTTGGTCTGCATCGCTGTAGCATCCCAGATAAAATCCCAATAGGTTTGTGGTAGCGACATGGGGCATTTCAAAGGATTCGTATGCTCTGTGTGGCACCGTAGTGTGTTTTAAGACTTGCTGCTCTGCTTTCAGATGGGAAATGAAGAGCAACAGGAGAAGCTCCTCCGAGAGTGGTTGGACTGCTGCGTGACAGAAGGCGGCGTTCTGGTGGCTCTGCAGAAAAGCTCCCGCCGCCGCAACCACCCGCTCGTCACTCAGATGGTGGAGAAGTGGCTGGACGGCTACAGGCAGATCCGCCCCTGCGCCTCTCTGTCGGACGGCGAGGAGGAGGAGGACGACGACGACGAGTGACTAAACTGAAGCGGAGGGAGCGGGTCTGCAGGAGGCAGAACCTTTCCCTCCTCCATTTTATTTTTTTTAAACCATTTTTTTCCTGTTTTATTTTTCTTTTCCTTTCTTGACACGGGCAAACTGTGAACGCCTCCAGCAGAGGACAGGGAATCACAACCCCCCCCCCCCATTCCCACCTTCCCCCGCCTCCAAAGCTAACAGAAGACACGGCTGCTCTTCTGCTCCACACAGACGCTCGGACGGATTCTCACAAAAACCTTTGAACTCTTTAATGACACCAACTCCAGACTGACAAAACGGTGGAGAATAGTGGTTCAGGAATGCAGACGACCCTTTGATTTGTCCTGTTCCAAATATAAAGGAAATAAAAAAAAAAAAAACTCATCTTTATCCATAGATGTAAATGCATGTGGTTGTTCAAGAAAAAAAGTTAAAGGAAATATACCAGCATTTATTTAATGTAACACTTTATAACTATTCAGCGTGGGCACTGACAGAAGCACACTTCCAACCTGACGTTTTCATTGTGTTTTCCACTTGTACAGAAGTTTGGCTTATTAAGCTTTTTTTTTTTCTCTGTGTGTGTTATTGAACAGACGAGGACAAAGCCAATAAATATAATCTTCAGAAAACCAGAGATTATGTCATAATAACAACTTATTATATTCTTATTATAAGCAATGCACCTTTATGGAAACATTTCTAATTAAACCGCAGCATCATTGCTTGAAATATGATCCTTTATGAAGGGAGATTTGCCCTCTAAGGTTTTTAGCACATTAACCTACATTTTTGGATATTTGGTTTACTTTTTACAGACTGATTGAACTGAGAAGTTGTGCGTGTTTGAATTTATTCTACATATTTATTGTTTGGAGACTTGTTTGAGCTAATAAGAGCTTTATGTATATTTTTCTCCCTTTTTATTTGTGAATTTTGTTGAATATTCTCTCAATCTCGATGAAGACACTTTTGCACAGAAGCACTGTTGCTGTAAAGGAGAGAACCAATCTCGACTGTGGGAAGTTTACTTACATCGTTGCATGGGATTTAGTACCTCATCTGAATGCCTAAAACCTGGTGCTTTTTGTTGTTGTTGTTTTGTTTCTGGCAGATGAGACACGTTCAGTGTTAAAACTTACGCTCATCCCTGATCCCTTCAAGGATCGCCTGTCCGGCTCCCATATGATGGTACATGTCAGTTCACCTCTGTAAAGTCTGTTCCCGACCCATTCTGTTTCTACAGTTTGTTGTGAGAGATTGCAACATCTACAACCAAAGCTGACATAAAAAAAGAGATTTAAAAAAGTTAATTTTTGCTGTGAATGTTTGCATTATTTCCCCACCCCTCCCACCCCTTCTCTCGCCGTTGCGTACTGTAACCTCTTTCGTGTTTCATTCATGTCATGTCATACCTGTTTTGATCGTCACCTGTGTGTTGCTTTGTATTTATACAATAGTTGAAGTTGTAACTATGACGGTTTGTGGATTTAGGCCTGACTTCACTAAGCGGCGTGTAATGCAAAGAAAAGCTAAAATATGGAGGGGGAAAAAAGCAAATAAAACCCTTTTGAATGTCAAGACTGAGCTGGTCTCTGTTGGATGTTCTGCAGCTTGAGGTTTGGCAGTTTCGTGTTGGTGGATTGAAACTTCAGTGAGTATTCAGTCCCTCACTTTGTCCACTATTTGTGTTACTGCCATATTCTAACATGGATCCATTTAATTAACGAAAAACACCTCAGAATAGTCCACAAAGACAAAGTGAATAAAGTTTTTTTGTTTTTGTTTTTTACAGATATTGTAAAATGACAAAGGAATACACTTTTTCTCATTGAAGTCAAAGAAAGCCCTGGAAATTAATTCATTATATAATGGCGAACTAGAAATATTACTAGTAGGACCATTTAGGACCATCATGCACCTCTATAGCTTAAAACTGTATATATTTTTTTTAAAACCTGTGCTTTTCATGAGTGCTGCCATCTTGGCATCCTCGATGACTCAAATCACGCGAGAATATTTGTAACCGTGACGTACCAACTGCACCAGGCCCTGGAATACAAACATGCAATAGATCTAAACATGCCGGAATGCCAGGCATATCGTTTGCAAAAATAAACCACATGTATACAAAGGGAAGTATATGAATTTTTCAAAGTTCCCGACCCATCAAAAGCTGAGGGAACAAGCAGCAGCGTGGCATACTGACTGACAGCTTGGGGTATGATGGGAAGGTGTGGGCCACACCCTCCCTGGTGCAGTTCGTACGTCGCTTCCTGGCTTCCGGTTCAGTTAATAATGGCAGCGCTGGAGGATTGCTTATAGTCTATCACAAATGTTTTTGGAGGGCGTCAGGACGTTCTGTAGCATGTGTCTATTATGAATGCTCCAATGTGTTATACTAAGAATACGGCACGTTTTACTTGAAAATGGTTGTATACTTTGGCTTAAATCAAACTAAACTTCTCCAGTTTCAAGTAGTTTTCAGGGGCTCAGTGAATCCCAGCTTGGTACTAGGATAGGGTGCCACCTGTGTAAGATGTTTAGCCCTGGAATATCCTTAATACTAAATATCCCACCGTCAACCATTAGTGGTATAACACAGTGGAAGACATTCAGAACAACAGAAACTCAGCAACAAAGTCGTGGGCCACTTAGACTCACAGAGCAGGGTCAACGGATGCTGAGGTGTGGAGGTCACCGACTCTCTGCAGGGTCGACAGCTACTGACCTCCAAACTTCACGTGGCTTTCAGGTTAGCCAAACAACTGAGCAGAGCGTCGTTGAATGAGTTTCCGTGGCCGAGAAGCTGCATGAAAGCCTGACACCACAGAGAGCAATCCAGAGTGTTGGGTAACAGTGGGCTATAACAGTGTTTCTTAACCCTGGTCATCAGGGTCCTCTGCTCTGCATGTTTAAGGTGTTTCCCCAGCTACCACACACATGACTTAAAAAAAACGCAGGATTACAAGGCTTCTGCAGCACTTAATGGCAGGCTGAGGAGGAAATGGAAAACATGGAGGGCAGTGGACTCTGAGGACAGGGTTGAGAATCCCTGGTGTATAGCGCACTGCCACTGGACTCTGTAGCAGTGGAGGCATGAACTGGTAAATCAGGGCTGAGTCTGGTTTAGGTACTTACCTGACTGCTTTTTGTCGAGTTCAAGGCTTGGTGAAGAGGGGGCTATGGTGTAGGGATGCTTTTCAGGAGTTGGACTCAGCCCCTTGGTTCCTGCAAAAGGGACTCCTAATGCTTCAGTATGCCAAGGCAACTAGGACAATTTCATAATCTCGTGCTTGTGTGAACAAATTAGGGATGGACCCTTACTGCTCCGACATGACTGCACACAGTGCACAAAGCAAGGCCCATGAAGGCACGGGTGAGCGAGTTTGGTGCGGGAGAACTTAACTGGACCGCAGTGAGTTCTGACCCCAACCCAATAGAAAGCCATTAGGGTCAGAGTGGAGACTCGCCCAACAACAGTGTCTGACCTCACAGTTAGGCTCCTGAAAAACTGGCCAAAACATCCCATAGACACTCTCCTAAAACGTGTGGAAAGCTTTTGAAAAAGAGCTCAAGCTTGTATAGCTGAAAAGGGTGGGATGACATCATAGTAAAGGCTATTGATTAAGAACAGGACGTCGCTCGTATGGGTCTGAAACGGATGGGCAAATTGTTTTGGCAGTGCAGTGCAATGTATCTCTATTCTAAGGACATTGTTTACAGCAGGCGACTGATTCATGCATAAACCTCTCTGCGATTACAACTTCTGGGAAATAAAGTGGCATAAAAAAAATCTCTATTCTAAGGACATTGTTTACAGCAGGCGACTGATTCATGCATAAACCTCTCTGCGATTACAACTTCTGGGAAATAAAGTGGCATAAAAAAAAGTCAGGATTTATGGTAGCACATTATACTTTTTCAATAAACCACATAAAAGGTGATGTGTTATAAATCTTAGTCGGGGGAGCCATCAGTTACTTTATGTAGCCAGAAGTGTATTTACTGTGTTTTCAATTCTAAACCTGGGGACAATAAAGGAAACTGTGGCAAAGAGATGCATTTGGATTTCATATTAGAATAATAAAAAAAAAAAAGAACAAGCTTCAGAAGATTTAAAGTATCTTCTGAGTAGTGGAGTCAAGAAAGAAATAATGATAACCAGTCATGAATCAGAACAGTAAGTTTTATTTATTGGTTCCAGCTGCACTGTATGCTATATGTTCACCTTATACAAGAAACAAATACAAATACTCACACTAAAAACCAAACAATCTGCTAGCAGCCACGTCTTGCTAAAGTCTCGGTGTTGAAGGAAGGGATGGACAGATGGATGGATGCGGCCGCTGCTTGTTCACAGAGCCTCCGGGAACCCCATCTGGCTCTCGTCACAGCAGGGAAAACAATGGAGGAACTGTAAGAGGAGCGAGCGAGGGTGGGGTCGGCCACATCAGACTACACTTATATGAACATTTAACAAGGCAATACAAATCTAACAGGAGTGAAAACCTTCAACATCAAAAAATGTACATTTGATTTATAAAAAAAAATTACCACAATGGAGAAAGAAATGCAGTAATCCAGAGTTTCTTCCTGTTCTGTTCAGATTTAATGTTATTTTGTTTTTTCCTGAGTAAGACATTTCCTGTTTCTATTCCCCTCCCACCCCAACACGCTCATATTTCATAACCGTGTTGCTGCCATGCAAATCAGGTCCTTTGGACACCAACAGATAATATTGTGTTCATAACAAACAAATATCTGAGGTACTTTGAAAGATTGCAGCTCACTTTGATAATATTTCCCAATTGTTTGTGTTTCTATTTTTTTTATTTTTTATTTTTTTTTGGTTTAAAAGGGTTATTCCTACCTCACAAATCCAAATATTAGCCCACATTTATTATACTCCTATTTTTCATTTTTATTTATTTTTTATTTTTTACATTCTTGGAACACAACCCTTCATAAAGAGAAACGGGCAAAATTAGAGTTTAGATCTAAGAAACTCCTGACTTTTCCTGTCTGCCAAACATGACTGTAAACCCTTTAACGTTCATACACTGAATAACAGAAAACAAACAACAAAAAAATAGATACTGATTTTCAACAGAAGCACTGAAAACAAATCAAACAGAATGAAGTAAAAAAAAACAACAACAACTAAGTAACACCGGACACATTTGTGCAGAAATTAGGGGGAAAAAAAATCAAAGGGATAAAATCGGGCTTGACAAGGTCCTCCTTTAAACCAGGGAGGACAGGTGTCAGGTTTCCCTGCAGCCTTTAGTTCCTGGTAACAAGTCCCAGATGTCAGACGAAACCTCCCTAATACATACGGAATGGTGAATATAGAAAGAAAAACGTCACTTAGTTCAGTGAGGAGCAAAAATCAAATCTGAAACAGGGAGAGAGTTTGGATCTTCTGCACAGGAGTTTGACAGTCGCTCAGTCCCATCTTGGTGTGGCAGCTCAGGTGTGCACCATCATCCACTGTCCTCACTTGGGTTTAGTGGTTTCATACAAAAACAAAACTGTGTGTAACACATTGCCCGGCAGGCAGTTTGCTGGTAGGTCCAGATGGCTGAAGTCAAGCTTACGTTTGGATGGGTTGACTTGGTCGGATCCTTAGTTGTTACACTGCTTTCATGACCCGCATTGACTCCTGCGGCGGTCCTACTACGGCTCAGTCATGTGCTCTCTCATGGGGTCGCCGTGTTTGGAGGGTTGATGCGGGGAGGCAGCCTGTGACGGATGGGTGCCCGGGGGCAGAGTGTGGGCGATGGGCAGCCCCCCAGGCACCAATCCTTCCATAGGTCCGATTATCCCGCCGGGAGCGACGCCCATCACGCCAGGAGGGAATCTGGAAATGGACACGCAGAGTCAACAACTCCCATTGGAAACATAGGAATTAAAAAAAAATAAATTCACCCCTCTTATGAATACATTTAGGGGATTTTAAGGACAATGGGATAATTTGATGAGGCTGTTGTCAGTTACAAATCTTTCTCTTAAAATTGGACAAAGAAAAAAAAAACTTTTAAAATACAGATAAAATCAAATTTAAACAGAAACTTGAACATTTGTTGTACAACTTGAGCCACATCTAATTTTTTCAACAAAATGTCTATAAATGACGTAGGGATAAATGTGGGTAAAAGTACATCAACAGATGAGGATTAGAGGGTCCTAACTACAAGTATTTAAAGGGTCCTTTAGACACAGTATCCCCCCAAAATATTTAGATTCTGAATTTGTGAGGTTTAGCCGATTATACTCATAGCAAAAAAAAGATAAATAAAAATGTTACAGTTGCTCAATTTGATCAACCAAGTAAAAATATAATAAAGTCAGTGCACCGTTTACCTCATTCCCCCTTTATTTATTTACAATGTTATTGTTTTATCATTTCAGAAAACAACAGAAAATGTAAAATATAATAAAAAGAGGTACAGGTGTTCAGTTTCAAAAAGAATTACAAATGATCACGATACTATGTAAAAGGATTTTAGGTGAAAAGCAAATGCTAAAGTGTATCTTTGTCATTTCTGATCAAATCAATTTGGCTCAGGTTGTTCAAATGTTTCCAAGAAGCTAATTTCATTCCAAAATCCATTGTTTGTCATGAATACGTTTGAATGTTTTCCACATTTAGTCACAACTAAAAACTTTATTCACTAGTGCATGTTTGTGACGTGGAAGGAAAATGATCAATGATTTTTTAGCCTTTCTGAAAATAAATATTTAAAGAGGGTTGCAAGCCCCCTTAACTCTGAGACCCCTACATAAGGTCCGGTGCCTTCAGAGGGCGGCTAGTCAGTGAAGAGTCCACCTTTGTATAGCCGCTCTCTTAAGGCCTCTGAGATTTGTCAGAGAACAAAACAAATGCGAAAACCAACAAGCACAGCAGTCAGATCAGGGATAAAACTGTGGAGAGGTTTAAAGCAGGGTTAGGTTAGAAAAAAATATCCCAAGCTTTAAACATCTACAAACACCATGCCCACGCACTAACAGGGCGATGGCAGAATGGTAAAATCATGCTGTGGGGATAGTTGGATAGAGTTAATGGCAAGATGATTGGAGCTAAACACTGGAAAATGAAGGAGGAAAACCTCTTAAAGGAAAAAACCTAAGCTTCAACTTCCAGGAGGACAGCGATCCAAAAGATTCAACCAGGACTACAGCGTAACGTCTTGACAGGCATATTTAGGTATGGCCCAGTCAAAGTCAAGCCATTCACAGTCTGTGGCAAGACTTGAAAAGTGACATTTAGCTGACGACCAATCGGGCTGATCTGGAGCTATATTGCAGAAAATAAATCGGTATCAGGTTGTGCAAAGACATACCTCTAATAAACCTGCAGCTGTAAGTGCAGCAAAGCAGCTGGATATATTTACACCCCTAACTTTTCAGATTTATTTTTAAAAAATAATAATAAACCATGTCTCATTTTCCTTCCATTTTCCAATCAAGGGCCACGTTGCTATCGCATGATGTCAGACGAAACCATCCGAATCAAAAAGGTTAAGGGTTTGTGACTGTAAGCAGGACACAATGGCAGAAAATGAAACAACACGTCTCCGAGCCTCTGCAAGCTGACTCTCTGTGGCCTTTATCTTATTTCCTCCACCTCTTTCAACCCCTCCAGCATGAGATAATCCCACGTGTTGTGTTCTAGGTTCCTGTTCAGGGTGGGGGAAAGGGGAAGCTGGGAAAGCAGGGTGGAGGGCGGTGCAGTCACTGGGCGTGTAGGTTAGAGAGTGAAGGAGAACAAGGTTACAGAACTCTACTGGGTTTGGTTTTCATCTCGCAGCTTTCTGAATTCATTTACCTGGTAGAGAATTAGGTATATAATTTGTCCTGCATTCCCCCCGTTGCTATGGCCTGTACCATGGTTTGGTTCACTCGGCTGTGTGAGAGAAGCAGTTCAGGCTGGTTGAGACAATGTAGAGACTGACAAACGCAGAGCCTAAACTTAACAAGCTCATTTGGGCCAGAAGCACAATAATATACAACAAGAACACACAGAAACTCTTCAGCCCGGCCTAACAGCCGCTTGTGTTGAGGTGACACAAGCAGGGCCGGCCCAAGCCCTAACGGGGCCCCTAAACGAAATTTTGATCTTGAGGCCCTCTGTTTCTGCCAATTTGTTGTCAAATGTCAAACATGGTGATGTTTCAATTACTATTTGCTATCAAACATTAGCAAAAACTTCGTTTGAAGCCAAAAAAAAACAAAAAAAAAAGCCGAAATATGCAGGGCCAACCCTGAGAATTAACTCAAAGGTAAAGCTGAGTTTTACACAAATACATACACGTTAGCCCAAATGTTTGGCTATTTAACCGGACCATTAAGCGTCACTAGCAAGCTAATTTTTCCATTAACAGCCACACAAATCTCTTTTATAAACATGACATTACCAACACATACAAACGTACCTTAAGCTTGGCTATTTTTTTCACTTCTTCCTCTATCTTTCCTCTGCCCTTGAAGGATATATGTCCTTTTTTGATACATCGTTCTGCCTACTTCCCTTCCACCTGTGCTTTGGAGGTTTGGAATCGCATTGCACATATTACCAGTGCAACGTCACTCACCGCAGCGACTAGGAGACCCCAAGAACAATTAAAAATATATTTTCTTGCATGCATAAGTAGCAATAGCGTACCGCGCATGTGACGTCACCATCTCAAGAGCAACGCCCCTTTTGCCGCTTAGGTAGGACAAACCAATAGAGAACGCACGTAGCAACCAGCAACAGAACCAGCGATATGACCGACTTTGCAGCCATTAAACTTTCCCAAGACGATGTCCCTTACCTGTTCACTACTTGATGTCGCTGGAATTGGGTCAGGATGTTCTTCGGTTGTGCCCTTTCCTCCGACAAAATGCTTGCTACATATGTAGGCCGACCGCACCAGTGTACCCAGCGCACAGATTTCTCCTTGGCACTCTTGAATTTCGGGAAAGTAATGAAGAAAACATCCTTCATATGCGGCCGATCAGCGTACCTCGAGTCGCTGTTGCACGTTCCATAGCAACAATGTTTAATAACCATGGTCTTAGATTTTGGAAAAAGCAGTCGTTTAAACGAGTAAAACCTAGGCTAACGCACGTCTCTTTTACAGCGAAACAGCGGCGGACTATGCAAGCTTGTCCTACCGCGTACCACGTGATGTGACGTCATCGTGACGTTACGTTTCTAAAAATAGCTCGCTCGCGGTACGCTATTACTACATGATCAAAGATATATTATTTTCAATGCACAAATTTACTATGAAATTGGGTCTTCTGGCACTATAATTATATAAAAATTATGCATATATATGTGTATGTGTGTGTGTAATCTTTTTTCATTGCTCTTGGGGGCCCCCTAGTGGCCATGGGGCCCTAAACAGCCACTTAGTTCGCTTTTGCCTTGGGCTGGCCCTGGACACAAGCGCTCGCTGCTTGATGTACAAGAACCTCCTACCTGTAGGCAGCCCCGTTGATCTCAGGGTGAACCTGAGGCTGCTGCTGCTCCATCATTCCCCATGGCGCCGTGGTCATGAAGAACTCTTTATTGACGCAGTTTCGCAGGCTGTCGGGAATACGACCTGTATGTGGGAGGGTTGAGTTTGGTCAAAATTTGAACTAGCCCGGGAGAGCTCAAACACGGTATCCGTACCAGTGATTGCCCGGCGGATTTCCGTGGCAGCGGCCTCTCTCATCTCCAGCGACGCCTGCTCGCTGTACCAGGCGGTGTGGGGGGTACAGATCAAGTTGGGGGCGTCTTTGAGAGCGCCCTGGGAAAAACTGTCCAACAGCAAATATGGGATACACAAGAGAAAGTTGGTGAAAAGACAAAGAGATATACAGATAGTGAAGACGAAGAGGCGGCGCACCTGAAAGGCTCCGACTCGTGGACATCCATTGCAGCGCCGCGTATCCTGCCTTCTTTCAGGGCCTGAGCCAGAGCCTTCTCATCCACCAGACCTCCCCGTGCCGTGTTGACCAGGAAAGCACCTTGGCGCATCTAAAAACGCAGAAAGCAAAACATGAGAGTGCTACTATTGGCTCAACGCGGCGGGAAACATTTAAAAGCTTCTTGTCCCTTTGGTTAGGTGAGTTAATGGCTGCAGCATGTCGTGTTATCCAGTTTCTTCCTGAGTTTCCTTGAATGCAGCCTTATTCTGTCCCCATTTTTCAAGAAAACGCCTTTGGATTGAATTATTGGAGCCAGGATAAAATGCCATGGATCTGAGCCAATCACAGGCAGTGGAGGGCGGCTCTGTCTGTGGAGATTCAGTCACAGATTTGATTTCTGCCTCTAGTTAGAGCGGCTGAAGCAAGCATCAGCCTTTGCTCTCTTTCTGCATCCACAACAGGAACACCAGCAGTTGCAGATGCTCAAACATGAGCGTTACTGTGATAATGTTACTGTTTTTAATCTCCTCTATGATTTTTTTTTGATAGATTACATCAGATTTCACATGTTGCACAAAGCTTGGGATATTTATAACATAACTGATCCTTCATCAAAATGAGTAAACAAGCCTCGTTTGGTAAAGTCAGCCGTCATTAGGATATTATGTGTTTATTACTTACAAACACACAACATTGTGTTTTTTTAATAATGCTTAAAGTCAAATATTTATGGAACATAAAAAATAAAACTGTAATTCCGCTGTGAAGAAAGAATGGAACATGTATATTCTCAAATATTAATACTTAGGGAGACACTCGTCAGATTTCCCCTTGCCTAGAAACAAGTTTGGGATTTCTAACTTATCCATCCTGATTTTTGGTCCATTCAGACATTTTTCTCTCTCAAATCTAAAGGCCTGAGTTGTGTTTTGAATTCAACACAAAATAACAAGATTGTCCCCGATTATGCATCCAAAGCACATGCCGCTACTTTTATTTTATATTACACTCAGAAAATGCATCAACGCACATGATATTGGTTGACGGATTGCTCAAAACAAAACGGTGGGAGGTATTAGTTTTGCTCAATTCAATAGATTTGGGGAAAAATAATTCTTTCAGTATTTGGCCTTTTTAACCAAGCCAGTCAAGAGAACATTGGTCGAGTCTGATCTCTGGTCAGATGAACGGTGCATCTCTTCTAGTAGATCAACAGCAATATAATAATAATAATAATAATAATAGTTGTTGTTGTTGTTATATTTAACTGTATGAGTAAACATTTATGTCCTGAAGTTTAATTTCATGGCCATTTACTGTTGAAACAAACACTGCTTCACTGTTTAAACTAATTTAATATTTAGTTAGATTTGCTTTAGAAATATTCACTTGACAGCATGTTTCATAATAACAAATGTTGATGTATCTGATTTATATCATAAGTTCATTGTTTGACTGCTGATAGTTGAGCCTCCCCAGGAGATACGTACTGTATCTCACTCTCCAGTGCTCGTCATTTATTGTTCATTTTGCACGAAATGCTGCGGCTTTTTATGTATTACGTTCATTTGCCTGTTCACTACTTCTAACAGATATACACAAATTTATAAAATTGTAAATTTTTCAAGTTGTTGCTAATTTCCAAACTTCTCCTCTTGCGTTACATTGATGTCTTCAGGTTGACGCCGTCTTGTTTTAAATCTCTCCCTACATCTGCTCTCGGACCAATGAATGCTGGTCTTGAATAAAGCTGCAGCCATTTGCTCCTGTTCTTTTTATTGTTATATTTTATTCTAAGCTTGCTTTTTTTCCAGGTAGGGTTGGTATTAACTGTGGACAGCGCTTCATAATTATTGTATGTTTATTGCGTTCGTGTTTGGCAGTCATTTCTTAGAAAGTATATGGACCGTCGGCTGTAAGCCAAGTACCCTTTAAGGGAATAATTAAGTTTTCCTGAATATAAACCCAAAACTGAGCCGCTGCTGTGCGGATTATATCCTCCAGGTGGCAGCAGTAGGCAGTAGGAGACTACAAGGGCTCAGAATAAGATCAGCACTCATCACAGATAAAACTCTAAAACAGAAACATTTGAAAGAATCTCATTTCAGGGGTTAAAGTACATTTATCATCCTTCCAGTGTTTCTTTGAAGTGTTCAGCTGTACCTAAGCTGGACAGAGGCATCATTTGGCTCATAAACTGGAGTTTGTTGGCAGCTCGGTATAAAAGTGAGAACATGAAACTAAACATATTTATGTTCCCTCTGGGATTAATTAATATTTCTGAATTTAATCGAAAATAGTCAGGAACCTGACTAAACTGTATTTAGGGGTAATATCTGGGAGTAAATGTTTATGATATAAGATAAAATATATACACACTTCTAAAAAACATCTGATGTTAGATTTACATTCTTTCCACCTGACTATCTCTGGGTGTAACTTGTTTGGAGTGAAGAGGCTGCAGAAGAGCACACTGGGATCTCACAGCAGACCTCAAAGTCATAAATGGACAGAAGCAACGTATCAGTCCAGCCCCCACACGTCTGCTCCATGTCTGTTTCCATGTGATTGCTTCTGATCATCGATAAAGGCTTGTTTAACAGTCTGCGACCGCAAGCTGGCGACAAAGCAAAGACGGAGCAACAACACTGAAAGATTCTTGAATTTGCTTCCGCAAACCACCAGCTGTGTTTTTCCTTTTGCATTTACCGCCTGGGTCAAGCTTCCTTCCCACCTGTTTGATGGTGAAGTCGTTGATGAGGTGGTGGTTGTGTTCATTCAGGTTGCAGTGCAGGGACACACAGTCGCTCTGGTACAGCAGATCCTGCAGCGTGTAGACCCGCTGGACTCCAAGCGAACGCTCCAAGCCGTCCTGCAGGTAGGGGTCGTAGAAGATCACGTTGAAGCCGAACGCCTTGGCCCGCATGGCCACCGCCTGGCCCGTACGACCTGGTTGGGGGGAGGAGGAGAGAAGTCACCGGCTGAGCAGTTTGGAAAAGTGGCGTAACTGATAAATCTGTGGTAGTTTTAAAATACTTAAAATATTGTTCCATGAGTCTGAATAAGGTTGTCTGTGTTAAATCTGGAACGATCCATTAAAGTTTTTTTAGTATTAACATACGGTAAGTCTTTTAAACAATGCCATCTGATAGCAATTGCTATGTTAGTAGGCAACTACTGTATGTTAGTTAGATTCAGCTCTTTATTGGAAAACGTTGAGTTAAAACCACAGAAAAAAATCCGCAAATTAAATAAAACTTCATTTGGGACACATTTTTGAAACCCAAATCAAAAGCATAATCAACAGAAGGATCGGCTGCAGGGTAAATATGTACAGCAGTTTAAGACTTTTTAATTGTTGCTCAGACTGTTGGGGTATGGGTTAGATTGGGGGTCACCAGCCACCGAACCCCGGATTGGTGTGTCGTGATTTTGGGCGCAGAGATTAGTTTTACTTTTGAAAAACCTGAATCATCCGTGCCCTTCCATTAGTTCGCTCAAGAGGTGCCAAGATACGGCGTGAGAGAAAGGTGGCAGCGTCCGGTTTGGCCGAAAGGTCTTTTGTTGCTTTTGTGGCTGCATGGTGAAATGTGTGGAAGACACAACCCCACAGAGACCAGTCCCCTCCCACCCCCCAGAGGAAGAGTGGGAGACCTCTGGACTACATGTCTCGCTGTTTTAAGTCCCTGACCTATACAGAACAACACACGTCAGCCTTACAAGAATGGCATGTTCTCCTGTCTTTTCCATTTGGAAGAGTGACTAAGAGGAATGTGCCTCTGTGTCACGTCATATTTATAACAGAGGGAAACACAGTAAATGTTTGTGCGGCTCTTTACACACATTTACCGGGCTTGGCAGCAGGACCATATCTGGACGACCCCGTAGGGACAGATTTTTATGTTCGGTTCTAAAAATGTTGCTTCTTTGCCCTATTTGATAAACAAACTGCACGTCCACAGTCAAAACAAGGAATAAAAAGAGGCTTAGATAATTAGACCACAGAGATAAAAGACATACTTGTTTTAGTCTGGAGACGGGGAAAAAGTAGCACATATCAATCAAGATGAATACATATAGGAATGAAAGCTGGCATGAATACGTTAAGAGATTTAGGTTGATAGTGAGAAAGGCTGATAGTGACATCAAGCAGGACTATCATTCAAACAAAATATCATATTGAGCAAATAAAGCTATAGGTCACGGTGCTTTCTAAACTCATAAAACACACAGATGATTTGGTTCTTTTGCACAGATTGTGCTTTTATATTTTTGAAAAGGTATTACAGTTGAAAAAGCCTCACCACATTACTCATATTATGATAATATGGAGGTCTTAAGAATATGTAACCAACTGCACATTTTGTTTGACTTTTAATAAAGAACTGAGTAAGCAGAGGCCAACAGAGCAGTCTTATTTCCACAGTTACAGCAAAGTACAGATCAGTTTTAATATCCTTTCTCTTTATTCATTTACGCAACAAATTACTAAACCTAAATGCAGATCTTGAGTTTTTTTTTCAAATTAAATTAAATTATGCTGAGTGTCATGACTGTTGAGGACATCGGAGGGGTAGTGTTGAGAAACACCCGCTGTATTTCAAAAATAATGGCTTAGCCAAGAGTTATTATACCTTATGCACAGTTCAAAGGTCAACAGAGGAAACAGCACTGAACATTTTGAAGGAAAATAGAATAAATTTTCTCCATGGCTTCAAAAGTACACTTGGAACTTACAAAGCCTTGCAAAAGTATAACCACCTCTTGAGCTTTTCAACATTTGGGGCATGCATTAGTATTCCTTAAGTCAGTGATTTACAGATCCACCTTTAGCTACAACTGCATTTGCAAGTATACTGAGGATTGTCTCTATCAGGTTTGCACATATAGACTGATAGTTTTTTGCATATTTTATTTTGCAGAAGACGGCAAGCTCTTTCAGACTGGACATAGAGGTTATGTGAACAGCAGCTTTCGAGTCTTACCACAGATTCTCTTCTGGATTGCAGTCTGGACTTCTACCGGGTCATGAAAACCCTTTATTCCAAACCTAGCAGCCCTACATCATGATTCTGCCACCACCGTGTTTAAACCTGGGGGTGGCTTGTTCACAGTGATGTGCAGTTAGTTTTGCACCACAAATGAGATTATTTTAACCTTTGACCTTTCATCAAACTGCTGCACCTTCTTCTACATGTTTGCTGTCTGTCCCACGTGGATTGTGGCAAACAGGACTTCTTCTGACTTTCTGTCAACAGTGTCGCTCCAACAAAGATCTGCTCCTTGGCTGCTTCTCTGATGAATACTTTCCTTCCTTTGCTCATAGCAGGGGGATGTCAAGGGAACCTTAAAGTATGGGGTTGTAACATGATAACGTATGAAGACGTGTGAGGGCTACGGATACTATTGCAGGGCACTGTATAAGTGAACAATGGATCCACATTGAAAACAACAGAGCGAGCACTGCGTTGTTGTTTTCCTGGCTTGTTTTTAACAGGTTGTAAGGCTACAGTTGTGTTACAGCACCAAGATAAGGGAAGCAATGTGTTCCTCTCAACTCACATCGGCGGAATAAATCTTTGATGTCACTGATCTCGAGCTTTAAAGCACAGCATGAATCATTTCATGGAGATGGATCTTTCTGTTTTCATTTGCTCAAGTAAAAAAAAAAAAATTTACTCCATAAATTGCTGCAGAAATTGCACAAGCTGCTGCATTAAAGATTTATCAGCATAAAAGCAATGAGGTCCATGGCACCAAAGACCCAAAGGTGGAGGACTGTATGATTAATTTTGCCTACATCTTCCATTCACGCCATTCTTCAGCAAATCTCTGCAGAATTCCCAGACAAAAACCCATTCCTCTTCTAAAACATGTCAGTCTCCCTTTTTTATACCGGAGAGACCCTCCTCGTAGTGGCCTACTCTTCAAATCCCCGTCTAAATAAACTACAGGATTTTAGATGAGATTCTCACCAAATCCGATGAGGCCGAGCGTCTCGCCTCGGATCCTGGCCGCCCCGGACGCCACCTCCCGGATCTGCTCCACGCTCTGGACCCGCGTGCCCTCCCGGAGAGCCTGGTACAGCCAGGTGTTTCGCCGGTACAGGTTGAGGATGTGACAAAGCGTTGAGTCTGCTGTCTCTTCTACAGCCGCGGAGGGAATGTTACACACAGCAATGCCTGGCAGAGGGACAGAAAGAGAAATGAGGAAGATAATAGTGGTCCAACTTTAAAAAAAAACACAACTGCACAGATGACTGCTGTAGTTTTTTAGTTATTTGTTTGGGGGGATAAATAAAGGTGTGAGATTAAATCAAATTAATTTTAATATGAGATTATTTCATATCAAAAAATAGCTGAATGATTCAAAAATGTTGTTTTCATATTAGGATTTAATTTATTAGGAGAAAACAGCAATGCAAAACTACATGGCCCTATGTGACTAATCGCTCTCCTTGTTACTCTTGAACTTCCTGCTGTAAACCGCCTTTATTTTAAAGGGAAGTTCAGTTTCACCAGCACACCTGGGTCATTACTGCCTGACCTCAATTAAAACTTGTGTGCTAGTTGAACTTAAAACGGCAAACATCGTGTTTTGACAAAAGGCTTTACATTTTGCCATATGTGCATCTAGTTAAATCTGCCGTCAAGTTAACACAGCATTTAAGAAAAAGAACATAATACTAGAGGTTAAAGGCAGTTGCATTATGTATCCTGCTTTGCTGCTTCAAGATCTGAACGTCCGGAAACTATTAATTCTGCCTGTTTTGGAAACGGTCTAGTCAAAGTCCAGAATAAATTTTGATTTCAATGCTGTAGCATAACCTTAAACGGGCATGTCCTGTTTGAAAATCCTCCAAAGTTGCTAGGATAAAACTATTCTGCACACAAGGGTGGGCCAAAATATACCTCCCCAGCGATATAAGAAACTAAATGCCAGTTACAGCAAAAGCTTGATGGCAGTTGGAACAACCCGTTCTTAGGTGCAGGGATCCATTACTTTGGTTTGAATAGCTTTTTTTCCCCCATTAGAAAATGAAATCGTCATTTGAAAACATTTTTAAAATATTTTCTCGGATTGTACTTAATATTAAAACTTGTCTGAAGATTAAAAGCATTTGAGTGTGGAGGAAAGAAAAGCTCAAACATAGGAAAACTGTAAAGGTGCACGTGTTTTTTTTCACAATACGTTACACAGTAAGGACTACATGAAGGAAGATCGCAGTAAGAAATCCATGTCAGGGTGATGAAACATAACAAGCAACATTAATGAGGATATCACACTAAATCCTGCTCTCATACCAAACATATGCTGAAAGGGCCAAATGGGAGCAGAGAGACTTTCACATGCGTTAAAGCATCTGGTCTGAAGTAGCTCCATCACCTCTTGTGTTTGCTGTTAATAAATAATTTCTGCAACATATGTTGTTTATGCTAAGTTAATTAAGCCGGTAAAGTTAGGTTTGACCCCGAGGAAAAGGTGAACTCTCTTTATCGACGTTGCATCATTTCTGCTATTGTTCTCATGCTCGTGAACAGCTAGGCCAGGGGTGGGCAATCCTGGTCCTCGAGGGCCGGTGTCCTGCATGTTTTAGTTCTCTCCCTGGTTTAACACACCTGAATAAAATGATGGCTCGTTAGAAGCCCCAAGAAGAACACTGACATGCTGAAAAGGTTGTTGGTACTACCAGGGAGAGAACTAAAACGTGCAGGATGCCGGCCCTCGAGGACCAGGATTGCCCACCCCTGAGCTAGGCCATGCGGGCTTGCTGCGGCTCCTCTTATTCATTATTCTCAGCATATGATTACTGCCTTCCACTGAATGGCCTCGATCTATACGGCAGTAATCGGCCTCTTTGTGCTCCTCAGCCTCACCGAGCTCGCCGGCAGCCTTGATGTCGATGTTGTCATAGCCGCTGCCTATGCGTATGATGATGCGCAGCGCCTTGAACTTCTCCAGGTCCTCTCTGGTCAGGGTGATGGTGTGGTACATCATGGCCCCCACGGCCTCGTTCAGCACCTGCGGGGCATCAGAAAGGAGGTCATTGTCATCATCCTTATCATCCTCTTAAATCACACTTCTATCATCGCTCCAACTCTGATATTCAGCAGAGCAAAGATTGCAAGAGCCGACTTGTTGCGGCCACTGTGAATAAAAGCGCTGTCACCGCCTTCCAGTTTTCTGGACCTGAGTTCATGTTCGGCATCCTTCATCTAAATGCAAATGGATTGTTTATGTGCGCACTAAAACATGAGCAGTTGTCTGTGTGTTTACTGTATAATGAGTGTTTGCAAAAGCTGCTTTTTGTCACAATCCATTAACTCAGACTGTATGCAAACAAGGTCAGAGCGGGTGCAGGCCGGACAATAAAGTAGACTGACAGCTGCTGAGAAAACCCCGCGAGCATTAAGAAGTCGCTGCTGGGAGCCAAGGCCGTGAAACAACTGGTTTAAATTCACGACCCACTAACAGAATTGACCTACCTGAGCCAGATTAGCATAGCCATGAATTTCCACCCAACATCTTTTATTATAGCCAGAAATAACAGGAGATGGCTGCTAAAACTCAAGGTTAAAGCTTTCCTTGGGCATTAATGTCATTACTGTGGACCAGGAGGGCCCGTCGGCTGGCGTGGAGGACGAATCGTTGCATGCTGTTAAGCAGGAGAAATATAAACCTAGCGCAAGTTTACAGTGACTGTAAAAACTCAAAAAACGGATTATAGATTTTATTGATCAGCGTGTTTCTGAAGAATTCCCATCTGCAGTTAGAGTTGGCGACCACATACTCCCCTTTATATTGTTTATTACAGCGTTACATTTAAAGCGTGGTAGTCAAACCGAGGGTTTGTTTAATTCTGAGTTTGAAAGGAACTGTTCATTTCTGAGGCTTTTGAGAGAGACATAGCAGTTGAATCTGCATGCTTTCAGTCTGGATTATAAAATAAGTAAAGCTGAAGAAGCTGAGAGACAAAGCATGGTGATTAATTAGTCAGCATCCATAACTATTTTATTAGCTTTAAAGTGAGCCAGACTTTTTTCCATGATGCTTTGTCAACAACTTTAAGAGTCATTAAAGACATAACAGAAACAATAATGTTTTGTCCCCCCCCCCCCCCCCCCCCCCATCTCCTCTCATCTGTGAATTATTTAGTTGATTTGTTCTTGATGTTTGGCACCTGTCATAAATGAATGAGCAGGAGGCTTAATATGAGTCCGGTCTTGAAATGCAATCTGTTTCCACAACAGGAAAAAATCTGGCTAAAGATATTTCATCACATTTCACTGGGCGCGGAAGTAGAATTACAGAAACCATGATTGCAAACAGAATTGTTATTAGTCATGTTAGAGATTTCTTTACCATTGTTTTAGCAGACCTAATCGGCAACCGGCTAGTCGGAAATTAAATAATCGGATTTTTGTCCTAAGGCAGGTTAACCCTTTCTGCAAGATGAATTCTCGCGGTATTTGTGTGTGTACAAACACACGAGAATCCATGTTGTACCGCTCCGGTTTCAACCGTTTGTGTCCGAACCAAAAACGGTTTGGGCCAATCACGTTGCAGTATTGTGGTTTAAGGCGGGACATACAGGTGCAACAAAAGCAAGAGCTGCTGAGCCCACAGTTGAACCAACATAAACATGGCAGTGCAGGAGGACGCATGCGTAGCTGCTGCTATCACATCCGATTTGTAAGAATCCATGATTTCATCTTTGAAAGAACAGCAAGAAGTGCCTTGACTAGCTTAACTTCTTGTAGTTTATCATGATGTCTGCTGTTTACATTTTAATTTGATACCGTGATTGGCTAAATCCAACCTTTTCTAGGCACTACGTGTCGCTTTGCCCAATTAGCTCAGAGAGTGCTGAAATTGCCTTCTTTCCCCAAACGGGTTCAATGGGAGCAGTCCCAGATTGATAATCTGCAGATCTAGGTTCCATCCGAATACCCTTAAAAATAGCTTCTAGCTCCTATTACTTGCTCCTGTTCCTTGACCTTTCACAGGGTCAACAGTAAGAACGTTGTTATCGTAGGGAGGAAGTGAGCTTCAGACCGCTGTGCCGAATTCGAACAGCCTTTAACTCCGACGTCATTATGTGATGGAAACGTACATGGACGATAAGAGTCAAATCCGGACCTACAGCCAACTACAAAGTGCGTGCTCTCTTCTCTCCGGACATCTTCGTTGATTTCCGTGAGGTGGCTGTGCTGATACCTCATGTCGCGCAAAGGATTGTGGGACACCTAAAGAGTTCTTAGCGCCGGTAAGGGAGGTTGCGGGGTTCCTAGGCAAAACTAGCCATGGGAGGGACATACAAGCTACTTTTCCTACTTCTTTCCTTACTGACTGTACTATTTGGACAGCACTTATCGTGGCGACTAGTGACGCACTTCCGCTTTGGCTAAAGAGTCCATGTTATATAAGGGTATTTGGATTGAGCCCTAGAGTGCTACACATTATCAATCTGGCTGGTCACGTTAGCAACAGGTCGCACTGCCACAATCACTTTCTGCTGTGGCTGTTTTCAGCACTGATGAGGTTTTTAAAAGGAAAACACAGAGGTGTAAGAAGCTATTTAAAAGGTAAACATTTTTTATAACACGTCTATGGTTCTTTCAGGCTTTGAGAGAGCAAGAATTGAAACAGATAACAGGAAGGTAGGATGGAGTACAGTAGAGTTGCTGTGCTTGAGAATTACAATTCTGAAAACTTTTCTTACATCTTCTTAGTTCTTATATATATTTCTTAATAAGAAATGAATAAGCCAAAACCAGTGTCGGCAGATCAAAGGTCAACAAAAAACAGAAATCAGAAATTGACCAAAAATTCTAATTGTTGTGTTTTATTTATCACGACTAATCCGAGCGTCTTTTTTTAAATTATACAAACTGCTTCTCAATAAAAAAGCCACTTGACTCGTTGCCTTTACTTCTGTTAGCTAGGCAAGACTCAAACTGTATGAACTAACAACAGAGTCTCCTAAAATGTCCATAAATGGCTTGATTTTGACCTGACTGATCTGTGCTGTTGCTTACTATATGCAAATCAATGCAGCAGGTAAACATGTTTGAGCTCAATTAAAGACGAAAGCTGTTGCTAGTAGGTGGATTGAGTTGTTAAGCTAATAGCAGCATCTTAAACCAACAGCTGATAAGCCGTACCTCATTACAGAAAACGTGAGCAAAAGAAATCTGTAAAACATCATTGACTGGTAATAATTTGTTTGACAGACTTTACTCGTCCTCAAACTGGTTAGAAACATTTCTCAGCTCATCCGCAAGCATCTTCAAGTGTTGTGATGAGCACTAAAACAGCATCAAGCAGCTGCTCTCAAATCAAAGTCAGAGACACTTGAAAGTGTACCACTTTGATTTCTTTCTGAAACTCTGATGTCAACTTTGTCTTTTCAAGGACAGGACTGGATTGCCCGTCGAGCATGAGTGCTCTCTCGCAGAATTTTCTTTTTAACTCAGCAGGAACCGCAAAACTCTCGCCAGTCACCGCAGGCTTTCAGTGGCACTTTGAGAATATCAATTGATCTTTCTTTGTCTCCTGAGTGCAGGACCAGGCAGAGGCTAATAGGACAACAAATCTGCAAAATGACACACTTTGCGAGAGCAACTTTGTTAACGAGGAAGCAGGCATTGTCATTACTGCTTATTTATTTTACAGAATTAGACTGTAAAAACTTGAGCATTTTTTATCATTATCATTCTGCAATAAAACTAAATCATTTGTAATTAATTGGCTTAAATCGGATGAAACGGTAACCGGACTGAACCGGACTGAACCGGACTGAACCGGACTGCGGTGGAAAATGACCGTATCGAATTTTGCTGCAACAGCCTGAAATTCAACTAAAATTCTCTGCAATGTGCGCAGAAATTACCTTTAGTAATGAAATGGTTTCACAATTTACATTTAGATAAACTAGACTGAAATAAAACAAACCAAATTGATTTGAACTAGACTTGATAGGAGTTAAACCTATCTAAATTAAACCAAACTAAAAAGGAACGTATCATAATTGAACTAAAGTAAAATGAGCTGCATTGAATCAAACTGACATGAGCATAAATCTAATTAAATTAAGCTAAACTGAATGAAACAATTGAATTCAAATATCCAATTAAACAAAATTTAACTGAAGAGCATGAAAAGAATCGAACTGAGCTGGACTGACTTAAACTAGCATTCATTGCGTAATTGTATTTAATGTAAAAGAAGTAGCTGAAGTGAACTGATTCAAGCTGAACTGAACTGAGCCGAATGTAACCGGGTAGAAAAAAAACAATTTCATGCAGTTAAAACAAAACTAGAAATCCATCCAGTTTTCACGTTTCTTAACCCTAATTTTCAGATTTAAAAGACTACTTCACTCTTTACGGTTTTCTTAGTTTTTAGTCAAACAGTCTGCGGTTCCTCCAGTGCTAGATCTGATCACTTCAAGGCATCTTGTTAGAGTAAAAAAAAAACAAGAACAACTAAACAAAGCGGTGTGCTTCAGTTTTCCCACAGTGAGCCGGTGATGTTGCGTGTGATTTGGAGCGTGTGTACGTGTGCGTATGTGTGTATGCACATTCCCGGCTCCTCTGTGTCCTCTGTTGTGTAGTTATCATTGTGGGACTGCAGCCAACGCCGATGCTTCCAGATGGGCCCTCTGTTTGTGTAACATAATCACACTGAGAGCATTTCACTGCACACAGATTACTAGCGCAAACAAAAAAAGATTTACTCAGGATTTCGTCTATTTAAACTGTAAAATTAAATAACTGAACGTTCAAGAAAAAAAAAAAAAACATTTTGCTGTAGACGGAACAAGGAAGAGGGTTTTGCCTCCCTTTTCTCCCCCTTGCCTTAAAAACCCCTCCGTTAGGACAGTAAAAAACGTCGCTCGTTGGTTCCGGAGTGTAGACAGTAAAATAAGACAAACGTTTCACCCACTCTGGCTGAGAACAATTACACTGCATTTCTATTACCAGCCTCCTCCTCCTCCCACTCCTCCTTATTTAACAAAGCTGCACTTCAGCCCCCAGTGGGATTAGCGTCAGTGA
Source organism: Fundulus diaphanus (assembly GCA_037039145.1). NCBI lineage: Eukaryota > Metazoa > Chordata > Actinopteri > Cyprinodontiformes > Fundulidae > Fundulus > Fundulus diaphanus. The sequence continues at coordinate 27,623,094 of CM073121.1, forward strand.
TGAAACCATTATGGCTGTACTGGGAGATTGGAACGAGCCAGTGGGCTGAAATATCATTAAAACATTACAGAGGAGGAGGCTTTGGAAGGAGGACAAAGATTGTTTCTTCTTTGCAGAGCAGAAAGCAAACAATATTAGAAACAGAAGTTCATACAGTGTTAGTGCTCCAGCAGACACTGTTTTTTTTTTCTCCTTCGTTGTTGAAACATTTTAACTCTGAAGGATTTTACAGCATGTCCTAAAGCGAAAATCTCCGTTATTAGTTTTTTTTTACCATCGCTGCAAGAACGACTGATACCTTTTCATGTATCTCCTGTGTGGACTGGGCGTCACAGAAAGCCACGGTGGCCAGGTCTTTGAGGATGGGCATCTCCACGGTGCAGTCGCGCCCGTCCAGCAGCGCCACCAGGGGGCGCGGGTGCATAGGCCCATTCATAATCTGGGGCCGGATACCTGTGGAGAGGCAGAGAAAGGAGACAGTCAATTATTTATACCTGGCACAAACACAGCCAGGCTACCCGCAGAAGATGCATTCAAACATAGCAAGTGCATCCAGGAAGTTTTTACAACAGGCTCTGATTTTGGCCCCTGTTCGGATCCCGCAAATCATGAAATCCCTCCATCTCTAAACCGCTGTCATCATCACCTCCTCTACCTGTCAGCGCAGGTCGATTTCTCAGACACACGCACACATGTTCACACCAATGATATGACCGCCCCGTGACTCGCTGTTTTTCTCACTGTTACCAGGCAACAGGTCCTTTCACTTCATGAGGTCATCACCTCCATTATCCTATCACTTCACAGGAGCCGGCTGGTCTTTACTCTGTATTTTTAGATTGTGTTTTGTATACAGTAGATCATTTGCAGTCATTCTGATGCCGGATCAAAATAGGCCACTCCAGGAGTTCTGACTTTTCTCTCCGAATAGAGGAGCCCTTTTGGGAGAAAGGGGTCAGAACTTTTGAAACCCCCCCAGCAATGTTCAATATTCTAAATCAATAAAAGTCTAAAGTCAATTTAACAACTCGTATAGCAGAGAGGCTACCCAGAGAAAATAACCAGACTGTGTAGACCCAAATACAGATAAAAGAGAGAAAAAAAGAGGGAGAAGATAAAAAAAAGAGATGGGAGGTGGGGGGTCCAAACGCATCCACTCTCTGGCTCCCTGCTGCCTGTTGTCATGGTGATTAGAGGATTTGGGCAGGATTATGAAATATTTTATTTAGTGGCATCTGTGCTGCTGGAGAGGACATCCAAGCTTGCTCACGTCGTGACTGCGCCTCCAACTCCTCCAGTTTAGGAACGGAGAGAGGAGCTTTTGTGACCTCTGCAGCTAAAATGTCCGAGCATATGTACAGGAAGCAGATCCAAAATCCGCTAAACTTAGAACAAAAAAGGATGGGGTGCATGCCACAAACGAATTTTGCACAGCTTTGCTTCTTGTGTATTTTGGACAATTATTGAGGCTTCATCTTTTGGTGATTTTTTTTCTGATACCCAAAAAGAAAGAGTTATTGCGGTTTTTGTTTTAAGAAATTGTTCTTTCTTTGTGTGTGTTTCTCTTTTTTTTTTTTGGATCTTTTTTTGTGGGGGTGGGGGCGAGGGATACTTGCTTGTAAAAAAACAAGTAAAACCTATTTAGCAAATGGTATTAACATATGTCAATTTGCACCAATAACAATTTACCTATTTGTTTGTTCCCAAGAATGTTGCTAGATTCCTATTTAGTAACAATGGCTTAGAAAATGAAAAACAACATTTAAAACTTGGAATCAAGGAGTATTAACGGGTCATAAGTTTTATCACAAGAGAAGAAGATTTTAAGATGTTAAGATATCCAAGCTGAAAAGATGTGAAATAGATTTTTGTAAATAAAAAACAAACAAATTAAAACAAAGTATGGTGAAACACTGTAAGCTTTAAAACGTCTCTAGACATGTTTGGAAAACATTTTTTTAGTATGCAGATTTAAAATAATGCACAAGCCCCTCAAATTGAATGAAAACAGTCACACTTGCACTTGCATACAAGAGACACAATGATGTTCCCCATTCAAGAATGAATGGGAATCATAGGATCAATAAAAAAAAGAGCTTTGTAGGTTGACATTAATATCATTTCACTGACAAATGACTAGGATTATTCTTAGCATCATACATTTAATTAATGTCTTGTTTCTGCTTCTGTTCTTCCACAACAGCTGGTGACGAACAGATCCATATAAGCAGGAGTGACGTGAAGGAGAGAAGTTCACTACTCTGAAACTGATGAAAGATCACCAAGGTACTGAGCACAAGACGGCCAATGATGCATTTGCATGAATTTATCTCTGCGATAACAAATGGACTGTCAAGCTTGCTGGAAGAGATTGTAAAACATCCCCGGTGACAGTAGATGCCTCCTGTTAATTTTGCACATCAGTTGTCCCACTGTAAGAAATTACATTCAGCCTGAGACACTAGCTGCATGGCATCTGCAGCAGAACGGACGGGACACCAACTGGAGGAGTGAACTGGCCATCCAGCCATCAGGCAGAGTTTAATAAAACAGACTGTGGAGCTGCAGGAAGAAAAAGTGTCCCCTGTTGCCTCGCTGCCTTTGATTATTTTATAATCTGCCTCTTGTGAGTTTCTAACTAGAGAGAAAGTGTAACAGCTCTTTAATTTTGGAAAAATCTTGCTGTAAAGTCCCAAACAAACACATTTACGCTCACAAAGCAGCTTGAAACTCTGTGTTACCAATAGACCTAAAATAAATGGAAAAGCATTACCTTTACTAGCTCTGACCTGTTGATTCACTGAGTATTTCCAACATATACGATTACTATCATTTACAAAACACTTTGCTGTGCCCTGGAAGTGAGCCTTGGTGAGGCTCAGTCTTCATACTAGTTTCCCGTTTATATTGAAAACACAAATCTTAATATACGTAATGAAGAAATTTACATTCTGTATTGGGGAAACGTAGATGATATGTGACTCATACAGTTTTAAAGCACATCCAACCACCTCCCAAGGCTGATCAGGGACGTAACACTGGTGGATTCATTGTCGAGCCGTTTCAGTTGATAGCAAAGCAGAACAAACAGCAGATCATGTAAGGAACGGATGATCTGAAACAGGCTGTTGGGTGGCATATATATATATATATATATATATATATATATATATACACACACACACACACACACACACACACACACACACACACACACACATTTAGAATGTCATTTTAAATAAAAATGTCATTTTAAAAGTACTGTTAAATCACAAGTTTTACGCTTATGACCCCTCTAAATCTTGCAACTATGTTGGAGAAGAAGCTGAATGTATGAGAAGAGCATTTCTGTCATTAAGTTCTATATTTAGAAGTGTTCAACCTGTCTCTGTGTCACTTTTCACAGACACAGCATTTTACGGGAAATTTGATTTCAAATCCTCAACAGAAAATGGATTTTTCCAGACGCCCCAGCCCGTGTGTGAGTGCTCTACAATGATATAATAAACATAGAAACTTTCTGAATTATAAGCATGCTGGCATGACCACGGTGACACAATTCCTTTTACTCTCGGCTCGTCAGGATGTCTCATTGCAGCGCCGATATTCTCTGGCTTTAGAATTTAGATGTCAGAGCTCTGTAATAATATCCATCTGTGAAGTTTACTCACTGTGTCTGTGCTAAGTAAAATGGCTTTTAATCAAAGCACTAAATTTGCACTTTGTAATTTCTTTCAACACTTTGGGAACGTGTTTATTTCCTCAGAGCCAGCCAATAGAGGCAGGGACCCCGAACCAAGTATTGTTAGGTAGGGGAGAACAGAGTGGCAGCCCCATTGTGTAGAGATCTGCAACAGTGACAGTAACGCCGAGAGGTTCAAACCCTCTTCTGTAACATATGGAGATATGTTGTTTTTTTTTCCAAACAAAGCTACATGATCTAGAATTGCAGTAGTTGTAGAGGAGCTGGTTTGGTTGTGGTAAGTTTGAATGCATCTTTATTTTGCTCTGTATGGTTGGATGCACCACAGTGTGAGAACAAAGGAGGAGCTGCAGGAAGACCTTCCAGACTCAAAGAGCTCATCACCAAGAATAAACCTTTAAAATACCAGTGTAAACATGCAAAAAGCAGTCCAGCTAGGATAAAAGCACTTTGATTGCTGCAACGGCAATACACACGTGATTATTGAGAGAAGAATAAATCATTTTTGACATCCAATTTTTTTATGAAAATCAAAAACTGATCGATTGTTTACCTTCTGAGATCAGAAACAGACTTCTTTATTAAACTAAAACAGTTTCAAATAAAATCTGACCGGGGTATGAATAATTTTGGCCTTTACCCTACACTTAGCATTAACTTGTAGTTAAAAATATTAAGGTGAATTCTCAAATTATGTGAAGTAAATGTGAAGTACCAAATGAGGTTCAGCAGAAGGGAAACTTGAGCCCAAATTGTTCTGGCACAACTTTGCAGTACATCGGTCTTCGAGACAATTATCATCAGACAAATAACACGTTGTTTCACTCGGACTCAGCCAAGCACCTCCTAGCACTTATTCAAAGACCTTAAATAGACCTCAGAACGTTGCTGAGATTAAAAAATATGTATAAAAAAAATCCAAAGAGGCACTCACACTTTTCATAACCTACTAAGCTTACCAGCCACATCTACCTCAAACCCTCACAAACGTGTTAGAGCGTTCTCTGATTAGCTGAGCTAATCTATTTGTATGTCCTGCATCCAATGGTGTGTAATCTATTAATAATTTAAAACTTTTCAGGTCATAGTCGCCAGCTGCCTGTTACTGACTAAGGTGTGTTGGTGTTCTGTCTTCAGCTCTGGGTTCTCTTTGCCGTCAATACAGGCTCACAGACTTTGTGGCTGATCCATGACCTCTTCATTCCAGTCCTTATTCTGCTTTCTTTGTCACATTTTTAGTCCAGCGATGTCTGTCACTGTCATGTTTAAATGAAAGTGAATAAATAAGAAATCAATAAATAGAAGAATCAGTTCGAATGGACGAGTGGACAACTAGGGGAGCAAACATATGAGCACAAGCTGATGGCATGCATTAATATTGCTATTCGGACTTTTGTGTTTGTGTCTGTGCCTGTTTGATGTGTGTGTGTGTTGGCGAGGCAGGTTTAAGGAGCAGACGGCAGCCTCACCGAACACACCTGTAGCTCCCCAGCTCTCCCTGTGTCTCATCATCACACCCCTGCAGAGTTCATTATCAGCCTGGAAAATACCTCCATCTCCTGACAGTTGAACAAAAGAAAAGCTTCTCAGACACAGAAACATGCAAAAGACACCCTGAGGTAACAAGGAAGAATCAGCTGCTTTAATGTCTAAATGAGTGAAAGGGAAGCGTTTGGTGGGAGGGAAAAAATGCTGCTTTAGTTGATGGGAGTGGGTCAAGAAGCTGTTGATTAATTATTTCCTGGTGGCTAATTGGCTGACTGCCGCCTAATAGGGCAGAACGTGGGGCTGAATTTAAGACACAAATAACCTGCAGATAATTAACACTTAACAAGGTTGTTAATGTGGAGCTAAATGGCTCTGATACCTGACCAGTAATTACAACAAGCTTACTGGTATTAGACAGAGAACTGAGACTTAGTTCTAGCTTTCAGTAAAAAAAACAAAACAAACAAAAAAAACACTTAAAAAAAACCTATGAACTATCTCATTAAGTGAGTAGTGCCTCACCTCCACTCTCTTCAAAACACTCAAATATAAATTATGCCAGCAGTTCATGCAATGTTCCTGAGTGAAACGTGTACTTAGAACAAACAGGTGAAGCATATGTTTCCAGTCAGAGCAACTGTGTGATAAAATAATTATCTGGTAAGCATTACAGTGTCAAAAACTTTTACAATGCAACATTTTCCATACCCCACAAACATGTTCACTACAACCACAAACTTCTATTTATATTATTGCCATTTTCGTGATAAACCAAGACATGGTAGAGCATTATTGTGAAGTGGAAGAAAAATGATTCACGGCCGTCAAATAAAAAATATAAAAAGTGTGTATTCGATCCATTATACTTAAAAATCCACCCGCAGGCAAGTGAGCATGGACGGATGCATGTGCTATGCCAAACAGCTGGCTATCTGGATGTGACTTTAGAAATGCTTTTTATTGCTTTCTCTGCTTGCATTTGTAAAGTGTTGCCACTGAAGTTTTGATGTGGTCAGAGACCTGAAACGTCTCTAAAAGATGCTAACAACGACATGCTGCTGGAACAGCAAGGCTTTAAAAGGGTATAGTCATGTATTTTGACCATAAAAAGAAAACACAAAAAAAAAAATAATCACACATTCATCTTCAAATAAAACAATATACACCAAGCGTCGTCCTGACAGTTTTTGCTTATTCCTTTTTGAGCCTGAAGAGAGCTTTCCACTTCATAAACAGCATTCATAAAAGGTGATCTACCATCTGCCAGCAGTGCCGTGGAACCACCAGAAAGCAAGATGGCGACAACCGTAAGCGTGAGAGCCAATAGATCACAAAGTCACATGTCGGTGCGGTTGAAGACCAATCTGATCTACAGGGTTAGGGTTACTTTTTCTTTTCACACCTCCGCTGAGCGATGCCAACTCTCATGGCTCCATCGCTCCTCCTCGTTTACTCATTAAGCACACATGCAAGATTATACTTCCAGTCACTTGGTGTTGGTATGGTAGACATACACAAAAGCACTTTATTTACTAACAAATAGACCAAAACAAAGTATAAAACACAGAAATAAAATATAATAAGCCAACAGGGCATGACAATTCTATCGGAACACCTTTGAATGCAACCACAGTTCACTACTGGCTTAGACATTGGTAAAGTCCTAGTATGTGACTAGGCCCCTTTAACTTCTTTCTTGAAATTTTTTCACCACATTCTGCTACACATGGACCTGCTCTTCACCAAAGTAGAGTATAGACTCAGGGTAAATCAAAGGGAGCATCCAGCAGATCAAACAGGACATACCAAACATAAGGCAATACATATTCTTGTTACGGCTGGTTCACACGGCATGTTTAGCCCAATTTTTGCCCCGATCTTCCCCTTCCAAGAGGTGCCGATCTCGGCATGTCTGTTAAGATAATCTTAAGAGATATTCTTCCTTGTGTGGTGTGTTAAGAGTGATCTGGTCCACTTGATGGAACTCTTGGATTGGACCTCAAATCGGGTATATTGAACATCTTAGATTGTCTTGCCCAAATATCCTAGCACATGGGGCGTTCCCCGAGGACAATGAGCAAGCAGCCTGTTGAATGTGACGTGTAGCCAATCAGAAATCACGATTAGGGAAACCCCCGAGAGAAAAAAACCCAACCAACACAACTCCTTATATTAGTGTAGCAAACATAGAGCATTGCCGATCGCGTTGTCTCCGCTTCTTTGACCAATGGCTTTTTTTTTTCTTATGCTTTTTCTCTGCTAAAATCAGTTCACAAACTATCGCCAATGTTCTTCCCCGTCGTCCATGTTTATTTACTCTGAACTCACGTTTGATCTTGAGGCAATTTCCTGTCTGATATCTGAATGGTCCTGAGTGAAATCTGTTCGTGTGTGGTGTTGTGCTTGTCTGACCGGACAGCACACGCTGTACGACCAAACCTGTTTTATCTACGATTTTTTATCATCTTAAGCTTTGAAAATCATCCGACTGTTTTAAAATCCTGCCGTGTGAACCAGCCTTAAGTAATATGATCATCGGTTCTTTCAACATTTCGCAAAGCAGTGACCCTTTGCTAGCAAAGGGGCATTGGGCACTTCAGAGTATGGCAAAGTGTTACAGAAGAGGTGAGCTTATGTTGTAGAAATCTGTGATGTTCCACTTTGTAATATTTGTTGGAGGAGAAATGTACTTTGAAGTACTATTTCAAATATGCAGTGTTTGAACAGTGCAGACATGCCGCTGTAATGCTCCAGCATATTACCTAATCACCAATGTTTTTGTGTGGGCTTGTGTGGGACAATGAAGATTATTCAAAAATATTTCAAATCATATCGCGTTTGCACTTGTCAAAATAACAAGATGTTTCCTCCAAAAATCATGCAACAACAAAGGGTAAAAGTGCCAACAAAATTAAATGAATACATTTGTACTCTTTTTCTCTAAAGATGTTTGCAATCTTCTCTCTGTGGGTCTGCTGCACCATTCTGTGACGCGTCAGGGAGCGTCTCTCCTTCACAGAGCATCTTGTCTGTGCAACTTTGTTACAGGGGGACAGGTCTGAGGAACATCATGGAGATGCACAGCAGCTCAAAGCTGAATGGAACCAAGCTAAAAACACAACCCGGTCTCGTCTACAGCCCGAGCCTGATGTGGTTCTGTGGACCTATTCCAGTTGTTAATGGGGGGCAATCTAAAAGTTTTTTTTTTCAGAAACTGTCTCTCTTTCAAATATCATCATCACCACATCAGAAGCTGAGAGGTGCTTTTCAACGTTGAAACGAGGAGAAACTTTTCTCAGAAACAGCATGAGAGGCAGGAAAATACAGACTTGCTTGTGAAATGAAAGATTTCAATCAAGAAGTCACTGAAAAATTTGCTGGCATAAAGGAGAGGAGAGTTTAGAGTGTTGTAATCCCAGACCTTTCTTGCCCAGCCCCCTAAAAGTGCACAGCCACTGCAAGGCCCTGTGTGCTGGTTTGTATCCTGGCACGGTTTACATGTTATTGTATTGATTTTTCTGATGGAAATCCTAGTGTAACATAAACTACTATAATACAAAGAGCTACTTACAGAGCACTACCATGGAATGCCTCTGCAACATTAGGAAGGTTTTTATAGCTTCATTGTAGATAATGAACTTTACACCAGAACAAATTTATTTCTTGCTTAGACTTTAACTCAAGTTACAACACTGGCTTTTGATACTAATGCAGCTTCAGTTAGATGGCAGTCTCCTCATCTGCATGTCCTTGAATGATCTTCCTCCAGAGAAAAAACAGTGAATAATGCTTTATATAACCAGTTCTCAGTTTTTCTGACCAAAGCAATTTAGCTGGGCCTCAGTCTAGACTGAAAAAATGTGTTTTTATGCTTTTTAGGTACGCTTTCTACATTATTTCTGTTTGTAAGTGGAGATGTTCAAAAGGAAACCAAATGGCTGATAGATCAGAGTACTTCATATTTAACGGATGCATGACTGTAGTGAGCTTTTAAAATAATGTATTGAAATTTAAACACCAGCCTATTGCCATGCACAAAGCACAGCAATCATAGTAATAATATAGCTATTGGTGCTGTGTTTAGCTTTAACTTACTGCTTGCTTTTTTATTTTGTAAAGCAGGTTGTAACACCAGTCTGACAATATCGATTATTGGATTAAATTGAATTCACGTGTAAACTGGGAATAGCATTTGCAAGACAATAGTTCTGTTGTTTTAGGGTTGCTGTTTTTTTCACGTTTTTGGATGACAGACCGATTCCAAAAAAATCAGGTGCTCACAAACAGTAAATTAAGTAATCTGCAAACCCAACAATGTCCTTAGACAAATTATCAGCAAAAACTGTCAAGAGCTCCAGGTCATTAATATAAATAAGCTTTACTTTAGCTTATTTATATAGCATTGTTTTATAACAAATGGCCCATCAAATCAATTTACAACGCAAATAGATTCAATTCATATCTGAAACGTAAATCAGATTAAACTAATCCAATCCAGTCATGTAGTCAGATTAACATTGTAATCCAAATGCTAGCTATAATACAAGTCAATCAAATTTATCTTAGAATCCCAATTGGTATAAAAGAAGTCCATCGAAATGCAATGAGGCCTTGGCTTTGTAGCAATGCCTACTCTAAGTAAGCATGTGGCGACAGTGGAGAAAAACATCTCTTTTTAAACAGAGAGAATCAGAGCCGAGGCTCAGTATGAGATTCCATCTGCATATGCCTATATGTACATTGGTTTGGTCAATATCGAGTCCATTAATTACAGCTGCAAATAGTAAAAACTTATTAGGCAGCTTTTCCTTAACACCCTAACTCACTGTTGTGCATTTATAAGATTACGTTTTCCCATTGTAGTTCTTAATTCTCAATTCCGATTCTTTCTGGAATCTGATCTTTTTAGTGGCGTTGTCCACATCACTTTTAAAATGTTGCCTATATCTGACTCCAGTGTGAAATATTTACAGCCCCAAGGTGACCTGTATGTGCATGCACAAAAGCACAATAACAATGACTTTTGGGCCACCATGTTTTGGTCCAGCAAACATATAAAATAGGTTTTATGGTTCAAGTGTCCAACGGCAGTCGTTTATTGTGTCAGCGGGTGCTGAGGGGGAAACGCACAAATTAAGAGAAAGTGAAACTCTGTATTCTGGCATTTAAGGAGCATGGCCTGCACAGAGGTCTGTTTTGATCTGGGGATGCAGCCAGGAAAGGAGGGGGAGAGTTTTTAGCAACTTCACATAGCCCAAGTTCATTCATAACTTTAGGAAGTCGAGGGCAACTTTTAATAATCTATGCCTTTGACTCCTAAGGCAGGATACTCGTTGCAATCCATTGTATCGCATTGCAACAGGGGCAGATTACAACACACTGCCCCAGTTAAAATGCGATACAATGGATTACAGTGAGTGAAAACCTCTTTGCCATTGAAAAGTCCTCCGTGTGTAGAATTGTACACAAATTTTGCACAACCATGTGCTACGTACATCATCCCAATGGTTCCTATATGAGCCATCCAATTTGGCTTGTGTAGAAGTTTCACTGCATGTAAATGAGGTTCCTGCACTGAGCAGTGCTGTGGCAGCTGCTGTCTATCTTATTAACGCTAACTGCTATCTCTTCCAGTTGCCGCAAAGTTGTGACAAGTGTCAATGGAAAGTGATGTTAAAGTTACATCAAATCTGCCTAGGTTGTTCCCACTAAAGTCACATATTAAAATATCAGATACTAGTTGGATTCAGGACCACATATGGAAGCGACTTAAATCTGTCTTGGGGAAAAAAATAATCAGATATGGGCCAGATCAGACAGTGTTCCCACTGTCTGACCTGGTCACCTGACTCCCCCAAAAATCGGATTTGGGTCACATTTGCCTGCAGTCAGAATGGGGCTTATGTCATATACAAAATTCAAGTAAATACCCTTTCTGCTGTACAATAATTCATGGAAATTCAAACAAAGCAATACTGCCATACATTTTTTCGACTTTTCAAAAAATACCTTATAAATTGCACAAATTAAATTGATGTAAATTCTATGCATAGGTTAAAGGAATGACCCTATATTTAACCGAACTTAATTTCATACTAAGCTATGCAGACACTTTGTCTGCACTGATGAAGGTACACTTGCCTTAGCAAGCACAATTCTTGGAGTAGATGACATAGCAGCAAAAACCTTTTGACCATGGTCAAAAAAGTGAACCAGGCCAGTTGTCCACCTTATGTTAACATTTCATTTCAAGTTAAAACATAAGAAAGCTGCTGGTTGGGTTAAAAACAATTATGTAGTGTTAACTAGAAAATAATAAATTTAACCAAACAAAAATCTTTTTTATGCATTAACTGGAAATTAAATGTTGACATAAAGTGAAAAACTATCCTGGTTCACTTTTTTTAAGCGCACTCATAGAATTTTAATAGACAATAAGTTAATATAGAAAAAGGTTCAGGTTTGAACCCACATAAATAAGTCACACCAACATATATGGCAAGATAAGAAACAACTTGAAGCAGCTTAATGATTGCAGGTAAGTAAGTTGATTAATTTTAAAGTACAAGATAACTCTGTCTGCAATTTGTTTCGTATATAGATGGCAAATTGTGAACCTTTTTAGTCAATCCAAAACAAGAGAATTTATATCCTATTTTCTATCCACCCAATTCTTCCTTGTGTGATGGGACAAGGACCAATGCAGCATGACTCTGTAGAAAGCTAAACTGTCCCTGCTCAAACATAAAGATCCAACCTAAACCAGCCTCCCTTGAGCAGGGAAAAAAGTACCAGGGCCATTATTCAACAGTTATATAAACTTAAGCGTGCAGCAAAAACAACCAAATTTAAGATGGTTTATGCTGGGCAGGAAAATATTCGGGCTGCTCGTCTTTGGGATTAAAATGTAAAGTAGCTGTGCCAATGCCCTGTTATTGTAATTAAAGTATTTATTACAGCTCAACAGCCAGCATTGTCGCTCAGAAAGAAAGAAACCAACAAATAAGCCCACAGGCTGAGTAAGTAAATCTAATTGTGACAGCAGATAGTCTAATCCAGTGAAGGTCACATGTCCTTACATTCCTCAAGGAAAGCTTTGTTAGACTAAAGTTGATATTATCCTCAGCCACCACTAATCACAAACTGCACCATTTATCGGGAAGTATGAAAACCTTTTGGCAGAACTGGCAGCAGCGTGCGCTCAACCACAAATGGATTACAGATGCTCTGAAGTAAAAAGCCTTTTTGGATCCTGACAGCTGAAATAGAGGATTTAAACTTAAAGCAAAAGAAAAGGAGAAGTCAGGAAACGCGTCACTCTTTTGTGAATACGATTTAATGTCTAATTCTCTCATTTGGCCCTGCTGATGTAGGAAAATTAGCTGGGCGCTGTGAGTCAGAGATTTCAATCAGAGTGAGAGGGATCGTTTCCCAAACAGAAAGAAAAACGATAAAAGAAAATAAAGCCTCATTCCAACCTGTTTCTTTCTAAGCACTTGGAAAGCAGTCTTTAAAATGGAATTCAAAAACATCAAACTACGTAATCTGTTTTCTCTCAGGCTCTGTTTTCTGACAAATCGAGCGGCCTGGATTTGCGGTTTCACGGATCTTCGACACGCTCTGACTGGTTTACAAAGACAATTTTATTAGGAAGTTAATTCGCTCCCCTCAGATTTATTTGTGGCTTGTTTTTAGTGAGGCTGTCACACACTTTGAAATGTAAATGTTCCACTCTGGGACCGCAGGATTGTATCAACTTACCTTCCCTATTCTAGTCTTATGAATATTTTCACTGTGTGTGCTTTCTGTCTCAGATCTCTGTTCACAGCCTTTTGAAACAGTTTATTCTCTTCACCTGCAGAGGAGTCAGACACTCACACCCTCTTTTACGTCATTTTCAAATTACAGGGGGCCGCTTTGGTCAAACACTCAACACCCACCAGCTCCCAGATTTCTTTCCCATGTCTGTCCCTAACAGCCGTATAAACTGTGCAGACCTGTGTGACACACGGCATCAGTTGTTGTATTAGTGGAACAATAAAACTGCAAAAACAAAAGGAAGTGAGGGATATTTTCCATGGCACGATGATGTCAGGGACACAGCAGAGACTGAGTTCACAGCAGGCTTAAAAAAAAAAAAAAAAGACCTGGCAAGTGATGCTGGACAAAAACGGTCTTAGTGGGCTTAGGAACAACAGCTGGTTCTGGTTACCTAGTAACTCCCAAGCTGAAGGGCCTCAGAGATGAGTGAAATGAGGGAGGGGAGTTCTGACCCCCAGTGGGTTTTCTTTGTGGCAAGTGCAGCGGGAAGAAAACCTCAAGCTTGATCGTAATTATATCAAACCTTGTCCCTGCAGGCCACCCAACTGCTGAACTCACATACAGCGCGAGCTCCGAGGGGCGGAAGTACCCCGACCATTGTTTCCACGGACAAAAAACACCACTTAGTGCTGAATTTAGGTATGCTTCACATACACATCAATGACGATATAGATCAGTAAGAGCATTTTTAAAATTCTGCGATGTTTCTTATCACAGGGAGGTTTTGCTCGCGAAGCTATAAGCTCCAGCTGATGTCAGCATGTAACTTCGTCTGGAGACGTGTAGGCCAGTACGTTTGATTGTGAAGGGGACAGCTTTAAACCTGACAACCTGGGTCTTTTGTTGAGGATTTTATTTTGAAGCAAAAAAAGGAAGTAGTTGTTGGAGTGGCCCTGATGTAACAAGAGTCAGCTAATGAAGATTGCTTGCCGGGCTGGCCAACATCACTGTGTTACAAAAGCACTGAAGAAGCCTCCATCACTATAAACATCCATGTGGGAGGATTTTTGGTGCTGGGAGGGGGAAAAAAAATCATCTGTGACACAGTGAAGGGCAAGAAGATATCAATGAAATATAAGCAATGTGAGAATATTGCAACAACCAGCAGAAACTCGTCCAAATGAACCCCTTCATGAGCGGCACTGTGTATTTATTTATCTTTTTTGGGAACTGTAAACCAACCAGAGCTGTTTATTACATCATGAAAATGAACTGAGTGGATCTCTCTGGTGTCACTAAACAACGTTCTATTTGGGAGCGAACGTAGGATGGAAACCAAAAATGTTTGTTTGTGCAGAGGACAGTTGAAAGATTTACTCTTGAGGGTAAAAGCTGTGTGCCAATACCATGGCACACTTCAGGATGCCCTGTACACACACATCTCTCTCTGTGGAGATCTGTCATTGATAATATTTCCCTCGCTTTGAATTTGCCTTTAATGCCACCCCCTTCTTTCTAAGGCTGACAATATAAACTGTGTTGTATCCATCGAAACAGCATCCAGTCTCTTTACTTACTGCGCAGGAATCTGCTGCAGGTAATTGAGTGAGACCTGTGGCTGTAGGCTTCAGATTTTGTTGTAGAATGGGGAGAGCAAATTTGGAAAAATATGGAGAAGATAACCAGCTTGTTTTTCAGTTAAGTAGTGAACCAACAATAAATTAATCTGACTACATGACAGAATTTCTATTGCTTGACCATCATATCAGAGTTTACATTATTCAATAAATAGCATTATTAAGTAAACAAATAATAGCACTTTTAATTACAACTCAATCTCCATCCATCCGTGGTCTATACCTGCCTATACCTGCATGGCCGCGGGGGGCTGGTGCCTATCTCCAGCGCTCATTGGGCGAGAGGCAGGGTACACCCTGGACAGGTCGCCAGTGACATAAAGAGAAATTAGGGCCCTCAGGCCTGTAGGAGGCCTGAAGCAGTAGGTAACATACCACCTACTACTGGCATGCCAGGGAAATTATACCATGTGCTTTGCCAGAAGATCCCAATTTAAATGTCATGTAGATTTGTTAACAGAAACAGAGGAAGAAACACATTTTTAATGGGTCACAGTCTTGTGCTTGGGGCCTTGGACTGAGTTAAACTGATCAAACCTAAGCTGGATAAAAAAACATAGTCAACAAAGGTTCTTTAGAGTCCAGTTTAAAATGTATGGACATTTCACTTTCAGGCTGTAAAAAATCTGAAAGGGAAACTTTCAATTTTTGAAAAAAAATAAGGACCGCCTTCAATATTGATTACTGATTATAAGACAGTTTTTCTTAGTCATCCAGCGAGATGATGTACTGTTTCGCCCTTACTGATAACTGAAGTCACAGAGCTCATGAATTAACAAGGCCACATCAGTATTTCATTTTGGCCTTCTACTCCGCCTTTCTCAATTTTCCTGCTCCTCCAGTCTGTCCACGTTCACACTATGAGTGGCAAAAATCAGCATGGTTACACTCTCCAACTGTCCATGCATGTTAATAAAAATCAGGGCCCCGCATTTTTGTGTGTGTTTACGATCCCTAAGGCAGCAGAAAAAGAGGGGAGGTGTAATCTTTTCTTTGGCAGAGTTGCCTTCGCTGGCCCCCAGGCGGACCCTTTCAGTGCCCAGCTACACCGCCGCCAACCCCAGCCTGTCTCTTGTTCCACTTATGTGGACACACAAAGACATTGTTTGTCCTTCCCCTCTGCCTACCCACCCTCCCCCTTTTAAAGTTATCACCGTCCAAATGCTCCACCGGAGGGGTGAGAAAGGGAAAGGGAGAGAGGGGCAGGGTGGGATCACATGTAAAAGTGGAAGAGAGTAAAAGGAAGGAAGGGGGGAAAACATATGCTGAAGCAAAGATATCACAGATGGTGTCAGTGCTAACCGAGGAGGAAAGACGGGCGTCTATTCTCTTTAAAAGCAGCAAGGCCAGGATTTGGGACAAAGGCAGCTGTCGGTGCTGACGAACAGCAGACGGTGAACATCGTCTCTACTTGCCGTGCACTCGAAGAAACGATCACGTCCAAAAGATTTCAAGATCTGTTACAGCCACAAAGGGACAAAAATACTGAGAAACTCTACAAATCTGGTTTTGTCTGACAGGTTTTACTTTTGAATCTGAGAAACTATTCTGCAGGATTTATTGTACCCCAAACTGTAAATCAGCGGTTACAGACTTTTTTTTTCTTCTTTTTGCCAAGAGCACATCTCTGCTGCCATACAACTTACATACACGTACATATAAGTGCCGTGGTTCGTTTGCACACAAAATGTGCATTAATTTGTTCAACAAGATGACCTGAATAATTTCTTTTAAGCACTAAACACTCCAGACATCTTATTAATTTGAAACGCTAATAGTAACTTGATCTATACCTCTGTATTGGGATCAGAACGTCAGGATGTATCAGCTGTATTTTGTGTTGTGCTAAATTCTCTGATGTGCAGTTTATACATAATGTTTGATTCAGGACGATTCATATAGCTCCTGGTTTCAGGGTGAAAAGTGATTCAGATTCTATTCATAAATACACTTAAAGCAGTGACTACAGTGTAGTTTTATTTTATGAGTCTATGCTATAATTTAACACACCACTGATCCTGAACCATTTCAGTATATACTTTGGCCTTTAACTACTTCTGCTATCTTTTGGGTCATTTAAGCAATTCCAATAGCAAAGCATGGAGTTCTTTTAGAACATGGTGGACATTACTTTAGCTATTTATTCCTTTTAAATTGCTTAGAATATTTCACTGTTTCTAAAAAATGTTTTGCCGTTGAAATGAACAGAGAAGCTTGCAAACAGCTTGCACTCTTTAAAGGAACTACCTTCCCTTAAATTCCCAAATACAACCGATTTTAGTATCTCTCGATATCATTTGGATTTTTTTTTAAATCCCAGTTTAAGCTAACAGATGATCCAATATGTTAACTTTAGCATTTATGCTAATATTTGCATAGTAGCTGCTCCTACAATATATAATGTAATGTTAGCATATTAACTCAACTTAGCAAATTATCCAATATTGGCACATAAGCAAATTTTAGCTTTCTAAGAGATTTAGTGAGACATCAAACAACATTAAACCTAGAACTTTTCTAGTTTTGGCCAAAGCCTAAAATGTTGAGCCTTTAACTCTATTCTTACCAAAACAGTCGCTCTTCTAAAATTGCAGCTCATTTAGTGCTCTACAATTGTTTCTGCTGCAGTTCAGCTCCTGTTGTAGAACAGCTTAATGCAATAAGGGTTTCATCTAGACTTTTGTTCACCATTCATATATGCAAATATGTAAGTAAATATGCAAAATGTACAAATCCCTTTGGATTTTAAGCCTTACAACCCCCTTAAGAGGGACATGGCCCCAGGTTGGGAATCACTGCTTCAGTTTTTGTTACCTGCAAAGATCTCTGTACTTTATCTTCTCCAATAAAAATGAGAGAATAAGTATCCTAAATCGATATCTGTTGTTCTAAATGTTAATTCTGGGACAGATTTAGGCTCATTAGATTTTTTTGGGGATTTCAAGCTTCACTATGGAAAATGGGCAGATTTTATAAAGAGTACAAACATAACATAAATCCCTCAAATGGTGAATGCCCGATCATGTTTGACCTCTGACCCCAATCTCACTCTCCGTGCACTGTTGTGCAAAATTGCGAAATTCCTGATCTCACATGCACACAAATTCCATGATTCACATAATTTCTGAACTATAAGAAGCCCTTTCATTTAAAAGCCAACTCCCTACTCCCTGCGGACACCACAGACTTTTTATTATTACCCATGATGGGTGCAGAAACACATGCACACGCACACACACACACACACACACACACACACACACACACACACACACACACACACACACACACACACACACACACACACACACACACACACACACACACACGTACAGGATGTGAACCGTGCGCCTTGCCTGGGAAATGCTGTCTCCACATTCTTCAAATCAGGTAATGCACATGGCAGAAGAAAATAGAGGTGAAGGACAGAAAGCAGATTTGGGCGTTGGTGTGTTCTCACACAGTATGCCCTGGGGTTATTCTCCTCTCTGCCTCCTTCGCCTCCTCCTCCTCCAGCCTCCTTCTGTCCTCCTTTGCTCGTCTCGCTCTCCCGCTGCTTGCTTCCAAATCTGTCCTCTTTCGTCACCTCACCCCAAGAAGTTCCATTTCTCGGATGACTGGTACTCTTGAGGGAAAGAAAAATGGATGGTGGCACAGGAGGGCAGCGGGTGAGGGGGAGGGACGGAGAAGAGAGACGATGGCCACTCTCCCCGCTCCTTGCTTGTGCAGTCAAAACGGATCCTTCAACTCTTTTAATCTCCAGAGAGAAGGAGGAAAATTAAAGGATCTGGGTTTTTTTCTTCCTTGCCTTCAGCCGACAATCGGCACTTGTCTGCGCTCTTGTCTTTCCCCCTTTTCAGCTGGATCACTCGTATCTGTTTCTCCTCAGCCTCCTCTTCGTCAGCTCCGTCTCCCCTCCTTTTTTTCTCCCTTTACAGCAGGTTCTGGCTATTCATTCAGACGTCAGGCTCGCTCCGTCAGTCTTTTGTTGGAAGTCACAGCGAGGCGCAGGGAGAGAGAGGAAGAGGTGGGGGGCGTAAAAAGAGAAAAAGGAGAGAAAAAAAGCAATAGAAAAAAAACTATCCAGTACCACAGCTATGTGAAAGAAAAGAAAAAAGGGAGCGAGAGGTGTAGCACTCCTGACACATGTTTCTCTTCCAGTCCCTCTGACCTTCCCTTTTCACATTACATACTTTCCCTTTTTTTCCGCTCCGCTCTCTCCCTCCTTCCCTGCCTCTACGTTTTATTATTTGTGATCTGGGCTTTAAGACTGCCAGCCCTTTCTCCCCCTTCGTCCGCCTCACACCCTCAAACTCTCCTCCAATATCTGACGCTGCATTTCCTTTTTTCATTCCACTCCCCTCTTTGCTGCTTAAAACAGGCACAACTGGTTTTGCTGTATTTTAGAACGGTTTCGCTTTGGTTAAATTCAAAATAAACATGCTACAAAACGGGGGAGTAAAAAGGTTTGACAACAAACCATTTCCCTTTCTGAACTACAGCGGACGTCCCTTGAATGTTTTGAGGCAATGAAACATGAACAGGATATCAGAATAAAAATGAAAACCATATCATTTGGAAACACCGTGGTTTTAAAATGTTACGTGTCAAAAACACGTCAATTTTCTGCCATATTCTTCAAAACGTGTACTGTCCTTACAACGAGCTCCCAGAGAAAGCAATCAGATCCCCCCTCCCCCACCTGATGCTTTGCACAGACGCTCAGCTGGCTGAAAGTTGCCTAAACCAGTTTCTCCTCACATACAACAAAGTCAAAGTTGGCTGTTTGTCAATACTAGAGTAAAATAGAAACACAGAATGTGATGGTGAAAACTAAAGACATACCACCCATCGCTCTTATTACTGCGTCCTAAAAACTATAGTTGGCAACCTACAAACAGCGTGAATGCTTGGTGTATTTCCAGTGTTGCTCAAAAGAGCATAAGCTCTGCAAAACCCGCACTACTACTACATTTAGAGGGTGCCTGCTCTTTAGTTTTGCTTTAATTCATGTATCAAAATAAAAAAAAAATACAATACCATAATATGGTGTATTGTGCCAATGTAACGGTAATAAAGTTTATTTGTATACATTTTGCAGCAACAGGATTAACTGCTGTTTCTCAGTTTAAATTAAATCTATTAGATCACGTTAGACAGTCTCATTTCTTTTATAAATTTAATCTCCAGAGAAAGTAAAATACAGTCAAACTGTGGTCTTTTTCTTCAAGATAAACTGTGGCACTGTCATTGGGGCTTATACCTAATTGCATTTAACGTTTTTCTGTTTTAAGAAGCTCTACAGGTAAACTACACACAATTTCATTGATTAACGCATGCAGTATATATATATATATATATATATATATATATATATATATATATATATATATATATATATATATATATATATATATGTGTGTGTGTGTGTGTGTGTGTGTGAAAATCTTCCACCCCTCAGAGCTTGAGCTGTATGTTTCCTATGCTCAAGATTCCTAAATTCTGGAATATTAAGAAGTGTGTGTTTGTGTACTTGTACTTGCAACTGAGTGACAAAAACTGTTTTTTTGTATTTTACCACAAAAGTGAAGCGACTTTTTTCGGTTTGTGGCTAGGGGTAGGGTTTAGGGCTAAGGTTTCAATTGGAGTTTAGGTTAGGGCTAGATGAGGTGGATCAAGGTGAGGCCTTAGAAATTGTTGAAAATTAATGGAAGTCAATGCAAAGTCCTTACTAAATTTATAAAACATGAATGTGTGTGTGTGTTTGTGTGCGTGGGTACTTGTAGCTAAGCGAGAAAATTTTCTGCCCATTTTACTAGTAATGTGAGGACCTTCTTTTTGGTGAGGACCTTTTTCTTTGGTCCTTACTTTTTTCTGGGCTAGGGCTTAGGTCTAGGACTAAGATTTCAATTATGGTTTAGGTTAGAGTTAGGTATGTACTGGTAATGGTTAGGGTTAGGCCATTTAAATGGTTGAAAATGAATGAAGGTCAATGGAAGTCAAGGAATGGTCCTCAATAAATATTTAAAACAGGGATGTGTGTGTGTGTGTGTTTGGATATAATTACTCTTGTTAGGTTGCGTATATTCAAGGGATTGCACTTTTCTAACTGGTATTCCTTTGCCCTTTCACTGTGGGAAATTATTTGAAATGTCAGTTTATCCAGGACTGCAGAATTACAACTTGCCTTAGTGATTGCCTTATTTGTTTCAGGAAAGGCCTATGAACTCATGCCTTTATTATTTTATTTTATTTTTTGGTTGTACTTAATTGTGTTGCCATTTTACTTGTATAGTACAATATACAATAAAAAATATTTGAACATCCAATTTCTCAATAACTGGGCTAATTTATTTCTTTTGTTTTGCAAAATTGCGCTGAATGAAATAACAGCTTTAACAATTTGCATTTAGGTCATTAAGTATATAGATGAAGATAAAGATATAAAAATGGTCTGGTCGTCATTGTTTATTGAACAGGTTTGAATTGTCTGCTGACTATAAAAACATCACATAAGGTCAAAAAGGAAAATTCAAGCAGCTTTATATAGGCTTTAGATAATGCTCCACATTAACAGGTGTGGTGTGCAGAGCATCACAGCTTTTTCATTGAGGAGATTCTCAATAAGGAGCGTGAAACAGGAGACCACAATCTGTAGTAAAAAGGATCCTCAGTCATAAAAGTAAGACTAGCCTTCTGTGGGCTGTGAATATCCAATCAGCTTCCTCGTGGCTGCACTTTCACCATGAAAAATTATCTTCTCACATTTTTTTAAACAACCGGATCAAACATAATGTGTTTGAGACTAAAGAAGCAATAAGGTGAAATAAATAACACTGTGCATGTCTGCTGTGTGCTTAGAATAATGGAGAGTGGTAAAAAATATGCTCAGACTGAAACTTTATTTATCCTTAAAGTAGCTGCCATAAGTTCTCTTTCATGATCAATGCATTCTGGCTCAGTATCTAATGCCAGCAATATAAACTGCATGAAAACCAACACATATCTCTGACCTAGACCACCAAATAGTGAGAAACACAATGGCATGTGCAGCTCCCCCCGTCTCCCTGAACATGCCTGACATGCCTGCTGAGAAATAGAAATACAATTTTCTTTGGGTGCAAATTAGATTCAGCTTACACCTCTAAATAAATCTCCACTTTGCTTTTGTTAAGAAAGGGTCAGGGAAAAGTGTCAAGTCTTGCAACTATTAGTTGAACAAATGTGCTCAGACATGAGCGTGTTCAGCTCTGGGTCCTCTTAGCTTAGGTTTAAGTCATGAAGATTTAATTTTCATAAAGTGAATAGTTCAGGGGGACTTCCCCCTGCTCACCGAGGGTGGGAGAAGATGAAGTAAAAGAAAGGACAAAAGAAAAGAAGGGAAGGAGGAACCGACGAAGGTAACTAAAGATAAGTCTTATTGTTGCACCCATGAGCCACTTTGTCCTACGGGGTTTCATTTCCTTTCACATATACAGTATATTGTGTAAAATTTAGACATTTGTAACCGTTTAAACTAGTTGCCATCCGCTTTAAAAGTGGCCAAGTCACGTATTGTGACATTACAAATTTCTACACCAGAAGCTCACAATGGCTGCAAGCAAAGATTTTCCAATTATATTATTGCTCCCTGTTGGGTTATTATATTTTACATCTGTGTTTTAAACGTTGGTTTGCCCTACTTGTTAGTAAACAAAGTACTTTTTTGCATATTTATCATAATAAGACAAAGTGACCGGAAGTACTATATTGCACATGCGTGCTATGAGTAAACAAGGAGAAGCAGTGGAGCCGAGGGAGTCAGCAACACCCAGCAGAGGTGCGAAAAGAAAGCGAGTGAGTAACCCTACCCTGTAGATCAGGTTGATCTTCGACCACGCCGACTGTCACTTTACTGCCAGGGGATTGCAGGACAGTCTATTGGCTCCTACAGTAGCTTTCAATTGTTCCCATCTTACCCTCTGACAGTTCAGCAGTCCAGCAGATGGCACAACAATGTTTATTTCTGCTGATCTCGCTCGCTGCAAAATCCTTTTCAGGCTCAAAGGGGACAAGTAAACACTATCAGGACGAATGCTTAGCTTATATTGTTTTATTTAAAGATAAATATATGGTTTTTGTGTTTTTTCTATGATTAAATACATGACTATACCCCTTTAAAGCTATAGTTGCTAATCCTGTTCAGAAACACTTTTTGTTATACTGGGTGAAATGATCCTTCCATCCTGACAGTAGTCAAAACATTCTGTATGCAGAAAAAGAAGGTTAAAAAATAGATCTCTGTGAGAGCTGCAGGACTGTAAAAATTCAAATCAATCCCTGCCATTCAGTCCGAATAGCAGTATTTTGTCAGAGTTTTGGTCCTGTCCACGCCCCCTCTGTCCCTTGATTTCTGGGGCTATCACCTTATCTATTGGTTGTCCTACATGCCAATCATTGTGATGCGCTCACACAACACCAGTTCCTTGTTCCTTGTTTTCCTCTTGCCGCACATGTGCACTTCTAGTGTTTATGTATCCAGTTAGCTTTGGTGTTAGCCGTTCATTGTAGCTCCGCTGCTCTCACTGCACACTTTGAAAACGTCTGAGAGATGCAAGAAGCAAATCACGAACACGTTTATGAGAAGAAGAGGAAGGCCCCAGAAAGAAACAGATTTTTTCACGCATCCCTCTGAGGAGCGATAGAGCAGGTCTTGCGCATGTGTGGAGTTATTCTTTTTTTGGTTTTGAATTTGTCCTGTCTGGCAATGTAACAATAAGAATTGTTGTCTTAATGCCAAAGAGAACCCAACAGATTTTATTTTCACAAGTGGAGCATTACTACTTTCGCCATAGTGCTCTGCTTGATTTATATATGGAAAAAGCTTTATTAGACTTTATTCTGAGAGTATTTCATGTTCAATGGACACAAAAAACAGAAAGGTAGAAGAGAAAAAAAGAAGAGAAATAGATGAGACAAAATGCTAAAAATACATCACTTGAAAATACACAGTATTATTTAAAGTGAGATGTATAAAGTGACAGCTAAGCTAATGATAGGGGTTTTCTATAGAAAATTGAATCTGTAAGCACCTGGATCCAAGCACCTGTAGGTGTTTGCAAGAGTGTACTTGTATATGTAAGGTTTAGCCATAAGGAAAATACTCAATAGTGGTTTTGAGGAGCCAAAGACCCGACCCCCAGAGCGCTGAGGCAGACTCCGGGAAAACAGAACCCCAGATGTCTGAAAGGGCCCCCAGAGCAAAGGTACCCAAGAGGGACAAACACAGGGAAAGCTGCCTCCCCCATCCTAGGGAAGAGCAGAGAGGAGCCCCAGGAAACCCCCTTCAGCCACAGTGCTGAAGCCATGGGAGCTGTGGCGATGAGCCCGCGGCTCCAGCAATGGTTCCAGGAACCCAAAGGCCCAGGCCGGGCCCCGACAGAGCCACGGGGCCCACGCCCCACAAAGCCGCCGCCGGGAGTGAGCCAGCACACACCCAAGCACCCAGCCCCGGACACCGAGGACCCCAAACACACCAGCGGGTTGAGGCGCCAACCAACTGAGGGGGGCAGAACAGAGGGGATAGGCTCACCACCTAGTGGAGACCTGAGATGTCACAAGAGAGAGGATAGTCGGAACCCAACCTGACATAAAGACAAACAGAAAACCAGGTACACAGTCACATTCACACTTTCCCACCCTAGTGCCCCCGCATGCATACACTCTAAAAAAGAAAAAGAAAAAAAAGGGATGCTGTACACACGCACTCATCACACACATCCTGTACTCCCAGGTCCAGTTACCAGCACCCCAAAGGGGTATCCAGCCCCCAGACCCGGGAGGTGATCCCCATTATCAAGATGGGAGGGGAGACCGCCATAAAACCCTGACCTACCCGGTCCATACTCCGGCCCTAACCCCCCTTCCCAACCCCAGCCCAGACGAGCCAGTGGCCCATCCACCCGGAGATGCACCCTATGGCACCGTTTAGTCTCAAGCAGTGGTGCTGGTGCATGGTCAGTGCCACATGGATTGCTTGGTTTAAGTTCACTTTCTGTGTAAAAATCACTCATCCTATATTTGTCTCCTGCTGACAAGCTATTTAAGTCACAACCAGGAAGGCATGTGCTGATCTGATCTAATTTTTAGGAAACACGTTTCTCACCTTATCTTGTCAAAACGTATTTTTCCAGGAAAATAGTTAGATCACAATAAACAGGGAGGAAAAGAGACCTCAAAGTGCATTTTTAAAATACAAGTTTTCTGTAGCTTTTGCACAGCGCATCCATCATTCCCTCAACAATCTCTAAATTTGCAATAATTACATGTAAGTTGAAAAAACATGTAGATTTGTTATTGAATTTGATGAATAGAATATAATATCAGCATGTCACTGACATCAAATACATCACCTGATGATGGCTAATATGTTTACAGCAGGAAAGATTTTTGGGTAAATGTAATTTGTTTTGTCAGTTGCTTCAAATTTATGAAAACAAGCCAGGAATCAGTATTTCTCTTCCAAATTAGAAAAAGCACCAATTATGTGTATTAATGAAATATCAGCTTATACTAAAATATACCATATGTGTACTGATCAAAATAAAAATATAATCAGAAACTAAGTTGGTTTTAATTTGAAATAAGTATTGAAAACTGACTTTCTTCTGCTGAAACATTGTATGTATACAATCCAAACAGCTGAGTGATGCAGCTTCTGTCCCTAAAACATTCAACTGGTCAAGTTTGCTGGGTCATAAGACTGGAGGTCTTTTAACATAAAGACCCAAAACAGCAGGGGGAATCTATCATGTCGGAGAAAAACACAACAAACAACATTCACAGGCGTTCTTTAGGGCTGCCAAGTTTAACAGCAAAGCTGTGAGACACCTGCTGTCTGACTCTGGCTAACACTCTAGTGCTCTTATTTTAGCCAAATCATTCTCACTTCCAAGCTCGCCGAGAAGAAGCGCTGTAAGGGCTGCTACACTTTAAACAAAGAAAAGAGCAAGAGGGAAAGACAAGTGCCTTTATGCATTCATAGCAGTAGATATTTATGAAAGCTCACATTTATTAATTCATTCACTTTGCATTTGTTTGCACTTTCTGAAAAAACATTGTTTCTACAAGTAGGTCAGAATAAAGAATCTAACAAATTAATCTAAAGCAGGTAAAGGCGGACCTTGAACAAAGACTTAAGTTGGTCACCCCCAGCTGTTAGTAGAAGTGTTTTCTTTTGAGCATCGAACATGTTTCATTCACACAGCAGCTCGGTCCATATGAATAGGAAAGCTGGATGCAGTTTGTCCAGCCTTCCTATTTCTCACCGGGACTGAACACTGCTGACATTCTGGCACAAAATAAATCCAGATGTGACAGGAAATGACTGAGTATAGCCAGCTTTTCTTCACTGTAAAACCCAGTAAAGCACTTGAAACAAAGCAGGTGTCATCAGATTGATCCCTGAGACAAGTTTAGCCTTTACATGCCCTCCACATTTCATGAATATGTTTAAAATCTTCAAAATAAATTCAGATTACACAGCAGTTGCATCTCAACCTAAGACTCTAAGAGGTTGTATTTTCTTTCTTTCATTTTACTGAATGATGGCAAGATAAATTAGGGTCTTGATCCAACCTCCTTTGGGACCCTGAGGCATACTACATTTCTTCAATATGTGATCAGTTAGGAAATGTGGGAAGGTTTCGATTATTTTCTTGTAGCATTTTTCTGACTTATGACAACTGACACGTCTAGCTTACTTGAATGGCAAGTGCTCTTGTATTTCCCGTTTTGAAGAAGGGCTAAAACTGATTGGCCTCTGTGTCATATTTACATCCCATAACAAAAATAAGTAACTTTTGGTTTTCTGATTAAAATTTCCTTGACCCTATAATTATTATAAGAAAGTGAAGTACAAATTAAGAATTAAGTTACATTTTAAAATAGTTGTTGTTAGGGGTTCCAATACTTTTGCAAAAGAAATACTACTACTACTACTACTACTACTACTACTACTACTACTAATAATAATAATAATCCGTAATTTATGATTTTTTCCCCAAAAAAATCATAAATTGCTCTGTCTTCTGTAACCCCCAGTCGGTCGAGGCAGATGACCGTTCATACTGAGCCCGGTTCTGCCGGAGGTTTTTTTTTTCCCGTTAATGGGTGGTTTTTCTTCCCACTGTCGCTTCATGCTTGCTCAGTATGAGGGATTGCTGCAAAGCCATGTACAATGCAGACGACTCTCCCTGTGGCTCTACGGTTCCCCAGGAGTGAATGCTGCTTGTCGGGACTTTGATGCAATCAACTGGTTTCCTTATATAGGACATTTTGACCAATCTGTATAATCTGACCCAATCTGTATAATATGATTGAACTTGATTTTGTAAAGTGCCTTGAGATGACACGTTTCATGATTTGGCGCTATATAAATAAAATTGAATTGAATTGAAAAAAAAATGAACAAATGTACTTGAATAAAGTTGAGATTTTCCTTATGTTATTTAATGTGAAGTTATAATACATAATAAAAAGGTAATTTATTTTGAACTATCACTATCAGGGGTGTCCATAAATATGAGGGACAATGTATAGTGTATATTTAACTTTTTTTTAATTCTTCATTTAATGGATTTGTTTAACACAACTAATATGTCAAAATTAAGCCTGGTAAAAATCAAGACACTATTGGAAATGTTATGCAATAAATTGAGCATATATTAAAAATAATAACACCCTAGGATGATCCAAAGAAATAAAAATGTATCAGGCTGAAGCAAAAAGTTAGAAAGATATCCAATGTTTTGTTTTTTAAGCAGATGTCTATGACACAATTTGTGAGTCTCCTTTTACTGAGTTCACACATGCCTGCTTCTCAAAGGAAGTGCTGAAGACATAAAATGCATCCTTGATAAGTCTTCAGGCAAAAAAAAGACATGCTGAAGAATACAATTTGTTTAATAAGCTGTGTTAGCTGTTAAATCCGGAAATCTGATCGCTGCACAGAAGTACAACAGAAAAGATGGCTGTTAGTTTATGAAGAAAAAAATGCTTTATATTAGAAATAAAAACATTGAATTTGGAATAATTGCAGTGAGGCGCATTGGCATCACTGCTTTAAGGTGAATTATCATCACCAACAGCAAAATGTCAAGCATACAAGTACAACATATGGTTGTTATCTATAGACTAAGTACTACTTCACTTGAGAGTACTTACAGGAAAAAGTCAAATATGGCACAGTTGAACAGCTCATTACCATCCCACATTTGCTTTGAAAGTATCTATAAAACAAGAATGACTTTCTGCAAAGTACGGAGGAACCACCACTAACATAATGACAGCACTTTTACTGCCAGTCCAGATTATGGTCAGCATTTGACCCTCGTCTCACATGTGAGATCTGAGTGCTAACCTTGTTGACTGACAGCTGACAGCTCTCCGCTCCCCCTCCCCTACCATGGAGCCAGCAATCGTCATCTTTCAGTTGCATGAATCTCTCTCTGTCTCTCTCTCCCCATATCCCTCATTCACTGCACTTGGCTTTACACAGGACCCTGCAAATACATAATCTGCAATCTCCAGAACTAATATGTCCCAATCCACAGTCACCACCGCACTAAGCCAAAGGAAAGGAGATGGTTAGTGTGTCACGCAGAGCAGAGCTGACCTGAGCTTTCCTCGGGCGGTCCAACAAATGGGAGCAGGGCCCCTCTGCAGGGGAGGAAGTTAAAAAGAGGAAGCCATAAAGTAGAACAGCACACAAGAGCCTCTCTGTTGACACTGTATGTCTTGCAGAGAAAGTCAACAAAAGCGGATCACGCTACAACTTTTGCGCCTGATTAGTTCCTAGACAAATTGTGTCTGGTCAGCACAGCGTAATATAGGTAACTGGAAGTTAGCAGGGAAGTTTTTTGTTTACAAAACTGGACACCTATGATTTTTTTGGACAGGATGCTCCAATAAGGGCTAAAATTCTGCTATGAGCCTTAAAACAACCTTATTTCAAATAAAGGAGCAAATGCATTGCTCATCAAAGGAACACTGGCTGCCAACACTGGCTCACAACATCTAGTCCTAAAATGCCATTAACCTTTTTTGTTCCACATATATTAGGACACCATATAGAATACCCACTCAAGCCCTTTGCTCCATATGGCATACAGTATACTGCAGAAAAACTAAATATCATAATGTCACTTTTTTTTTTCCAATATAATGTTGTTCAGCCCCACATGGTTATATTGTGGGGGAAGGGAAGTCCTGGTAGGAGCAGTTCTTCCTACTCGAGGGTAATTCACTGAGCATCATAAATTTGGGTTGGGTGTGTGCAGGCCATCTGTTTTCACACGTAGACTAATAATTCAAAGGGCGGTAGACCCTTATAGATCTGTACCAATTCAATTCTTTATAATTAATATAGATACCACTCACAATTATTGATGTTTTCTGCGATTAACTGTTAATCTAAAAACACAGTACATAATAGCTTCTAAATTAATATTATAAAACATGAATTATTGAGATTAATAATAATTTTAAGAGTAAAACTGGGAGAAAAACTAAAAATAAGATCTAAAGACAGATGCTTTAACCAGAAGCACGTCAGTCTACAATAACCACTAAAACCCATGTTGCCTAGCAGCACACAATTTAGGATTAGGCTTCCAGTGCAGCTTCACAAACATCTCCATTAAGATATAAAATTACTGAAGCAACAAATGTCAGCCATGTGCCAATAAGGTCGCCTCTTTTAACTGCATGTGGGCTAACAATGTGGCGCGCGATGCAAACATGAAGAAACCTGCTTCCAACACACAAGTCCATGAGAATCAAGAACAGCAAACCTGTTTTGACAGCCAAGCAATGGGGATCCTTTTATATCTCAGTCCCCTAGGCTTAAAGATCTCAGGGGTGACAACCTACTTTAGTCTAATAATTGTTTCCTTGATCTGCTTTGGACAGTTCATATCAGTCAAAAACTTGAAAGTCTATTGTTTTAAATCTACAGTTTTATCATTTTTGACTAAGGACCACCTGCTGTTAAATAGTACTAGCCCCCATACAAATAGTTTCTGTTTATACTTAAATGTTTCAGCTCATGTAATACATTTTTGCATCACACAAAAATAACCTGAAAAAAATATTTTAAAGGATGATTTCATTTATTAACAGAGAGAGAAGCTATACAAAACATCCTGGCCTCATGTGAAAAACTAAACTAAATAATCGCTGGTTGTGCCACCCTTGTCGCGAACCACTGCGATTGGACTTTTTGACATCACTGCGGACAACTTTTGTTGCACCCTGTTGTTGTCAGATTTTATTTTAATTGAGCCACACTGTATAACCATGAATAGCCCGTTTATAGTCATGCCACATAATCTCATTCAAAATTACGTACAGACTTTGAATAGTCCACTCCAAAACTTGCATTTTGTTATTTTTTCGTCAGATATGTTTCTTCAGGATTTTCTTACAGACAGCAGAATTTGTGGTTCTATCAATTATGACAGTAATTCAGGAAACGTGGTTAATCACAATAAATTCATAATTTAACAAAAGGGTTGTTTCCTTTTTCACATAAGGCCATAATGGTTTGGAGAGCCATTTGTAAATAAAATCATCTTTTAAAAGTAGCTCTTTTTATTATTGAGTGCAGATCGTGAGAACATATTGACTGTGGGAATGTTGCTTTGTCCAAGTGGCTATAAAGCTTTCTTTTTTGCTACTCTAATGCATTCTTAATATTACAGTAAAAAAGACAACTGTTTTGAGTTGAACAGGTGTTTGAGGGGAGCTTCATAGCGATGGCACAATGGAGAAAGGAAAGAGCTTAATTAGTAAAAGCTACAGTTACAATGTGACAACCAAGACTAACGCTACTAGAGATCCAGCAGATATAATTACATCTTTGCAATTGTGGTTTTGCTCCAGTTAATTACAAAAGCCATTAAATACAGCAAATATGCAATACATTAAAATCTGAAAAAATACGGAGGTGGAAAAAACAATTCCTAAACACTGTAACCAAACTGTTTCAACAAATGCACATTGTGTTCCCAAACGGTTAACACATCTGCACATAATATCTGCCTGTCTCAGTCAGAGGGATTTTAATGTGAGCTGTTCACACATAAAAGCAGTAACTAACAGACTGCAACATGAACTGAGGGAAGTCGTTAACATCTAAAACGTAACAGAAAGGATGCCGACAGCTGCGTCCCCCACATCCTTTATGCTGTGTCCTATCAACACTACTTTGTGGCTTTATTTCATAGGCCTGTTTTTCATTCTGATAAAACACCAGCATTAGATCACTCGTATGAATGCATAAAGTATGTAGACAATGTGAACAAAAAATCTGGCTCTCAAAGGCGAGAAAGATGGATTTCACTTTAGGACCAACATGTATGCAGAAAGCAAAAGTGAGACAAAGAACTGATTGAGAGGGTGTGTAAAGTAAAGGTTATTCTAAATCAATATTAATTCAAAACCCATTTGTGCAAGAGATAGGCAACAACATTAAGAATTTCACTTGACAGGTTTAGATAAAGTTAGAAAATACACAACCATTATCTTGATTGATAGGGTGAGCATCAACACAGGGCAGCACACGTATTACACAACAAGAAAAATTCTCAATTGACATTCACATTGTGTTTTTCATACCCAAGTGTCACACATCACTTGCCATCAACTTCACTTGGCTAAATAGACTTTGGATAGCCCTGATCTGAGAACAGAATACAACAAATCTAAATGATTCATCAAGTCAACAGATGAAAATAGATTTGAACAAGTAACTGCAATCTAACTCTTAAGCTTGTATTTTAAGTGTATTGTGTCTACATTGTATACTGTTTACCAACCCTTCATCACTGGAGCTTTCAAATGCAACAATAGACCTATGAAATGATATTATATATTAATAATTATGGAAAATAGTCTCCAGGAAAAATACATTTAGTTATTTAATCTGTAAACAAACCAAGTAAAAGCCAGAGAATATCTAATAAAACCACAAACAACCTACAGATTTATATGAAATAGGGAAAAAGAAAAGATTTACTTATGTCTGGAGATGCCATGGTGGACACAATGACAGGAGGACCCGTGCGTCGGCTTAACTTCTGGTTAGCAGTCAGCGCACTTTGGCCTTTAACAGGTGCTCCAACAGGGACCATGGCATTGTCTACTGAAGGACCCCCACCCTTACGTATCAGCTGAGGGCTTGGGTGAGGGCTATGCATGGGTGATAATGGCAGTAAACTCCGGTCCCTCTTCATCAGCTCCATAGGGACTGTATAATTGGTAGAATATGCCTTTGGTACTTGTTGGGGAGGCTGCTGTAACGCTGGCAATGATACAGGCATGTGCTGTGGCATACCTGGCATAGAATGAGTAGATCCTGGTAGGGCAGGCATTGACCCAGCCATCTGCTGTGGTATTATATGCATACCCTGCATAGACATCCCAGGCATTGTTACTCCAGCGGAGTAGGCAGACATTGGTCTTGGCTGGACAGGCATAAGGGCTCCAGTGTATAGCCCAGGGGAACGAGGTGGTTGGCCTGGGTAGCCCCCTGTGGCTTCAAGGAGGTTTTGAGAGGGTGCACTGCTTGGCCTCCGACTAACTACTTCTCCCATTCTTGGTGAAATGGTTTGCATGACCCCAGGGGTTGATGGAGGCATTAACTGAGGATCAACAACCAAAGCCTGAGAAAGGTGTGATGGATGGTGGTGATGTTGTTGCTGGTACATGTCTGAGCGATGGCTAAAGCTATTAGATCGACCTCGCATGGGTGTTTGAGGCCGGGATGGGACTGGTGTAGCTTCAATTGGCCGCTTGTAGTTATGAACCAGCCGAGACAGTACACGAGCCTGGCCAAGGTTGGGGGCGACAGTGCGGACGTCATTTTCCTCCATAACAGCCAACAAGCTACTAGAGTCAAAGCCTTGGTGGATGAGTGAAGAAATTGTGCTCTCTGAGAGGCCTTCATTTCGCAGCAAAGAAAGGAATTCTGGATCCACTGTCTTCTTGGGGTCCACAGGCAAAGGTGTCTGTGGGATAGATGCAGGAGGCACAGAAGGAGGAGCAGGAACTGGTGAGGCTGGAGGAGGAGGGGCTGGGTTAGGGGCAGTCTGAACAGGTGCATGCACAGCTGCAACAACCGCTGCAGTTTGCATTGGAGCAGGTGGAGCTGGGAGTGGAGAGGACAGAGCAAGGTTAGGATCAGACACTGGTATGGTGGGTGGAGGCGGAAGCGGTTGTTGCAAATGTGGCTGCAACTGTTCCTGTTGAAGCTGCTGTTGCTGTAAAGGCTGCTGTTGAAGTGGTTGGTGCTGTAATTGCTGTTGTTGAAATGGCTGCTGTTGCAGTTGCTGCTGCTGTAGCTGCTGCTGTTGAAGTTGCTGTTGTTGCTGTTGAAGTTGCTGTTGGTGCAACTGTTGCTGCTGAAGTTGCTGCTGTTGTAATTGTTGCTGTTGGAGTTGTTGCTGTTGTAATTGCTGCTGCTGGAGTTGTTGCTGTTGTAATTGCTGCTGTTGGAGCTGTTGTTGATGCAGCTGTTGTTGTTGTTGCAGCTGCTGATGTTGTTGAATGGTGTAAGGCAAAGCTGTTTCTTGCCTCACCATACCTTGAGTAGCTGGATCTACTACGAGACAGGTGGCAACTTGCTGCTGTGAATCCAGAGGGCGCCCATCAACATCTGTGTAGACTGATTGCCCAGTCAGAGGGGGAGGCTCACTGGCATATCGAGGAGATGGATGATCCATACCGTAGTGAGTAGGAGGTGGATCTCTGGTAGGTAAGCGCTGTTGGCCATCTTGCATAATCTTGGCAACAGTTATAGTCCCAGGTTCTCTGTAAGTCCGACTTAACTCATGGGCTGTTGGAGGTGGTGGCTGAGGCAGAGGTGATGAAGGAGCTTGAGGTCCAGTTCTGCCTGGCTGACCTTGTTCCCACACAGCACGAGCCCCAGGAGCTATTCCAAAATGGGAGCCTGACCTACTGAGTTGATGAGGCTGAGGTGGAGGAGGCTGGTGGTCTGACCTGTAAAAGCCCTCAGGTGGCCGAGGAGTCATGGCTGGATCATGAGAATAGTAATCTTGATGTGGAATGGATCCTCGGTGAGCCATTGGTACGCGTTCGTAGTGGGCAATGTCTGGCACAGAGCTCTTCCTGAGTCCGCGTGGGTCGTGCCGCTCTGTGTAAACCTGTCCGTAGGAAGAGTCTTGGTGAGAATATGAAGCACGTTTCAAATCCAGGTCAGGAGGACGCACACCCGGTGGAGCCTCGTACCACCCTCCTCCCTCGCTGTTTGACAGGGAGTTCCGTCGCCCTGCTAATCTTGCTTGCTGATCATACACACTGTCACACTGCCTCTCCCACTGACCCTCATTCCCCCCTAATGTGTCCCAGCTGTGGGAGCGTCCAAGACCCAATTGTTTGTTCGTGACAAGCATTGGCAAAAAATGGAAATTACTTATAAAAAAACACAGATATGAAAGAAAATGCGATAAAAATCACTTTGGAGTATTTAAAAGTTCAACTGTCCACATACAGCATCAAAAGTAGAAGCAAAAAGAAATGGAAAGCAAGCACAAAAAACACCCAACAAAGTGCACTGTTTCACCTGATACCAGCTTGTTATAAGTCCCAGCTATCAGATGACTCCCCCTTTAGCTGGAAGTCCTTGAATAATTAATCCCTGGTCATGCAGACTTGTTGTGCAAGAGGAAAGAGGACACCACACACAAAACCATCCATATCACACAAAACCACACAAACACAGTTGAGGTAGCTGAATTATTCCATGGAAGACCCGATCACAGGGTGCAAGCTCGAGGTAGCCACTGCACATTTGTTAGTAGGTCAAAAAAAGAAGGAAAAAATAGGATAGGCTGGGTTATGAGTTGGGATGGGCTGGGGCTTGTACTAATCCAGTACGGTTTATCTCTCCCCTCAGTGGGACATTTTACTCGCTCTGCCGATTGCTATGGAGGATTACATCCAAATAAAGCCTGTTTAATTCCACTTCCTTCTGTGACGTCACATGAACCAGATAGGAAATCTGGTGACAGTGATAATGAAGGCGATGGCAATGATTCGGATGCTACTTCTAAAACACCCCTCTCCTCTATCTCCTCCTTCTGAGACACCTACCTGAAATTGTTGATGATGAATTGCAGTCAACAGGTTTCAGATGTCTGACTCCCAGCACAGGGAGGAGAGGCCAGGCAAGGTGCAGGCTTCATTCAAAACCAACGAAACACAGTCCGCTTAGCTAAGTCCCATGTGCTGTCAGTAAACATCAAATCCAGTCTGATTGGACACTAATCCCTTACGCCCCATGCTTGCAGCAGAACCACCACGCAACTGCTGCCCAATGTGCTCTGAAATGTCCTTGATACTCTATGTTACCGCTTTGCTCTCCTTGATTTGGGATTACTGAGACCTGCTGTCTATAAAGCAACTGCAGGGCATTGAAGATCACAATAATCAGACAATGGAGACAATTGTAAACTCCTACTTGCTCTCCACCGTTAGGGTTGTCTGTCTCATTGAGTGGATTGAAAAACATTACATTTGAACTTTTTATTTTAATATTTATATTTTAACTTTATGAATCCTCATTTTGTTGAAATATTTGTCCTCTGATCCCCCTCCACCCCCTTTTCAGCAAATCTCTTCTGATCTTGCTCCCTTAAAGAGACTCAGTAATCTGGATTTGCTCCCTTGTTATAAAAAGTAAAACACTCTGTGTGTGTGCATATATTTGTGGAGTGGGGGAAGGGCCTTTATGTAGCAGCATTTAATCCAAAGTACCTTTGCCTTCCAAAATATTTTACTTGCTGACAAGAACAAGGAACAGAAGACTAGCCCTCTCCATATAATGTCCCATACTGATTTTATTTAACAAAGTCAGCAAAGATTAAAAGTATACGTGACAGTGGTGAGACCAGCGATGTTGTATGGTTTAAAGACAGTGGCACTGAGAAAGAGACGGAAAGGAAGAGCTGGAGGTGACAGAGATGAAGATGTTGAAGTTCTCTTTGGAAGTGATGAAGATGCATAGGATTAGGAATGAGTGCATCAGAGAGAAAGCTCACATTAGATGTTTTGGAAATAAAGCCAGAGAGGCCAGACTGAGATGGTTTGGACATGTTCAGAGGAGAGATAGTGAGAACATTGGATGTTGAGGCTGGAACTAACAGGCAGGAGGCCTAGAGGAAGACCAAAGAGGAGATTTGTGGATAGAGTGAAAGAGGACATGAAGGTAATTGACGTGAGAGAAGAAGATACAGAAGACAGGTTTAGATGGAGACAAGTGGTTTGCATTTCCATCCAAAGTTAGCCACAAATTTTAGTGTGGCTATTGTAGATGACTCTTATTTTAAACTGCACATTTTGAAATATTCCTTTCATTTGTGCAATCAATTCATAAAAGAGAATAAATATATTTAAAATACTGTGAAAAATAAAAGCAAATTTGTGGCTGGCACAAATATCTTGCTTAATCAGTGTTGCATAATAGGTGTTGCAATTTTTTTTCTTGCAGGACCACAGAGAAACGATGCAGATGATGGATTTTCCCCCCTCAATACAATGCAGGAACTATTAGCCTACTTGATTTGAGAAAAAATATTCAAACATGAAGACAATAACAGCGAGTAGTCAAACAGATCAAAGTAAAACTTGTGAGTCGAGTTAAGGCTAAAAGACGAAATAAACTTTCATGTTTTATTTAATTAAGCAGAGTTTTACTGCCATTCATGAGTTCTTCAAAGGCGCAATAAGCAAAATTTCATTATTTTAGACAGAAAGAACTTAAAAATAGTGATGTGATCAAATAAAGGTAATATTTCAGATGGACTATGGTATAACATAACACCACATCTCTCTGTGTTTTCCTCCAGTCTGTTGTTTACATAGCTGGGCCGGCCATCCGTGCATTTATGCAACAAACATCAATACATTTTGTTGGATTTGACATGATAGACCAACATAAGTAAGTGCAGTGGCAGGTTGGTTGTATGCATGGGTCTCTTCAGAAGGTAAATGGCAAGCTAGTCAGAGACGATGGGGAGATGGATAGAACTACATCCAGGACAATGTTGGCAGAAATTCTATTGCCAAAGACTTGAGACTCGAGCCATTTTCCTCTTCCAGTAGGAAAATAACCCTTAAAGGGGCCAAGTCACGTACTATGACTTTAGAAATTTACACACCAGTAGTTCTCTATGGTTGCATGCAGTGTCCGAAATTAACTTCCTGATTCACCGGCCAAGTTGGCCAGTAGATGTAAAAATCAACCGGCCAGGCATATTTTTTACCGGCCAAAATATTAATCCTGACCAGACCTCAATTTTTATCAAAAAGTAAGAGTGAGATTATGTTAATTTTTGG
Source organism: Fundulus diaphanus (assembly GCA_037039145.1). Taxonomy (NCBI): domain Eukaryota; kingdom Metazoa; phylum Chordata; class Actinopteri; order Cyprinodontiformes; family Fundulidae; genus Fundulus; species Fundulus diaphanus. The sequence continues at coordinate 27,660,078 of CM073121.1, forward strand.
GGGGCGTGGTTGGGGGCGTGGCTTTCTGGACCCTGGAAGAGAAATCTTTGTTTCCTGACTTTAAGAAGAAAATATTGTAGTTGATTATAAAAGACACAATAAGAATTATCACATTTACATCCAGGCAATAAAAAAACACTACAGATTATCATTATTCTATCCGTGTTGGTCTCATTTGTGAATGAGGCAGAGTTTCATCAAGCCTACGGTTCAACATTTTTCTCTCAGCTGCAACACTTAAAGCACGCAGGGTTCACGCAGCATCTTTACGCATAATCCAGATGCTGGATTTTACCCTTGTGCGCTGCGCGCGAGGAATAAACAGTGGGGAAAATGCATAAATGAAGACTGTAACGGGCTCCTTTAGAGGGAAGAGAAGGAATAATGGGTCTGAGCTGAAGCCCCTGATTTTACAAGTTCCTTAAAAAGTCCGCACCTATATTACATTTAACTTAATCTTGCGCACCTGAATTCAAGCGCAAGGCAGCAGCCCACAGAGGCACCGCTGGCTCTGTGTCGTTAAATACAAAAGAGCATTAAACATAGCTACTGACTCTCCTATTGATTTCAATTGGGACATTTTGGTACGAGTGGAAGGACATTAAACGCAGCGATTCACGTTTTGAAGGCTGGTCGCTGACAAAAGCACCTGGGAAGGGAGGAGAGAGGTGCAGTTACAGCGCTGAGGCACTGTAACTGCGCCTCTCTCCTCCCTTCCCTCGGAGCGCACGTAGTTAAATGCAGAATTAATAAAAACGAAACTTATAAACAGACTAATGGGGGTTTTAGACTGTATCTGGTTAGCAGATCTGTTTTCTGATCCAGCGTGCAGCCATGACTGGTTTTGAATGAAGGCTTTATCTGGGAGCCACTCTCCCCAGAAATAAGATGTGAAAGAAGCTGAACCAGCTCCACAGAAGGCGGGTCTAGACTGAGCTCTGTGAACGGATCATCCGCAGCCCAGATGGGCTTTGTTATTTTTATTTTATTTGGTACAAAGATATACTCGCCATGTGGCAGCTAGCCCTCTGAAATTCACTCGCCAAACGGGAAATTTACTCGCATTTGGCGAGTGGCGAGTGTTAATTTCAGACCCTGGTTGCATGCAAAGGTTTTCTGATTAAATTGTTGTGCCCTGTTGGCTTATTATATTTTATTTCTTTGTTTTTGCTGTATTTGTTAGTAAAATGACCACTTTTGTGCATATTTACCATCAGACCATGTGACTGGAAGTACGATTTTGTGCGTGTGGGCAAAGAGTAAACAAGGAGAAGTAATTATATACAACGGAAAAAACTTTTAGGTCTATGGTTTCACATTTCAAAGGTTTTAATAACTGATTAAGTCATTGATTGTTGGAAAAGGATCATGTAATTTATGAGCTCTTGCAAGGCACTCTGAAAGTAGGACCTCATGTAAGCTGTATTTTTCTAAAATACTGTTCGCAAATTTCGATCAAAGTTGAGACATGTCGGAAACGGAAACAGATCTGCTTAAAAATGGCATAAAATCCATAACAACGCCAGGATTGGCCTTCTTCTTTTCTCTTCTATACTCCTCTCATTACTTCCTCTGTCCTGGTTCTCCAGTCTCGGGAGAGCAGAGTACATTACACATCTCCACAAATTCAACCTCAAATATCAACAAAGCTAGAGGTGTGTTTGCAGATCTAATACTAACAAGAATGCACATGCTATAAAATAAATGCATAAATCCTGAAATTGTCTAAAAGTAGACAATGTTTGACAATCAAATTGTAATTTGCCATTGTTTCCAAACTCTACACAGAAAGCCAGTCACTGTAACAGGAGGATTTAGGAATTAAGCAGGAGGTTTATAGAGTAATAGTGCCCCAGTAGAGGCTTAAAAAGACTTTGAGCTGATTTAGGCTTGCCTGGTGAAACGTATGAAATATGTTAAAATGTCAACTGAATTAATGATGAGATGCAATTCAGGATATTTCAGAAAACATTTCTCTGGTATCTTCAAATTTCAAGATTCAAATAAAACATTGATCATGATACTGAAATACTACATGACAGTCATATTTGCAGCTGAATGTGTTATGTAATAAACACAGAGCTTTTTTCTTCCATCCATTTTCCCCTCTGCTCTGCTTACTGAAGTGTGGTGGCAGCACCATGTTGTTGGGAGGAATGGGGTACAGTGTTAATTTTTTCACCACAGTCTTTGTTATGCAGGCCAAAGAGTTCAGATGGTATTTCATCTGACTAGAGCACTAGCTTGCACATGTTTGATCCTTTCCCTGCATGGTTTGTGGCAAACTGCAAATCAAGGCAAGGCAAGTTTATTTGTAAAGCACATTTCAGTAACCAGACAATTCAACGTGCTGTTCATGAACAGAACAAAGAGAAGAAAACATTAACACAGTGGAATAGTAGCAGCAGGTCAAGATAGATGATAAGGTGCACTACAAATTTCAAAATTAACATTCAGAGGCAACTCTAAACAAATAGGTCTTTATCCTTAATTTAAAGGAACTCAGGGTTTCAGCACTTCTATAGTCTTCTGGGAGTTTATTCCAGATTAGTGGAGCATAATAACTAAATGCTGCTTCTCCATGTTTGATTCTGGTTCTGGAAATGCAGAGTATACTTGAGCCAGAAGACCTGTATGGTCTGGAGGGTTGATATACTGACACCAGGTCTGTGATACATCAGGGTTCTTACTGCTTTCTTTCAAAAACCGCTTTCTTTATGCCCCTCTTTGATAAAGGCCAGATATTTGGAGTGCCAAGGAGCGACAGACAGTTGTCCTATCAACATATTCTGCCACCTGGGCTGTGAACCACTGCAGCTCCTCCAGAGTTAGCCACTTGGCTGCATGTCTGATTGATGCTCTCTGTGCTCAGCCTGTCGGTTTATTTGGACAGCCAGAGCTTGGTAGGTCTGACGCTGTGCAATACTACTTTGATTTTTACATGATCATGTCTGACGATATCAGGGTAGGAGAGTTGAATGTAAATGTATGACACTCTTCAAGGTTTAATACACAAAATCAAGAAAACTACTGATCTTTGTTCTACTTGAGTTTACTATATAATATCATACAAAATACATTGATTTTTGAGCTTGAAATGTGACAAACTATAAATTTTTTGAAGGGTATAAATACTTTCACTGCACTATAAGTAGGGGCATGCAAATGTGTGCCGATGCTTTCACTTTTGATACAGCTAACACTCTATGTGACATTTTTGGGATTACACTGAAAAAGCTGATTTAAAAATTTCCTTTCAGCCTTACAGCCTTTTGACCCTGCTCTGCTGGTCTTCAGGCACGCAGAACACAGCGACGTCTGCAGCTCTTCATTTACATCCCTTACACATTTACATCCGCATGTGCAATCCGTCACTAAAGCCTTGGCTCTAGCCAGCCGCCCAAACATGAATCAAAATCATGCTAACGCAAAGCGAACGCTCGCCCTCAACAGAAATAAACACAACTGTCCCCTACAGTGCGACACGTCACGTAGCAAAGACATGGTTTGAATGGTAAGTGCACTAACGCATGCAGGAGCGTGTGGCAAGGGGGTAGTAACTGAAAATGAGATTACAATAACAATACCGCTGCAGAGAATGATATAGTCAGATAAATTGCAATGCATGTTTAACAGAGAGTATGTACATAGCTGCTGCGTTTGAGGATCCAGTTAGAATACTTGCCCCTGAAAGCCTTTCTACAACGACTAAATGGACCATAAATACAAGTCAATGAGAGTGAAGCTGCTATTTTTCTAAATGGTAAATATGTCTGTTGGCCTAAACTGAAATGGTACTATTTTATTTTCTGCAGCTGTGCTTATGCATCGGCTATGTTACGCCCTAATCCCGTATCTCTCCTTTCACTTCAAGGAAATGTGCAAATTGTGCGTATCAATCTTGGAACCAAAGCAATAGATTGCATAAATGCTGTCTGAGATGGTAAGAGGATGTCGTCATCCTAAAGTATACAACACCGGAATCACACTGACTACGGTCCTGATCCAGTGCGGGCTTGCTGCAAACAGCCGCTCACACTGACGCTGGCACCTAACTTTTCCTGCTTGGCTCTTGAAATTCTCAGGAGCTTGAGCCGGGGCCCCTGCGGCGTCCGGCCAAACGTCCTTCTTGTGAGTGTACACACTTATCTCAATGATTTGGATTCCTTGCGGCGCCGGCATTGAAGCTGCAACGTAGTCATTGTGAGTGCGGCATGAAGCAAGTCCTGAAAGGCCACTCAGGAAGGTAGAAGCAATTACGACGTAAATACCACAAAAAGCCACAATACGGTTTGCAAATGCACGCAGGGAAAATGCCTTGATTTCTGATGGCAGGTCCAGCGGTCTAAAGAAACTACATTTGAGGTTTTTGGCCACGATGACAATTACAACATTTTTGGGGGAAAGGATGTAGCGTTAAAGCCTGAGAAGAACATCCCAACTGTGAAGCACAGGTGTGGCAGCATCATGTGGCAGATGGGAGAGGAGGAATCGGTGCACTTCACAGAATAATTGACATCACATTAACAGAATGTAAAAATGTCAAAGCAATATCATCAGTGAGGAAGTTAAAGCTTGGGAACATACCGGTCTTCCAAATGGACCACCAAATAACTTACAAAGGGGCGCGAGGACAACAAAGTCGATATTTTGGCTTGTCCATCACAACCCGTTGATCTCACTTAGCCCAGTTCTGTCAGGGGGAATGATTCATGCACACATGTGAGAAGCTTCTGGAAGAATAGCCAAAACGTTTCACCCAGTTCTACTAAATAAAATGTAAATGTGCGTAAGCTTAAGATTTTAAAGAAAGTATAAAAAACATTTCTCTCATTCTGCCATTTGGCAGATGTAAATAATTTAGCTAATTCTAACTGCCCTAAAGGGGTTAAAAAAAGGGTTATTTATCTTTCAATATAGTGTCTATCTATCTGGGCTGTTCTTCCTTCCCTAGCTTATTAGTTCTCCCACAGCTTTCCCTTAGAGCCTGTAAGGGAAGTTGTGGGTTTTGAGGGGAGGTTGGAACAAGCCCGTAGGTGGGGAGAGTGGTTTCATGGGAGAGGGAAGAAAGTGAGCCAAACACCACTCCGATGACTTCATCCCAGAGCTGGATGCCAGAACATGAGAAGGAAAACGGGAGATGGAAGCTAAGAAAAAGATGACATCAGGAACAGTTTTTCACCCCTACCTCCCTTGATGTCCCTGTTGTTTAATATTGAAAAATGTTTGTCTTCATTGTATTTTAGCAGTCACAAACCTTCAGGTTGGTCAAATGATGAAAGAAACACGATGCACAATCGAGCCTTACCACATCACTGCAATCCATGCAACACTTGAACTCCTCATGACAAATTCCACTACCCCACCTTGTGGTGTTTGCATCCAATCACAAACCAACAGCCGGGACGACGGGAGGGAGGGTGGCTTTCACCCTGCGACCTACTTCACGTCACAGCACCCTCTTGCATGCCATCCCTGCCTGGATCAGTCAGTTAGCTCTGGCTAAATGGCAACGACTTTGCACCGCTGCCCGAGCCAAAATGCATGCTGGGTACACAGATGGAGCGGACAGAAGGAGGAGCAGACAGATAGGGAGTTGGAGGGAAAAGAGGGGTGGGGGGGGGTGTTAAGGGAGCATGAGAGCTGAAGCTGGGAGCAGATGTTTGTCACATTTACCTTATTGCTGTTACACTGTTGTTGGCACTTCAATCACACAGTAGGATCAGCAGTTCCACTGTATATATGTTTTAGAAGGGGCTATTAAAACTAAACAATACTTCCTCATTAGCTTTGTTAGAGAATTTGTTAAGATATTGATAATTAATGAAGAGTTTAAAGATTGCCAATCATCAGCAGAGTTTAATCATAATTTCGCAAATGCTCCCAATAAACTTTAATTGGTAGTTAAATTCATGCAAAAACAAGGACAAAGAAGCGAAAATAAAACGCTGTGACAACCGTTGTACAAGTTTGCACACTTAAACTAACAATTTGCTGAACCACGCTTTAATTCAATTTCAGAGTTCAGTCTTTTTAACATATGCAAATGTTTTCCAAATCTATTAAATTGTAAAGTGTTTGTGTGTGTGAGTAGTTATTTTTTAGTAAGTTGGATTTAAACGTTATGTTGGTAACAAGTAACTTTTTTTGGTTGTTCTGATGGCATGGTTGGGAAAATGATCTTTGTGTGATGGTCATTTGTTTGCCAGACTGTATACTTTGTGAAGCCTTGCTTTATAATATTTTCTTTGTTTGAATAGAGTTGTTTGCCTGTGATTTGGTCTTGTGTGTAACAGTTTCAGGCTTTTGAGCATGAGTTTCATGTGAGGGCTGTTCTTTTACTGAGACAGGCAGCTTTTACGTTGTACCTGAAAACTGATCTGGTAACCCTGAGTGATGGTAGTCTCAGCGGTTAGTCAGTAAGCATTAGCTTCCACTAATTTCTCCAACTATTTAGGGGTTTAGTGTTTGCAAAGCTAACATTTTAGTTAATGGAAAACGGGTCAGTGATGCAAACCTTTTGCTTAGCTGTGTCTACCACTAAGACCCACCCTGATGCTCAAAAATAAAATCCCTACTCATCTTCAGCTTTCTGGCAGACACTCAAAGAGTTTGGCTTTCAAAATATGTAATAACGGCTTTATGGATCGCTCTGTTATTGTTACTCTGTGCCGCTCTACCAGTTCTCTCTCTTGTTCGCTCGCTCGTCATCGCACACAAATCAAATTAAACTTCTTCATGTTTGTATTTTGCGGCGTAAATTGTGAGTCAGACTCAGATTTAGAAGCTGGTACATGAAATAAATAAGTTGACAACACACACAGGTAGATCATCAGAGTTTAGTCCGTGAATCCACCTGGATGGTCTCTGCTTCAGAGGCGTTTCACGTTGTGGAGGTGTCGCCGATCTGAGTGTCTTTTTCTTTCTCTGGCTCCAGGCTGAGCCACCAATGCACCTGAAAATCTTCAGGATCCTGTCGTGGATGTTGTGTGTAACTTTATTGTAATTTAATTGAAATTATGTTCTCATTTTATTTCCACAACCTTTGTTAAGATGGTTGTGTTGTAATTGCAAATGTAATTTTTTTATTTTTTTGGAAAATTGGGGGTGCGTCAACCCGGTTGGGACACATAAAGGGGTGCTCCTCTAAAAAGGTTCGGGAACTGCTGATATAGAGAATATGGAGAATAAAGGACACTGTTGTCAAATGCAGGACAAATGCTTATTAACCAGAAATTCCTCTAGCTCCTTTGGCTTTAATGTCAGCCCCCTGGCAGACCAGTTTCTGTTTTGGGTAATTATACAGGCTTAGTTCCATATTTTCTTGAAACAGTTTTTAAAGTGTTACGATTAACATATAATAGCTTATAATTTTTAAGTACCTTTCTCAAGACCGATTCCTCTGAACATTTTGATACCTTGTAATCTCTCTGCAAACTATGACTTAAGCTAAATTATGTAACTCAGCCAATGTCAACAAACCTTTAACTTTTTGTCTTTTGTTTGTTTTTTCTCTTCATAGTAGGTACACCTGGTCTGGCGTTCTGTTAGCTGTGACACCATCCAGGGAGGCAGATCATCTGCCATGACCATAAAACATATAAAGGATTCCTGGATCAATGTGTGCTTCTGTGCTTTTGTGTCTCTGCTCTGTCTTCTCTAACCCCCAGTCGGTCAGATGGCCGTTCACACTGAGCCTGGTTCTCCTGGAGGTTTTCTTCCCTGTTAAAGCAGAGTTTTTCTCTCCACTGTCGCCTCATGCATGCTCAGTATGAGGGATTGCTGCAAAGCCATCAACAATGCAGACGACTCTCCCTGTGGCTCTACGCTCTTTCAGGAGGAGTGAATGCTACTTGTCAAGACTCGATGCAATCTACTAGGTTTCCTTAGATAGGAAACTTTTTTACCGATCTGTATGATTTGATTGAACTTGACTTTGTAAAGTGCCTTGAGATGACATGTGTTGTTAATTGGCACTATATAAATAAATAAAATTGAACTGAAAAAACAAAGCCCTCCTTGGACAGCTGAACTTTACTTACAGGTAATCACATTCTTGATAATTGAAGGCAGACATATTACATCAGGGGTGTCAAACTCATTTTGGTTTAGGGGCCGCATACAGCTTAATCTGATCTCAAGAGGGCCACACGAGTAAACTCAAGATTAAATAGAACTAATAAAAGTGGACTTGTTGATTTTTATATTAAATGAATTTCACTTTTACACAATATATTATGAATAACCTCAGCGTTTTTAAGAAAAGTATGTGCATTGTACAATGTTGTAAAAATACATTTTTTGGAACTTAAAAACACTGTCCTGCATGACAAAATACATCAAACAGATAAAAATGAAGAAATGATTTAAAATCAATTTTCCACATCTGAACTGAAGCTCAGTGCTACCATCTGCTGATTAAAACACAGCGCCCCTCGTAGACAATATAGGAATTGCAGATTTTCAATTAAAGGCATAGTATGCAACATTTTTCAGTTAATTAATGTGTTCCATACCGTTTTGGATGATTAAATGAGTCATTTCAGGTCGAACAAAGGTTTTCTCGGCCGCACTGGTGGTCTGTAGGGGAAATACCGTACTTGCAACTGCAGGAGCCCTCGGCCAGCGCCCACAGACTCAGAAGTCTCGTGCATCGCGAGAGTCGGTCTTGCTTAACGGCAAGAACTGCTACACGCCCCCAGTGAAACGTATGCTCGGTGCTAGCGCAGTGGCGATATTTGTGTAGTTATCATGGTGGAACCGGCGAGAAAACAGCGAAAGCCCATGTCGGAGCAGGCAAGAAAGAGGAAAAGGGCTGTGGACAGAAAGAGGAGTCGTACACAGGTGAACATCGGGCAAGCTTTTTCCGAATGGCGAGAGCTAAAAGAAAGAGAAGGCTGCAAGGCTGACGCGGACCTCGCATTTCTGCTGATGCGATTGTAAGTAACATTGGAATGGTTTCTCTCTCTCTCTGTGCATGTTCATACTTTCACTGTGTTAAGCCGGGCATACACTGTACGAGTTTTTCAGTCGTGGTACTTATATACATCTCAAACTGTGCGACGGAACCACGGGGTTTAAAAGTTCTGTCACGGCTGTTGCCGTCACATTTGTGTTTCCCCCTTTTTCTTTCTCATTTCTACTAAGTAGGCTGCATGTTCCTGTGAAAAGACCCGCCTACTTCCTGGTTTCTGGGGTGCTGACCTCAGTCTCATCCATTGGTTCCCTCGGTTCCACCTCAACCAATGGTTCATCACCACCTACAATCACCTCCTCCTCATAAGGAGAGCCAACCCGTTGATTGAGGCAGCTTGTCACAGCCAGTTGACTTGTGTGCCTCGTGTGAATGAGAAATTGTTAGTTAGCTTATGCATTTGTGCTTAGTGGAGTGGCTCGTTTAAGTTTATGGTTATCCATTTTGGTTTGTGTTTAGTAGCCTGTGCCAGTGTCTTTTGTTGTGTTTGGTTGATGTGCCTTTATTAACTTGAGGCCAGAAAGAGGGTGGAATTAGGGCCAGAGTTCTCACTAACTGCCACACTGAGTTTTCCTATGTTAGTTTCATTAGGTGTAGTGGGTGCTGTGCTCTCTGTGTTTTTTTAGTAAGAATCACCTCTGTTTAAATGTAGAGTTAGGCACAATCCTCCTTTTGAGGATCTCTTTTATTTAACTTAGTTTGTTATTTTCACAGCACCCTCATCCACCCTTCTTTTTGTTTGTGTATTGCCTGAAACTCTTGTTACCAAATAAATTATCATTTTATAAGAACTTACCGGTTTTTGCCTATATGTTTATGACCCCACTCCCCTAGACCAACAGGGGGTCGTAACAGTTCACCGCTCATCTGTGTGCTGATCTGTGTTCTCAAACTGTACGGCGCGACGCTCGGGAGGCACCGGGCGTCGGGGGGAACGGAGGGGAGAGAGGAAAGACGAGACGCCCCGGTGGCCGCGCGGCATACGGAAACAGACGGCCAGCGCGTCGCGCGGACCGGAACGCTCGCTCTCCCCAACCCCCCGCGAGCCGACGTCCGGGCCCAGCGGGTTCCGGGCCGGGCGGAGGTCGTTTCGGGGACGCCCGCTCCCCTCACTCCACTGGCAGGGACGGAGAGGAGGGGAGGGCGCCTCCTCGTAGCTCTGCTTGAACAGCAGGATGGTGATTCGTTGCGTTCGCCTGTCTGCTAAGCTGAAAACAACCGCGCTTGGCTTGACGGAGAAACCAGGAGAACAGCTGAGCATCTTTACGACAGTGCACTTTAACTTTCGCCCTCTGGGGGGAGCCTCGCTGGAAAATCAACCCCGGTTGCATAGTATACCTTTAAAGGAGAAGTCCGGTCAACAAGGAAAAATCAGGGGACCATTAGCTATAACTAAAACTAATACGTTCGTGGTTATTTAATGAACTTATCTTTAATCAATAAGAAAATAAAAACATAAATTGTCGTCTGGATCGCTGTGTATGAGGCGGCCATAAATGCCCTTTTTTGGGCAGTAATGGCCGTCTGACATCACATCCTGTGACGTGGAAAGCGGAAGCGGCGACAGCATTTCTCCCCGCTTTCCATGCAAAGTCAATAGGAGCCGTTCTACACAGCTGCGATCATCAATAATTATTTCAGATTTCGAGAGGACTTCACCACTGACATTCCCAAGAGCTATTGCTGAAGCAACAATGCCCACGTGCATGGCCATCGGATGTTCCAACACAACTGGTAAAAGTGGAAAAAACATAGCTTATTTCAACTTTCCGATTCATGAGCCACCGGGCTCGTCGCTGGATTGCCAACTTGAAGAGAACGGATTTGCCATCTAACTTCTGGCCAGAGAGAAAAAATGTCATATGCAGCAACCATTTCGAAGAAGAATGTTTTGAACATGATATGAGAGCGAGGATTTTCGGTAAGTTATTTTTAAATTTTTAATTTTTAATTTAGAATTTGCGGGGATGGTTACCGACCAGAGGGGCGGAGGGATACCGCATGTGATGTGGTATCCCTCCGCCCCAGCATGTGCTGGAACGCTTTTATATTTTAATATTTATACAATAATCACCACCTGCCCTATTTACTAGAGGTTAAATATAACTCAAGTCACTTCAGCGCGATCTCTCCTCCACTGCAGCGCCTGAAAGCCGTGCTGCAGCGGAGCGAGCGCGCTCACACACGCGTGTATACATATATCTTCGGGAGCCCGACTGAGTTTGCACTGGAAATAAGTCCGGTTTCTGTCAAGAAACTCTTCTAAAAAATCCATATCGCTATCAGATGATTATAGCCCATCACTGTCACTAAGTACTTCATCACTCTCTGCTTCGTACAGAGCACCAGTCGTCGCCATCTTGGAAAATAGTGCTTCATGACAAACAACAGAGCGATGGGACTTGCTCAACAGCGGGTCCGCCGAGTGACGTCACAAAATGGGAGCTGACAGTACTATTCTGAAACAAGATGGGTTCCTCCACATAAACATGATTAAATGAAAATTAATCTTAATTAAAAAAACGTATAATTTATTGCACAGTATGTAGTAGTTTTATATTTAAAGTACTTTCAGCAGTTTGATTTCTGATTTTGACCGGACTTTTCCTTTAAACGAAGTACATGTTTTTTTCAATAATTGTTTTATCATTCTCTTCCTTTTATCTCCTCTTTCTTTCTTTTTTTCTTCTTGTTCTTCCTTTCATCTCCTACTTTCCCATTGTAGTGTCCATATCATTTGACATATTCTCCGCATGGATCATAATAAAACTATTCACATTCATAAATCAAGCGGAGCACTATGGCAAACGCAGTACTGCTCCACTTGTGAAAGTGAAATCTGATGAGCTCTTTTTGGCATTAAGACAACAATTCTTATTGCCACATTGCCATACAGGACACTGGAAAAAAAAAAAAAAAGAAATTATTGAATAATGATAATGCATTTAGCCACCGGGCCGGACTAAATTGTTCGGCGGGCCGGAACCGGCCTGCGGGCCGTATGTTTGACACCCCTGTATTACATGGTTAAAGGATGTTTACACTTATGCAACAAGTCACAGCAGCTATTTATTTTTCTAGATATCTGACACACACACACACAAACACGTTTGTTTGGTTTTTGGCTGAATCAGGCAGGATGTACATCACAGATAACATATATAAAAACATTTGTGAAACGATTCATCTTGGTTTGGTGTTTTTACATTAGTTAGTTTTTTCAGCAGATTATATAATTTCTTTTAATAGAAAAACTGCATGCTTTTTACATTGTGAAAAAGATCTTTCTGAGGAAATTAATTCAGATCTTGTTACATGCAGCACATGTCGTATTGTCTGAAAGCAAACAATAGGTTATTGTTTGCTAATTGAACAGATCACATGCTGTGTCCAACGTGTCCAGTTTACTTGTTACAACAATTTCCCATGGAAAGCCCCAATTATCTGATCATAATAAGATATAAGTCAACCCAAACACACTCGGGTTCCAGTTCCACAGATTTTGCTTCTTTCTGTCTTTATTTCTGACGCGTGTAATTTGATTAATCTTCTGCCCACTTCTTGCTCAGAAATAACGTGAATCCCATCAAATGTACTTTTCAAATTTGTACCAGAGAAATCTACATTGCAACACCGTGACCACACTTGATGGGGGGTAAACAACCACACTGGATCGGGCATGTCGAATGTGATTGGGCCCGCAGACGCGTCGCTGCTGTCCACCCATCACAGAGATGTAATCACTGCTAGGAACCAGATATTGGGTTGACACAGTTCTCCTCAGAAGATTAATGGAAATTAGGGGAAGCTCTTCTCGCCGTTTCATCGACTGCAAACCATGACTGCGGCGCAATCACAATCACTCCATAACGTTCTTGTTTTTGTCAATACACATGGTATGAACTTTGACTTGTATTTCACGCCTCAGTCCCAACAGTCTGTTTATAGATAATAGTGGGTGGCTTTGACATTATGGTGCAGAACACCCCATGCCTCTGGTTTTAAAATAACCCTTTTTTATATGACTGAGTGGATTTAATGCTACTGTGAAAACTGTGTGATTCACCACCCTCTGATCTTTAAACTTCACTGATGTGAATCACCCTCTTCAACACATTTTTAAGAGCAGCTGTGATGACTAACTGCACCAGAAAAAAAAATCCCCCTTCCTCTTTAGAGAAGTGACTTCACTGTTGATATGAGAGATGGACTCTGCTGAAGATGTGAAAGGCGGCAAGAGAAACACAGTAATATGATTTCACAAATTGCTTAGACAGCACACAATCATTCCTCTTGCGTTTAAAAAAATGAGGAAAACAGAGGGGGAAATTTGTTTCCAGGAGGGGAAAGGGTTGGTGGTTTGGAGAGTTTTAAGATGCCACATGTGGCTTTCATTCTGAGGATGGAAACAGCAGCATCACCGCATCATTTAGGAATCTATAAAATAGTTGCAGTGGGATTTTCTCAGAAATGAACAAAGTGGAGTGATGTTATTTAATACTCTGAGGTTCAACAGCACAAAGAACATTAATCTTTCTGAGAAAATTCACTTAAGTTGAAACCGGCTCATTGCAAAATCAGAAATTATGAAAAATCCAATAAAACATTGCCATGGTAACTGATTGCATGACATTATATGTTTGACATAAAAGCTGTACTATTTATTATAGTCAAACAGTCAAAAAGACAAAATCAGGTGCAACAAAGAAGCATTTATAAGGTTGTATTATAAACAAAATAAATGATCTAATGTATATTTACTTGCAATTGGTACAACTAGGCGTGGTTCGGGTAACCAATAACGGAGTAAAAATATAGGATTTCATGGTATCAGGACATTTTTATGAAAACTTTAAAAAGATCATGCATCCACAATTCAACAGAAAAGTAACAATCATACTTACTACTGTAAACACAAACTTACAAATAGCTTTACTACAGTTACATTATCATCTATAAAAAGTGTAAAAAAACAAAAAAAAACACCTGCTAAATTTATTAGTGGTTTTCAAGTGTGGGAAAATATTATTAGTTTTCTCTGCTGTTTCAATACATCATTAGTGTTACTGGGGCTCTCCTCGGTTTTCATACCACAACAGTCAGTGTTTTATTACAGTAGCCCTTGAAGGGACAATGTGTAACTAATCTGGCCTTTAATTAGCAAAAATCAAGTATTGCTTTTATAGATACATATTCTGGCAAAGTCTAATAACATCACATCAAAAATGAAAGCGTTCTCATAGCTTAGAATTAGCTGTTTAGAAATACATGGGTGCTGGTGCAGCCACTGGAAGGCGCCATGTTGTGTTGAGATTTCTGATTTCAGTAGCCAAAAGGGACCAAACTGTCTCCAATATAAAGAAGTGCTGTCCGTGGAGGAGTATAAAGAGGCAAAGACGACCATAGATCATTCTATTTGCCATTTTCTGTAGAAATGGAGGATCTTATTTACCTTATTTTACCTGCTTAAATTTAGGGAAAATTCACTAATTTCAAGAAAATATTACTTACTTTGAGTTTCCTTTTTGCAGTGTTAATGCCTAGATACAAGGGATGAAAAACAGATTTATTCTTAACCATTCCTGTCATATCTCTAAAATGCTATGTCTATTACTTAGCTGGTGTAGGAGCTGGGTGGCCTTAACCCTCAAAACAGCTGTTGCTAGCTACTCTTTAACTCATAATCAGAAGCAGAATCAACTTCATTTGCCAAGATTGTGGGTACAAACAAGGAATTTGGATTCCAACACTCGCATTGTGTAAGACAACAGGCAGACAAATACGGCAAGCTAAACAGCAAACTTTAATCTGTAACAGAAAAGACATTATTCAGTGAAATTTATTTACAGAAGAGTTTTTTCCCCACAGCAGAATAGCTGTGTACCCTGAAGTGTTCTTCAGAGTCCCTACTTAGGGATAGAAACTGGCTCTGTTTCAGCTCATTTTAGCCATCAGCGCGCTGTGGCTCCGACCTGAAGGTAAAAGTCTGAATAACCTCTGACAGGTTGTGAATGGATGGGAGGTCAGTAATGATGACCTCCCATCCACTCTGCAGTTCTAATTGTTTGTTGCAGTTTGGATCTGTCAAGTTTTGTGGATAACCTGAACCAGACAGAGAAGGATGAGCACAAGTCGATCAGCAGCTCATGAGGAAGGTTGTGCTTCTCACGTTGCTACAGGAAGTATAGTCTCTGCTGGGCCTTCTTACTGATGGTGTACATGTGTGAGGACCATCTCAGGTCCCGAGAGAAGGTAGTTCCTAGGAACCGGAAGTGATCCACAGCAGAGACAGTGCTGTTGCGGATAGTGAGGAGGGGCAGAGTGAGGGGGGTTCACCTGAAGACTTTTTCACTGTCCTAAGTGGTTTTAGCTCCAGGTGGTTCTGGGCGCGCCAGTGGACCAGCCAATCCACCTGCTGTCTGTATGCAGACTCATCACTATCCTGGATCAGATCAATGACAGTGGTGTCATCTGCAAACTTCAGGAGTTCCATAGATGAGTCCACAGATGTGCAGTCAGTGTATAAAGAGAAAAGGAGAGGGGTGTGGCGCCGGTGTTGATTGTTGTTGGGCAGAAGAAGATACTCCCAAGCCTCACCTGCTGCTGGTGGTCGGTCAGGTGGCTGGTGATCCACTGACAGGTGGAGGGTGGTTGTTTGAGCTAAAGGCCGAGTTGAAGTTTGCAAAAAGGATCCTGGCGTATGTCCCTGGATGGTTGAGCTGGCGCAAGATGAAGTCTAGATGCAGACTGACATGTCCTCTGCCGCCACTGCTCTAATACCCTGGGTTAAGGTTTTAGCACCCGTCTAGAAAGGCTTGTCTTATTACTATATATCATTTAAGGTAGTATATTAAGAGTTTTTTCCCCATCTTCTATCACGTCACAGATCAAAGGGTACTATAAAACAAATGACGGCTTAAATAAATGATTCAAAGCCTTAGTGTTCACCTTCAAAGCTTGCTATATTAGAGGTTGGCCTATCAGCACACACAGCAAACCAGGTGCTGTTCTGCTTCTGTTAGGTTAGTGGATCATGGGATTCCTACAGTAAGCTCTTCCTCTTCTCATTCTCCATGGATTTTCCATGCCTCAATCACACCAGTTTTTCACTGAAAAAGAGCGCTTTATGTTAACTTCTCTCTACTCAGCCTCTGACAGCCTCTGCTCAATAGCAAAAGGCTACGAGGGTAAGAAAAGACAGATTTGACAGATTTTTTCAGGGTAATGTGTAAATGCCGGACTGCAGTGAGAAATGGGAATGGAGCAGGGCAACATAGCAGAACAACCGTTTATCCCTTGACAAGCGCTGCACTTACTGTTCACCCCACCGTCCAACACTGTAGGTGTCACTATAGAGAAACTGTCCAACACTGTAGGTGTCACTATAGAGAAACTGTCCAACACTGTAGGTGTCACTATAGAGAAACTACAACTGCTCCACACCAGGAGCAGTAGTAAAACATGAATCAAATGGGCATTTTAGGGTTTTTTTGAACAATGGCCAATTTGTTTTAAGTGGATAGTAGCAACTGTATACAGTTGCAGACCCTGCCTGATACCTCTTCCTGTTTGTGGATGACGTTTCTTCTGGCTTGCACAGTCGCAGAGGAAACCTCTTTGAATTCTCTTCCTGGTCACAACTGTACATATACTAATAAACCATTCATAATTTGATGATATACCAATGTACTTGGTGCTTAGGTAAGAGTTAGGGTAAAAGTTCCGAGTTGGGTTTAGGCTTAGGTTGGGTTGAGTTTTTGGAATAGAGGCCAAAAAAGGTCAAATCTTGACCAACTGGTTCCCATCTTGTGCAGAGGGTTTGGTGCAGGTGCTTGTACCAAGAAGCCATTGGAGACATTCTTCTTCATTTGAGATATGCTGAATGTGCTGCTTGGAACATAATAGAAACATCTCAGGGTGTGTGCATGTACTTCTCTCGGGGGGGGGGGGGTCCTCACTCAGCATCTCTCTTCATGTTTGTCATATATTATACTTAGTTGAGAGGGAGAAGACAGAAAAAGAGAAAGGAAATTTGTTGGGGAGATCATTCCTGGCTCATTGCTCAGCGGGGTGTTCACTTGGCAGTTGCTAGTATTTCTTTTGGCAATAATAATTCCTGTACAACTTTTAAGACCTTGTGAATCTAGGGTTAAAGAAGGTTTCAGTGTTTTTATTTGACAAAAAGAGCCTGATAATGCTAATGGTCTGGCAGATTACTGGAAAAAATATGACCCTAGTGGTTGGCTACAATCGAGTTGGTTTAGACTTGCTTATCTCTTTTATTGCACTAGTTTGATATTTGCCAGTATTATTAATAATAATTATTTAAATGGATGTTGGTATTGCTAGGAGCCCATCATCTTTTTGGTCAGAATAACAGGGCTAAGAATTAAAGCAAGTGTTTGTCTACAGACTTCTTACAATCCACTGGGCTTTGAAATGGCACTTGAGACTGAACTGCCAAATTTATTAAAGTTAGGATTAGGTTTAGTATGAACATAAATACTTTACTGTAACGGGCCTGTAAGTGGTGGGGACCTGAGAATGTTTGGGACCTAAGAGCGGTACTTGCAGCTGGAAAATCTTGGCACTGGTAATTTTCTCATTTCAGAATATTTCCCTTTGTTCTTTCTAGTTTTGGTGTTTTCATACTTGGGTTTTTCAGGTATCAAAGCCTGCCGTGAGACTTTTCATAAACATCATCCATGTTTTGTCCCCACCATGGGTCATTGATTACCTTCTCTGAGGGTCAAAGATCTAAACTAATTTTCTATAACCTACTCATAGCCTAATGGAACGTGGATTTATGACTCAAATAAAATCTACCAAATGGAGGTCAGTCAATGTTAGTTTAGTTTGATCATTCATGGTAATTTTGCCATCTTTGATGAGAGTCGACTGTAATGAAAAAAGATCAAAGATACAGTTGATGGAAATAGGATGTAATAAAAATATTCAAATTATATTACATGGTTGCAGAAATTAGTTATAGTTAATGAGAACATGGTTTTGGAACAAGCTATTAGAAGGTCTGCTTAATGGTCCAAAAGGGACCATTAAGCAGCTGGAAATGTGGTTAAGAATGGCAATGGCACAAATTGACCCAGGCTTGTTTACATTTTTTTGTCAAACTGGTGACATTAAAATTGCATCCATTCATTCAGGAGTTTTGTCCTCAGGATCAGGTAGCTGTCTTTAGGGGTCAGTGAGTGTGAGGAAAATACAAAGCACGGTAGGTCAACCATGCACTCAACATTGACCACTCAGGGAAACATGCATATTTTTAGACTGTTGGACAAAGTTGGAGTAACTGAGGAGTCCTCACGCATGTACATGGAAAACATGCAACCTCCCTGCAGACGTGCCCAGTTTTGATTTGAATCCAGGACCAACAACAGTGTCAACACCTGTGCAACAATGCAGCCTATTTCATTAGCCATTTATTTATATATATATATATATATATATATATATATATATATATATATAAAAACGTTATGGATGGCCAGGATACAGGGTACTCCTACACATCTATACTATGCTGCACATGGACACTTTTTCGGAAGAGACTGTACTTCCTGCGGCATCTCAAGAAGTTCAAGCTTCCTCGGGAGCTGCTGGTCATCTTCTACATGGCCTTCATTCAGTCTTTCCTGTGTTCGTCCATCACTGAGTGGTTTGACTAATCCGTAAAACATGACCAAAGTGCAACAGACCATCAGGTCTGCAGAGAGGATCGTTGTGGTTGACCAGGTCGAAGCTAACATCTCTGCAGACCCCACACATTCAGCACACAAACCTTTACCTTCAGGTCGGCGCTACAGAGTGCTATTCGCAGGCTGTCTCTCTGATAAACACAATGGGCACCTTACAGCCAGATTAGTCAGCTACACAGCTGTGAAACTAATTCAGCATACTGCACTTTCACAACTCACACAACCCCTTTTTTTTCCCTTTTGTCTACATAAAAAACACACAAAACATCTCATTTACGTATGTATACCAAATGCCTGTATGCTGTGAGCGCTGTAACCAAAGCTAAATTCCTTAATCATGTCCACAGTTATGGCCAAATAAAGATGATTCTGATTCTGATGATGATTCCTAACCCTACTAAGTAATATACAGGGTAGACATAAGTTGGGATAATTTGAAAACTTTAGACAGACACAAAACTATTTTTTTACACAGTTGTAAAGTAGAAAATTTTTATTGATGGTTTTGACATTAAAGTATTCTCATCCCATCAAAATGTTCGATCTGAAATGATCTGTTTGTTTCCTAAAATGACAGAAAATTACAACCTAAAATACATGAAGGCCATAATCACTCATTCAAATTCCGTTTTGGATCTCAATTAACTTTAGTTAAAGTTTTTGACACTAAATAGAAGTAAAGTAATTGAAACATTGACTCAGAGACACTAGAACCACTGCATCTCAATGCTATACAACAACAGAGAAAATGTGCACGTTTGATTTTGTGCAACACAGAGCACACTTCTCTGACACACAGTCCCTGTTAACATGTAAAAAACAAATAAAAGAAAACAAAGAAAAATGTCTCTTGGTTTTCTTATCTATCTAAAACCCATAAATATGTAAATTCACAAATGTACACAAATCAGTCCCACAAGCTTTTAAAATTCAAGGGCTCAAAGGAACACTTTACTCTATTACAAAGTCCTTTCTTCATCTCTCAAGCAATCTGGTAACATCAAATTCAAGTCTCATTTGACTTTCATCCAGGCGTCCTTTACCTCCCACACACACGCTCACACATTCTTCTGCTCTGCTAGACATCCATCCTATTATGTCTGAAGCCTTAGCTGGTCTCAGAGCTTCTTCTGACACCTACGATGCATCGACTTTCTCATTCAAGTGATCGCTCTGGCTTCTCACTGCGTTCTAGCTGCGGGCTAAAAAGCTTGTTGCCCATTTTTTTAGCAGCAAAGACAAAAACAATTATAAATACATTCAATCCCATGTGCAATCAAAGCGATCACTTTGCACATTCAGATCTGACTCATCGAACACATCACAGCAGAAAGAACAGCAACTCACCTTCACAGATCCTGTCCAGCCGCTGCCGTTTCACTTTGTGTTTGTCAACCAGGGCCATCCTGTCCTAAATCTGAACACTCTCTCCTCTCTGGACTTTAAGTTTAAGGCTCCAATCCACGGTAAGTTACTTTGTTGATGTTTTATATCTGAAATAGAAGGAAGCAGGGACAAAGATAATTTTTTTCTGTTTTTTTTTTTTTTAAAACCTTGTTTGAGGTAGCACACATGCCACAATACAGCATGTTACAAACACTACGGCATTGGATGTTTTGTAGTCGCATTAATATAAAACTAATTTACATGCTGCGCCCTTGGGATGGCAAAATCCAAATAAACTGTGACTTAAAGCGACATATAATGGGAGGGTGGGGTGGGGGTAGCATAATTCTAAATTATGCAAAGCAAAACATCACTTACACTGTAGGAAGATGCACAATGTGGAAATAAAATATGTAGGAATGTTCTTGCAGTGCAATTAAATCAACAGCAAGGTTAGTTAAGTTATTAGATTATTAAACGTCCTGAAAACATATATAAAAAGGAAACTTTGATAGTCATTGAAATCAATGAAACTGTCTATACGCTTTTAAAAAGCTGAACTACTCCACAGAGAAGTTCCCCACTAGAGGGAGTCTCATCTGAGGGAGGCACCTTGATTTAGATCCAGTTAAGAAATCCTCTTATCAAACAGAAACTATGCCAGGAAAATAACAGAACACATGAGATCTCCTATAAAACATAATGGATCGATGCGACCCCATAAAACTATATTCTAATGGCTTCACCTTGGGGACACTGGGGATTGTCTTATTTCTGTTTTAGTGGGGAAAGATGAGGCAGACAAACACCGACAGAAGTTGGCACGAGAATGTACACACACACAAAACTGGCAAGCACAAATGTGAGCTTCCGCACACACACACACACACACACACACACACACACACGAGAAGAGCAACTAGTTACACAGAGGAATGTGGGTCAGTTACTCAGCAGACAGGAGGCGGTTGTATCAGCAGAATAAAGACAGAAAGGGGGCTGGTGGGAGGAGTGGATAGTACAAGAAAAACATAATCTAACAGGATGAGTTCATTGCGACCTCCACCTACATTGCAACTGCAGCTCTATCAGCGCTTTTGCATCTTTGACCTCTGTTTCATCCCGGGTTTGTCCGGCGGGCTTGATCCCAAATACACTTCCACAAATTGATTGTTGACAGAGTATGGTTTTAACTAACATGTATCGATACGTGCAATCTGAATGCGTTTGTTCATCACTGTTATGTTGCACCGGTTTGCGTGGCAGGTCAGCCGCTCAGGCTGGGTAATACGTTTTAATTTAATATTTTAACTTAGAAACAAGCACAATTACAGCAGCTAAATTTGCCCATTTTTACTTCAACCAAACGCGTTTCAGCTTGAAGGCATGCCTTAGCTTTCCTCCTCCACAGAGTATGCCTCTCTGCCAAAGAGCCAAAGACCCACATGTGGGAGTCAGAGGAGAAGTAATTAAGCAAAAGGGAAAGCAGGAAACAGTCACTCACAGGCGGGGGAGTTGCACCGTCCTGTCTATGAATAGTCTGAAGAAGATATGATGGGGGCATCTATGGCCCATGTGCAATGGAAACATCCACTTTACAGGTCAAATCAGGTCAAATTGCTACATTTACTTGAAAGTCTCCTGGAAAAAAATACTTTGCTGAAAGCTGCTTATTTTGACAAAAGCATTAATGAAAGCTGCTCTAATGAAGCACCAAAATGTATATTTATTGTACATTACATGGTACCCTTAGGGACTACGGATGAAAACTAGCCTTTGTGGCTAATAATGGCACGTTCTGTAATGTGTATTGTCTCCTTTTGAAATAAACATCATCATCAACATCATCATCAAAACAGCTTCCCATGAGACATGTAACTGCTTATGCTTTGAGTATACAAGATATGGATAAATGGGTATATTTTTTATATATTTAAAATACAAGACTGTATTCCACTCTTTGCGAATTAATAACTTTTAGTAGCTTTACATTCCCCACCCTTGCTATTGATAGTCCTTGTAAAAACACATTAAAACCCCTAAAGTGAAACAAATGAAATCAATGACAAACCCTAAATGATTAATTATTTTATTGTGCGTGCTTTTCCAGCTTAAAATTAACAATAATAGAGAAAAAACAGCGGAGGTAAGGTGGGTGGGGCTTCACAAATTTCAAGATTACTTTTTAGTTAAATCTATCCATCATTAGATTGTCTTCTGCTGATCTGAGATTGGGTCGCCTGGGCAACAATGGAGAATTTCTATAAATGAATTGAAGAGATTTGACTCATGCAAGGAGATGCACTTCATTTTTTCCAAAGTAAAAAAAAAAAAGAAGTTAACTTTACTAAGTGGGTTGAAAAGTCAACAGCAACTTAAAGCAGAGCTCTTAGCCAGAGGAGTGCCAGAGAGGAAGTATGGTTATCCTGCAGCCCTTAGCGCCGTCGCTGCTCGACTGTCGGTTGACTAAGTGCTCTTATGTAACTTAACAATAAAGGGTTAGACCTGAGAGAAAATACGTGGGGAGAAGAAGACAGAAGAGAGGAGAAAGTTGCAAGCACACACAAAAATGACAACAACAACAACAAAAAAAAGGGCGCTCCTGGGACTGCCTGGCTCAGTTGCCCTCACTGCCTAACTCTGTGTTAGTCATGGTCGGGTAGACATGTTCGCAGGTTCCCTGACAAGTCTGTGAATGTTACCAGAGTGTGACCAAAGCACAGCTGACTGATCTGAGTGACGCAAAGCTCATGATATTGTTGGTAACAGATTTATTCCATTGTGTGACAGGCAAGACTTTCACTGTGCAGACTTTATGTTCTATATGTTTGACAGCTGAAAGGAATGCCTGGCCACAAATGTTATGTAACTTTCTTAGTAGCATTTAATCTACTCGCTGTGCTCTGTACAACCTGCAATATACTGTAAGGTCTTAATAGGACCTCCTTTAACCTTTTTACATTGTCAGTCTGGAGTTATCCAACGAAGCCGTGGTTGATGCTCATGTGTTTGTTCTGTAGGGCACCCTACACTTCCTGCACTGCAGACTAATGCATTGCTGGAAGCATGAAGTGCAGCAATGTGACAAGTTTATAAACGGGGGATTCTTGAAGCTTGGCATGCATTTCCTTCTGAAAGGTATTTCTTTCATTTAGATACACTTCAACCTAACAAGGTTGGATGGCGGGTGTCAGAGTACAGTAAGTGGCCTGCTAAGAGCTATGTTGCATTGTTGCACCTGTTGACTCACTCCATGGCATTTAAAATACCTGAAGTACTTCTCCGTGTGACACTTTGTAGGCTATGTAAAGATATTTCACAGCAGAAAACCCATTTTCTAACGTTGGAAACAAGACACGCCTGTGTTTTCGAGCTGAAAAGAAAGCACACCAAAAAAAAAAAAAAAAGTTGTTGAGGTTGGGAGTAGCATTAAAATCACAGCAGGAGGGGAGACAAAGTGAAATAAAGGGGTGCTTTTTTTCTACAATGATAACAAAAATAAAAAGTTTGTCTCACACATGCTGTTGACATTAAAAATAAAAATATTTCACATTTCATAGCAGAAACCCCCCAAAAACGATTGTTAATCAACTGGAATCGTGACTTTAGAGGGGAAAAAAACACAAAGCTTGAGGATGAGCTTACTGTATGCTACAGATACGACAGACAGCTCTAGTAGAGTCAGCAGCCAGACCGCTGAGACCCGGCGGCTGTTGTTTGTGAGCATAAGATTTCCCGGGTAAATTCGTTTTATAGTTTTATTGTTTTTACTGTATGGCTTTTACTTTCTATGTGCTTTCTGTTAGTCAAAACATCTGCTGACCTTGCAGATCACGTTAATACATTAAATCAATAACCAACACTTATTGATTTAATTGTTGTGGTTTAGCCCTCGACACCTAATTGCAGCTCTGAGATGTTTTTCTCTGTGCCCGAGCCAAGTAACATGTTGTATATCAGCATTTTTACTCCTTCCATACATCACATTTGTAGCTTTATCAATGATAAAATCAAATGCCTTTAATCTATAGCTCTGTATTTAAAAAAAAAAAAGTCTTTGTATTGATTGAACAAACTGAGAGAACATACATATTTTCTCAGCACTAGATAATAGAGATAGGGGAAGGGGAAAAATGAAAAGATCTTAAAGTATTAAAGGATTAAAGTATAACTAGAAGCAAGTCTTGTCAGGTAGGGGATGACAGAGTAGCGGCTTCACTGTCCACAAACATTTGTGCAGTAAAGGGCACATGTGAGAATATAGGATTGACAGAAAAGTAATACGTTTCTGCATTTGGGTCACATGAGAGAAACCCTGTTCTGTAAAATATTTAATATGGAACCTTTTTACAACATAGCTGCTTGATTTGAAGTAGTATGAAAAGCAAAGCTGCTGGTTTGATTGCATTAAGGCATTTTAAATGTAACAGCATCTGGATGTGTATAGTTGGGTGGACCACAGTGTGAAAGCAAAGCCACAACCAGCCAGTTTCCACCAAGTCAAGGTCTAGTACTGTACATCATCATAACACAACCATTATTGCTTCAGTCATAAACCAGGATTTATGAGAATTAAAAATGTAGCTTTTTATTCCAAATATATCTGTTTGATGAAACTTTTATAAATAAGGCTTAATTCAATATAAAGCCTTTTAATTAATGAGATTTTTTTTATTCTTTCCCACTACTAGTGATAACACAGTAGCATGTCAGATTGTTAAATATCCACATTAGCACTCCCGGACAATGTTTCTCCTGACTTCCTAATCCTCGCTGGGAAAATCCCTGCATTAATCTTTAGCCTCTATGAAGGTTTTCTTCATAAACCCACGAAGACGAGCCACCTCTGAGCTCCCTCTGGCCATTCACAAAACCCAAGTGAAGGCGGCCGACACCGCCAGCAGCTGTGAGCGTTGAGAAATGCGTAGGGGTTAAAAGACAGCTGAAAGGTTACCTATACGGTTCTCTTCAAATCAATAACGATGGATAAATTAGGTGTTGAGATCCTTTTAAGGGACATGGAAATGCTTTCAATTTAAATGACCCAAAAATGACTTAGGAGTCTTTTTTACACGTGTAAATCTAGCTGCTGACTGGTAACAATAAACACCAAACGTCATAACCACATCCCTCAACGACTTGACCCGTGAACCCGGCCCACCACTATGCCGGTCTCTGACTACCTCGCTTGGCGAGTCAGGGCCAAAACAGAGACGGGCTGATCTCTTGCGGCATCAAAACACACGGAGACAGAAAAAAGGTGCCTTAGTACCACATTGCAGTGTGTTTTTCCTACCACTACTTTTGTCTTCGCTCTCTGTTTTGAATGGATGCCCACGTTTGGTGTTCTGACCTTACAGACCTTAATCATCTGCAATTTTCGGCAACATTATGGGCTGTTTTGTGCTTGCTTTATTTTTTTTCCACACCTTTATGCCCATCGCTCAAATTCAAACAATGCTGCAAGCCTAAACACAATCAAAAAAATTAAATCTATGAAAGAGACCATATTATAGAGAGGAGCTCCTGAAAAGAAAAGGATTACCATTGGCCCCTTGCCCTTCAATAATTTATGTGAACTTTAAAATAAAACACACACAAAACGGTTTAGCGGCAAGTTTATAGTCAACTGTTCACACAAGCAGAAGGGAAATCTGACAGCCTTCAGAAATATATGAAAGTTGGTTTCAATTTAGCATAAGAGCATGAAAACATCTATTCTCTGGTGATTGATATTTATCGTCTTTCTTCCTAATGCAGCCTTGTCAGGATAAACTCCAGCCAGGTATCTTTTCTTTAAAATAAAGGCACGTATGTTTGGAATATTTAGCAGTCATTTTAGCATCATGTAACAGCGTTTTGGAGGCCAGTAAGATAGAGATGTCGTTTCTTGACATTTATTGCTTCTAACCCAGGAGTAAAGCATGACAGGAATACCCTTCAGTCAACAGTTTGAGGAACTATGGTGTAGCAAGCACTATACGTGTTTCAACAAATCTAGGATTTATAGCCCTAAAGGTGCAAGGCAGCAGGAAAAGAAGAAGCGAAAAGGGTGAAAGTGGTGCCGGCGTAAACCTGTCATTCAGACTCCTAATCTGTACCTTTCAAGCTCCTTCTCCTTCTCTTTGTCGAAATACATCAGCCACAAACAATTATGCCTTATCCTTCTGTCACCGTCACCATCTGGGCTTCCTCCTTTTACCTTATTTTGCATGTGGCCGTTAGCCTCGGGCACACAGCGTCCTTTTCATTCTCAATTTCTCCTCTACATTGGTTTTTATAAGATCCGCTTTCTCCTTCCCTCCCTCCTCCTCCTCCTCCTTCTCTCTCCTTTTTCTCCATCTTTTGCTCTTCGCAGCTCTAAATAAAACGACACTGCAGCGGTACTAACTGCTGACTTGGGCTATTGCACAATTTTGCATTAATGCCTATTCATTTAAGTCACTGGGAATAGCATAATGGTTATATTACTGTGCATGATAGCCACATTCAGTCAAGCTTTGGGCCCACTCGCCCACTCACCCAACCATCCCCCTCTCCTTCAGCTCCTCGCATCAAATGAACTAAAACAAAGTCTGTAATAAAATCGCCACCGTCATAAGGAATGAATCCCCACAGAAAAAGACACACACTAAATTAAATGTTTTGCATGTAGAATATATGCAAAAATATGCGGACAGACACAAATATAGACACACACACGTAATAATGTCTAAACCTGGACTACTTAAGCTGACAGGTGAAAGGCTTTGTCCAAGATCCCCTTATTGTGGTAATAAATCTGTCCATTCTATTTTCCTCTTTACAGATAACATGAAGGCAGGGACCTCAGGCCTGCACTTCAATCAAGGAAACAGATAATGCTTGGACTTAAGTGCAAACACACATATGCTGTTCCTAAATGTACAAACCAGACAAAAAGAGCTTTGGACAATCTTTTCTTTACGATGAATCCATAAAATAGCTCGGAATATCGTTCTCCCTGCAGATGTGTGCTAGGGTTGATAGTGAACGCTGGTCAATGCAACTAAGAATAAAACTCAGGTTGCCCGTAAATTTATTTGTTTTTTTATACAAGGTGCATAATTAACAGAGTTTAACCCCTTGTACGGATCCCTCAAACTGTTGTTCAAGCAACACAGAATAACATAAACTAACAAACTCAATGTGAAAAGTATAAAATCCTGCATTTGAAAAATGGAAGTTAGATAGAATGAGGGGATAAGAATTCGAAAGATTAACCACAAGATATTTTGAGGAATCAGTGCAGGTGAAATCCTGCAGGTTAAGACTGATGCAGTTTCCTGTAAAGCTCAAACAGCCATGCGTTGATTCCTGGGTTTCTGTGGAGAAAAGATGCTCATGCTGTCTCCGCTCATCTAGTTTTAAATGATCTGTTAATGTTATGACACTTTTAAGATTCTATTGCTGTATCATGTATTTATTCCTAAAAAAATCAACTGAAGGAGATTATCAATCCATTTTCTATTCTGCTTATTTTTTAATTTTATTTTGTTTAATTTTGCTTTGTGAATCTCCCCCAAAGTCTTGAATGGACTTTGCTTCACAATCCCATCAAGGCTGCACTTATTCTAACATTTTTTTCCTTCCACTTAACTTCCCAAACCTCTTTATTTTTGGTCTGGTGTTGTATTCAAATGTTTTAGAGAATTTGAATTTTGGGTTTTCATCAGTTGCAAAACACCAGAAACATGTTTCTTTTTTTTAGCCTAATTATTGAAATAAAGAAACTTTTCAATCTCATTTTAATTTATTCAAATGAATCCCTATAGGGAATCCACCCAATCATGAAGTCAGACCCAGATCTAATTACATAGAGTCTGATTCAAGCCTAATTACAATGGAATACCTTTCAGCAGTGTCTAGACCTGCTGGAGATAGAAGATGGCGCAAGGTGGACAGATTGACTGTCCATCAGTGGGCCAACAAAGAGAAATGTGAGATAAAGAACAATTCAGGTTCACACCCACAGCTAAGCGCAATTCAGGGTTACAGACTGAGAGACAATTATTTAACTCACTAACATTTCTGAGTGCGAAGGGCAAAAACAAAAACATGCATGCAAAGCAAGAACATGCAAAGTCCAGACACAAAGGCTAAGACTGGAATTCGAACCAAAGATCTTCTAGCTGTGAGGCATCTGCAACACTATGCATCCACTTAAAGCAAGAAATAGTTATAACGAAATTAAAAGGAAATGAATTGCTCAATTTGATACAAACCAAATAAAATCTACATTAAATGAATGAAAACAAAATAATGATTGTTTTATTTTTAAGACAAATCAAAGGTAATGTTAGAAATGTTCAAATGTTTTTCTGTCCGCTAGATTACCCTACACTTAATTTTAAAGATTCTGTCTGTCAAGATGACTATTCCTTGTTAAGTTTGCAAGAACAGTATTTTTATATTTAAGGTGAATTTAAACCTGAACTTGTCCTAGCTTGCTACCAACCCTGGGACAAAGCTCCAAATTAATCTCAAAATCAAACAAAAAAGTTATTAGAAGAAAGTTTTTTACGTTTTATATCAGATTTGTATTCTTTTATCAACTAAGTGGTTAAGCAGATGTTTTACACTTAAATATATTATATGATTAGCTTCACGTTTAGTAACCACAAGCGGTTTTGACCTGAGTCCAAAAGTGAAGAAATTAAGCAAAGTTTGTAAAGTATCTCAGTTAGTCACATATAGTATGTGAAATATGTGCATTGTTCATGATGTGCCTTCTTAATGCATATCAAATCACAATTATTGCTGTTGTTTAAAACTCTTTGTAGTAATCCCCTCCACCAAATTGTAATTTTAGAGCATGGGTTAAAGCAAAAATAATCAGTTTGACTGAAAAAAATTTCAAGTCAGCCCATATATTCCCGGGCCGTGGACATAATGCCACATCAGTTACCTGACTTGCTTATTGTGCAAAGTCAACATTAACCAAATCTGGTCGGTCTACAATATCCATTGACCATTCCTGCATCTCTCCCACCTTTCAGCTTTAGAGCCTTGGCGTCATCCTGGACAGCCTCCCATCCTCTCCTTCACTTTCCACATTATCAAATGGGTAACTTTCATCTCGGCAGCATCAAGTTCTTCCTTCACACTTTTGCCAAACTGGTCCACAGTCCACTCACCTCTTGACTTTACAGTTTCAGCTCCCTTCCCTCCCTGTCCTCCAGGAAACCTCCATAAACTGCAGCTAGTACAAAGACAGCAGCTTCATCATTACATCATCTACTTCACACCTGTACATTAACTCCACTGGCTCCCTGTCACATTCAATATAAACCAATCCTATGATCATACAAGGCCAACCACAAGCATGGACAATGCAGGACACATAACCAACACTATGATGACGTCATATATTTTAATTTAACACAGATCGCACATTACAATAATCAGTCTGTTTTTCCTATTATTGCACAGCAATTAACTATCACAACTCATGAGTGTATAAAAAAGGCATTATTTAACTTTTTTGAAGTCTAATAAAACGGTTATATTTTAGCCCTGTGACTGGCGACCTGTCCAGCATGTAATCTGTGTCCCCGCCTAGGAAGAGCCACCTGCCGCCCCCCCCCCATTACCCTGTTTCCCCATCGGATAGGGCTTGACGTCACACCTGTACGGAAAAGCGGGTATAGAAAATCCATGGATGGATGGGATGTTAAATGTTTAAAAAGTTTAATAAAATTGATCAAAGTTTATCAGAAAAAAAACATAACTTGCTTTTAAAGATGAACACTTTAATTAGAAAAATGTTAGAATGTTAGTTAGAACCCAGTTAGAACCCGTTCTCCAGTCCATGTTGTAGCTGCAGTTTATTTTTTTATTTATTGACGTAGTTTCCTTAATAATCTGCATGCATCAAAATCCTTGTGATTTTATTTAACGAGTGTCCTGGTGAGCAGCTGCTCCTGAGGTGAAGCTGCTGCTTATTGACTGACAGCCGATGCAGCTCTGCCTTCTTTGTTACAGAAAAGCGCAGGTGGAATTTTTTTACTTTTTCTGAATCAGACCCATTGAAATGCGGGACACTGTTTCACATTCCGACCGTTCTTAAAAAAAAGGAAAAAAAAGAAAATAAAAAGCACATCATGCTAAATTAGCCTGAGCTAGCGCGTAACTCTTTGAGTTTTAAATAAAACGTAATAGTGAATCATGAGGAGATCACTGGTTGGTTTATCAGCTAAGTTATTGGCAGCGAGGGAATAAAGGCTGACAGGTGACGTGGCTACAGGTGTAAATAATTCATTAATTAACTGCAAGAGCAGCGACAGACACACTTACCGATGAAGCTGTTGTCAGCTGTTCATTCCGGTGAACTTTATGACCTGCTGGTTTGCATAAATCCAAAGAAAACTTTGACCACCGCTACTTTCATTCATGCCATATGAGGGCACTTTAAAATGCTCTCCCAAAAGTTAAAATGATGAAACACCGATAAAACTCAGATTGGCAGATGTCCGCTTCACAAAGACCCGCCCTACTCTCTTTCTGATTGGCTAATGTCCCGGCTCTGCCAGGTTTCATTGGATGAAAGCAGCTTCTGTTTAATACCTTGCATAAAAAGTCTAGATGGAACTTTTTGCGCTCATTTTCCAAAAGACGGAAATCCGTCGCAGCGACGGAGAATTTTAACCCCTGTTTTAGAGTCAGTCTTTGCACTAGCAGCTAAAGGTGATGGCGGTCCTTTATTCTGGGTGGCATTAACTTTGCCTTTGGTAATAAAGTAAAGAACCTTTTTGTCGTCGTTGACAAGGACATGTTTTAAACCCCATATTAAATATGTTTCAAAGCCTTCCTTCTTTCACCTTCATGATGTTGCCAAATTTGAAAGTATCCTGTCTGTGCTTTGAAATTATGAATGTCTACAAATGCTCTAACAATTATCATTAACAGGAGATTAATAAGAAAGAGGGACTGTACTTTGCCATTTAGGCTGCTAGAAGCATTCAGCATGCTGAGGTGAGTGAATCATCATCAGATCAGACATGGAGCACACGGTTGCGTGCCATTTTTGCTTTAATAGAAGTAGTGCATTTGTAAAGGATGTTTCTAAGTGTCTTCTGTTGAATTTTCCTACATGTTGAAAAACTGTGACAGGCTGGTTTAGCTATAGATCAGTTCTTCAATATTTATGTCATAGACTCAGATACATAAAGCAATGTATCTTCACACACCTTAAAATCACAAAGCAAATACGGAATAGAGTCAAAAAGGTATCCGAACATGAACAGAAGATATAATTTGTTGCAGATGGTGAAGCTTATCAAGACTAATTATTTAATTACACATAAAGAAATTAAACTGATATCAGTTCACTTTTACAAGTTTTGATCTGTTGTATTATTGTTTAGTTTCTTTAAAAGAAGAAAGTCAGATTTTCTCAAAAGTATTTATGAGACTGTGAAAATGACAGCTGAGTGTACAGGTCTAATTTTTTTAGCTCCTTTATCTGAAAATATTTAATACTCGTCATTGTTCGCAAGTCTTCTACGTGCTTCAGTAAAAGTGTTTAGATGTAAAATGAGAAACGCTGCAGAAATAGACTAAAATTACCCACAGCAATGCTGCTGTGATCCTAGGCTTTAGTATAAAAGGGCATTCAATTACTGGTAAAAAATCCAGTAGAAATATAACCAATGTTTTTTACAATTCCTTCAGCCAGATGCAGAAAAAAAGAGTCACGATTATGGACTTAGTTAAAAGACAATAAAAAGTAGCTGTTTTCAATTTTACTTTTGTCTTTATGTCAGTCTAGTGATCTTTATAGCCCTTTACAACAGTTTTAGCCTAATAAGGAACACTCATACATTTTTGTGTTGAGGTTAAGAGGAACAAGTTTTAATTAGTGAACCTGATGATCCCTCTTACTCCACTAATTTACAACAGAGTACCTGATGCATATGCAACAACTGTAAAAGCAATTAAACTCCAAATTAACCATGGAGAGGAAGCCATAATGAGAGCATTTCCATTTCCCATCTTTTATTTAGAGTGGAAAAAAATAGTAATTCAGAAATATTATTCTTAAAGAAGGTTAGGGTTTCCTAAACTCGGGTTAGAGTTAAACATGCAAAATCTCTCCGACTCTCGTCCAATCCACATGATAGAAACAAACAAAAGCTGACACGAAAGCTAAATTAAACCGATAATAGATTATGTTCAATGCTTCACCTTAAAGCTTTCTGAGGCGGTTTTTCTGTCCTTATAAGAGCACATCTGTGTGAAGGAGTAGAGGCTGGGAAAACGAATGTTGTAATCCAGAAGCATCACCAACGCAGCACAAAAACGCCTTGTAAGACGCGTTATACCAGTGAACTAAATGTAAGGCTAAATGAAGAATAAATGGGGTCATGGAAAGGCCAAGCTTGCCCCAGAGGCCAACTTGCCATGAGCTGAACACCGCTGACCTAGATTAATACCAACCACAGCAGCACCAGGACTATTAAACACAACCCAGTTTCCTGTATCCTGCCTCTCTGTCTCTGTGTGAAATGATTCCATCTGTCAGTCTCAGCTGGGCTGTGAGAACACTGCTGAATGTTGCTGCCCACACACACACATACACACACACACACACACACACACACACACACACACATCTACAGACAGATACCAAAAAACACAGACATGTTGGCGGGGAACCGGGGCGAAGGTGGGTTTCTGGCTGCAACCAGA
Source organism: Fundulus diaphanus (assembly GCA_037039145.1). Lineage (NCBI taxonomy): Eukaryota > Metazoa > Chordata > Actinopteri > Cyprinodontiformes > Fundulidae > Fundulus > Fundulus diaphanus. The sequence continues at coordinate 27,692,862 of CM073121.1, forward strand.
CTCCAGGGAGGAGCGGGAGTCTTTGATCCTTTCAGCTACGACCACTAACAGTAAAGTACATATTATGTCAGACATTTATTTGTCTTCATGGACTGCACATTTAGTCTCTTTTCATTTCATCTCTGATGAGTTGTGTTGCTGTATTTTCAGCCTCCTTGTTGAATTAATAGTTTGCTTATAACAAGCCCATTTATCACAGCATGCATGCTTCTGTGGTCTCTGTGGTCTCTGCCTCTGTGCAGACACTTGTCTATTTTTGCATAATGTTTTATGAGTTCATACACTTGACAGGTTTCATACACTCGGTTTCAACACCGACTTGTATTCAATCATTAACAAACAGTAGCCATTGAGAGAGACTGCATGAGGCCGGCTGAGTTAGCAGACAAAAGTGGAAAAAAGGAAAACAAAAACGGACAAACACAGATTAGGAAAAATTATTTATATTCAGAGAGAAAAAAGAAAAATATGGCTATTGGTAAGATACAAGTATGGTTTCCACACATTTTCTATGTACAATTTATATACTTCTCCAGTATATTTAGTGTAAATTTTCAGAGTTCCTGGTCCTTTGTGTCCATTTTAAAACATAAAACAAGAAAAAAATCATTATGAAGTGCAGAGGTTAGGCTTAAATGAAATTATGCAAGAAAGAAAGAAAGAACAGAAGGAATGAAGGAAGGATACACAATTTAACCACTAGAATTGGGGATACAAATATTTCACGTACTAATTTTCTATTGCCATACTTATCTATACCTGGAAAATACTAAAGTCAAGTTCCATACCATTTACTTTGCCTGGAAGATAATAGATGGACATGTGCGCAAAAGGATACAACATTCACAGGCTACATTATTAAGTGCATCTGTTCAATCAAATAATGATTCTGACAGTCAAATGACAGAAGCTCACTGCATTTAGGCAACTAGACATAGTACAGACGAGTTGTTTCAGTTCAAACTGAGCATCACAATGGGGAAAAGGGCTGATTTAGGTGGCTTTGCATTTTTGACATGGCTGTTGTCCCAGCTAGGCGGGTATGAGTACATACAAAAGAAAAAGCTAAACTACGAGGATTCTATTGCGCAACCATCTCTCAGGATTAAAGAGAATGGTCCATAAAAAGGTAAAAATATTTAGTAAGCGACGTTTCAGTGGGTGAACATGTCTTGATGTTTTAGGTCAGAGGAGACTGGGCAAACTAGTTCGAGATTACAGAAAGGCAACAGTGGTTCGAGCAACCACTCATTTACAACCAAGTGTGCCGAATACCATCTCTGAATGCATAACACAGGGTCAAACCTTGATACAGTCCGGATTCCTCTCAATTCAATTCAATTCAATTTTATTTATATAGCGCCAATTCATGAAACATGTCATCTCGAGGCACTTTACAAAGTCAAATTCAATCAGATTATACAGATTGGTCAAAAATGTTCCTATATAAGGGAACCAGTTGATTGCTTCAAAGTCCCGACAAGCAGCATTCACTCCTGGAGAAGCGTAGAGCTACAGGGAGAGTCGTCTGCATTGTACATGGCTTTGCAGCAATCCCTCATACTGAGCAAGCATGGAGCGACTAGGAACTAGGAACAGCAAACTTAACTCACACAGATACATCAAAATTGGACAATAAAAGATTGGAAAAACCTGGTCCTGTGTATCGGTTTCAACCGCAATGCCCAGATGATAGGGTCAGAATTTGATGTAAACGACATGAATGCACGGGTCCATCAAGCTTAGTATTAACAGACCAGGTCGGGTGGCGCTATGGTACAGTATTACTTCCAGAAGGACAATACACCATTTCACAAAGCTCAGTCATGTTTCTTGAACATGAGTTCAATATATTCATATGGCGTCCAAAATGACCAAATCTCAGTCCCGTAAAGCTGGGGTTTCAAACTGCAGTCCTGGAGGGCTAGTGACCTGCAACGTTTTAGATGTATAGCTGGTCCAGCACACCTGAATCAGAAGGGTGAATCACCTCCTCAGCAAGTTATTAGGTTCTATAGAGACCTGCTAGTGACCTAAGGTGGAGTATTACAACAAAATTATACAACTGATAATTAAATATAACTAAAACTAAACAAATTTCAATGGGATTAAAAAAAGGAAGAAAAATCTGATAGCAATAATGCAGTCCCTGTCTATCAAAACAATTCAATGCTTTCTTGGTTTTTAAACAAATGCTTAAATAAACGTTGAATCGCTGATAATATTTTCATTAACTAACTAGTCCTTACTAAATGTCTCCTATACCCTCAAGACTTGCATCTCAGCAACCCAGGAATACAAAGTTCTTCAAACTTTAAAGCACAGTGCCTTCGAATGGTATTTGCTAAAATGTTTCCTGAAACCCAAGCAATACCTATTTCAAGCATCCCACCGACTCCCGAGGGGACAAATACCAGAGGGCCGAGGAGGAGCTGGCAATGTGTGGCTTCCTCTGGACTCTTTGAAACATTAACCCTCCCACCCCACCCCACCTTGCATCTCCATGCAGGTGAGAATCAAACAACTTTGTGCTAACAAGCTGGAGAAGAAAAAGAAAAGATCCTACAAAGGTTCTCGGCTGCAGAGTATCAAAGAGTTAGCCTCAGGCTCACCAAACACTGGTAATATACATAATGGAGATAGCTCAGGTGATGCAACTCAATCACACAGCACAGACACTTACTCCGTCAACACTCCTATTACTGCAAGAAAGGAGTAGATAATATGCTAATTTTTAGATGAGTGATGGGATCCAGGAAGTGTTCCCAGTTTAGTTCCCAAAACGGCTCTATACAGGTAGCTCCTATTTTGTGACATTTTGTAAGCATTTGTTTGTGTTGGATTGATATAACGGTGCAGTTAAGCCCACATTCATGTCCACTGCTCGATTAACTCAAAAAGAAGTGCAGCCACTTACTTTTTAACACTGTGGTTTAGGTTTCAAGTGATTCCATGGACATGTGCCAGGTTTGCCTGTTTTATGGACTCTTGCCAGTAATTATGCGAGCAAAAGTGCTGTTAGATGCATGAAAGTGTGGTATGTGAGCTGGTTTCAGCTGGTCTGGGAGGATAAGCCTACATCATTAACAAAGCAGTGGTTCATATCAACGCAATCATCCTTATGGTCCTTGAATACTATTTATTTAAAGTTCAGTGTTTAAAGGTCAAAGAGATTAAGTCTCTCAATACTGACACTATTTCTTAAAGGAAGAGAAAAGTGAGGAATAGAAATTGATAACTAACTTTTTTGTTCTGCCAAACTACTAAACTACTACTGTGACTTTTACTGGAACTCGCTAGATAGGCCTGGTTGCAAACGATCTTTCAGATGTGTGAAAACATTTTGAACAGGATAGTTGTCATAAATGAACGATGCCACCCTCACAGTACAGAAACAAAACCTCACCCTATTCAAATTTTGTTATACTTCACATAACCACGTGCTACACAGCGTAGAAGTTCTAACTGCTCTGCTAAATCTTCATTCACGCCAATGGCCGCCACAGCAGTGGAGTTGGCCTCTTTTTCTCATTAATAAAACTAATACTTATTTTATCAATAAAGGCACTTGTGCTCTCTTAGATGATGGTTAAAAATGAGCAAAAGGAGACAATGTCACAGCGAAAATGAGCTAAAACTATCATGTAGCACAAAACACAATTTGATCACCTGATTTGTAAGTAAGGATTTTTTTAGACACTTAAAAAATATTTCTCCATATGAGTGAGGCAGCTCTCAGGTTGCAGATATACCACACCGGTGCTCCATTGCTGCAGAATCAACACACATGTAACCCAAATGGCATGACAATAATCCAGTAATAACGTTACTTAATCTCACTCTGTGCTATTCGGTTGCATCACTCACCCTGGCATGTTGAAGGCTTGAAACTGAGAGTGAGAACAATGTCATATAACCTACCTTCTGATCAGTTCTGCTAATTATTATCTGACCACTTGAGAGCCACTCATACAGCATACAAATGTAATTAATCGGACAGCTTGTTGATGTTTAAACATGTATATGAAAAATGAGGGGGTAATGTTATAACAAAGATAACACACCCAGAGGTTGCGGTGCAGCCAAATACTGAATCCCACAATCTTGCTATATTTAAAGCCAGGTTAAACACACTTTTCAACATACCAGTATACAGGGCAGAATAGGAGACCGAGCGAGAGCAGTTCTACTTCAAAAAGTGCTTCATATTCTTTATGTGTGGACATTTGCCAAAAGTGTTCTTTAAACAAGGCACATACAGTTAAGCATATATTCTTCGCACTCCTGTCAGATTTTGATTTTTAAAAACTTTATTTTTTTCCACCAGCATATTTCTTCTGACTGGAAGTAATATTAAAGCTTTGGAGCGAGCCAGCCAAACTCCCATCTTAAATCTCTGAGATTCTGTGGAGGGAGCAAAAGACTAGATTGATTACCACAAAATACCAGTAGAAACATAAAACGCTGGTCAACATTTACAAGAAGGGCTTAATTGCTATAATTCCATTAAAGATTTTTCCACTGATTATTGAAAAGGGTATAAATAATTTCCGATATGCCATTTGATACAAAAATGTAAACAGAAACAGGGTTTATAAATAAGTTCAAAGCTAAAACAATTTTTTTCTTTTATTTATTATTTTTTAGGGATTCTGTATATCCTAGCAGAAACAAACATCTTTGTTGAATAAAATAACTGTAAAGCTAAACCTCTTAGGTGTATGAGCAATTTTAAGCTTAACCGACATGGAGAATCTCTGAAGCAATGGGTCCGTTTCAAATTTAAAGACCCCCGGGGACCTAAGAGTTTTTTTTTTTTAAATAACACAAAATTTCAAATAAAAACCTGGTTTTCTCTGCCAGAAAACTGAAAATATCTCACTATAAGGTGTTTTCATAGGGAATAGGATCTAAAACAAGTGGTTCGATCGACGCAGAAATAGTTAATTATCTGTAAGCATCAACCATCCCAGTATCCAGATCTAAATCTCAAACTTTGTGAAATGTTATGGGAGAAGACTAAATGTTGTCCTCCTGGTAAAAGGGGTAGTGTTCAGAGTATTAAAAGAAGTATTTGTCATTATTAAAAAACAAATATTTTAAAACATGTTTTTTCATTCCCTACACAATAAACATGCTCAAGCTAAAGGTTGGAGTTTTCTACATCTTTTTTTATTAAAGATGATGCAGCTACAACTAGACATCAACTTCTTTGCAGGCTTTTTGCACATCTTTACCGGTGGTGCCTGTCAGTGTGACAAGTGATGTATTTTGGTCTCAAGGTGGCATTCCATGGTTCAAAAGGTTGTGTGTAACCCCACAGTAATCAAGCGTAGAGACAATCTGCTGCACTTTATGTGCATAATATCCATAGAGATAATATGCCCCAGAAGCTGCTTCTTTAAGAGTGGAATACATTTTCCAAGTTTTTTTTTTTATTCCTTATACGTTCAATTGTTTGTTTGAGATAATCTTCTCCCTGGCGAAGTATAGGCGAGAAAAACATCTTGAACTCCACGTAATAAGTTAAAACGGGCTTATGCATCTTCCTCTGCTATTAGAAGTAGCACTCAGACTGTGTGGATGCATACTAAAAGTGTGCATACTCCACCACACCAGATTGAAACATCCTATTAGCCAGACATTCACAGAGCCATTAGCTTTTAAATATGCAGGAGCTGTGCTCTTTTCAAAATGCCATTTTTACTCTGCTGCAAGCAGGGTTCGTCAGTTGTCTTAAACAACTCTTTTTTTTTTTTTATTCAAGGACCTTTTCAAATGTCAGGGCCAATCAAACACAACACGACAGGTCTCTGGACAGAAGAAAGGAACACAGCTCAGAGGGCAGAGAAGAAAAGCAGACTTATTATGCATATGCATGTGGTCGGAAGGTTGTAACCGGTGGCAAAACTGTTTTGCGGTAGGAGGCTACAAAAAAAAAATAAAAAAATAAAAACATTCTTTTAACTCTTCTCCATCCCCACCATGTCTAAATGTCAATGTGACAGAACTGCGATGGCCAAAGCTTTGTATGCCCATGAGTGACTCCCAAATCCCCCTGTCTCCATCTCTGACCCCCACCCACTCCCTTTATCTCTGTCAGCAAATTCGAGCAGAAAAGTTATCTCTTTGAATTTGGAGCTCAGCAGAAAAGGCAAACAAACAGCCGTCTATTCACCAGCCTGGGCCAACTTCAGCATTTTAGACATCTCTTTCAGTCTGCAGCTTCCCTAACATCAGCAGGATGGATTCTCCTGACACAAGTCTATGTCAGCTGGACTGGAACAGAGAGTCTGCTGAGACACAAAGCAACCTTTCCTCACTTCATGCCACCTCCCAGCATGTAGAGAGAGTGAGCAGAAGGAAGCAAGTATTAAAAAAAAAGAAACAAAAACCAACATAAACATCTTCACTTATAGCCGATGTGCATACAAGAAAAAAACATCACCATCTTGAGAAAACATCGCCAGGTTAGTGAAAGAGAGCAATCCCGCTGTTACGGTCTCTCTCACTCCTACTCTGCCTGCCTCTCTTCATTTGTTTCTGTCTCCTCTCTTTGGCTACAGGAAAGCATAGTCATCCAGGAGGACATTATTAGCTGTCAGCATTAACAAACCATGTAGCAGCAGCAGCAGCAGCAGAGTCAGTTTCATAACAATGCTTTGCCTCTGCTCCAGCGAGTGGAGCGAGCAGTTAAAACAGCCTACTGTGTGCAGATGGTGCTTTGTCTCTGCTGGTTTCTGCAAAACTGGCAGCAACAAACACAGGCACACATGTGCTTTTTAGACAATGATAATCAGAGAAAATACAAAATGCAGTTTTGAAAATGACAGGTTCATCTATTAAGCGAAAAACGTTGTCTGAACCTACCTGCCCCTAAGTGTTTGCAATGACAAACGCATAGGGAAAAATTCCTTTTTTCGTTTTCAAGGTTTTTTGGCCCCTCTCTTTTTTGCAGAATTGTTATATTTCACCCAACATAGAGGGTTTTCAGGCATATATGGTCTGCTAATGTCTTGTGGCAGCATCACAATTACATTTTAATACTGGACTTTAACTAGGCCATCTCAAAAACTTAGTTTTATTTCCTTTGAGCCATTCGGATATTGACCTGCTGCAATTAAGCTTTAAGTCGGGATCTGATGATCAGGATTTTCTGGTTCATGGATTTTCTGGTTCATGGATCCATGAATTACGCTGCATGGTCCAGGTCCTGAAGCAGCAAAGCAGTGCCAGCACTACCACCACCATGGTTCACTGCAGAAATGGTTCTATTACTGTTTTTAGGCTTGAAGCAACTGAAAGCACATGCTCTAAAATATAACAGTCTTGTCATTCCACAAAATAGTTTCTCAAAGTCTTGGGCATCAATATATTAAAGGGAAATGTGAAACAGGCCTTTGTGTCAGTCTAACCTTCAGGTAGGAGAGACCTGCAGTGTTTTAGATGTCTTTCTGGTTTCTTTTGTGACCTACTGGATGAGTCAAATCTGCTCTTGGAGTAATTTTAGTTGGCCAGACACTCCGAGGAGGGTTTACCACTGTTCCATGCTTTCTCCATTTGTGGATAATAGCCCCAACTGTGGTTCAATGGAGTCCCAAAACCCTACAAATGTGTTTGTAACAGTTTCAACCCTGATAAATGCCAATGGCTTTGTTTTAGTCTGGTCTTGAATTTTAGACCAGGGCAGGTTGTGTTACTTTTTGGTATTTTGTTATACTCTTTAAAGTTATCAAAAAGGTTCTAATTAGATTAATTTTTTTACTCTACAAGTCTGATATCATCATTATTTGAAAACTACTTCTTGTATCTGCTCTAGTTACCTTTGCCAGATATTAATATTTATATGATAAATTAACGGAAAACAGAAACCGTCTGTAATGGAACAAATACTTGATCTCCAAAGTGTGACCCATCATGTAACCTTAGCTTACAATATCTAGCTTTGGAAGAGTCCATGCATGCAGATGAGCGTAATTAGGACCTCTTTGGGGGGAAATAGACAGTCATTAGGAAAAGTGAACAATCAACGCACAGTAACACTTCACATGAGATAGAAGGAGCAAACTCCCATGATTAGAACTACAGAGTACACTTTGTTGTTTGCTCCACTGGTGCCTTTCTACAATCATTTTATGATAATTTAGATAACCTCTCAGTTATGCACTCATAATGTAAAGTGAACGTGCTGTATTCACTTCACTCCTACACATCTCTCTTTTTGGGTTAAAATCTAGATTCAGAAAGATGAGACAAAATCTCAAATGTCATCATCTTTATTTGTCATTGCAACATATTCCAATGAAATCTGTTGTCTTAATTGACCCTATCCTGTTTTAGTGAGCTGTGGGTTGCCCTTGTGTGGTGCCCAGGGAACATTCTGGGGGCTAAGGGTCTTGCTCAGAGACCCAGAGTAGCAGTCTGTAGGATTTGAACAGCGAAACTTGCACCCTTTCCAAGACACAAGGGCCCTGCTCTAAACTAGGCCACCACTCCCCCACATATAACACATATTAAGATACTCTTAAATCTTGTGAAGACTTAACACAAAATAAAAAAATTAACATCTTAAATACAAAAGCTTAATGTTTGATCCCTAATTTATGTTCCAGAGTTGTTTGAGCGTTTTGGTTTGATTATGTGTTTTTAATCATTTCTTTGTTTAGTTATGTTGTAAAGGTCTTGCCATATTCAGTTCATTTAATTATGCTCGTAAGGTGGTGTCGTTTTAGCTAGTTCCTCTGTGTTTAGTCTACTCTTTGTATTTAGATTTATTTCGCCTTGACCTCCTTTTTAGTGTTTCCCCTTGAGGTTCTATTACCAGGCTTTTCAAGCCTTCCAAAGTCAACTATAAGCATATATGTGATGAAATATTGCCTTCGGCACTATGGAGTATTCATTTCTTATAAAATATTAGTTGTCTTCTAGTGAAATTTTTCCAACCCAGAGGAAAGACGCTTGCCTTCACTGCAAGGTTGTCTCTGCCCATGTGGGGTCGCCCTAGAGCCGCTGCAGCATGGCATCAAAAAAGAGGAGTTGCTGTCTCTGTGCAGATTAGGCGCTAAAAGGCTCTCAGTTTAGAGCAGAAATGATGGCACTCTGCCTCACATCACCACATGTTGGGCATGTTAACTTGGCAGAGGCGGCACTGTCAAGGTAGGTACTTCCTGGAGGGGGCGGGTAATGACCGCTCTACGTAGACCATAATCCTCCACTCATTTTCTAGAACAGGGACAACAAGGATTACTCAGACTTGCACAAATCATGCAAAATCCCACTTTGGGCATGATTTTGATGAAGGAATAGCATTATAACATAGTTAAACCCTCAAAATAGTTGATTTTGCATGATATAGGTCCTCTAAGTAGGTTCTTTGTGTCTTAGGCTACGTTTACACTGCAGCCTGAAGTGACCCAATTCCGATTTTTTTGCCCATATGCGACCTGTATCTGATCTTTTCATGACAGTCTGAACGACACAGATCGGATTTTTTCAAATGCGACCCAGGCCGCTTGGATATGTGGTCCTGAATTCGATACGTATCTGATCTTTTCAAATGCGACCTGTGTCTGTACGGCCAGGTCGCATTCATCCGACCTACACGTCATTGATACTTTACAATCGTCACAACGGTGGACCTGGATATGCCAAAGAGGTTGGCTGTTGTGTGTTAACAAGCACCTGTTGCAAGTCAATACAGCCCCACGGCAACACGTTTACTCACAGCTATGGCCGCCGAAGATGTGTGTCTTTACGTGAGAGCGCTAAAGAAAGCCGTTCACAGACGCACATAAAGGTTGCCTTTGTCATTCGAAAATTACGAATGAAGTCCGTATCAGTAAAGCCACTCACATCACTATCCCACCATTCCTGGCTTCGACTCCGCACCAACACGTTTCTCTGTACGGATGTTGCTGTTACAGCCCCTCAAAACGCCATTGCCAAAAATGTGGCTCTCTTTCCTTTCGATCTTCTTAAAAAGATTGCGTCGGTAATGTGCTGGCTCTGGTTGGAGAAGAACTTAAAGAACGCAATATACGCTGCACCATTCCATGTTTATTCCGCAAACACTGAGCACGCTTGCTACGTATGATGTCATCACGTCCTCAACTGCGCATGCGCGACACTTAAGCCGGGCGTACACTGTACGAGTTTTTCCCCTTTTCGGGCCGATTCTTCAGTCGTGCGGGCATTTTTTGAATCGGGCCAAATTTCAGCTTGATCGTACAGGGGGGGAGGAGGGGGGGCTGGCTTCTCACGACTACCTCCCGATCAGGAATCGGACGGTCGGTGAAAATCAAACATGTTTGAAATTAAGGTTTTCGTGAGCGCATCCTGCTGTTCAAGCAGAGCTTCAGGGGCCCGCTCCCCTCGGGGAGGGAGGGGAGGGCGCCCCTGAAGTGGTTGGGGAGGGCGAGCTCTCCGGTCCGTGCAACGCGCTGGCCGCCTGTTTCGGCACTCCTCTGCTCGCGGGGGGGTGCGGGCCGGGCGACCTGCCGTGCCGCGCGTCTCATCACTCCTCTCTCCCCTCCGTTCCCCCGACGCCGGGTGCCTCCTGCGGGCCTCGCCAGAGCTGGGCTCGACCCCCTGCTCTGGGTCCCTGTCACCCACCGTCGCTCGCCTGCCTCTGCCACCACAGCGAGCGCTCCCAGAGGGGACACGACGTACAGTGTGAGCAGTCCGGTCGCGTCCGAGCGTCGCGCCGCACAGATCGTGAGCGGTGAACTTTTTAAACCCCGCGGTTCCGTCGCACAGTTTGAGATGTATATAAGTACCACGACTGAAAAACTCGTAGTGTATGCCCGGCTTTAATGTGTATGAATGCAGTTCACACAGGGGATCACATACAAGTCGCATATATTTGGAAGTGTGAACGGACACGCAAAAAAATCAGATTTCACAAAAAAATCGGAATTGAGCATCAAGGCGTGCAGTGTGAACGTAGCCTTAGTTCAGCACCATTTGTGTTAGGTATGCTGTGTTCCATTTACCTCGGAAGTTGGAACTAGGAGCTGGGAATTGTGTAACACTTGAGTTAATAGTGTTCCACAGTCGGAGAAGTCGGGACGCCAATATGGCGATGGTCAGGAGAGATATTGTTTTGTTCGCAGGAACACCGTTTATAGCTGTACTTTGCACATGCAAACACAACTTTTAATTTGTTCGGTTCAGACTTCTAGCCGCTACATGTAACATTGATTCTAGACACACTCTTACAACTGTGACTTGTAAAATAAACATGTCTTCATCACAGCTTTGTCATTGATGTGAGGAGCTGCCATACTGGACCCGGCAATTGGCCTTAGAAAATTTCTCCAACTCTACGAGTGGGAAGCCCCACTTTAGGGGCCGTTCCAGTTGATTCTTCTAACTCAGAAGTCAGTTTCTGTGTTCCACCTGCAACTGGAACGCAGCATTAGTCTCCCCCGTTCAGTCTCTAACAAGGCTTCTGTTGGCTTTGCAAGAGAAACAGGCCCACATCATCACTAGTCCTCCACTATACTTAACAGAGAGCATGATGTGATTTTCTATGTTTAACCATGTGTTTCATGCCAAACTCATTTGGAGTGTTTGTTGAAGAAAAACTCAATTCAAGTCTCATTTGAGTAAAGCCAAGAATTCCAATTAAAGTCGGTTTAGCGATTTACAAACTGCATATGTCAACACTTGCAATGGTAGAACAGAAAAGCTTTTTCCTTGCATGCCTCTCAAAAGCCTGCTTGTCATGCAAATAGCATCTCATGGTGACTTAATATGACTACAAGATGTGATTCTTTGCTGCAGTTCTTTAAGAATAGGCTCTTACCATACTGCTCACAATGTGTGTTAGTAAAATTGATTTTGGCTTTAAACTTTAACGGTTTAAACTTTTTAAGTATCCAGGGTTCTTGCCAGCGAAACTACCCGTTACGCTGAAAGTTGTCAAAATTATGCTGAAATTAGACCGTTACGCTCACTTTTGGTGAGCATGATGGTGCTATGTGCCAAGCTAACAGTACGACAGGGTTTGAGAGCAACATAGAAAGGTCAGTAAAGCTCTTGAATGTGAATCAGCGAAGTTGCAAAACTCCCGGACAAGATAAGCTAACACTAGCTGTTATTAGTTTGAAGAACAGCCCAATGACAAGGCTTTGTCTGGGCTCCCCCTTGTGGGCTCCGCTGTGAGTACATACCTAATGCCGGGCATACACTGCACAATATTTTCAATCGTGGTACTCATATACAACTCAAACTGTACGACGAAACCGCAGGGTTTAAAGTTCACTGCTCACGATATCTGTTCTTACACTGTGTGGCCCGACGCTCTGATGCGATCTGACTGCTCACAATGTGTGTTCAAAAACCACACGTCGGACTCAGCCCCGTAGAGAGATGCCGCTACTCGTAATCGTCTACCCGGAAGCCACGAGGGCCGACTGAATTTCAACCAACCGTCCGATTCCTGATCGTGAGGTGGTCATGAGAGGTGAATCGCCCCTTGTTACCCCCTGTATACTACACGACGCAGGACGCACGATCAAGCTGAAACTCGTCCCGATCCAAAAAATTCTTGCATGACTGAAGAATCAGCCCGAAAAGGGCAAAAACTCGTACAGTGTATGCCCGGCTTAAGTAGCAAAACAACACACCAGACCCACCCCCCACATTACACTGACAAAAATCCTGGTGAGCACCCTGATATTGTTGTATAAATTTGATCAAGTTTGGATCAGTGATAATTTGTATGTAGTCGTTTCCTGATCAACACATATCAGCCTTGTATAATACATTTGCTTGTCTTTCCCATTCTACAGTGTCTCTTACACTAGAGGAGAACAGGAACTGTTAATTAAATTGCTAATTAAAAATGATAAGATATGCCAATTAATTACAAAAGATATAAAAGAAAGATTTTTTTTTATTTGATATGAATTGTTTGAGATGTCAAATATGGCAAGTGGGAAAAAAGAGATATACACACATTTATAAAACTATACAAATGTCTAGGTGTGCTAAGATTAAAGGTTTGATTTTTCTATATTTCTTTCAGTGACATTGCTTTACTGCAATAAAGGTTGATTTAATTTTCAGGCTTTTTACATATTCCATACAACAAAGGGTGGACGATGCAGTATTTAACTTTTGGTTACAATGAGTGTATAAAATTCAACAGTCTTATCTTTGATTGCCCCAATTAAAAACCTTTCAAAAACAGCGGAGGACTATGATGTGTTTGTTTTCCTACTGCTACAGCAGCTCAGCTGTGAGTTAAATGCATAATTCAGAACTGGCAATGCTTACAAACAAGCTTGTATAGGATTGTGATGTGGTAAGACAAAGCTACACAGCGAGAAACAGCCTCCAGAGTATGAAAAATTACTTGGCTGCACTTAAGAGCAAACAACTGAGGAGTTATTCATTTCTTGCCACAGTATATATCATATCAGCTGTGGCACACAAGAGCGAGCGCGCCCACACACACAAGCACACACTGAGAATCTGGCCGACCAGTTTTCTTCAAAGAGCGAAGGGCAAACAGCTCTTATCGGTGAGGAGAATCAGACACCTGCTGCTGCTGCTGTTGCTGTCTGCGGCAGCATACATCCACTCTCAAAACTGTCCTTGACAACCACAAACACAGATACTCTGATGCATCAAAGACACAACAAGGCAAGTTACAACAAGCCAGGAACAGGTGCACAAAGATAGGATGCCAATTACACTGAACACAGAGGAAATATTTTAACCATGTTCTCTGAGGCTAAACTATTAGCAGCTGCTCAAAGGTTTACAGAAGAATAGTTTTCCTCTGGAACACTTTTAAGACACAGAGACTTCAGTCTGCAAAGCATACCACATCACAGAACCCTTTTTTGCTTATTTCAAGCAATTTCCGATATATTGTGCATCCCCAGAATACTTTGATGCACTTTTCTGACTTCAATAAAATGCGATAAGGGTTTGTGACACATGCTTTGACGCATAAATGTCTAATTCCTTTAAGTGCTGTTCAGCGTAAGAATATTATCACTAGCACAAAATCTGTTCTCTTGAAAACCCTAGAAACGTATGAAATTTGGCTCACTCATTTTCGAGGACTAGAAAAGTATGGAAAAAGAAGATTAAGCATGAAAAGCTATTTATATTTCGCTATTGGATGGCATAGTTGGAAATGTATATATCCATCCGTCCATCTACCTTCACAGCTGAAGAATACATGCCAAGAAGTAATGGGGAACTTAAGATTTTAAGTCTATTAAAAAAAGAAATAAACAATTAAAAACTCAGGAAATGTGTTGAAAATCGAATTCTGACGTAAAATATGTAGAAACCCTGATTATCTTCTTTAGAGAAAGTAGTTTGGAATCAGTATGCTGGACCTTAGACAAGAATTGGAAATCGTAGTCAGTAAAACCCGGTGCATCTATAAACAGGTTAATCGCAGTGAGAATTCTAGAGATAAAAAAAAAAAAAGAAACGTTTCTGACAAAGCTCAAAGAACAAGAAGGAATATTAAAAAAAAAGAACTGCTGAGAATAATAGCTGCAAACACACAATGTCAAAAGACTTATTTAACTTCCAAATCCTCCCTTCTTAGCTTCTGAGGGACATTAGACATGTGTTCTGCCTTGTGCAGATTGCAGTGTAATTTCACACCCATTACCTCGGCTCCACAATACATAGCACAATCACATCACATGACAGTAAAATCCTCTCCAACCAACCTATGGGAACTTTCAGAAGCCTCTGCCATTATGGGAATTCTCAGAAGAGCACACAAGAGCTATCTCAGCAGCGTCCAAATTACTGTGTTAAATGGAGTATTGAGCTCTTAGAGTATGATTAACCAATTGTAATTGCTTCTATGACTTCAAAACAGGCAGCAAATTTACAATTGAGTTTTTTTTCCCCATCCTCGCTGCTAAACTGGAAGTTCTTCTATTTATTTACATGGCGGTGAATCAAAAGTGTAATATATCCTTCGTTTCTTGCTTTTGTTGAGCAGCTGTCCGACTCGCCTCTCAGCCATCCAGCTTGGTGTGACACTATGGAGATACGTGGCTAAAAAAGCATGCCGAGCAGCAGATCAGCCATGTACAACGCTCATCCCTACAAGCACAAATCATGTTCATAATCACAGTACACTGACTCCACCAGTCACCAGGGAATATCTGTCGAGGCAAATGAGGCTCCAGGTTTCCAATACAAACACGAGCACTTATGCACACAACTACTGTGATACCCCGCACCAAGCAAAAGCTATCATAATTGCTAAAGAACTGATTTTGCATCTTTGTAAATCTTTTCAGCCATGAACAAAACAGCCAAGGTGTCGAGAATGCTGCGACCCTGCTTGAGGTGCGTTTCCCCCCCTTTAGAGGCCAGCTTTCATGTTTGAACATATGTGAGCCACAAAGACAGAATGGAAAGTTCAACCACCCCCCAAGCAGAGGTGTGGGTGCTGGATGAAGGGGAGGATGGTGCTGCTGCTGCTTTGGGAAGGGAGACAAATCGTATCTGTTGCATGTTTCTTTTTGTTTTAAGAAAACACTGACGTGTAATCCGCAATCTACAATTCAAAGCGAACCTCTTGAGATGATTAAATGTTTTAATAATGTAGCATCTGAAATGCAAACACTGCAAAACCGGAGGGGACTGCAGGCCAAGGCCTGCACATCATTAGCACAAAGGGCCTTTTCTCCGCACACTAAAGTTCCCCTGCCTGTTGTGACAATGCCCAGGGGGGTAGAGCAGATGTCCATTGCCAGCAGCACATCTGCATACAGCCTCAATCCCCACCCCTTCACTGGTCAGACAATGGAGTCCCCCCCCCTTCCTCCTCCACTTAAAGCTTTCTTCCACTTCTGCCTCCAACTGCAGTAAAAAAAAAAAAAGAAAGAAATGAGTGAGAGTGGCCTTTAGACAAGCAACACCCACTCTGCCTGTCAAAACATGAGAAGTCCAAAGTGGATTTCCAAAACCAAACTTTTCAACTTTCAAAGCGGAAATCCGTACCAAATCGGCATGCTTTGAAATGCGTCCGCAGTTTAAAGAATCCATTAAAATACATTCTGATTGGATTTTTTAAATATATATATATATATATATATATATATATATATATATATATATATATACACATATATATACATATATATACATATATACATACATACACACACAGGCTCTCAATTAATCCAGTCATTTGGATCCTAATAAAACCTGTTTCCACCTCCCTATGAAGTGCTTGTACGGGCTAATGTCTACTCCCACCCCCCTCCGTCCCTCCTTTGCTGATGGCGCAGGGACACATGGACAGGCGACGCGAGGAGACCGCTTTCTCAACTAAACACCCCGCTGGAGCACACACGGAAATATTCCACACAGCCTTTTTTTCCCCCCTTTCTCTCTTTCTTTCTTTGCAATAATCCGGAATCCTACCTCGGCTGGATGTTTAGCGAGAGTTCAAACGTCGGCTTTTAGGGCTTCCCAAAAATAGCATCGCAGGCCACGCGTTTCAAATTCGCTTGTTATCTCGGATTAAGATAATAATCCTTGACTTGGCATGAAAAATACAAATAAAAACTTCAATCCTGCATACAACGGGACAAGCTCCGGTGCTGCGAAACGGTGCCGTGGTCGGGGTTTTTTTTTTAACCAGCGCAAGCAGCCTGGGCTCTCGGTGCGCCTGGTGATCCTGCTGTTTACTTATAAGCTTCATAAACACTCCTATTCTTTTCCTGCTGCCAGAATTTAGAGGTGTGTATCAGTTTGCTTTTCCTTTTTTCCCCCCCTCTCGCTCTTGGAGTGAGGCGGAGCCTTTGCCCACTTCTCCCTCTCACACAGCACAGATAAGAGAGTGCTCTTCGACTTGATAGAGATCGGACAGTCTAGGGGGGAAAAAAGGCGATTTGTCTCTGTTATATCAACTTATTTTGAGCGCTTTGCATTTACTCCTTTAATTGCTCGATCGAATTCAAATCAAATTGTTTGATCCAATAGGAAAATCTGTACTCACCTTTGATTTATTTTTATAAATTCTCGTAAAAGTCACTACACATTATATACAGGCGCAACAAAGTAAACTAAAATATCAAGGAAAAGATTTTTTTAAAAAGTCAATTAGCTCAACTTGATCTTATTAGGATGACTCAATGTATTTAAGGTGTAGATAGAGGCAGTTTGTGACATCACCATATGGACAGTTGCCCAGGGCGGCATTCAAACGCCCATGAGTGCCAACTAAAAATCTACAGTATATAACTCATCTATTAGCTGTATTTATTTTTTTTATTATTATTATTGCTTTGATTCATGATTCACACAGAAGCTGTGTTTCTATCCAATTCTCATGCAAATTTTAGGCAAACTTTTAAAATATCGATGAAAAGAAATCGCACAACAGACTTGTTTCCATTTATTGGTTTGTAGCAAATTAACCAGGCAACACGAAGCGTAATGTCGTCATACGTTGACGTTGGCTGTAATAAACAGGAAGCTGACGTTGCCAACTAGCACGGACCACAGATCAGTATTGGAGCAAGGCTTTAAATAATCGAGGCTCTTCGTCGGTCCACGTGTAACTGTTGTAGCTTCCAGTCATGTTTTCGAGGGTTATGGGAATATCTGGGAAGATGACGGCAGCAGAAACATGTGATCAGTAATGTGAGGTAAACATTTACTGTGTTAAAACCACCTCAAGCGAGCGTGAAATTTTTTTTTGCGAAATTTAGTGAGTTAATTGGAATTTTTCTGTTTCCATCAACCTTTTCTAATGCAATACTTCAAAATGCGCATTAGAAGACGTTGGTCGAAACGCAACTAGAGAGAATTTGACTTGCTGAAGTTCAAACCGTGCCTCAGAATGGGGCCGAAAATGGGGGTTTAGGTGACTTTGAACTTTGTGTGGTCGTCAGTGTCCAGTGGAAGTTCTTGCATAAAATGGTGCCCCAGGCATACCCCTCCTTCTCATGCCCTGGCCTTCCCCCACCCACAATTGAAATACAACACGTTTTAGATTTCACATCTGATAGTCCGGTAGACTTGGTTGGATTGGGGACCAAATTGCTAATTTTCAGCTGGGTTGGTTTCACGCTAAACTTTGTCAAACAAAACAAACCTTTTGATCAACCTGTTCAACCCCTCACCTGTGGTGGCGCTGCACCATGAAACAGAAGGAAAGAGGTTGGTCAACTACACAGTACAACTTCATGGGGAAAATGTAAACAAAATGGAATTGCAACAGATTTTAGCCGTTTTATTGCCATGCTGTCTTTGGCAAGTGTGGCAGACAAGCACAATTCAACAGTGGGCTCAGCATGAGGTGAGGACAAGGCAGAGGACCACAGACATTGTTAATATTTTACTCAATGCGGGTAAGACGGCTCCATAATATGCGGCGGCGTGCAAACAGGGACACATAAAGCTTAATTGAACTGATGTCACGCTTACACAGATGTCGAGCAGAGTATTTAAAATAAATGAGTCACTTCTTTAGCATTATTGCTCAATTACAATTGTATTTATCGGAATTGCCCTGCACTGAAGTCCCCTTCCTGGTTTTGGAGCGGTCTCTGGTCTGCTTGGCATTTCCATTTGCATTTGAACCGCTCCAGAGTTCACTTCAAGATTTTGAGGCGGACCTCAGTTCGGATTTTTGGTCCGGATCAGAGTTTGATTGCGCATTCACACCTTCCCAAACAAACCAAACTTTCTGAGCAAACGAACCAGTGTCCAATTAAAGCAAACTAAACAGGGCTGGTGTGAATGCACCATGAGATTCTGGGAGAGATACAGAGAAGTGCGGTCCTGTAGAAAGCACAGGGCCTGCTCTCCCTATTCTTAGGAGCAAATAGGGGAAGCCTATTGCAGTGCCCATAAAAATAGAGTACATGCTAAGGGTACAATTGACAGATTAGTTATATTTCATCATGTGATGATCGTGCACTTCCCTTTCCAATACCACCCAAGGCAACTTCTCTTATAGCCCATGTAAAAAAAAAAAAACTGCCACTGTTGGTACAAGACAGGCTGGTTTAAGTATTTCAGAAGAAACTCGTCTTACTGGGATCTTGAAACATACCAGTCTCTCACATTTCAGGCAAATGGTCGGAAAAAGCAAATAATCTGTGAGTAGCAGATGACTGGGCAACATTGTTTTAGTAATGTCATGGATCAGAGGAAAATGGGCTTGCAAGACTATAGAAAGGCAATCATAGCCTAAACGACCAATAATTGCAATCAAGGGTATGCAGAATACCATTTCTGAATTCACAACATGTCACTCCTTGAAGGAGATGGGCTACACCAGATATTGGGGAAAACATACCTGGTCAGATGAGGTCAGAACTTAGCATTAACAAAATTAAACCATGGACACATCCTGCCATATGTTAACAGCTCAGGTCGCTGGTGTTGGTAGTGCAATGGTGTGGGTAACATTCCCATGACATACTGGGGCCATCATTGAGCATATACTGTAAATGCCACATCCTACTGTATTATAGCTGACCATGTCCTGATTTAGGTTTTTGTTTGCTTTGTTTTGGCTTTTTCTCGAATAATTAGTTTCCACTCCCCTCAGCTAACTGCCATCAACCAATCAGCTCAGTCCATTCCTCAGTCACCAGTCAATTATCCCAGATCAGCTCCACCTGCTGCCATTAATTACCGGCAGCTCTGCTCACCTCTTCCCCTGTCTATATATACCTGCCACAGCCAACTCATCCCTGCCAGATCGTCTTGTCTTGTGTGATGTGCGCTGCCTCTACCAGTTCCCGTGTGCTCAGCAAGTTGGACTCTTCTGCGTCCCCTCACTGGTGAACGTTCCCTGTGTCTGTGTGCTGCACAAGTCTGCCAGTTTCCCCATGAGTTCCAGCCCCTCGCTTTGCCTGTTCTGGTCAGCCCCTGCCATCTTCACTGGTTTGGCCTGTCACTGCCTGCAACCCCTGGTCAGTCTAGTTCTGCTTGCCTGCCTCCCTGCCATCACTCATCCCCTTCAATAAACCTTTTAAAACGTAACTTTGTTTGGCTGAATATCGGGTTTACCAGCGTCATCCATTACAGACCATGTAAATCCCCTATTGATCCCAGACGTCTGTCTTCTGATCGCTACTTCAAGCAGGATGGTGCTTCATTTCATGAAGCTCAAATTAATCCAAACTAGTTTCAGTTTTATATACGGAGCTACCTCTACATGCAGCCATATTAGAGTTTCAGGTTAAGGTTGTTATGAAACCTCTTTTCTTCTCAAAGTTTCAACTTCAGAGGACCCTTCTCCAAGTTGGAGTTGAGAAATTTGCAACCCAGAGTAAAAATGAACAACAAGATGAAAAACAATCCCAAGTCCTGATTTATTACTGTCTTTTGGTGTTGTGATATTTGGCTGCTTTGCGTCATTTGTTGTAAACGGTTTGGGAACCACCACTGTGCAACCATAGACAACCTTCAGGAAATGTAATCCCTGATCTCATATTCAAAGGAATTCCCCCCAGGTTCCCTTGAGGTTACGTTGTTAACGGTTCAGTCCATCTTCAAGCGACCTGTAAGAAATAGCTCCCACAGTCACAATATAAAAACTTCCTTGTTTATTGGTCTTGTATCATAAATACCAATAATTATACACTATTGCAAGTTGTTTTTTTTACTGTAGTTCTTTGATCATTTCTAGTTATTTTGGGACCACAAAAATGAAAACATCCATCATAAAGAATTTGCAGCTGCTTCTCAGTCAACGACTAAATCATACACTCCATACCTTGGTCATCTTCAGCCTTTTTCTCACAATATCAAAATTATTGACTTACATATTAATGTAAATTCCCTGTTCTAATTAAAAATATTAGTGAACACTACAATTAGACTGTTTCAACTTTCTCTTTTAAAATCCCTTTCAAATCCTTTAGGAATTAAGAACATAAATCCATCTCATCTCTGGTTACATAAAAATAAATTAATCAATGTTCAAAATACCAGTTGAAACATGCAAAAAGCTCAATAAATGAAGAACAATCAGAGAGATCTTTATTGTTTTCCTTAAAGTCAACTGTATATACACACTAAGATTATGGGTTCCCTATCCCAGGAATGAATGTGCTTTGCTTAAAATTTTTTCTATTAACCCAAGAAAAAAAAGAAAATTCTTCTCTTTATTAACTAAACACTCCCATCCATACTTTCTTGACGTCTCACATCCATCATGGGTAAAACGCAGCTTAAGATGTGACAGTGGTAGTTGATTTCCAATAGTTTTACATTTAATTTGCCTAATGTACTGCAGTTTCTTTTGTAAACAATTCTACATCAGTAGTTTAGTCCTTAATCTTTGTGAAATAAATCACTTTTTTAATGTTCATTAAAGCTTCTTCTATTTTTGTCAAACAATTATATGTGATAATGAAATGTTGGTACTGT
Organism: Fundulus diaphanus; assembly: GCA_037039145.1. Taxonomy (NCBI): domain Eukaryota; kingdom Metazoa; phylum Chordata; class Actinopteri; order Cyprinodontiformes; family Fundulidae; genus Fundulus; species Fundulus diaphanus. Next base: position 27,714,255 of record CM073121.1, read on the forward strand.
TAATGATCCTCATCATTTTAAACCATACTACTTTATTGTATAAACACGGATCATCTGAAAACTGTTAATTCTAAGACAAATACGTGCTTTGCTGCATGAAAGTTGGTAAAATATTCATCTGCTATGTATTTTTTTATTCTTTTGGTGTACATACTGCATGACTGTAGCTTGCCTTTGTGTGTGTGGTCTGGAGCTTGGCTAATCTCGGACCTGTGCTGAGATACTTCCTTTCTTGTAGCCATCCCAAACACAGTGTAATACTGGGCATGCAACCAAAAGCTCCAAAAACTACGACCAGCCAACAAGTCATGCAAACAGAAGCATATGTTCCCACTGGCGATAGAGGGGAAGGATAGAACAGCAGGAGGAGAAAGAGTCAAAGACCACAGTTTGAATGATGACGATGAGGTTTCATTGTATGCTATATTTCAGTCTTTTTCATTTATCCCAAAACTGCTAACAGGTCCAATTTAAACCCAATTGCATCCAGTCCAATGTATTCCACTGTACAGCAATTAAAACACAGATTTAAAATAGATTCCAAATAAATATTGTCAAAATCCCGCATTGGTTAAGTTTCTTTTGCCTACGTGGTTGCAAGAGCCTGCATTTTCCAAAGGTGAAACCCAGACATCCCCAACGACACCACTCCAGTTGCTCCTGGGGGATCCCGAGGCACACCCAGGCAGAAAAGGAAAAGGGAAGGCCAATTCAGTCAAATAATTATACAATCCTTTAATATCAGATTTAAAGTAATGTAAGACAACAATCTGTAAATATGTATATGTTTTAGACATTTTGGCTAAACTTGAAAACATCCTAGAATTATGATAAAAGTAAATCTAGAAATCACTGCCTGTTTCAGTATTTTTGCCAAGCCAAATCCTCCTAGCTCTTCATGATGGCACATTTTCGTGTCCACAAATGTAACAGCATCAGTAGTGGCTTTCTTTACGAGTAATATGGCTCTCTGCCTGGGGCGTCAAAAAAACAGGGGTGCGTCAAAAAAAACAGGGGTGCATCAAAGGCCTAAATAAATATCATGACATAATCAAAAATGCATTGTTGGATCTCAAGTCAGTGAGAATGGGTGCCTACATGTGGTGTGTACAGTTTAAGTACTTTAAAAAAAACATTGTTGTACTCAACTGGTGATGCTGAAGTTGGTGTCTGATTCAACTTTATGATTCAGTGCAAAACTTAAAGGGTTAAATTAGTATTCTTAAAGTAGTCTGGTCTGCATTAGACCTTCTCAAGGTTAAAATCTTACAAATTTAGATTGGGTAAACGTCCTTTAGAGTATTCAACACTGGGCAAAGATTGTTTAAGGACAGTTTATTAAAGTATTAAATAAACTATTACTCATTGCAAAATGCAGAAATGGCATGGTTTCTTGGGACTGCGGCGAACTTGGTAGAAATAAAATGTTATGTATTGCTTGGTTAAATCTGGAAGGTAGAAAGAACTGTTTTGGGTTTTTTGTTTTGTTTTTGCAGACTAGGTTTTGCTAGGCCTCTAGGTTTGTGTTCTCGAGTGGGGGAGAGCAACTGTTCATGCAAAAGCGACCCCTGAACTGCATTAACCCATGTGTTTAATTTAGAAAAAGTGTTGTTTACAATCAGCTTTACAGTTGCAGATTGCATCCAACCAAAGGGTATGCTGCTAATTAAGAGTTTTTCCTAGTTGTGTTAATTGTAGGTCACACGTTGCTGAATGAAACAACAGACCCTACTAAAAAGCAAAACACACTACTTAGAGAGTATGGCTCATACTGTAAATATAAGTCACAATGCTGCATCATTAATTCTTTCCCCCAATTAATGTTTAGAATTAGGATCCGCTGTTGTAAAAACACTTGTTATCGGGGAAATCAGTTAACACACACTTCTAATCTGCTCAATATACAGTGAGTCTTTGAGAGGATCACCAGTGTGTGACTGCAAATTTCTGCAAAGAGACATTATTTTTTTCTCCCTTCACTTCCTCTTGGCAGAGATCTGAGTGTTTGACCTTTTTAAAATGCAAAGCAATTCTTCTACTCCAGAGATTGAACAGGAGGCTCATGATTGTGCTACAAAATTTGAGCGACCCTAATGCAGTAACTCACAGAGAGGGAGAGCTGTTCGGCACCTGCTAAAGTCTTGACTTGGTTATGGGGATACAATAACACCTCTGAGGGTTATGTTAATCTTTAAAGACAGGTTATTCTTATGCTGCTTCACTCCTTACTTCATTTGAATGAATATTTCACTGCAACCTTGAGTCAGTCCCTTGTGTTGAATTATGTCTCATTGCATGGTCGCACTGTCTCTGATTTTGTTCTTTTTAAACAGCAACTCATAATCCACATTCACTGATTTTATACAGGTTCTCTACTCATCAAGCAGTCTTGTTAGAATGGCCCTTAGAGACTGGCTTAAGCAGGAGACTTGAGGCAGAGAAAAGGTGCACTCAATTGGTGTTTATTCTCCAACATTGGCAAACAGGTCACATGAGCCACAATCACTCTAGCTTCTTACAAGCAGCCTTTTATAGATCACTAACCCCTCCCATTAACCAGATCTACCAACAAACAGGGGAAACACACTCACACTCTAACATACAAACACTAAGAAATAATGTAGCTAAAACATTACACTTTATTTAACAAACATAGTCTATAAATATCTGAACATCTATATCTAAATTCCTAAAATACTACAAAAACCAAATTACACAGTTTATTTCTCCCCCTCAATCCATAATGGACTCTTCCGGAACCTTTAAAAGGTGTTCAGAATCTTTTAGCCTGAACACCCTGCAGAGGAAGAGACAGCAGGTAAGTCATTTATACAAACAATCAGAATTCTAAACAGTAATCAATCCTATCAATTGGTTTGGTTTGTTGACAGGTCATCATCAGTACCAGCTGAGAAGAAACTGCCTAAATTAATCACAACTGAAAATAAAATACTTTAATCACTGTGCAATTTATTCCTACACAATATTTTAAAACTGTATTTTAAGTATCCTAGAAACAGTAATGAAGCCCTTCATTACAAGTCTCATATTAAAAATAACCTTTTTTTAAAATGCAGATTGCAGATGTGGGTAAATTGGGCTTCAGAAAGTAAAAACCCTGCCTAGTTTTCCTTCATCCTGTTCACTTAACCAGGTGTTCAACATTAGTCCCTGTCTTTGCTGTGGAGCTGGAAATGGTTGGAACTAATGTTACATTCCAGGTGCAGATGGAACTCAGATTTTCTGATTTCCAAGTCGGAAGAATCAACTGGAAAGGTCCCTAAAGTCGGACTTTCTACTCGGAAAGTCGAAGAATTTTTTTAAGGGCAGATTGTTTCCACTATGGCAACTCCTCCTCGCATCAACAACACAGTGAGGTGGGTTGAAAACATGATTATTTTATAAGTCAGTTATAAGAGAACCCCTAAAATCAATGCTATGTGTAGCGACTGCAACCTGAACAAACTCGACCAAATTAAAAGCAGTGTTTGCATCTGGAAAGTACAGCTTTGAACGACGTTCGTATGAGGCGCTACAAACAAAACAGCTCATATTGGAATTCTGAGCATAATCTCTTTACAGGCTTTTTACTTACTGAACCTGGATTACCCACATCTCCCCCATTGTTAACCCCAGATTGACCTCATGTATGTTTTTAAAATAACATTACACAGATTTTGCCATTCTTAAAGCTGCAAAAATAGGAGTGCAGCAATTTTACCAGCGGGTAATTATTGATTCTTTTCAGCTCGAAAGTGTAGATGATGTTAAATTGAGAATTAAATAACTCTGGATATAGTATACAACACTGAACAGCTCATGAGAGAAATTCACATTTGATAATAACATTAGATTGTGCACCATTGTGCTGTATGTACCTGCTCAATTAAGGCCACATATTATGCAACAACAGAATGTGTTTTACTTTGTAAATTATAAAGTGTATCTCACAAAAGCCTTCTTAAAACCACTGCAACTACTCAATATTTATTAACAAAAAGGCCTTTGACATAATTCTATCAGCTTTTAGGGAGGCTTTCTTTATTTTTCTATAAATGCTTCCAATAGAAGAAAAAGAAAAAAAAGCTTGATTGGACTGGAGAAGACGTGTGACAACGGCTTATTGGGCTTGTTGAGGCATCTTTAGCTGTTGCTTCTTCCTCCTTAAGCTGGAAATAGAATACTGAAGATACTTATGTTCAGCCAGTTGCCCAGACTCATTATTTAAACAGCATATGTGGTTTACATTAGAGCTGAGAGGAAGAGTTATCCAAAAATAACAATAGTCTCTATAGCATTCAGCAGGAAACCTATTTTAAATCTAGTGTGTTCAGCTGCACATGTGCGTTCCAATTAGAGGAACATGTCAAACGCGATTCACTTCACTTTCTGACATGTTTCTAATCATGTTTCCTGAATTAGCGACCTTCTCTTGTTTGAGAGGGAGAAACATGATAAAGAAGCTCGGAGGGCTGTGATGTCATGCTCCTGACTATAATCGATGTGTGCATGTTACCTAATGAGATTACATTTCTCTTATGTCGTTATTACGACTGACAAGTGTTGATAAAACCATAATATGGATTGTCTAAATTACAAGTGAGAACCAAGAAGCAATCCAACCAAACCCACTATTTGAGCCGTACAAATGTGTTTCTGAAACAAGACGTTTCAGGTATAACATCCAATAACCCCAACTCTTTTTGAATACCAAAGAAAACTTTCTTTTACCCATCTGACAAAAAAAGAGGGTTCTAAAAGAGGGTCACGTAGATGTATTGCACCAAATCCTGGAGAAAATTTTTGACTGCAACACATTTTAATCTTAGTTTTAATCTTAGTTTAGCGGAACTCAGCTCAATGCAAAAATATAACCCTGCTCCCAGACAAATTGGCCAAGCATGGCCACATGTGGAGATGAGCGGAGGGGGTTGTGGCTGTGGTCAGGACAAGCGAAAGTGACAGCTAGCTTAATTTAACATATTGAAACATGGAGAGGGACCAGAGTGACCCTGGTGGTTTAGCTAACCTTTTGAGGTTGAGGGTTTTTGCAACCCCAATGTGACCAGATGTTGAGGATGAATACTGATAATACTCGGTGTCCTGAGTTCAAGGTGCTGACTTAATGATGCTCGAAGCTGGCCCTCCCAAGGCAGGGGGGGACAGAATGGGAACAGTTTCTGAGCTGATGTTAGCAGCATTATTGCTAACATGGGCTAACGTTCAAAGTCGTAACACACAAAACAAAACTAAATGCTAGCCAAAAAAACGCTGCTGATAGTGGCTCACAATTCCAGATTCGACACAGGGGTGTAGGTGTGAGTGAGATGGTTTCATACTATATATATATATATATATATATATGTGCTTGCCTAAAAATTTCTTTATGATCGATTTATTATAACAATAATGTCCAACAAATGTTACATTTTGGTAACAACATTGTCAAACATGGTCAGAGAACATCCTCTTCATTTTTTCCATATTTTCATGTTTTACCTATTTAATCATTTGATTAAAATGATTTGTTGAATGATCCCAGAGTAAAAATATGGTTTGTTGCAAACCATTTTCTTTACAATGAAGCAACATTAAGATGGACATGATTGATTATTGGTTGCATACAATCACAGTTTAAAATGTACTTTTACATTGCTGCTATTTCTATGGTTATAAATTCACATCAGTTTCCTTTATATATAAACAATGAATTATTAATTCATCTATCCTTCTATAAGCTATTATCTTGTTATCTCCCTGGCGGGATATTTTAGCAGACTTATGCCTTTAAGGTCTGTGTTTACAGAGGTCTAATGTGATTGTTCTCACCACCTACACACAAATTTGCATGCAATCTGTATATAGGGTTTTAAAAATACATGAAGGAAGGTGATTTAGTACACGGTTAGAGCCGGGGCTTTCAGTGCAGTCGGTTTTGTACCCTTTAAAGTCAGCCTGGTGGACCTCACAGCTGGAACATGGACAGGGCTACAGCCAACACCCTGCAAAGTACTCTTCTCATGCAACACACAGACACACACACACACACACACTACACAAAGTTTTAACAGGGGAACTCTTATCTCAATTGAACAAACTCCTTGAGTGATGGAAATGTTCTCAGGATGTTATCTAGTCCTCTGTGGAAACGAGATAGCCAGACACCTTTATCACCACCCTCTGGAGGGTGTCTGACCACTATGGCAACAAGGACCATTCAGCTGCCAGGGGACCCCAGCCAACCGACTGGCAGAAAAAAAAGCGCCCACAGACTGTGAGGATTTGAAGTGATTGAAAAAGATTAAAGAAAGTCTCCTGGTTTGAGTTTAAACCACCCATGGGAATCAACTCACAAACCATTTTGTACTTTGCTATTTAACCCTTTAAAGCCATCTACTACAAACATTCAGAAAATTTAGATTTTTTTTCGTCATTGTTGTTACAATGACCAGTCTGTTTTGAAAATTCAAATGGATTTCTCCGTTTTCGGTACCATCATTGAAACAATAGACATTTATGGTTGTGTCTACGATTTCCCCAACCAAATAGATAATTTCTGTGTGCCTAAATCCACACAAAAATACAGGTTAAAAACTTTTACCATGATACAGTTAACTGAAGTAGAGATAACTAAAAAAATGTCTGAAAAATAATGTTTCTTCTAAAGGGTTAGATTAAACAGCAAACATACAGTGCCATGAAAAGGTATTTGTCGCTCTTCTACAAAACCTTTATCTATTTTTTTAGCCACTTAGAGGTGCATTTGCTGGTATGCTTTTGATAATTTTTTTGCTGCATCACTCAAGAAGGCATAAAAAAAGAACTGATAACTAGACATTCTTCTTCAGGATGTTCTGAATTCATGGTTGCATCAGTGCAACTGTGCCAGGTTTCATAGCACCAAAGCAGCCACAGACCATCATACTACCACCATACTGCAATCTGCTGGGGTTGCTAAGATAGGAAACTTTAAGACCAACCTGTCTGGATGATTTGATTGAATTTGACTTTGCAAAGTGCCTTGAGATGACGTGTTGTGAATTGGTGCTATATAAACAAAATTTAATTGAATTCTACTAGTCAGGCAGTAATCAGGCTTGGGTGTAGCTAGTAAAATGTAAGTTATCCTTTCAGAAAACAATTTGATTAATAAGAATGGATTCATGATTTAACAAAAACACTTACCAAGTTTTTACACAAGGTCAGGTTGGTTTAGATAGCTTATTTTTCAGTTAATAGTTTGAAAACTACTTTACTCAGGTTATGTGATGCATAGATTTTGTTTTGATGATCTGAAACATCCAAGTGTGACAGACAAAAATAGAAGAGGAAGAAATCTATAAGTGAGCAAATACTTTATTCACATCATTGTAAGTAAGTTTGAGGATCTGACACCTCATTAAAAAAGGCACAAGCAGCACAGGAAATAAAGAAATAACTTATTTGTAATTGACAGAACAATAAAGAATAACCACTGAATCTCAAGTCCAATTCTGTTTTCAAGTCCTATCATTAATGAATATGTGGATAAAGCGCACAACCTAAATCTGTCATATTTGGAGCAAGTAATTCTGCTGCATACAACAGAGTATATCAAAACGGCACAGCAGCCTTTTTGAGAGGAACACACACTCACACACACAATGTGCCATGGCAACACAAATCTTCTTTCTGTTGGTGTTATTTTGACTGTCTGGCAAATCCACCTCTTGTTTTCAAAGCTTTTTTTTTCTTTCCCTCTAACAGGTGCAAAACCTCTCAACTCAGCACATCAAAGAGGCACATGCACCTGTGAATAAATCACAGCAAATGGGAAGAATCCAGTGAAGAGCCTCCCAACACCAAAGAGCTAGTATTCAGAGTGCCTGATTTAATATTTATGAGGTACAAGCCTTTGGTGGTTGAATGCTTGTTTACTGAGATCTGTCTTTTGTCCTTGGAAGGAGGTTTGATATTCCACCAAGTAACTGTATTTACATATACTTGTGGTTTCTGCCTCTGGATAACATTTTACGCGCACGCACACATACGCTTCTCCGAGAACATGCGGCATGCTGGTCCTTATTGACACAATGTTTCAGCATGCTCTCCTTCCCCCGAGATATATTAAAACGCCTGCTGTTATTCTGACAAGGCTACAGACTTTTTTAGTAAGATTTGTTAGACTTCTGTGTCGAGAAGTAGTTCACATTATTCCAAGTCCATTCTGATAGAACATTTTCTGTCCAGTTTATATAAGTGCCTTGCAAAAGTATTTGTATTAATTTATTACATTTGCAATCTTACTGCCACAAATGTTTCTGGATTTTGTTGGGATTCTATGTGATAGACCATCACAAAGTACTGCATAATTGTTAAGTACGAGAAAAAAAAAGTTTTGTATCGCACTCTCTTTATTTTGATTCTCCTAAAATAAAATTCAGTGCAAGCAATTGACTTCAGAAGTCACCTAATTTCTAAATCAAGTTCACCAATGTGTAACTTAATTTCACTGTAAATACAGCTGTTTTCTGAATGCCTTGGGATTCCTTAGAGAACGTTATGAACAAACAGCTTGATGAAGAAACACACCAGACAGGTCGGAGATAATGTTGTGAAATGTTTAAAGCATGTTTAAAGCAGGTTATAAACTAATAAAGAAGAAAAAATGTATGGCTGAAAGTAAGCAATTAGCAATCCTCTTTGCAGTTTCCCACAAGCCAGTATGGTTACATAATGACAATAAAGACTGTTATGTAGCCATTGTAGTACTTTTCTTGTAGCTGTGCAACTACATCTAAAAATCAGTGTTTCGCTGTGATGCAATTGAACAAAACTACACATTTTTTTGTTCTTTTAAAGCAAAACAAACTTCTACAAGGTTAATCCTCTATGTGGATGAGCTAATTACATCAGCTAAAAGAAAGCTGGTGAGAAAAGCCACTATCCCCAGTGAGCACTTAGGAGAAAGAAAGCAGCTGGTCATAGCATACTCTAAAGAAAAGCCACCAGAGAGACTGGTCTCAGATAGTCTCTACTGTTTTTTTCTGTGCAGTTTTCTCTAACAACTCTCCCACACTTTCTCCCCTCTTGTGTGAGTGACAAACATATCCATCCATTTCATTCCCAAGAGGCAAACAAACCCATCCATTATTAAACAGACCTCATTTAGTTCACATGCTCAAATTTAATGTCGTCATGTTGATACACATTAAATTGAATTTGCTACATTCTTTTGATAATTATTTTCCACACATTTTCTCTCCCAAAGCGGGCTCATTTCACAGAGGTTTGGTCTTTAGATTAGCCTCTCACGATGCTTGGCCAATCAAGCAACTCATGAAGCACAGCGCGCCGAACCATGACTTATGCATATCTGCTGCCCCCAACTGGCAGACCTGGAAACTACCACTATAACATTGTTAAAAATCAAACTGTAGAAAGGCACAATTATGACACTTGGACTGTATTTTGACTCTTTCATGATCAACGTGGATTCATAAGTAATTAATAAATACTATAATGATAAAGAGATACATTTCAAATTGTTGTGCAGAGGTTATTCAGAGCTACTATATACAGCAACTTTTTAATGCATCCCTGCTCCAATACCCCTGAGTCAAATGACTGTATTCCTTCAGTGTGTTATTCAGCTCTACAGAGGGCTGGTAACGAGCTATTTATTTGATTCAAGTGTGTTGGAGAAATGAGCCATCTGAAAGTTGTGGGGTGATAGCTCTCAAGGACTGAACTTGGGCACCCTTGCAGTAGGGGCAGCTGAATATTAAATTGTGATGTTCAGTTGCCATTTCATTTCTTTTAGTGATAATTTAAGGGATGGTTACTGTATGTCTTAAGTTGTGTCCAAAATGACTTTTAGTAGTAATACTAGTAATAGTAATAGCAGTTTGTTACACATACCGAAAAAAACTCAACCTCCTCATAAAGAACAGTCTGTTTTGTACTTTGTTGTAAAGGGTGTCAGTGTTATGCAAACGGTCCAACTTGTTGTTAATGTGCACCCACTAAGTACCTGTAGATCTTCAGTCTTAAGACTCAGGGAAAGGTGCTTCTATAAGATAGAGGTCATACAGGTAGTTAAAAAGCTCCCTAACAGAGGGTTGCTGGTAGTGGATGAGATTGACAGGCCCTTACTTTTAGATCAGTTCTCAGACTTCTTATCTGATTTACTGTTAAACACTGACAAGGTCATTATTGTGGGGGATTTTAACAGTCACGTAGACACTGAATGTGAGAACCTTAATGTAACCTTTAAAACTATCCTAGACTCAATTAGTTTTGCTCAAAATGTGCATAAACTGACGCATCCTTACCTTCATACTTTGGACCTTGCGGTGACATTTGGCATTGACTGTGAAGAATTAACAGTATTTCCTCACAACCTGAACAAACTGGATTACTTCATCCTCAGTAAGTGAGGCAGTGTTGGAAGTATCTTTAGAACCGATCACCAACCTTTTAGAAGTTGAGAGCAAATTCATCAGTACTGTGTCATACGAAGGGCTACCTATACTGACCTTTGAACTAGAAGAGTCAGAACTTACCTTCACTTTATGTAATATAAACATGTTCTTATTGCATTTACCATTTTAAATCTATGTAAATACAAATATGGTTAAAAAGAAAGACCAACTAAATAAAATAACATTTTAGATGCAGCTCACTGGAGTGTTGTGCTATATTTTGAACAGGTTTGAGGGCACTACATATGGTCCTTGGGGGCTACCTGGCGCCCTCGGGGACCATGTTGGTGACCCCTGGTTTAGACCCAGTGGAGTGATCATTTAGCATCTAGACTTTTATAAATTTATGATTGTGATTGTGGCAGATGAACGCTGCAAACTGTGCCTAGTTCTGCTCGAGATATCTTTGTGTTGAAGGGGAGTTTTCCTTCACGACATGGATGCTCAGGATGAGGGATCGCTGATAAGTCAACCACTCAATGCAAGTAACTTTCCACTATTGCTAAATGCTCGTCCAGGAGGAGTGAATGCTGCAAATCAGTGACTTGAGAAAATTAGGTAAATTTCTTGAGAAAGAAATTTTTTTCTTATCACACTTAACAATAAACTGAAGTTGACTGCATTGTTTTATAACTAGGATCAAATTGGAATGCATGTAAGTTTCTTTGAATCTGCCTACTGAAGTGATTAGACTATGATTAGACTTTTTTTTCTTTTTTTTTAGACTGAAGATTCACAACATGTAACAACAGCATCTTTCAGCCGTGAAATCTTTCTGCTTTAATTTTACAATGAACAGAGGACACATTTAACCATTTGCCAGAAATGTAACGGTTAAAGCCCTCAAGCAACATTTTAATCCCAAAAAAGTAATGAGTTTAGACAAAAATCAAAATATAATTTTGTAAAATGTGTGTTAATTGCAATTACAGTATTACACCATGTTGGCATATTTTCCTTTTACCATCCTAAGTGTTGTTACAGAGTTACCACCTTTTACCACCTCAAGTATGTCATCAAGTGTCGTTGAAATAAAAATCCATTGAATTTTTTATTCCAGCCACCTGAACTTTTTAATTGTGCATTTATCTGTGTCCTAAATGTGAAAGTAAGTCAGGTCTTTGATGACCGGTTGGCAGCTGCCAGCACCTCCATACTCTCTGGGATGTTGGATTTGTCTTGTCCAGACCATATGAACTGCTCCTCTGCTTGCCTCACGACAGCCTCCGTTGACCTTAATTTGTGGTTGTGAGGAAACCTCCTGGTCCAGTTTGGAACATTGATGGCCTCCACTGAAGTGAAGTCAGTTTGGTATGTAGAGAAGCTGCCTCTCGGTCCTTCAGTGTGGTTTTCAGCTGAATCGTGGCAAAGGTGGAAATGAGATTTGCTCTGACTAAGATCATCAGGAAACTTCCTTCTTCCTACACCCTGATGTACACAGACAGAAAAGACATTAATGTGGTGAGGATTTTAACATTTTTAATTGCATCCTTTATTTCCTGAAATTAAATAAATACTAACATTAGAGAAGACAGAGATGTCGCTTTTTGAGGCAAACTTGTTGTCATGACACGACACTGGATACTTTCTGGATTGCTGCAAAAAAGGAGGAAATCACCATCTAAAGCCATTAAACCTTTGATTTTATAAGTACAATAGTACAACAAAAACTTTAATTCCCTTAAGCAAAGATTATACTATTAAAACAGATGAAACAGACCTGCTGAACTTTCCATTTAGGATAGCGCTCTAAATGCAAATCTTCAGGCGACAACGTCTTAACCTCACTCAGCATAGCACCAGAGGTTGTACAAGCTTCACGAGACCTAGACTGACTTTCTGAACAATCTGGATGGACAAACTGAAGAGACAGAGAAACAGATAAAACATGAATATGTTGTGTTTTAAAAGGAATGATGTAATGTGGTAATAAAAAAAAAAATCTCACCCATTTGCCATCATTGCCCACTGCAAAGTAACGTTTTCCACCCTTTATCATTTTGACACAATTTGAGACCTCTGCTAAAGGGTTTTACCAGAACCAAACGAAGACATGTTGTCCAACTTAACAGGTAAAATAAACTCTGGTACCATGGAAACATGGAACAAGCAAGTGTAATCTGAAACCAGATCACCATGGAGCTCTGGAACTGGAATTCTGACAGTAATGGTGTAACGGCTGGTACAATCTTCTCTCTAAAGTTTGAACAATTTACAACACTTTCCTGTAAAGCAACACATTAAAGCAGCCACACGTATCTAAACAAATATTGAACTCTAAAGCAACATGTCAAATGTAACAGGTATGATATCTGCAACTAAAAACAGTTTATTATAAACATAAGAGTGCATTGAGCACATTTTATGACAATTATTTTAAAAAGATACAAACTGCACACAGACAATTTCATCAACTGTATTTTCATGCTGAACAATTAGTTCATGTTCAGATGTTCATGGTCTTTGCTGTAGCATATTATATTGTAAATTTGAGTATGTATCCATTTTTTTTCCAAAATCCTTATTGCCATAATTATTTGCATATTTTACTTCTTAAAACAAAGGCATTGAAGCACTTTAGGAATTTATATTTTAATTTTTTTTTATGGTTTGACTGTCTAGGAATCATTTTTATAACCCATGACTTCCTCGTTACCTGGGGAATAAATATGATGGGACAATAGCCAAATTTTCTTCCTGGCTGCATCCAAAAAACATCTTTTGGGTAAGGGCTCTTCAGCCAAAGAGGAAGTGCATCAGCGTTCACCATGATAACTGCTGTCCGAATAGGGCAGTAAGTAGAAAAGGAAGTCTGTATGCTTCCTCTCATAGCTCCTTTAGCAAAGAAACTTTGCAAGGTCCCTTACCGGTGCTAAGGAACTATAAGGAATCCCACAATCTTTTGCGTGACATGACAGTGTGAGCACAGCCCACCTCACAGTCATTAACGAAAATGGCTGGAGAGAAGAGATTGCACACTTTGTAGTCCTTCTTCGGGGGGCTGTAGGGCAGGATTTGACTAGAATCATCCATGCGTTTCTGTCGCGTAATGACTTTGGAGTTAAAGGCTGTCACACACAGCAGTCCGAAGCTCCTTTCCTCCCTGTGATAGAGTTCTTATTGTTGAACAATTAAATGTGGTTTATTAAATATAAGGTCTCTCCCTCCAAATACTTTGTTAGTTAATTGATTTCTGATAATCAGACTTATTTATTTTGTCTCACAGAAACCTGGCTGCAAGAGGACGTTAGTATAATTGAGTCAATTCCCTCTAATTATTTAAATTTCCACATTCCCAGAACTACAGGACGAGGAGTAGCAACCATCTTTCAGTCTAATTTATTAATTAGTCCCAGGCCAATTCTCTTCAATATTTAACCCTTAATTTCCCTCATCCAAACGCAAAGCAATAAAACCTCTTCTGTAGTATTTCCTCACAACCCTTTCCTATCTGACCATTTTAATAACTTTTTGAGTTCAATTTAACGTCCCCCCCCCAAAAAAAATAAATAAAAATTTAAAAATGCATGAATCAACTAAGAAATAGGGCAACTACAATATTTACTGTGAAAGTAGGATACAACAATTAAATATGATTTTAAGGCTTTATTCCATTTCTTTGCAAAGCAGTGTTAACAGCAGGGTCAATAGCGTAAAAAGAAAACCAATTCCAAAAAAAGAGAAAATTTTTCCTTTATTTTCTTTACTACTTACAAATAAAAACATCAGAATATAACAACAAATTTAAATTTGGGACTGGGTTTAGTTTTTCTGTCAAAGTTCTTATTACAAAGACTTTTCAAATCCTAAGAAAGTAAAACAAACAAACAAAAAAACATTACCAAACCACATGAAGAAAATCATGTTATGCTTTTTAAAAACAAAAATACACACTGATCAGATGAACAAAACATTTTCAGTGATTATCACTAAATATCCCCAACTATTTTTATCATTATGTTGAAACACATTTAGCTTATTTGCTCATAATTGGAATAAATAACACATTTAGATTAACTAATACATTTACAGGTCATGGCTAATATTTAAATACTTTCTTTTAAACAGTAAAATACCACATAATATTTATCCTATTTTTTTTCATTGGTGCTTTCAAATAAACAAAACACAGATCAAGAAATGTGAACAGAATGATGTCTAAGATCCCAGGGCAATACCAGACTTTTTCTGATTGAGAGATGCTGTTTTTATCCGAACGTCCCCTGCAGTTTCATGGACTCCTGAGGACAAGATAAGTACATTTACAAGTGTAAATGCCATTTGGAAACCACTTCGGTCAAGAAGTGATCATGTACAGTCAGGCAATAATTAGGACATCCAACGACCACGTGTTTGTTTTTCTGACAAAGCTCAATCTATGGATGCGGAATATCAAGTTTAAGAATACTGACATTTTCAACAATCAAAATCAAAGAAAAAAAGTACCTGAAACCTTTCGTAAAAGTTTTTAAAAATGCAAATCCTGGTGGAGAAATCAATTAAATAAAATTAACAATTAAAATTAGACATATCTGAATAACATCAGGTAAATAAAACATTGTTACTTAGCAGTTTGAGGGGCGATTGCCCTGCTTAAACTATAAACATTTAGTTTGGTCTCATCTTGTCCATTGAATTGAGAGCGAAAGCCCTTTTGAGATTGAAAGAACAATTTTAATCCTTGCCTGTGCAAATTCTCAGTTATCCGGGTCATCGCAACAGCAAACAGGCTTAAACGGAGGCAACCAGATTTTCGTTCAGTTCTTTCTGAAAACGTTTCGACACCTATCCAGGAGTCTTTTTCAATTCTGGCGGCTTGCACTTGAGCAACCTGGAGTTGGTGCGCTGCTGCTTTTAAGGACAATTTTAGTCTTTTCAGAAAGAAAGTTATAGAAGCTTATGTTGTGAGACTGGTAAGGGATATAAAGTGGTCTTAAATGTATGTGAATCACGCATTTAGCAGTTCAGAAAATAGTGAAGGACATTCAAAACACCTGGCCAACATGCCCAGATCTGGGTGTTCAAACAAGTTCGCCCTATAAGCAGATTGCAAGATGCTGAAAGAAGTCTGCAAAACTGCAGAATGTCTTTATTGGGCCTACAGGGCAGAGTTTGTTCCTGTTGATAGAAAAGTGCACGTCTGTACAATCATGAACAGACTGTAAACCACACAATTTGCTTGAGCATTGTGGTGCATTAAAGATTACACGTAAATAAAGGAGACTTTTATATATATATTGAGGTTAAAGAAAACACTCTACTACCGTTTAAAAGTGGAAATATGTTTCAGTACAAGCATAAATTTCTAAATCAAGTTTACTGGCTGCAATCTCTTCTCCAGATTGTAAAAAAAAATGCTTCAATAACGGTTACCCCACATTTAGCCAAATACATCTGTATTTTATTATGGCATTTTACAACCTACCTTTATCATTGTAAAAAATAGGGTTTCTCTATAAAATATTATATTCATTGCCTGGCACTAGGCAAGCCTAGCTGTTGGGAATAGGGTCTACTAACATTTTCCTCAACTACAACAACCTATTGCTATTCTGTGGTAAAAAAAAGGAAATTTTTTGTTGTTTAAATGCCACCTAATTTATATTAAAAAAAAGCTACGGTAATAAAAGAAAAGGTATTTAATGGGGTGTCTTAATTGTCAATATACATACAACCACATAATTCAAAGTCCAGGTAATGAGTTATAAATAGGTTTGATATTTGGTGTAAAAAACTCTTACTCTGAATGGCCGACTGGGATGTTTCTCTTGCACCATCCATAGCGTCTGTATACGTTGTAGTAACCTGGGCTCCCCTCTCCCTGCGGAAGTGCTTCTTTAGCTGTTTGCCCAGATGTTGCCACCTGGTAAAAAGAAATTACTTTAGAAAACAAACTGACTGCAGTTCCTATCCCGTCACATTGACCACATCATTGTTTCTCAAGCTTTGGTCCCAACATTGATCTCGCTTCGATGCGCTGACCTTTCCGTTATGTCGTTGTGTTTATTCAGTCGGTCTGCTTCAGCACTCTTTTCCTCCATCCATCGCTGCACGAGTTCCTCTTTGTCTCTTTGGGCCTGCTCCAAGACCTCCTTCAGTTTATTCTGCTCAGAATGCAGGGCTGCCAGCTCCTTGGACTGACTCTCCACTGTGAACTCAAACTCTAAGAGGGTTGTCCTCAAGGCCTTTTTGGCTTTAGCCAGAGTGAGTGCCTCTTGGCGGTATTGGGACACACTGGAACACCAAAGTTGTTAAACAGTCATTCATTGATCTCCTTTTAGCACTGAAACACTCTGATATTGGATTTCACGGTACAAGTTAAAAATGTAACGGCAAGCTTTTTCTTAATGCGGCTCAGACGTCATACTGTTACGTCATGACATGTTTGAGATTTACTTATTTTTCTGTGTAGCATTGACAACACATGCAATGACCCTGAACACACTTGTTGTTACGCTTCAATATTTCAAGTATGAGCCAAATTTCAAGAAGTGCTGAGAATACCAGAGAGTGATATACTTATCTGCCAATTTATGAATTCTCTGTTTCCCTTTAAAAGTAAACGTGGTTTTGAACACACTGAACTTTTTTCTAACACTTATCTAATGCATACATGGCACAGCCTCTGACATTTGTGTTCTTTGAGAACACAAAGGTGGCAATGCAGTGACAAATAGTGACGATGAAGAGATGGCATGGAGAGCTTAAGAGAGGGGCAGCATGATGCTGATCTGTCCAGCTCAGCTAAAACGAGACGTCGTTCCCAGTAGGACTACGGGCCTGGTTAGTCCTAGCTGTGTTGTTTCGTTCACAGAAATCACACTTTAATCCTTCAGCAAAAGGATTCTTTAGATTCTTTTAATTCTGTTCTTGATTTTTTATTTGAGATGTAGCTGCACAAAAAGACAAAGATGTCCTTCCTAGGCTGGGAGAGAAGAAAGCAATGGACTGTTATCTCGGGGGCAGCTGCACACTTAGAAGGTTTTGGGCACCCATGCTAATACACAATCTATCAGACAGAGTCGGCGTGGTGACATTCAGTCTCCTGACAGCATGTGAGGCTGACACAGCCCTTTTTACGGGGGTGGGGGGGGGGGGGGTGCCTAGTGTTTTATAAAAAAAAATACTGTGAATATTATTCAAGGCTCTTCTTTATTCCTTTTTCCCACGTTGATACATATCTGCAACCAGTTCACCAACCCTTTCTGAATTCCCTCCAAATAGTTAGATTTAATGTTTGTTTATGCCCTATTAGTCTATTAATCAATATATTAGTGTGATATCTAACAGTTTCAATATTGATTATTTTAGTGACTAGATGAAAAATAGTCGTTCAATTTACAATTGAAGCACTACTATTGTGATTATATATATTTTCAGATTATATCCCCCCTCATTTGGACTCACTAAAAAAAGAAGCGATTCAACCCTTCCAATAACGAAACTCCTAAAACACGTTTGAGACCGATCATTTAGTGAATGAGACCAACAAGGTTTTTAATAGAAACTGTTGGTTCTCATGCATCGTATATAATCTTTAGCAGTCAGAAACTTCCCAGCCACTCTTCACTGCACTACTACTGCAAGACGTTATGAAAGTACATTATTTTCAAGCGAAACAAATCATTTCCCCTGTATGTTTGGGGATTGACAGGCTGCACATTACCGCGACTGCCAGTATTGTAGCTCCGCTTCTTTCACATACAAGACAGAGGTCATATCGGAGACAGTCTGAGACAGCTGGGGAGACAAAACCAGGGATTGACTGATTAGATTATGAGAAGATGTCATCAGTTTAAAGGTCAGGAACAGCACAAAAACAAAACGACAATGCAGAGTGTAGTCAAATCAGGCTCTTTCCAGACTCTGAGAACCACATTCTATAATTATACTTTTACTGAACAAAAAAGGTTGCCCGACCTTCTTTGGGTGTTTAATAAAAATTTTAGCCCATTTAAGCCAAATGTTAATCTAAAATTCTTTCCAAATGGCAGTGGTTATTATCCCAATTTTATGTGTGCAGATTAGAATATCACCATCAGAAAGTTATTTTAGTTCAGAGCTTGTTTTTTTCTTTAAAAAAAGTGAAACTCAAATAGATTCAATTATAAAGGATATTTATTTTGATAATTGCAGCAAACAGCCAATGAAAAACCAAAAAAATGTATCAGTAAAAATTATTAGCATCCTAATGTGCTGTCCAGTAGATGCAGACAGTACTGTTCACTCAAGGAGATTTTCTTTGAGTTTCATTAGCAGTAATAATCATCAAAATTAACACTTATAGTTGTAGGTTATAGCTTACTCTGTCTTTAACGACTATGAGTATTACTGTCTGAACTAAATTATTAAGACAAAATAGCAATTTTAGTCACAGCTACTCTAAGTTACATTATTGAACCTGAAGTTCAAATTTATAGATTTGTCAAACATTTAACCTACCTTGTCTGCCAGGTGCTCACTTTCTCTCAGCTGGAGTTGAAGGAGTTTGGCGTCCATTCCAACCTCTACTCCTGCTCGATCCAAGCTTAATAATAATAATAATAATAATAATAATAATAATAATAATAATAATAATAATAAATAGATAAGTTAAATAATAACTTAAAATAACTAACATGCAGGACAAACCTTTTGAATTGAATATCCTCCAAAACCTGTTTGCGAATTTCAAGTCGATCCTCCAGCTGAGACACTGAAGGGAGACAGGCGATTATAACAGGGCAGTGATCATCAGAAATCAGTCTCGAACAGAGTAATTAAATCATTCTTACATCTGGTGAAAACGCCAACAAATGGAAGTTTCTCTCTGTCGTCTCTGTGCAGAAGCCGAGCTCGCACGTGATTCTTCCAGCTCCCCATTGTTACATATAAACAACAACCCCACAGTTCACCTCTGCTCACGAGCCACAAAAACTGTCACGACGCTGTTAAGGGTCAACTGTGGGTTTTTTCAGCTTTTGAGGGAAAGCGAAACACCCCCTTAACTCGGAGTCATCAACAGGAGAATTTGCGTCTGGCAGTGAAGTTCCACATAGATCCTCCTCCCTGTTCAAAGGCTTGACGTTCCCCCTCAGGAAGTAGGACCCGAGACCCGACACAATAATATAATATAATATAATATAATATAATATAATATAATATAATATAATATAATATAATATAATATAATATAATATAATATAATATAATATAATTAATGAAAGCATACTTAAAAAATTAAATAACATAAGTAAGTGACATTTAAATAAAACCAGGAATTCATATTTATAATTTTTTTTGTATGCATGTGCATACTTTGGAGATAATACAATTATGCAATAGTTTATTAAATAGCTACATAAATAATCAAACATGAACATCATCTGTAACACTTTTATTCATTATATGTTAAATGTAAATATTTGAGGTTTTTATTTTGCTCATCTGTCAAGCTGGGCGGGGCTAACGCTGCCGTAGATGGTTGCTCTCCACCTGCCTGCAGTAATTTGACGAGTAATGACGGTTCAACTTATTTAATGACTGACTGTTGCACGAGTACGCAAATATTTATGAAAAAAATGATATCTTTATGTTGCGTTGTGGTCCCTGAAGTTGAAATACACTCCAACTAGCATTAAAACGTGTCAGCCTGAAAGATCATTTCAAAATAAAAGCCCTCAGAATAGAACAGAAGGCGCTCCATTTTTCTAGAAAGAACTCCTCAATATCATTTCCGGTTCACGCCTCTTTCAATAACAACATGTTTTATGACATATATTCGTATTCATTAAGGTTATAGTTGGATATGTAATATATAAACAGTCTGTGTTTTTATGTTTGTGTAGTTGCAAAAGGAGTTTGTTTCTTATAAGACGGAAATAAGAGGATTGTTTTGCAAATTCGCTAAACAGGAAGTTGTCACTAGCTTGTCAGTGTGAGAGCTGCACAGATGGGAAGGTAAGCTACGGGCTTATAAAACTTGTTTATTGGCCATTGGCTATTCATTGTTTACATTTACAAAAAGTAAAATCATGTTGTCGTTCGTGCGTGGGTTAGCTTTATTACCATACTGAAGCTACTTTTCTTCCACGCTAATTGCTGTTTTCGTTGAGCTAGCTAGACAAACTGACTCTGGAGTTACCACTGACTTTATCGACACCAACATGTTATTGCATACGTTATTATGGAGACAGTCTAAAGCTAATTCATGGGGCGCCAGAACCATATGTGTGTTTTCCAGCTGTTAAAACGCAGTAGCCGACAGTGGAGGAAAGAGTCGCTTGTCCAGTATGAGCTCACCTGAGGACAGAGAGCCTGGGATTCCCATGGATAGTTCAAAAGAAGAGCTCGGTGGTCTCGCTGGCGCAGGAGATTACAGCAAACATGTAAGTAACCAGGCTGATCACTATCATACGGCCTGTAGTATTTAAAACCCTCTTTGTTTTACAGAGCAAACTGTGTACTTTTCTTAAATAGATTGTGTTATTTAATCTCTTAGAAAAACACCAGAGGTATTGAGAAACCCTCAAAATCACGAGAATCTGTTTTTTCGATCACTAACTTGGCCAAATGTGTGTAGAAATAAGTATATTAGGAGTTGTATAGCAAAATAAACATCTAAAAGAGTGATCAAATAATTTCTAAATGACACCAGCATGTTTTTGTTTTCAAATTAAGACAGTTACATGATTATAAAAGCTTGACATCTGGGGTAATTTATGTCCCGCTGCTTACTTTAAAATGGTCATGTTTATTACTGCACAAAATAGGAGCTTCACTTTTATAACAACATAATCTAATGCATAGAAGCAAACGTATATTTTTTGCAAATACTTGATAAAAATTTTGTTCTCAAAAATCAAATTGGTAGATTTCTTTTAGTAAATAGTTACTTTGATTAATTAAAGATTTACTTGTCTTAAATACTTTTTTTTTTTGACAAAAAAAATCTTAGTGAACTCCAGCGTTATTTTTTAATTTAGATTAGAACAAAAAGTTAACAGATAATAGTCTGCGTATTGACTGTGTTTTTATTTGAAATCCTCAGAATAATATCTTTCAAGCACTAATCAATAGCTGTTTTTGAGGAGACAATGCAGTCAGTGGCATAATCATGTGTCAACCAATGCCATTAGCAAAATGGCAGCCCATACTCATTTATAGTATCATCCAAATTTAGTTAAGTATCTTTATGTTAACCAGCAAAATATGAAAACCACTCTCACCAGGTGATTTAATCAGTAATAACTAAGAAATATCAGACATGTAGGCAGAGGCACATAATTAAATGTCTCATGATTATTAAACTGATAAATTGATTTTAAGAATAAAGTTTTGGTGTTTTAAGTTTCTTAATGATCAGGCCCCATCCTTTTAAAATCTCACTTTAATGCTATGACTTTTTACCTGAGTGGACGTTGACATCACGTCACAGTGGTATTCTGAAACATTTTTGACTGTGTTCTTTTAGTTACTTTATATTTTTTTGTTTTGCTTAAAGTGCTAATCGAATGCAGTTGAAATGAATATAGGTGTTATCCTTAAATTATGGTCTGACATCAATTTGTCTTACTTTATAGGATATGACGGTATGTTTAGGCAACGGTGAAGTAAAAAGCTGTGCTGTGGTCAAGTACTCAGCTGCCCCACCTCCGACCACCTACGCCCTCCTGCAGGAGAAGACAGACCTGAAGCTGCCACCTGCCAACTGGCTGAGAGAAAACCCACAGCTGGGCAGTGCTGGCACCACTGTCTTGGGCTCCAGCAGCAAGAGCAAACCTTTTTCCAGGTATTAACCTTTACTAGTGTGGTTTACTAATGAAGTGGAAGATGATAAGGACATCGGTAGAGCAGAGTACAAAGTGGTGGAAGATGAAAAAGGAAGAAAGTTGTGTGGTTTTCAGGGAGGAGTTGAGACAGGCTCTGGTTGGCCAGGTGGTGTTTCCAGATGACTGGACAACTATAGCTAATGCTGGCAGGGAGACAGGTCGGAGAGTTGACAAGGGGCCTTGGCGATGGAATTAGAGAAAGAGAACAAGCAAATAGTGTCTTGAAAATTTGTAGATGGAAATATTTTTTTTTACAATATCAGAAATGAAACTTTTTTTCTTTTGCCCATAAAACATGAAAAACATCCAAAATCACATGATTTCTCAACATATTAATAGCATTAATAACAGATAACATTGCTAGAAACAATGTGTGGGAGAAATATTAATCATACGATTAATAAAGACACTCAAATAATTTTTTTTGTAATACCCACCTGTTTAATTGTGTCTTACTTGATGGATGCCATTAAGAGTTGTAGAAGATGGATTTCTTTTTTGTAAAATCCTGGGACAGGCATTTTTCTTTGATTATCCATCCGTCCGTCCGTCCATCCATCCACCCACCCACTTCTTTGATTATCCAGCTGTATTTTGTAGATTCGTTGGAAGGAAAGGCTAACCTGACCCTAGCCAGATTGATATCGCTCCGCCTAGCTTCACTCACATCCATCTGGGACATCGCCCATAGAGAGTGATTTCTCCAACCAGTTTTATTGTCCAGCCAATCAGGACGCAGGGCTGGAGTTTCATAGATGTGACGTAGTGGAGAAGCAACCGTGAGACTGTTTTGATTTAGACAACAATGGCAGCTCGCATCGAGGAAGCAAGCGTTAACATTGATGCTGCTATTTCATCCGTGTTGTTCAATCTACCTAATATTGTTTCATTAAAAGAACATCAGAGAACGGCTCTGAAGGCTTTTGTTGGTGGAAACGATGTTTTCGCCCTTCTCCCGACCGGATTTGGCAAGTTTTGTTTTCCGGGGCGCTCCCGTGGCGGAGCGGTTAGCGCAAACCATGTTAGGAGGCCTTTAGTCCTCGACGCGGTCGGCCCGGGATCGACTCCGACCCGCGGCGCTTTGCCGCCTGTCTTCCCCCCTCTTCCTGTCAGCTCACTGTCAATGAAACGCATGCCACTAGAGCCGCAAACACATAAAAAAAAAAAAAAATAAGTTTTGTTTTTTCCTGCGTCGCTCTCACAGCGTCACAGGTTAGCTTCGGTGTGAGTGGTTGAAATAGCACGTCGATAAAGATGACAGACAAGTGGCTTATCCAATCATATGCAAGGATTTTTGATAAGGCCCAGCCTTCAAAAAAGGCCATTCCTATGGATCAGTCCCAGATGGATGTGAGTGGAGCTAGGTGGAGCGAAATACATCTGGCTAGGGTCAGGTTAAGGAAAGTCCCCTGCTTGTTGTAAAGCTGGAGCTGATGCCCTTGACCAATCTAAGAGACTCTGCTACTTCCTATTCTAATTAAGGCCTTGATTTGACCTGGACTCCTGTTAGATGAGAAATGCTTCTTTACGCTTGAGGAGGTAATTGGATCCAAGGCCCTCATTTTGCAATCAATCAAGCCCTTTTTAAAGCTCTTTTTCTGCGCATTTGTATATAAACTTTAGGTTCTTCTCTGTATCCTCCATCTATTACAGTAGAGCTATAATAACACATGGGACAAAAGTTGTTTGAAGGATTTGCTCATAAGGCCACTATATTATGGTATTTTAATCTGAATGTCATATAACTTGTATGTTCTGAAAGCTCCAGATCTAGAAGTACAATATAGTAATGGGCATTTGGGATTATAGAAGACTGATTCCAACAGACTGGATTATTAATTTTTCCTCGGCGTGGAGGGATTGCATACAGTCTGGCCTTTCAGAATTACTGTATGTAATAAAGATTTATGCTTAATCAGTTGTAACAGGAATCCCCGGAGAACTCCTCATTGTTTAATTCTAGAAGCTTTGAACCATTTGAACTGAGTGTCTCATAGTAGGTGAGGTTTTGAATGAGAATGCAGTGCAGCAGGATGGAGTCGGTGAAATCGCTCTTTATCAGGAACCTTTTTTTTATCCTTGCAGTTTCGGGATGGCCTATGAATTCATTGATTGCATTGGGGATGACGTGGACGTCGTATCAGATTCTGAGGTCGGCAGAGCTTTTCCACAGCTGTCTGGTACTCGTTCCTGAAACGTACACTTAGCTGAAATGAAAACATTGTTTTCTGTTTTTCTTCAGAACATCAAGAAGCTTCTGAAAATCCCCTACAGCAAGTCCCATGTGAGTATGGCTGTTCACCGTGTTGGAAGGACTTTGCTTTTGGATGAGCTGGACACTCAGGAACTCTTAAGAAGATCCTCTCAGGTACAGGGACACGTGCCATTAACCTCCATTGGGACCGTTATTTCCCCACTAAGATCTGTAACTGTGTCCTAAAATGTGTTTGTTGCAGACAGGAGATTGGACATGGCTCAAAGAGATTTACCAGCGCCTAATAGATCAAAAATGGCAGAGAAAGAAGAAGAGCAAAGAACACTGGTATCAGAAAGCCATCCTGTCAAAGTTCCTCTATTACAGGTGAGAGTTGAGCTTTTCTTCTTGGAGTTTCAGTATATAACTTAGTTTAATTGGACTTTGAATATGCATTAATTTCCCTGTTATACCCTTACTTGTGTTTCCTGCAGTATAAATGGCGATGGGGCCGCAGATCCTGTAACAGAAGACATGATTAAAGAGGATGAAGACGATGGAGCCGAAGAGTACAGCTCCTCGTGGCCTGCTACTTTCACCAGCACAATGTCGGAAGCAGAGGAAACGGATACGCCCAAACAGGTAACTTTGGCTCTTAGCGATCTAAGGATTGTTCCTCGGCAAAAAAAAAGTTTGATTTAGAAAGCTTTAAGATGCATTTACAAGGTTCAGTATTGGTCCCTGCAAGGTATCAAGTTAAGCTCAGCCTATTCATTTGTCTGAGATGTCTAATGAAAGGAAATGCTTCCCTAGGATGTCTACAAAAATAAAGTGCTTATTCTGTTAATTATGCAGGAAAGTGTTCCTGTGGACAACGACTTTGCTTTAGGTCAGGTGACATCAGTGCCTAAAGAGCAGAACCTCCCTACTCTCTTCAACGAAGGGGAAAACAGTCAGGTAACATTATACTTTACACTCCCATAATGTAATCCTGCGACGGCTGTTAACTTGTGTCTAACATCCAGATATACTCACTGCTATACCTGCTCTGTTGTCACCTGTTTACAGGGTTTAAGGAACGACTTTGTGCGAAACATCATGTGGACGTTTGAGGACATCCACATGCTGGTTGGGTCCAACATGCCCATTTTCGGAGGTGGTCGATATCCTGCTGTCAGTTTGAGACTAAGGTTAGAAGTTTGATTCTTATCCTCTCATTAATCATCTGTGCCTTGCGTTTCATTATAAAACTAATATATTTTGATTTGCTACTAAATGTGCTGTTGCCAAGTCTGCTCTGTCAGGAAATCTTCATTTGTCTGCACACACAATGGAGCAGAACATAAAGGTTTTATGGACTGTCATTAGTCGTACTGTATTTTTCAGACCATAAACCACACTGGATTATAAGGCGCATTAAATATTCTTTCCAAGTGTGTAATATCACTCCGCCCCTTCACGTACACAGCTCTCTCCTGAGAGGGAGACTATCCGTCTCTGTAGGGAGGACAGAGTAGTTGGACTACACTGCCCTGTTTCTAACATAAGGCCAAAATTAAAGGTAACTTTTATATTGAATTAACTTACTAGGTTTATTGTTGCTAGGGCGTACTCTGGGCGCAGGCTGCCTTACATGAATGCACTTCTAGTTTAGACATTACAGTCAGGCAGTCTTGTAGACAGCTCAGGGGTCCGATCAGGTAGTGACGCAGTGTACCGTAATGCTACGAATATCCATTGAGCGGAGCGGGTTTGTTGCTTACCAAAGTTGTACTTAGACATTTTAACAGATTTTTGAGCGCATTGCACCACATAAAATTTGTCAGTAAGCACAACAGTAAACATATAAAAGGCGCACCAGATTATAAGGTGCACCATCATTGTTTCAGAAAATTGAAGGATTTTAAGTGTGCCTTATATGCTGGAAAATACGGTACAGACGTCTGAGACGTCTGAGGAATTTATTGAGATTTTATGTACTAGACGAGGAGAAAGTAATACACAACTGTACAGCCTGAAGAATAATGTATTCAAACCTTCTTTTATAACAGCGTCCTTTTAAACCTGTGCTTGCTCAATTCCCCCTACACTCGCATACAGCTAAATAAAAACCAGATTCCCCTGGAAGTCACCTAGTTGGCAAATCCAGTGGGTAAAATAAGCTCAGTAAAAAGCTGTTATTTGATGGCTTCAGCAGTTTGTAAGGGAACATCGGTAAACAAGTGGCATCATGAAGATAAAGAAATAAAATTGTGAAACAATTCAATGCAGAGTTAGTAATAAACCGATATACCAAGTTTTGAACATCTCACTGGTCAGGGGTCACTCCTAATAGAAATATAGAGAAGTGCTGACGAGCTGGGCGAGGAGAGCACTGATCAGAGACGCAGCCCTGAGGTAGCTGGGGAGGAGCAGCAGAGGTCCATAGTTTAGGTTGGAGAATCTGCTGATGGGACAGCCATTGGTCATGCTGGTGAAGATTCTCAGCCATCCAGGTCATGGTCATTCCAAAAACAAAGTAAAAAACAAAGCAACTGGACTTGTTTTCCGTAGTTTGAAGACGTTTCACTTCCTCTCCAGGAAGCTTTCTCAATTCAAAAAGTCTGGAGTAATGTGCAGTACCAAGCTTTATACTACTGGCAATAAAGGCCTTGTAATGCATGTTATCTAAGCCATTACAAGGTGGCTTTCCTCTCCTCTGCGTTATTAAAGAGTGGCTAAAGAAAGCTGGAGTTGGAAGAACGCCTAAAGAAATCCCATTTGTAGTTTACCACCGGACATACTGGGGAGATATCAGTCATGTGGAACAAGGTGGTCAGATGAGACCAAAATAGATCTTTCTGGCAGTTCAACATACAAAATGCTTTTTGGTGGGAAACTAATACTGCACGTTACCTTGAACACAATATTTTTACAAATAATTACAAAAACAAACAGAACTCAATTATGCACTGCTTTGTGTTGGTCTATAAAGTTAAATTGCAAAAAAAATACATTGGAGTTAATGTTTGTAACCTCATAAAATGTGGATAGTTGAAAGTGTGCCCTGCAAGCATTTTTATTTATTAATCTAATTCCATTAATCTTAGTAAGAAAACCTACATGAATAAAATAAAAATTTTAATCCAAGCATTTTGTGTTCTAATGGAAAACAAACACCCTTTCAGACATTCATGCAGTACATTCAGAGCTGGAGTTGAGTCAGAATAATTAAAATGTGCTCATCTGCTTGCTGACTCACGTTCTGATATTTGCTAAGATACACAATGGTAGTAACAAAACTGGCCAATTTCCATCAATCATAGCACTGTATCCAAAAAATTGTTGCAAATTATTTATGAAATGTCAGCGTCGAGCTCAGATTGAACGCTTTCTCTCTGTTTTCCAGGGACAGCAACAAACCAATCAACATTTTAACAGGTATCGACTACTGGCTCGACAATCTCATGTGCAACGTCCCAGAGCTTGTCATGTGTTTTCACGTCAATGGGATTGTTCAGGTAAATTACTATTTGCTTCTCAGGGATGGCTGAGCGTTGCCAAATTAGATAAAATGCTAAAATCTAACTTCTAGGTGTTTTACTTTGAAAACGGTTCCCATACTGTTAATCTAGACCAGGCCTTCTCTAATAGTGGGGTGCTGAGCTAAATAAAACAATCAATAGAACAAAAAAACCTGAAGACAATATTAAGCAGAGTTTTTTTTTTTGGGACCAGATTGGTTCTTCAATCTTGGCTACAAACATGTAATCTACATTTGCTATGTTTTCTTGTGGGACCTGTACTATAAGCAGTGGTGGTTGGTAATAAACCTTTTAGGGTGGAGCGCACTAGAAGTCAGGGATTACAACACAACAATAAGCTCTGCTTGAACATAAGTTCATCCACGTTTAAGGTTGGATATGCCCTGTCCAAATTCTTTCATCCGCTTTTTTTTCTCCAGCAGAAGCTTCATGAAAATATTGTTTTGTAAATAAATGACCAAATTTTCTTTCACTGCCTCCATCCTCTCCTGTCTCCTCATTGTTGGTGAGACAGAAGATTGACACTAAAGGCCCGTTTACACTACACTTTTTTAACCGAGCCGAGACCAGTCCGAGCTCGGTAACCGAGATAACTCTTGTGTGTAAACGGTCAGCAGACTGAACCAGACCGCGCTAAACATAACCGGACCGCGCTAACTGCAGACCAGCTCTTGGGTAGGTCTCGGCCTGGTTTTATTTCTGGCCCAGTTTTCTGATAAAGAGCGCATGAGCAGACCGCGTCATCTCCTTACAGTCAGCTGACTGTCCGCGGGTTTTCCGGCAGTCTGGCTGCACGTCCCGATTCACACTCCATTCAGACAAATTTCAGACATTCATAATAATACTAGCTTCCTTACCGTGCCACACGGTTTCCAGTGATGATTCTGCTTAGCAGCGCAATGAACCTCGGCGTCTGTCGTTGTTTCCTGCGTCTGTAAATCCTTATTAGACGTTCGTTTGTCTCATCCACTTCCCAAAAAGCCAACTTTCTCAAGTAAATTAACCAATGGTTGCCTTCTTCCCCTGACTCTCCGCAAACACCGAAATATCACAATATTAAGCATAACTTCCTGAATGTTATGGGCGCCGCGCTGTTTGTTTTGCTGCTCCGCCTTCAATCCCAGAGAGCGGTAGTACCACAGATCACCACTAGGGGGCGAGGAGCAACCAAGGAACCGAGATAAGCTTTGTGTGTAAACGGGTCGGCTTGTCTTGGATAACTGATCCAAGCTCGGACTGGTCTCGGCATGGCTCGGTTTTTAGATGTAGTGTAAACGGGCCTATAAAGCGCTGATGGGCCACAGGCGCCAAGAGCTGCGTCCCGTGGAGAATCTTTAAGGAGACCAGTTAGAAGTCACGTGAAAGCCAAACGTTATAGGGGATAAATACACTCTCATCTGTCTGGCGTTCCTTGACATTAAAACATTAAAATAGGGCTTCACAGAAAACTAACCTTAAAATGGGATGGCAATGCTGAAAATGTTGAGGTCAGCCACATTTTATGAGAGAACATCTATGATAATTACTTTTTAATCTGTAAATAATGTTTATTGTGTCAATGCCTTTTTCCTACAAAGTTTGATGGGGCAGGAGCCCGAACGCCACCTATTGACAAGCCAAGCCGCCCCTAAGGATATCAGTACCGCTGCTTGATAATTGTTTGACAAATGTGTTCGATTCTTTTTGCTTTCATGGGTTTTCATCCAGAAATACGAAATGATAAAAACAGAAGACATCCCTCATCTGGAGAACTCAAATTTTTCCACAAGGGTGGTAAAGGACATTGCCCAAAATATCCTGTCCTTCCTGAAGTCCAACTGTACTAAAGAGGGTCACACCTACTGGCTTTTCAAAGGTGAGAGGAAAATACTTTTACTAAATTGCTCGAAGTGTCCTCTGTGAGGGCTTCTGATTATTTACTGTCTCGTCTTGAGTCCACAGCTAGTGGGAGTGACATTGTGAAGCTTTATGATCTCACCACTCTGTGTGAGGAGGCCGAAGAAGAGAAATATCAGAATCCCTTCACGCTTCCCGTTGCTGTTTTACTGTACAAGTGAGTATCACACTAAATTAAAATTATTATTTTAATTTAGTGTGTTTTGTGGATAGGAGCAGGTCTGTGGTGATACTTGGTTCATAATATGAAACAAAATTCAGCGTTTGTGATACAGCATGTAAAGATGTTGAGATTTTTTGTCAAGCAGCCATGTGGAAATTCAATATGACCGACTGCCTTAGGAGGTGGGAAAATGAACTTCAGCTGCTGTACTAGGGTTGTCACCATACTAAAACTTCAAACTCGATATCGAGACGCAGGAAAATATTTAATACTTGATACCATTTTCAGTACCATGGGGTTAAAAATAACTAATAATTAAAGCCATCAAAAATATTTTCATCAACATGAAAAACTCAATCTCAACATGGTACATGCTTTCTCAACAGAATCACAGATAGTATTTAAATAAGTGTAAAAAATAAATGCAAAATGAATGACCCAAATATAACACAAATTGAAAATATTTTAAGATTGTCTGAGGTATTATTCTTTTAATGTGAAAATAATCCAGAAAACTAAAATTAACAATGGCAAAAATATGCAAACAACAATTTTTTGAGGTAGTGCAAAAAGAAGCTCCTTTTCTAAGGTTATGTAAACTGCAAACCCAAAATTGTGAACAATGACCACATTTTTGGTTGTCTGTGGTAACACAACACACAAAACAAAATCCCTTATAAAGGATGCTAGCCACAGCCAATGGTGCATAAGAAAATAACCAAAAATAATTGAGCAGCAAGCTAAACATGGCTACCGCTACCTAGTAGCATGCTAGCCACCGCTAATCCCAACAATGCTCACCAGCGGTGATGCTACAATCAGTAATATGTTTAATATATTAAGTTCAATTATTAACGGGAACTTTAATCTACTAAACTGTGGGAATTTGTCATGAAGGCCAGGGTGTCGGCCATATTTGGCCAAGTTTGTTATGCTGCTGGACTTCGCTGCCACCACTTTAATTATGACCATTATGGTGGTCATAATGGTCGCAAATATATGTGTGTGGCTGCAAAAGCAACAAGCTGGGTTGCTGTGAGGGCTCTTGAGCTGCCTGGCCGGCCGGCTGGACACCTTGGCCTAAGTTCAGGTTGCGCACACTTGCAACCGGCGCTTTAGTATCGATACCATGCCAAATACGTGTTGTATCCGGATACAGCATATGCGTATCGATACCTTTTGGAGTATCGATATTTTTGACAACCCTGTGCCGTATTACAAACGTTGAATTTGTAAACGATACGTGAAGCTGAAACGATCTGTTGAAGTGATGCATGGAGAGCTAAACTAAGATTCTCTCCCTGCGTGTGTCTGGGATGCAGAGTGGCCAGCAACTTGATGCTGAAGGCAAGTCAAAACCGAAAGCACTACGGCAAAATCCGGACTCTGCTCTTAAACTGCGTCAAACTTCTTGATCCGGAGAAGCATCCTCAGGTATGTGTGTGCAGATGGGGGGGGGTGAGGGGGTCCAGTCCACTTCTATTTCCACATTTAGCTTCCAGAGCCAGCATCTGGACAGCACAGAAAGCGCAGGGGGGAAATCACTTGACTTGGAGAGCAACAGCTTCAGCCCGGAGGAACCTGACCTCTTCTCCGATTGCTTCTTTTCGTGGTCGCTCCCGCTCAGATCATTGCCTCGGCCTACTACATGCTGTCAGAGCTGTTCCAGCTCGACGAGCTGCCCGACGAAGACGGAGGAGAGTCGCTGCGGGCCGGTGGCTCCGAAGACAGCTACAGCGACGAAGACAGGGAGGAAGAGGAGGGCGAGGACGATGATCTGACAGAGGACGGAGAAGAGATGGGCTCCTACAGTAACTGCCCCAGGCCTCAGGATGATAGCAAAGCTGTGGCCGTGATCCGCTCTGTAGGGGAGCTGTCAGTGCCGGAGAAATACAAATCAACTCACCAAATCAGAGTGAGCAACGGCTTTTT
Organism: Fundulus diaphanus; assembly: GCA_037039145.1. Classification (NCBI taxonomy): domain Eukaryota; kingdom Metazoa; phylum Chordata; class Actinopteri; order Cyprinodontiformes; family Fundulidae; genus Fundulus; species Fundulus diaphanus. The sequence continues at coordinate 27,746,237 of CM073121.1, forward strand.
ATTGTCTTCCGACTGATTTGGTTCGTGGAGTTTTCAAAACGTAAAACGGTTATCTTTTTAAAAAAAAATGTTTTTTATTTCCACAGCCAAGTTGTGCTTTTCCTGTTTCCCAAGACAAAGAGGAGCGATGCAGACATGTCCTGAGCTACGTACTGAAGGCACGTCTTTGCATGACGTCGATAGTCAGAGGGATGTTTTCCAGTCCGGCTTCACAGAAGAACTGAAATAGAGATGCAGATCTGTAACGAATGTTGTAATATAATCCACAGGGGTTGAAAGCAGTAGATGGCAGCATCAAGAAGGAGAGCGATCTACCTGCTGCAGACCCTAACACTCCCATCCCGTTAAAATATGAGGATGGAGGTGCCAGCGGCGCTTCAGAGAAAGGCATCTCTCTTCTTCTTGAGAGAGGTGAGTCTGCTGTCCTTATTTCACAACCGATGTTAAATGTGAAATGGATAAAACATTACGTTTATGGCGAACCCGTGGCTCTTCCACACGTGCCCAGCAGGGTCAGGGCAGGTCGACCAGAAGCACCCAACGCGCTCGGGAATGATCCCGGGCTCCTGGCAGCATCGTATGAAACTGGAGCTCTTCCTCAAAGCTTCCAAGGCGTACTACGTCCTGTCCGACGCCGCCACCAACCTGCTGAAGTACGGACGAGCCCTACGCTACATCAAGCTCTCCCTGCAGTGTTATGGTGGGAACTTTCATCCTTTATGTCGCCTTGTAACGCCAAAGTATCCTCTTTTTTTTTGATTTTACAGGTATTTAGCTTATCATTTTTATTCAGTGAATTAAATATTGAAATAGGATTAGAGAAATGTGGGGGAAAAAACCCTAACTAGAACTAACTTTTATACCCTAATGAGAATCGATGCGGTTACTCAGGTTTCCTCATTGTTTCTCATTTTTATCACTTCCCCCAGATGCTTTCTGCTCTGTGAGTGAAACCCTGCACCCACACGTGCTGCACTTTCACAGCCAGTGCCTGTCGCTGTGTGGAGACATTCAGATCATGCTGGCCCAGAATGCCAGCAACAGGGCAGCTTACCTGGAGGAGTACAGCTATCAGACCCGAGAGGACCAGGAAATCCTGCACAGTCTGCACCGAGAGAGCAGCTGCCAGGGTCAGTCTGAGAGCTTTTAAGCTGAGCGACTCACTCAAAGCAAGCTTTGAAATGGATCTGAAGTTTCTGTCATGATTTAAATTCGGGCTCATTCGTTCTTTCAATTCCCCTTCTTTTCTTTAGACTTCAGTATGGCGACAGATCTGGCCATGGATCCCGAGTACCAGCTGTTTGTCAGCTGTCGATGCTACGAGGCGGCACATGAACTGCTCATCTCTGGGCTCTTGAAAGATCAATCGTCCGATCAGCTGCCCCAGGTCCTCAAGCGGCTGGGGAATATCCGCAACGAGATGGGAGTCTATTACATGAACCAGGCAGCGGCCATGCAGACGGAAAAACAAGGTATGTCGTCAGACCTTGTGGATGATATTTAAACGTTGCGCGTTTATTTGTTTAGCATTTGTGGGATTTTATAATTCCTCTATTTATGTTCCTCTATGTCTTTCCAAAGAGCGAAAACGGCCCAGATATTTGGCAAAACCTGTCGTCGTTTCTGTTATAGGGAAAAAGTCTGTGTCCGCAGCAGAGCAGGACCTGTGGAAGAAGAGTTTTAGCTTCTTTGAGAAAGGAATGAAGGACTTTGAAGCCATCAGGGACAGCACCAACACCGCCTTACTGCTGTGTAACACCGGCAGGCTCATGAGGATCTGTGCCCAGGCCCATTGTCCTGTCTCTGCCGACGAGAGCAGAGGGGAGTTCTCTCCCGAGGAGGCCCTTTACTACAACAAGGTCTAATATCAAGCATTCCCAGCAGTAGTCTATCTCGTATAGTCTAAGTATTTCCATTTATACTTTGTATTTCTATATCTTTTCTTTTTCACCTCAGGCCATAGACTATTACTTGCAAGCTTTGAGGGCGCTGGGTAGCAGAAAGAGCCACCCAGCTGTATGGGACAGTGTAAACTGGGAGCTGTCCACCACCTATTTCACCCTGGCTACGCTTCTGCAGGACTACGCACCGCTGTCCAGGAAGGCTCAGGAGCAGGTGAGTGTCCACGCACTATGCCAAGCTTGTTTCCTCCACCTTCTAGAAACTCTGGCAACATGAACAGGTGCACTTCAGTGAGTTAAGATTGCATCAAAAGTTAATTTATTGCAGGTAATCCTATTCAAAAAAAGTTAACTCGCATAATATATAGAATGATTACCTACCAAAAAAGGAATTTCAATACAGAGAAGTCCCACTGTGGTCGTCTTATGAGCGTCTTACAGACAACACTATCATGTGGAAGACTGCTGACTTGACACTTGTACAGCAAATGGGTTCTGACACTCAGTGCAAGGAGGGCAAACCACAAAAAGTAATTGCTAAACAAGCTTGCTAGTTACAGGTGAGTCAAGAATCTTTTATTGTCACGCTGTGTTACTGTGGTGAAATGTTTTTTTGCGAGACAGACACCGGCTTAGGATGCACACATGTACAGGTGGATACAACATAGACTTTAAAAAAATAAATAAAAAAATATAGAGATTAACTCTGACAGTGAGCTGCGCTTTTCATCCACACTTACTGAGAAGCCCAAGCGTGCAAAACAGCCTTTAGGTTCTGCTAGGACTCATACCGAGTTCTGAAAGTCCTTTTTTAAATATGATTTACTGTGTTGTGGGGGCTGTAATGTCTAAGCATATTAATGAAAAGGTGAGTGTAGGGACAAAGTGTTGTAGGTAAAGGTGCACAATCAATGTGAACTGCTGCCTGAAAAGGATTGTGTAGCAGATTCAAAACCGTTGAACCCGGGCTGGTTAGTTCCTCAGTGGTCCAAAGAGATTTTTTTTTTTCTGGATCCCTGTAATCTGGGGAAAGAGCCGAGAGGTGTAGAATCCAAGTTGTTAGAAGTCCGGTGTGAACTTTCCTCAGTCATGGGTGGGTTTGGGTAGCCTCGTGAGACCATCCTGATCTCGCGAGCTTTCAAGGTTTCACTCGCAGATCAGTCTGGCTACTCCCCGTTAAAGAAAATTTGGAGCCGTTCACCAAACGAACGTCCAATCAGCGTTGGCTTTGAGGCGGGTTGAGGTGTGACGTTAGCTAGCGTTAGCGTGGCTATTGAGCAAGTTTTATCGGAATTACAGAGTATTTCTTCACTGAAAGAAGAGCAAACGGCAAATAATCTTTGCCGACATGTTGCTTATTTGCTGAGCTAACGAGCCTTTACCTGCAGCAGCAAGAGTAGCCTGGCTTGTGGTTGTTTTCGTCGTCGCTCTGTTAGTACGTCATATGCTTCGTTAATCTGATTGGTTTATTTGGCCCCTCTATCACCAACAAAACAGGCCCGTTCTAAAACTACCACAACCCTCCAGTCAGCTGCATCTAAAATGTTATTTTGCTCTAGTTTTGTAATCACATCTGCATTTCTACAGATTTAAAAATGAAAAGCATTGCAAATATGTTTATTAGTGAGCTCTTCTAGTTCAAAGGTCAACACAGGTAGCCCTTCATGTGACACAGTTTCTCTCAGTTTCAAAAAGGCTGGTGAACCCTGGTTTAGAGGCTACGTTCAGTGTAAAACTGGCTTTAATTAAATTCTATTTCTTCCACTTGGAAACTTTCTGTCTGTGTTTTGCCAGATCGAACGGGAAGTGACGGATGCCATGATGAAGTCCTTAAAATACTGCGACCTGCAAACGGAGTCGGCCCGGCAGCCGCTGTACCAGTACAGAGCTGCCACCATCCACCACCGCTTGGCCTCCATGTACCACAGCTGCTTCCGAAACCAAGTAAGACACGCTTCCATTCGCTGGTTTCCTATGACTTTCTTCATCTAAATAACTCCTTGTGCCAAGAGGACTTTCCCTGACTCTTGCAGCGGTTTTGTGGGCGCTGTAAATGAAAGCCGTCTTCCTCTGGTTCTTGCAGCAGCTGCTTTTTTTTTTGCTGCCGGTTGCTGAGTTTCTGGCTGTGCTTGTGTCGCAGGTGGGTGACGAACACTTGAGGAAGCAACACCGCAGCCTGGCCGAGCTTCACTACAGCAAAGCTGTCTCTTTATTCCTCAGCCTCAAGGATGCTCCCTGTGAGCTGCTGCGCACTCTGCTGGAGAGGGTGGCGTTCACTGAGTTCACCATGGCAGGTGGGCAACCATTCATCATAATGATGCTTTGGATCCTTAAACTACTGAACACTGCGGTATTTTTCTTCTCGAAGCTCCCTACAGTTATTCTGTGTTGTATTGGTAAAGGTCAGAGCAGCAGCGTGGCTAAGCTGAAGAGCCTGATAGGAGCCATAGAGATCATGTCAGAAACTCGCCACGCTTTCCAGTTGATCCGTAAGGAGCTGTTGGAAGAGCAGGCCGAGGTAAGTCAAAACTGTAAGCCTCTGTTCAGTTGCTCGCTCCGGCCAGAAGCTGTTGCTTACAGCAGTACGCCGTTTTATTCCTGCTGCAGGCTGAACCATCTGCTGCCGAGTCAGCAGACTCTCCTGACAGGGCCAGTGGCTCCACCTCTGGTTTGGACCTCCAGGAAGTGTCGAAGTTAGTCGGTGTGTTTGAGCCAAGTTTCTCCTTCCTGCTGTTTCAAGCGATCAAGCTGATGACGACAGCCAAACGGAAACCAAGGTGAGCGGCAGTCTGAGACCCCAGCCTGTGCCTTTGCTCGCACCCTTCCCCGCCTGCCCAGCCCCTCACTGACCGGCTCACCCGTGTTTGTCTTGCAGCGGTAAAGACGAGGACGCGTTGAAAAACTACAAGGCCGTGTACTCCAAGCTGCTGCGCGCTAAGAAAGACGCACCGCTCCTGAGTCGGGTCGAGCTTTACGTCGAGCTCCTGCAGCAGCTGACCCCGTAAAACAGGAAGTGACATCGCAGGAGCAAACAAAGCGTAAAAAAAAACAAAACTCGAGGACCAGTTCAACAACAGTGAACTCTGCACCCAGAGGTTGTGGGTACCACGATTAGATGCCTTTTCCACTCAATACACCAAGCAGGCACACAAAGGTCTTAGGGAGAACAATCGCCCGATACGTCGTTACAGACAAAAGGTTTGCTGCCTTTAAGGAGAGGTTAGGAAAAAGGCAATAAAAGAATGACTTTGCTGGAAATCTGTATTTGTGCAGTTCAGTAAGTTTCCTTGCTTTTTAGATTACGACATAAACACTTGAGTTTTGCCTTCATGCAGAGGATAATATTCAAACCCTTTACCCACGTAAAGCAAATAAGCTACGATTATAGAGGTGCATCTCAGTAAGTTTCAGTACCATCAAAAACTTTATTTATTTCGTTATTTAAGTGAAAAAAGTAAAGCTCTCAATAGCTTCATTACACACAGCGGGATATATTTCATGTATTTATTTCTGTTCATTTTGAACAGCCGATGGAACAAAATTGAATTCTGTTTTTCAGAAAGTTAGATTTGATAACATTTTTTTTAATAAATAGCTTTCAGCCTACTGACAGGTATGTGCTCATCTGGTCTTGGCTCCTCCTTTATGAATTATTGCATTAATGCAGCGTGGCATGGTGGAGGTGAGCCAGTGCCTCTGCTGACCTGTTTTGTGAGCCTGTCTGCGTGTCTCTCAGCTTTTTCTTTGAAATACCTTTGCTTAAGGGAGTTCTAGTTTGCTGGTCGATCACACACAGCGATGCCATTGTCATTAAAGCAGGTATCGGTACTTATGGCGGTGTGGGAGGGTGTCGGGTGCTTGCATAAGGAAGCACAGACTCCCCACTAGACCAACCTCCCTGACTGTGGAAACTCCCACACTGGACCTCAAGAAACCTCCCTCTTCTTCACTGTGGCTGAAGAAGAGGATGCAATGTGTGGTGACGGCTCTTGGAGCATTTAATCCGATCACAGTCTGTGCCTTTTGAATCTACCCCAAGCTCTTCAAGTGGCTTTGCTTCACAAACTTCTCAAATATGCAGCTGTCAATGTTTCTTGTGCACTTTTATTTTTTCCTTCCACAAAGTTTTCCAGTAGTAATCTTGGGTACGGCACTCTTGCAACCTCTCTTAGTGATGACGTTTTGTGGCTATTGTGGAGGATGATGAGGATGGCTGTTAAGTCTGCAGTGAGAGTTTGTTGGCCATAGCATTTCTGCATTAACTATTTTTTTTTTCTGCTTTGGTCATTTGTAATATCTTGATTTTTCTGGGGGGGGAAAAAGGATTTTCCCTGTCTGTAAGTTATACACATCAAAATTAACAGTAGTAAGCTTTTAAATATATCGCTCTGGGTGTAATCAGTCCGTTTTATTGTGCAAGATTCACTTTTTGAATTGAAATCATAGGGTATTGTCATTTATGGAGATGTACCTGCAATAACGAAAAAACAAATTGACTTGTAAAGCCGTTCTGTCTACTGTCGCATCTACAGATGTAGATGTTTTCCAATCATTGTTAAAGCTGAAGAAAATTTCTTCTTATATTTTCATATGAAGAAAAAAAACCTCTTGTTTTTACAGTTTGGATGGCGTTGTGAGGTGTGTGTGTTTTTTTTTTTTTTTTTCTTATGCCACCAAAAAACTGGAGGCTTTTGATTAAGATTGAAATGCAGTGAGTGTTAGGGTAGCTATTTAAAAGTCCATCCAAGGGCTTCTTGTATTGGTGAATTTGAATCATCAAACGTGATTACAGCGGTGTAGAAACTTAAATGATGCCTCAATTGAAGATTTAACGACCTGGTGGTACTTGTGACACCCAAAACCCTGAAGTGAACCTTGTCTGGTGCAGGCCGTGGCTTTAGTCTCCCCCCGCCGCAGCGTTCTGGGGTCAAACGGTTGCACCATCGTGATGCTCAATAAAGCTGGCTAGGCTGTCCGTCTCGCTTTGCAGTACAGCCCTCTGCTCGTGCCTGTGTGTCGGGCTTTTGACTAGGCTTTCTGAAAAGCATTTAAGAGATCCGTTTTTCACAGCTTAATAATTTCTAATAACAAACACAACCTCAGGCAAGGCTGTTTTTTTTTTTTTTTTTTAAAGGGACAGAGACAATATTTGTCCATATTTATTTTAATACCTGCATCTTGGCGATGGCTTCTATGTTTGCATCACCGCTTTTTGCGTGTGCCTTTTTTGTAAAGAATTGTACATTAAAACAATATTGAAATCCATTACCTATGTAGGGTTCCCATTGGCAGGAATGAGTATGACTCCACCAAGAACCAACCTTATAGAAAGTTCTAATATTCCAGCAAAGAAAAACAAAAAGTAACAATTTCAAACTGGATAAATTAATTATCGCAGGTTCTGATTCCTTTCAGGTTGTGTTTTTTTTCTCTCTCTTTTTTTTTTTTTTTGGTCTTCAATAATGCTGTGAATAAAGCGTGTCGGATTTTAGCCAAGCGACAATATCTGCTTTAGAAACTGTGCAATAGTTGAGCAACATTCAATGCAAGAATCAAACAGCTGCTGTGTCAACAATGCTGTATGTATGAAGGTGAATCTATATTTGTTCTGCATGGTTTGTTAACAGAAGTAAAGATCTTTTTATTTCTAATATGCTGAGTTTCTTCACGGGTCTGTGTGGTTTATGAAACTGCGTATTTTGCTGCATGGAGCGAGACCGTATTTGTAAGGGAGGTAGAGGTATGCTTCCTGTGTATGTGGGGAATAGGTATTTCAGTCTTTAAATAGCTGCACGGACAAAATTTTTTTTAAAGATTTAAGATGGCATATTTTCAAGGTACCATCATGTTCTCCCAAAGTCAGCGGGTGTCCTTGCAGATCAGTTTTGTAGCTGAAGAGAGGACATGATCTGTTCGCTGTGGCGCCGGTCGTACTCCGTGACCCCGCTGTCATTAGAGTGGGTCCACGGCAGATGGAGCTGCAGGCGTGTCCAAACTGCTCATGCAGCTCATTAATCAGGCTTGACCCTCTGTGCTGCAGGGTGTAGTTGGAGAGCAAATGCAGAAACAAAGTAAAAAAAGGAGAAGCAAAAAGTTCAAGCAAAACGCTACTTTTGCTTTTAAACTATTGAGAAAATAAACGGAAAGGAGATAAACATGTTGATGAGAAGTTTATATACTCTCGTGGGCGTGAATGTCTTAAATTTGAGCTTCTCTATTTTCATTATGGGTTATCGGTAAAGAAAATTATTTGAGTGCACAGATTTGATTTCATTGTGGGGTTTCTTCAATCGGTTGAAATCATGCATGCAAGTTTAAAAGTATGCATACAGCACAACTAATATCTTGATAGATCTCTTTAAGTAAGCTTTAAACAACACGCATTTTGGGGCTGTAATTCTAGCAGGATATATTACCGTTGTTTTTAAGTTAATTTCAGTCGGTTGGTTTGAGAACTTGCTTTTGAGCGTCCTCCATACATTTTTGATTGTGTTTGGAATCATTGTGCAATTTTAATCGTTTGACCTTAAATAAAGGCGCAAGCCTGTCTTAAACTGGGATTTTCTGTAACACCAGTCACTGTCCAGTGAAATCAGTCAATAGGTGGTGCCAACTTGGAAACAAGCCCATGATGCACATGTAAACCAGCATCGACCTCAGCTGAATTTTGCAGCCTCCCACACGGGCTGTGGAGACGTTTTACCTTCACACGGGGCCACGATTATGATACAATGATTATGTTTGTTATGAAGAATCAGGGTGAGGCCCTTTAAAGCTAAACACGCGGAACCACTGTATCAAGCATGGTGTTTTCAGCATCAACCTGGGGGCTGTTTCACTGCATGTGGTCTAGGTGGATCGGTTAAAGATGGAGGACTACCTCCAAATCCACCGCTTAAAATAACAGCTAGGTGGTTAGAACATGGATAAAATATGGTTTTCCAACAGGACAATGATCTCAAACACACCCCAAAACTGTTTAAGAATGAATACTTCTAAGACTCCAAGCTTAGCTCCAGAATAAAACAGCCCTACACCATAATCCCCCTCTGCACCATAATCCCCTTATAGCACTTGACACAATGCAGTCTGGCAAGTTCTCCTAGCAACCTCTAAACCCAGTCTCATCTACCGGGTTGTCAGACAGAGGCATAATTCACATACCAGAGAACATGTCTCCACAGCTCTAGGGTCCAGTGGCGATGGGTTTCACACCCCTTCATAAGCTACGAAAACTCTTTCCACAAATCTCTCTTTGCACAGTTCTTGAGTTCTCTCACAAATGTCTGTGGACTCTGTCTAGATGCCGACATGCTGGAGTTTAGACACCTGTGGTCATAGAAGCGATCAGGACACCTGAATTTAATGATCGGGATGGGTAACCAAACACATTAGACAATAGTGTATACATTTGAGCCTGCATATACTTTTTACACCGAATATATTCAAACTTGTGCACCATATTCTCGTTTGTAATAATTATACATGTTAACAGTTAACTAGATCTATGTAAATATCTCACCCGCCCTGTGAGTAATTCTGAAAACAAAAAGCTGAAAATGTATGTTAAATATTTTTATTTTTATATTAGTGCACTGTATATTACTATTTAAAATACAATCAGAACACTGATTAAAAAAAACAAGGGTCACAGACAGAGGAATGTGAACGCTATAAATGAAGAAAAAAAAGGAGGATATTGATTGTGACCGCAGCTCAGCTGTCCTGGTGACATAAACATTGTAAATCAAGAGCAGCCAGGCCTGCAGTATGTTTAAATATGGCTGACAGCAGCGACTCGGTCAGTCACTGTACGACGCAGCGATCGGGCGTCTGGTCTTCCTGGGGCTCCTCGCGCGATGGCCGTTTGCTCTCGCTGCTCTGAGACGCTCCGTGGTTCAGAACGTTCTGCAGGATGTCTTTGCTCTCACTAGACGGCAAGTTGTAGAAAAAGTACTGTGGTGTCATTTGAATGATCCTGCGAACAAGGAGAACAATGTTGATTGCTCGAAGTGATTCCGAGTTATTTTGATTGGCGAACATTTTCAGCCCGCTTTTGAAGACACGAGACTCCTCTCGGTCTCTGAGCTCCAAGCAACGTCCCCGGATCGAGAAACGTAGAGGGGCATCACACAGTCAACAAAGCTTTACATTTCTACATTAAGCTGCTGTTCGGCATGTGGATCTGTGCAATGCGTAATCCTCTCTCCAACCAGCAGATACTAAAGAACCGGATTGTAATTCCTCGCTCTGCAGCCAGCATGACTAGTCTCACCCGAACTGAGGCTTTAAATATGGTTCAAAAGGGTAAGGGGAATGTGTCTGTCTGATTAGGTCTGAGCCTCTTCAAAAGCCAAGCTACCGCAGGGTTTCTGCAGAGAGCTTTCAAGCAGTAAGAGAGGCCGCAGCTACACTTGTGAATCTGCTACATAGCCAGTTTTGAAAAATTGAGTGCATGAATAAAACTGCCCGAGGATGGAAAAGTTAGCAAGACTTACTCCTCTGGCGTTATGTGGGTAACGGTGCGGAGGCAGTTGTCCTCCGAGAACGTGTGCTCGTGGAAGAGGACCCACTCCGGTAGGCCCAGCTTGGGGCTCTTGGCTCCATATCCAGAGAGAGGGTAGATCTGTGCCACATGCTTATGAGTCAGAATAAAATAGTTCCCTGATCCATCTACATCCCGAGCCACCTGAGAGGGAGTCAGAACCAAAGAAAGAGTCACTGCATAGGAAAGCTTTATGAAACGATAGAGACGGGGAGAGAAAACACCATGCTTGGAGTTTTTTCCTTCAGTGGTAAACAAATAGAGGGTGAATCTGAGTAGACAAGACAACAGCAAATCCGCAAGTTGGCAATACAGTTCCAAGATATCAACAATATGGGTAAAAACAAAGACCGTTTTACATGTGGATTTAATTTGTTAAGGGACGAATGGTCTCCGAAGAATCCCAGCCCTATGTGAAAACAGAATGGCCTGCCCATTGTTAAAAAACATTTTTTGGTTCAATTTCACCAGCCAGTCTGAGAACACAAAGTTAAATGACCTTAAAAAGCAAAACCTCCTCCCTGATTAATAAGAAACAAAATCAATCACACCAACGCGTCTGGAAAGGGTTTAAAAAAAGCAATCTCGGAGAGGCTGGGACTCCAGCGAACCACAGTGAGAGCCTTTACCACATAGGGCAAAAACAAGGAACAGTGGTGGAGCATCCCAGGAGGGACTTGGATAGATTTTTTTTACCCCCTCAATAAATGAAATCATGGTTTGTAAACTGCTTTTTGATTTCACTCAGGTTGTTTTTGTTTGGTGTTAATATTTGTTTAATAATCTGAATCATTTAAATTTTGGGGGTTGGGGGGATGGAAATCTATAAGGGGGAACATACGTTTTCACTGGACATTGCCTACAGCCAAGTCTCAAAATCTCTCTTTTTCTGTGTCACTTTATTGTTCATGAAGATTTTTTTTAAATCTTCCATCAAGCCAGAAACACCAGACTGTTGTTCCTTTAGGCCAGACATATAACAGTCAGTGTAACTGCGAATACGTGTAGATTAGAAACGTGTTAACATGGCTGTGTTCAGTTCACAGCATACAGTGCATCAATGAAGCATCCATATCTGACCTGCATGAAGAAGCCTGCAAGCAGGGCTCTCTTAATGTTGACCGTGTTGCCTCGGGAGCCAAAGGCAGGCGCTGAGATGGGCAGCTCGATTCTCTTCAGAGTGTCTGTGAGCTCAGTTTGAAGAGCATCGGCCGTCAGGAGGGCAGCGTGGTTGAAATAGAAGTCCTGACACCACTTCTCCTCGTTACAGTCTTGACGGAGCAGAAAAGGAAGGGAGAGAGGAGAGATTCAGAGAGTAAAATTGATAAGGGTGACCAATGCAGCGTATTGTGGCAGCATTCTTTTTTTTTTTTTCTGAACTGACAAGCATCCCGTTGACACTGTTTGAAAGCCTTGAAGATGTTGATGAGGGTGAAGTGGTCTCCCTCTGGGTGTTGGAACTTCATGTGGCACTGGGCCGCCTTTGGCTTCAGCTCCACGGGGGGAACCACAAAGCAAGAGGGTGCTAAAACGATATCACAACATAATGCTTAGTACATACACAGAAATGCAGACAGTGCCTTGTAAAAGTACTCCAACAGCTTAAGCTTCAAATGTTGTCATATTTTAGCTTCAAACATCGGTGGATTGTACTGGCATCTGGTGTGACACAAAGTAGTGCATAGCTGTGAAGCGGAATTAAAATTAAACGTGGTTCTCATGTTTAGTAGAAACTTGAGAAATGTTGCAGACATGTGTATGCAGGTCAGTGAATTGTGGAACCAGCGCTTGCTACAATTACAGTGGCAAATCTTTTTGGGGTATGTCTGAACCAGCTTTGCTCATCTAGAGACTGACATCTTTGACCATTCATACTTGCCAAATTGCTCAAGCTCAGTCTGATTGGATGACGAGCGTCTGAGAACATCAATTTTCAAGTCATGCCAAATACAGAGTCCTCAATAGGGTTCAGGTCTGGACTTTGACTGGGCCCTTCTAACACATTGGTATAAACCATTCCGCTGTTACTCTGGCTGTATGTTTAGGATCGATGTCCTGCTATGAGGTGAACCTCTGTCCCAGTTTTATTTATTTTACAGCCTCTAAACAATGTTCGTCCATAATCAAAGTATTTAGCTCCTTTCAAGTTCTCATCAGCCAGAACCGGCTTCCCTGGCCCACCTGAAGAAAGGCAGTCCCACAGCATAATGCTGCCGCCACCATGTTCCAACTGCGATCATATCTGACCAGAACAGCTTCTTTCGTATATTTGCGTTGCCCCATTGTGGCAAACTCCACAGGATGTTTTGTGGCTTTCTTTTTTTCCACCCCGGTGAAAGCCAGATCTGTAGAGAACGTTATAAACCGTTGTCTCATGGAGAGACTGTTCCTACATCTGCAGCTCCTTCAGATGTACCGTGGGTCTCTTATTAACACTCTCTATGGCTGTCGGATTAGGTGGACAACAACGTCTTGGTAGGTTTTTACTTGAGCCGTACTGTTTCCAGTTTCAGATGATGGGCTGAACTCTGTTCTGTGAGATGTTCAAAGCTTGGCATCATTGTTTCATATCCTGACCCCGTTTTAAACTCATCCACAGTATTAGAGTGTGTTCCTTGGTCTTCACGAGGCTTTCTGTTCTCTAATGTTCACAAAACAGCTAGAGTTATACTGGAGATTAAATAAAACACAGGTTGACTCGCTTTACTAATAAAGAGACTTTCTTAACATAGTTGGTTGCACAGAATTTCATTTTAGGGGCTTAGAGTAAAGAGGGATGAATAAAAATGCACAAACCTCATGAAATCCTAGTAAAATACACAGAGGTTTATCCTTATAATGTAACAATAACTGAGAAATATTCTTTTAGATTGGTATTTAATGCCAAATATCACCTGTTAGCATGGCAGCGATGATGACCACTTCGCTGACGCAGTCAAACTCACAGGAAGCCAGCACAGTCTTGGCCATCTGAGGCTCCAGTGGGAACTCAGACATGATGATGCCCATCTCAGACAGGTTCCCGTCGTTATCCAGAGCTGCTAGGTAGTCCAGCTCCTCCAAGGCCTGCATCAGCCCTCCAGGGTCTGGAAGGAGAGGTTTCAATGACCGCCTTTGTTAAAGTAACATCTGGTTGATTACTTAGCTGCAGAATTCTGACATGAGCCAAGAAAAGCAGATTTATAACTGTGTTTAAACTGGGTGATTATTAATTCCACATAAATCTACATTAACTAAGTGCAGAACCCTGCTGGGAAGGCTCGGAGCAAATGGGGAGCAGCAGATTACAAACGTGTAATCCTCGCAAACATCTGCCTTACACTGCGATGCAGAATAAAAACTGGTTCATGCGCCAAATATTTTTTTTTCTTGTTTCGAATAAGAAAACCGACACAAGAGGGAAAGAAATGCTGCGTGTTATTGTCTGCTCACCCTCGCACCAGCTCAGTCATGCCTGTGCTCTAATCACCTAATGGGGTGTGTGGGTGTACGTGTGCTTTGTGGTTTGTTTTTGTGTATAAATCCGCGAGAACAAAAGCACACAGATGGAGGTCAGCTCTGAAAGGATGCTTGCAGAACAGGAGCTGTCGTTTCAGCTCAAGCATGGCTCACTGCCTTTCAATAATAATAAAAAAAAGAGTCCCTGTCTGTTGGAGCAAACGGAGAACAAAACTGATTGGACCAAAAGATTCTGGCATCCTACAAATTGTGAATTTTAGGGACAAACACATACTTTTCTTGCTGCCAAAGCCCCATAATATACCTTCTAGTACTTTTTAAATCTGATGAAAACATAAACCTTACCTGGCCTGTCGATAAAGTCACAGTGACCCAGCCCCGCGATCTCCATCCTCTTTAGGAAGAGCACGGTGGAGGTAATGTCAGACTCCACTATACGGGGACGGATCTCTGCAGGAAGCTGTCTCTCTTTAGGGTAAAGGCGAAAACACTTTCCTGAAGGACATAAAGGTATTTTACAAACAATCACAGCTAAAGATTTACATTCACAGGCCACTTTATTGCGCAAACTTGTTCAATTCCACAACAGCGTTTTACAGAGAATGGTCGGAAAATCGTCTGAACCAAATCTTGAAGCAAATGACCTACAGCAGCAGAAGACCACAGCGGGTCAGCTAAGAACAGGAAACTGGGGCTACAGTTTGCACAGGCTTAGGTAAAATGGACAATAACAGATCAGACAAACACATTGCTAGGACTGATGAGACTCTGTTCTGGCTGTCCATTTAGACAGTGGAGTCAGAATTTGGTGTAAAAAAACATAAAAGCTTAGATCAGTCCAGCATTGTCCGAATGGGCACGGTTGCTGGTGTAGTGGTATAGGCGACATTTTCTTGATAAAGTTAGGGCACCTTAGTAATAGCTTAGCATCATTTAATCCATTTTTGCTCTAAATTGTTTCCAGTTATAAACAACAACAAAAAAGCTTTTTTACTGTGAAAACGGCAGATACAATAGATAACACATTTATGTCTTTGCAATATAACTCAGAAACATTAGGCATAATTAACCCTCCTCTGACTGCTAGACATGCAAAGTGATTCCAATACAGTATGTGTGGAATATGCAACAACAGGTATTAGAGGTACACAGAGGCCACCTTGGATGCAGGGTGGCTTGAGGAGAATTTGCAAGCTGTTACATTGCTACAAAGCAACAACATACCCATCATCTGATGATGAAATGGCAGCCTGTTGCAAAGCTTAAATGATGTCAAACTGTTTTTCTTAACTTGACAATCTCCAATTGCTTACACAGATCCAACAAAGCACATTGGGGTGTGGTTACATGGGAGATTTGCTTAATGGATGTGCTGTTGATAAATCTGCAGCAGCTGCATGATGCTGTCATTTCAATATGGACCAAAGTCTCTGAACAACGTTTCTGCGGCCTTGTTTAATCTATATACCGTCAAAAATTGTAGCAGGTGCTGAAGGCAAAACGGGGTCTTACCAGCAAGTCGAACCTAAGAAAAGACTGCCAATGGTCTTTCTGAAGTTTGAAGTTGCAGATTTAAGTGCTCACCTGTTGGACCAGCCAGCTGTTTGCGGCACTCGCTTTGAACTGAGCTGATTGGCTGAATGATGACAGAGTTTGTTCTGATCCTGGGATTGTAAACCTGCAACACAATGAGATGGAGTTTACCTGACAACAGCCAGATGTATGTCTCGTTCCGCCTAGCTACACTCACATATGTGAGTGGAGCTAGGCGGAGCGACATGCAGCTGGCTGTTGTCAGGTTAAGATGGAGTAACAGAGGTCCAGAATTTTATCCCTACAGAATAATAAAGAATACATATATATATATATATATATATATATATATATATATATATATATATATATATATATATATATATATATATATATATAATTGCATTTAGGACGCAAGGCTTCTTCATCTTTCATGGATTAAAAAAATGAATAGGCAGCGTCGATATACACACATGCAATAATATGCCACTAAGGAGACTGCAGGTAATCATGGAATATCTACATGTGGTTTTAACTTTGTAAAATACTAATTTCCTGCTTCTTCTAAGCATCTTTTGTGCTCAGAAGCACAAAAGGTGTAAGATGGTTCTAGAAAGGTACCTATATTCTCTGAGACTTGTCATCTTTAACTTTAGATATAAGCAGATGACAGAAAGTCGTAAATGCTGTTTGTAATGTTAACTACTAATTTGCTGAACACAAGTATAAAATGCCATCTCTGCAATCTTTTTGCCTTGTTTTGAAATAATGATGCAATACTGTTTAACTATAAAGCTATGTAATAACAACTGTGCCTAAAATCTGGATGATATTAATGGATTTGTGGATTTTCAGGGATGCAGAAAGAGACAATTTTTTTTTAAATCAGTGTTTTGTTTTATAATAAATCGTGTAATATTAGGACTGCACAATGTTAAATGTATTCAGACAGCTGAACAATTGACATTGTTGTCATCTTAACATCTAGTTGTTAAAAAGTAAATCATAATCAGCTAAAATATGTACTGGCAGGTCAGAGTTTTACTAAATTGTTGGTTGAAAACCAGAAACTGGATGGATAATCACACAAGCACAAGAATGTCAAAACTTACAAATCTTTTTTCCAGCCCAGCATCAATAACAAAGTTAATCGAGGTGACGGCCCAGAAGAAGTCCTCATTTGGGCTGCGTGTGAGGAACACCCTTCTTGTCTGGCCCGTCTCCTCCTCCCCGCGGACTGGTAGACTCCCAGATTGGCCAGGATGCACAGCTATCGGCAGAAGCTCACCCAGATCAGGTGGTAAGCCACGTTTTTTGTGACACAGGAGGTCATGGGCCAGATCTATTTCCTGATATAGGACAAGCATAGAGGTATTAAGTGACAAAAATCTTCTTTTCAGACTTAGGATTTCAGGTTTGGTCCAGAGCTGCGTCTTACCTGCTCAGTTACCAGAAACACAACGACATCCCCCTGTTCCTGGGAGCGATGGATCTCCAGGACGAGACAGAGAGCAGACCAGAAGTAATTGTCACTGGTGCTGCTGTACGCCACCTCCTCGACCTCTGGGACCTCCAGGTGGATGCCTGGCAGTGCTGACCCAGTGAAGAGGGTCAACTGCTTGGGGCTTGGTTCGGTAGCTGATAGAACGACCACACGGAGCTCCGGCCTCTGCAGGGCGACCTCCTTCAGAAGACCCAGAACCACATCGGTGGCCACCGTCCTCTGGTGGGCCTGGTCTACGATCACCACGCCATAGCGCTCAAGCAAGGGGTCAGACATCATTTCCCTCAGCAGCATATCATCTGTGCAATACCTGAGGCAGAATGGAAGAAATTAACTTTGGTTTCATCCTGTATTCAAGTTTGTTGTGGCAGTTTTCAGGGACAGCTACAGTCAGAGGTTTGCAATGAAACTCAAAAAGTATTTGAGGCATTGGGACATGTGTTTTTTATCTAGTTTGGAATGGTGATTGAACAGACAACTTCAATTAATTTTATTAAATAGAATTGCGTTCACAAGTTTCTTGTGAGTTTTCTCTAATTTACGCAGGAGTTTTAATCATAAATACTTGTTCAAATATAAGAAAATTAGCTAATTATACCTCTACCGCAGTTATTGTAACCATCACTACACTTCAGTACACAGTGGTGGCTGGTGATAAAAAAAAAAAGCATGGCAGCACACGAGAGGTCAGAGGTTACAACGCAACCATAAAGTCTACTTGAGTGTAAATCAAATTTATCTGGGTGATTTTATTACTCTTAAAAAAATCTCATAACAATGTCAGAAAGTTCTTGATTTTTTATTTTTTGCTTAATTATTTTGTATTTTGTGACACTCCATTTTAGTAAGTCTTGTATTGTTCCGCACAAGTTTTTAAACATGCGCTAACAGGTCTCTCTTGTAAATGAGAACGCATAAATAGTTAATAGCTTGTACTTGTATAGCGCTTTAACTAGTACGACGACCCCACAGCGCTTTACACTACAGTCATTCACCCATTCACGGTGGTGAGCTATGTTAGCAGCCACAGCTGCCCTGGGGCAGACTGACAGATGTGAATTGCCTCTGACCACTGCCAGCAGGTAATTCGGGTGTATTGCTCAAGGACACAACAACTGAGACGGTCGGAGCGGGGGAACAAACCGACAACCTGCAATTGCGGGACAAATTGAAAGACAAACTCCCTAACTCTAGTGCCACTGTTACCCTCATGTCTCAGTGAGACTACCTGAATAAATAAAGGTTTAATAATGATTTTTTAAAAATCCATCCATGCTCATTTGACTGATGATGGACTTTAAATTTGGTCAGTTCAGTTCAAACTCTTTTAGTGACTTTTTCCCCCCAAGAAAAGCCTTGTGAAATTATTTTGTAAATAAATTTAATAAATAAATTTCTTTTGCTGTACCATTCTATCCTGGCTTTTTGTTGCTGTAGTCTGTCTCTTCTGTTTGCATCGTGTCTCTGTGACATTTGCTGCTGCGCATCTAAGCTGTCAGGGATGTTACTTTAATTGACAGGTATTGTGAATTAATCTGATTGGACAAAATAAAACAACAACAACAATAAAAGCTGATTATCCACAGACACTGAGAGCAGGAGATTTTTTTTATGTAACCAATCAGAGACTAGCATGAAGTCACATATAAGCCAAAAGTTTAAAAGCATACATACACACTCATCTGTCCAACGTTCTTCACCATTAAAAAATATGAATTTAGACTTTCAAACATAAATAACCTAAAATTAACCCAAAATGGAATGGTAACGCTAACAAATCAGAAGTCATGCACTTTTTTTGAGAGAACAGATAATTTCTTTTCATTTAGTTTATTTCTGTGTCTTCACTTTTTTCCTGCAGTTTTGATGGGTTGTGGAGCCTTAGTGTCCCTATTGGCTCTTTATGGGACTAATAACGTTTTCTGGATCTAATTGTAATGACAAGCCTCCACTACTTCTGGCCCAATTCTGGCTGGAGATTTGAACAATCTAATCAGAAATGTTACAGTACTTTTATACAGGCGAGTGTCCGGACCCAGTTTTTGAGAATAGTCAACACATTTTCAGTATGGTTTAGGTCAAGATTTTCTCTTGGCCTTACTTATCTATTCCAAAACCAGTTTTGATGTTTAATTTGGATCATCACACGACAAGTTCAACTGGGCTCAAGTTTCAACAAGCTAGCAATTGATCTTGTTGGAAGTGGAAGAATTGTTTAGGTTGTCTTCCTTTATTATTCAAATGATTTGTACAAAGCCGTAACTGACAGCACAGCATCCCCACAGCATGATGCTGCCTCCAACATACTAGACTCTTAGTTCAATGTTCTTAGTTAGAAAGTTTCACCTTTATACTTACAAATATACTTCTTGTTTCTCACGTCAAATAGCTGAATCCTTGTCTCATCTATTCCTAAAACAATTTTTCCAAAACACATTTGGAAAACTTAAAAAAATTGCCTTTTTGAGCAGGGCAAGGGTTAAAACATTTACAGAATTTGTATGTTTTTTACAGGGTAACAATCACACACAGGAACACAGAATAAAACTAATACTGGAATTGATAAAACAGGCTAACATTAGCCTCATAGATTCTTATAGACGTTAGCTACACAACAAATGTGTGGACTGGGTCTGTGCCAGGCAACCAACCAATTTAAACCAATGCATTTCAGTCAAGAAAAGTGGTCAAATATCCAACCAGAATTATACCAAAAGCTTGTCGGAGGCATCTTGCTAAAGGACTTTTAACCAAATATTCTTTTACCATGATGAGTGCAAGAACACTTCTGATTGGCCGTGTAGTTTAAAACCCTGTTCAGGTTGACAATCTTACTTGCTAGTGCTCACATATGAATGGCCTCCTAATAGGAGATTTCAGCAACATTTCAGGCTTACTCGTGGTATTTAATTAGACTTAGAAACTGACTTTTATTACACTTTTACTTTCCTACTGCTTGTTTATCTAATCACTCCCCACCCCCCCCCCCACAGTGCTGAGTTCCTTTGTCCCTCAGCTAACTTATGAGGCCTCCACATGGTGAGTGTGACATATGGGTCGACAGGGAGCCGGGCAGCTGTGACGCAGCCCATGAAAAGGGTCCCTGCAGCCTTTTGTTCTCCACTCGCCTGAGATTTAATAAAAGGCGGGTTGATTTAGCAGTGTGTGTCATGACCGTGCATTTTCTCAAGCACTGCTGTTTCACACCTGAGGAAAGTTTCACTGGTGCAGCAGGTTTCCAGCGGGATGGTGTACCCGACTTCATGGCCGATGTTGATGTCCATCTCATCGGCCACTCTCAGAGCGAGATCCACTGCTTGCTGTGGATGAATCTGGGTGCACACCACCATACCGTGCCGGAACTGGACCGAGAGGCAGAATTCAGCACACCACTGAGGAATCTGTTGCAAACAACAAGTGAGATGAGTTATATCCTTAAATTAAGCAGATAATGAGACAGTTTCAGTTAAAAAAGACTTTCAATTTGTTTTTTCATTGAGAACACCTTCAATTATTTCCCATACAAGAGATACAGAATGTAAAATAACCCAAAATTACTCACTTGAGAGCTTCTTCCAGTTTTGGCAAAGCCACTGAGAACCACAAACTGTCCTTTGGTCAAAGAATCCATAAATTCCCCCTTTGCTCTCCACACTGGCAACTCTTTCCTTTCTTTCAACAGTTTGTAAAACCTTGACGAGTAGGGAAGTCCATCAAACTGATTAAGCTCCAGGATATCATCATATTCTTTGTCTCCTTGACTCAACGCTTCGGAATCTCCACAACTGGGGGACTTCCCCTCGAAGCAGTCCTCTCCACTCAAACTCATGATGTCTGGCTCCATCGCAGATGAACTTCCAGTCTTCCTGACCTCCACCTCATATCTGCGTCTGTGCAGATTGAGTTTGGAGAGCTCTGGCTTTCAGGACCCTGCTAGACAGCAACGGAGAGACCGCATCTGCAAGTGAAGCAAGTGAAAGGCTCAGTGGGAGCCCAGCCCTGCGTTGTCATGTGGCCGTTAATCCCAGAAGTGGTGCGGTCATCAGCAAATGACACACACACACACACACACACACACACACACACACACACACACACACACACACACACACACACACACACACACACACACACACATTTGAGCAGAGCGGCAGAGCCTCTGGGGTTCTGGTGTTTACAATGAGCACTATAACAACATCCACCACAGTCTGCCATTAGTGCAAAAACATATTTTGCTTAAATATGCTGACATTTAGAAATCTGTTTGCTCACTGATGAGAGCCTGTGTCAAAAAGTCAAAAGGTTGGCCTGATATGTTTTTATTTTTTACAACACTTCCGCACAAGTGTGAAATTGTCATAAAAATACTTAGTTCAGTTTTTCTTCCATATATTGAAAATAAATTATTAATATTTCAAATCAATATAAACATTCTGCTCAACATTTCATATTTATTTTAACATTAAAAATCCAACATAGAAAGTGCTTGATAAATATCGGTACATCCTAGTAAATGATAACCTTTCCTGCAAGCTGAATTCTCGCGTTATTTGTGCATTCACAAACACAACAATCCATCTCAATCGTTCGGACCCAAACCATTTCTGCTTTGGGCCAATCACACTGCAGTATTATGGTTTAAGGCAGGACATACAGCTGTAATGAAAGCAAGAGCTGCTGAGCCCACAGGTGAACCAACGTAAACATGGCAGCGCAGGAGGATGCACACCTAGCTGCTGCTATCACATCTGTTTTGTCAGAATCCACAATTTCACCTTTGAAAGAACTATTTAATTTGATACCGTGAGTGGCTAAAACCAACCTTTGGTAGGCGGGCACTAGGTGTCGCTTTGCCCAATCAGCTCGGAAAGTTCTGCTTAATCTCCCTCCTTTCCCCAAACGGAATTGAGAATGGAGAGTGTTACATGTTATCAATCTGGTTTGCCAGATTAAGTAAATGAGACTGCTATCAAAAAGTCACTGTTTAGTTTATTGATTCAATTAAAAAATGTTTTATAGACTCATTACACACCAATTGAGATCATTCAAATGATTATAATTTTGATCATTAAGACTTACGGTAGAAAGGGACATATCCTGCTTTTCAGTTCTTCCTTTTCACACTGAAATCCTTCAGTTGTGGTCCAAATAAAGTGGAACAACAATGCTTTGGTTTTAATTCCTCGTTAATTTACCCCCACATTCCTCCATTCCCTCAGCGGGGCAGATGTGTGTTTCCCTATCCTCACCACCTGGGGCCTGTTGGTGAGGAAGTCACTGCTTCAGGAGCAGAGAGATGTGGATAATCCCAGGCTGTGGAGCTTTAGGGCCAGCATGTCTGGGAGCACTGTGTTGAAGGCTGAGCTGAAGTCAACCAATAGCATCCTAACCTCATCGTTTGGATGCTGCAGATGAGTCAGAGCTGTGTGAAGTGCTACCGAGACAGCATCCTCTGTAGAGTTATTCTCCCTGTAGGCGAACTGCAGGCTGTCCAGGCCAACAGGGATGGCGTCCTTGATGTATTTCAGGAGGATTCTCTTAAAGCACTTCAGGTTGACGGGGTCCGAGCAACAGGATGGTAGTCAATGAGGCAGGAGATGGTTTGTTTTTTGGGAACGGGCATAAGAATGGAGGATTTCAGGCAGGCAGGGACCATGGAGAGCTGCAGTGAAAGTCATGTGCTGACCCCTGCTAGTTGCTCAGCACATGATTTTAGAGCTCAACGGGACACCACGTCTGGACCTGCAGCCCAAGGAGCTGATGCTGCACTTCTGACTAAGGAAGATGTTCAGACATTCTGCTGCTTAGAGATTTGAAGGGTGCAAATAAACCGTTTAAGGTTTTCAGGAGAACTGGATTGATGCTGAGCTGCTGGTCACTGTGCTTATAGTCAGTGATGGTCCTGATGCCTCTCCACCCCATTTGTAGTATTGTGGGGGACTGCTTAATGAACAACCGATGACTTATCCCCTTGTAGCTTTGGCATCCTTCAACTTGGACAACAAAATTGTTCTGAGAAATAAAAATGGCTGATTTGCAAGACTGTTAAAATGGAAGTCTATGACCTTGTTCAGCAGCTCCACAGCAAATACTGTAACGTAATTGTTCAAAAAAACAAAAAAAAACTGAACAGCTTGAAAAATATCACCCAAAACACACAGCAAAAAGTATTAAAGGGCTAAAAAACTGGATTCTGCATGATCCCTTTAATGAAAACTCAGTATTCACTTTATGAGGAAATATAGCATGTATAAGAAATAATTCAGAAATGTTATTTGGCCCACAAAATCGTGGAAGAGACTGCTTCCTGGCAAGTCTTCTAGCAGACAGACACTGACACGCTCCAATATTAGCTTCCATAGGGCCAGTGCAAAAAATGCCAGCTGTTCAACCTGTGCTTGCAGGCCTTAAGAGAAAGTGACTGACAAAACAAATTTTCTATATCATTTGGAAATCAAGGTATCAGAGTCTGCAGAAAGAGTGGAGGGGCACATGGTCGTTGTTTAAGGCCCAGGGAGAAGTTTTTATAGTCAGTGGTAACTTTGAAGCGGTCTACCAGGTATTTTTAAAGCATTCTCATGCTTCCCTCTGCTGACAAGCCTTATGGGGATTTCTGTTTTCATGTTCCAGCATGACTTGGCACCTGCCCACACTGCCAAAAGTACCATTACCTGGGTTAAAGACCATGGTGTCATTGTTTTAGACTGGCAAACTGGTCTGATCTAAACCCCATAGAGAATCTCTAGAATTGTTATGTAGAAGATGCGAGCCACCAGACCCAAAAATGCAGATGAGCTGAAGGATGGGCTTCAATAACACCTCACCAGCGCCACATGCTGATAACCTCCATGCCACATCGTACTGATGCACTAATTCATGCAGAAGCCAGATCAAACATTGGGTGCATTTACTGTACATTTCATGCACATTCATTACTGTACATTTCATGCACATTTAGTAAGCAGAACATTTTTCATTGTGATTTTTCTGCTTGAGAAACACCATTTTAGGTTTTCACTAGCTGTAAGCCATGATCATAAAAACATTGAACTATATTCACCATGTGTGTCATGAATTAGTATATGAGCTTCATTTGTTAAATTGAATTACATAAAAATACTTTTTGATGATGTGCCAATTTATTTATAAGTGCTTTGACTGAAGCATTAGAGATTTTTTATGCTTTTATAAACTTTCTCTATGACAGCCTTTTGAAATGTGAGGGAATACGTGCCTCTTGCACAGAACTCGAATCTGCAGCTCATTTTAGCACAGTCTGGGTAGCTCAAGTCCCTGGTCAGTCATTGTAATGACACGCACTATCCACCAGGTTGCAGTATTGCTCAAACAACTTCAGGATCTCCTCTAACGTTTGGTAGACCAGCGTATTTAACAAGTAATTTGTTGCAGCTGGGTTTATGAATTAAATACAAAAAGGAAAGAAACTTTATTATCAGCACAAAAAAAACAACAACAAAAAAACTTTTATTCAGGCTTTGAATTCAACAGTCGGGTCTCAAAGTTCTTTAGTAACACTGAAATGTTAAAAATCCGTTTCTTGCTGATGTCTAAGTGGGGCACAGCCTCAGAGCAGTTCTTACATTTCTGTGCTTATATAAAAATGCAATGAGAACAAAATAGATGAAGAAAATGGAAACAGACTATTTACACTTTACATTGAACTTGATGAACAATTATATACCACAGAATTCACACAGCTTTAATGTTGAATTTCCACCAGGGAGCAATCATCCGAACTGTTTCACACTTTCCTAACACGAAGAGCACATTTTTGTAGAGAAACACGAAGCAGAGTGTTGCTGACTTTAATTGTTGCCCGGAATTGGGACACCACGCTCTAAATCACATGAATAATGCTGTAACTGCATGGGGGGGAAAAACAGCCAAGCAATTCAAAAATCAAATAGAAAAACAACATAGAAAAAACAAAAAAAGTGGAACAACATCAAAGGAACATTAAAACATTTTGTTTGACAAAGTGTGGAGTTTGGAGAGCTAACAGCGCTCAGGTCATCTGGCCTGGCTCTCAGGCCGGAGGACGAGGTGAACGTCAAACATACAAACATCAACGTTAATACTGGTGAACTGATTCCTGGAGGAGTTTTCTGGCTCGCGATCAGTCAGTGAAACCGGCTGACGCTCGCTCCTTGCAGTCTCGTCGGCATCAGGAGGGCATGTCGAGCATCCAACACATGCCTGGAGCGCCACGTCAGAGCCAGTCTGACGGGTGTGAAGGGGAACCTGGGTGCCTCGATGTGAACCAGTCAGAAACATTCTGCATCCAGCTTCATCTTGAAAACTCTATTTTCTTGCAAGTCATTTTTATTATTATTATTTTTTTTTTTACTTTTCCAAGCACATACAATACAGATAACTGGTTTGGTATTGAAAACAGATATAACTAAATAAATAATGCTAAGCTGACTTGTGCTCCGTTTCCCTTTATTGTCATTCAAGTTTGACTTTGACTTTTTATCACTCAAGTGAAATCAATTTTTACAAAATAATCATGGATCTCAACATTTATTAAAAAAAAAGTAAAAAAAAAAACACAAAATAATGTAAGAAAAATATTATAAATGGCCTTTTTGTCTTATTTTACCCAAATTCTCCATGTGGAAAATTGTTCTTCCTCAGCACACACTCTTGTAATGTCCAAGTTAAATAATTAAATAGATAAATAGTTCATTGGTACCTGAGTGAGTACAGAAAAGCACCTTTTAGAGGCGTAGCACCAAGGTGTGACGATCATCCCCTTTTTCCCCAGAAACTTGGTACAGTAACTTTTCCCATCGTCCAAAATGTCCAACGGAGTCTTGCCTCAAGGATTAGTGCAAAAGAAGACAGTTTTTGTTGTTTCTTTCTTTTTTGTGTGTGAGATTTTCACTTTCCACCCATCTTTGATGTCAGGAGCTCAGCAGTCCTGAGTCTTTGGTGGTCTGTAGGGCAACGCTGGCACAGGTCTGAAACACAAATAAAGGTCAACGTATTTAAACTCAGAAGAACTGGGCTTTCTAGTTATAGCTAGAGTGACACAGTGCCTCACAAAAATATTTATCACCCTTGAAATGTCCTACAGTGTGTCAAGATCGGTGTGTTTAATTGTGATTTCCTGTGATCGATCAAAACAAAATGCTGCATAATTGTAAAGAGGAAGACATACATTTATTTTTTATTTATTTTTTTTACAAATACATATCTGAAAGGTGTGATGTATATTTGTATCAAGCCCCTAAGTCAATACTTAAAAAAATATCATCGCAAAGAGCTGCAAATCATCTGAATAGTATCTCTACCATCTTTGTGCATCTAGACACTGATATGAATGTAGTTTCTTCTTGAATCAGCTAAAACTCAGTCATATTGAATGGAGAATACAAGTGAACATCAATTTTTAAGTCTTAGCAATGATTGTCTATTTGATTTATGTCTGGACTTTGACAACAAGGTCATTCTAACTCATACGTTTGCTTTGATTTCAACCCCTCCATTGTAATTGTGATTTTCCTGGTAAAAGGCAAACCTCGGCTCTAGTCTCCAGTCTTTTACTTTTTTTATCTTAGGACAGTCCTGCCATTAGTACCCCCACCATCATGTTTCACCATGAGCATGTTGTGTTCAGGGCAATGTGCAGAGCTGGTTTTCTGCCTCTTGTAGCGTAAGCATATGGTTCACAAAACAAAATGTTGTCCCAGTCTGACTGGGAACACACTTCCAGTCTGCCTATAACGATTTTCTTTGAACAATGGCTTTCTTCTTTAACCTGACAACAGCCAGCTGCATGTCGCTCCGCCTAGCTCCACTCACATACATCTGGGACTCCGCCATAGAAATTGCATTTACAGAAGGCTGGGCCTTATCAAAAATTCTTGCATATGATTGGATAAGCCACTTGTCTGTCATCTTTATTGACGTGCTATTTCAACCACTCACACCGAAGCTAACCCGTGACGCTAATGATAGCGACGCAGGAAAAAAAAAAAAAAAAAAATAATAATGTGTTTGCGGCTCTAGTGGCACGCGTTTTATTGACAGTGAGCTGACAGCAACAGGGGGGAAGACAGGCGGCAAAGCGCCGCGGGTCGGAGTCGATTCCGGGCCGACCGTGTTGAGGACTAAAGGCCTCCTAACATAGTTAGCGCTAACCGCTAACCGCTCCGGGGCGCGTCCGCGTCTGCACGTCCGCTGGGCCCGGAAAACAAAACTTGCCAAATCCGGTCGGGAGAAGGGCGAAAACATCGTTTCCACCAACAAAAGCCTTCAGAGGCGTTCTCTGATGTTCTTTTAATGAAACAATATTAGGTAGATTGGACAACACGGAAGAAATAGCAGCATTAATGCTAACGCTTGCTTCCTCGACGAGCCGCCATTGCTATCAAAACAGTCTCACGTCATGGTCGCGTCTCCACTACGTCACATATATGAAACTCCAGCCCTGCGTCCTGATTGGCCAGACCATAAAATTGGTTGGAGAAATCATTGTCTATCGGCGGTGTCCCAGATGTATGTGAGTGTAGCTAGGCGGAACGAGACATACATCTGGCTGTTGTCAGGTAATTTCTTCTTACCACGCTTCCATCAAAACAGAATATTATTTAAAATATATTTACTAACATTTCTACTGTTAGCTTCTGATGGGTAGTTTAAACAATGTGGTTTACAGTGGGGCTATAATCTTTCCATTATCAGCTGATATACATACCACCACTTACCAATTAACCCCTCCCCACTTTCTTGTTGCATTTTGTCCCGTCATACCAACATTTCCTACCCATGTTTACCATGTCATCCATCCATGCAATTACCGAAGAAAAAAATTCCATGATAAAAAGAGAACGTAATTGGTAAGTTTCACAATACAGGGAGGCAGATAGCCAGAAGGGGAGAGCATGTACATATATCTTTGTTTGTGTACAAATAGTGCCCACAATCCACCTTTCTTTTGTTGCACAGACCTGTTTGGTAAAGGGATGCTGGGTGGAGGCCGAGGAACCTTGGGGATGGGTACTGGGATGGCTCCAGTCCCGGGGACGTGGACCCCAGATGGTGGGACGCTGTGACCAGACCGAGAGCTCCGCCCTAACGGATCAGCAGGCAGAGGTTTCTGTGGTGGACTGGGCTTCTCAAAATCCTGAGAAAGAAAACAGAGATGGGTTTATGCACTTGAAATATAAGCATATGCTTCATGTCATCCTTATCTTGTGACAAAGAATGGGACATACTGTAGAATACGTAGGATTTCCATCTCTAAAATGGATTGGGTGTGTTGGAGCTGACTGGATGCCCCCAAAAACATTTCACTAGAGGGCAGTGTGTTCTCAGCATCTTCTCGGAATAGCCACAGTAAACATGAGATAAATCCCCTCCTCCCCCTCCCCCAGTTCTTTCCTCCATCACCTCCGTGGCAGCACTGTGAGAGTTTGGAAGGTTATCTGGATGAGGTGCCACTGTGTGTAACTAATCTACGTGAGGAGGCGAGAAGGTGATAAACTTCAGCTACAAGCTGTCCAGCTGCTGTCACACACGAGGCATATGCTCAAAAAAAGTAGAAAAAGAAAATTCCTAACCCACCAGAAACACAGTTTGACAAACCTAAAGTGATCTGCACTCACACAGAGCATAAAAAAGGCTCAGAACATAAACACAACCAATACATGACAGTTCTGTCAGCTAATGACATTGAAAATATGTTTAAGACCCAGAGGACTCCAACGGGGCCATGTTTTAGTCAGTGAGACTTTGGATAAGGGACATACTTCGGTGGGGTTACTGTGCTTTTGCTGAATTCCTGATATATACTAAAACTATGTGGGCCGTCTCACATTAGTTTCATAAAGATTTTGTTTACAGAGTTTAGAGTGAAAGAAGCAACGTCGCTGCTGCAGGTTCATATAAACATAGGGATGCGGCTGATCAACCTTTTCATTCCTCTACTTGAACTAATAATGTTTAAATGCTTCTCTGGATTAAAGACGAACTTAAATATGTTCACACCAATTCATTTTTTTTTGTCATCATCGTACAACAAGTAAAAAACCTCTAGATATTTTACTGTTATTTTATGAGGCAGGACAATATAAAGTAGCCACCCAGAGTGGCATGCGTTTATATTTAGCCCCTCAGTGTGTGAATACTTTGTAGAACCTTTCTCAGCTGCAAGCCTTTTTGTGCTTCTGCTTGCTTTGCACGTTTGGAGAGGGACATTTTTGCCAATTCTCTGCAAAGTAGCTTAATCTCTATCGGCCTAGATCAAACAGAACTGTGAAGAGCAATTTTTGTATTGACACAGATTCTCAATTAGATGCAAGTCTAGACCACTTTAACCCGCTGAATATGATTCGAGCTGAACCAACTACTACTACTGTAGCTCCGGTTGTATGTTCAGGGTTGTTGTCCAGCTGGAAGGCGAACCTTCACCCCAGTCTGAAGTCTCTTTTCCAGCATCTAACAGGCTTTAATCCAGGACTGCCTT
Source organism: Fundulus diaphanus (assembly GCA_037039145.1). Taxonomy (NCBI): domain Eukaryota; kingdom Metazoa; phylum Chordata; class Actinopteri; order Cyprinodontiformes; family Fundulidae; genus Fundulus; species Fundulus diaphanus. The sequence continues at coordinate 27,775,672 of CM073121.1, forward strand.
CTATTTAGTTTTAATCCTCTTTCAAGCAACGCTGACCTGTTTCCATGTCATCTTTGAACAAAAGCATCCCCTCAGCGTGATGCAGGCACCCCCGCTTTCCTCTGTAGGGATGATGTGTTCAGGGTGATGCACGGCGTTCGATTCCATCACACATTGCATATAGGTCAAACCATTGAATTTATCTTTCATCAGAGCACGGCACCTTGGCTTGTGGCGGACTGTGAACATTACTTCTGATAGCCTGCTTTCAACAATTCAATGAGCTTGCTGCTCCGCTAAGACCAGATTTGTCAAGTACAATTAGTAGTTGTTTGTAGAGCTATCAACAGATCCTTCAACCTGAGCTCTAAATGTCTGCAGCTCTTTCATTTACCATGGGTTTGTCAGCTGATTCTCAGATGAATGCTCCCCTTGCCCTGCTTGTCAGTTTAGGTGGATGGCCATGGTTCAGCTCAATTAAACTGAATTCATAGTCGTTCCATTTTCAGACTGTGGAATGAACAGCGCTACAGAAGTTGTTCAAAGCTTGAGATTTTGTCTTATTACCCAATCCTGCTGGTAACCTCAATAATTCCTCATCCACTAATGTTGTCTGATAAACCATTGAGGTTTAGACCAGCTGTATTTATGCTGGGTGTAAAACACATACAGGTAGACTCTAGTTACTAAGTAAGGCAATTACAAATGCAATTGTCTGCGCTGGATTTTATTTAGGGGACTAAGGGTAAAAGGGGATGAATGTACAGATTTGCTTTTTGTAATTATGCACTCCTTTGTGCTGGCCCATCCCATAAAATTGAAATAAAATGCATAGAAATTTGTTGTAATGTGACAAAATTTGAAAAAGTTGAAGTGTCATGAATACTTTTGCTACACCAATACAAGGAGTACAATTTGTTACTTTTACAAATAACTTTTACGAAATGAAAATATACCATGTTCTGGTACATTTTAGTCAGACTGAGCTCCATTATCTGCACTACAGTTTTTTTTTTCTTCAAGTCAACATAACAGTGAGTTTGCAGGGGGGGAATTAAAGGCAAACAATGGGGCATTCCAGTAATCCAATTATAAAAATCTGTGGCAACATTAACTCAAGCAAACAGTGTCCCATCCCCTGAGTAGGTGATTTAGCTGAACAGCTACATCTATCTGAGCACTCAAGACCTGAGCTTGAAGCCGCATTGTTTGTGGAAAACCTCACACGCTGACTGAAATCTGGGAAGTGTTTCCATATGTTAATTCAAAAGCAAATACTGCACTGTCATCTGAGTCGCTGCTCCTCACCCTTACAAGCAGCTCTCACAACTGGAGGAAATAGAAAACATGTTGTTTGGGTTGACTTTTTGTAAAGGCATTTTTTACCCTTTAACTGATCAGCTTAGCTTATTTTATTTATATTTCCAGCTTCTATTAAGTCTTGAGAAAAAAAGAGGTATTTTATTATCCCTCCTTGTCCCCCCGAACAGTTTGTGTGAACTTTAGGAAGAATTTTTTCCCCCCCAGTAAATGGCTTGAAATCAGAGGAGCGCAGTTAGTTTGAAGACATTTAGGTAAAAGCACCAGGGAGCTTGTAATACACTCTTAAAAATTGATGTTCTGTTTGTTGTTGCCGGCCTGCTGTTAAATACCAGCAGAGTCCTTCATGTGTTATGACCTACATATGCCGTCTCCACTCTTTATTTCTGATTGATTGCAGCAAAAATGCCTTCAAGATATTAGCAGGTAACAGGGTTTTAGTGTTTTGGCAGCTAGGTAGCCCTTAATCTTTATGGCACACAGTCACCTCACAAATCTTTTACAGAGCCATTGTTATGGGCAGCCAGTGGCAATTTATGAGATGGCCAATATGGCTCACTGCCCAGGGTAGCATCCTGTTAGGGGACAGCAGGAGCAGCAGAAAAAAACAAACAAACAAAAAAACAAATGTCAGTTGCAGGAGGAAAAATAATTTAATAATTTATTTATTTTTGTATTACTTATTAACATGGTCATTATTGGGGGAGTAGTCACGATTCTGCACTGTTTGTCAAAAAACCTGGATGCATTTAATTGTCTAGTGAATATAAAATAATAAGACAATTTAAACAACATTGTGAGTGGTGAAAACTATATTTTCATTAACAAAAATGGGATTCCCAGTTTTTTTAAAATCTTGCCTCATCTCCCAGATCCATAAATTCAGAACTGGTTTTGATTAGCATTAGCATATTGAGCTTAAGAAGCAAAGATAGATCAGCAAATCAAGGTATTTTGGCATCTTGGTAAAGACAGCTCGCTAAAGTTCAAATCGAGCTTTAGAATAGAGAGAAAAGGGGACTATTTATCAGTCTGTCTATCTATATACAGCATAAATATATACAGACATGTATTCATTGCAACAGCTATAGACTGCATAAAACTTAAATTTGGTTGAATTTGGTTGCAGCCCCCACCGGAATAGAGTGATGCCTTGAACATCTTGTTCTGTATTTTACCTGATTCATGGTGAGTGAAGGAAAGAGATTTATACTTATAATTTACACCCTATTGCAGCCTGAAGGGACCGATCCTGATGAGATGAAGAGAAATGTCTTTCCAAATGAGACTGTGGCACACTGGATAGGTTGGATTGAATCAACTCAGAGGTGGAGGGTAGGTCTAAAATTGATCGGGTATTGAACTTTCATTTTTAGCATGCTAGTTTAAAAAGTATGATCATATTTAAACAGACACTTTATCATTTGTGAGACCGCAGAAGCCGATAAGAATTTGTTTGAGTCAAAAAACAGTTTTCAGATCTTTTATGTATATTTTTGCTAAAATGCACAGCATTTATTATTAGGGGATGTATTTAGTAGTTTTATCAAAGCTAAAACTACTAAATACATCCCCTGAGACTTAAGACTGGCTCGCCTTAATAGGGTATGTATAAAATGAAAGGTTTAATTTTATTGTAGTACCAAGTGGAGTTTACAGCTCTGATTCACTGCCACCAGGTATAAAGTTATGATGACCCTATGTGGGCACTTATGGTTGGGTCCCGATCTAAGGCTAATTAGAGTTGTGTCCTTTCTTTTTTGTGTCCCTAAATAAAACCAACTGAGATATCTGGGGGAAAAAATCAATTTTGTCAACTTGCAAATAGAGACATCAAAAATTGAAATTGTTCCCCAATTGCTAATTTTAAAGCCTTTCGGGACACTCTATTGTTATTTTTTGCCAATATTATTTTAATATAATATTATTCCAATATAAAGCTTCATTAAGAAATACAATGCTAAGCCCGTGTTATTTTAGAAAGATAATATCGTCAAACGGCCATCTGCACATATTCCAACAGCTAAGCACTCCCAGTGGTAAGCTCTCCTGCTTACAGCCTAAAAGACTTTCTGGTATTAAAGAAGTTTGGAGGATAATGAAATAAAAGCTGTTATAGTTTACTTTCAAAACAACTGCAGATCTAGTCCTCAGATCTCAGATGCTTGCAATGTTTGAAACAGAAAGTAAACTTTCTTCATGTCAAAATTATTTTTAAATATGTGGCATCAAAGTCAAAGTAGCAAAAATTGTGTTAATCAATTTAATGCTTTTTTTTACTCCTTTTTTATCATTGGTACACCACCTAAATGATCTAACCCCTCTAGTTATGTTTAGTTGTTGAACGTTCTAACTCATTTGCAAAGAGGGTTACAGAATAATTATTATGTTAAAAGCACGAAAAATTGGTTGCTGATCATGTGAACGATTGAAGTCAAAGACAAATCTCATCTACCGGCTTTACATCTGCAGCACCATTAGGTTCCTTCCCCTAAACTGAAATAGTTTCATGTCTTATTCCTTTTTTCTATAACACATCTACCCATTTCCTTTTCCGGTATCCAGAACAGCTCTTACTGCTGTGTTGATACAGGACCGCCAGTCATGATTTTTGATCCACCACCTGAGCAGACAGATGGATTTATAATCTCCGTTGCGTCCGATACCCCCCTACCCGGGCTCGACAGACAGCAGAGCTTCACTCAGGAGATGGTCAACAAAGAGGGAGACAGATTGAATTTTTTGCTGTTGAAATGCGGGCAAGCACAAACCAGTCACAGCGGGCTTCGCCGCAGGCTTTAAAAATGGAAAAACAGCTGGCCAGTTTCAGTTCATTACTTAGAATCTGCATAAATGTTTACCTTACCGCTGAGTATTAAAAAAAACAGCAGCTTTTATAACAATTAATAGTTTCTAATCTACTGGTTTTGGTTACATTTCAGGACATGAAAGCCAGAAGTTTTAAATGTATTGAAATGTTACACTATTATGTGCCTTAAATGATGTTAATAAAAGTTTTGCCAAATGGTTATAAACACATTTTGTTCAAGGAAGCTGTGGCTATAGAGAAGAAATCCACATTATTGGTATACAAGATTGGGACTTTTTATCTGTTGTTGAACAACGGCGTTTGATCTTGCTTTGCAGATGGACTCCACATACTAATCAATCAATCAATCAACCAACCAACCAACCAACCAACCAACCAACCAACCAACCAACCAACCAATCAATCAATCAATCAATCAATCAACCAACCAACCAACCAACCAACCAACCAACCAACCAACCAACCAACCATCAATCAATCAATCAATCAATCAATCAATCAATCAATCAATCAATCAATCAATCAATCAATCAATCAATCAATCAATCAATCAATCAATCAGACTTTGATTCAGACAGAAACTACTCTGTTTGAAGATTTAAATAAGTTGTGGTTTAGTCTGCTTTGTTCTTATTTTTTAAAGGCTAGGAGAGCTGCTCATTTAGCCGCCGAATAAAATCTGAGATGTCACAGCGTCCCTAAAAACCAAACATCGTCAGAAAAACAGATCTACACTGGAAAAGGGAAAACCCAGACATTTGGTATGGCCTATTTTAGGGCTTAAACATTATGATGGATGGATGAATGGATGGATTTATGCAGTGTTTACATAATTGAAATGGAAATACACCTGTTCTTCCACACTGAAATACACCTGTTCTTCCACACTGTTTGAATGGTTATGCTCCAGAGCTTTCCAGACCACATAGGAACCCTGAGAGAAGATCAGAGTAATTCACATAGCTGATATCACTCAAACGTACCTGCTCCACTCTGTACAACGACTGCTTGCGCGGCAGGCTGAGAAAAGGCGGCACGGGAGGTGGTGAGACCGATGAGTGGGTGGGCAGGACTCGGCAGTTGTGGGTCGGCAGAGGAGGCAGTGTCGGCTGGCCCACGCTCAGAGACACGGGCATGGGCTGGCTGATGTGCAGGGGCTGGTAGAGAGGCAGCCTGCGCAGGCTGTGGGAGTGGAAGTTGTGGGGAGGGAGAAGAGGCTCTGCACTCAAGAAAGATGGCTAAAAGGAGGAAGAAAAAGCAGTGATTATCAGTATTTGCAAAAGTTAAGCTTACTTTTTAGCAAAGCACCAGCATAAACATGCACAGCGCAACTAAAGTTTATTTATTTTTATTTATTTACATTTTTTATTTCATTCATTGTGCTCAAACAAAACAATTAAACATAAAAACAATCATTGTAAAGTCCTGAATGAAAGGGAGCAAAAAGAATAATCTTTTGTTATCTGCCCCCTTTACCTAAAGCAATAACTTAAAATACAAAATAAAGTGAAACATACATGTGGCATTTCACATCTTACAGACTGCCTAATATGATTTTTAAACTGGTGACATAGAAAGTACCCCTGGCTTAGGGTTTCTACATTCTGTCAGAGTTATTGCTGCCATTAACTCTCCATTCTTCATGTTTTATTTCCCATAGAAAGTACCCCTTGCTCAGTGCTAGGAAGCCCTTGACAGAGCTAATGCTTACAGTAACTCTGTGCATTTGTTATTTTATTTCACATAGAAAGTACTCTTGGCTCAGGCTTTCTTTATTTAGCAGTTTTGTTGTGTAAGTTGTGTATTTTCTTTTTCTATTTGTCATAGAAGCTATTCCCAGCTCAGTGTTTCTGTTTAGCTGTGTTTTTTTCCCCTGGGGGAGACCACTGAAAGAGCTATTGCTGCCATTAACGCTGTGTAATCTGTGTGTAATGCTGATGTCAGGCTCACACATAAAACCTGAATATTACTTTCTGGACATGTAAAAGTCAGAGTCTGGCCAAATGTCCTGACCAGCTGGTATTTTTTTTCAGGCCAGAGCTTACCAACAAGCACATTAAATGACCAGAAAGGATTTGGCTGCTGGACAAAAAATGTACAAAAACACATTGCAGCAGTGGAGATGTATTCAAAGCGCTCTGCTGTGATGCAGGCTGACATCTGCGACTGGCTGCAAATGTCACAATAATAAGAACGGACAGGCTGTTTCAGAGATTCACGCTGGCGAGCTATAAAAAAACGATAAACTGGATGAACTTCTACACTAGATTATGATGCTGGATAGAAGTTTTATTTTCAGTGGTTGCAGACAGAGACGAGTGAAAACTCATATCAGATAAACGCACACTCATGCATATAAATGTCCACTCCTTTCTTTTGAGGCACAAACACAACAACAGGTAATCTCCCTCTGCACTTATTTTCAGCAAACAAATCAAACCTTATTTTCTTCCACTGCCCAAATCAATCAACTATGGTCCCCTTGCAGGAAAAAGAAATCGCTAACATTAAAGGGGTTCGAATTTCAACGTTCTACATCTCAATTTCAGCGGCACAATCTCTCAATTACAGTTTGGCCATGTCCTGTCAACAACAGCCCTGTAATTAATATTTCCACCTTTCTGAAAAATGGTGAGGCTGAATCAATTCTCCAGCTTGCTGTGATCTTATTTTATCTGCAGGCCTGGATACATGTTGACTCAGAAATGAGTTTTAGCTGCAGGTTATTGAAGAGCTCTAACAAAAAGTTATTACAAAATAAGAAATGTGAGCGCTCACACAATCAGATTCAGTAATTTGTTAAATATATACGGAGCAAGTGACTCACCTTATAAATATTGGCAGCAGAAGGTTTGGGTGGAGGCTTGCGTCGTGGCGTGGGTTTGTACCTGGACTCAGTCCTGATGGGGCTGGTTGGTCTGGTTGCCTCCACAGATCTATGAGGACAGCAAATCGACTTTATTATTATTATTATTATTACATTTAATGTTTTGATGACATTTCTTTTTCGGTTAAAACACTCCAAAGTGCAAATGCACTTCCTCCTAATTTCAACAGAGTCCACAGAGATGGAGTGCGTGCAACAAAAAGCAGCAGTTTCTATGATGGACTGTTTTTCTTTTTTTGTTTTTTTTTAGTAAAAACCAGAGAAAACATAGGGACATATATGCTTTGATGCAAGAATGGGAGGGATTTTGGAATTCCTGCATTTTCTGTTGGATCCTAAACTTCTGTCTCTATCAGGAAACCTTCCGCATTTTTCTGCTTTTATGATCAGTGCTTGTCACATTTAGTTGTTTAATGTGACCTCAAAGAAAACTGAAAAATGGCACCGGCTGTTAAAGGCTTGATCTGACCTTGTGTAGTTTTAGTGCAGAGGAAAAAAATGTTTGTGCTTTCCCAATTTCCATGAAAATGTAGGAGTACATCCACTTTCTAACAGATGCACATTATATGCGTAGGACTATGTCCATATCAGTAATATGTAACGTCTGAAGTCGAAGCGAGTAGGTCTGACACTGAAGATCAACAAGTCTTCCTTAGTTAAATATTGTGTTCTCTTGACTAAGTGATTTTCAAAGACAAATAAGACAAAGCAGATTCTGTGCCATTTCCTATTCATACCCCATGGAAACTATGGGTTATGAATTACTAATTAGAAGTTCCAGGACAGTCTGATCAGGTTGCATTGGAAGAGGTTTCACATGATATACATCTGCATCAAAAACGTCTTTCTTGGTTTTACTGAATGTCCGCTGCATTTGACACAGTTAATCATAACCTGCTGATTTACAGACTGAAAAAAATGGGTGACTATGCTAAACAGATTTTCAGATCTCAAACGTTTCTAAATCAGAGCAAACAAAGATCACAGATATGGTTCCTCACGGCTGCTTTCTTGGGTCACTTCTATTCAACATTTTCATTATCCCCCTGGCACTATTGAGAACTACATATCTTACAATATCTATGCTGATGACATGCAACTTTATGTTTCTGTTCAACCACTAGGGAAACATCCTCAACTGTCCCTCAAAATGTTCAAAAGATCCACAAGTAGATGGGTCAGAACTTCCTTCAGCTTCCTGCAGAAAAGACAGTTGTAATTGTTTTTGGTCCCAAAAATGGATAAGTAGAAGAAAGCGGCACTCAACTAGACATGACGAGGCTAAAGAACACGGAACAAGTCAAGAACCTCATTGCTATCTTGGACTCACACCTGAATTTTAACCGTTTTTGGACAACTCCCACATAAAATCTCTTATTAAACTACCCTACTACAATCTAAAAAGGTCAGCAGAATAAAGGGATCTCTGCCAAAACAGGACAAAATAAACTGTTTATTCTTTTTTCCCCAGTAGGTTAGATTATTACAATGATGCCTTTAAAGGTTTAAATTGTGGTGTTAAAGATGATCAAGCAGCTTTACATCATCCAAAATAATGATGTGAGAGTTACTAGAATATCACACCAGTCCTTAAATCACTGGACCTGTGTATAACAATGTTGCATTTTAAATGCTATTGATGGTCTATAAGGCATTGGATGGCCTGGGGTCTTAATACATTTGGGAGATGCAAAGGAGGGGAAGGGGAGGGGGAAGACTGTTTGCTTGATGGTGCGCTTGGATTGGAGAATATGAATTGCGCAGAAAGACAACCCGCAATCAGATCTGACCGTTTTATGAGCAAAGCAACAAAGTCGATCGCCACTAAGCAAGTTCTGTGGTATTCACTTTTGACATTAACATGGTACACAGTACACAACAGATCATATTACACTCCAAAACATCAAAAAAAATTATTTGTTGTCATGGCCACTTTAATGCAGCTAATGTTAGATTACATTGTATAAAGTCCAAAGGGGGGTTATTTACTTACTGTCAAACTTACTGCCTTTTGACAATAAGTAATTAATGTCCAGTAATTAATGTCAAGATAACCAAAAAAAGGTAGATATTTTTCATCATGAAACGCATTAGAAGGATAAAGGAGATCCATACACTAATTCAAGCCATAAAGGAGTTATATCGTTTTACTGCACATTTGAAAGAAACTTGTGACGCTATAGAAGGCTTGGTAAGTGTTTGGCCATCTCCTTTTCATCTGCTTCATCTTGTAGCTGGTGTATATTTCTGAATGAAATATTTCTATATTTAATTTAGTACAAATAAAAATATTCAATGCAAATTAAGTATATGATACTCCTTACATAGAGAAAAACTGCATGTTACATGAGCAAGGCAAATCAAACTTATAAGCTGAGTAAACTGACCAACTTTAGCAAGGAAAAAATGCCGGGAATAGACAGAGGACTTGAAATTAATGCCTTATTTACTTTTACTTGCTCTTTACTCTTCCTGTGGTTTAATGTATTTTATGGCTTGGCTGGCCCTAAACTTGAATAAAAAAATTAAAAAGAAAGTGCTTGGACCACGTAGCCCGATTTAGGACCCCAGACAGCATATTTTAGACCAACTGTTATCAATTTGGGTTTTAAGTTAGACAGTGATTTTAAATTGGACAGCCAAATTAAGGCAGTTGCACGGTCCTGCTCTTATCATTTAAGGCGGTTGGCAAAAATGGAAATTTTTCTTTCCAAGCAGCTCTTTGAAACAGTGATTCATGCTTTTATTTCATCATGCTTAAATTACTGTAATGGACTTTATGTTGGAGTGAGTCAGTCTTTGTTCTCTCGACTGCAGCTGGTTCAAAACGCTGCTGAACGTCCTAACTGCTACTAATAAAACAGAACATATCACCCTGGTTCTGGCCTCATTCCACTGCCTGCTTGTGCCTTTTAGAGTCCATTTTAAAACTCTTATTTTTGCTTCTAAATCTTTGAATGATCGTGCACCGCTGTACCTCCCTGAGCGTCTTCATCACTATTTACCTTCTAGGTTCCTCAGGTTGGCTGAACAGCAGCTTCAGCAGGTGCCAAAGTCTAGGAGGAAGCTCAAAGGAGTGGGGACTTTCTCTACTGTTGCTACTCAATCTTCATTATCTGCTTTTAAAACTCATCTTAAAACCCTTTTTTATTTTTTGGCTTTCAACCCCAGTGAGACATAGACCATATTTGCTTTAATTGTTGTAATTGTTTTTCATTCTTAAGTCATTTTAGTAAATGTTTTTCTTTTTTCTTTTAATGTATCTTTTTAGTATGCAGTTATGTGAAGCACTTTGTTTCAGCTGTGGTTGTTTTAAAGTTTTTTATAAATAAAGTTGGTACGGGATGTTTCGTTTTTCCAAAAGACGCATTACCTGAGTTTCTCCAACGTGCTCTTCTTGTTGCTGATGAAAAGACGCAGCAGAGCTTTCCTCTTCAGAAAGACGATGACGGCGGCGACCAGCAGGCTAACCAAGGTGACCAAGATGGCCACAGTGATGAGCACACTGTCGGCTGATGCCATATACGACAACACGCACATTAATACACACACACGCACATCTACAGCACGGAACAATGACAGGAAATAAGATTGTTACAGCTAAATAATGGAGGCAAGAGCTATAACATACTGTATATACTGTGTGTGTATATATATATATATATATATATATATATATATATATATATTCACCCTAATTTTCACTTTATGCAGAAATGAGCAAAGTTAGAGATTAGATTGCCCACTCTACCTGCCAGCCTCATTGGCCCACTGTCAATGCTCCCACCAAAGCCCGGTTTCTCACAGAAAGGAGGAGCCCACTGTGCTTCACAGTGGCAGTTCTTCTTGTTGTTGCACACCTGCAAGAAAGATAGATCTTTAGTCTACAGCGCACTGAGTCATTTAGTTTGCCTTGCAGTAATGAAAATCAAATCAAATATGCCTTATAATAGTTACCGTGCCTTACAAAGGTTTTCATGCCCGTTGAACTTGATGGTAATTTATTAAGAATCATCAATTAAAAATCTTTATTGTCATTATGTAGCCATAACGACATTTCTAAAATGTATCCCTTTAGAGTCACAAACCTCAATGTTTGTTATTGGTACTTGTATGTGATAGTGATAAACCAACACAAAGTAGGGCATAATTGCGTGGGGGATGGAAAACAGGCCAGGATCCTCAGAATGTTTTTGAAAAGAAAGAATTGCACAAATCTGGCATTAATTAATTAATCTCATGTTGTGTGTGCCGGAAAACTAATGCCTCACATTCCCCTGAACACATGTGAAACGTTTGGGATGTTTCCCGTCAGCAGGGACAGGGAAGATGGTAAAGTTGATGATGGATAGAGAAAAATCTAAGGTAATCCTGGGAAGAAATAGGTTAGGTTCTGCAAAAGTCTCCAGACTGAAGCGAAGGACAATACCTCTAAAAATATGGAGCTACAAAGGAAAGGTTTAGATCAGAGGTCGCAAATCCCAGTCTTTGAGACTTGTTGTCCCGCATCTTTTACATGCGTCTCTGCTTCAGCTAACATGAACCAAATAATTAAAATCACCCCAAAATCAACTGTTTTTTTTGCAGATAAACTGTATTAAGGGTGCTACTTTAATGTTACTGTGCAATTTTTTACATTTTTATGTGAACTTGTTTAGTTCTGGAATATTTGTCATTTGAAAACGGCTTAGTGCTGCCCTCTTAGGGTTGAACGGTGGCTATTGCAGTTGAATTAATGGTATATGCTTTCGTCACCATAGCCCTACGTTTGGGGGGGGGGGGGGGGGGGGGAGATCCTCCCCCTCAAAAACTTTAAAGAACACTGCTTAAAACTCTCACCGCTCATCAGTGTATCTTGGAACCGCCTTTTTGAAAAATTTAGCTTTTTTTCAAAATGTGTCTGGGGCAGGGTTACGCCTTTACATCGGGGTGAGTTACACTTTAACAAGGCTTTGTAAAAACTGACTCTACACCGAGGACGCAATTCAGCCATTAGATTCACGTGTGTTGGACCAGGGACACATGTAAACGAGGTGAAGTAAATACCCACCCCACACGTTTATAGTAATTTTATCTGCAAAAAATGTTGAAAAACACGTATGTTTTTTCTTCAACGTCACAATTATGCACTACTTTATGTTGTCCTAACTGAAGAAATCCCACTGTTGGAGGTTTTGATTGTGGTGTCACAACACGGTAACACATTCAATGAAAATGAGTAGATCACTTTTGCAAGACACTGTAAAAGTTGTGTGAAAGAGCCCATCCAGCAGAGCCTCAGGGTTCTGGCCCAGACGTTTTATCCAAGAGGGTTGTCCAGTGAGGTATTAAAATGCAGCTGTCAGTATGAGGGAGAATGAAGGAAGGACGCAGCAGTGCAGATGTAGAGTATTTACATTTAGCACAGATGCACAGCCTGAGTGCCTCCCTTGCCTCCAGGCATAAACCACATCCACTAGGTGATCGGGTTAAGAGGAGGGGGTTTTATTGTATGCTTGCTTGAAGAGAAATACGGCTATAAGACAACATGAGCAAGCACTGAAGCAAATTTGATTTGTTGGAGAACTCTTTCTGCTAAAACTAGCACACATTCTAAAGACATTTAATGTAATTTACATCTCCATGAGAGTGAAATAAATTATTCATATTATCAAATATATATTTTTTATGAAAAGGTTATTTATTATAAAGGTAAGATGGCACTCACTTAGGAGTACAACTTAATGAACAGACTGTATGCTTGTCCAGTATACACGTTCACTGAATTTGTTTAATATATGTAGCTGTTCTTGTTTTCGAGATACATTCTTTTTTTTACCCATGTTGATAAGAAACAAAAATGGTTTCAATCAAGGTTCTTAAAGTAATTTCAAGAAAAAGTTAGAATTTAGAGTCCAACCCAACACTGAGTGAGGGGTTTGTCAGTTTACTTTTGCATCTACTCCTGCCAGAGGTAAGACACACCAAACCACTTTATTCCTTTATCTTTTGCAGTGAATACCAGTTTCTTATTGATTGGCTTTTATGTTGTAGAAAAGCCCAATGAATGACACAAGGGAACCAATAAGATGAAAGCTTTGATTTCTTACTGCACATGCCCTCTTGATTTAATTGGCAATGAAGATCAGTGGTTGCTGTGGACCAGAATAGCCTGTGGTGGATGCTGCAACTACGTCACTAAACAAAAGAGTAAATAAAACATAAAAGCATCCTTTGCTGAATTATTGAGAAGAGATGCTGAGCGATATAAAGGTGATCATTTCAGAGAAATGGAGAGATATACAACAAATGAATTGCTGTTACTGCTCTCTCTCTTTGTGCAGTTAAAAAAAAGACAAACACTTTAAGATAACATTAAACAATGTGTTTAAATTGGACCAATCCAACATCCGTGGAACAATGAAGACTGATTGAGCTCGCTGCATTGGAAATACTCTGCTACTGTTTTATTATTTACAATGTAAAGAGGGAACTTACCTGATTGTGCATCTCTTTCACAAATGTGAAGGCACAGATAAATACACAGTCCCCCACAGGCTTGCAACACCGCTATATTGCATAATTTAACACTAAACGCAGGCCTAAAAGGTACTTTGCACTCACCCCTCGTCCATTGCATTTCCCGGAGCACTCGAGCACGCCAAAGACACTGACATTCTGACACTGCCGGTTCAAACACACCTATAAAGAGAAAAGCATCATTAAACATTTTCAGAGGAACTAGACTGGAAATTCAATGAAGACGAAATGTTTCCCCCCATGCTGCACATGAATGTTGTTAGCCTGGCCAACCAGACTGACTTACGCCGTAAACAAGGCATTTTAAGCTGTGCATTGAATACACAGGGCGTAAGTCAGTCTGGCTGGTCAGGCTAGTATGTTGTAGGTAAGGACAATTGTACTATAAAGTAGTAAAATTAGATTTTTTTACAAAGATAGCAGAAACATGTTCCTGCTTATTTAAAGTTTTGCGTCATTAAAAAAAAACAGATAAATCTAAAATTCATTAAAATGTAATTTCATTGCCTTGCAGAAGTATTCAAACCCCTTGAACTGTTTCAAATTTGGTGATGCTTGCACTGCAAATTTCAATACTTCCATCCATCCATCCATCCATTTTCTGACCCGCTTAATCCCTCATGGGGTCGTGGGGGTTGCCGGTGCCTATCTCCAGGCGTTCACTGGGCGAGAGGCGGGGTTCACCCTGGACAGGTTGCCAGCCTGTCGCAGGGCAACACAGAGACAAACAGGACAAACAACCATTCACTCACAGAGAAGCCAATTAACTTAACCTAACAGTCATGTTTTTGGACTGTGGGAGGAAGCCAGAGTACCCGGAGAGAACCCACACATGCACAGGGAGAACATGCAAACTCCATGCAGAAAGACCCAGGGTTGGACTTGCACCCAGGACACTGTTGCTTGCTACAAGGCAACCGTGCTACCCACTGCTCCACTGTGCAGCCAAAAACTTCAATACTTTTGAATAAATAAATAAAAAAATGTAAAAGAAAAATAAAGTGTGCATTTGTGTTCAGAGCTCTTTACTCTGATACCCCTAAATAAAAACAAAACAAAAGGGTGCACTTAATAAGTAAATAGAGCCCACCTTGCCCTGATTTTGAGGTGTCTGATTATGGTTTTGATTTAGATTCATGTTCTTCTTGTCCTTTGTTCTATAGGCCTTGCCATATTCAGTTATTAGTTTTGCTGTCAGGGATTTGCCATAAGGTTCACTTTTTCATGTTTTAGATTTGATAAATGTTTTTCCTCATTACTGCATTTATTTACTTTTTGCCTTGTAGTTAATTCTTACATTCATTAGTCCTTGGAGTTTTGTGTGTATGTTCTGAGTCAGATTCTGTCCTGGTATTTCTATTAAGCTCCATTCATGTTTATTTCAGTCTGCACCAAAGTTTCCCCTAATTTTACATGTGTCTGAGCACACACACAAACTCCCTGAGTTTGTATGTGTGCACGTGCGATGTGCACTGAGGCTACTTTACGCCTGTCCAAAACATGAAATTATAACAAGTTACATGGCTTACTAAAATAATCAAATTACAGTAATGATTTCTTTTAGATTACTTAGTTTAGAGAAAACTGATTTAGCCCGATTACATGAAAAAGACAAAAATCTTAGATTTTTTCAAAGAGATGTATAGTATGCTTTATTTCAGAGTAGGGGTCCTGCTAAGGAAGAACTGAGAGACAGGTACATTTTTCAGAGTTCAAATTCTATTGCAATTATATTATTTACATGTTCTGCAATGAGATTTCGCACAAGCATGTGGTACTATGCAGCCTCGCTTCGGTCAGTCTGATCCAGGGCAGCTGTGTCTACAATGTAGCTCACCAGATGCAGGGCACGATTGCACATGAGCGCAGCTTCGAGGTAACAGTGGTCTGCATCCTCTGCCATAGCTCCAGCCAGTTTACCTCATTCAATTCACCTGCTGCTGTTAATTAGCTTCAAGTCATTTCACCTGGGACTTATTTATTCCTGCCTCCCACAGTCACTCACTGGCAGATCGTCAGAAAGCCATCGTGTGAGTAAGCCTTTCACCATTCCTTGTCTGCCTGCCTGTTTTTGACCTTGTCTCAAGTTTTGGATTTTCCCTGTTTGCCTTGCTCTTGCTGGACACCTCATTGGCTCTGTGATTCTGGACATGACCTTGGACTGCTCTGACCCTGAATCCTGCCCAGCCCTTTTGTTCTTGCCTTCCTTCTCCTGCCTGTTACCTCCTGTTGTGAGCAACCTGCTCCAATCTGGACTTTTGCTTCCCCACGTCTGTTTTTGTTCAATTCTTTTTATTTTTAAAATAAACCTTTAAAGAGCAACTCTGTGTCCGGCTTGAATATCGGGTTCTCTGATCTTCTGTTCCTGACACACCTGGGTGTTACTTAACCCTACTATGAACACAGCTGTTCTCTATGAGGTCAGAGAACCTTAGTGAACCTACAGCATCCTGAAGACCAAGAAACACAGAATACAGGTCAGACATTAAGTTGTAGAGAAATTTAAAAGATGGTTAGTTTATAAAACAGCTCCCTAAGGTTTGAAGGTCATATGGAGCATTGTTCAATTAGGGAAGAGTATGGCTCCAGATGTAAACCTACCGAGATATGACATTTAAACTGACAGACTCTGCAGCTTCAGAGATTCTCAGTTGGGAGAATAGAGCAACCAGGGTTTCCCCCATTGTATTATTAGCCTGGTGGGCCACCAGGCTTAACTGGCCCCCTGCCAGACTAAGCGTCATCTGTTTATTTTAAATGCGTCGATGTTTGAGAGAGACATAAAACGGCGAGTAAAGGTCCCAACCAGGAGAACACTTCCTGGTCCAAATAGCCAACACCCTAACTTTTATTAGCTCGCCGACGCACATTATGGCGACGCGGCAGTAATGACTCAATGCTCCCCGTGCTTCACTTCAAACCCCCCTCTCCCTGTAGCGCGCGCACTACCAAGAACCAGGACTAGTCCATTTTGTGGGGGAAGCCCTGATTACTTGTTTCGTCCACAAACCTGGCATGTACGGAAGGATGGCAGGAATAAAGCTTGGCCATGTCAATATTTTGCCCCAAGTCATATAGGGGACAGAGCTAACTTATGGAAGAAGTCATTCAGGTCAGAGCAAAGTGTTACTTTTTAAACTACATAGAAAAGATCACGAATGTGTGGAGATAAATGAACACACCATCCTCACGGCGAAAGACTGTGGTGGTGGCATCAAGCTATGGAAAGCTTATGTTCAACAGAGACAGGGAAGCTGGTTAGGGATGAGAAGAATGGAGCTAAATACAGAAGTAAACCTGCAAAAAGCTTTTGATTGCAGGGAGGTTCACCTTCCAGGAAGACAGAGACCATAAGTGCAAAGCCAGAGCTACTATGTAATGGTAGAACAAAGCATTTTCAGACGATTCTGTGGCAATGCTTACAAATTAGCATGCACGGATGCCCTGCATCCAATTTCACCTGAAATATTTTGCAGTCAAGACCGGGCAAAAGTTTCTGTCTCTAGATTGTGAAGCTGATAGAAAAGTCCCCCAAAGGACTTGCCTGCATATTGCAGCACATGCGATTCTGGAGAGTGTAATAGACTCGCAGAGAGTGAATATGGTTGCTTGCAACACTTTTGAGATTTTTACATATTATTTTAAAAACCGTTTTACTTTCACGTTATTGTGAGGAAGTACTTTGTGTTGGTCTGTCTCATAAAGTCCCAAAGGAATACGTTGAACTCAGTGTTTGTAATGTTACAAAAAAGAATAATAGTTCAAGGGCCGTGGGTACCAAAGATCTGCTGAATTGTTACCGAAGTGTATGTCAGATGCAATGTGAACTAATAAAATTGATTCACAGTTGGACTGAATCTTTAAGAACAAAGAAAAATGAAAGAATAGGCTGCCGGTTGCTTTTATATTGAAAATAAGACCGAAATTAAGGTGAGCGGTGTTCAGCTCTTTTTTTCCTCAAATTGGTACAAAACTACAGGCTGTGTAGCGCCAGCTTAATGCTCTGATTGGTATGAAAAATGCAAAAACCTTTCTAAAAGAACAAAGACGTCAAATACACACCTTCAGGATATTACAATTTCCAGATAATGAGTCGTGTGAATTCACGACCTAGGAGTCGGTAGCCAGGAGACAAGCTGGCCTGCCTGATGGCCATTCTGTGCATAAAAAGCTCCAAGACGTACAAAAGCAGTTGAACGGCAACTATGAGAGCACGTGGATGAATGAAAAAGACCAGAAGGACCATGAAACGCTGTCACTTGGTTCTTTAACTAGTATAATTACACTTTTAAACTTAATCATTCCACTCGTATTTCTTACTTTTCAGTGTCTGACACTTCAGCACCTAAATGTAAAAACGTGTGCAGTTTCCATGAGACTGTTATTATGCCAACTCAACATTTGAATAACCTTTTCTTACAAACTAATCATTTTCAAACTCTAACTCTTAAATGTTCATTCAATATTTAATTACAAAGACCTTTTACAAGCTAAACTCTAAGCTGTGGGGGGTTTGGAGCTGTATGTCATATGTACTCAGAGGGAGAGAACAAGTAAGTTCTCTTGTGAAGCCAATTAAGAGGTAAATAGATTTGTTCCAAGGCCCGTGGCTTTGAAGAAGAGGTTGAGAGGCATATCTAATAAAATAACTGATTCCTTTGTGGAGCTGGTTCAGTCAAGAGCACAAAGTGTACAAATAAATAACAGAAATCACTCAGGAGTTGACTTCATTAGATGTTTTTGTCTCATCTCAACCCTCTTCAGTACTTAAATAAATACTTTAGCAGTACACATATTGTTTTCCTTTATAACAGTGACTTAGCACTACAAACAGTCCACTGAAGATAATAAAGATAGATACCCTGATCGGGCTTTTCCTGGTCAGTATAAAAATAAAATGCTCTGCAGCAATGAATATGGCCTTTTATTTGAATAAATGGGGCAGTAAAGTCAAAAGAAGCAAACGGTTAGAAGTAAATTAATTAACAGTTATTCTAACCACTGAAAAGGATGGTTATTCATTCAAGATTATTTATTGAACAATAATGGTAGTTCTTGAGAAAGTTTTAGTTTATTAAGCCTTTTTTCTGATCTGGGTTAAAAATATATCATATACTCATTATTAGGAAAATGAAAAAAAACTACATGATATATAGTTATACAGGATCGAGGGTGGGCTGAATTTCCTCTTGTGCATCAGGGCACGATACACTACTTTTACAAGGATGTTCACCGCTAGTTTTATCTTTTTATATATTTAAGGATTAATCGATCCTGTGGGAATGCAATTTCAACCTTCTCTGAGTTCCCTTATAAGATTAGATATTTTTAGGCAGGATTTATCAGAAAGTAGGCCAAGCTGTCAGTTTCACTTTCAGTTTCAAGCGTTTGAGCTGCAGCTGCATCAGCTCTGTAGTATTGGCACGTACGTGCTTGGATATAAATATGTGAAGGATGTGGTGATCATGCGGTAGAATTTTAGGACAAGTCCAAAACATTGCTGGGAGCCTGGCTATACTGGTGATCAAACTGTGTATGCTGCAGTGTCAAATGAATGGTAAGATCAAATCAGAACTTTATGTTTTCTATGTCGCTGTTCTTTTCTTTGCCACTGAATCACTCAGCAGATAGACATTAGTGTCATAGAGATAATAGCTGATTTTGTCTTTTAATTAAACTCCCTTTAAAAGTGTCCATATTCACGGTGTTAGTAAGTAGGAAAAGAAAAATATTACATTTCTCTGTATTTAGCCTGTCGATTAGAGCTAATCACAGAAGAATTGGGAGATTATTATCTAGGGCTAATTGACTGGTTCATCTCTAACTTTTTCTAAAATATGCAATGCTCACCATGTTGTCCCCACACTTTGTTCCTGCTAGAACAAGTCCAGGGTCTGGCATGTCATCACCCAGGTAAACGTGTGTCCCACGACACAGAATGCGCCCTCCTTCCTGCAGTGGGATGTTGGTTTCAATGGAGACAGCGTTTGTACCGATCACCGGTCTGTTGGCTCCACCCTGGCACTGGATTTTACCACACTTGGCATCCCTACATGAATGCACAGCGACATGTAATAAGGCACTTGGTCACAGACAAAGATACGTAGCCATAAAGACAGATGAAAGTGTGCCGAGAAGGAAGGCTATGTCTTGTGTCGACAAAGAAATTACGTCCTTTAATAAAGAGCTGGATTACAAAAAAATGCGTGAGTAGTTTAAGACTTTGATTACAAGTCAGAATAAAATTACTAGAGTCATTTAGTGTTATCTTTCTAAGATGGCAATTTTGCACCATGTTTGAATACTGTGTCTTTAACAGCAATCCGAGGATTGCAAAAGATGCAACTAAGAGCAGTTTCATTGTGCTCTGCACAGTATTTTCTCTGTAAATCAGTGCAGCAACAGAATCCTACCTTGCATCACATTTGGCAAAGGAACCTTTTGAGTCCTTCCCACAATTTCCATAAGGATCCCCTGCAGAGTTGACTCTCTCGAAGCAGATCTCAGGAGCAGGTTTAGCTCCTGCAAACAAAGGCAAGAAGTCACCAGATCAGGTGAGAAATCATTCAGTCCGACCATAAACCAACAGCTTTTGCAGCGTTTGCTTCACCTGGTCCCCACAGGGTGATGCACTGCTGCTCGTGAGTCTGGCAGATGCCGTTGTAGCAATAGCCGTCGACGTTGTGGCAAGCGTGTCCGTCATGCAGGTAAACGTTGGCTGGGCAGTGAGGACTGGATCCAGTGCAGAACTCAGGCAGGTCACACGAGTTACTGGACTCTCGGCACAGAGTGCCAGCCAGTTTGAGCTGGAGGCATGTACAGTTCAGTAAATAACTCTGCTGTGCTGACCTCATCTATCTCTTTGTGGCTTTTGAGACTTGCAATATGTTTTATTATGTAGTGCTTCAGAAGAGGCACAGGACTACTGCTGAAAGAGCACTGCTTGCATGTTAATGAATGTTAGTGTTGAAGCTTATATTACGTTGAGTAGTCAAATAGCTTTTTCAGTTTCAATAATTTAATTTCATGTGTTTATTTAGACAGCCAAAGTGCATTACAATAATAATAAAATAATAATTCTAAAACAGATAAAACAAATTAAAAAAAGATAATAGATAAAAGAATAAACAAAAGTTAGAAATCTGTAATAAGACACCACAGTGCTGCTGAGTATTAAAACCCTTCCTGAATATCAACGTCTTGAGTTTAGATATAAAAAGCTCCAGGTCAGAGATTTAGCTGAGATCCAGAGGAAGCTGGTTCCGCAATGTTTGTATGTAGCTCTCAGAAAATTAGAAGAACTGAGATGATGACCTCAGGGAGCTACCCCATTAAAAAAACTCAGTAAATCAGAAATACAGGGTGGGTCCAGACCATTAAGAGCTTTAAAAACAAACAATAAAAGTTTAAAATCTATTAAACATTTTGGACCAACTCAAGCCAGTTAATGGACGATTGAGAGACACAGACATAAAAAGCATTACAGAAATTATGTCTTGAGCAGATAAAAGTGTGTATAACCTCTCAAGATCAGCACAGTTTAAAAAAGGTTTAACTTTAGCTAAAAGATGAAGGTGTTAAAAGCTCTATTTGACAAATAAACCAACTTGTCAGTTTAATTCAAATAGTCAAAAAGCACCCTCACATTTCTTAGTGTCACTAACTGTACAAAAACAGGGTATTTGGTATTTCGTTGATTTAAAAACAGGAAGTTTTGGTTTAACTGCTTTTTTAATGCAGACATACCATGAAGGAGGACGTATTGACTATGTTACCTGCTTACAGTTTGGACTAAAATGTTGGAAAGGAAAATGTTGTTATTTGTGGAAGATGACATAACACTACTTTCACAGACCCTTTATGCTCCTTTATTTATTTGTGATTATATGCAAAAAAAACATATCTGCCTATTATCTAAATTTCTACTGTGTTGCATAATTGAGTTGGTTTTAGGGTGTTACTGTTTTCACCCATTTAATAAAAACATCCAGTAATAGGCTGTAGGGTTTTTTTTTTTTTTTGTGGCTGATGTGGGCATCTGTCTTTTTGCTTTAGAAATTGTCAGTGTGCCTTCGTAAAGTTTTTATTACTGATATTTTCTGTCTGATGTTGTGACTGTAAGCAAATATTAACTTGCTAACTTAATTTGTTGTGGTGTTTTAACACAAACTGCTTCCACTTTGTACTTTCGTAATTAACAACTGCGGTATCAGTTTATTTCTCAAGGCAGATATACACTTTTAGAAATCTCAAATCTCATGTTTAATTTAAATTAGTTGGGTATTATTTCTTAAATCCTATGCAAAACAATGATTAGTAAGGTTTAAAAATGATTCAACGTAACATTAATAAAAAAAAAAACTATGATTGTTCTAAACACAAACAAATTTTTTTGGATAAACACATCAGGTCGAGGTTTTGTTTACATGCATACAAGTTAAAAATATGGACAGTTAAATTGAAGCGAATGTTATTCTAAATATAACTTCCAACTCACTCCAAACTGTGTATTAAGATAAAATAAATCTTTATTGTCATTGCACCAACCTACGATGTGTATTGGTGAAATTAAATTGGTCTACTTAGCCATGTGAGGGTAAAAAGAAGTTCAAACACATTCATAATTGTGACTAAGTTACTAACATCATCACCATCGCAATACTATGAGATGATGGATAACTTTCAAAAGAAAATTAAGTGAATTACAGACACTTTAAAATATATACTTTGAAACCTTTGCATCAAAAAAGATAGCTTAGTTAAAATGAAAGTGGTGGAAGGTCCAAAGTGGAAGAAGACCTGAAAACTGTTACCTTGCAATCTTCACAGCATTGCCCATGGGCACACACGGCATCTCCCTTGAGGGTGCACGTGGTGGCGTTACAGCAGGGGTTCATGCATTCCTGGAGTGCAGAGAAAAGAAAACAAACGAGCTGACAGCATGTGGTCCTGCTCCGAGGTTCGCCAGTCCCTGTTAGATGAAGCGCTCCAGGTCATTGGAGCGCACTTCCTGTCCAAAGATTCCCACCCTGACCTTCAGACCTTTGAGTTAAGACACAAACTGGAGCTCATGTGTTTTAGATTTGGGAGCTCTCGAAGAGTTAGAGCTTGTAAAGAGGAGTCTGTTTATGCAATGACCACAACAAAGCAGGGATAAAAAAAAGAAAAGAAAAAAAGAGATGGAAATTGGTTGTTAATTACGACCTCTGTGAGGAGCCGAAAGAGATAACAAGGGGGAAAAAAAGAGGTGAGGGGTTCTTCGTCTAGTCTTACTGAAAACCCAAAACACATCATTTATGCATTGCGACCTCTGTATGAATTTGTCAGTGCTGTTTAATGAGTCTGACTGTTTACTCTTTGGCCCTTTTTTTTAATTCCTTGTTTATCTCCAGGTCTGTGTGGGTTGCCAGATCAAACAAGCCATGTGGGGACACCCGGGAGGTCATTTTGAGGTTTGGTCGGAAAGTCTGAACAGCATTGCTGCTTTGCTAGGAGTCAAAGAAGAATGACTCCAGCAAAATGCCACCTACTGATTCATAAACGATGGAGTTTCCTTACTCTGCTTGAATAAACAATCCAGCATCTAACTCAGCTTGACCAAATTGCACAATCTAGTTTAATTCGAGAGTAAATAAATAAAAACCACTTCACTACAGTAAAGATACTGTGCAGCTTTGTAGCTAAAAAAAATCAACAGAGTGACACGTCTCTCCGGAGAAACTGATCGCATCTTGTTAACGTCAGGAAATCTCTGCATTAACTTTCAAGTTTTATATTTATATTTCATGCTCTTTCAGCTGAAAAGCCCAATATTGGTCTCCCCAGAGCACATAACGCCGGGAAGATAAGGTATTAAAATTCATTTGCCTCTAACTGCTGTTTAAATCTATCAGATACAGTTTGAATCGACTCTTTCTGTTTTCTGAAAGGCTGTAGCTAAAACTGATAAATGGTAATTAGTATCAAATGTGCAGCAGGCACAAGGCAAACTCTACTTTGAGTTTGTTTGTCTACACATTTTAATGCATCAATACATAAACAACCACATATAAAATGAATCACTAATTAATGGTGGGATTACAGAATAATTAGTAATGAATAATATAGTTACCCCTACTATATCAGAAGATGCTGTGTGTCATTGCTTGTGTCATTACATCTGCGTGCACTGAGGCATTATTAGAATTTAAATGTGTTAAAAGTATTTGTTGCAGGTTTTTCTATGTTTTTATTTAGGGTATATGATAACTGCGGCTGGATTGGAGTAATTTCTAATCCCGCATGTTATTCTCTGGTCACATTCCAGGGCGCCCTGCAGTGTGCATGAGTGGGAGAAGAGTGAGCATGGATATGTGCTGCAGAGTCAGTGAGACAAAGCCAAAGAAAGCTGGCCGAAGCTATGACTGCCTTCCACGTGTTTGCTTGCTTAGTCACACAGTTGGGCAGCAGTTTGATTAATGAGCCTCCGAAGATATGAAATCACCGTGGCAGCTGGTCAAGGAAAAGCGAGATGTAAACAAAATAAAACACTTCACATCGGAGACCTCAAGGGGTTTTCTGCTGTTTCTTTCCCTGCATATCCTCGGTTGTAAAAAGTTTTAGTGCTTTAAGATTACAAAAAGCAACGTCAAAAGAAAGTTAGACTTTGACTTTCTTTATTTTGGTAGAGGGGGTCTTCGTTAGCTGTTGAGAGTTTTAGTGGTTCAGGTTGATTCCATACAGAACCAGAACCAATGCTTTTTGCCTCAAGTAAATGTGCATGCAAGGTTATAGAAAAGGACAAGAGCATGTACCTGTAGAGGACAGATTTAGAGTGCAAATCATTCAGAAACATTGAACTTTTTCTCATTTTGTCACATGGCAATCACAAATGTCTTTGTCTTTTATTGGGCTTTTATGTGATAGACCAACACGGCAGTTCATAATCGTAAAGTGGGAGGAGAAGTCTAGGTTTTAAATAAGAATAACAATAGAAAAGCCTGTTTGCAGTTTGTTGAGGCAGCATCGTCCTGCGGGGAAGCTTTTCTTCAACTGGGACAGCGAAGCTGGTCAGAGATAATAGGAAGATGGGGCTAAATACAGGGCAGCTCCTGTAGAGGCTGCAAAAAACCTTTGAGACTGCAGGCAGAGCCTGCGGCAGGACAGCAGCCCGTACATAAGGCTGGAGCTACGATGGAGTGGTGTAGATCAAATCATATTCAAGTGTTAAAATGCTCCAGTCAAAGTACAGACCTAAATCCAGAAGCAAATTTGTGGCAAGACTTCAAATCGCTGTTTACAGACACTAGCCGCCCGAATCCCATTGGGCTTAAGTTGTTTTGCAGAAAAATACTGCAAAAATATGAGTCTCTAAACTTGCAAAGGTTGTAGAAACAAGCCCCAAAGGACTGTAACTGCAGCAAAAAGGGGTTCTACAAAGTATCGAGTCAGGTAAGACACATAATGCAGACCACACTTCACAAATATTATTTGGATTTAAAAACCAAGCTTATTTTTCTTTTTGCTTCATAACTTATGCACTATGTTGCCGTTGGTCCACCACATAAAATTACTATAAAACATTTAATTTTATGGTATTAACGTGACAACATGTAAGAAAAAAAGGTGGGGGTGGTCTTATCCCCTTCACTGAGGAGAATGAAGATGAAGGCCTTTGCTTTCAAATTTACCTCAGGCTCCCCGCAGTCACACTCCTCTCCCTCCTCCACGTAGCCATTGCCGCACTTCTGTCCTCCATAAAGCACCTTGACCTCTGGCATGTTGTACAAACACATGCCCACGCCTTTCTCCAGACTGGCTGCAAGGTCCTTCTTGCTGCAGGTGCTGAACACCGTTGGGAACGGATACCTGCAGAGCGAAAGGAGGAAAAAACAGAGGAAACAAGAAAGAGAGAAATATGATATAATGAAGATAATCTAGGCGTATATTGAATTTGACAGTAGATACAATAAAAATGATCCAAAATGGTGAACAGACTAAGACTATAGACAACTTTTATGACAATGACTGATAGATCTGCTCATTCAATGGGCCTTTTCACACAAATGTAATGTTCTAATGGCATTGTATGAGGTCCATTCAATGGATTTTCTGTCCAACACAAAACATAAATGGCTCATTTTTGCCAGCGGCTACATTTACAAGAGTCGTATTCTGGCTGGAGAAGACCAATTTAAGCAGCACTGTGAACAGGGTTATAGGGGATGAAGGTGATTTCTGAGTGAGTCTGTGTATATGTGAATACTTTTAGAACATTGCAACCATGAAGGTATGCAATTTCTAATTCAATTCTTTCCGATATCACTTTTCTGAAAGGCTGACTCGCCTCTAATTTAGAGTGGAAATAGATTAAAGTCTCACTGTAAAGAAAAAAAAAACATTGTGACTAATGGATGGAACCTTCAGAAATGGCAACAGCAGCAGAAAAGCTTAAACAGAGAAGAGAGTAAAACCATAATTTTATTTGTGGAGCAACATATTAAAGAAACAAAGTGGTCCAAGTCTTAAGATAGATACATTTAGAGACAGAGCAATAAAGGAAAGAAAATATGTCAGATTGGAGGGTTTTACAGTTCCTGTAAAAAATAAAAGAAGTGTGAAAACAGTCTCTTCACTTATAGACCCCAGAGGAGAGTGTGGGTCGCAGCAGGTATTTGAGGTCCTGACCTGGACTTTCCACATTCAACCTCACTGCAAAGAGCCAGATAAAGACTGCTTTTCCACACTTGAGACTGCTGAGGCAATTCAAGGTCACTAAAGGGTGGTGAGAAATATTAATACAAAGTTTCTCTTGAAGTTTAGTATCACTGCGACGCCCCAACACAGAGAGCAGCACCTCTAGGACTGCAGCTCCCTGCCTGACATGCATGCCAGGCTGCACCAAAGTCTTTACAATGCTCAAGGTCAGTTTTCTGCTGTACAGAACCCGTACAGCTAAAATCAGGAAATCAATTCAATTAAAATTGTGATTTAGACACAGTATAGAAAAATATAGATGATTTTTTCCCCCCCTTTGCACTGCCATGAAAGCAGACTGAATGTTTCCATTTCTTTGTGTTTTGGGTACCCTTCCAGAAACATGGCACAGTAGGTTGCTCGGATTGTGGCCTGTTCCTCCTAACAGAACCGGTGTAACTAAGTCAGGTTTGTAGGCCGCCTTGATTGGATACACAATTTCAGCTCGGTCACACATTTTCTATGGAACATAGATCATGTAATTGGGTAACAACCTCAAAATATGAACTTTTATGTCAATATTTCATCTGGGGTTAAGGGTCTTGCTCAGGGACCCATAGTGGCAGCATGCAGGGTTCAAACCGAGTACTTGCAGCCTTCTCAAAACACAGACACTCTGCTCTAACCATTAGGCCACCGTTCCCCCGGGTGATGCAAGCTGGATGGAGAAAAAGGCTTGGATGACTTTTGAGGCAGCAAGAACAATCCTCGCAAGACAAGGAGGCACAAAGAAGGAGAAATTATTTTTCTAGCCTTTTAGACTATCTTTTTTCATTTTTGTTGTTGTGAAATCAGCTAAGAGAGACCATGGATGTCGGACTGTTGGCTGAAAGACACAGGAAATGTCAGACTGTTGCAGGGTCACTCACTAGAGGGCTGGCCCTCACAGCAGGACGCCCATCGCTATGAATCCAGGCTCTCCCTTTTATCTGTCTCTTTTTCCGTGGGTCTACACTGGGGAGATCCACAACCATGTGCAGGCTGGACCCAGCTAAGTACAACCTGCCTTCTTCAACATTGAAACCCAGGAAATAGGCTGTTTGTAATCTTTCCTCAGCTTTGCAGGAGAAAAGCTGATCTGAAAGTTGCTCCCACTGCAATCTTTGCAGAGGCCCTCACAGGAAGCCTAAGGAAACCCTTCAGATGCCCACGCTCCATAGGCCGAACGCAGCCCACTGGGGACACGTGTAAAGCTCTCCCAGGCCTGGATCCCTAATGAGGGCTTTTCTGCTCATTTCCTGATGGCTCCAACTTCTTCCAATCAGATTTCTCAAAGTCGATTGAATAGACACAGAGGCAGAGGTTTGGCAGAGAAATGAGCAGGGAAGGTTAAATGGTTTACTTTTAATGTGTTTTTAAGGTTTGACTGAGCTTGACCTGGAGCTAACAGGCTAAGCCGCCCGCTATCATTCTTGAAACAATGATATGCTAATAATAATGATAATATTAATAATACTTTGGATTTGTAATGCACTTTATATTTATACAAATCCCAAAGTGCTACATAGTAAAACAGGTAAGTGCTAAAAAATAAAAACACATGGAGAGCATGAAAAATAAAAAAAGTAAAAGAAAAGATAAAATAATGAAAGACAATAAGTAAAAAAAAAAAGGGGGGAAGAGTTCAATTAAAAGCTCTCCTAAAAAGGTGGGTTTTAAGGCCACGTTTAAAGCATCCACAGTCTGTGGGGTCCTCAGGTGGCCAGGGAGAGCTGGTGTGTTTAGGGTGTGCTTTAGGGTTATGACAAACTTTATTTCCATAAGGGTTTTATACACTGATTGTGTTTTCCAGTTCACTCTTTACAACAAAATATAGCTTAAAACAAAGTCTTCTAAATTAGCGCCGAATGTCCACTAGGATTAACCGCTATTAGCCTCCGTTAATAACCTGTTGATACCCTAGATAAACATAACAACAGCTTGTTTAAACATAATGCTTGTTTTGTTTAGCTTCGCCATCGTTCGATAGTGCTACGAGTCTTAAAATAGCATAAATAAGGAACATTAATGTCAATTGAGGCGAGTTTTGTGTAATTTTAAGATTAACCCATCAAGCTGATGGCCACATGACCGATCCTCCACTACAGCATCCTCTAACTTCCTAAGTTACCACTTTGAGTCTTAATGAGTCTTAAAAATCAAGTGTCCTAAAGGTTATTGATTTTTATTTAGCAAATCCTTCTTTAAAATGTTATTTCCCCAAGTAACATTTTGTCTAATTTGGAGTTGCATTGTGAATAGGTTGAACACATGTCAGATGTTCTTCTAAATTAGTTAAGCTAATTTAACATCATTCCATATTCTTTAAGATGAATTCTGGTTCTCTAACTTGGCTCTGCAAATTCACTGAATCATTCTTGTGATGGTTTTCAACCATTTTTATTTGTCATTTTGTTGTTTTTGCCCTGACTTCTGCTTAGAGCTTATATATACATTCAGAATTCACATCAGCTTTGTCAGTACATGAACTTTTAATGGTAAAAGCCAACAGCACTGCACGCCACCTGAAACTGACCACCACGGACCAAGAGCTGATCTTTCATGTGAGCAGTGTTCAAGACAACCGGGCAGTGCTGCTGGTCGGCAATCCAACTGCTTCATACAGACGATAGGCAGGACCATCTGAGATGCTGGCTGATTTGGTGACAATGTGAATGTGTTTTTATTATCAAGATTTTGGGTCTTTAAATTCATTTAACCTAGATTTTCATCAGGTTAAATAACCTTTAGATTACATCATAGGCTTTAATCAATCTGTATCTGATTAAACATGAGGTCCCATCCTAAGCATAATTCCGAATTTCCCCATTGTGGGACAATAAAGGTATATTTTATCTTAATTTTCTTATTGATTATCTGATTTTTAATCCCTCCAAATTAATAATCTTGGTAGTAAATTAGCTAAATCTGATACTTATGATCAGATAATTAGGAGATATATAATTCAGTCGTGGCATCACACTGGCTGAGTCAAATCAGATATACCAAAAGAAACAAATGATCAAGCCATGGGCATTTTAGGTAACATGTGGTCATAATGTAGCATAAACGTAGCATTCCTAAACTTTGTTAACCCCTGTGTTGGAGCTGCATATTAAAACTCTGCTGTAGAAACTCTGATTGGAGTAATACATATGCACATAAATTGCATTAAGTACTTTAGCATTAAAGTGGCAGCAGAATGGGAGTCTGTATTGCAATTTTAAGTAACCCTGATCGCTATCAGAAAAAGAAAAATTACAATCGGTACACCCCTATTTTTATTCAACATGCGCATATGAGGATGTGTGGTGTCAGGGGAAGACGGTTCGTTGGGAGAATTGGCAGGGGGAGATGTGGCATTTGGGGGCTTGAAAAGCTCAAATTCAGACAGAAAAATGTCATACACGTACTTATGCGGTGATAGACTGACTAAGGTGTATTCGGGCGTGGAGACTGGAAAGCCTGAGGCTTGACAGGACAGATTTCTACACAACACAAAATATGTTTGTTGAGCTTGACGATGGACAGAGGTGGGGGGGGGGAGGGATGTTTGATGTTTTTGTCTTTGCCTAAGGGGGATTTGGTTGCAGCAACTGCATGGATATTTCACTGCAGTTACTGGACTATAGTCGGGCTTCTCCTGAGGGTGTTGGAGATAACGGTGGAGGCATTCAATGGAAAAGCAATCCTTTTTTTCCACAGGAAAACAGATTTCCAAAGCGCACAGAACACAAAAATATCTTCTTCTAACAGTCACCCCGTTACGGGTTAAAGCAGAGCCTACACTTCACGCAGATTGTCCACCTTTAAATGTTGGCGGCTTTCATCTTCCACTGACCAGAAGCCAATCCAACCTGTCTCTGTCCAAACGTGTCCACTCGCATAATCCACTGGTAAACCACTGTGACAGACACTCACACAAAAGAGTTTTTACGGTCCTGAGCTTAGAGACCCACGCATTAACATCAGGGACAGACCATGCAGATTAAACCACTGCAGGGAACAGAGTGAGGCCGCTGTCGATAACACGAACTGCCGCTGATAAGCGCACACAGGCACATATCAGGGGAGGAAGTTGAAATGTCCATAAAAGGTAAACACCGTGTGTTTCCAATAAACACTCTTTCATGGTCAAAAAAGGATTATTGTAGCCTCTGTTGGAAAGATCTGCTTTCTTTTGGACACTGTGGCATTGGAAAAGGAAACATTTGGTGTATTAATGTGGACATGGATTTGATGTGAGCAAAATCCGTATGCATGAAACCACGCTGTTCTAGCCAAAAGCAGAAGGCAGCGTGTGTCTTGAGGGGTAACTCCCTTTTTTAGACTTTGCACCTATTTTCAGTGTAGTATGAATCTAAAACATGTTTCATCATGCCTCCTTAAGGTTATCCTGTTAAAGCTTGTATTCTCTACCATCAGTAAAACAAACCACACATCCCTCCCACTGGTTCTATAACAGGATTAGATAAGATGCTTGCAAACGTTAGCAGAAAACTGAAACTAATACAAATCATCTTGAATTTGAAGACAGTTTAAAGCAGCTCTTTGCTAGATGTGATGTTCATTGCCAGTTTGAAATTTACATAAACTCTTAATGGACTTGAATTTCATTTTAATAAATCTGATATTTTAATTATCCCTTTGAACTGTGTTTTTCAGGAGTGGTATTGAATGACTGTATTTAGTTACCAAGTTTGAATTTTTTTAAGATTTTCTGCAGTCTGAACTGGGCCAAAGCCATACATACAGGGTCAAATATAATGCTAAGACCCACACTAATGCTTGGGTCAATATCACTCAATCTGCAGAGGAACCAAACACTTCTGGCTGGGGGTTTGACCAATATTTTTATTAAAATGGCAAGAGCTCATTTAAACTAATTGGACCCCAGCTTGGACCCCACTTTTAATCATACTCTGTAAATATGGATGAGGGGCTTTGTAGAAGTCTAATATTAGCTTGCGTTTTCCATTTTAAAACCAGTTTTGATGGGTGTTTGGGATCGATATCCAGTTGGAACACCCAGCTGTGTCATCTAGCTCTGGATTTGAAGTGACGTTCATGAATTTGGAGATAATCTCAATTCAATATTGCCATTTGTTAATAATAGTGTTTCACTGATGTTCTGCTACTAAATAGCTTGGAAAGTATGAGAGTTTTCTCTTATAGCTTTTTTCTTTATTATGTATAACATACTCATGAATTTCTTAAAAGTGTAGTTTTTCGAACATTTAATAGAAAAGCCCATACAGGAACTGTGTCCTTAAATTAGCCAATGGCCGGAAAGCCTGTGTACAGCCGCTGTGACTTTTCAATGTTGAATGTGCGCTTGCCCTTACCAGATAAAGTTGAATGATTTGAATTATTTCCACCACTTTGTGCAATGCAGTGGCACAGACCCCCAGCATGATGTAACCACAACCAAATTTTATATTTGGTACAGTGTTCTTAAAGTGTAACCCCCATGTGAGAGCTTATATCCGCCCCCAGACAAATCTTAAAAGTGGGCGGGGATAAGCGGGAACAGGAGGGGATGGGGCTGTGTTCAGCATGGTGGGAAAGCAGCTGGAAGCTTGATTTGCCCATCATGATTCATTTGTAATGTTGTAATGGTTGATCTTCTCTTTGCTCTGACTACAGGAGGCAGGTT
Organism: Fundulus diaphanus; assembly: GCA_037039145.1. Taxonomy (NCBI): domain Eukaryota; kingdom Metazoa; phylum Chordata; class Actinopteri; order Cyprinodontiformes; family Fundulidae; genus Fundulus; species Fundulus diaphanus. The sequence continues at coordinate 27,807,577 of CM073121.1, forward strand.
TCAAGAGAATGCAGAGAAGGAATTTCACAGCAACCGTGGTGAAGTTAGTCCTATTTTGCACAGTGGACATTCACGCTCCGTGGCTTCAGCGGCATCTGCCTCGTGTTCGAGCCGAGACATGGAGGCTGATCTGCGCAAATATCCAACGTCCAACCAAAAACCGACTTCCCCGCGGTCTCACAGCAGCCCCTTTCCAGCTGCCTCAAGACACTAACGGCAGAAAAAGTTGTTGCTTTCAAGTAAATTCGCCAACAACACCTAAAAAGGTGGTAGATTCGTTTGTAGTCGCTTTTTTGAAGAAAAAAAGTCGTTAGAGGGTTTGAAAAGTGCAACAGTGCTCTCTATGGATGCACAAGATGAAGGGAGCTGTTTTTTTTTGTTTTTGTTTTGACAGAGCTGCTTCTATACCCCACAGCGGCAGAGCTACCAACGTCACTAGAACAGATTTATGTCAGGTAAACCGAAAGCAATGATAATTTGAAATTCAACGCAAGACCATCATTTTTAGCCCTAGGAGGGAGCCACACTGACCATTTTAGACACGAAAGCAGGATTTCAACAAATATGCACAAATATTTCAAAATAATGACCAGGATATGTACACAGTACTATAAGACAACCATGTTAACAGTTTATTGGCGGAAACAAATAATTTGGGGGTGAGTTACCCTTTAAGTTTGACAGCCTCGATGTCACTGTTGGCAAAAAGATCAATCTTTGTTTCATTTGATCATACATGCTTTCTCCTGAAAGCATGTATGATCAGATGAAACAAACAAAAAGACTCGAGCCTCGATGGTTTCTGGGTTGATCTTAAACATCCTAACCAATTTCTTTATAATCAGGGGCTCTTAGCCAATAAAATGAAGCTACTGAAATGTCCTGACATCAACCCTGTTGAACGTTTATGGACCAAACCTAAAAGCTGAGTTTGTGTCATGACACCCAATCGATTTAAATGCAGTCTACCAGTTCTGTTAAGGAGTACATATTTATAGGAACAGTGCAAATGCATCATACACAACCCCAAATTAATATGCCCATGGTGACTGTATGGTAACTACCAACCACAACAGTGAATCCTTCAATATTCAAAGCAGATCATACCAACTCGTTATCTAACTCTACTTTAATGTAGGCCTGCTGTAGTCAGTGATTTTTTTTATCAGCTAAAGTTTGAGGATTGAGCTGCACCTCTAATCCGAGGCCAACATTCCTCCAGGTAACAGCTGCTCACACAGTCCTGGTAGCAGATGCAGCCTCAGCCTGACTGGGAGCCCAGAGACGGTGTGAGGATCTCTCTATTACCCGTATTGCTGACTGCATTTTTTGTCAAGATGATAAACTAATATACACAAGAAAAATCCTGTCCAAACACCTGTGAACACGGATCCTCACATTTTGTGGTGCGATTTTGTTTCATTGGCAGAATGTTTTTTAATGGTCAGCAGAAATAAGTCCGGGCAGGAAAACACATTGAAATTAAGTTTGGTTTCAAACAAGTGCAGACTGTGGACAGCTCCCCCTTTTTTTGTCTTTCACAGTCAAAAGGAGTTGGAAACAAAAAGGATGTTTCGAACAAATTGCCCATAGAAAACACAACGTTTCTCCTAGCACTTTTCTAGAAATCTCTTCCAGAGACAACTCTGATGTGCAGATTTTGAAGTACAGGAAACACACAATAATCAGGGCGTGTTATCACAGCTGCGGCTACATGGCTGCCCTGCTGTCCAGGAAATTAGGCGAGCAGAGAGTGCAGGATTCCCAGGATGATATTGGGTCTAGAGCTCTGCTCCCTCTCCAGGTATAGCTTGCTGAGGTGGAACTAATTTGACTGCGCTCAACAGTTACACAAAATCTAATTAGTAAGACCCATTCTGCCTGTCGTAACCGTTTGAAAGGCAAATAAGTCACTTTTATTAGGAACAACACAGAAATAAAGATGTTTATCTCAGCAGTGATGTATGTGCTCCTAAATTTGGAAGGAAAAACTGCGGCGCCACCTCACTGACGAGCAGTTTAGTGGAGCAACCATTTCACAGAGAGGAAGGGAAGCGTTATCTGCTTTAGTTTTTTTATTGGCTGTCCCTCATCTAATGAGGAACTTTTCCTTTTTCATCATAAAATTACAGGCAGGCTTTTAAATCCCGAGTTTTATTTTCAGTGCAATGTGTGTAACAGGACAGTTTTGTTTTACAAAATGTTTTTTCCCCTCTGGCTGTGATTTGCATTATTATATGTTTAATAAGCAAGTTTCCCATTTATTTCATGTATAATACTACATATTTTAAATCTGTTCTCACTCTATATGTTTAAATGCTGCAAGACTTTAATCTAATTGATCTAATTTATTTTTATCTATTCATGCAGTCGGTGAAGGACACAATGTTTGTATAGTACAACACACTAAATTGGCATTCTGTCTTAAAAATATAAGATATTTTTTGGGTCAATAGAGCAGGACAACAGTAAACAAGATGTAATGTGCCAGGACCACACAAAAATGTTATAATGCAGCGTGTTTTTTGAGAACTCGCGGATATAGCTATTATAGAAATGGGTCAAAAGAGTCTGTCTTGCTGATTGATTAGTTGGACAACGTTTTATCAAATTAGGATAAAAGTTTAGTATCATTGCAAGAGAACTGTTGCCACTTTCAGAGCAAACCACGTCAGCTGTCTCAGCTGTAGCCGTTTTGTTCCTGGAAACTGCTGCAACTTATATCCTGTCAACTTCAAGGCAGCAAAATTATTCTAAAAGAAGCTGCTAATATTGGGAAGCCAAACCAATTAAGCGAAAATAAACTAAAGAAGGCTTCTTCTTCGTAGTGACTTAGAAACCAATCGTAAAATGTACCGAGCAACCCAAGCAGCTATTCATGGATTTCCTGTCAGTATCATTTAGGAGCTTAATACAAGCGGGTTAAGATAATGAGGAAACACCCGTTAGGATAAAGAGCGAAGCAGGATTGGGAATGATGCGAGGCACTGAGTATACAAAGGCTATAAAAAGCTCTGCTATTTGCAGTCCCTCAAACTGACATCAGACTGTCTCCATTGTTCTCTAAGACTCACTACAGACTGACACGCTTTTAGTCCACGTTAAGCAGCCAAGACGTCTGACCTTTTAGCAAAATGTCAGCTTGCAACTCCGGCAGAAGCTTGTAGTGATTAAGCATCAGAAAAATCTAATCAAAACAAAACGCAAGTTACATTTTCTGCAAACCTCTACTCGGGAGCATTTAACCAGCTCTTTTGAACTTGATAGCAGAAAATAAAACAATAATGTCATTTTGGACCTTATGGTGAACACCGTGTCTTTACAGCCATGAATACTTTTGTAATTTATGGGGATTTTGAGGTTAGGCCAACACAAAGCAGAGCACGATTGGGGAGTGCAAGGAAAATGCCACATGATTTACCTTTTTATTTTTACAAATAAAATCTAGAAAATGTCACATTTCGCAGCAACATCATACACTGCAAGTCTTTGGGGGTAGATCTAGTTTTGCTTCGCTAGAAACTTACATTTTTGTCCATTCCTCTAATAAATTTGAATAAGTTTGGGTAGGAAAAGTTTCTGTGAACATCAATTTTGAACTTTTGCCAGAGACGGTTTTTTTTTTTTTTTTTTTTTCTTCATAACACCTCTACTTTGACCAGAACCATTCTATGCGGTGCTGGCTATAAGTAGATGGCTTTCGTAATGTTCCAATCTCAAATATTTTACATCCTTCTATTAAGATGCTCCAATCAGTTTTGCAAACATTTCTAAAAAGCTTTCCTGTCCATGTTAAAGAGAAAAATCCCAACATCATTATCCTTTCACCACGATGCTTCGCGGTATGGGATGGTGTTTTCACAGTTATGTGTCATTTTACCAAAGAACTTTCTTCTACATGTTTACTTCGTCCACTACTGGACATATGGCCTCTTATGGCCTTTTTCTTCAAAGCACTCTTCTGGGATGGAGTGATTTGTAAAGTACTCAACTAACAGTTTTTGACAAAAGATTCTCCCACCTAAGCTGTGGCTCAATACAGCTCCTCCAGAGTTACCAGGGGCCTCTTGGTCGCTGCTCTGATTAATACTCTCCTAGCCAGCCATGTCTTGGCATGTATGCAGTTGTGTCGTACGCTCTCGGTTTCCAGATGATGGATGGAACACTGGCTGTGTGAGATGTTTAAAGCTCGAGTTATTGTTTTATAAACTAACTCTGCTTTATAATTACCTCACAACTTTAACCCTGACCTTTCTGCTTTGTTTCTTCTTCATGATGCTGTTTGTTCGCTAATTTCCAACAAACCTCCGACGCCTTCACACACAACTGCTGGATTTATAGTGAGAATAAATTACGCACTTTGAACGAAGTATCATATTCCCTCTGCTGCACAGGTAGGCGCTACTTTGTGTTGTTCTATCACTTAAAATTAAAAGAATATACCCTAAAGTTGGCGGGCTGTAAAAATGCGGCGCCAAACTCTTCACTTTTTGTGCCAGCGGTCCAGAAGTCGCTCCCTGCTGTGCTTTATGAATCTACTCAGGTCCAGAAACAGACACAGGATAGGTTTTGTGTTTCCCTTCCACATCTCAGTGAGGCAGGTTTTCCTCCCTCAAAACATTGATGCAAACTATTTCTTCCCAGTGCCACTAAACTTTTCACCTGTTGTTCAATGAAACCTCTCAGGATGCGTCTTTGTGGCTCACACGCCTGTCACAGTTCTCCACGTGAGGAAGAAACAATTCCTCCACAGCTGATACCCCGCCACTGTTTTTCTACCAGTACCACTGTCTCCTCTCTTTGTGTTTCTACTCCCGCGTTACCACTGGTGGAGATAAAAAGACAAATGAAACCACAGCTTCCACGCTACGCCTGTCTATCGAGGCATAAAGCACCTCTCTGCGGAACTCTCTCTGGCCCTGATTGCAGCTGGCAGTGTCACTGATAATCACGTCATTTAGATGCAGTCTGTCCTCCACTCCATTACCAAGGCTAAGCTCAGCGTCTCCAAAAACACACACAGACAGAGTCGAATGAGCTACAATGCTTCACAACGAGGTGTTTAACATTCTGAAGACATCTGGACAAAGGTGGGAGGGTCAAAGCAGGCTGTCCATATCAAATAAATACATTAAAAGAAACTGATAAAAAGAAATGCTATTTGTGATGGAGCGAATGAGTTCTAGGTTGGATTGAAAATTATTGTTGTCAACGGGAAACTGAGAATTCAGCCTGATAGCACTGGAAATTCAATTTAGGAGATAGCCAGCTATGTCAAGCTTGAATTTGTCAAGTTCAAAAACTTTATTTTTGAGATTGTTTGGAAGGGGGGGAGTCCATACTATAAACTCCATGAAGCTGCAAAATGACTATGATCCAAACAACATCACTGTCTAGATGCCCTACCTTTATAATCCCATTTAAATCAATGTCTTAACGCTGTTTTGACTGAAACGGTCATCAAAGACAAACAGGCACGAAATGAAGAGAAAAATAACATTTTGCTGGACTTCATTTGGGATTAATTGAGCTGCAGTTAAATTCTGTCTACAATAACTTCAAGAGCTGCAGTCTGCTATCAGTTAATGGTGGCCTACCAAGCGATCCATTGCCATCGTCATTTTGAAGTTACTCAACCTTCCACATAACTTCAGATTCGTGACCAAAAACAAAAGATGAGCAACTGAACATACAGGTACACATGGATGCCTATGTTGTGAAACAGTACATTTTGCATGTTTTCTCTGTGTGTTAAACCTTGCTTCGCTTAATTATTCAGTTATTTATATTCACTCTTTTGAGACTGTTTTATGTACGAAGCTAATCAGCGTCCTGGGTTCATCTTAAAAGAACTTTAAATCCACATCTCAGCCTTCTACCCAGCAAGTAAGCAGTTGCTGTGCAATGTCTGATTTGGACTCTGATGACTTGATTCAACCCACCTCCATCCCCTTCTCCACCATCGTAGCCAAGCTCCATCTGGCTTTCCTATGGTGCTCCTACAACCTCATCCTATCAGGGTGTAATTCCTCCCGGACTCTTACGGAATTCCCTGTCACATCTCAATCGGTCCGGCAGAAGACCGCCATGTTGAGCCTGGTTCTGCCAGAGGTTTCTTCCCAAAGGGGAGTTTTTCCTATCCACAGTCGCTTCATGCTTGCTCATCATGGACAGGTTCATGCAAACCTGTGTTATCCAACTTGGACATCTATCTTTTGGGTCCCCGAGTGAAGCATTGGTACCAGCTTACGCAGTCTACTGGATCCCACTAATTTAGTTCAAGTAGATCATCTCGCAAACCAGCCTCTATGGACTAAACCAACTTTATCTATCTCCACTCCACCACCAGTTTCAGGCCTGGGGGAACATCCCTATTCTCATACACCTGCTTATGCATATTGAAGTATAATTCAGCGTGAATGTTTCCTGCCGAGGTCTGAGCGCCAAATTGTCTCTTCTTTCCGTGTGAGTTTTTCAGATTGAATTGCCTTTGGGTATGTGCATGACTGAGTGTGCTGTATGTCTCTGTGTGACCCTGTGATGGACTGGCGACCTGTCCAGGGTGTAGCCCACCTCTCCACCAGTAACCGTTGGAGATAGGTAATGGTCCCCCTGTAACCATGCATGAATAAGTGGGCATTTACAATTGATGAATGGATATTTTTTTTTCCATTGTTCAGATGTATATTTAAACTGAGCAACTATCCTATCTTTCCACTGGGATTTATAAAATACTCTGACTGTGAATGTTCTGCACACATTCAGAGTGGAGAGCTCCTTGTAGGTCTGTAAGAATTATGCTGTTTTTTGTTGAAGGATAATTATCATAGAAGTAAATTTCCCTATCGTAGGATAAGCCTATCAATTATTTATATGCAGAACACTGGAAAAGTATTTGCCCTCTCACACATTTGGTTTTGCTTTTTTACTCAGTTGTTGAAAATAATATGAGTAAATACAAAATACATATTTTAAACGTTTTTCAAACATTCAAACATGTTTCAAACATTTCCAAACCTTAAAAAACAAAACATCGTGCCCCAATCTAATGAAATTCAAGAACAGATGAGAAGCAAAGTCAATGACATTTTTCAGTCTGCAAATAGTTACAGAGTGAGAGTCATTTTCCACAGATTTAGAAAACACTGAACAGCGATGAACCTTCCCAGGAGTGGCCCTCCTTACCAAACGTACTCCAAGAGAGCATCAGCATGTCATCCAGGAGGTCACAAAAGAAGCCAGAACAACTTTGAAAGCACTGCAGGCTTCACTTTACCCAGTTAAGTGAAGTCAGTGTTCATGGTTTAACAACAAGATAGAGACTAAGCAAAAATGGGATAACTGACTTATCTGTGTCTGATAAAAATTACTTTGATGACCTGAAACATTTAGGTGAGAAAAAAACAACAATAACACAGCATTGTACCCAAACCTGAGAGTGGATGGAACAGTGGAACAGTTTTTTTTTATCATGGTTGCCTTGCAGCAAGAAGGTCCAGACCAGGCTATATCTGCATGCACGTTCTCCCAGTAATCAGTGGATTTCCTCCCATGGTCCAAAAACATGCAAGCTAAATCAGTTAGCCCCTGCAAACAGCCTGTGGGGGTGAGTATGTACATGCTTAGTAGATTGTCCTTCCTATCTCTGTGTTGCCCAGGGTGTACATTGATTATTCAAGGGTGTACGTTGCCTCCAACCCCACACACACACATAGTACCAAAACAGAATTGAACTTGTATATTCAGCAAATGGATTCTGGTAATAAACTAGCTGCTGAATACTGAAAATGATACCGATTTAAATCAGATTATGCCTAAAACGTAGGGTGTGTCAGTCAGGAAACGTATCAAATCAACCTAGCTGCATTCGTTTCACCAGCTGTTTATATGCATACATGATCATTGTGATCTCATACATTTAGGATAATTGATTATTGATTACTGGCCTGGTTACCACGCAGCACAAACAGACCTAGTTTTGTGCAGCATTTGATCATTGACTTGTTTTCAAACATTTAAATATTTAAATGTGGTACTTTAAATTGGAAATACTACGTTTTAAGAGATGTGTCCTGTAATGTTTAATAACCTATTTATCCAAAGATTATTAAAATACAATGTCAACAATCTAGAAAATGCGAGGCTGAAGTAAACTACATCCAAAGTAGAGTTTAACAGCAGAGTAAGGTGAAAGGGGATTGTGATGACTGCAACACATTTCTCTGCCATATTGTGTTCTTTCAAGATCGTACATTAATGATTTCTGCGTCTCATATAAAGGACTTTGGGTGAATGTGTTTGTATAGATGCGTCTTGGCTTAGCGTGTGTGTCACTATGAATATTTGATCAGTTGCTATAGAAAATCAATACCACTCTCATATCAGCATAAGCTATTTAGCTGGAAGCTTCCTTACATACAGAATGGTAATAAAAAGGCCAAACTACTATTTTAATACAAAAAACACGGATAAGTGGAGCTGAAAAAAATAGCTCTATTTTGAATCAACAGACAGAATCAATAATAATAACTGCATTGAAATGCATTAGATTGCATGGGTATATATGCACATACACATAATAATAGAATTCTCATTTTGTTTCTCTCCCTGGTATGCGACTGAGCAATAACAAAACTCAATAAAATCCTCAAATACTGCAGTCTGGAATAAACAAATATTGAACATACAATTAGAATTATATTAAATAAATGGGGAAATATTGATGTTCCCTGTCCGTGTATCAAAACAAAATTGCCTACAAAATGTCAGAGCATCATGGTGCATCGATTTATTTTTACTCTTTTCTTAAGAAGCCGTGGAGTGAGTATGAGAATAGGAGGTCACTAATCATCCCTTTCAGGTGTTATCATGTTTAATCTCAAGATAATGATGCAAAACCAGCAGAGAAAGTTGCCCTGAGACTCATTAACCTATTCTATTACAAAGAATTCAATACTAGCACAATTCACTGTTGCCAATTAAGATAAGAGTCATTATTCTGCTCGTGGCATTTTTTGTGTTGGCCCTGCACTAAAATGAGTCATACTGGTGTTCAATTTTTTCTCTCTTTTTGTGAAGCTTTTGTTCAAATAAATGTATCCTTATTGAAAAAAGCGAAGCATTGTTGCCATAGCTGCGAAAATAGGCATTATTGACAACCTTCTTCCTCATTTTGACAGGTAAATATAAACAGCTCAACCTGAATCATGTTCTTAACATAATAGCATACATTTTCAAAATTTCTCATGATTTACCAAACACAGTTTTTACAGTTATTGTTGAAAATAAATTACAACTCCTTAATAGTCATGGTTTTACATATGTTTTACATATCTAGGGGTTTTAGACAGTACTGAAGTTTTCACAAGCATTTCCAAATCATCTTCATCTTTGTTTGAAAAAAAAATAACATGATAGTATCTATTGTGCTTGTTTTGGTACAGTTGAGGTAAATTTTTTTATCATTTTAGATCCTGGTATAGACCAATCCATTTATATGTTAAATCCAAAGAATAAACACAGTGACTTTCCTTTAGTCAGGATTCTGTCTGTGTTTATTTCCTATGTGTAATTTGACCTATGATAATTCAAAGTACCGTGCAGGAAGTAGAGGAAGTTGAGTAGAATTGATTCAGGAGAATCAACCATACAACATGTTGCCTATTAGCAGTGGTGTCAAAAGTACACACATTTGTTACTTAAGTAGAAGTATAGATACTGCAGTTTAAAAACACTCTGGTAAAAGTTGAAGTATCAACTTGACCTCTTTACTCAAGTAAAAGTGAAAAAGTATGTGCTCCAAAAACTACTCAAAGTATAAAAGTATAAAGTAACGTTTAAAAAAATCCCACTATATGAACTGAAAGCTTAATTTAAACACTGATTAGTTTTACATGTGGCCCAAGACACAACATAATCATTAACCCATTAGTCAAAGACAAAGTCACTCAAGGAGCATGTTCTCTCTCAAACTTTATAGGAATTCAATTCCAAACAGAGGTAGTATTCAAGCCTGCAGAACTGCCAGAACATAAATGTGTGAGTTCCATCAAATACCTAGGGTAAAATATACCCTTTGGTGCAAAAACATTCTAGGTAGTTTGTGTGTGGAGAGAGAGAGAGAAAGAGAGAGAAAGAAAGAGAGAAAGAAAGAGAGAGAGAAAGAGAGAAAGAAAGAGAAAGAAAAAGAGAGAGAAAGAAAAAGAGAGAGAGAGAAAAAGAGAGATAGATAGATAGATAGATAGATAGATAGATAGATAGATAGATAGATAGATAGATAGATAGATAGATAGATAGATAAAGAAAGAAAGAGAGATAAAAAGAGAATAGACCAGTTCATTGTTATTGTTTTGATCCGGGTTTTTCGCGCATGCGCGCCGGACTGGTAGGCAAAAGGCGAACACAATGGCGGACGCAAACAGCGAAACTGACGAGTTCTCCACGTATTTTTCTTCTTTAGATAACGTATCACAAGATCGTTTTAAGAGTAAGTTGATAGTTGATGGTATCAGATTGCCAGATCCACACAGCAAAAGCCTGAAGGGACGGAGCGAGTCTGTGAAATGCTGGCCAAGTGCTCTGTACCGCGACATATGCAGCTGCCTTATAAACACGGCAGGCCAGTACAGACAGAGAGCACGAAAGCCCCTGAAACCACTGGACGGCTACAATTATTTTATATCGGGAAAAAGGCTCCAGCAACGCTCGCGACGCCATGAGGGATTAAGCGGTCAGAAAATGGATGGATGGATGGATGTTGTTCACACGTTTGTGCAACAGCAGAAAGCGGCGTCGGACACAGACCGCGTCTCAGCAGAGGAAGACCCGCCCGGTAGGATTAAAAAAACATTGTTTACTACGGATTATTTTGGTGTTTTTGTCTTGTTAAAATGGGTGGAGGTGTCGGGGACATTGCAGTGTAAACACAGAAGTACTAGCGCCCGTGAACGGGGGCGTAATGGAGCAGCAGCAGCCGCCGCCGCCGCCGCTGTCTGCTGCTTCAGACAGCGGCGGCTGCTGTAGCGATCGCTACACGGGCCGCTTCTCCGGTCCGTGTAGCGATCGCCACCTCCCCTCCGCCGCTATTTAAGCAGAACAATGACTAGAGCAGAATTAAGTTGTATTTACCGGAGATGAAATGTAGACTGCAAATTCTGTCGTAGTATGATGGCTCCCCCAGTCCACTGGGAGTGTCTGCCTGCGCTCTTTTCATTGAAAATATCCATTTCTTTCTTCGTCCTTCCTCCTTCGGTAAACGACAGAAACGTATATCCAACGATTTGGAATGCCTCTGTGTGCAACCGGGAGCACAACAAGTCGTAGGCATTGCTTAGATTCCAAAAATAAACAAACTAAAAGTACGCTCTAAATCACCCGTTTTGTCATGTAGTAGACGAGAGTAGCTCTGTTTTTTGCCAACCACCGTGCCCGGATGTAGCGCTGACGTCACGCGTGAACTACTAACCAATGAGTGTTTGCGTTATATGACTCATCCAATTACACTAGTTCTCACTAGGTGTGGATGGCGCCAATGATCTGCATTGGATGGCGCACATTACGTGAAATAAATATTTATAAATTTTAAACTGAAGGCAAGAGTAACGAGTAACGTTTGTTTTAAAAATGTAAGGAATAGAAAGTACAGATACTTGTGTGAAAATGTAATGAGTAGAAGTAAGAAGTAGGAAGAAAAATAAGTAATGGAGTAAAGTATAGATACATAAAAAGTGTACTTAAGTACAGTAACGAAGTATTTGTACTTCGTTACTTGACACCTCTGCCCATTAGAATATAACGTATTAAGGAAAAACATCACTATAACCGTTTCTGGAAAGAATCAAGAATATACAGTATACAGGACTTTTTAATGGCCCATTGCACCTATTTTGACTAAGGTTAATATGAGCACTTTGGCAAACAGGGTGAACCAAAATACTTTTTACAGCATAAATTACTTGTAATTTACTTAGTGGTGGTGGTCTAATACCATATGCATTTGGAATATGGGCATAAAGAAATTTAATACTAATCTTAAATGACACTGAAAAAAAAGTTAGATAACCAAACAACTGAAACTGAAAAAAAAAACTTTGTTGAAAATCTAATAAAAACTATGCTTTCTTTGTTGAGGAATGAATTTCCACAACCCCATGTTCTGACTTAAAAGGGCTAAAATGAGTCACAGCTATTTCGATGGATGTTTTTGCCTTGTTTTAAACCTCAGATGTTTTGTGTTGTGTGCTATTTACACTATTTGTGTACTATGTACACTATTTTTGTACATGAGTACAAGGTTAATTTACTTTTGCTTCAGTTCAAGTGAAATCTATTTCTTTTCAGAGATAAACACAACTTCAAATGAGTGGTTGTAGTTCTGAACCCTGCTTGGACCAGTTGATTCTTAGGAAATTTGACAAATTATGATCCCTGACCAAACTAAAGCATCTTTGAGTGAAAATAACTTTACTAGTTTGAGGTAATAGAGATACAAATTTATTTTAAACCCTTATCTGTCAATGTGGGTGCACAACATTCTAAAGATGGTGCAAATGTACACATGGTTAGTTCAAAATATAGGTGACCAGCTTAGTTTGGGCATAAAAAAGATACAAAAGTTGGAAAAATTAAATGTCCAAAATGACCAGTATCCACCAGGACTATCTACAGAAGTCTGCGTGCAGCTCTGATTCATCCTTACCAAATGTAATAACAAAGTACTGAGGTGGCGGCAAAGCCACTGCAGATGAAGTAAACTGAGGGTCAAAAAAACAAACACAAAACAGAAACATAGACAAACCTGACGTTTTTATGAATTACAGGGTTCTCTGTTTGGATAATCTATCCTTCAGGGACCAAAACACCACAACACTGCATTGATAGCGAGGCAAAAAAATAATAGATATAAAACAAACAAAAAAAATCACTTTATTCAATTCTTTCCTCCTTGTTCATCTCCTCTTTGTAGACAGTCGACAACCCAACCCCCATAAGGCTCTGAGCGGAGCACTGAACCACATGCAGTAAGAATATGGCCATTTATCTGTTGGAGAGGTCCAAGTATGGGGAGGTGACATGAAGAACTGGATGAATTCCACCAGGGGGGGACTAAGTCCAGTCCTCCAGAGCTACTATTCTGCCACTTTTAGATGCAGCCCTTCTCCAATACAGCTGAATGAAAAGAATGGCTCATTACCCGGTGTCACGTTTGTAGGTGTGAACCTGAAATCCAGCCAACGCAGAGTACGTTTTAAAAGGTTTATTGAGACTTAGAATACTGGCAGACGAGGCAGGCAGGCATGAATGGGAAGGAAACCCCAGAGGATGCAGACAGACCAGGAGGTGTAGGCAGGGATGAACTTTAGCCAGTGGTGAATTCAGGAGTTGACTTGAGCAGACGATGCAGGCCGAAGGCTCAGCAGAGCGGGCCGAGCAAGCAGCAGGACCTCAGGGAAACAGAGCAGACACTGGAAACCTTCTTCAGTCTGGGCTGAACACAGGCAGAGTTTCCACGTCCAGCAGGTTGAGCACAGGACTGGGAGCATTATGATGGCAGAGCACACAGTAGGAGACGAGACGACATGGCAGTGAGTGGGTGAGTGAGGCAGGTATATGAAGGCTGGGAAACAGGTGAGCAGAGTAGGAACTGATCAGTGGCAGCAGGTGTAGCTGGTCTGGGCTGATGGCTGGTGACTGAGAAGTGGACTGAGCCAATGTGAGGGTTTCTCTGGCTGAGGGGTAACAGATCTGATTCTAGACAAGTCCAAAACAAACAAACAAAAACCTAAATCACGACACAGGGCAGATGCATCAAACTTGTTGCTTTGCAGCCCTGGAAGACTGGACTTTGGCACCCCTGATGTAAATCATATCTTGGAGAACAATAACCTGAAAATGTTAAAGTATGAAAAAGATGTCAAGGCTATGGGAAACAGCACACAATGGCCGACCTATTCACACAGCCAACCTCTGGTGAGTCAGACTGATAATGATTTTTTTCACACATGTCTGGATCAGATGTTAACATATTGTTTTTGTTAGAACTCCAAACTGAGTTAGGTTCTGGGAGTGAAACATTTCCTTTCATTAGGCCATGTCTAAACAACCCCATCAGGTGTTTCCTCTTGTTTATCACGGTGGCTTTCATTCATATCTTCTTTCCTCTTCACTGTAGTCATATTCAGCAGTGGCTCTGAAAGGATCCGTTACAATTGTATGTTTGGTTAAGGATTGGGGGCAAAATCTAAAGCTCCTCTTTGAGTTAAAAAACAACTCTAGTTGGAAAAAATGTATATAAGGCTTCAGCAGGACATGTAGAAAAGTGTGAAATCTGGAAATAATTCCTGATGTGTTCCATATTTATACAAATCCACAGTTGTGCATGAAATAAGTGAATGATTTAATCCCCCAGTGAGATGATTAATGTGTGGGACAAATGTAGGCTGAGGTTTAAATAATACCAGTAACTGTGGCTTTCCGTGTTATTTTCATGTTCCCTGTGGTGTGGAAACTCTTCTGATTGCATGCATCTGTGCCTTGCAGGACCCACCAAGAGGCAAACGTTACTGGCATTGGACCAAGGGTGAAATCTGGTACTCTGCTGCAGGTTCATGTTATCTCCCAGCTGTTTACTAGCAGTCACACAGTCCATCGCTTGCAGCAACCCTGCTATCTTAGAGACCCAGACAACACGAGGAGAATGCCACAGCGGCTACTTTATTCTTGTTCCAAAGCATGTGTTTTATGGGTCGTGTGTTCTGAAGCGTTCTTTCATACCCAGGCATACAACAACAACAACACAACATTTTGTGCAAATGAATATGATGGAAAATCTGCAACTGCTGACACATGTTTTGGTTTATCTGTTCCGACGCAGCAGAAGACAAAAGTAGGAAGTTATGTCGAAATCTCTCATTGTAAGATATTGTTTGGCCTCCAATTGCCATTCACGTAAACACCTTGATTTCTTTTTTTGTAAAGTCAAAGAATAGACAGCCGGTATTACACAAAAACAAATATTTCAAATGAATAGTAACATAGGAATTATAGGAAAAGGCAACATTTTTGGCATGAAAGGAGTCCTGTTCTCTGCTGTCACCATTAGGGTCAAAACACACAAACAAAACAAGCATAAACTTGCTGATGTTTGTTTTCTCTTGTTTTGGGGTTAGTCACGTTTTTTTTTCTCACACAGAGCCTTTCAAAAGCATTTAAATACCTTGAAAATGTGCAGAATTTGTTTCCATTTGACCAAAAACTTGAATTCTATTGGGATTTTACGTGATGATAGTGGACAAGATAAAGTATTTAGGAAAGTAACTTTTTTTTAATACTTTTTTAATTTTTTTTTTAAATCTGAAAAGCAAATGTATTCAACCCCTTTTAATCTGATACCCCTCCAGACGTTACTAAAATATCTGAGGGTAAATCCAGCTGTTTTGTGAACACCTCAGAGGAACATAGGCAACAAAGCAGGATCATAAAGACCGAGGAACACGGTTAGCAAAGGCAGGGATAAAGTTGCTGAGATATTTTTTTATTTTTATTTTTTTTGTTTATTTTATTATTTTTTTATGTTGTGGAGACATTTAGGGTTTAGTGTAAAACAATATCCAAGCTGTGGATATCTCATGGAGCACATACCCCCTTCACAGTGATGCTTCATAATGGCAGCATCATGGTGCAGGGATTTTTTTTTTTTTTTTTTTTTTTTTTTTTTTTTTTTAAGTAGGGACCTGGATAGAATGAATGGAAAGATACTTTCAAATCGACAACTTTAAAATAATCAGGGGTTCATAATACACCTTTTTTTCCTCAAATAAAAAAAAAAAACTTTTCCTTTTACCTGCTCAGGCATTCATTAAACATGTAATATTTAACAAAGTCCAAAGAGGGGAATCAGATGTTTGCTTTAATAAACCAAAGCTGTACAGTTTTCTAACTTTTTGGGTCAAATGTCAAGTTTTAACTCTGACTTAGAAGTAACTGTTGGTCCTACTTTGATATTAAAATGAAAGCAAAAAAACAAAAACAACACATGACTAATAAAAGAAAAATGCTTTGTTGTACCTAATATTTTCCATTAGGAAGATCTAAATTTGTCATAGAACGTCTCATCCTAAAAATTACATTTTTGTACCAATCTTGAACAGTGATCAGGGGGCATGCAACATTTTTCCAAAGGCAAAAACGGCCCACTTTGGAAACCCCTGCTTTAGACCATGTGAAAGGACCAGTCCAGAACCAAATCCAGTCTAATATTTGTGGCAAGGCCTTTATACTGCTCTTTATGGAGTTATTTCAACCAGCATGACCGAAGTTTATGTATTTTTCAAACTAGAATGGCCAATAATTCCAGTTCAAGTTGACAAAGACATATCCTGAAAGACTTGCTGTAAATAGTGTTTTCCTGACTCAAATAGGCTGAGTATAAATGGATGTCGTATTTTTGTGAACCATTTATCTATCTGCACCTTATATTGGTTTGCCACTTAAAGCCATGTGCTAACTCCCTGAATTTTGTGGCTATCATGTCACTGTGAATAGGTTCAGGGGGCGGGAATACTTTTGAAAGGCACTGTGTAAATCTTTTCATCCTTTAGTTTTGCAACAATGAAAACTTATATCATCTGCTTCATCAATTTATCATCAATTTCTCTGACGGTACCTTCCACTTTGATCCAGAGCTGCTGTGTTTCAACTTTTGGCAACAGTAGTCGTAGATGAAAAGCATCACTAGAATCTTACCCTGTGGAGGGGGTCATGATGCAGCCTCCACGATCGACTGTCATCCTACAGCCACAGCCGCGCTCGGGGGTGTCGTGGTTCATGCCAAAGTTGTGTCCCAGCTCATGCGCCAAAGTCACGGCTGCACCCAGTGGGTTCTCAGAGTGATCCTGGAAAAGGAAGGCAACCCAACATATTCAATTTAATCATACTGATGTTTACAGAACAAAAGGAGTAAGAATAACATGCCAATAATATACAGAGTCATTTTAAGCAATGTGCAGCACGACCCTCTCCTTAACTCCTCACTTTTCTATTCATTTTCTTCATGGAAACTTCATTTGATCTACCAGGCCATGACCGCTGCAGACCCAATCACGCCGACCTCCAGTAGCGTCAGCTGCTGCAGGGAGCTGCATAAACCTCTGTATGACTCCACGGATGAGAAATATAGGTATTCTTCCCCTGACAGACAGATCTGGATAATGGCTAAACAAGAACAGAAGCTTCATCTTGAAATAGTTTAATGGAGGTTGGTAATGGACAGGGATTTATAACAATATAGTCTGCGTGTGCTGTCGTGATTATTGAAACAGGCTAAAATCTGTGTCAGATACACATGTCACACACCCTTTTTGCCCACACCTGCTATTTAGCACACGTGAGTTTAAAACGAGCATCGCAAGCTTGAAACAAGGTTATTTAGCCATAATTTTGAAAAGGTGACAATAATTATTTTTTTTTGCAGGCAATTTTTTAAGATTTGTGTGAAATCATGTCAAATTTGACTTTTTTTTTCTCTGCTTTTTGGTGTCGTCCCAATACACACAAAAGAAATAAGCATGTGTATAAGAAAACACATGCATTCGTAATGATTACATGTGTTCTTTTTGTGTCTCCGCTCTGCCTTCTCCGGCCCCCGGTCAGTCGAGGCAGACGGCCGTTCACACTGAGCCTGGTTCTGCTGGACGTTTCTTCCTGTCAAAGGAGAGTTTTCCTCTCCAGTGTCGCTCCATGTATGCTCGGCATGAGGGATTACTGCAAAGTCAGCGACACAATGCAGGCGACTGTTCACTCCATGCTAATCCAGGAGGAGCGAATGCCGCAAGTCGAAGACTCGATGCGACCTGCTGGGTTTCGTTGGATAGAAAACCTTTTAGCCACAGGAGGCGTTCCCCATAGTGAGACACGAAGCCAATGCTATGAAAGAGAACTGACTTTGCAAAAGTACCTTGAGATGATGTTTGCTATGAATTGATGCTATATAAATAAACTGAATTTAAAATTGTTTCTCTGGCAGCATTTTGGATTGTCGTTAGAAAAAAGAGACAGTCATGGAGTGACAGACATGATACAAAGAAATGTGAGAACACCACAACTGGCCAACTGACAGCTGCTAATGCTGCTAAAGCTGCCGTATGCTTCGTACAGCATTGCCACAACATTTAAGGGCTAATCCACAATTTATATTGCCATGGGACTGCATTTGAACCTCAGCACTTCAAAAACTAACCTGCCGTGAAGTCTAATCCCTGTTATGGGGTCGTGGTGTGCAGATATATCCATACTGGTTCTACCTTACAGAACAATGGAGCATATGCCGCAACAACTAGCTTTTGAAATTATACGGAGGATTGAAAAATGTTCATCTTCAAAACCAAGAGCATAAAAGCCTACCTACTACCGTATATCTCACTGTACTGTGGTTCTCTGGCACTTACATGAGAAAAGCACTGCTTCCTTTGAAAGCACGGTCATCAGTCAAACGTTGAGGCATTTCCTGCTCTGATTAAAGAGCAGCGTCATGGGAGCTGCACCCCGCCTCGAAACAGGAAGGATGGGAAAACTCTCTGCCGTTTATCAGTGTGGCGTGCTTCTAAGTCGCGTGTGTTCAGTCCCACTCAAGTACTAATTATATTCAGATGGATGAAACGGTAAAAAGCTTCGATGATCACTCTGAAGCAGCAATCTGGTTCTTTGTGATGGTGAATGGTCTGACCATATTCCTGATATAATTTCTTTTGTGTAGGGGGGGAAAAAACACTAAATACAAGATCTGGGGGCAGAACACATGGTCCAGTATGGTTTGAGAAATAGATCATTTCCTCCCCGTTCTCCCACTGCTTATTTGGCCTTTTAATCTCAATCCAGGCCATCTGCTCTATGCAAAGAACGGGGGAAGACAAACATCTGGAAAAGCCTCATCACAGCAACAGAAAACCCATTTATGGATGGGGTATACACATCTGGGCTTAGTCATAATGACACTGGGCTGATAACCACTTTGTGACTTGGCACAGGTCTCAACAGCTAGAAGCAAATATACATCATGTAGTAATTCTGTAGGAGAGGAGATGCACAGCTGCAACTTGCAAATCCATTCTGATTCCAACGTGCACTCTGCGAAAGAGCTGAAATCAACAATGCATCACTACGCATAAAAATGGAAATGGAGTTGTGTTCAAAATCTCCAGACTTTAATTCTCCAAAGTGCTCTGCAAGATCAGCATCCTGCGGCTCGACTGCAGCTTCGACTCAAATGCCGCCCGTCCTGGGCAGCTGTCACTTTGCTATCTCAGTGCCTAACAGCGGGGCTTCAGAAGTGGTGTTTATGCTTCATGTACGTGTGCATGCGATAATCTTAAAGCAGTCAGCCAGCACATAAATCATTATGTTATTAAGCATGACTTCCTGGAGGACCCTTAAGCACCTTTCCAGCAAACAATGAACACCTCTGCCCATCTAAATCACCTCTGGATTGTGTCAGGCTGCTGAATGTTTTGACAATGTCACCACTAATACAACCGGGCTATTTGTGGTGGTGGTGGGGGGAATTCTAGTGCTTAATACTCACCATAACAATGCCTCCAGATTGCTCCACTGTGCACATGCTCATAATGGGGGCCATGCCAATAGTGGTGCCCTGGAAGTAAACTCCGCTGCAAAGGACGGAAGCAAAGTACTGGTCATAGAGGTTGAGCAGTGTGTTTTGGTCTTTTGTAGAGTAGATATTATTTAAACTTCTCCTCGTTCTCTTAAAGATCCAGAGTTTCTTGGAACCTTTTAAAGAGTTTTTTTTTATTTTTTTATCTGAACTTTGAGCACTTTATTGCTCATCTCAGCACCATCATTTGCAACTGAAAGGCATGCTTTAACTAAAACTAAACAAATGACTCTTCAGGAATATCCTTGTTGAAGCTAAAATGCTGTTATATGTGTGTGTAAAACTGTATTATATATAGTCATATTTTTTATTTATTCAGATAAGAAGATGTTAACAGACTATTTTGTTGTTCATCACCTTGTCAGGACCTCCAGGGATTTCATGGTTTCTTGTAGCTCCCTGGGGATCCTGCAGTCTGTGTTTTTGACCTTTAGCATTCTTAGCCTGGGATCATTGTTTCAGTTATTAGTTTTCTGTTCAACCTTTATGTTAATTATATATTCGGGTATTTGTTAGATTATTTCCTATTTAGTCAGTTACGTGCTATTATTCTAGTAGTCCTCTTAGATTCATATTTTAGGCTTGCTTTACTTTAGCTTATCTTATTGTCCTTTAGATTCAGTTCTCCGTCTGCTCCATCTTTCTTGCAGCTGATTGGTTCACTCGGTTCACCTGTGCCTAATTATCCACCCGTTGTTTCCCTCCGTCTCTTCCCTTTTAACTTCAGTCCACTTTGTCAGACACATTGTCAGGTCCTCCGTCTTCTTCCGTCATGCCACCTGGTCGTGGTCTTACAACTGCTGCGTTCCTGGTTTCTGTAATCCTGTAAGCTTGTGTTCTTGCAAGCCTGTGCTTTAATCAATACATTTAACTCAACTCATCATGCAACTCCCGAGCTCTTGTCTGCACTCCTGAAAACCTGACACACTTGAGTTTAGGAGCCTTTTTATGACGGAAATATTATATTCTGAGATCATCAATAATAATAATAATAATAAAATCATATAAATACTCTGAACATAGTGACTTATTTAACTAAACAAGCAGAATATCAGGTCAATATGCAGATTAAAACAGTGCAAGACCTGTATATAGCTGTGCCAATCAGGATCCTTTTAAAAGGCAAGAAAATATGGCTTTCTAGATGCAAATTATTAGGAACTGAGGAATGACCTAAATATTTTGCACAACAGTGAAGCACTTTGCTGCAAATACTAACATATGGACCCAAGGCTAAATGGAAATCATAAGTCCTTTATAAAATGCAAATTAATGGTCTTTCCCTACATATCTTTGTTACTGCTTCAAAACCTCCAAACTAAAACATTTAAGAGTTGTCATTTTCATTCTGAAGCAGGAAGACTTGTCCAGTGAAGCTCGATTTCCATAAGCTGAATATATTATATTGTATTATTGTGTGTTCAGAGGAGAGTTGAGTGGTCAAACATTTAACGCAACTAGTAGTGGCATTACTTCAAAATAATATCACTCAAATAAAAGTTAAAAATTATTGTGCATTTGAAATTACTTTTTGTGGTTGATTTATTAAAAAGGTTACTCAAGTAAAGGCAACAAAGTGAATGCGACTCATTACAACTCAACTGTGCCCCTGGGCATCAATGAGCCCTGTCGTCAATTCACCACCCTCATTTCATGGACCAGTTTTTATGGATGCTGATCAATGTCAACTGACAACACCCAACAAGAGCTGCAGTTTTGGAAATGCTTTTACCCAGACAAATAGCTTTCCCAATGGTGCCCTCATCAGTTTTAACTTTGAGGAGAAAATGTTCGCTCGCTGCCCAGTCCACCCCACCTGCTTGGTCTGATTGATGTACATTGTTTTAGGTGATTAAAAAAATTAGGGCAACACAAAGAAGCTGCAAATGACATGCAAAAATAAATAAATAAATGTCTGGGTTATTTTCTGTTAGGCAACCATTACCGGCCAATCAGCAGCCTGTGCTCCAAGGCGTGGGTCCCAGCGACCTTTTTAAACCTGTTCTATCCCAGGATGTCAACACACAGGACACAACTTTCCACGGCTCAAACACGTTAATCTGTTCTGTCTCTTCGCACTTCAGCACGATGAGTCCAGCGTTTATTAGAGGAGCCAGTTGACATGCTTTAGCTGATGTGACGTACACGCTCTTAGTCGGTTTATTTCTATCAAACATCTTTCTTTCACTAGCTACAACACTGGCTATTTCTCACTAAGACCAAATGCTTTTTTCTTCATATGTTTAATTATCACCTTTTTGCACAGTCTTTCATTGTTGATAATTGACTAATTTTAAATATTTTACCATTTTTACTGATTTTACGTAACAGTTTATAATGGAAAATTTGTAGAGCTTTTACTTTATAAAATGTACCAATTTTGTTTAAAAATCGCAAGAGATTTTTTTTTCCTTTTTCTAGAGAAATTTTGTGTGTGTGTCAAACTAGACATTTACCTTATGAGCTGAGCGTTGTCATGGGGCTTCTGGGGCAGCAGTTTCACCTTCCTCCAGTCTAGGAACTCGTGCAAGGTGGTGAAGGGATCCTGAGTGATGGGACATTTGTCTGAGTCACTCCACACCTCCAGGCCCACCAGAGCCACCCTGATGTTAAGCGCCCTGTAAAACTGAGAAGGACAGTGCAGAGTCAGACTTAAGTTTAAAAATGTTCTAAATGCTTCATACAGATGTGCAAAACATAATAAAACAGGTTTGCCTTTAAGTTACTTATAATTTAAGTCATAGCGCTTTCCTTGTTTTAGCTTTAAATACTGTTGAGTGAGCTTTAGACACATCTCCTATTTAATTTTTTTTTTCTCCGTGCACAATCAGGGTATGTCTTTTCCATTTCTATATCAGAGCTTCCCTAAAATAAATCCGTCTGCCTACTGCGTGTTCTAGCGATTGCTCCACAGCTCTGGCTCAGGTCTTAGGCAGCTGCTTTAACGGGAAATTAATACATCACACTATCCCTTCCTATTAATCTCTGCTGCCAACAGAATTCCTATTTTAAAAAAAGTGATTTATTTCTCTCACACAAAATGGGAGAACACGTTTTACCTTGTCCACATAATTGGCTATCTCTGCCAGCCGCTGTTTGACTTTCTCTAGGTCTCTCCCCTGTTTCTGGAACTGAAAAAGAATTTGCATGTTAGCGGTGGGACGAATTTACATCCGGGAGCAGTTGCTTTGTGATAACACAACGGAGGACATCATTTTACGGTCTAAACACCACAAAGTGCACATGCCAAGGCAGCGTGTTGGGAAAATGGTGTCTTTAAATATACCGGGGTATTTTTTCACCCTGTGTATTAGGTAGGTTGTCAAGCTGTGACCATCTGGATCTGGAAAAATCCCCCAGTGTTACAGAGACGAATGGCCCGACTGCAGGGAGCAGGTCTACTGGCAGACGTAACAGGCACCAAAGCTTTGGATGCAAACCGAAGCAAAGCCCCACTGTCTATTTCCACCCTCTTGAGGATCCACCTGCACCTTAAATCTGAGCCACACATTAAATCTCTCACATTTTTTTTTTTCAATTCCTTTCTCTCCATTCAGGTCAATGGCATCAGCAGAGAGATGAGGAGAGGGAACCCCACACAATGAGCTCCTCTGTGCGTCCGGGAGACATTTCTATATCCATTCGGCTTTGTCCTGTTTCCTGTCTGCCCAGCAAAGGATCCAAAAACAGACTTTCCTGCTGGGGGAAAAAAAAAAAAAAAACCCTGCTGCCACAGGACCATGGTGGGTTTTTGCACACTCACCACATTTAGCAGCTTCCAGAGAGACAAGCTCTGCAGTTACAGAAGCTTACCGTGCTTCTTTATGCTTATACCATGAGGGCATGCTGGGGTTTCAAAGCATTGTGGTTGTATGGTGTTAAAGGCAGAGAAGCAAGTACGTTACCTCTCTGTTGTCTGCAACGATAATCAGCTCCACGTATTTGGTTGTCTTCTGAGCATGCCTTTTATGCTGGAAGAGGAACGTTAAAAGTTAGAAAAGTAAAACTGCAATTTCAGCTCGTAAGCTTCTTATTTTTTTTTCAATGTAATTATATCCGAAACCTGCACCGTGAACTCATCAAAGCCTGCAGCATCTGAAAAGCATTTCTGAATAATATGATGATCTATGAAAGTGCAGTGTTTGGCTTTCTTGTCAAGATGTACCTGAGAAGACTGATATCAGGCTTCTATCTGTAAAGGGAACATGAAGCTAGTTAATGGGATGATTAACTGGGCCAGGCGTCTGCCACCTATGACTCTGGAGCCATAGATGGCTCTTGAAGTCCACAAAATTGGCCACAAAATTATACAGAATTGAGCAGCATCTTTAATTTTAAAGGTGATTAAAAGGATTAGTTTTTTTTTGTTTTTATAGCAAGGTCTTTTTAGTCAGTATTTGTATGGATCTTCTACAAAAGACCAATGGATGTCTTTGTATTCATTTTTTATAACCTTTTCATAGATATGGATTGTTCTATTAAAAATATTAATGTTTTTCTTTGACCTAAATGTTTAAATTTTAAAACTAATAATGTTTATTAAATGTTATTGTTTTGCAGTTTTACTTTTTATTGTGTTTTGAAGTGACAGAAACAAATCTGACAGTTAGGCATAACAGCTCATCACCTACGTAGTTTCATGTGTGATGTGTGTACACTTCATATAACTCCAATTTGTTTTATAGAACAACATAAACAAAACAAAAGAAAATTGAAAATAACAACAATAATAAATACAAATGAACCTCCCCCCCCCCCCCCACCACCCGCTAGTCAAACAAAACCCACTCAGAAGTTGTTTACTAAATTAACTAAATGTCCAACTTAGTCCTAGGTTATCGATCCCTCATTTAATTTAAAATTGGATGCAATATTTCTGTGTACAGGTACATTTTGACGTTTATTTTATGTTTCAGTCGTTCGTAAGAGGCTGTTTCTGCTAAAGCGTTAGACCATTCAAAGAAAGGTGGGCTATTCCAATCAAGTGTTTCAGTATCACTTACCACTCTGGTGGTAAGTGCTATCTTTAGCCATTGGGCTTTTTTGCCTCTTATTCTCTCATTACCCTTAATGAGAGAATCTTATTGAATCTTAATTTGAAATAAATCAAACTTCTTCAGGTTCTTCAGGTCTAACCTATTCCTTTTTTAATCATGCAAGTATTTACAGAATAGACAGAAAATAATGCCATGAAAGCTGATAATCAATAATCAGTAAACTTTTCAACTTATTGGAAGTGTCACATCCTTAACTAAATAAGATGTTTGCATCTATGCAAACATCTTGTGCTGCATGTATGCCAGACGTTCAAAGACGTTGAGGGGAAAAATTGGTCAGCAACCAAGACAATGGCGAGTGCTAGTCAGCTGTCATGAAACACAGCTAGTTTTAAATACTTATTTATATTCATAAGTGTATTTATTCTTACATTCAAGTTTATAAATTTAAATAACTTGCTGTAACAAAGGATAGACAGTAAAAAGTGTACACACCCAGGCTAGAATGCTATGTTTTTGTGATGTAAAAAAATAAGACCTAGATAAATAATTTCCATAATTTCTCCACCATAAATATAAGTTTTAATCAATATTATTCAACTGAAAAAAAGAAACTTTTAGGGCAAGATTGTAGGAAACAAAAAAGCTGCAATAAGGACCAATACATTGAATTCCAGCGTTTTTGATACTCAAGTAGAAAACTATTTTCTAAGTACTGAAGAAACAAATGAACTGATCCTTTTCAGATCCTCTCCAGTCAAGCCAGCTAAATGTCAGCAGATGAGTATTTGTTCTCTGGGTTCATTTGGTGTTGTGTACCAAACCATTACTTTACGAGTCAAACATGATTCCCAGCAAACAGTCCTAAGTTTAAATTACACTAAAACATCGCAAAAGTGTAATTTCTTTTATCTAAGTGAGACACTCCATGGGACCTAACTTGCGGATAAGTCATATGTTATGCAATGTTTACACAATCCCCTAATCAGATTGTTAGTCTAGGAGCATTCATGAAGAAGAAAAGGGCCTCCTCACACATTGAGTTCAAAACACCAATAAAGATCAGGTAGTTTAGCTCTCCGACATATGAGGAAGCCTCTTTATAAACCAATTCCCTATGCAACTGTTACTATTCAAAACTGCTTAATTATGGTGCGTTAGTTAATACGAAAAAATGATGAGGTCATGAGGCAAGGGAGAGGTAAGACTGGGACAAAAACAGGTGTAAGGAAGATTAATTTCGGGTTGGTAGCAACTCGCTGTGATTAACTGCTTTGCTTTTGCAGAAAGGTTCCTTGAAGGTTTTTTCTTTAGGGACATGTCTGCCATTGGAATAAAAGAGTTTGAGTTTTTACTCCAACCTTAAGATCCAAATTGAAAGTTTTGTCTTACTCGAGAATTTTGTTTTAAGCCGTACAAAGAAGAAAAGCTCAAATACAACACAAAAAATGTCTTAAAAAGTTGCTCTTTCTTTGTTTGCATACCAAATCCCATATTTTCAGACAGACCCAGTTCTGTTCCATGAACCCCTAAACTGGGATACTGTATAACTCTGGGATCATTAAGTTGTGCATGAGGGTTAGTCTCACTTCCTGCCTCAAATGGAGTTTTTAATGTTTGGAAATAGTGGCAGATGGATGCTGCACCTGCTCCATGCAAATTATCAGCCAAATGTTCTGCACGGGCCCTCAATTCTGGGCTCTTAACACGAATGAAATGAGTGTCAAATCCAAAGCTACCCCCCAAGGGAACCTTTCCAAATCTGTGTGATAGCCAATACGCTCGTCCTTGGTCAAATGCCTAATATCTAATCATAAGCTCAATAGTAGTCTTGTCAGAAAATATTTCACAATGAAATACTACAGAGATAATGATTTAAGACCTTTGGTTTGCAATAAAAACAATGCTGTGAACTCACCCTTGTATGAAAGGACTGGAAAGGGCTTTTGATGTGGGTTTCAGTGGCAACAGAGGACAAATTAAAGCCATGGCCGCAGGCTCCAGGGGTCACTCTGAGCTCTTCCACTCGGTAAATGAAGTGGGCCCCAGCGTCACGGCCAGACACAGGCTCGATAATAAATGTCTTGTTTTCAAGCGCAATGAAGCCTCTGCAGAGAAAACATCCCAAGTAAGAAGACAAAACTTCAAAGCCCGAACACTTTCTCAGATGCTGCACTTGATTGAATACGGCTGTCTCTGATGGAAGAAAAAAGGGAGTTCTTTGTCTACAAGCCCACTTTTCTTAAGGCCAAAAAAAATAAAAAAAATAAATAAAATCTGAATTGTGTTTTTATTAAGCCACATGTTTCTGTGGTTAAACCTTCAGACTTTGTAGATAAAAGCGTCACCACATACACAAATCAACTTACAAGTAATAAAACTTGGGATGCTATACATAAACTTTATTACTGACGCAGTTTTGACTCTCATTCAAATCATGAATATGTCTTGCTGGCAAACAAAATGTTCCATTTCATAAGCAGCTACTGTGTTGAGAATGCCTGTCAAAGCAAACCAATCTGCTTCAAAGCTAAGTAATTAGAGAGGCTATAAAGCTGTGAATTTTACAACTTGGTAAACGCTTAAAAAAAAGAAAGCAACGGGTGATTTGTCATTGGCAACAGCCAGATTCAAATTACTGTCAAAATGAAACCAAGTATACAATCAACCGTCTCTGTGAACAAATATGTTTTGTGTGACATTTTATTCCTGAGAGGTGCACAGCAGCTTGCTGACAGCAGCCTTAAAGGAGGCTTAAGAATGATTGGCTGAGTGACTTAAGTAACTCCAAACTCTGCAGCAGCAAACAGGACCTAAAGGGCAGCTTTGAGATGCATCTTGGAATACAAAATGATTCATGTGTCGCTCACCGAAGGCCAAAGCAGGCACTGAGGGTTAGATCCGAGTTGGGCTGCTCCCGCACTTCCCCGTGATAGTAGCAGTTGTTCTGAAAGAGAAAAACAGCCATAACATTTCGCTTATAGAGTAATCATTTTAATTCTGGTCTAATGTGACCAGAGCACATTCCTCCACATGGTTCCTGTGTCATCTACGTGGTTTCTGGGTACCTGCAAACTGAACGTTCAAAGGCTTTTTTTTGAACAATCACTTTGTTCTTGTAACTCTTACAAGCCCAGATTCTCCCACGTGAGCAGCGGATCCCTACAACTGTTGCAGTGCGATCGTGGATCCCTTTTCCTTAATCAGTACTGTGGGGAAACGGTGCTGAATATGCACTGTATTCACAAGTTTGTTGGTCAGTCATAGCAATTTTATTAAAAACAGTGTTTTTCGTTGCAACTTGACAAAAGGTTCAACAGGTATACCCAGGTTTGCAACGCTTTGTAGTTAAAACATTAGAGAACAAAAAAAAACACCACGGATAGGAAAAAGCTTGCCATTTCCTGTAGGCTTGCCATTTACGTTTGTTCTTGTTTGACTTCAAAAGAGCAAAAGAGGACAAGACAAAATGACACCATGCGTATTCTGCCGTACTCATGTTCCTTTCAATTAGCATGCTCCGTAGAGCAGTCTGTTCTGCTCTTCTTCTCCTCACAACCAGGCCGTTTGAAATGAACGCAGCCAACACAGTTTCAGGGAAAAGCAGGAAAGCTGACATGCATGTGAGGCGACAGCAATATACTAATATCCTGCATCATTCCATCAGGGCCATTGAGTAAAAGCAAAAGGGTCCATTTGGTTCCTCAGCTCAAAATAAAACAATGTTTGCTCAATTTAGGGAAACAATATTACTTAAAAACTTCCCTGCAGCAGATAGCTATTGTTGCGTCTGCATTTTGTTTCCAGATTCGTGCGTCCCTGGGGCTAAACTTAGCAGTCAACTTAAAAGGGACTTTTACCATCTTAAAACAACTTCCTTCCCAAAAGCATTATACCGTTTGGTGTGAATGTTGTTTCATAAACCATCAAATTGTATCCATGTTTGCAATGGCCGCTTAACTGATTTTCCCCATTGTGGGACAACAAAGGATTTCTTATCTGACCCACAGAACAGATGCTGATTTTGTTTCATGCAGGAATGTAAGGAGGAGACGGTGCACCACCCCCGCTCTTCTTATGTGAAACACATACGGCATTAAAACAGAACATGTAGCACATTTCCAGTCAAAGTAGCTGCTGATATAAAATTAAACTATGTAAAAAGCAAAACCAGGAAATACAATATATTTCTATATATTTTTTTATTACATTGCCTTGCTTTTCTAACAGGTAACTGTTACTCAGCATGTTTAATAAAGAAAGATCCTTAGTGGCGAAACACCTCCTAGCTTTGCTTTACTTAATTAACTGTCCGGTGCAAACATAATGAAAGTGTGAAAGATGCATAAACAACATTTTTGAGATTTTAGTTGTTTTAAGTTTGTAGAAGTCCACTTTGGTTTTTACCATTCCAGGAGTAGCTGTTAGCGTCATCCTCAGGGACCACCTAATCTGTATTTATTCTAAATGTAGACATCAGGAAAGTTATTTACAGCAAGTAATTTACTTTTTGCCGTTTTTAACCACTTTAACAGATCCTCCCATTAGAAGTTTTGAACTGTCTCATGGTCTCATATTGCCATCTACAATGCCGAGCTTCAAACGACACACTACTGTTAGAAAAGCTAAGTGGAGGTTAGTGATTCAGGTGCTGCTGTAATGACACCCATTAGTATGAAAATATTGCAGCCACAAAGGCTCTGCTTGGCTTGACCCAGTTTACCTCGGCTCTCACAAAGGGAAACATCAGGCGGATTGTTTTTCAAGAGGTGCAAAAAAGGAAATGAGACCTCTGACCCTCATCTTGACTCAACCTTTTTGAAGTTAGAGCAGGAGGTTTTGGGGGTCAATAACAGTTCTTTCTTACATCGGATCAATTGAGGATGAAGCTCAAAAAAGTCCGAGCACGGAGCAGGATGTGATGGGCAAACGTGTCCGAAGCTACACGGTAAGAATCCCATCATTAGTGAATTATTTTTAGCACATCTTTGATACACACTCGTATGTCAACACTCAAGTGTGAGGAGCAGCTTTAAGAAAGGAAGGCTGCAGTGGGAGGGGGGAGGACATTTTCACATGTCTTTCCAGCTTTAAGAGGTAAATTCATTTCATGTGTTTTTGGTAGTTGATACAAATTAGGTTGTGTTACTGAATCCTAAAATCTATATGTGACAAACCAGTGACTTGGCCCAAGACGGATACTGAACGTTTATGTTTTAATGAGGTTTATTTAAGACATTACAGCCTGTCAGAGGCTTGCAACATCCATCAATTCAAAATGAACTGTGGGAGAGGGAGAGGGAGGCTGTGTGTGTGTGTGTGTGGGGGGGGGGGGGGGGGGGGGGGACTGTGTGGACGACATTCACAGCTAAGCTCCAAAACTTCTGCTCCAAGCTGTGAGCGACCTGTTAAAATGTCCTCACAGCTGTTCTCTTAAACACTGTGATTTCACTCCAACTGAGGTACAAAAGGCCAACAGACAAATGATGTTACAAAGCAGAACTTTTGAATGCCATAAATCACGGGTTTCTGCAATGCCGAACAACTGTTTCTCCCCTGTTGAATGGTATTAATAATAGCAATCCGGAGTCAAGTAAGGTGAAGTATCACTGGAGAACAATAGTCTGACTTCTTTATGTGTGCTGATTTCAATCAGCCAAGTACCTCAGTAAGTAAACTTGACATGTACCATCAATTCAAAATGAAGAACAATCTTTTATTCATACCCAGCCCCCACAAAAGGAAAAAATAAAATAAAAGCTCAAACGAGCAGAAGAATACAGGCAATCTGAGCTAAAAGGGGATTTTATTACAAATCCTGATGGTGATGCTGGCTGAAAAACAACAAGCATGAAACAAAGCTTATCATCAAATAGGCCACACGATATCCACATCATGTCCAGTTTGCACCAGCTGAGGGGGTGGGGGACTTCCTACCACATGTTAGATCCACTTGAAGCCAGAAGGAATCTGTCTTCTTGAACATTTTTATACAACGTCTCTTCAGAACACTTCACCACGTCAACTTGATATGACCACAAGCCCTGGAGTTTCAGCGTACCGTGGAGTTGTGGGTACCGGTGACTGCACTTCCATCCTCCCTGTAATGCGTCTCAGTGTAGTGGCTCACAAAAAGACCCCTGAGAGGAGAAGGGAAGAGAAAGAGAGCTCACATCAAACACTCAAGAATTTCAAGCTAAGATTACCAGCTTTGCCTTTTTAATTTCTATTCAGAAAATCCTTTTACTGATAAAAGACCATTTTAAAGCCAGAAGCTCTAAAATCGTGAACGTGTGAAACATAAATAAATGCCAATTTGCTTTTTCCGTTGGTTTTTAATTTGCAGTAGTAATTTTAAAACCCAATTTTCTGACACAACAAAAGAGGCAATTTTCAGTCGCACCCACTCAGACAGTAAGGTACAACCACATTTGAATGGTGATGTAGCTTCCATAATGTAATTGTCTTGAAATATCTCACAATAATCACAGAACTGCTTTCTTCACAAAAAAGAAAACAACGTTTTTAATGGGAATATGTCTAATGGATATGTAATCCCTTTTCAGTGACACAGAAAAAGGATACAATGAGTACTTTTGCAGCAAAGCGAATCTATGCAGGGAACGTGAGAGAGCTCAGAGGAGCTCAGCTTTGGATCAAGAATTACTGTGTAAGTCCAGACTTTTTATCCTTCAAAATACAATTTTTTTCCACAAATGGTCCTTTGATACCGTGTTGAGCTACACACAGACTGGATTAATAACAGAGAACTTTTAAACATCTCTTTAGGGTGCCGGTTTGTTAGGTCTCCAAGCTACCAGACAT
Source organism: Fundulus diaphanus (assembly GCA_037039145.1). Classification (NCBI taxonomy): domain Eukaryota; kingdom Metazoa; phylum Chordata; class Actinopteri; order Cyprinodontiformes; family Fundulidae; genus Fundulus; species Fundulus diaphanus. The sequence goes on from CM073121.1 coordinate 27,839,065, forward strand.
TTCTCCTAACTTCCTTCTCACTTTATAAATAGATAGGTAAATTTTCATTTTATAGAGAAAAAGTCAATGTTTTTGTAAAACTCGAGCTGCAGACCTTGCTTTTGCTACTTTCATCCCGGGAGAAGATTCTGATATGAACTGATACCTGAACTCAGATTTTCATACTTCATCATGACTCTTCAGCTCATTTATAGCTGCCTTGTGCTTGTGTTTCTCCTTTCATGCTTTCAGTCATGGAAATCAATGTAACAATGGTGACCTACAAATCTGAACGCAACTGTAAAGTTGTAAAAAATAATGGGATATGCCCTTTAAGCATCTTTAGGACAAAATAGTTAAATTTCAGTATTTTCTTTGTATCCTTAAATTCTCTGGCCTTCAATGAGAGCTGAACGTCAGCTGCAGCAATAATCCTGTTCATGTGCGTGTCTGTGGACATACTGTAAAACCATGTTTATGTATTTTTTTCCTCTCCGAAGGGCATGAACAGATGGACATAGAGAGCCCCACCCCAAGCTTTTGCAATGGGGTTGGAGGAACACCCACCGTTTTGCAGCTGCATAATCACAGTGACATCAGCCATGATGATCTCAGGACATGTGTATTATTTCCAAAAAACACAAGAGGGGTGAAAAACCTACAAACGGAACATTTAAGGATGCTCAACAAAAACTTAACTGAACGGGTATTTCCGAGGGAAATTACACAGTGAGTTCTGGTTTGTCCGTTGAGTGCTAAGCAGAACTCACAAAGACAGAGGAGGAGAGGATTTAGGAGCTTGGTATGCAGAGGGAATCACAGATATCCCTCAAATCTGTTTCATCCAAAACAGCTTCAGTGTCCCAAAAACAGCATTAGCTGAAACTGGATTATTCCAACAAATCACTTTTTTGGACATCCAGACCAGTTAATATCTTCCCTGTATATTTAAAGCTCAGTTTGTTTCACATGTTGTTCAGAATAGGATCAGTCATCTGTGTTCCAAGCAATATCACGTTTAACTTCATTAAATACTTATTATGGCCTTAATGGGCCTTATCACATCATTATCAACCTCTAAACCAAATCTGATAAACCAAGCGGCCAGTAATCACTTTGATGAGTGGGGAACTGTATATCTCATTAAAAATGCATGACACCTAAGAGCGTAAGCATATGTTCAAATAGACCAACATTTTAAAATAACCCAGTGCTGCAAAAATAAGCAGGGCCTTTACGGCAATTACACATAGATATTTAGCCTAAAAAAAGGCTAAACCAAAGACCTCTATTAGTGGTAAAGATGGGATTTGTGTCACTTTGGTTAATTCCAAGCAAATGCTTGTGTTGGGAAAGCCAGCTTAGGGCAGCACAGTCCATCGTGACAGACTGCAGGCCGTAGAGACGCTGCAGGATTTACACGATGGGATCTCCCTGTAATCAACTCCTTGGCAAGGCTACACAGAGTTTATGGGGCCACGGATGTCTATAGTGGGTTTGTATGTAAAGAGTTTCCTCACTGCTTGTATTTTGGCTCTGCGGTGTGGAACTGTGGGTTTTATGTCGCTGGGGATCAGATGTTTACGTTTTCCATTTAACATTGCTCTAATGTTCCCCTCCATGCCATTTTTTCTTTACAGGTTATTAAATCGGAGTTGGTAGACCAGTACAAATCTTTTAAAAGGGACACAGTTTTCTTTGTGCTTTCAGCATGTGTTAGAAATGAGCAAAGATAAAAATCCTGAGTCATCTGGACTTCAATTCAGTGATGTTTTATTTTTTAATTCTTTCAATTCAATTAGGAGATGAATATTCTTGATACTCTCAATTTTTAATTATTTTTCAGTGTAACTGCCCACCTCCATATCCATCTTCGTCAGGAAAAACATGCAGCCAATCACTTCTAATTTAGACTGATCATATGTTGTGGATAAAGGCCTGAAAATTGCCCATGTTCTCAGTAGACAACTTGCATTAACTCTCTCTGAGTCATAGCTTTAATTTTCTTGAATTTTTTTATTTATTTTTTTACTAGAGACAGGTGGTGGACTCTATGATGGAACTACCGTCATCAGAATTTCATGAATTATCTAAGCTCTTCCATTTTTCTTATTCCATGTGAGGAAACGCTAGTTTCAGCTTCAAACTGTGAGCTGACACCACAGCTGTAATCTTTAAAAAGATCATGAAATGATTCTTGAAGTGTCACAGGGTGTGACTGTATAAACATCAGCCTATTTTTTTGTATTGCTAATCTATGTATGAACTACACCATAATTTATCCTCAGTTATTCAAGCTGTATTCCAAAATACCATTGTCTGCCTTTTGCTATGGAAAACTTTGGTGCCATCCCTTCCAAAGTTGTGTAAAAACAAAAGCCTTTCAAATTAATTAAGCTTTTATTGCAATAACATAATCTCACACTGAAGACTATTGAAAAACCCAACCTTTAAGTACATTCATTCACTGGAGTAAAACCATGCCACTTTTAAAAATGGAAGAAAGAAAATCCCTTGTGGCACAACTGTCTGTACTTCAGATGCAGCACTTCGTCTTCTCCTATAACATTTCACAAGGTAAGTGTAAACAGAGAGAGGGATCTTTGAAACATCCATCTTTTCAATATCTTTCAAGATCATTTATATTCCCGGCTCATCTCTTGAGACAGCCAATATGTTTTCTATAGGATTTCGGTCTGAAGACTGTGGTTGGTCATAGAAAAAGGTTGATTTTGTGTCTGGGAAATTGCTTCTATACTGAATTGCTAAAATATTGAATGTTATTGTACAGAAATACCAAATGATGACCCTTTTTCTGTTAAAAGTGGAGTCCAGGAGTTTTTATCTTTATTTATTTTTGTTTTGTTTTTTATTTAAGGGGGACATATGCATTTCAGTTCTTCATTTTCACATTGAAGTCATTTAGTTGTGGTCTATATAAAGTGGAACTGCAATGCTCTGGTCAGAATTCCTCATTAATTTACCCCTTCATTCTCCATTTATAACCCCTGTCCTGGGGTGACTCTGAGAGCAACTTGTTTTGGTGTTGTCTCTTTAAATCTAAAAGAGACACTTCACCCCCCGCCTCCCTCCTGGTTGCAGAGCATTCCACTCCACCCTGTTTTGTAGTATGCCGGGGGGACGGTGTAATGAACAACCAAACATTTTGACTCATCCACTTGTAGCTTCGTCTTCCTTCAGCTTTGGACTACAAAATTGCTCTGAGAAATAAAGATGGCGGATTTGCGAACTCTGTAAGCCGCGAAGTCCATGACCTCGTTTAGCAGTTCCGCAGCAAATTCTGTGATGTAATTGTTAAAAAAAAAAAAAAAAACATTATAGAGAACGAAGAAAACTGAACGGCTTGAAAAATGTGGCCCAAACAGAATATAAAGATATATACGCAGCACCTGGACAGACTACAATGAAATTTTCTGCACTCCTAGAGACTCCAAGTACACAGGAAATGTGTTTAAGGGCTAAAAAAGTGGATTTTGCATGCTATGTCTCCTTTAAAACCCCATGATATTTAAAAGTAACCCTTTTAAATGATGCCACGTTAGAAGCGGGCCAAGTGGAGTTTTCCAAAATACCCATGTTTACATCTGTGATGGTAGGCTTTTTTCTGGCAGTCCTGCACAAACAGCTGCTTGGTATGTAGATAGTCTAGCGGTTGTTATGGAAACATTGTACCCTGAGATGACATTCTTTCCTGCAGTTCTGTGACATTGAACTTTGGATGTTTCTTTACCTCCCTTGTCTTTCCACTCCTCTTGCATGGTGGCAATACAAATATGGGTTCTCATACAGCCTGGTGATGATTGCCTCATAGAAACAGACTTCTGTGTCACGATGTGTTGATGCCACAGGGAAACGGAAAGTCATTACTGATCATACATTCTCATAAATGCTGATTAACTTACAGGAAAAAAGAGAATACATTCACCTAAATGCTTCAGTTAGATTTATTTTAAATGAGTACCAATTCGTTATTTGTGAAAAATCACTATTTCTGAAAAGTAGACCTTTTTGCTAAATGTATGTATTCAAATTAAATGGAGGATTTTTTCCGAATTTTTCTAATTATAGATGCATTTCTATAAGTTGTATTACTCATCTTTACCACGGGACCAAACAAATTATTATGCCAACACATGAGGTCCTGCCTTTATGACTGTTGATTGGCCAAATGCAGCTGATATAGTTATTTCTATGTACACACACGTTAATGTCACTTCTCTATAATAATTAAAATGCATTTTCAAACTGACCCTCGGGCACAAATGCAGGTTCACGTTTTTCATTAAGCTATTCAGCTGATCAAGGTCATGTTCTAAATTAAAATCGGAGTTTTCAAAGAACTGTTTTTATATTGAGCAGCAGTTTACCCATTCAGAGCGAGAGTCACCAGATCAGGGTGACCTTTTCATTCGATTCACTGCATTTGTGTTGGCTTTGCTTTAAAGATGGCATTTCTTTTTAATGTAGCATATTCGTCTCTAAATGCCTTTTTTAACAAAATCCCTCATTGGTGTCGTTTTGATAGCTGAATAAAGACCGTGGTAAGTTGTTTCATTTTCTGCAGTAGACTCGTCACAACAGTGCCACCTTCAACAAACACTTTAAATTAGCCAAATGGGCTGAAGATAAAAAAAAAAAAATCACTAAACAGATTCTTAAATCAAGACACTATAAAATATTTCCAAATCTTTGCCCATTGGCAATTAATGAGTCTTTTAGGTATGGAAGTGGTTTAAAAGAGAGAGAAATATTTCCTAATATTGAGCTCCTGCTCCTGACAAAATTAATATACTCTTAATAACGTCAAAGTCTGCAGCTCCTCCGGAGTTACCATGAGCTTCTTTGTTTCTCTGATTAATTCTCTCTTTGCCCAGCCTGCCTGTTTAGGTGGACGGACATTTCTCAGTAGACTTGCAGTTGTGCCATACTCATTAAATTATCAGATGATAGATTGAACAGTTTCCTGGGAGATGGAGAACTTGAAATATTTTAACTTAATTCTGCTTTTAATTTCTTCACAACTTTGTTCCAAAGTCTTAATGATGCTATTTGTTCTCTGATACACCTCTGAAGGCTTTACAGAACAGCTGCACTAATACTGAGCATAGGATCCACACAGTTGGACTTTATTTGACATTTAGGTGACTTCTGTTCTGAAAGCATTACCTGACTCTCACTACATGGATCCATCTGCGATTGCTCCATTGGATATCTATTTCAGAAGGAGGGGCCTTATTAAAATCCCTGGCATATGATTGGATAAACCATCATCTCTGATACTTTACGTCTACGAAAATCCCGCCCGGTGATTCTGATTGGCTCCTACATTGTGGAAAGCACTAAAAAGCAGTGTGCAGCAACAAATGGTGTAATAGCGGTTAGTAACATCACAATTGGGACAATTTAAATGTAATAAGGCCAATGTTGCAACACATCACACATCTTAGGTTTGTAAATTAATCCTTTGCTAAATATTTAATTAACTGGATGAAATTGGTAGTTAGATCACTTTAGGAAAAGGACAGTAGTCATGTGACCAAATTGTGTTACACTATTGGTAAAATTATATTTTAAAGGCTCAAAAACTTTATTATATTATTAGCAAGTTATTACGTTATTTGGCTTTTCACATTTAAATGGACAAACTTTTCTAGTTATTGTAAAGTATTATATTATTGGCCATTAATATAATATTTATATTTCTTTAACATTATGCGTGCCCGCATTGGTTAAATATACACTATTTTATAGAGGTCTATTGTATAAAAGCCTAATAATATACAATAGAGTTTCTGGTTACAGTGTGATAATTTTATAATATTCACAAGGTATTCAAACTTTTGCGATGCATGGAAACAAAAAAACAAAAAATCTGCAAGTGAGTCATGCATAAAGAATTGTAAACAATCCTTATGAAAATGCTACAACATTTATATAATCGTGTGTATTTGTCAATAGGACTCATTGCCTCTGAATGTGCATAATGTTCATTAAGCATAGTCTCACATCTAATTACCAGTGCACCATTAGCGGCCCAGGTTAATTGTGATAAATGACGGGCTCATTAGCAGCTTCCTTTGGGAGGCAGAAAATACTATTATTTGCCTAAAAAAAATAATCTCCCATCTCTTTAATTCCACACCTCACAAATAGCTCCTAAGAGCTAATTTACCTTCTCTGGAAATTAATTTACCACATGTAATATTGATTATTTCGCAAAACTTTAATGGCGGCCAGTAAGCAGCTCTTGCTTATCTTGTTTGACTATAGATTTATGTATGATTAACTATTTGAAAGCAGATAACTCACCCACACATTCTGTGCAGGGACATTTATTATGCGGCTGAAATGGTTGCTGTAAAACCCTTTATCTTGAGATCTCAGATTTCTCTTTTTTGTGTGTGTGCGTGTGCACACACACACACACACACGCATCCTTGTTTTACATACTTACTGAGGACCTTGCCTTGACTTCTATGCATTTTCAAGTTTTTCTATGGCTTAACCCAATCCCTAGCCCTAAACCAAACCATTACCACATACCTAATTCTAACCTAAACCTAATTAACACCGTCGTCTAATCCTAACATCCTCACTTTACATCAAAGTCCTCACTTTAGTGGTAAAATATAAAACACACACATGTTATACTTCCCTTTCTGGATGTTAATACTAGAGCTACCTGTTGCTAACTTAAAGTGCACAGTATATAACCTTATGATAGCAGAAAACTGATTAACACAGAGCAAAGGGAACCATTTTTCCTATCTCTTCTGCGTAAAACAAACTGACAGGTCTGACTTGCTGCCATATCCAGAATTAAGGCAGCAAGAACTGAACGAAACCCATGCTTTTATGAGTCCAATTTGAAGAACACATCGAATCTTGCAGACACTGATTCGCTACAACAGCATAATAATTGAAGCCTGCTGCTTAGATGCTTCAGTGTGCCTCACATCACTCTCTCTCTCTCTCTCTCTCTCTCTTTCTCTCCGGCATTTTGAGTGTACAATGTTCAGTGCACATTTAAGGTGCAGAGGCATATTTACATATCTGTGGTGCTGCACCCCGTGTAATAATTCACCATTACATGAATCTCTTTGAGCATGAAACCATTTGAGAGGAATATGACTCCTCTCTGCTTCCTTTGAAGACTGTTAACTTCAGTGATTTCATTTAAGCCCTTCTTCCCCCACAAGCCTAACCCAGAGCCTTCCTATGGCTGCTGCTACTTATGTTAGCATACGTTATTTTAAAATAAAATGTCTTCCCTTGTGGAAGGGAGTGAGATCAAGAGGAGAGAACTATCTGAAGAGGTGTGGCTGAAAAAGCCTAATTCTATTTCCACATACAGCTGCACTCCAAATTGATTTACATACAGCTCAGTGTCTTCTCAGCTTATCCTCAGCTGCGGTGGGTGCACTGGGGTGTATAAACTCCGTCAAACCACAGCAAAGGGAAAAGAGAGTGGAGGAATCAAGACAAAAAAGACAGACGCCTAGACTACAAATCTAAATACAAAACATATGGTAGTGGTTTATTGTTTGAGCTTATGTACAAGTTTTTTTTAATTACACGTAAGAAAAAGTAAAATCAGATTGTAGGATGCAAGTCTTCCAACTGGATAGACTGCAAAATCCAACCTCGTGCTTGACATGAGTAACTTTATAGATGACCCAACTACACAAGTATTTTGGATTTTAAAATAGGGATAATCCAATGTGACACATCCTCTAAAAACAGTGAATCAGCCCATTGATTTTTCTTTTCTTTGTTTACTTTTTCAACACAGATTGCATTAATAAAAAATAAACATGTCTTTGTATGTTGCTCAACATTTTGGATTATCTGTGGGTGTCTGCGTGACTATGTGTGTGTTTGTTAGGTTGTCAATTAGAATTGCAAAGACGCTACAATGCTGAGAAGAGTAGTAGTGGTAGTAGCACTCTGCTCAAGAACAGCAAAGGGTGGGTAGCCTAGTTTCCTGAAGGCTGCAGCAGCCCTGGGTAGGCAGAAACTAGGCACCCCCACAGAGTAGCCATACGACAGACACAAAGGCAGCCCCCAGATCAGAGAGGTGCAGGGAGAGATGTATGGTACAGAAAACCCCCTACCCAACCTTGTCGCTACATCCCCTAGCCCATGTCAAGCCCACAAGCCAGCCACCCTGTCACCAGCACAAGCCCCCTGGAGCAGAACCACCCAACACAAGGGAGGAGAAACAGCCCTTAGCACCCCAAATCTGTAGGGCAGGCATGGCCAATCCCCAGCAGCCAGGTAAACAGAAAGCGCAAGGAGTGGGGGGACACCCGATCAGACAGGCCCAGGGATGTCAAGGGAAACAGCACTTTAACTTAATACCCAATTGAAAACTGCGGCTCAGACACCAACCTAACCATCATTTGCCAGTAACGGAAAAGGACCATATTTCCTTAGGATGCTTACACAGTGTAGAAGAATAGGGGTTTTTATTCCCCATTGACTTGACATGCAGTAGAACGCAAGGAAACTTGTTTAGGGTGCAAATGAAATAACTTATTTTATGCTAATAGAAACCCTCAGGGCATATAACTTTTGGCAGAAAGCCATGCTGCCCATCCGGAAAAAAAACAAAAAAAAAACACCGCCACTGCCTAAATTAATGGAAATCCATCAAATATATGTTAATTTCTGTAGAAAGCGTTGACCAAATTATCTGACCAGCTGACCGATCAAACAAGCGTCTTGGTCCTGCTATTAGCAAGGCTGAAAAGTCACATTAATGAGAGCAGAAGAAAATTCATTAGAAACCCTCCAGCGGGCAGGAGATGAATACCAAAAAAAGCAAGCTGCTGAGGGAAGCTTATTTAAATACTAGCCAAAGCAAAGTTACTGTAGCCTCTTAATGAGTTGGGATCTCTTCTTGCTAAGCTGAAAGTATGTCATTCAGTTTTAAATCCTTCTGCAGCAACCTCACAAAGGTCCACATTATGAGGCTTGTCCTGAAATAACATTTAAATCATAGGAATAGCAAAAAAAAAAAAGATTAAATCTAGAGAAGTATCTATTAATATCTATCTGGTTCAAGATATCTAATAAACTAAAGAGGCACTGCTGATACTAATGTGCTAGTGACTCTGTTTCAGGCTGATTATGTTAAATTTAGATGATCAGCATCGAAGCTCTAACTTGACCTCATTCTACTGATGCCTATATGCAAATAAAAGATTTCCCTTTGCCTTTTCCGTCTGCAGGAAGGGGAAAACTGTGCGTATAACCTCAGGCATTGTGGCTATTATGGGCTATCAGAAGTCATCAGTGACCATGTCCATACACCAAGCCACAGAAGGAGAAGAAAACCTCTCTTAACTAAAAAAACAAGAAAGTAAAACAAAAAAGCAGAAGAAAGTGATAAATCATGGCATAAAGAAGATGAATGCAATCTGTCAAGTAACAGTTCAACCCAAGGAAAAAAGTATGATAATAAACTGCAGAGACAATTTCTTGTTTCAAGCTGCACAACTGAATAAATTATTTCTTTATTAAATGCTTGACTTCTTGCCAAAAAAATGAAAATAGATAGATAGATAGATAGATAGATAGATAGATAGATAGATAGATAGATAGATAGATAGATAGATAGATAGATAGATAGATAGATAGATAGATAGATAGATAGATAGATAGATAGATAGATAGATAGATAGATAGATAGATAGTGACCGAGCTATGCTTCTGATTAGCAAAATTATCAGACGGAATGGGATACATTTTCACTGTTATGTGGATGATACTCAGCTATATTAATCCATAAATTCAGATGAATCTAATTAATTACTTCAACTGCAGTCATGTCTTGATGACATCAAAACCTGGATGACTTCAGATTTTCGACTTTTAAATTCTGACAAGACAGAAGTTCTAATCTTTGGACCAGAATCCTCAAAAATAAATATAATAATCTATCACCTAATCTGGATGGGATTAAATTGGTCTGTGGTAATAAAGAAAAAAAAACATTGATGTTATTTTTGACCAAGACGTGTCATTTAAATCCCATATTAAACAGGTTTCCAGGGTTTCCTTTTTTTACCTCTGGAATATTGCCAATATTAGAAATATTCTGTCCAGGAGTGATGCTGAAAAACTAGTCCATGCATTTGTTACTTCAAGGCTGGACTATTGTAATTCTTTACTATCAGAAAGTCCACAAAATGCAGTTCAAAAAGTTATCCTGAGCTATCTCTGTTGTTATGCTGCTGGAGGACACCAAGATGTACTGTATTTTTCTCACTCTGCTGAATTATCCTATCTTTCTCCGATGTTGCATTATTTGTTGTTATTTCAACTTTTAACTTTATGTTCTCTCTGTCCTGATATCTGGGACATTTACTTGGTGATTCAAAACAAAGCTAACAGAAATAAGTTTTTACATGCTGCAGCATTTAGAGGAAAAATCCTATTTGATGGGTCTTTAAGGAAAAATGTGATAAAAGATTACTCGGTGCGTCTCTATTTTTAATATTATTATGTAGACCTATATGAGCTGTGTACTATAGTTAGAGGCCACTGTGACAACTAAAACAAAGCTTTTGTACAAATACTTAGTAATTTGCTGTAGAGGAGGACATACAGCCATTAGGTTTCACATTTATAAGACTAACTGGCTTGATGGTCCTGGATGACGAAGAGTTTAATAGTTACACTGCTTCATAAAGACTGCAAGAAAATGTTGCCTTTTCTTATTTCTCTACTAAAATGCAACTAATGTCCTGTATTTTCATGGCGTGCCAGTCAATAACTTATTAAGTCTAAATATGAGTAAACATTGCTGATGGCAACGCCTCCTGTCAGAGTCATAGGTTGACAGGTGTTGCACAAAGTATCCTCAACTGTCCATCAATCATCGCTTCAAACTGCATATTCTCCCCTCTCTATCTTTGCTAATGAGGTCAAAAATTGTGGTGGATTCGGAAACAAACACAAGCTAATACTTTAAATTTGTTATCAACAGTAAAGTTTTTTTCTGTGTTGTATCGATCTGTGTGTGTAATAATAGGAAAACAAATCTATTTATACCAGAAGTCAGACAGAAAACTATGACCAAATTACTAACTTTTAAGCCAAAGAAAAATAATACTTGACAAATTAGAGTACACTGTGTATCTTTTTATTGCCTTCTCTGAAAACAGATAAATTATCATCACTATTATTAAATCTGTAAACATGAAAGCGGTAAAGCTGCGGGACATAAAAGTTGTAACATTGGTTCCAATAGTTCCTCATCCAGTTTTAAAGATGGTTAGTTAGACATCTGCATATACTTTCAGCATGTCCTCCCCCACTGCTATATAGTCTGGCAATTAAATCCAAGAAAAGATCTTTCCCTACTCTTTTTGTTGAGTCGCTTTATTGTTTATGTTTCCAGGTGTTTTTATATTGCCAATACTTTTTTTCTTTTTTACAAGCTCAGTCTTTCGCTGCTATGAAGGGTTTAAAAATCTTACAAGCTTGACAGCAAAATATTGATGAAAGGTAAAAGTTACTGAAAACAAAATAAATGCTGTTCAAAACCTAAACTTTTAATACTTCAAATAGGAGCAGACTGAGTGTGATGCACAGCAGCTTGTGCATAAGCGGCATCGCTTTTACTAATTTCCTCTGTTCTTAACACGACAGCAGCCACCACAGTACAGCGGCACAGCGGACTAGTTAAAAAATGAAATGTTTCAAAGCTGCTGGAGTATTTAACATCACCAATGATTCCCACACCAAACATATGTTCCCTTAAAAATGTAAAAAGAGAATTATGTCATATTCCCCAGCTCCTTTGAAATTCAATGCTTTGTCAGACTAGTAGGTGGGAAGTGCTCTCATTTAAAAACAGCGGCAATAAACCAGCACAGAAATTTGGGTTCAACCTCTCATTAAGTATGTCTTGAGTATTAATGCTGACTCAATCTGTGAGTCTAATACAAAGATAGCCCCTTGTAATTGTGTACCATTCACATAGAGCACCGCTAAGGCTGTTATATGTACTGCTCCAAGCTTACACAGCGGAACGCTACTTTTATCAACCAAACAACTGGGCTCAGTATTTTGTTGGCTGCAAAATGATGATGGGAGTAACTCAATAATCTTGGAGGCAACATCAGCAACATGAACAGGCAGTGAACCTTAATATCTTTCAACAGTAAGCTATTAGTGTTATAGTCAGTGCATATTTGATCAGTGTCCTCACTGATGCAAACATCCTCACTCATGCATGAAAGTCAACCTAAACCACTTTGTGGCTAAAGCATGTCAAGTGTTGTCTACTGCTATACAAGGGGAAAAAACAAATCTCTTTGTTTTAGTATATTTTAGAAATATTTTAATTATATCTACTGGCTAATTATGCCTCTAAAGCTTCAAAGAAGGACACTTAAATGTATTTTATAAGGATTAGGAATTTATTTAGGATTTTATGTGATTGAACGCAACTTTTTGGACATAATTGTGAAATGGAATAAAAAATTTTTTTAATTCAGCAAAACTTTTAATTATTCACTCATTGTTGTAATGATTAATGCTGGTGAACCCGATATTCAGCTGGAACTGGTAGAGACAAAGCACATCAAACGAGACAAGATGAGATGAAATGGGAAGAGATGTCCTGGCAGGGATGAGTTGGTTGAAGCAAGTATAAGTAGACAGGTGCACAGGTGAGCCGAGTTGAGTAATTAGTGGCAACAGGTGGAGCTGATCAAGACTAAAGTGGTGGCTGGAGGGAGACTGAGCTGACTGGATGATGAATTTGAGGTGAAGGCAGATTAAGAAAAGTCCAGAAAAAGTCCAAAACAAAACCCTAAATAATGACAACTTCACTGAGTGAATATTTGTAGAACCAAGTTTTGCCACTATTAACAGCGCCAAGTCTTCCAGTGCATGTCTCAACCTATTTTGTACATCTAACATTTAATTTTAAGACCATTCTTAGATTTTCTTTGTCAGATTTGATTGAAAGTTCAGTTATTTTCAAATTAAGTCATACTTTCTCAATTGGATTTAGCTCTTGACTTTGACTAGGTCATCCAAACATGTAAATATACTTTGATATAAACCATTTAATGGAAAATCTGGATGTATTTTTAGGGTTGTTGCACGGCAGGAGGGTGAACCTCTGCCCCAATCTCAGGTACTGTACTCTACAAGCTCTAGTGGGTTTTCCTCCAGGAGTTTCCTTTATTTAGCCACATCCATCCTCCATCCATGTAGAAGACATCCGCTATGTCTTCTACATGGCTTTTAGCGGAATGCAAACCAGACTTCAGATTGCTTTCTTTGAACAATGCCTCTCTTTCATAAACAGCAGATTTGTGGAGTCCATAACATATAGTTGTTCTGTCAACAGATTCTCCCACCCTAACTCTAACTTCTCTAATTGCCTTGCTTATCAGCTTCTGTGGACAGTCACATCTTAGTAGATGTGCAGTTGGGCCATACTATTTCCATCTCTGCATGATGAACTGGACAATGCTCTGTGACATGTTCAAAGCTTAGAATATGGCTTTATCACCTAAGGCTGTTTTAAGCTTCTCCACAACTTTATCCCTGACCTCTCCCGTGTACTTCTTGGTCTTTATGATGTTTGTTCAGTAATCTTCCCTGAAAGACCTCAAAAGACCTTCAAAGAACAGTTAGATTTAACCTGAGATTAAATTACACTTTAGGTAATTAATAATAATTAGGTGAAGGGAACTGATTGCTCCCACATTGATTCAGGGACATCAGAGTAAAATGAGCTTAAGACAGATACACACCAAACTTTTCAAATTTTCAGCATCCTTTTCGTTCTTTTCACAATTATGTCATACTTTATAACTAGGAATCATGTGGAAAACGTTCAAGGAGTATGACTACTGCTGCAGATATATACTATCCAAGATGGAACGCTTTACCATAAAGGGAATGTGTATATATATATATATATATATATATATATATATATATATATATATATATATATATATATATATATACATATATATATATATATATATGTATGTGACTGGTGAATCTGATACAACCTGTCACAACTGAAAATGTGCATAAGTTACACAGCCAACTGTTTCATTGATGTTATATTGTTACCGTCTGGTTTAACACCTTCAATTCACTGTATACTGGCCACAGGCAGGCCACCTGCTCTGCTCTGCACAGACACTACATTGGTTTTCTTTTGTCAATGAGATTTTAAATAGTTGCAAATTATCAAGCTAGTCAATTAGAAGCTATTGTACTGCGAAGACATACAAAAGTATTTCAGGAAAGAATGTGCTATTTAAGACAAATTATGCCTAATTAAGATTAGGTAGCTGGAATAATGCTTTCTGTCTGCTGTTGCTTGTAACCATCTGTTGCATTATCGAATAAGTATTTTCTTTCGATCATTTTGAAAGCCTTCAAAGCCTTCAAAAACTTCATCATAGCAAAATCTTTTTAAACATCACATTTCTACATTTTGAACATTTTCTCTGAACAAATTCTAAAAATAGTTCAACTCATCTTCTATAAAGCTTATCATGCAAGTATTATATGCACAAGATGGTTCAAATCATCCCTAAAAATTGTACAAAAAAAGAAAAGAAAAAGAAACCTAAAAAACAAATTATTTGCAACTGCATTTGGAAATAATTTTTTGGCAGCACAAAAGTGAAATGTTTATATACCAGAATCCATAACAAGCTACAAAGCGAAACTAATGAGGGACTGGGGATCTTTGAGGGAGGTGGTCTATTATTATTCATTGAAAAAGAGTAAACAAATTCATAAACGTTAATGTCGGAGGGTTTCTATCTGTCCAATTAATCTATGGAGCCTCCCTTGGGCAGGTTCATTGTTCAGCCATAGTGTTTGTCTTCAGGGGAAATATGCAATTAGGAGTAAGCAGAAAAGACATTAAAGTTGTCTGTCATTTTTCTTGCCTTCACATTTATTTTTGTCCCAGTCTGTTAATGTTGCTTTTTTTCTTTTAAAAGCACAAAAATGTAACAAGTAGAGCATGTCTTTGGACTATTTTGCATATTTTGTGAGTTTTTTTTTTTTTTTTTATAACATTGACATTTTCCAAAACTTGTCCAGTAAGAAAACTTTTGTACTGTCATAGAAGTACACAAGCTGCTCTGGTCACAATTCACATAAACCTGCAGCTTTACAGCTGACCACATGCAGCCCTCTTCCATTCTTCTTAAAGCAAAAAATGCCTCACATCATTAAGCGCTCTCTTTACACTTCCATGGATGCTGCACTGATTCTCCAATAAGATAATAGCATACAATCTGTCATTCTGCAGGCCATTACGCTGCAAACATGGTGGAGATGGAAGCCTTCACTTGGCACTGATGTATCTGTTTAACATTGGGATGAGGGTGAGCAATCTGTCGCCGGTGCTGTTGTAGTGTAACTTAAGTCATAGCAGCTGAGTACTGAATAAGATATTTCAATTATTGGGTAGACCACAGGTGGTAAAAATGAGCTTTTGATTAAAAGAAGAACTTTGATCGTTAGTTAAACGTGTGAGAGTCTGGAGGAGGTCACTGTCTGGAGTATATTTCTATTTCTTAACTCCCTGAGCACTCTTCATTTCACTCACCTTCATTTGTTTTACTGCATCCAACCACTTTTAAAGCAATAGAGGCGGATTCTCACTTTGTTGACTTTATTTTTGAAGATTTTCCACCCTTTCTACTAGGGGTGGACAATAATTCAATATCAATATATATCGCAATACTACTTTATTCAATAAAGGTGATATGACATTTCCAATATTTCAATATACATTACACTCCATGGTTATTGCATTTGTCACTGACTGGATTTTATGTAATTTTATGTGTTATATTTTTTTAAAGCAAATATTTCTAAAATGTTATATTGGAAGAGTTTTATAAACAAGGTAATATAATTGTCATAAGTTTGTACAGGCATCTGTTTTGGGCATTCTTGGCAGTCTTTCTGGGGCTTTTATTTAGTTTTTAGCGATATCGTAACTATATCGTATAGACCAAAATTAAGAAATATATCGTGATATAAGTTTTGTCAATATCGCCCGGCTATACTCTCAACTAATTATACTAATTATATATCTACTAATTAGTATAATTAACAGTATATATGCTAATTATCTCCCATATCTGTGATTTAAGTCATTATTATTATTATTATTATTATTATTATTATTATTATAATATCCATACTTCATTCATCACCCATAAGTTAATTTCTTTCAGTAATTTGATTTAAAAGGGGAAATTCATATATCACATGTACAAAGCAAATAGAAACCTCAAATCAAGCTTTCTCACATTTCTGAAAAGTATGGTCATATACTGTATGGTGTTTGTAAGCAGCCCTTGTTAGAGGCTGTTTTTGTCTGAATCACTGCATCGTGTCAAAAGGAGGTTATTGCTTCAGTGCTACTTTACAACCACGTTTTTTCCTTCCATGCAATTTTCCACTAATTATGTTTGGATTCAACAATCCTATGAGCATCCAGCTTCTTTAGCAAAGTCCTTTCGTAGCTCACCCTTGTGGAGGGTGTGGATAGGCACTCAAGTCATCAGTCTTCTCCCAAATTTTATTTTATCTTGATGCTTTCCTTTTTTGTTGGTTTTTGTGTTTGCTTTATTTATTTTAGGCCATTCAGCCTGTACCATCTGGCAGGGAGACAAACAATGGAAATCAGACTTGGCTGTAACTTGATGCATTCATATTTGTACTTTTGAAGCTGTTCATTAAAGCCCATCAGTGTCCCTTTTCAGCAAAAAAATAAAAAATAAAATAAAAAGTCAGTTAAATCAAATGAAGGTCATAAAAAAGCATAATAAAATATTTTGTATATGAAAGTCATTTTTCACCGGTCTTGTGTAATTTTCTCATTTAAAAAACAAATTTACTGAGATGCACATATACTTGATTGTACAGGCTTACATTTAGAACCAGAATCAGCTTTATTGGCAATATTGTTTGCACAAACAAAGAATTTTAAATTGGTTTAAGACGTTAAGTGTAATGATCCTGCCTGTGTAATCTCTGCCTGCAGTCACGGTGAAGTCACTCCCTTCCTGCAAAGCTCTGCTCAGATATTGCGTCTGAGTGATTACACCTGCAACAGCTCTGATTCTGGGTGCTGTTGCACCTGGGAGGAGCACTAAATATTCCCGACTTTCCCAGTGAGAAAACACCAGATCTTTGAAAACCCTTGTGTGAGTAAACCATCTAGCAATTCTTGTCAGTCTACCATTATGACTGATGCCCGTTTTTTGTGGATTGTTGTCTTTTGCCTCTCTTTTGTGGGATTCTCCTATAACCTCCACAGCTTCTTGGATCTTGGGCCTTTTGTCTAGGCGGACCAGACGTCCCTGATTTCTGGGGACAGTCCCCGTTTTGAATTACCTTGTCCCCGGCAAAAGCTGTCCACAAAAATGTCCCGATGTAGTAAAAACGTTTAGCGCAACAAGAGGTATTTACCTGGGCCTACACCCCCCAGAACCCCCATTATCCAGTACTCTCTCAAGTCTGTACTGAGTTGTCACCTGTTTCTCTTCCCCCGCAGTGATTGCCGAGGACGCTCCAGCTTGGTCCCGTGTCGGCTTTTTCTGCACTTTAATAAAATCTCTGATTACATTCCTGTTGTTTCCGTCTCTGAATTATCGGGTTCCCAATCCCTTTACTCATTACAGTTAAGTATAAATATAAGATCTAATATAAGAACTCTGTACAACCATTTTTTTTTTTACAATTATTTACAATTTTACAATGCTTGATTGGGACAGGTGAATATGAAGCTGCAGACATCACCCGAGTCAATTTGCAGCATTCCTGATAACGCTAGTCTAAAAAAATGCAGCTGCAGAAATCTCAGTGTTCCCTCTAAGCTGCCTCTGCTGACTGATGACATGGAAACTCAACCCAGATAAACACCCAGTGAGACTTTCAAAAACTTTCTGGGCTGAGGTGTCTCAGGTGGAGAAGTTCTTATTTCCCAACAACAACTGGCTTATGCTTTGTGTTCTGAGAGCATTGACAGGTTATATATTACACAAAAGCCAGTGATCTAAGTTGGAGAGGATTTCTCATAATGTTTACAACCTGATTTTACAGCTAAAGACTGTGTGAGGTAGAGCATGGAAAGTGATTATATAACACTTCTGCAGGCTGAGTCCTTGTTCTGTAATTTGGCAGCAGACTGTATATTAACAGCTGCATCTCCTCATAGATAAATGCATGAAATGAGAGTGGCTGGCTCACCAGGTGGGTAATGTACAGATCGCACATGTCTTTTGTAATCATTCATAAAAAGGTTTATGTACAGTAAGGCCTTGTAATTAATCTCTCCCACCCCCTGCAGAAAGTGTTTCCCTGCTGATGCAGACAAATGACACAAAAGAAAAGATCAAAGTATTTCAGAAACGCTCAAAATGTTTATTTTTTACTCAGCTACTCTAACGCTGTAGTTCATTTCACCGGCAACGTGCTGGCTAGCCTACATCAAATAGTTGTTAAAAAGCTCCAGCCTTTTAAGGGGCGTTTGTGACCAAGGCAGTAAATGTGTCACCTCTGTAATACCACCCCAACGCTCCTAAGTGTTCTATGTGCCGGCGCTCCTGACAGTGGGGGCCGGTGTCTGTAAAGTATATGTAAGGTTAAAAGCTGCTGGAAAATGTTCCAACCCAGCATGAAGGAGAAATAAACTTACACATACAGAGAGAGAGAGAGAGAAAGAGAAACATAAGTACAATCTGACCATACTGGATAAGTGCCGTGGCAAATTGTGGCCATTCTCCCTAGCGCTGCAGATTAAAAGCAGCAGAGAAATCTATTCGATGCCCTTGGCTAACATGCTGTTATTACTGTGGTGGTGCATTGAACTACTTTATTAAAAGCAAAAATGCCACAGTAAGGTAGTATATATATATATATATATATATATATATATATACTACCTTATATATATTACCTTATATATATTATATATATATTACCTTATATATATATATATATATATATATATATATATATATATATATATATATATATATATATATGTATATATATATATATATATATATATATATATATATATATATATATATGTGTGTGTGTGTGTGTGTGTGTGTGTGTGTGAAATTGGCTGTCAATCAGTGTTACTTTTTAAGTGGACAGTTTGATTTCACAGAAGTTTGAGTGACTTGGAGTTACATTGTGTTGTTTAAGTGTTCCCTATTTAATGGCAGTCATGATGAAGATGCGTAAAAAGCCTTTTTCTGTTTTTTTTTGCAGTGGTATGAACTGAAAAATAATATTGAGCGTATTTGGGTATTTCAGCA
Source organism: Fundulus diaphanus (assembly GCA_037039145.1). Taxonomy (NCBI): domain Eukaryota; kingdom Metazoa; phylum Chordata; class Actinopteri; order Cyprinodontiformes; family Fundulidae; genus Fundulus; species Fundulus diaphanus. The sequence goes on from CM073121.1 coordinate 27,858,414, forward strand.
TGGCTTTTCTTCCTTGCATTACTACTGTAGTGTGGAGTTTGCTAAATGCTACAGGGACTTAAAACTGCATGCTTTGGTCAAATGAGACTTGGTCAAAAGATTTTTCTTTTTTTCTTTCTATTTTTGTAGCATGCATTCCAAGTAATATTGGTGGGGAAAAAATGAAGAAAATAGTGGAAAACCAACTCATCCCCGCTGTTAACTTTGGTGCAGGAAGTATGATGCTGTGGGCTGTTTCTCTTCCACAGATCCTTGGAACTTTATAAACAGCATGGCATGTTGGAATATTCAAAATGGCAAAATATTTGAAACAGAAAAATATAGGGCTCATCCAGTACAGAATAAAATAGGTCATCATTGTCACCTTAAAAGTATCAGGTCTCAAGACATTTGCCCAAATCCAAACATAAATGCTTTTCTTCACACAGAATAAACCTTTCCTGCATAGCATCTTAATCCCTGGAACTAAATCCTATAGAAAGCTTGTGGCGTGAGATAAAGAGAGGAGTGCATAAGTGACAAACCAGAAAGCTGGAAGATCCAGCGAGTTTGTTCTAAGACCAATGGGCCAAAGTCCCTCTGTTTGTATGCTCCAGCCTAGTGAAATGATACAGAAAATGTGTTGTCCTATTGGCAAAAAGGGACTGCACAAAGTAATGTCAGAGGCCACAAAAAGTGTGGAACTATTGATTTTATCAAAAACAACAATTTCCTCAAGTAAATGTGATCAAATGTTGGATTTTCCTGCATTTCCCTCTTTGCAAATATGCCACTACAATAACAGATTACTTTTAAGACTTTTTGCACATCTTTATATCAAGACTGTTGTCTGTTCTTCGTAGAACATTTGAAGCCAACAAGTTGGTCAAAAACTGGCCATCCCCCAAAAAATTGTAACTTGAAAAATCAATGTCACATTTAGGGAATTAGAGGTATGAACAGAGAAAGTGAGAAAGTGAAACCAAGATGGCTGAGAGCTATCCTAAGAGATACCTTGAAGTAATTTGGCACTGATCCCTCCGATCACAAAACCCTACACACTAATCTTCTCTTCAAGCAACACCCGGCTATTTTCCCCCCACCTTTCAGTGCTTCAAGGTTGGCCAATATTCCCCAAGGACGGTCCATTATTCCTCAAAACCCCTCAGCCAACTAATTAAAGGTGCCAGAAAGCGGACAGAGATTTCTGTGAGCTCAGTGTGACACAGTGAGAAAACGGCACTGGAGTCAGCTGATGCAAAATAACTAACATTGTTTTTAATAACTGTGGTCGTTATTGGTTGTAAAATGAAATTTAAACTTTATATGTGCACTAATCTGTAGCCTGCATGTTTTCAGCTCAGCTTCCTTGACACATGAGCATTTATTAGAGATGTACAGAGAAATTGGCTGGAGACCAGAACCGCCTGACTTTAAGCCGATCAACCAGATGTTGATCAGTCAGATGGAAACTAGAAAATGCATCTTTTTCCAATCAGTGAAGACACCATGCATAAGCACCACCAGGTAGCACTGACAGCTACACTCCTTTAAAATCAGTAAAATCAGTCAAAGAACAAATGCTGTAATCCACTTCTAGAAATAAAGGTATTTTCTACAGAGGCTGCCACAGTGTATTCGTGGAGACTACAGTGGCCACAGTGTATTCGTGGAGACTACAGTGAAGTACTGGTCTTCTTTGGGTTGTGTCTGCTACACACTCTGTTGCTAAATAACAACTAGTATGAGGTTTTACTTTTCAGTCTTAGTCACAGGGGCCACCTTCACTAGTAAGACAACAGTTGATTTTATAAAACTATGAACAAAGTACCATATTTCATTACACTTTTATTTAGTTAGTGACAATAAAAAACATACAGGTAATGATTTAGAATAAAAACAGAGGTTTAACAATCTGCAGACCCTGTTGCGATTTATTGTAAAAGAAAGGCTTCCAGAAAAATCTCTTGTGTGTTTAAAGGTTTTAGTGTAAAAAGATGAAAATGGTAAGCAACTGTAGTTGGGTTTGATTTACTTTAATCTGCCCTAATGCTCCTGTCTTTGCACCTTATTTTAGCTTTTCGGTAAAATGGATTTTTTTTTTTGTGGTGAATTCTTAATGTTTACAACCATAAACTATCTAGTTTAATCAGAAGTTGAAAAAGAAAATAACTATAAAATGGTTTCAATTTCGATTTACTAAAAACAGAAATTGGCCAATTGAATTGCAATTTGTGCACCTGCACAGATAGTGTATGTCCCTAATTGGAGGACAGCTCATCAAGATGAAGAAATAACAAGCTAACAAACTCAAAAATAATTCCCTAAAATTAAAAAAACATTGATAATTAATCATTTACCAAACTGGCATATGGACGAACTAAAGGGCATTCCATAAAATACAAGATGTTCATGATCTTTATGCCTAAACATAATTTAGTATTTAATAGAAACATGCTGAAAATAAGTGAGCATGCTACTCTTCTTCAAGTATTTTCACAGAAAGCTAACATCAATGTTGTATTACATTATGACTACCTCTTCAATACTGTGTTGGTCCAGTTTTTGCTATTAAAATAGCCCTGATCTGACAAGGCATGGATTCCATTAGACCCCAGAAAGTGTGCTTTGGTATCTGTCACCAAGAAGTCAGACACAATGTTAACTATCTGCCTAATACTTTATATCTCACTCATGAAGAGAAAATAAGTGGAATTTACATCATTTCTTATCAGTCATAGTGGTAGGGCTGAACATTGTAGGTGTTTTTCTCAAATCTAAGCAGCTGTCTTACATTCCTTTCCATTTTTTTTAAACTGTAACATGGCAAACACCTTTACAACAAGACCTTCCCAAATTGGAAAATCTGAGAATAATTGGTATAGCTAATGAGGCACATTGGAGCATACCCAATAATACAACTCTTCCATAGACAACCGGTATTTAGTCTAATAATGCATGAGCTGATTGTGACAGCTATGTCTTGGCATCTGGTGAAAATCCATGCGGAGACTTGGCACAGGAGTCCAACAACACGTGTTGGCATCAAACAGCAGCATGAGGTCCAGTGTTCCACCTCCCCCGGCTGGCTTTGACAAGATCTTAGATTGTGCGGTGACAAAAGAGCTGCAGAGCAAAAGCACAAGTGCCTGCATGGAAGGTGGGGGCGGAAAGAAATATACATTACAGCGCAGGAATGACTGCAGGAGAAAGGGGACAGAAGGAGTGAGAAATGTGTGGGGAACAATGAATAACAAATGAGCTCAATGACATATACAGGAGAACCCGTTAAAGAGTAAAGACCTGGTACAGCCACAGGTTTAAAACAAAGTGTCAAATTGTTGCTTATTTACTTTGAAGCAGCTAAAAATGGCTTCTTAACTGATAACTCTGGCCTGGTCTTGTCTGTCTAAAATCTACGTCAAACATTACTATAAACCAGCTATAAGAAGTGCCTCTTGTCAAGCCTGACGAAGTCGCTAGAAAATACAAGGAGAGAAATCTTTTCATCATACAGTAAATAGCGCAGCTGAAAGGAGGTTACATGCAATCCATCTCATCTAGCACCAATTAAATTCCTCTGAAATCCTAGGATCCTTCTCGGTGTAGCTATAGACTCAAATCCCTCTCTACCAAACTGATCAATAATAGTCTCGCTCTGTGTAACGTACATCCAGAGACCTGTTGATGTTTGTCATTAAAATGGGGGGCATCTACTTTAAAAACACACACACACACACACAAACACACATACACTGCAGATGTTGCTATGGGGATTTTATGTCAAAAACATAATGACGCTATTTAAAAGTGGCAGTGGGTTTTCAATAGACCTCTTTCCTCTTTTCTTTCCTCCCCCAGAAGAATGAAAGGAAATGTTCTCACTGGGAAACACACAGTCATCTGTAGGGAGCCAGGTAAAGTGTGAACACTCCAGTTCTTTGTATTTAGCAGATTATGATTGCATTTTACCTGTTGCATTTTGAATAAGACTGAGCAGAACCACAAAGAAAATATGAAATGTGTTTAATAAAACTACAACACATGTGGGAAAAATTTAAAATACAATTTTTAACGTTTTACAAATTTTCACATCAGTTTAAAAATTTCTGATTAAGAGGAAGATAACTCTCTATGCTTTCTTTGCTCTAACTGAAATAATTGGACCGTGGACCGAAATAGCCATGCTTTACATATAGCCCCAGACTTATTGAGGGTGGCAGAACATCAAAACCTTGTGTATCAAAAACTATGAAACTTGTTGCGAAAACAACAATACCGAATCTCCCCTACCATTCGACAAGGGGAGCGCCCTGCCAACAAAATTATTATATGTTTGTAGGTGTTCCCATTTAATTTTATTAAAACTAGCCTTTCTAAATAGCGGCAGATCACATCCTGAGCTATTTCTGTCTCTAGGCTCCCATAAAGCGGACATGAGTCTGTGGACAGGAACACGCAGAGCTCAATTTTACGAGCGTGTACGCGGCGTCTCACTGTTAAATGCTTGCCGGGAAGAAGTCTTCACATCAACCTGTTTTCTATGTGACACCAAGTTGATATGCTGAGTTGCTCCAAGGCAGTCATGACTCACCAACACCTGCGGAGTTACACCCTATCTTTGTGCTGCACTGACAGGTATGCAGTGGGTATCTGCTGTGGGAAATGTAGGAATTTGTCACAAGAAATTAAGCCAATAATTGCGCTCAGCTATCAAAGGTAACATCCACGGAGAGTCCGCACAGATCACATTTTGCGCACAGTATTGCCAGGTGTGCGTGAGCCTTGTGTGTCTCCTAAACTAATTCATCGCTTCTACTTTCAGCTCAGAGTCACCTGCGTTCGCGCCAGCCTCGATGGCATGGGCGAGCATTGGGGGGCCGTGACCACCTGCAAAACTAGCCGTACCCACCCTGGACTGGAAACTGGCTTTTGTTTTGTTTGTCTTTTACCTCGGAGTCCTAGTTTCTCATGGGTAAAAAACTGTTGATGGCAGAGATTACGGTTCTAACTAAACCTCACACATGGTTTGAATTTGTGCAGCATCAGGGACAGGCCCTTTAAAACAGCTAATGCCATTGTGAGAATGGTAAAAGGTAAAATGGTCAATGACTTGTACCTGTATACAGTGTCCGAAATTTACTTCCTGATTCACCGGCCAAGTTGGCCGGTAGATGTAAAAATCAACCGGCCAGGCATAGTTTTTACCGGCCAAAATATGAATCCTGACCAGACCTCAACTTTTATAAAAATTAAGAGTGAGATTATTAATTTATTAATTTTCGGGGGCGTGGCTGACTGGACGCTTGAAGAGAAATCTTTGTTTCCTGACTTTGATAAGAAAATATTGTAGTTGATTATAAAAGACACAATATGAATTATCAGATTCACATCCAGGCAATAAAAAAACACTACACATTATCATTATTCTATCCATGTTGGTCTTATTCTGGGTCCCCTCCTCTTCAATATCTACATGCTCCCCCTAGCTCAGATCATAAAAAATAACAACATCAGCTACCATAACTATGCAGACGACACACAGCTTTACATCACCATGTCACCAGGTGACTATGAACCAGTTCAGGCACTCAGTAAATGCCTAGAAGAAATCAATACGTGGATGTGCCAAAATTTTCTTCAGTTGAATAAAAACAAAACAGAAGTAATAATTTTTGGACCAATAGAGGAGAGATCAAAAGTTAGCACACAGCTTCAGCTGCTTCAGTTAGGAACCACTGATCAGGCCTGAAATCTGGGAGTAGTGATGGACTCAGACCTGAACCTCCAAAAGCATCTAAAGACAATTACAAGGTCGGCTTTTTATCACCTGAGGAACATTTCCAGGATTAAAGGACTAATGTCTCAGCAGGATCTGGAAAAACTAATCCATGCGTTTATTTTTAGTCGAATAGATTACTGCAACGGTGTTTTCACAGGTCTGCCTAAAAAGTGGATCAGACAGCTGCAGCTGATCCAGAACGCTGCTGCCCGCGTCCTCACTAAGACTAAGAAAGTAGAGAACATCACCCCAGTTCTAAAGTCCTTACACTGGCTCCCTGTATCTCAGAGAATAGACTTTAAAATACTTCTGTTAGTCTATAAATCCCTAAATGGCTTAGCACCTAAATACATCGCAGACTTGTTATCAGCGTATAAACCCTCCAGACCACTCAGGTCTTCTGGCTCCAGCCTTCTCTGCGTACCTAGAACCAGAACTAAACACGGAGAAGCAGCATTTAGTTCCTATGCTCCACTTATCTGGAACAAACTTCCAGAAAACTGTAAAAGTGCTGAAAGCCTGAGCTCCTTTAAATCGAGATTAAAAACACATTTGTTTAAAATTGCCTTTGAATGTTCAAGTTAAACTGTTTTAAAATTACTTATTTTTTTTTCCTACATTCTATCCCTACTTGCTTTTATTCCTATATTTTAATCATGTAAAGCACTTTGCATTGTCTCTGTACTGAATTGTGCTATATAAATAAATTTGCCTTGCCTTGCCTTGCCTTATTTGTGAATGAGGCGGAGTTTCATCAAGCCTATACAGTCCAACATTTTCCCTCAGCTACAACACTTAAAGCACGCAAGGGTTCACGCTGCGTCTTTACGCATGATCCAGCTGCTGGATTTTACCCTCATGCGCTGCGCGCGAGGGATAAACAGTGGGGAAAATGCATAAATAAAGACTGTAAAGGGCTCCTTTAGGGAGGAGAGAATGAATAATGGGTCTGAGCTGAAGCCCCCAATGTTACAAGTTCCTTAAAATGACCCTTAAAAGTGCGCACCTAAAAGACGTAATGTAAATTTGCGCACCTGAATTCAAGCGCAAGGCAGCACGCCCACCGAAGCAGCACTGGCTCTGTGTCGTTAAAAACAAAAGAGCATGAAAAACAGTTACTGACTCTCCTATTGACTTTAATTGGGACATTTTGGTACGAGTGGAAGGACATTAAACGTAGTACTTCACGTTTTGAAGGCTGGCCGCTGATAAAAGCCCCTGGCTCCGAGGGGGGGGGGGGGGGGGGCGCAGTAAGAGCGGTGAAGCACAGAAACACAGCGCACGTAGTTAAAAAAGTGCAGAATTAATAAAAACGAAACTTATAAACAGACTAATTGGCGTTTTAGACTGCATCTGGTTAGCAGATCTGTTTTCTGATCCAGCATGCAGCCATGACTGGTTCTGAATGTGAAAGAAGCTGAACCAGCTCCGCAGAAGGCGTTCTTAGACTGAGCTCTGGATGGACAGAGCTGTGAACGGATCGTCCGCTGCCCAGATGGGTTTTGTTATTTTTATGTTATTTTATTTGGTACAAACATTTACTCGCCATGTGGCAGCTAGCCCTCTGGAATTCACTCGCCAAATGTGAAATTTACTCGCATTTGGCGACTGGTGAGTGTTAATTTCGGACCCTGCCTGTATAGCGTTTTAACTAGTCTGATGACCCCAAAGCACTTTACACCACAATCAGTCATTCACCCATTCACACACACATTCACACCCTGACGGTGGTGAGCTATGTTAGCAGCCACATCTGCCCTGGGGCAGACTGACATCTGAGGCTGCTGTACATCGACTCCACCGGGCCCTCTGACCACCGCCAGCAGGCAACTTAGGTTAAGTGTCTTGCCCAAGGACACAACGACTGAGACAGCAACCCGGCAACTGCAGGACGAACTCCCTAACTCCTGCGCCACTGTCAAAGTATCAATTTCCCTGATCACAGTGGAAAAGCACCTCTCACAGTTAACACCTCTAAGGGGGACTATGAGGGCAATGGAAGCCAGCAGGTTGAGCGTTGGATATAGTTAACAAAACTCCTCATATTTTCAGGCCAGTTTAGAAAGTAAGGTCAGTTGTGTGTATTTTTACAAAGGTTAAAGATTATATCATTAGTATAGTAAAGTATGCATATGATCATATGAAAATGTCCCATTTCCAAGTTAAATTGAATGGACCAGAAATGATCCATTCAGTAAGTCATGTGTGTGGCAGCAAGGAGACACCTAAAATATTCAGGACAGTAGTCCCTGAGGACCAGAGTCCAGAACCACTGATGCAGAGGAAAAAAGGAAATAGCGCTGTGAAAACAATAATACTACTAATAATAATATTTTGGGGTTTTTTTTAATAAGAAGATAATGTATAAAAAAGGAAATCCTTAAATGACTTCTGTTGTGATCTACATTATTGGTTTATAAATGGTAAATGGGCTGAACTTACATAGCACTTTTCCAGTCATACTGACCACTCAAAGCGCTTTATAGTATAGCCACATTCATCCAATCGCTCTCACTAATGCACAGACATTTATACCCCACTGATGACTGGTAGGCAACTTGGGGTTAGGAGTTGCATATCGACATGCACATTGACATGTGCACTGGGGGAAGCTGTAATCAAACCCAAAACCTTCCAATTGCAAGACAACTACTCTACCCACTGATCCACAGTTGCGGGGCGCCCCTCCTATATAACAACGGGGGAAATACATTACCTTGGCACAGATGTTGTTTTTCATCAGGAGGGTAGCCGGTCAGAGTTAATGAGAAGATTGTTAGAGCTAAATACAGCTTAGCAAATGTGGGGAAAAGGCTAGATACTGAGGTAGTGCTTTACCTTCCAGGAGCACAAGCTTAGAAATACAGCCAAAGCTACAATGTTATGTTTAAAGCACATTCATTTTGTCAGAATTGGCCAGTCTAGGTCCAGACCTACAGTGAGTACACAAGGACAGGGGGCAAGAAAATTAGTGTTCACATCTTTTTCCAACTCAACTGAGCATGAACAGTTTTGCAAAATAAAATCTTTTCAGTGTCCAGATGGGCAGAGCTGGTAGAGACATACCTGGAAATACCTGCAGATGTACTTGCCGCAAATTGTGGTTCTACAAAGTGTTGCCTCATGGGGACTGATTGAAAATGCATTTCAAAGTTTTTCCTGTGTATGTCTGTAATGCTTTTCTGTTCATGTATAGCACTTTGAATGTCTTGTTACTGAAAAGTGCTATATAAATAAACGTACCTTACCTTACCAAACAGTTCAGATTTTTTGCAATGATTTTTGAAACTATGTATCGTTTCCCTTCCAATTCACTGTTAACCACTATTTCGTGTTGTCTGTCACATAAAATACAAACTCAATGGTGATTGGCTGTAAACAAAAATCACACAATGGCGATTTTAGTTTAAACGAAATGTGAAAAAATTCAAAGGGTACGAATAGTTTTGCAAGGTGCTGCATTTACATTCGATTTTATTTACTCTTTTAGAGTAGCAAGCTGTTGGGCAATGAGCTGCTCAACATAATGACTAAACCTCTTTGAAAACAAATGCGCAGGCAGCCAGAAGGTAAACCTCTTGCCATCTTTATATCTTCAATGCACAGTTGCACATAGCCACCATGAGCCTTAGGCATAACAGTGTTTCAGAGGAGCCTACAGAGTCTGTTATGGTCAAAATGATATTAATTTTGTATATCCAAGACTGTCTGGGGTGCATTCAAGACAACTAGGAATTTAAACTTCTTAAACAAGGGGTGGGGTGAGTTGTGGGGGGTGTACTCAAACAAAAATCTTCTGGCAGAGATACAAAACTACATTACATTTAGCTCAAGTCCTAATTCTAATAGGGCAAACACAACTCATGATAATTCACTATGTTTAATAAATGTCTATATCACATGAAAGCAAAATCCCAGTCACCCTTTTCTCAAAGTTTCTGGAACCGGGTGTTTAAACCAAAGAATGTCTCTGAACAGATTTGATCAGTGCATGAAATTTTCCAGACCTATTTGAAATATAAGTCATATTTATTAAGTATATTGCTATCCATTTAGTAATAAACTGGTTTACTCAACTAAAAAAAATATATTTTAATTTAAAAATCAAACAACTACATCCAGGTAAAGAGCAATGTAGATAGATAAAAGGTAGTTTATGGAGCTACAGGAATATGAGGGATATTTCTTTGCCAGAGCAGAAAACACCAATGGACAGAGTGTAATGCACAATATACCAATATCTCTGTTTTGGAAGATTGCCAACCCTTTTTATTTTTATTTTTCCTAATTTTGGATAGTTATAGCAACCATCCCTTTGCTGATGAGAAGGTTATTTCAACAGCAAACAAGGCAAAAAAGAAAATAAATGATGCTGAATCTGAGTTACAGAGCCACAGCAAGATTACTTATTCAAGCAGGAGAGAAAGATGCTGGAGGATAATAATGCATCTGGGTCCAGGGTTTTATTAATAATTAGGATCAGAAAGAGACCAACACTAGCTTTGCAATATCATCAAAGGTAATCCACATACAGCTGCTCAACATTTCACATAACAATGACATCTCAGAGGTGCTTCATTCCTTTTATATTACTGATAATATACATAGCAGGTAATTTAACGGTACTTTTATTCGGTGTCTTTACAAAACAAATAATGTGTTCAATATTAACAGAACAAAGTTGTGTCAAGAAATTGTAATTGTTGGAATCAGCTAATATTGGAGAAAAATTATAAAACCAGGTCTCTAACCAGTGTATGTATATAATTTTACTGTGTAGTTTATTTGCCAATTTTATATTGTTTACATGTTTTTTTTCTCCTGCAGAATGCCAATTTTAATTCATAACCATATTTTTTCACACTATTTTAGAAATGATATTTGTCTTGAAATGTACCAAGATGATAACAAAAACAACCTTTATAAATGTGGTGACATACATTAATTATGGCTAATAGTGTATTATGCAGTTAGGTTTTCACTTCCTTAAAAAAAAATATATCAGCATATGGAATTACTCAACACATACCCCCCAAAAAAAAACCCAAAAACAAAACATCAATAATATATATAAGCTCTGAACCATTTCTACTAAACCTGAGAGACCCAAATGATTAAGCTAACTCTGTTTCAGTAAGGAGGTCCAGCTGTATATCTTTTCCACTTCTCTTTCTTTTTTCTGAAACATACTCACAAACTTCTTGGTTACCAAAACAGTGCTATTGAACTATTTAATCAAGACTAATGCAAAATGTCCCATACCCCCACTATTAATCATTTGAAACTTGAAGTCTCCGCTATTGATCAATGATTTACTTCAAAGCTGCAGCCGCTGGCACACATCTGAACGTCTGTCCTGCTCTGTTTGTGCCATACAATATGTCAAGCTGTAAAATATTAAAAATGACATGGTCATTTCCATTGGCCTCATGAAAATATGAAAAAAAAATTCCCCATGTTAAGCCACTAAATTCAATTATCTAAACAGGAAAAAAGATAATATGTAGTGGCAGTGGGGGTGGTTTAATTCACTTCCAAACATCAATACAAAACAAAAAAAGGTCAAAACTATTAACATTATTTTCACATGGACTTCTCTTATCTAAATATTTGCAAGCGCTAAAGGGCATTTTGTTTGAATACTAGGATCACGGCTGTTGTGGTTATACGTTGTGAAAGAGAGACTATGTTGCACTGGCACACTGGCAGCTCACTCAGTAACACTGCGGTGAAAGTTTAAGCCTGGAATCTGGCACAAAAAGCACAAGGAAATTCCCTTTATACTGCATTAATAAAGCTCAAGCATATGGGTAATGAACATACATTTACATAGAGTACAAAAAACGACTCATAAGCAACCAATGAAACAAACATTACAGACCCAAATGGATACTTCACACTGCCGTTGGAACAGGTGGGCGAAACTCCAAGAGCTCAGCAGATTCAAACAAGAAACAGTAAATGGTAAATGAGCTAAACTTCTAAAGTGCTTTTTGAATCACACTGACCACTCAGGCAGCTTTTACACCATATCCTCCTCCACTCAGCCACAATCTCAACGCTCACGCATTCATACACGGATACACATAAGTGTCTTGCCCAAAGGCACACCGTGATGTATCTAGAATCAAACCAGCAACCTCAACATAGAAAGTATCACTAATATACTTGCATTCAATATATTGTAAACATGTCTATTAGGGGTGTAACAAGATCTCACGATATGAGAGAAGGGTATAGCTGCAGCGGTAGCCACCACAAAACACAGCCCCCGCTAAATACGCCTTTCCCTATCCCTAACCCTAAAGTCAGTGGGCATATTGCACATATGTGGGCGTGTTGTGTAGGACGGGGTGGGGGGGGGCGGGGGGTGGTTGCAGTCTCCACATCTGCAATTATCTGTTATTGCAATATGGAACCGACATGGTATTTATGTTTCACACTCTTATTTTGTAGTAAAGGATGTCGACACTCAGATAAATGTTTAGGAAGCCTCCACCGCCTTAAAACTGTTTGTGCGATACAATTTTGGGTACCTTGCAGAACGAAGCAACAGGAACAGAAAGGCAGCTAAGATACAAATTATTTATGAGCACTGTGAGAATACTAGCTTACTGACATTACGTTGATTTTACATTTATTCCATTAGTGAAAAAAAAAAAAAAAAAAACGATCCTTTTCGAGGCAACCATTAAAAACATATGTGGACTGAATGATTCTACATTAGTTACAGATTGAGATTCTGATCCATGAACCCATTAAGCACAGTGAAAGCGGCTAACTCTTAGATGCTAATCAGAGTGCATAGCTTTCTTTTGACACTAATCGTAAGGACAATTTTACTGTTTTCAGAGAACCTGGATGACGTTTCATCACCACTAGCTCAAAATCAAAAACAATCTGACTAATCTAGGTGGAACATCATGATTCTAGAGCGTTGAAAAGGGTTGAGATTTTATTTCACTTTTTGTTTTTCATTTATTTATTGAAAGCATTATATTGCTTTTTTGCCATTGGGACCACATTAGATTAAGTCTATCATAAGAAACACAATATATGGACTTGTCAAATATGGACTGAATTATACTATGTTAAATTCATACTCATTAAAGAATACTTAAAGCACAGTTTCTTATCAATTTGTGATTTTTTTTATTTCCCTAAAATGTTCTTAAAATATTGTTTAGGTTTTGTTTTCAGGAAGTCATAATACCAGATGCATTATTGTTCACTTCCAGCAATGGGTAATATGTTATAATCTCCCAATGTAACAACATGATATAAAAAAGAGGAGATTATTTCTCCTTTCATTTTGATATATTCTTGTGGCATTAAGCAGAAGAAAATGTTGGGGAAAAGACCCATTGTTGCCAAACGTAAAGTATTACCGGTCAAACTCTTATTCGGAACATTTGCTGTCAGGCACCCTTTTCTTTCCTCTTGCTCCCGACTCAACAGAGTTGCCCTCACCACAACAGACATGCAGAGGTCAGAGACCACCTGTTCTGTTCTGGCTCAACCGGTGAAGCGATATCAGAGGACACATCTGGACTGACAGCAAACAGGCCGGATGGGGATGGTAGAATAATCCCCGGCCGGTGACGGCTGGTGACGGATGACTCACAGCTGATACCGAAGTCACTTCAGGTGACACACAGAAGAAGGGGAGGAGGTGTTACCCCGTAAAATGTTTTTTTTTCTTTTCTTTTTTTGTGTAGAGATATTAGGCCTTATTTGGTACAAAAAAAAATTGGACCATAAGAGGGGAAGGGAAATAAGACTGAAAATGTAATTAATCTGCTCAAATGTTACACTATTGTCAATCTTCCAAAAGTAATTTTTGTCTGTAAAAATTTAAACTGTGCATGCCAAAACTATCTAGAGTCATCAGTGAGTTTGAGCAGTTGTGAACCAAGTTCATTAATTAAGAGTCAATGTGTGCATGCCAGAGCATCAGGGGAAAATATTATGTCTGAGCTCCCTCTGGATAAGAAACACTGACGGAATAAGAACCTGATCGGTGCATTTCGGTTTTCATTTGCTTCTCCATCCGTAGTTCTTATTTGTACATGAGAAGGTTTGTGCATAAGTGTGTAAGCTTTTACAAATAATTATGAACTCTACGTGATTCCTGGGTTTACCGTGTTTTTTTCCCCCCCCAAAACATAGAAAGAAGAGAAGTAATGAAAGGTTCAGCAAATTCATTTTCTGAGCTTGTTTCATCCCTTTTTCTTTCATCAGCTTTCATCTCTCAGCCCTTCAGAGAGAATGGACCATGAAAAGAGTCCAATCACTATGGGACATATTATTTCTCCTTCACTGAATGTGCCAAATTAGCGCCTAAACCCACATAGTTCTTTCTCATTCTCCTCCTAAATAATCTAAATTTACCACCAGTTTAAAAGGTGAACAGACGTCTGTCATCTGGTTTTCAGCATGAATACCACACAGCAGTCATGATCAGTATGGAGGGAAAACTGAAAATGATTAATAGGAAACACAGAAAAAAAACTCACTCATTCTTCTCCAGTAACAGGATCAGCTCTTCGCCCTCTGCAAACACCACCACCTGGAGTGACGCAGGATAAATCTGTAACGCAAAACAATACCAAGGTTGATGAGGTGGTGCCCTGACCTGGATTTGGGTGAAGCTTTTAAAAAAAAAGGCTCTGTACAAGAAAGGATATGACAGGGCACAATAGTAGAGTAGGAAAAGGAAGAAAGCTTCCACATCCTTCACTTCCCCCAAACTGTGTATGACAAATTAGTTAAACTGAGCCAAACTTTTCTTTTCTGTCTTGACAATGACAATGGCAAAGAAAAAAAAAAGCTCACAGTGAGAACATTTAGTCACTTCAAACATTTACCAACACAAGTATCTTCAGCTAGGTATCAACTTGTTATTACGTGCAGAAATCTGCTGGGTTATTCTTTTGATCCGAATGCTTTTTTTATGCTGCTGGGAAAGAGACAGGCCAGTTTTAACCAAACGTTGGAACTAAAACTGCCACCCAGTATCTTGGATTAGAGAAGAGAGGAGACTAACTTCTGCAAGTCTTTCACAATATGTCTATTCCAGATCTGCACATCTTAGAGACTGAAACCCAATCAGACTGGGTGGTGAGTGTCTGTGCATTATAAAGTAAATAACAGATCCATCATAATAAGGATCAATATTTGAGTTAGCCACCAAACCAAAAGTGTCTTTTAATTGTATTTCCAGCCATCTGCCTTATTCATGTCAAGGGCATGGATCATGAAGCAACAGTGGGTCAGTGCTATTTATAAGCCAGCACACATGCTAAAGGTGGAGTGTGCACACCATTGAAAATCTGTGCTCCTCAGTGCATACGCCTTATGTCCTGCTCTGATCCAGCAGGGAGACTGGTGTATGCCCACCTTGACCATATGGCTAAGACAAACACGATTGTCTTAGCCATTGGGTGTCAAAGCCAAGATCAACATTTTTATAAAATGTATGAATAAAGACAATGAATGAGCAGAATATGATTCATTCTAGGCTGTGCATTGAAGCTCATAATTACTCATATTTGGGTCTTTCACCAGCAATTCATAAAGGAAAAGACCTGTTCTTCTTGCAAAATGCTGTGAAAACACATCTACACAATGCTGCTGCTCCACACATCTTAATCTGGTTATACCATACCCAAAGGATGACCTTATAAAGAACAACAAATAACCTTTTTTGTTTCTCACTCTCTGACATTAAATCAGAATAAACCTTTTCCTGTTTTAGGTCATTTAGCGTCACCAAACTTATTTATGTTGGCAAGATAGAGATTTTTTTTCTACTTTGCTCAGATAATGAAGTATAGTTATAGTTATATTCAATAAATTACTATATGCAATCCAATAAGACTTGTTTGTCAAATTAAAAGCATCTTTTGAAAATAACAACCTTTAAGCAGGTGTTAAACATACTTTTCATTAAGCCCACAATAAAAACATTTTAAGTGGTCTGATGTGATATACTGATAAATATTGAGTTTTCATTAGATGTAAGCAGAAAATCCTCATAATTCACAGAAATAAGGGCTTAAAAACAATCCGTGTGCAATTGAGCTACATAATGTATTTCACTTGTTGAAAGTGAGTTACTGACATAAATGACCAATTCGATGATATTGTAATTTACTGCATATGACTGTTTTTATTTGGTGGAATTGTCTTTTAACCATGGTTTAACCAGCCAACAACACCCTGCCCACACGCACACTCACACACTCACACAGCAAGACACCCACACATGATGCTAAACCACTGTTCTTCATATGGTTGATGGTGATCTCAGGCTTACAAGCTTTCCCCTTTTTCCTCGAACTGTCAAGATGGTAATTATTCCCGAGCACTAAAGAACATCTCTACAAACCTCGATACCTGAGATCATTTGGAAAATATAATCAGCTCTTTTTGTGGTTTTGAAGTTTTGGCCTTTTCAGTGGATAATGGAACCCTTTCACCAGCTTCAGTCCGCATCTTCACTACGTCTTTTCCTTTTGTCCAGCGGCTGATATTCACATTTAGCACCAAGCGACTTTCGTCGCTAGGGCAGAGAACCTGTCTCATTCCTGAACAGTGTGATCGCTGCACTTTCCAATGCTGTTTAAACTTGCATATAATTGTTTTAACAGATGTACGCTGTATCTCCAGGCATCTGGAAAATTTACCCAAGGATGAATCAGACCTGTGGAGGTCCACAATACTCTTCCTCCTTGTTTTTCCATGATCTCACAAACGGGAGCAGTTTGTTGGAGGTGCCCCTTAAAACAGCTCCAATGGCGTGCTTCCATTAAACTCAAATGTGTGTCATAAAGGAAGGGCTGCTTGGGTTTGCTTCCCCTTTCCTTTTTCTTCTATAAACTGGTTGAAGTTTATCTCAGTGTCCCAATGGAATCAATCTCAAAGCTGCAGTGATTAACTGAGATAATTCCAATGTAATTGGGTACATTTTAGGGAAGGCACCCCAGCACATACTGAACAAAGAATAACTTCAAAGTAACCAAACTAGAGAGGACCTAAATCTTTAACCGAAACTCACAAAGACTCACAAAAGTGGTCAATGACAGAGAAAACAGAGGTATTCAAATCTTTGGTGAGTTGATGTACAAATTAGTTTTTACACTGACTGAAATGGTCAGATCAGTGTAGATTTCAGATGTAGCCAACTGTTTTGAGGCATTGCTGACCTCTGATTCAAAGCTTTGTCCTTTCGTAGGTCATTTGTCCTCTGTTTGCGTATTTATGGGTGAAAGAGAAGCAATGTGCCGTTTTCCCCCCACCCAGCAAAAGACAGCAGGTAATGTTTCTGCCATACTTCACGACTCGCCTATAACCTGCTGGCACACAAAACAGCTTTACAGTATAAATCTGTTCTCCAGGAGGGTTTACTGCTATCGCCAATAAGACCATCAACATTTGCCCTTGTGGTCAGTTTAATTTAGGAGGGTCAATTTGCAGATAGCCTGCCTTAAAATGAATGTATCCTCTTAACAGAAATGCCTTACGTCGGCAGCAGCCAATGGGACAACACGTCTAATGTAGTGGAAAATGTGTGCATAACTGAACCCATAAAGTTTAAATGCTTGCCGACGTGACGTGTTTGTGATGTTCATGTAATTAACAACACTGGCCTTCTGCTACTTTGACAGAGGAGGTTGAAAACAAGCAGCTCTCTCAGACGGGGAATTCCCTTCAAAAGGAAAAATCTTTACTGCTCAGGGAGTTCTCAACGCCTACACATATCCCCTCTGAAGAGAGCTTTCAAACGGGTGGCAAATTTTCAACTTTTTTCTTTTAAAGTGGCAGGTAGCAAGAGAGGCCTTTTAATACCCAAGTCTAGAGATTTCGTGAAAGGAATATTTGACTTTATGTATGCATCTTTTATTGTTGAATACAATGCGATATGGTTATCCATCAATCAATTCATTGTCTATACCTGCTCATCCATGCAGGGTGATGGAGGGGCTGGTGCCTATCTCCCCAGTGGTCATTCAGCCTGAGGCGGGTGCACCCTGCATAGGTCGGCAGTCCATCACAGGGCTCGATACGCTTAACAAAATTAATTAATCCCAGATTTGACTTATTGTCTTTTGCATAATTCATCATACCCCTTGAATGTTTCAACATTTTGTGTCATTAAAACCACAAACTTCAAAAGAAGTGCACAATTGTGAAGTTGAAGGAAAAGCATAAAACAGTTTTGGCATAAAATTGCTGGGACAACTTCACCTACTTACACTGGACATATAAAAGACAAATTTGGGTAATCTGGGTACTCCGGGCACACTTGAAGCTCGGAGAAAGCAACTTCCTGATTTTAACTTCATGATTTGCATTTTCTATTTTTCTATTTAAAAACAAACTGATGTCTCATCCTGAAGCTGATTAAGCTCACAAGCCAAAATGAAATCCTTGTGTAAAAAAATTAAAAGCAGAAAAAAAAGTGTGATATTTCAAGACAACCAATTCAAAACGACAAATTACAAATGCATATCTAGGCGTACCAATGATAACTTAAGGGGGTGGTGATTGTTACCTTGTTGGACCAGAGCATATCTTGATATGATTGCCATTAAATAAAGATGATAATCAAAGATACTCATTTGTATCAAAATTGACAGAAACTGACCCTTTCACATTTACCTAAATTGTCGCACTTCTTCCAACCGCAGCGCTGGAATTGCAACCTCTCTCCTCCCTGCAGCCACTAATCTCAACAATGATCTTCTGCTGGAAGTTTAAACTCAGCTAACATGTTGAGTGTGGCCAGAAAAAGATATGCAACCCTCTTTATCGACAAGACAAACACAGGAGCAATGCTCAGCGGAACTTTGCCTTCAAAGGAGACGTACAAGAAAAAACGAAAAGCTGAACGATACCACATGCTGTGCTGATGCTATAACACCGATGCTAGAGAGCAGCTTAAAAAGGACAGTAAGACTCTTTTATCTGCAATAATGAACTAGTAAACCTCCCGAACGACATAAGCTAACACTATCTGTTTATTATCTTCACAGACACGGACAGTCCAATGACTGTCGATCTGACCTCCCGATGGCTAAATGGGCTCGCAGGTGTGCAGTTCTGCACCACTCAACGCTCCATTCTATGATGGTACGAATCAACGCAGGAAAATGCTAATGTCAAAATACTCTGCAAAATTATAAAAGGCATACATTTTACAGGGCTGCTGGACCTACTCCATGTTTATACTGTAAAAATATGTTCTATTTTTTTTATAAAAATAGTACAGAATAGTTCGTTATTTGTCCCTCAATAATGACATTTAGTCACATCAACAGCAAATCAATGGAAGCACACTTTAACACATTAAAGATAAGGAATTATAACAAACTAAAATAATTGCATGACTGAATCAAAGGTTCACACTTACGTACAGGATATCAACACTTGTACAAAGTGTTATCTAGTTCACTGGTTTGTCAAACATGAAAGTGGCTTTTAAACTATATATTTCTCTAAACCAGGGCTGAATTGTCCCCTACTTATTGGTTTTGCCCAGATTAAGGAATATAAAGTTAAAGTTTGTAATATTGTAAATGATTAACCAAATCTAACCGTGTGCCTTCATTTTATTTTACTGCATGCAAAATGACACATCAAATACTAACTAGTATCAAATACTCTTATTAGTATCGGTATAGAGTTTGAAATTGTTGTATCGCGACAACCCTAAGAGGCACTGTGTTTAACTTCAAACCATGTTAAAAAGTTGAGGTAAATATTATATAACAACAGTTAATTCCTAAAGGTTCCTGGAAAATGCAGCAAAAACCAAAGAAGACAAAGCTGTCAAAAAAAAAAAAGCTTTAAATTAATAATAAATAAAAAATTTAAATAAGTACTAGGTTGGGGTTCCTAGAAAAAGTACCTGGGAAAAGGATACTAGAAGATGCAGCTAAGACCAAAGAAGACGAAGCTGCCAAAAAAACATTAAATTAATATTAAAGAAAAACTTGAAATACGTACCAGCTATCAACAATGTTGTTATTATTGTTTGTTATTAACTTAAAAATGAAGCCAAACTGGAAAACTTAAAAATCAAAATGATTACGGAAATTAATTGAATGGCAGATTACAATGTCTACACAAATGTCTACACAAAATAAACTTGTTATGTAAGATATACAAAAGGCCTCTCTCTTCTTTTCAATAAAATTAATGTTGCCACTTCATTGGCTGGGTTAATGACTACATTGTCTATATACAGAAGAATCAGAACCTGGACTACCGTTAGTTTCATTAAAGTTTCTGGCTAAGGGTTTAAAGCAAAGGTATTTATACTCCATTAATCTGATACTGATAAATGAAATCCAGTGTAACGAACTGCTGCATAAATCAGTTAAATAGTAAACAGAACAAACTGTGTGTGATTTGATCTCATTAAAAACAACAATTGCTCTGTGAAGTCTTTGGAGTTTTTTTCCGAGAATATTAGTGAACTACAAAGCTACCAATAGATGGTCTAACAACTAAACTGACAGGAAGGGGAGAGACACAGCATCTCTGAGGGAGCTGTAGAGCTCAGGTGGAATATATTGTTGAGAGAACATCTATTGGTTGTGTGCTCAGTAATCCTGGTCTTTATGGACGAGTGAATGGAAATAATCCACTGCTGCACAAAAGCCATAAGAAGTTCAATTTGCAGTCTGTAGTGGACACATCAAGCATGTGGCAAATAGTTATCTGGTTAAAGTTACTCTGGTCAGATAAGAACAAAATCTTATCTTTTTACCAACTTGCAAAACACTATGTGTGGCAGAAAACTAGTACTGTACCTCAGCCTGAATGCAACAACCCTACTGTAACACATAGTGGTGGCAGTATCATGCTCTGGGGGGGCTTTTCATCAATATAAACAGGGAAGATTTTCAGAATTGATGGAAATATGGATGAAGTTAAATACACACCAATTCTAGATGAAAATTGGTCAGAGACTGCAAAGACTCGATACTTGGGTGGGGGTTCACCTTCCAGTTGGGCAGGACCCTCAACATCCAGCCAGAGCTATATTGAAATAGTTTGGACCAAAGCATATTCATGAGATTTCCGTGAGTTAAACCCAAATGATATTCTGTGGCAAAACGTGAAAACTGAGTTTAGAGACAGTCCATACAATAGGACTATTTTGCAGAGATGAATTATTTCTTCAAATGCAAAGTTGGTATAACCGACTTGCAGCTCCATGTAACAAATCCTGCTCTACTTTGTGTTGGTCTAAAAAACATATTTATTCACAAACAAATATATTACAGTTTGTAATTGTAATAAGAGAAAATGTGAAAAATTCAACTACAACAAATACTGTTGCAAAAGGGCTGTTCATCACTAAATTAGTGCACTTGCAAAACTAATCCTGTACTCTATTTCAGCAAAAACTTCAGAGGGTGGATTGCCTTCAAGGCAAGATCATATTCAGCAGACAAATTGAGGAAAAAAGGATGGTGGGGGAAAAGAAAAACCGCAACAGGGAACATATCAAGGACAATAAACAAAGCAAAAATGAATGGACTATTTGAAGGAACCAATGAAGTGTGCAAGCAAGCAACAGCAGAGGGAATCATCCACTGTGGTTATTTCAGACAAAAAGCCAGGCATCTGTACTTGGCTCAGCTAATTCCCAGTCAGAGCCAGCTTATTGCCAGGGAGCATGTGCTGCTAAACAGTATTGTGTTTACCCCAGGGGTGAGCTGGCTGAGAGGTCTACGCTCTTTGCCCTTCAGCATCAGAGGTACCGTGGTCTCATGGCGACGTGGTTTGGCTGCATCCTCCTGTAGCTTAGCCTTGTCTCGAGTACTTCCTGTAAACAGATGATCTAATTAACTCAATGTCAAATTTAGCAACACATTGCAAACAATTTGGAAACAAGGCCCTGGCCATCAATATGGTTCAGTGTCTCTAAAATATCCCCTGACCATTAAAGGGTTTTGTTGCACTCATGCAATGAGGCCAACAAAGATGAGGACGCTTCAGACACATTTCATAGCACGATTAAAAATTACAAACACTGCTGCTGGGAAAACACTGATGCTGGGAAAGAGTAAAAGCTCACTCTTGTCCCTGGGAGTAGATGTGCTGTGCCCCAAAAGACCTGTGCCACAGACACAGCATAAATATTAGATGTTCCTGCCCAGTTCATAAGTAACTCAGCCATAGTTATGTTTCCAAACATTTAAAAAAAAAAAAAAAGAGCAAGCAGAGTGAAAATGCCGGTCCAACACCTTATATTTATTTTATTTTTGTCACTTTCACTTTCTATAGTAGGTTACAAAAGACTGCAGCTCTACAAAGCATGGCATATAGTACTAGTTATCCTTCAGCTACTATGCCACTCAATAAAATAAGCAAAGTTAGAAGCCAGTTATTGTAATCAGCACATAAAAGATCAATCACTTGGCAGAGTAATCTTAAGGCACATATACATAGTATAAAACAGGATAAAGAACGGCAAACTTATTTGGACCTTAGGGCAGGATGTGGGAAATGTATTAAGAATTCCCAATCCTCCCTCGGCTTTCCTCTCCCACTGACTACTGGCGACGCCCCTAATGCTCCCTTGGCTTTACTAAGCATGTCTGCATTATAGCGAGCTTAGCAGGCTTCTGCTGAAGCCCAATGAATGATACAAGCTCATGGAGGAGCAGAGGAGACAGGGTACAGAGGGAAAGTGGAGCTCAGTGGGAGTCAGGAGATTTTATTCTCCTGCTATGACAAACGTTAAAAAGAAAAAAAACTGAAAGATGAAAGGAAAACGTGTATATATTCATTTAGTGTGGACCCTTTTTCTAAATTCCAGGAGAAATGCAGATGTAGCATCTGAGAATTCACAGGCACATGAATTC
The DNA here is from genome assembly GCA_037039145.1 of Fundulus diaphanus. Classification (NCBI taxonomy): domain Eukaryota; kingdom Metazoa; phylum Chordata; class Actinopteri; order Cyprinodontiformes; family Fundulidae; genus Fundulus; species Fundulus diaphanus. The sequence goes on from CM073121.1 coordinate 27,881,058, forward strand.
TGCAACTCACAATTATTTTTTCCCAATGATTTATCAACAGATCTTACTAAACATATTGTTTTATTTTATGAATATTTTATAATATTAAATATTGAATACAATTAATTTTTAAGAAATATGTGCCCAGTAAATTATTAACTATATTAATAAAGTGCCACCTCTAGCATAACAAAATTAATAAAATGACAACGTAAATATTAATATATTTAAACATAAAGAAAAGCTGTTGTCAAATATGATGAATTTGAAAAGAAGAAAATCCGTTTCTGTTACATCTTTTATATAAAATGTAATGATAAAACCGATGAAAAATGATTGCATTCATTACCTGCTTGTGTTATTTATGAGTTTATCTGTTTTAAAGTTGACTCATTTATAATTGTCCTCATTACCTACATAATTAGATGTGATTTATATGTGATTAAAACAGCATGATATCAAATTGATTTAATCAGAGGCACAAAACTTGGACATTTGCATCATGCAGTCACAGCAAAAACAGTTATTCAGGGGTAAAACTTAAACTACTGATAATGTGTTTAACCTCATAGATGTCGCCTCACTAGCAGGTCCTGGGTGTCATCTCTTCAGATGCTCATTATACATAAGTGTTGCATAGGGACATGGGGCGTGTCCGAACCATCTTTATACTGTCATCAATTTGAAGCATTTAATTCAGTTCAGTTCATCTTATTTATATAGCGGCAATTCACAACATATGTCAAGTAAAGGCATCCCCCTACTATACACCTGGCCTTAGGAAACATGGAAAGACTTTTACAGCCAAGCTCAATTCACTGTTGCACTATCCTCTATATGTGCTTTAAAGGTGCAGCTCAGACTGAGCGCACTCATACGGCCAGCGGTCATTGGGCGAGAGGCAGGGGACACCCTGGATGGGTCACCAGTCCATCACAGGGCGACCCAGAGACACACACTTACACCCTCGGGCAATTTAGGGAGACCAATTAACCTAACAGTCATGTTTTTGGACAATGGGAAGACGCCGGAGTTCCCAGAGAGAAGAAACACATCCACATGGAGAACATGCAAACTCCATGCAGATAGACCCCAGACCGGGATTCAAACCCAGGACTTTCTGGTTGCAAGGCAACAGTACTGCGTAGCCCTAAAATTAAAAGTGTAGATTAAAAATACTGATACTGATGGTTTAATTATACTTAACAAACAGTAATTTACTGTGCCTTATTTGTTTTAATTGTCTAACGTTTTAAGATACTTTTTTAACAGTTTTACCTATTTTGCCACATTACACTGAAATACTGTTCATCTGAACAAATAGGAACATAAAAAAGTTTTTGTTTTTTTACCAAAATATAAATGTTCCTCTTTGTATGAACTAGGACTATTAAGTGGAAAACTAATTAGGCGTTTAAAAGCTAATGTTTATATAATTTGAAACTTTTCCAGATTTTTCTTAAACGAGATGATATTCACCTCACATCAGACTTGAAAGCCAAAAGCAAATCTATGATAAATCAGATCTAAATGGGTGAAAGCAGTTTGCTCATTGAAAGCACGAGGCTTCCAGTTCTTTGATGACAAACTTCAGTGCTGTCGCCCATGTCATCGCAACTGCATTTGTTACGACATCAAACAGCACGGCGACGGCTAGCCACTACTCTTCGCTTCTTTTCTTCTTCTCTTTTTACAGACTCTTTTCCACAGCGCATAATAAGCTAACAAGGACATAAAAGGGACCTCCTGCATTTTAATGGCAGAACAGAACATGTGCTGACGGTGGTTTGTTGGTTTTACTGGTGCATGAAAAACACATTAGACAGATGGAGCAGCATCACTAAGACTAAAGTCCATGGTTAGAGCTTTGTAATAAAAGAGTTACAAAAAGAAAAATCAAACCAACATTACCCCACTGGTTAGAAGGCTCTTATTGTATTAAGTGTTGAGTATTTTTAGTTTCATTTTAAAATAATCCTTATTGTACTCTTTTCTCATCTACATAATTGCATTAAGAAATCATTGAATACAAAATTGCGAGAAAAAACAGATTTAAGAGTTTAAGTGATCGTTGCATGTGAATATATAGATATGTACTTTAGTAAGGTATAAATTGTGATGGCACAGGGTTTGTTCCAATCTCGTCTTTTGCAATGAGATGAAATCTGCCGAGCAGATGTTTTTTAGAGCTGTTGCACCTTACCATTCATTTAAATCTCTCATGATATTTCATGAGTTCATTGTACTTAAATGATACCAGCGTAATACACAGAAACATGTCAGAGGTGACCTTTCAACCACAATTAACTGCTGTCACAAGGGCCTGCTCTGTTCACCATTATGACTTCCTATTCCATGCATATTTCATCCTGGAATGTTAAAACATATGAATGTTTTTGAGACACTGCTATGATGTTATGATCAAAAGCTATTTTTCAGATGCCCATGAATATATGCTAAGGTCTCCTTCAAACATGAATGATTTTGTTATTATAATTTAGAAATTCAGAAAGCTTCCATAATTAAATCATATTTAGGCCTTACTTTAAATAAATTACTTTAAACTATAACACTGTTTTTCTTTTCCTTAATACAATAATTAAATCTTGCAAACTTTAAACGTGGGACAATGATTCAGCCAAGAAGATATAATTGCTTTTTTGGTCACAATTAAAATTTTCAGACCATCAGAATCCAAATCTGAAGTTACAAATTGCTTTTTAAAATATTTAATTTCCAAAGTGAGCTGGTCTTGCAAAAAAAAAAAAATGCTTGTGTCACCCTTGGCAGCAAGAACTTCCATCGAGTGTTTGGAATAAATCTTTTTAACATTCATTCTTACAGGGGAGTTTTACCCACCCTTCTTTCTGTTATTGTTTAAACTGAGCCAAAGGCCTCAGTTTAAACCTTGCAAAGGTTTTGAGTATGAGCAACTTGTTTAAAGGAGCAATAAGTGATATTTCACCACTAGGTGGTGTTTGAGCACTGTCTGTAGACCAAAACATGATGTGTGACAAGCCGCGCCCCTCTACCTTAATTCCAGCCGCCACCCGGCCCCTACTTTCACTTCTAACGCGTCGTTCCTATGCGCACATTTGTAAGGGATAAAAACACAACAAAACACCATCACCTTTCGGAGGAACACTTCTAGTGAAGATAAGTAAGTAACTCATAATTTTATAATGCTGTTAGCAGCTGTTCATATGCATGTACATGCACGCGTATGTAAACAAGAGACTGAAGAACAACATGGAGAGATGCAGCATGACGTCTTACCATAATCCATCTGAAATATTACCTTTGGTTCTTCACATTCCAATTTTATAGTTCTTTCTATCTACAATAATTACACTTTGCTTATTGTTCCTTTAAGGTTTTGTCACATGATTCAAATCAGATAGTCACAGTCAACACCCCTCAACAATTGTCTTCTTTGACGTGATCTTGTGCTTTGGATCATTGTCCTGCTTCACAACCTAAGTATGTTTGGGTTTAAGGTCAGGGATTGATGGCAGCTAATTATCTTTCAGGATATTTTTGGTAGAAATACAGGTTCGATCATGGTTTCATGGGGTGCGACAAGTCGTCCATGTCCCTATGTAGCAGAATGTGACACTACCACCACCATGTTTGACTGTCTGTACGATGTTCTTTTGCTTATCCGGTGGAACATTTAAGCCTATAGTATTCTTCCAAAACGTTCTTCTTTCGTCATGTCAGTCTACAAAATTGTTTTCCAAAACTCCTGGTGATCATGGAGAGGCTTTTGGGAAATTAAGACAAGCCTTTTTCTCTACTTATTGAGATCTTAAAAGCCTACTTCATTTTGTCAGACCGAGCCTATTCCCGTGATTTTTAGGTGTAACAAAAAGAAGAAAGACGAAACCCCTAAGAGGACTACTACTTATAAACTTTTTACAATACTGCAATTTTAAATCAATAATGATAATAATTTACATTCTATTCTTTATCTCCTTCTAGTTTAAACAACATGGCAAAAAAATAAGTAATTCCAGCAAATCTCTAACTGGCTAATTAGTTGTGGTGCTGTTTCCTCTCATGGAAACTATGGCAAGAAAAATAAACAGCCTGTTCAATTCAGCTTATTTACATAGCGCCAGTTCACAACACATGCCGTCTCAAGGCACTTTACAAAGTCAATTGAATCATACAGACAGATTGGTTAAAAAGTTTTCTATCTGAGCAAACCCAGCAGATTGCATCGAGTCATTGACTGATATAAAGTAAGCCACTTTTATCTATTCTGTATCCGGATTTCTCATGCTGGAAACAGATGTGCCATAAACCTTACTATGTAATTTTATCTGTTCTTTTGACAAAGTTTTCAACAACAATATCTTGTTAGTTACTTAAAATGATGTCATAAAACCCATTATTTAAACACAAGAGAGACCACTAAACCTCTGATAAAAAAAACAAAAAACGTTTCATCTTTATTGTCATTTAAATACAATTTGTCTGTGTTTAACCCATCCCTTAGGGAGCAGAGAGCTGCCACTGTCCAGGGCCCGGGGAGCATTCTGCGGCCAAGAGTCTTGCTCAGTGACCCAGAATGGTAGTCTGAGGGAGTCAAACCAGGAATCTTAAAGTATCTCCAGGATGCAACCACCCTGCTCTCTAACTACTAGGCGAACACTTCCATAAATACTTTACAGCAGCTCATCAGTGCTATAACAATACAGAGAAAAAACGGAAAGCTGAGGTGCAAGGTAGGCAGATAAATCTGTGAGACATTTTAAACAACATCTAAAGCGGGTTACTTTGTAAAAAGACAGGTAATATAAGAACACATTTTTGAAAAGGGTAGAAATTGTTACTCTTAATATCCAATGTCTAGTATATAATGGTGCAAAGAAAGTTTCAGTGTCTCTTTCCATGTGCTTCTAGAGAAGCAAGAAGCTATTTATAAAACTAAAGCTTCACACTGCAGGTCTCGATGCTCAGTTCTGAATTTTTGCTGAAATCCAATTTTTTTTTTCTTTGTGTGGTCGTTCCTGCAAAAAATATCTGATACGTTTTCAATTTAGGACCACATATGGAAGGAAGTGGCACAAGTCGGATTTTTGGGGTGTGAAAAGGCCAGAATTGGGTTGTTCCCACTGTCATGAAAAAATGAATATGGGTCGCATATGGGCGAAAAGATTGGATTTGGGCTGCATTGGCCTCCAGTGTGAACGTGGCCTCAGATGTAACTATAGCTGAATTCAAGTGCAATGTAACAGTGGTATAGGCAAAACTCACTGGAGAATCACTTCTTAAGTTAATCTTATAGTGGAAATTGGTACTACTCTCTGCATGTGAAAAAATGTTTCACATGCAGATGTGTTCTAGAAAAATAAACATAAAACTGTATTTGAGAGCAGATTCTTATCCAGTTAACGCCCTTTTCTTTGCACCCTGCACCACTTGCTAGGGGAGGTAAATGTCCTTTTATGGTCTTGGATAACCCGTTGTCAAATTTTGGGGTTTAAAATGCTGTTTGATATTCTATTTGTGTGATTTTTTGTTTGAAAAATCACGCAGGGTGAGGGTCATGATAAAAAAAAAAAAAAAACTATAACGTTTTTAATGATAATTATTCTGCCTGTTTGTGAAGGTCTGTGTCACACATCTGTAACAGTGGCCCAAAAAGAATAACTGACCTTTCAAACCACAAATAAATCCAACATCCATTATCATAATGTAGTTGACTTTACCTTTGTTAATTAAAACCAGAACTAGGTAAACACCATCTGGTTTCTGGGGATAATAGCAGTTGCCAAGCCAACCATGATTATATCTGATGTATTCTGGACACGAGGGAGAATCCGCCACAGGTCATACATTTAAAGAACCCAGCTCAGCAGCCAATCAGATCTTGTCCCTCCCATTTTTCAAATACATTCATTCACCAAACAGATTTTTACAACAAATATATTTTCTTGTGAGACTATTTCTACCATTTCAATAACACATCTTGGAGACAAACTGTAGCAATCTGCTGTGAACTCAAAAACCTGTTTCAAGGGGAACTCACCCCCAAATCACCTTTTTTTTTTTTTTTGCCAACAAACTGTTAACACGGTTGTCCTATAGTACTGTCTACATATCCTGGTCATTATTTTGACACATTTGTGCATATTTGTTGAAATTTGTTGAAACGTTTTTGTAACATACTTTGGAGAAACTGACGTCAGTCCGTTCTGGTTATTTGGGAAGACATTGTAACATTTAATCAGTAAATTAAAATTAGATATTTATAACTTAATTTTGACTAGTCGTAATGTCACTGTGACTAGTATGAATTTTGATTTAATATATAGCTAATGTCATTCTGACATGTAATTCGATTTTGACTAGTCAAAACCAAATTACAGATATCTATGATGACAAACGACACATGAATGGCAAAACAGGTTTTGCCATTCATGTGTTTGAATCTTACTAGGCAAAACTGAATGACAGATATCTGTAATTAGAGCTTTGACTAAATCTAATTACATATATTTTGAATAAGAGTTGTGACTAAGCAAAATTATGTAGCAGATATCAGTAATTAATATCTAGTCTATCGATTAAATGTTAATCGTATTGCGATAGGGCTGTCTCACAGGCAGACAGCTGCTGGCTCGTCCTGAAACCTGCCTCCGCTGCCTCGGCGTTGCTCAGTCAGCGTCTTGAGCCAGCGGCTCAAACTGATAAGGCTCTGGCCCGCTGCGCTCCACAAAGCCTTCCTCAACCTCTGGCGACGAGGGGGGTGAAAATCCTCCACCTCAGTTGACTGAACTGTGGTTTAACTACCAGCGTAGCTCTGTCTCACTCTCCTATCCTGAACACCGCCGTCCCCTCCCATTCCACCCAATTTGATGGAATTTTTCAAATTTGTCTGGGGGCGGGAATATGCTTTTATGTAGGTGTTAGTTACACTTTTAGCAGCAAACGTATTAAAAAAATCTATTCAATCTTAATACTTTTCCTTCTGAGTCAAAGATTGTTTCTGATTAATTTATTAATTCGTATTTCTTTTTTCCCTCAGTAATCTAGCTTGTATAAATTGATTTATCTTTAATTTTAGGTATAAAGGCAATTCACGAAACAATATGCTGAACAATGCTTCTCCGTAACCTTATCTGTATTCTGTTTGGTCTAAAGTAGAGACAGAATATATACTACTTTACATTTCTACACAACAGTTAAGGCATGCAAGCACTGATGTTATTACTGAGATCATCTGAGGGGATTAGCATGAAAATTAGCACAAATTCATAGGCATGTGGATGACAGAATTGTGTTATCTATAGGCATGATTTTATTTCATTTTATTATTTTTTCAAATTGTTCCTATTTTTCTTTCTTTTTATGCAGGCAAGATTTTAAAGAAGAAAATAAGGAAGTTCTTCACAGCGGTGCTTCAGAAACATTTCTCGACCAGGTTATTCTAAGGCAACATCTGCATGCAGGGTATTTATAAAGCACCTTTTGTTTATTTTCTATCATGCTGGGAAATATCAGGATAATTATTGACAGAAATCAGGCACGGTAAAAAAAAGTTATTATGTTAAAACAACAGCAGTTTAGTATTTACATTTACTCTAATAATTGAACAAGAAAATCACCTAAAAGAAGAGAATAAATGTGAACAAGTGAATGTTTGAGGTGGCGCTCTGTAGCAACCACCATTTTAAAAGTGGATGAAACAATTAATCGCTTAATGTTTACTGCTAATTAGTAGTGTTTCAAAGCTAGGAACACCCAAATAGTACAATTATTTCTTTTCTATGGCACAGATGACCAACAAGAAATACAGTCATGTTTAATAAATCTCAATATTATTGAAATGTTTTAATACAGAGATGTTGACTATGAAATGTATGCTTTAATACCTGCTAAAAGTTGTTATTTTCAAATGGTACTTTTAATCTGACAAATGAGCATCATCAGAAATCATATTTTTATTTATTGAATATGACCGTGAGCATGTCACAAAAAATGGAAAATAAAATAAAAGGGGACTCAAGTCGCGCTAATGGGAAAAGATGATCAGTTTACACCTGATGCTCATGGCTCTACAGTCCCTCATGGAGGAAATCTGAGAAGTAAAGGGTCCTTAATGTTTTATAGAGCTCCATCTACACCTTAGTCAAGGTTTTTCACTCACGGTGTAAGAAATGCACATCAGCTAAATATGGCGTTGAATTGCATCTAAATTGTGTCCTCAGACATAAAAGCCACTTTTAAAAAGAGAATGTCAAATGAGGTCACTTTGAAATGCGGCACAGCTCTGAACAGAGCTGTTCCTCAAAAGCAAAATCAACATACATAAATCAACCGAGATGAACTAGAGGGGAACTTTTGTGGGCTTACATAACTGGGATGTGAGAGTTGGTCATAACAATGCTAATGGACAATTGTAAAACTATTTTACAGGTGATTAAAGTTAGTTATATTACACTTTTGCCCTATTTATTCCTTTATTTTTTCTATTTCATTAGCACATCAAAATTAATGTTTTTCAATTTATCATGTCAAATATATCTAAGGAATTGGAAAGTAGCCCATGTCCAGCTTTGGATCAGCTTCTCCCACATACTGTTTCTGGCCTAATATAAGACAGGCCTTACTTCAAACAAGGGATGAGGTGTTGCTCTCTGAAATTCTCTATACTCTGCACCTTTTGAATTAATGTGTGACTTCAAAGAAAACAACAGGCTTTCAACTGGCAATAAGTCATCAGCTGAACATATGAACAAGCTTTTCTTCTACTCGGTGTCAAGAAGTACAAATGTATATTTTTATCTTGACCGAGATAACAAAAGACCTGCTTTAACAATCCTTTCTTATTTAGTCCCAGCCTGTCAAATACTGCTGTGCTGTTAATACCCTGTGGCATCTCAGACATAAACAACACCTCCTGGCTTCAACGCTATGACAAAACAGCCATCACAATAATATTTGGCTAGAGCAAAAGGCACTTGGAGGTAAAGGGATGTTTCAGGAAGCATAAAAACACCAGATTTTCTGACCATAGTCTTAATTTATTCATTTCAGTTTTGCCTGCTATCAGTTTAAGTTAAAGTAATTCAATTGCTTGGTTAGGCTTATCAAGTACTTGTGAGTATTTTTTTTTTGTTAAAGGTACTCGTGGCAATAGTGGTATTGACAGTCAAATGACAAGAAGGATGGAAAAAGAGGCGAGAAGACATGCAACAAAACTCTCAAGGTTGGGAATCAAACTCTTGGTGTTGTGTTAAGGATCGATAGCCTCTGCTCTACCGCTACATCACACATCGCCTAAAAAGTATGCAATTCTATGAAATCTACTTACTAAATCAAAACCTAATATATGGTGCCTTGTGTGAATGCTACAAAATCCTATTAATTTAATGTGTTCTTCATGTGGCATGCTGGCTAATATTTAACTTGACATGTATGGAAAGTCCTAATGTATCTTACCTTTAAGCACATATCACAATGTTTCTTATCTAACCACATCTATTGGTGCATCTAAAAGCAGGTCTTATGTCTACACATAAAAAAATTAAGCATATTTTGTGAAGCATCAGTTCTTATTATGTATGTCTATGAATTATTTGGAGGGGGCGTCAGTTTGTATAGATTATTCAAATCTGTATCTTAAAATAATTTTTTTAGTATTGATTATATCAAGATATCAACTATTTGACAACCCTACTATACAGAATTTTAGGTATCAGTTACTGATGTATAAAAAGAGGTATTTAAGGGTTAGGGTGAGTTAGGGTTGGGGGCGTGGGTTGGTAAAGCCTGGCAGCGCACCAGGCTTATAATACAGTTGGGGAAACCCTGCATAGAGCAAAAGGCTTAGTGTTTATGGGGTATGTTACCATGACGTCACCATCTCGTTTTTGTGTTTTTCCCCAATAGGAGATGCTCATCTGAACATCTGGTGATGAAAGTCCATATGCAGAGCCCTCATCTGGTTTAACAATTATTAGTTCAAGTAATCAGAAAATAATTTTGGCTGCCATTAGCTGGAGCAAATTTGGAAAGTAGAGATTGGTGTATCTTCTTGAATGTAGACCTATTTGCATGGCATATTATGAAATTAAGTTACGTTAAGCATGTGAGAAAAGAATTTCTGTGACATAGAACCGTAGAACTAACTAGACGTCGATGTCCACAATCGAAGAAAGCTGATGCTGCAGCATCTTTTACACAAGGCAGCATGTCTTCCCATGCTGTTAGAAAGAAGTTCAAATATGCAATAGTCTGAAACTGAATTTCAGTTTCAAACTGAAGGAAGCAATAGTACCTAGAAAGAACTCACACTTGGCAACTTCATGCAGAAAGACTGAAATAAAAAATACAGGACGTCCTTGCAGCAAGGCAACAGTGTCAACAACTGTGCCACCGTTACTAAGATACACTAATTTAATCAAATTAAGCAGTGGCTATTGCAAAATTGAACACTTAAATACTACACAAGGGAATTTGATAATTTTAGCGAACTGACAAGTGTACAATAAGCCTTAAATTGAGAGAACTTCATTCCACTTACAGATGCATCTAAAATGTAAGGTAAAGTTTGTGGCTCAGTCAGAATAAAGAATATTTTCAGTATATTTTACACTTGTACAAACATAAACATCTCAATTCAGCATATTGGTTTAAAAAAAGTAACTCTGCACATGACATGTTTGATTAACAGCTCATAATAAGACTTTTCTAGATGTCATGTCACATTGCCCACAGAAAACAATAATATGAGTTTACGGAGAGAAGCTTCTTCTTCTAGCATCTGCTCCGTCACATGGGTATATTCCTTCTCCATGCTTTCCCTGTATTTTTACCTCTCTGGTAACTCCCCATTCAACATCCTTGGTACACATCCAAAACATTTTAACCATGCCTCTTTAACTCTGTCTCCGAACCTCAGCTGTCCCTCAGATGTATGTCATTTCTGTGTCCATTTTTATCATTCACAATAAACATTTTATTTGTTTAGCTCTGCTAGATATATATTTCTTTATTTTAATGACAGTAAGCCCATTCCTGTTTGAAAAACTCAACTGCACAAGAAAAACTGCCTCTTCTATTCAAACAGATGAAATCTATTTTGATAAAAGAAATGCCCCCATGGCTAAAATCTCCTTACTCTAACTGCCTTAGATTAACAAGAACAGAATATTTGACAAAAACCAATAATTTCTAACAGAAAAGAGAATCAGTGCTCTTCATCCTTTTTAAATGTATTTTATTGCATAATTTCAGCAGACCATCCTTCCACCAGTTCCCACATCACTCAATTTCCCAATGATAACACAGAGGAGCAATTAGCACTGAAGTTAAGAAAGAGCTAATCCTGCATGAGGGTTCTCCCAGATGCAACCCAAACAGAACACCCCACTCCTCCACTGGCCTGACAGAGCAATCATTGGCTCATACTGAAAGCACTGGTAAAATAAGGCATCTCAGGATGGCTGGGTTGTGGAGGTTTTGCTTGTGTGTCCCTTTCCCATCCTGTGGGAGCAACAGAGGAAAAGCAAATTCCCGCCGCGTCTCGTGCAGATTTGGGTATTATGTTGCAGAGCCGGGCGGGGATTTGAGATTGAAGGATTTGAGGATTAACAGCAATTTATCACACATGCCACCTAAAGGAAATTTGCGAGGAAGATGAGATTCAGTGAAGTTGATTTGAGCCATGCTGACAGCACGGTTTTATAGATCAGCTGCTCAATCTGTCATTTCACTTCACCCAACCATTTTAGTCAGATTTTTACGGCAACGACTCCTGTCATTTAAGTCTTAGGGAGTATTTCTCCAGCATCATCTAACATATTAACTGGACTTGTTATCAAGTTTTCAGTTTAAATTAGTTTATTTCATCTGGGGCCTTTTCATTGGACATTTTTTTACCATAGTCCCTTATTCCTGTTTAGTTCAATTGTTAACAGACAAATCTTTTTCAATCTTAAAATTCGTTTATGTTTCTGATTGCACTTAACTTTATTTATTTATTTTTTCACTCCACCTTGGAGCCAGGGATTTTATTTTATTTTTAAGCTCCCATGTCCCACTGGCAGTTTCATTAAAACTTCTTATTTCCCTAATACCTTCTGCATACATGGGATCCCAACCCGGATGCTCCCCATTGTAAAACAGTAATTTCTTTAAATAAATACAACTTTGTTTTAAACCACATCTAAAAGACACTCTGGATTGACCAAAGTGCTCTGCGGTAACTCTCAAAGCAACAACAAACAACAAAAAGCTAAAAAGTTAAATCATGTATGATCACTCATTACAGGTAATAATAATTACCACAATACAAAATAAAACTAGCATAATATTAGAGAGGTTTACAGAAATTAGCTGGTGACTGTAACTGCTGTTAAAAACACTTAAATTGAGCTAGTTTCCTTGAGGTGTTTAAAAGGTTTAGTCAATGGAGGCACAAAGACCTGAGAGGCAATTTAAAAAATACAGAAACAATATTTTAACCACGTAGACACCTGTCTGCTGTTAATTTAGGTTGAGAGAGATTCAGACTTATAGTGGATGCAAGGGAGATCTCTGAGTTAACATAAACGTGAAACAATGTTTAAAGTGTCATTTCTGTAACCATGTTGTCTTTCTCTTAAAAAAGTAAAATAAAAATGTACTGCTCTCTCTCTCACACAGTGTGACATCAACTCTACTTCTGATAAAAATAAACAATAAAAGGAGGACTAGAAAACCTTCTTTGATTTTGTTTCTTTGTATATTTTGGCTCCTACAGAAAAATCAGTTAAATCAGTCTATATGGACAGGTCAATGCTTTCAAAAAACAAAGATTGGAAATCAGCCACAAACGTCTGATTGGTGTTTTTCTACCCAATGCGTAACAAAGTTTTACAGAAAAACACTATTTGAAAAACACTGTGTTGCTGTAAGTTTCCACACGTCCTTAGATCAAGAGCAAGGGTCTCCTTATATCAAGGGAATGAAAAAAATGTGCTTATTCATCCTGGCTGATTGATTGGATGAGAAATGACTTTATGACACAATTGAACAAAGCTGCGCAAGCTGCAGGGAATTATTATTATAACTGTTATGTGACTTGGGTTAGGGAAATAACATCTGTCATTGTTCAACATAATAAACCTGAGTTTTTCCCACGCCCTGCCTACATCAGCCTGCCAACATCTGCCACTGGGCTATATTGGTATTCAATTTATTATTGAAGGTACATAAATTCATAGCTGGAAATTGACTAAATTATTTTCTATGTGTTCACTTATTTTATTACATCCAGTGGCTCCCAAACATTTCAGCTTTGTACTTCCAAAATGCTGTCGAAAGACAACCTGTGACCTTGACTTTTGGTCAACTATATAAATATTACGAAGTCAAAAAACAAGGCTATAGTGGAACGATTAAACACATAAGCTGCCATTACATTTTTTATTTTTTTGTATTTGATGTTTGTTCATTTCTTGTGCGACATATAGAGCAAAACAATGCTTTTTACAATAATCTTTTTTTTACTTACTTTGATCTCTGAAGAGGATTTTAAGATCCTCCTTTTGATATGGGACCCCAGGCATGGCCCTGGTCCCAGGTTTTTGGAATAACTGATCCAAGCTGTTGGGCTTGATTAAAAAAAAATACAAGAACAGTTTTTTGTTTGTTTGTTTTGTTTTTTTTGGTACACCTCCTTGGATCTTGATTGAAAGGAATGTCAATCAGCTCTCTCAGCGGACATCCACTAGTCATCTTGAGACACGACTGCAAAATCTTAGGAAAATAAGACGTTGCTAAATAATTGTTCAATACATGATTAGCATTTCCTCACTACTCTTTCGTTTCCATCATGACAATATCTAGCTTTAGCATCTTAGACACCCAGATCAAGGTCAAATGTGGCCATAAACACAACAGAGAAAACCGATCCAACAGGCCAAATATAAGATCAGCAAGAAAAGTTTGTATGCACAGCCTCTGCAAACATTATAGCCAACCAAAATTGCATTAAATCAGTTACACAATGATACTAAATGATGATTGTGATCCAGTATATAAAGATTCTTGATTCCTATTGTGCAGTTCAAACCTGAAAGCAAATAAGAACTCTTAAAAACAAGTATAAACAGCTAAAGAAGCTAAGGAAACAGTTGACAGACCCATTTCTGAGGTTTTGGGATGCCAGCAAACCACAGTGAGAGAGCCATTATCTACCAATGGAAAAAACACAAAACAGTGGTGTGAATGTTCCCAGGACTGGCTGGCAAACCACAATTACTCCAAGAGCACATTGATGACTGAATTTGTGGCCACTTCCAAGAGGCTACAAAAGAACCAAGCACAACATATAAAGCCCTCCAAGCATCTTTGTTTGCCGCAGTTAAGGTCAGTGTTTATGATTTAACAAGAAATTTAACAAGGGAGAGTAACTCAGGTGAAAATCACCTCTGACCAAAAATAAGACCAAGGCTATTTTCACATTTCCCCCAAATCTGTATGATTCGCTGATCTTAAACAAAAGACCATGATCGAAAACACCTCCAACGTGGCTGAAATTAAAACCACTCCGCAAAAGAGTGTGCCAAAATCCCGCCAAAGCTATGTAATACTAAACTCATTGCCAGTTGTCACCATACCACCTAGGATGGCACAAATAGTTAATGTATTGTAAACTGCAATTACGTTTCACATAGCGGCATGCAGGTTTACCTTGAATTATTCTCCTTAATAAATGAAATCATTGCTTTTTGTATTTCCTTTGGTTATGTTTCTCTTTAAGAGTGCAAAAACATTTCCACAGTACTATATTTCCAAAGTGTGTCAAACTCAGAACACCAGTCTATTAATTAATTACCTGTACAAACACAGTAAGGAAATAAATATGTATTTGTACTCCTATATTACAGGGTGGTCCAGTCCACCCCTAGCTCACAGGATTCAACATGTTTATCTCATATGATATTCTCTGAAAACAGCTGATATCCTGTCCATCAAACACTTCAATATAAAGGGCAATGGTTGGAGAGCTTGGCTTGATCCAATCAACAACACCTCAAGATAAATACACTGACAGAGGTGTGTGACCTTTCTGTTGTGAAATTATTGATGTTGGCAACCCAGCGGCCCATCCTGCTGTGCAGCGGTGGGAGTCTCGGGTCTGAATCATATTGTCGGCTTCTCTTGTTCTGTCCTTGCTCTCATCCAAGCAAAACCCATATTTCTTGAGAAGGGCGTCCTGTCTGAAGAGAAGAAACAAACTCTGGGGCGACTGGTTTGAAGATGATGTCAAGTTTGTGTGCTTGTGTCTCTTTCTCCTGCAGCACTTTCAGCCACTCGTTCATTTTAAAGTGCAAAACATATGATTGCATGTTTCCGCTTCTGTCAAATCCACAATCAATCCACCATTTATAGCATAAAGGTCTAAAGCTTGCTTTTTAAACATAGGTTGCAGGAGGAAGGAGGCTGGGTGGTTGTGTCCCTGACATCTATTCCTTATTTCTTTCTCTCTGTAAAGTCATATTTTTTTTTCTTCACTGCAGCCCAAATTGTTTTACAAAGACATTGAAGCTTCACAGCAGGAGACATTCTATCACGACAGCAGAAAGGTGGCTTCACACCCGTCTTTATGTCAGGCCGGTAGACCGATGGGAAATGAATCTCCCCCTCATTGATCAAAAGACGACTGACTGCTGTTTGTCAAGGCTCTATAGGCGGGGTCTGCAGTTCTGCTGTCAAACACCCAGCTTCTTCATCCAGCATGTTGTTCACTCTCTTCTTCTTCAGGACTTTAATTCATGTGCAGGCATTAATTCACTCATTGTGAGCAGTTCCTGCGTCTTGCTTTGTGTCCTCTCACGTTGCCATCTCATTTGTTACATCTGTAACCCTGCCATCCTCAGACACAGCGGGGGGAAGCTAAATCACCGTGATGGCCGTAATGACCACTGATGCTTAAGACATGGAGACGTTTCTAACAGTGCACGTCCATCCCTCACGGCCAACAAATCAATGCCAGCCTGTCCTCAAAATGTCAAGCAGCAGCCACCCCAAGGGTGAGAAAGATAAACCGAGGTGAGGTTTTTTCCTGAATGGTTTTAGCGGCACGTTTCTTTTTTTCCCCCCACAATCCACCACAGTCTGATTGGTTTGAGTTAATTCTCATGAAAGCACACTGAAAGCGTTGCGATAAATCTCCAAGGCCCAAGAGCGTGTACGTGAATTTCTTTTTTCGAGGCTCTAAGGACAGGCTCTATTCTCCTCCGCCAGTTTGCTTAGACAACAAAGACATTCTAATCTCTCCAATTAAATTTGTCTGAAGGTGCAGTCTGACCACCCGATATCCTCAAATCTAATCCGGGTCATTTAGTGTCCTCCCTAATTATTTACTGAGTTTCCAACCCAGAGAGACAAAAAAAATCTGATTCTTGGAAAAATGGCTGATATGCAGGGGATAAATAAGAGGGACGCCAAGATGGAGAAAGCATGTACAAATGGAAACTCAAGCTGCTTGATTTTCGTCCTTGTTGCTTTAAAACTTCAGTGTGCGGAGACTTACCATAAGTGAATTCTAAACACGTTTCTATGTGTACAAAAGTAAATAAGCATCCTCTGCAGTTTTATTTTTAACAGCTTCAATACCACTTAGAAAAAGTATTAAAAGTGTTAATATTGTTTCTCATTTCAAAATCAAAGACTCCCTAATAAACTGCCTGTTTGACAGAATTCAGATGATTTATTAGATTAATCAAGCTAAGAAATTAGAGTGACCACTGACCAGGACATCTGAGGCTAAATCCACACGGAACCAAATACTGTATCCCCACAGAAAGGGTTGAGGATAGACATAGATGAAACCGGACAAAGTCCGAGGAGCCTTCATAGGCATTGTAGCAACGACCGCAGGAGAGGCTATTGAGGTAAGTGGATCGACGACAAATGCGGTAGCGGAGCAAAACGAGTTGGAGTAAAATCCACAATAAACTGAATCGTATCTGAAACACAACCACAACTCCGAAGTCCGCCATGGTTGTTTGTGTTAGCGCATGCGTGTTGAGGTAGAGGCGAGGTCTACTTTGGCATGCATGCGCAAACATTCCAGTAATAGATAGGGGAGGTCAAACTTTCCCAGAGAGGGGGCCAGTTTCAAATGTTGTCGCTTTTGCGGTCGCTCCATCTGGACGGGACCCCCTATCCAACTAAAAAGTTTGTCAGATACAGCCAAACCCATCTTTGTGTGGACAGGACCTGAAACTCAAAAATCTGACCTTTTTCCAAGCAGCGATTGAATGCACCATTTGTCTGATACTGTTTCTGAGTAAGGAAGAGTCAGGGTTAATTGTTTTCATAATTGTGAAGGTGCATAAAAATGAAGTCCAAGGAGATATAGCAAAGCTATTTAAAAGCAGTTTGTATATTTTACAGATTGAGACATGTCTGTAGGCTTTTTAGAGCTAACCATGCTAACACAACTAAGTACTGTGTTGTGCTGTGATATTGCCTCTGATTAGACTAATATACAGTATGCTTTTTATAGCTACTTATTGCATTAAAAAAGAAAAAATACTGTCAGCGCTGTTCCAATATTTGTCATTGCAACTGAAATTGGAATAGTTTAAAATCAGTATCAGAGGGTAAAAGCTTTACAAAAACTGGGGATCAAAAATCTGCCCCCAAATTCTCACTGTAAGCTCTCTAATCGGAAAAGTTATTTACAGCAAAACTAATTTTTCTGCAAGTTTCGTGTCATGAAAGATGGTAGATACTATTAACTAGGTTGTAAAATACACCAATGGACTTTCAGCCTTTTAAAGGGACTATAATATCTATTTTAAAATTTTAACAAAACGTATTTGCATCTGCATAGGAAAATGGCATAATCAGATATAACGGCTACAAAATTACGAGAGACAGAAGTCAATAATTTCTGATGCATCACTTGGTAACTTCAAACACAACAGTTTTTGAAATGCGGCCAGGTATTCGATTGCAGCCGAGTGCTGGCACTAAAGAAAATGAATGTCAGTCAGCAAAACAGTCTGTCTACTTCACCTTCGCCAGCATAACTAACAGTGGTGGAGTGTTGGTGGTTATCAAATGGGAAGAGAGTTCATCTCCACAAGCTGCAGTCAGCCAGAGTAAATTTTTCTACACTAGTCCACGATTGGTTCAGCCTGGCACTCATTGAAAATCTGGCTTAAATTAGTAAACACTTGTGTCAGATTTATGTTCCTGTAAAGCCAAACCGTTATGGATAAATATCTATTTCCGGAAGGAAAATTCTAGCTTGTCTGTTTTACACAGATTTATATGCTTTAGTTGTCATTTCCAAATCGTGCCATAATGTGTCAAAATGTAAAATGCAGGATTCTGATAAAGGTTTTCAGAAAAGCCTTTTTCACGCATAGAATGCATTACATTAATACCTAATTGGGAATTGATAAAATGCAGAATAAGTTATTTTCTTCCTGCCTAATTAGCTCAGACACCAGGAAGCCATCTTTTATTATATACTTAAGTGTGCGTCTGCAAAACAGATCGTATGCCAAACTCACTTACACTTACCTTTGCACTCTAATCTGGAAATGTAACTGCAGCAGTTCACACATGTGTATCAGTTAAAGCAACGTGTAAATGTTAGTAGGTCATACTGCTTTGCTAAATAAATTGATGAGTGTGCTCATTATAGGACACAAACCTGGGAAAAACTGGTTAGTGAAAACAAATGATCCCTGATTGGTTAGCCCTCTTGACAGGCTAAACATTTTTGACAAGAAAAACAATACTACTCTTTGATACAGAAGGGGATTTTCGCTATGGTTACAGCTGGGTTGAGTTTTTGGACAGAATTTTAACAAGAACACACTAAAAGGAATTGGCTAAGGAAACTGATTAGAGAAAACAATATGGGTATAAGTAAAAGGGAGGGAACAAGCTTTATCCAATGTCAAACCTAAGCCCCGTGTGTGGCACATACAGACATCCTTTATAATGACATTTTAGTGCATGCTTGGGGCGATTGTTTAAAGCGGTTATTCTGTCTTGAGTAGAGGTATCCAGTTGTCATGGTGACTGTAAACCCAGATTTTCTTTTTTATAGCTTTTACAACAGTTAGTAGTATGACTGCATGTGCCACTGTAATAGGATGAGAAGTCTATCGCTGTATATGCATCACTGGGAAAGCTTTCTATACACACCCTCACTTCATGTCCAGGTATTTCAAAAACCCACATCCACTTGCTTTGTTCTTGTAGGGATGTTGACGGACAATAACTTACAAATTCATCTTCAGGGTAATGCTGCAGCATTCTCGACCATGGGATGAAGATCTAGCACGATGTGACTAGGAGACAAGGTTCCTATTCATGCTTAGTTTCATAATTCCATACGATCCCCAAACAGACTTAACAGATATACAAAAGTTCCCTACTGAGTGAGTGAGTGAGTGAGTGAGTGAGTGAGTGAGTGAGTGAGTGAGTGAGTGAGTGAGTGAGTGAGTGAGTGGTTATGGATGTATGGATGGATATGTATGTATGTATGTATGTATGTATGTATGTATGTATGTATGTATGTATGTATGTATGTATGAATGGATGGATGGATGAATTAGGGAAAGAAGTCTGTAAATTCCAATTCTCAATAATTTCTTTCTAATTATAAATTACTATAAGTTCCTTTTTTCCTTACTTATTCAGATCTAAAAAAAAAATTAAAAATCTTTTCCATACTATATACGGTTGCTGAAAAGAGCAGATTCCCTATATTCTCTACATGTAGAACATGCTAAATTTCTAATTTAGTATTTAATATAAAAAGTAAACCCAAATTATCCAGTTAGTCCTCTTTGACGGCATTATTGAAATTTCAGCATGACTTAAGAAAGCCTGGCAGCATCCCCACACAGGTGGAGCGGGGCTGTAATAAACAAGAGTCAACATCCTGCTGACATCAAAGAGGTTGCACTATTTGAGCACTCATGCTGCCCCTTCAAACTCTCTTTGCCCCCTGCATTTTTATATGGACTAAACTTGTGGGTGAAAGCTTTAATGGCTCCACACTGAGCTGATGAGAGCAGTGAACACCTCCCGAGCTGCATCGGATTTGCTTCTGGTGCCTGTTTGACCAGTATGGGTAATAATACAGTAGTGATGCAGAGAATTCTATAAGAGCAATAATTGCATGGGAAAATTATACATTGTGTGCAAACTTGTATTATCTCCAGTGTGGGTAGTTGTATGCTCTCATTCAGCACAAAGAGGATTCATTGGTATTCAAAGCAGCCAGTATCACCACAGGAAACTGAAATTCTTGTTTATTCAAGTCTGTTTATCAAGCCTGTTCTTATTTTCAGTCTGTATCTTTGATATTTGCTCTTGTCGCCACAGTCACATGAAATATTTGCACTGTACAACAATGCTCCAGTCTAGCTCCCCCACACAGTTTTCACGGTCTTCTCAATTCAGCAGATTAAATTTAGAATATTTGAAGAAGAAAAAAAATGTTTTTGGTTTATGTTTTGAAAGCCAGAGATGAAGCCGTATCCTCCTGGATGTTAAACTCATCTGTTCATCTGACAGCAGCCTGACTTCCTTTTATTGTTGCGCAAAGATGGATCAACAAAAACAAACCGCATCCTTTCTGCCTTCCTCTAACAGGGAGGCACACAGCACGACTATGAGATATGGCTGGAAGACACTTTAGGACTCTGGGTATATCCTAGAAAACTCAAGCCGCACAATTTGGGCACACATGACAAAGACTGAGACTCTACATCTGTTTGATAAGCAGCCTAAGTTTTTATTTTTTGAATTTTGATTTGTTGTAAACCAATCCATTGCTTCAACTGTTTATTCAAGTGGCCCCGACTCACAGCAACTGTCACCTCTTGGCAGTTTACAAAGCTGATCCAGAAATACAGTCAATGCAATCCAACCATGTAGACAGGTTACATATATTCCGACTCAAACTCACCGCTGGAAAGCTGGTTTTTGACATTCCCCAGGGCCGCGGACAGGCACCAGACGTTGAGCGCGATGCCCAGAAAGGCAAAGTTCCTCCGGCGGCTCCAGCTTCTCATCACGCCCGGTGCTGGGTTTGGAAGAAACGGGGCGGCGAAATCCTCCGATCACTCAGTAGGTTATCAGTCCAGCGCCTCCGGACGCTGCCTGCACGCCGGCTGACTTGATTTAGAGACGGGTTGAAGCAGGTCACAGTCATTTAAGAAGGGGAAATAATAAAATGAAACAGACTTCCAACGAGGTGCGGCTACTTGTCAGAAACTTTTCCTTACGACAAGCAACATATTTCAGGCTAAAGCGTGAGAGTGGCGCACACATACACCTTGCAAGATATATATATATATTTTTTTATTGCGTGGAAGTATCTGTTATTAAAGGGCTGAATTAGAAAGCGGCAGTAGACGCACGCAGAGCAGCAGAGAGAGGATGTAGAAGAGGGTGAAGCTGAAGCGGCGGACTTGCCGGAGCAGCAACACCGAGCCATGTGCGCGTTGGATTCAGCTGGGTCCTAACGCAGGATATGTTCAAGACTCTTCCCCTGTAAACATTAGGGGTGTAAATCACCAACTTTGTCTCGATATAATGTTATATCGATTTTTTTGGATGACAATACGATATTTGCCGACCTAACAAAGCCTGTTCTGATTTCCGATCGATGTGATTGATTTGATGTGATATTATCTGCCCATCTAACTTTATTAAAACATACCTATTTACACTAGTCTCGTGCCTGAATTTCAAAATAAAAGTGTATCTTAAAAATGACAATATGCATAGATATTTTCATTTTGAATTAATTGGATTGTTAATAATTTAAGCAATATATCGATGTGGATCTATGTTTTTTTACACCCGTATAACATGTATCACCCTCTTCCCGTGTCGATTCACCCTTAAAGCTGAGTGACTTTCAGTTGCGAGAACTTCAAAATAATATAGGGAGAGAGCCTGAATAGTCAGTCTGATATTTATTACCCGTTTGCCTGTTTTTAACTGTAAAGGAACCAAATAGGCATTTAAAGTTCTATAAATAACACACTTAGGGTCACTAAAGCCATGCTTATTGCCTACTGTAAATGTAAAGGAACAGAAAATGCAGTTAAAGCTCTATAAATTGCACACTGTGACCTAAACCATGCCTATTGCCTTCTAATTGTAAGGAACAGAAAATGTAGTTACGTGAACTGAAGGATTTGGTGAACAAATATTTTGAACAAACCATTTATTGTTTCCAGTGATTTGGTACATTAAAAAGAATTGCTGTTCCCATCACTACATCAGTAGTCCACAATTAGGGTCATCTTACAGGTGCTATGCTATGGTGTTGTAACATTGTTTTCAAGAGAAATATTTGAGCTTACCATATCAACTGTAAAGATTTTTTGTATTAGTTCTACCTTTGCTGCCTACTAGGTTTTAATCTAAGGTTAAAGATTGAAATGGAAACAACCTTCTTTGTTTCTTTTATTGTCTGTGTAAACAGACAATGAGTAAAACAGCCACGTTTTGGATGAAATGACATGAGGTTCATGCATTTTCCTTTAATATGTATGTTTATTTTAAACAACATGTAAGGTGTAGAAAGACTGATGCATATTTTCTCATGTTTGTTTTTCAGTTTTACATAAAAGATGATTTTCAACACTGGACGTCTTTTTTTGAATTACACATTTGGGCTCTGCTTATTACATTTATGGTTTAATGCAATAAAATATAACAATTTAAAAGGTAACAGATTATTGTAACTTTCTTTTTATTTTACATAACTTTAAGTAATAGATGTCTGGCCCTTGAGCTGTTGGTCTTCACTAACTCTGGCCCCCTAAAAAGTTTAGTTGAATAGCCCTGATCTGAATTTCATAAGCAAAGTAAAGTACTTTCTTGTTTTTATTTCACTTTTGAGATAAACTTAGCACAGAACATCTATCATTTATTTCCACTTGACCATTACTACATTTGTCAGGAAAACAGATTTGTGGATTGTACTTATACTGCACTTTAAATCATCTTGTTGCACTTTGAATCGTCTTGTTACTGAAAAGTGCAATATTAATTAACTTGCATTGCCTTATAACAAAACTAGAGATATCTCTGCAGATGCCGAACAGATGTTAGTTGCAGTGTGATGCAATGAGGCAGCACCTCTCTCACTTGAAAAACAAGACATAATTGGAGGTAATCTCAGTGCAGAGGGATGTCAACATGAAACTCTGCAACCAAAAGCAACCCCAGGTCTTCCCTCTTAGGAATGAACTTTATACCCTAAGATGTTAGGCTCACATCCTCAAATCTGATTTTATCAGAAGCTACTTCTAGAATTTGGTATTGGAGAGAGTTGAATGGCCAGCCAGCAGTCCTAACTTCATCTCCACTGAAATTTGCGAGATTATTTTGTGTTTGTTGCTGTTGCCAAAGTGACCAACCCACCACTTTGGCTGATATGGGACAAATGCTGGTTGAGAAATGGGATGCCCTCCCACAGAATTGTGTGGCCAAGCTGGTGACCAGCACGAGAGGACGAGTGCCAGCCTTTTGTAATTCTCCCAGGTTTTCCCATGATCTACTAAGACCCCTGTTTGTTAAATTAACAAACTGGTAAATTACTTATATGTCCTGTTTTTTTCATTTTCTATCACCCAGTCCAATAAGCAACGGCAAACAAGAGTCAATAACAGAATAAGCCGTTTGGCATTGGTCGATGGGATTTGGCATGTTTTTTTTGGGGTTCAGTCCATACACTCAGTTCTTCTGCTCAACACACACGTGTTTACTTTACAATTCTGACAGTATTTAAAGAGAAATAAAGCAGTTTGCCAACAATATAATATCTATTGCCAGGAGTTATTCTTAAAAAAGTACAAATTCCTTTAGGTTATATAAATTTATCTGCTTGACAGATCACATTTTACCTGAACATACATTTCTTCCCCATGAACTTTTTACATTTTTTGTCATGTTACAAAAAAAGTGAATTTTTATGTGACAGACATACACAATGTAGCTTAAACAAAAAGTTGAAAAGTGAGTTGTGCATTTGTGTTCAGCCTCTTTTAAGCTAATAACCCCAAATAAACTAAAGGGAAACAAATGGAATCTCTTATTTAGTAAACAAATACAACTTTTGTGTAATTTCACCTCAATATAAATGCAGGTGATTTGTGAAGGTCTCAGAGGTGTGCCGGAGAACGTTATCAAACCGACATTATCAGAAAACCAAGAAGCACACTGAAGAGGTTGAGCATAAAGTTGTTGAGAGGTTTAAACTGGGGTCAGCTCACAAAACACTACCCTAAGTGTTGAACGTCTGACAAACGACTCGTCAACCCAAAATGAAACTGTACACTTACAAACATATGATTGTCAACCTAAGCTTACAGTGCTAACACAAAGAGCATTTATCAGAGAAGCAGCCAAGAGTACCATGGTAACTCCTGGGGGGATCAGGGATCCACGGCTCAGATCTTTTGACAGGACATCTATGAGTTGTGCAGTCCAAATATCTGCCATTTATGAAAAAGTGTGAAGAAGAAAGCCAGTGTTGACAGAATCCATAAGAACTCCAATGTCAACTTCTTCATGTCATGGACAGCAAAATTTTAAAGAAGGTTCTTTAGTCGATAGATATCAAAATCAAACTTTTTGGCTTTGAAGGAGCTAAATACAATGCAGTGCTGGAGTATGACCTGCTAGAGGCTGCAAGAGACTTGAGAATTTAGCAGAAGTTCACCTTTCAGCAGGGGAGCAGTTGGAAACAAAGAGACAGACCTGAAATGGATTGGATTAGATCCAAGCATAATCATGTGTTAGAAAGGCCCAGTCGAGGTCCTATCCTCGTTTCAGTTTGGGATGCAAAGCTGGTTTTACTGGAGGTTTCTTCCTGTTAAAGGGAAGTTTTCCTCTCCACTGCTGCTACATGCATGCTTGGTATTAGTGATCGCTGCAAAGCCATCGCCAATGCAGACGACTGTCCACTGTAGCTACATGCTCTTTCAGGAGGAGTGAATGCTGCTTTTCAAAGACTCAATGCAATCTGCTGGGTTTCCTTAAATAGGAAACTTTTTGACCAATCTGTCTGTGTGATTTGATTTGATTGAAATGACTTCGTAAAGTGCGTTGAAATGACAGGTGCTGTGAATTGGCGCTATATAAATAAAATTTAATTGAATTTAAAAGTTATAAACTTGATGTTTACAGAAGCTCTTCCCATCTGACTCGGCCTGAGCTATTTTGCAGGGAATTTGCAACAACTTGCATCTCTAGATGTGCAAAGCTGGCAATTCTATTTGCAGCTACAGGTGGTTAAATAAAGTATTGAGTCAAGGAGGCTGAATGTGAAGGCACACTTTTTAGCTCTTTACTTGTAAAACCATTTATATTCCTTCACGTTGATGAAGATTTACAATCTTCTGTGACATAAAATTTCAACAGAATGCAATGAAGTTTGTGGCTATTGCATAGCAAAATGTACCTGTTTTGTATATGCTAAATAATAATTATTTTTAAGCATGTAACCTTCTACCATAGACTGTAAACTGTCAAAGTTTTTTAAACAAAGTTCTGTATTATCTGACACAGACAGTTTAATGTCAGTGTTAGGGTATTCTTAAATAGTCAACGACTAATCAAAAAAATAAAAATACAATTTTTGTTAACCTCTTTGGAAATCGTTGTAAGCATAATGGATTTATTTACTTGTTTTAAAAAAATAGCCATGACATCCAATCTCTCCAATGTCTTAAATCATCACTACTGTGATGTGGGTCTGTGGCACTGAAAGAACATGTTCAAATATGTATTAAGAAAAAGCCCATTAAGTAATTGAACTTATGCAGTTTTATCTCATCGTCTCACAGAGGCTTTATTTTCAGAAAAGAAGTTATGAGATTTCTGTAATGCACTAGCAATCTGTTCATGATAAGCGGTTATAGGCAATGGGTGGATGGGAGTAATGAGAATGGCAGAAAGTACATTTTAAAAGACCTGAATGCACTGTATGCCTATTGCTCCTCATTTAGCTGAACTCCTGATGAAGTATGTTAGAAACACATAACACTTTTCATTCTGAAAACATGGACGGAGGTTAAATAGACAAGGAATATAGCAAGGACATTTATTAATTTGCTGTTGATAAAAATTTCTCCTCCACATGATTTAACAAGAAAATACACCCTCTGATCTGTTTCACGTGGCTCCCTACCTCCTTTTTAATTTGCCAGTTTTTATCTTATGGGGCCACATTAGAAAAATATGACCGACTCGTTCACAAACTCACTCTTTCTACAGTTCAATGGACACATCCTCAGGCACAAGACTTAATAAAATCACTGCATGAACAGCTTGGAAGATGACACATTTCATATTGCCTGACATGTATTCAGTAAGATATTGTGCAAAATAATGGGAATACTTGCATAGAATGAAATCAAACCGTGTACATGGACGTATTGCACACTGCGTTCTTTTTCTGTAGTGAGAAGTTTAGCCACTGAACCTTTACTTAACCCTTTAGTTTCTTAGAAAAACTAACTGAATAACATTAATGCTAAATTTTAAACATGTTAATCTGCCCTTAGTATGAGTTTTGTGGGGGTTATACATCTCTTTGACTGTTCTTTGACTTGTTTTCCTATTTCTCTGCATGGAGACACATACCCCCACACACAAGCTTAACTCGGGCCCCATCTGTGTCATGTGGTGGCTAGCTAGAATGGTTCAGCCCAATCTTTCTTAGTTTGTGCACTGCAGGCAAAAAAGAAGCCACAGATGTCTCTGTGCCGCATTTATTTCTCCCCACTTCCTGGTCAACCTCAGTCAGATTGGATGTTGTCTGTGAATCTCATTTTCCGAGTCTTGCCACAGATTCTCCATCACATTTAGGTCCATGCTTTGACTGGGCCAATTTAATGCACAAATAGGCTCTGATCTAAACCAGCTCATTGTAGCTTTTGATGGTTGTCCTGCTGGGAAGGTCAAGATAAGACAAGAAATGCCTTTATTGTCCCACAATGGAGAAATTCAGGTGTAACTGTGGCAAAGAGACAGAGTTACACACAATTCATAGTAATAAAAAAAAGCTAATATAATCTAAAGTTAGTTTTAAGCAACAGAGAATGAGCTTATAAGAAAGGCCAAAAAAGTAAAAATAACTACCAGAGTAAGTACTGCACAATTATATAGATAATCCAGTATACTCAGGTAAAAAAAATAAAGAAAAGATGAAATATTAAGGTTAAGCAGTGTAAAAACACCAGCCTATGTACAGAAAAATACAAGATAATATGCAATATGCATTATAGCTAAATGAAAATTTAGCTATAATGCTTATGGCTAATTTTAAACAAAACGTTTCATTCACCAGTGGCTTTCGTTGACTTTTTGAATGTACTTGCGTTTAGGGCCGTGAATAAAGAGAAAGCCGAGGCTCACTGTTTGGATGACACTTGTGCCAATCATGTGTCTTCTTTTGGAAAGCCACCGCAGCGAAATAACCTGGGGGCAGCTGAGTCATCCTAGCTTGTGGAGGGACCTAGGAGCACAGTCACCATTATCCAGAGACTGTAATGCGACATCCAGACGCACGATTCCTCAGGGAGGGGAGCTGACTGACAAGAGACTGTCTCCTCAGATATGACTCTTGTCAGTCAGTGCTCAGTTTCTGAAACCTGCCTACATGACAGCAGAAAAATTGCTACCCAATGCTTAGTGATTATGAACAGGTTTCTTGGTAACCCAGGTAGGACAGATGTAAGCACATATTAAAACTCTACTATATCCAAATGTTATAACTGAACCCCCCCTAAATTAATCAGGCAATGTTTTTTATACTACAAAATTTAATGTATTTATTGTTGTTTACAATGACATTGTAAACGTGGTGTTTATGACTCAAAAACAGAAGTTTGTCACCACACTTTGGATGTTTAAAGTGTATTTTTAAAATGCTCTCCTTGCCCGAGAAGGCACCGTTTAAAATGCCACAGAGTTGTCTGTCACCTTTACAGACTATATGTGGAATAATCTTCCAGGCAGAGCTTTAGGACTCTCCTCTCTTATAACATAGTCATCTTTGGTTTGAAGCTCTGTGACAGAGGGCCTTTTTTCACAGGCTTCGTGTCTCTCATGAGTTCGATTAGCTTGAATTCCACCGTTCCAGATCGGAGCTTCCAGAGGCCTTGAGGCAGACGTGAAGCAAATGATTAAACATGGTCTTGCTCCCTCACTTCAAGGACAAAACAGTCCCACAGAGTAAGTCAGGATGTTCAGCTCTAACCTTAATTTTACCTGCAGTAGTTTCATTCTTTCTGGTAAGACTTGCACTATATTTATAAGCGTGATATTATAAATTCATTGCAACTGGTTTTACTAGGCTCATATCATTCACATTTCAACAGAAAAACATGTAATAAACCTTTTTTTTTTACAGGTTAATGTGATAGATTATATGTATGCATATTTGCATCCTTATGGTGCATAACCTTTCCCTCTAACATACTAACATGATAATAGCTGGATTGTGGACAGCATTTTGCTGGTACCCATCTCCAGCGGTAAACCGTGGACAGGACCTCAGCCCATCCCAGGATATTTACGTGAAACAAAAAAAGCAAATATTATTCCTAATTTTGCTAATATATTGTTCATTCTTAAATTTAAACTAATGTCTCCATATCAGTGTCATTTTGAGTATTGACACATAGACCTTTGGAAAACTATAGAATAAATACCCACTTCATGTAGTAATAGTTCTCAAGGAAACACCTGTTGTCCTTCTGCTCTTTATAGACTGGAGCTGAACCAGAAGTCTAAAAAGTCATCATTAGCTTGGTATTTAGATTATTTGCAGTCAGCTACTTAACCTAACTTATGTGACTCATGGTTTGTCTGTAGTTCTGAACCGTTTTACTTTTATAATAGAAATGGGATACACAGCTTTAGTTTCCACACCATGACTTGCCATATAATCTGTGCTTCAGACAGCCAGAGCAATCCCACATTGACACTTTCTCTGGCATCTCATCAAAAGGCAAGGTAAATTTATTTATAAAGCACTTTTCAGTAACAACACGATTCAAAGTGCAAAAGGACTTTAAACCTGAGGAACAGACTCGATAGAATATTTTCACTGTCCTCAACCTGCAACTTTTATAACCAGCTCCTGCCAGAGTATCTAGATACATTAGGAACAACATAAAGAAAATCCAGTTTCACTGTTTGTAACAATGCAAAGAGCTAACACACTGAGACCTACTTTTATTGTCATTCAAATTTACGTCATCAAAAACACATCCGGATGAGATTTTGTTGCAGTGGCTCAGGAAAGGTGCAGAGACAAAACAGCAGCATCATTTTGCATATGAAACTAGCAGAACTGCAACAAATTCTGCTTACACTGGATTTTTTTTTCGAGACACTACCCTACAATGGAATGCACACATATGTAGCCAGTGGTTTATATTGAAGGCGGTGTCTTATGGTCTTATGTCTGGTTCATCTTTGCAGGATCTGGTCCAGAAGTCTCTGTAAGACAAGAAAAACACAAATGTTACTGATAGTACCCTTCAATAGGCTGATCAAAACCCATCTATCAACACTCAGGTCTTTCCTCTCTCGGTCTCTTAGCAGCAGCTCAGCATCACACCGCAGCAGGTACCACCGCTAAATTGGCTTTCACACCCATCAGCTTCACCCCCCGAGGTGGCCAGGCCTATAGGTAAAGGGAATAAGTCTAGCCAGCTATCTGACTTCTGTGCAATCACACTCCTACAAATGTACTACCCAACAGCTGGAATCTCATTTCAGACGGCATTCAACAC
The DNA here is from genome assembly GCA_037039145.1 of Fundulus diaphanus. Taxonomy (NCBI): domain Eukaryota; kingdom Metazoa; phylum Chordata; class Actinopteri; order Cyprinodontiformes; family Fundulidae; genus Fundulus; species Fundulus diaphanus. The sequence goes on from CM073121.1 coordinate 27,910,847, forward strand.
CACCCACCCTCCACCTTATGCTATCAGACCCTCGCTGCGAGTCTTTGCTGGGCTCCCCCTCTGCCTGGGATAAAAATGAGGCTTCCAAATCACTTGCCGTTTGTTCGAGAGGAACTCCTTCTTTTTCTCCCAATCTCTGTGGTAGGCCCTGGCTAATGGCTTCATTTGAGAGGTGGCGAGGTCACACTGGCATCATTGCTGCAAAATTTCACCAAGAAATGAGCTGTTCTTCACCAGGGCCCACAGTTGCTGGCTGTGTTAGTGAAGCACAACTCTGGCTTACTGGGGATTCAACACTTTCCCTAAAAATGAAAATCTGGCCTTGAGTAAAACTGTTCTCAGAGTTCAGTCACAAACATTACTGATTTGGAAATAATTCACAGAAAAAAAAGAACTTTCAATTTTAAGTTTCAGTTGCTAAAATACTGAGAGATTTGAGACATAACTTTGCAGTGTTTGCTTCTTCACTGGTTGACAGCAAATTCATCGTTCAAGTTATTATAGGAAAGGAAGTGATGGTTCGCCTACAGGTGAACGGCAGTGGATCTGTCTGACACTGCATGTCCTAATTACATCGCTCATATCCCAAGTTTCTCTGTCTGCCTCAGAAGGCAGACACATGGCCCTAAAAATAATATCCATGGGCATATTCTTTAATCCCAACTAATAATTCTTATTCTGATACTTAAAACCAGAGTAATAGTTTGTGGGGCTGAAACCAGGACTTCAGGTAGGCATGTTGGTCATGTATCGTTCCTGATTATTCATCTGACTTCACAAGTTACATGATACATACCAAAAAGGAAGATATTTTGACTACTATGGAATAAAAAACATATTTCCAGCAATATTAAATGTATTTGAGGGATATTTGAGTGAGCTGAATGACAAAACTACAAAGGATTTAACAGTTCAACACTGACCTCTGCTGGGGAATAAAATCTAAACATGCTTTGTCTTATAAATAAATGTAATTTATTTCTCTGACAAAGTGATGACGCTGTCAGCCATTCTTATCAAGAAGGTCTGAAAACTTAAAGAATAACGTCTTATTAATGATTCAGGAATACACAATCTTAATACTGCAGATACTGTATCAATGTGGATATGTAATACACGCAGCTGAAATGAAATTGAGTTTCTAAAACAAGTATTTTTTTGTTACATTGTGTGGCTCTTTTATACATCAGTATTTAATACTTGGATGTCACAAAAATTAAATTTCTGCATAATGTACCTGGACAACTAATAAATAAATTGATCAGACGAGTCAATTTCACAAAGTTCCATATTGTTTTTTTGATATTTTTCCTTAAAGATATTTATGAAAATAACAGGTGGAAAATAATCTTCCGAGCAATTGATAATTTCAGTTTATGTCCTTTTTTTTGGCAAAAGCCAATGACTTTGAAAATTGTAAAAATTATTTTGACATATAACTCCTTATTCACCTCAAATTGTTAGGGGTATAAATAATTTTGAGCCTGATTGCTTAGTTGAACATGTGTGTATAAACCATGTGTTGATTAAGGAAAATCCGCAATAAGTTCAAACTTGTAAATCCAACTCTTGATTTGAAAACTCCTTGAAATTGTGTGTGGTATAATCTCTGAGCTCTAGAAGCAGAACAATTGTAGTAAATGATTTCAAATCCAAACAGAAAATAGATAATATAGATCCATGCTCATGATGAGTATCTGAACCTCCATCCACCCATTTTCCATCCATCCATTTTCCAACACGCTTATCCCTCATGGGGTCACGAGTGGTGCTGGTGTTTATCTCCAGCAGTCAATGGGCGAGAGGCGGGGTACACCCTGGACAGGTCGCCAGTCTATCACAGGGCAACACAAAGACAAACAGGACAAACAACCATTCATGCACACACTCACACCCAACGAGAATTTAGAGAGGCCAATTAACCTAACAGTCATGTTTTTGGACTGTGGGAGGAAGCCGGAGTATCCGGAGAGAACCCACACATGCACAGGGAGAACATACAAACTCTATGCAGAAAGATCCAGGAGGGTAGGACTCAAACCCAGGACCATCTTGCTGCAAGGCAACAGTGCTACCCACTGTGCCACTGTGCAGCCCTTGTATCTGAACCTGTCTATGTCAGATCATAAAATACTTATGTATAAATCCATTTTCACTTTTTTTTCTTTCTCAAACTGGACTTTAATAATCATTGAATTCACAGCTGATCAATCGCATGTGCTGTTATCAAACCACCTAAGGAATGAGAGTATCAGATTGATTCTGTTTACCCTTTTGAAGACCTCTGCTCGCAGTCTGTTGGTTTGAGATACAGCCCTCTTTTTCTCATCCTCCTTCTTCTTTGTTACCTCCGGCAGCTTGTTGTAAATCCTTCTGACGCAAAAGAGGAAAATTCATAGAGGGCAGAGGAAAATGGTATCAGAAGTCTGAGGGTGGCTGAGGCTTGGCAACAGACTGGCATTCTGGAGACAAGATTTTTATCGAGCAACACCAAAGCCTGGAAAAAAAAAAAACGACAACCCTGGATTCACTGATAAACAAGCTGCAAACCTCTGTCATATGCACAACTACTGCCAATTTGTTAGGAGGTCCTCCAAGTCAGATAGTGTTGCTTTTAAAAAGAAATAAAAAAAAAACTATTACAATGGGAAGCCTTCACCTGATCAGGTGTGCCTTGCCAGATAAGCAGAGAGAGAGAAAGAAAAAAAGAGAGATAAGAAATAGAGGTTACCTCATGTCTTCTACAATAACATTTGGCATTAAATATGTGTTCAAATGCATATTCACAGTTTGTGGATGTGTGAGTATGCATTTGTGTACATGTGTACTATGTATGAAAGGGAAGCTTGATAGGTTTATGCGTAATATAAAAAGGAGAGAAAAAAGACCAATCTTTTGACGGGGGGGTTAGTTTAGAGAACTCACCGTCTAGACCTGAGCTGCATCTCTCTGCCTGATATAGACCTCTCCCTCGGCTTGAAAAGGTTATCTAGGACACACACACATCCACACAGCCGAAACAAACACATGGGGATAACAAACAGGAATTAATATGGAAATCCTGCATATGTAAATAAGCACTGATTGATGAGCTTTCTATTCCAGACTGTAATACTGTCCACCATTAGCACCCTGATACAGAGAAACACACGCACAGGCCCTGAAACACCATCACACAGACACACCCTAACACAGTTTGTACTAGCAAATCCAGTCCTGGTCTTGTTAATTCTGGCTGTGTAAGACTGAAGCGAAGCGAAAAGCATCAGGGTATAATTGGACCTTACGCTTCAGTCATGGGTCACAGCGAGCAGTTCTTCTAACTCTTATTTTTTTTCCTCCTTCATGAAATTTTTAAATCACACTGATTCAATAGATTATGTTCAATTTAATGTTGCAATTTATATTCTATTTAATGTTGCAATATTGCAATTAATATTCATTGTTTACACAAGGGTCAAGCAGTCATACTTCCTGTCCAAGAAGCTGTCACAAACCTTTATTTTCCCAAATTGGTGTGGAAAAGTTGTTTATCATTCATCACTATCCTCATTTTACATGGTATCCAGAAGAGGTGTTTTTAGTATTGACAAAATCAACTTTTTGCACATTTTGCCCATTTCCCAATAATAATAATAATAATAATAATATGATGATGATGATAGCTTGTTGCAACCCCCAAATCATAAACAAGTCATTGCTTCCAATAACTACTTAAGATAAAGGTTCAGCATATGCTCTTTGATGAACGGCAAGCGTTTTTCAGTGGTCAGAATACATGCTAGTTTATTAACTTGTAATAGTTTTGTACTGTAAAGTATATTTTAACTATTATGTCATAGAAGCCATGTACTGTTCAGTGCTGGTAAGCGCAATAATCTCACCTCTGTGTGTGTGTGTGTGTGTGTGTGTGTGTGTGTGTGTGTGTGTGTGTGTGTGTGTGTGTGTGTGTGTGTGTGTAGTACCATAATATTCCAATGATGTCATCGTAAAATAGGTTTTTTGGTATTAAGAAAATTTATATTTATCGCACATTCTTGGTGGCAAGATAAAGTGCCAAAATATAGCTGGGTACAGCCTTTTTTGTCAAAGTTCTGGTTTCTATTGAGCTACAATTGTTTAGTTGTGTAGCTGTTGCCTTATTGACATTTTCTGACTTATGAAGAGCAACACCAATCGGCCCTTCTTAAACGACATGTTCTCTCGTCTTTCCTATTTTGACGTGTAGCTGAAAGAAACTGGTATATACATTCCATCATATTCATTCTTCAGGGAAACAGTATGGATTTAAAGTTAAGCTCTGAATAATTTAAAAACATACACCAAAAATTACATCTGTTACAATTATTTTACAGTAATACAGGACAGGAGGTTTCTTTTAAAACAATTATTTCTTGGGATGATTTTTTTTCTTTCTTTTTATGTATAATTGAACAAAAAACTAAAATATTCAGTGTAAGATTATGCTTATTGAATAAAATATGTTCAGTTTTTTAATATTTACACAACTTTACAAGCTATATATAACTACATATAATTAGAGAAACATATAAGCTGTCAAAGTAAATCTGTAGAGCTCTCTTTGGAACTAATAAAGCAACTGTTAGTGCTACACTGCCAGGACATGTAAAAAAATAAAATAAATAAATAAATAAAATAATAATAATAATAATGATTATATATATATATATATATATATATATATATATATATATATATATATATATATATATATATCCTTCATATTATTATACTGGTAATGCTGTTGAATTAATACTTAAACATTTAATGAACTACATATACTTTGGTGGAAAATACTTCTTATAAAAAAGGTTGCTTTCAACCCCACATTTTTCTTTTCATAAAATTTCTATATTTTTCATTTTCCATATCTCTCTTGATCCAAGTTAGCACATCAATTTGTACAATCTATGTTTAAAGAACTTTTCAAAGAGACTCAGTGATAAAGCAATGTAAGATAAGAGTTAAAAAAGAATAACGGTCTGAAGAACAAGCCTAGGTAAGCTACAGGAGTTTGAATTGCTTTATTATCAATGTGTCCACAGAGTGAGCAAAACAATCATTTACATTATTATTAGACGTATTGGTCTTTTGTAATACTTTATTTCATCTGATTTTATTTGACCCTTTTTTCCAGGTTTTATTTCTTTTTTCCAATTTTTTGGCTAGCCTGCATTCATACAAATAAACTGCTTTTAGCTACTCTGTAGTACTGAATGACAGCCACCAGAGAGCAAAGTCACTGAAATGCTGCTCGACTAAGAGAGGAATAACATGTAAAATTTCCATCCAAAACAGCAGAGGTGCGTAAAACAACACAGAATTATTCAAGACACTGGATTGTTCCCCCGAATGCAAACCCCCCTTCAAAACATGAAGTGGTCATAGGTTTGTTAGTAATTTCACACCTGATGAGGGGGAGCACTTGGCCCAGTATTCCACAGATTTGATAAATGTGCCTGTATCTGCAAAAGTGATGTAATATGATAAAAGATGGATGTAGTAGAGGGAAAGAAACCATCTGCTCTGAATATGTTAGACAGCAATTTACTTTCTATTGTCTCCCGGGCTGTTGCAACACATACACTTGTTTATTCCACAAAGTCCTAGGATCTTTTGTCTTATGATCAAAAGCTGAATAAATTCTTGTGTCAACACTGGTGGTCTGACAAAATCTTAAGATTGTTTACCAGTGGGGGTTAGGAGGCGCACTATATTATTCTAAATGGCTTATGTCTGCCTTTTCTGGTCTCACTGATTCGGCTGCACTTACCACTAAGTGGATCTGGTGTAGTACAGTTCCTCTTTTGCTTGTCTTGATCTTCTATTAGGCCATGCACTAGATCGGGATTCAAATTCTGCAGAGCTTTCCTCCTCCTGGCCCTCTGCTCTAACCTCCTCACCCGACCCTGAGATCGGCTGATGAAGTCTGGCCTGAAGAGCTCTAAAGCCTCCTGGCGAAGAGATCAACATGTGCAATGAACACATCCTTTGGGAGATCAACACAGTAAGAACCACAGATACCAATCCACTACTTGACAGACGCCTTTAGAAGGCATCAGAATTTAATTTGATCCTCAGTTAAAATTTACTTTGTTCCATTTAATTTTCTTTCAGTCATATGTACGATATAAAGAAAATTGTTTTGGTCAATTTTTATCTACAGAGAATTAACCCCATAAAACATTACCAAAACAATCTATAATGTCATTAGATTGTATCGATTCAGTCTATTTTAAAACATAAAAACACTCCGCTGTCATAATAGAGGTCTGAGTAATTCAATTTAATTTCTACAATTTAATTACAGGTGCTGGTCATATAATTAGAATATGATGAAAAGCTGATTTTTTTTCAGTAATTCCATTCCCTAATTGAAAAGTATATTACATTAATTCATTACACACTGTCTGATATTTTTCAACTGTTTATTTCTTTTAATTTTGATGATTATAACTGACAACTAATGAAAACCCCAGATTCAATACCTCAGAAAATTGGAATAATACTTAAGACTAAAACAAAAAAAGGATTTCCAGAAATGTTGGCTAACTGAAAAGTATCAATATGAAAAGTATGAGCATGCCCAGTACTCAATACTTAGTTGGGGCTCCTTTTCCCTGGATTACTGCAGCAATGTGGCGTGGCATGGAGTCCATCAGTCTGTGGCACTGCTCAGATGAGAGCCCAGGTTGCTCTGTTTATGGCCTTCAGCTCTTCTGCATTGATAGGTCTGGTGTATCGCATCTTCCTCTTCACAATAGCCCACAGATTTTCTATGTGGTTAAGGTCAGATGAGTTTGCTGGCCAATTAAGAACAGGGATACCATGGTCCTTAAACCAGGTACTGGTAGCTTTGGCGCTGTGTGCAGGTACCAAGTCCAGTTGGAAAATGAAATCTGCATCTCCATAAAGTCAGTCAGCAGCAGGGAGCATGAAGTGCTCTCAAACTTCCTGGTAGATGGCTGTGTCGACCTTGGACCTCAGAAATACAGTGGACCAACACCAGCAGATGGCATGGCACCCAATCCATCACTGGCTGTGGAAACTTTACACTGGACCTCAAGCAATGTGGATTTTGTGCCTCTCCTATCTTCCTCCATACTCTGGGTCCAAAGGAAAGGCTAAATTTACTTTCATCAGAGAACATAACTTTGGACCACTCAGCAGCAGTCCTGTTCTTTTTGTCTTTAGCCCAGGAGAGACGCTTCTGACGCTGTCTCTTGTTCAAGAGTGGCTTGACACAAGGAATGTAACAGCTTACGTCTGCTGTGCCTGGTGGTTCTTGAAGCTCTGACTCCAGTTGCAGTTCACTCTTTGTGAATCTCCCCCACATTTGTGAATGTTTTATTTTTCACAATCCTCTCAAGAGTGCGGTCACCCCTGTTGCTTGTACACTTTTTTCTACCACATATTTTCCTTCCATTCTCTTCGTTTTCATTAGTTGTCAGTATAATCATCAAAAGTAAAATAAACACTTGAATTATATCAGCGTGTAATGAATGAATATATTATACAAGTTTCACTTTTTGAATGATGAAAAATAAAACAAAATAAAAACTGGTGGCGCAGCGGGCAGCGCGACCCATGTACGGAGGCCTTAGTTCTCGACGCGGTAGACCCGGTATCGACTCCGACCCGCGGTCCTTTGCCGCATGTCCCTCCCCCTCTTACACCCCCCTTCCTGTTAGCCTACTGTGTTACAAAGCGAGCCAATAGAGCTGCAAAAAATCTCCAAAAATAAATAAATAAAAATAAAAAAAAACCCAACACTTTGCGGCACAGCCCACCTCATGGAAATTAACGAAAATGTCCTGAGAGAAGAGTGTGTGCACTTTGTAGTCCTATTTCAGAGCGCTGTAGACCCAATTTGACTAACATCATCCATGTGCGTTTCCGTAGCGTTATGACGTCACAACTAAAGGCTGTCCGAACTCAGCACAGCAGCCCAAAGCTCCTTTACAACCCACAATAGAGTTCTTGCTGTTGACCCCATGAATGGGCAATAAACTGGAGCTAGGAGCTATAACTAGAATATTTTAGATACAGCCAACTGAGGCAGGGTGGAGAATCGAGGCAGAAAACAGGTGAACGTAATCAAGAGGAAATTAGTAGCAGCTGAGACCAAAGAGGGCAGAGAGGTGAGGGAGAACAACAAACGGGAGGGAAACAGGAAATGTGTTAAAATGTACATGGCACTAAAAAACAAATCCACTAACTAATTCACAAGAGAACTAAAATAACAAAGCATGATCTGGAAACCGTATAGAACTAGTCAAAATACATTACACAAACACCTGGAGATTGTGACAGCTATACAGTAAACATCATAATGGTTATTGGCAACAGGTTTTAGCCAATTTTCAAGATTTTCAAGCCAGATTTAGTTAAATATACACTTTCCAGAAGGAGCTGGAAGATTGTGTGGTAAATATAAATTTTTGATTACTGTTACTTAAAAAAATAAATACATGAAATAGAAAGCCAGTTTCATGATCAGATTTTGTTAGTGGTTTGGTTGGAAAGGTTATACATCAAGTCATAAAGTCCTATCTCAGAAAAAACAAAGAAACAAAACCTCACATATAAATAGAAGAAGCAACAAACATCCAAATATATAGAACAATTTCTAAGACCTAGAATTGAGATGATTAAATACAAGGCTTTCTGTGACTTTTTAAGACTCCACAGAAAACTCCACAGACTTGAATGAACAAAAACTTCTGAGTAAGGTAGTTAATAATATATTTGAAAAAGAAAACGTGTGCAAAAGCCTTGAGCTGTTCTGCCAATTTATCTTGTGGGAAAGATAGCTGTTTTCATTTAGTTGGACAAATAAAAACAAAGCAAACGCAAAAGCTGGCAAACTTTTTCAATTTTAACCATGGATATTAGTTTGGTCTCCTTCGTCTTTCTAAATTACATATTGTTCCCAACAGATGCACCAAGACAGTTTAAAATTCTCCACCCCCATAAGATTCCCCATCTCCTGTTAAAAAGTCAACATATTCTCTTGATAAGTTCTCATATTTCCGTTTTTTTATGTCTTTACAATGCTGATGATTCTGGCTCTTCCTTCTTGAGAAACATGCTTTAGATTTTTTTTTTTTACTTTAAAAGACAATTCTTCAGATAGAGGTATAGAAAAGTGACTCATACTTTCAGGCTCAGAGGTTTGGGAGCGTCTCCCACGAAGTTGTCCTTCAGCTGTGAGGGGTGATGACAAGTGGAAATTGTCTGGGGTTCTGTGGATTTGCCACTTTCTTGGTCTTCATCTGTCTTTTGACTTCCTCCCTGCTTGCTCGTCGTCCCTGGATCTACTCAAAAAAAAAAACTGTTAAAGGTTGCATCACTCAAACTATTACTACAAAAAAAATTAGAGGCATTTAAACGCTTAATTAAACTTATGCATTTAGATGCTTCTAAAAGCATTTTTTGGCTGATGCTTTCCCATCTCTCTTGTTTACTCTCAATGTTTTTACAGGGGTTTTGAGTATCTAGCAAAGCTTTTATCATCTTGAGAAGGATGGTAAAGAACAGACCTCAAACTGAACCCAGTGCACTCCCTTGTTTACAGAAAACGCACACTACACCCTCAACTCATAAGGAGGGAAAAAAAATCCAGAGGGAACATGAGTATGGCCAAATGAATAATGTAAAAGATGGCAGCGCATCCATTCTGCTCCCTTAACCTCGTTCCTGTCCCGTTTTTAGAACACATATCTTTCAGCTGAATACGCTGCAGTGATCATTCAGCCTTTTTTTGTAGTACTGCATCACTGTTATGTGACGTCACTGGTCGAGCTTTTCTCACAGGATATATTTGCAGCAAAACTGTAAGTCCAATGAAAATTGAGAAAAGCTTAAACGTTCCACACAGAGTTGAGACAGTTTGGTAATTCAAAAGCATTGAGTGTCGCAGACGTTTTTTTTTATTTCATGATTCAGCAAATTTGAAAAGGCAGGTTTTTTTTTTTTTTGGCTGCAACCTTCGCAATCAATGTTGGAAGGTTTTTGTAAAAAAGTCTATAGTCCATTATATAGAATATTGGCATAGAACAAGAAATCTTCGCACCCATGCAATTATATTCTGATGTGCCTATCTTGTTTTATAACTATTGTTTTATTATGCCTTTACATCATGTTGTTCTCTTTTTATAAAGTAAAAGTGAGTGAGAAAATCAACAAGAAAATGAGCAGATTAAAAACAGAATAAAATATTATATTTTTGTTTTTCCAGCTCAAACTGCAAGTTTTCAAGTATAAATCTTACTTTTTAGACCTTTGACATTATGTAAAATGTGTAAAATGAATGAAAAGTGAGTTTTAAAAATGTCAGTTTTAAGTTTGGAGCTCAGTTTAAAATATGTTGCCAAGCTTTATAATAAATAGTCTTATTATTTGTGTTAAAAGGTTGTAATGAGCAGGCTTTGATGGGTTGTTTCTTAAATCTAAAATGATGTATTTAAAATGACTAATTTTAAATACAACATTTTGCTTTTTTCATAAAGACTAATCTCTGTTCTGCACAGTGGTGAAGTTGGTAGCACTGTTGCCTTGCTGCAAGAAAGTCCTGGGAACAATTCCCAGTCTGGGGTCTTTCTGCATGGAGTTTACATTTTCTCTCTGTGCATGTCTGTGTTCTCCCTGGGTACTTTACCTTCCTCCCACAGCCAGAAACATTACTTTAAGGTTACACTAAATTTCCCTTAGGTGTGATTGTGTGCATGCATGGTTGTGTGCCTTTGTGTTGTATTGCATTTGGTTCGAAATGCACTCAAATAAGGAGACTATGCAATGATGCATTTCAAAACAAAATAACATTTGTAAGCTTAATTTGTTCAAGTTGAATTTATATTTATCTTTTCATTTTTATTTTAATCACTGTTTTCATATGGACAACATACATTCAGCTTTATGTTAATTGAGCTTTTAAATTTTTCTCCCCATATAAAAAGTACTTAATACAAAGTCATCCCTGGGAATGTTTAACTTAACATGAAAGCCTCTAGCAATCCCCTTCCACTTTCACCACAATGTCTAAAAATCTATTCAAAAACATTACAATGTCATTCTAATGCAGCACTCCTTTCTTATCTTTATGTTTTATATTTCAAGCATAGGATTTCGAGACAGAAAAAGGAATGTGTTTGCACATTACTTAACTCTGTTTGAGCACAGCATGTTCCTCTGCCAACTGGGATTTATTTTAAACAATAGAAAAGCACCGTGGAAACAGTGTGAGAAGTGTGTGTGTGTGTGTGTGGCTCTATTAACAATGCAGGAGATAAAAAAGGAAGAGGTGAAAGGCAGAAAGAAAAGAAATAAAGAGATTATCCATAGTATAGGACCACCTTGGCATATACATTATTGTAACTAGGTTTAGGATATCCAAACCATTGAAATATATATTTACTGATTGGTTACTCTGGATTTTCAAACGAAGGTTGTGCAATTCATACCTGGACTAACAGTAAAAGTGTGCTTCCTGTGCCTGAAATTGCTCAGAGCAGGGAAGGCTGCCTTATTTGCATTCCCCTTCTGCTTTGCAGCCTTTGTGTTCAAGGCAGATGGCTCTCTGAATGACAATTTCAAAGAAGTGCTTTGGCTATGCTTTTCTGAGTCATCATCCTTACTGTTAACGCCACAAGCAGGTGCCTTTTGATTGGCCCTGTGTCCACGGCGCTTTGATAGAGGGCTCCCCCTGTGATCCAGTCTCTGCTCTGGGCCATTGCACCTGTTGAAGTTAGTCCTCTTGTATACCTCCTTTGCCTTAGCTGATTTCTTATCCGTTGTGGATCTGCAGAGAGACTGCACACCGAGCTGACAAGTCAGGGCAGATCTATACAGAGGTGCTTGAACTCCTCTCGTTCCGGCAGCAAGTTCTGTGAGGGAAATGCAAAGTGACCTGTCCAAAAATACAGCAGAACTCCAGGACCTCAGAGGCATCTCATGACGGATGCACACCCTGTAGGAAAGCTCTGACGACAACAGTTTTATTCCAGTGGAATCTGTAATTTCCTCTTTTTGGTCCTTCTCTGAGTTGTTTGGTTTACATCCAACAAATTGCATTTTAATGTTTCCTAGTTCTCGTACTGACAATCCATTTGCTGGTGAGTGAACTTGTCTTGGACTATTTGCCATAAACATTGCAGGATCCACCTGGATGTTTGAGTCTCTCATTGGTGGTTAGGATGAGGCTTTTATATTACAGTCAGTGATACAGTAGTTTAAATCTTAAAGAGAATGGATGCAAAAATCTTAGTGATGGATTAGTGAAAGCAGAAAATCCGTTTTGCCTGCCATAGCAGGTTGAAAACTGCACCAAAGGACCACCCTTGCGTAACAAGAGATTAGCTGGATTTTGCACCAAGAAACATGGTCTCCTCTGCTGCTCGCCTGCTACCTCACGTCAGATGACTGGAAATTCTTGTGCAGTGAAGCAGCAATGTCTTTATTAAGCAGTCTGAAAAAGAAAAGAAAAAAAGGTCATATCAAAGTGGTCCACTGATATCTTTGCAAACAGAAAAATTACAAACTCATTAAAATACACAACTGGCAGCTGCTTTGTGTGGTTACAGGGACCCAAAATACTCTTTTTCACAACATATTTCTGTAACTGTTGGTGTTGTCATGACAAAGGAGAGCATGTGGGGAACATTATCCTTGACATTTAAAATGCAAAATTCAACATTTCTCTTAAAAAGTCTCTAGCTTCTTCTGTATTTCCATACAAAATTGAAATTCAAGATGGGACTTTGACTGGGCCATTTTAAAATTTGGAAATGCTTTGGTCAAAACCTTTCCAATGTAGCTATGGCTGCATATTTAGGATGGTTAAGTCAATTCCTTTGCAGAATCTAACAGGGTTTCCTCCATTATTGCCCCTCCCTTTGCTCCATTTAAGGTATTTCAATTTAAATTATTATTCTCAGTTTTCCTTACCCTGCTTGAGAGAAGTACCCCCAAAGTTGTTATGCAAGACAAGACTAACAGAGAATCCAACATTCGAGCAAAACATGGCATGTGTTTTCAAAGGTTTATTAAAATGAAGAATGACACCCTAGTGCAGGCAATCACTGAAGGCTCTAGGCAGGCGCTCACTAGCAGCTCTGGGCAGCCACTCTCTGGTGGTTCTGATAGAGTCAAAAAGGAGGAGGGTGGGCAAGAGCCAAAAAAAATAAACAAAAAACAACCCAGGCAGGCCAGAGCATGAATTCAGGCTGGAAACCTGGAAGGTCATCCGAGATGTAGCTGGAACCTGGAAGGCTGGTGATGCAGGAGCAGGAACCTGGGAAGCTGACAACAGTGGTGCAGGAACGCTGGACGCGAATGACGCCGGTGCAGGGCTCCTGAAAGCCATTCAGTGTTGGTGCAGGGCTCCTGGAGGCCGGCGATGTTGGTGCAAGACTTTTGGAGGCCAACAACGTCTTAAGAGAAGGCATAGGTGTCTGGAGAACTGCCACAACTTAATAGGCTTGACCTCTGGCTTAAACCTAGCAGGCTTGATTTCTGGGCAGGGCTTGATGACAGAGAAGCTGTGGAGCTGGGAGCCAGATGCCCTCTGTAGCTTGGCGACATATGAGACCTGGAACTTGGCTATAGACAAGATCTAAAGCTTAGCGTCTGACAAGATCTGAAGATTGGCTACTGGTGTGACCTGAAGCTTGGTGTCTGGTTGGACCTGGAGCTTAGTTTCTGGCATGACCCGGAGCTTGGGTTCAGGCATGACTTTTGGTTTAGGAAACTTGAACCCAAGCAGAAGCTCTGGGAAGGGGAAGCTCTTAAAACTTGAAGTCTTGAAGACACGAAGAGGCCCTGGGTGCTGAAGCCGTACGAAGAGCTCTCAAGGGACCTCCAGAACAAAAGGTGCTCCCACCTGGATCCTTTCATTGAAGCTCTCCAGAACCTGGTTTACCTGAACTCTCTCCTTGATGACCTCAGGACTGTTGACGGGAGGTGTGTTCACCTGCAACCCCTCATCAGAAAACTTATGTGGATGAGGAATATAGATATCAGACTGTAATATTTGTCATAGTTTTGGTTCCTGTCTTGAATTAGTTCTGGTTTTTATTAGTTGCTTGTGTTCTGGTTAGTCTTAGTTTGGTTTTCTTTCTTGGTCTTTATGGTTATTTTGGTTCTGGATTAGTCTAGTTTAGTTTCTGTCCCCTTCCACGTATCCTGTCAGTTGATCTTCACTTTTAGTCACTTCCCTTTCCCTGATCACCACCACCTGTTCTGGCTTAATTGGATTCACTCAGCTCACCTGTTCACATAACTATTTAAACCTGCCTCCTCTGTTACTCCAGTGCCAGAACGTCTCAGTCCTCCCGGTGCGAACTTCCAGCATTCTCTTGTCTTGCCTGCCTGTCCATGTTTTGACCAGTGTCTGATTAAATCAGATTGATTTATTTTGTCTCACAGAAACCTGGCTGCAAAAGGACTACATTAGTATAAATCAGTCAACTCCCTCTAATTATTTACATTTTCACATTCCCAGAAATACGGGACAAGTGGTAGCAACCATCTTTCAGTCTGATTTATTAATTAGTCCCAGCCCAATTTATAACTACAATTCTACCTTTAGTTTTCCTCATCCAAACTGCAAAGCAATAAAACCTCTTCTGTTTGTTGTTTTGTATCATCCACCAGGCCATTACTCTCAGTTTTTAGATCAGTTCTCAGACTTCTTATCCGATTTAGTGTTAAAAACCGACAAGGCTATTATAGTGGGGAATTTTAACATTTATGTTGACACTGAATGTGATAACCTTAATGCAGCCTTTAATACTATCCTAGATTCAATTGTTTTTGCTCAAAATGTGCATAAACTGACACACTCTTGCCTTCATACTTTGGACCTTGTGCTGATATATGGCATCCATTGTCAAGAATTAACAATATTTCCTCACAACCGTCCTATCTGATCATTTTAATAACCTTTGAATTCAATTTAACTGAGTTCTCCACCCCCAAAAGAAGGTTTTATTATAGTAGATCATTATCAGATAATGCCGTATAAAACTTTAAAGAGTCTGTCCCCCTTTTAATTTCCTCAGTATCACAGAAATACCCAGCACATAGCAGCAAAGTTGTTTCTTCCCATTCACAAATTGACGCTTTTGTTGGTGGTGTCGCTTCCTCATTGCGTTTTGCATTAGACAACATAGCCCCCTGGAAAAAGAAGGTGATTATTCATAGGAAGCTGGCTTTCTGGTTTAATTTAGAGCTGCATTCTTTAAAGCACAACATTAGGAAATTGGAGAGAAAATGGCGCTCTACACAACTAGAGGAATCCTACCTAATCTGGAAAAAGAGTCTACTGATAAAGAGTTAGAGCGGCATATTTTTCTTCATTAATACAGGAAAATAAAAATAATCCTAGGTTTCTCTTTAGTATAGTTGCCAAACTTACCCAGAGTCATAGCGCTGTTGATCCATCCATTCCCTTAGATCTCAGAAGTGATGACTTTATGGAATTCTTCATAAATAAAATTAATTCTATAAAGTTAAAATCTTGGCAACCTCCCAAACATGATTACCTTGTCCTCAGTAAGTGAGGCAGCTCTAAGGTTACTTGTAGAGTACCACAGGATTCAGTCCTTGGGCCAATTCTCCTTACTATATATATATATATATATACTGTATATATATATATATATATATATATATATATATATATATATATATATATATATATATATATATATATATATATATATATATATATATATATATATATGCTTCCAATTGGTAAAATTATCAGACAGCATTGGATTAATTTCCACTGTTAAGATAATGACACACAGCTATATTTATCCATAAATCCTGGTGAATCCAATCAATTACATAGACTACAGGCATGTCTTGATTACATCAAAACCTGGATGACTTTAAATTTCCTTCTTTTAAATTCTGACAAGATAGAAGTTCTAGTCTTTGGACCAGAGTCCTCAAAAATAAAATTATTAATCAATCACTTAATCTGGATGGCATTAAATCGGCCTATGGTAATAAAGTAAAGAAAAACTTGGTGTTTCCAGGGTTTCCTTTGTTCACCTCTGGAATATTGCCGCTGAATATATTGACTCACCCCCTGTGCACCTGCATCCACTGATTGCCTTGTCAAGCATCCGTGCGCGAGCCAATCTGCGTCAAGTTGTCATCCTACCACCCCACAAGACTGCTTATAAGACGATCCACTCATGGATTCTCCTGCTCTTCAGGTGAGCTTTGACCCTCCTCCACCCCATCTCCTCCTTCACGTTCTCAATCTTCACCTGTCTATTTCTCCCCTATGGCCTCCACCACCAGTGTCTGGACCCCAGGGGAAAGACTTCACTAATCCTAATCCTAACAGGAACATCCAACCTCA
The DNA here is from genome assembly GCA_037039145.1 of Fundulus diaphanus. NCBI lineage: Eukaryota > Metazoa > Chordata > Actinopteri > Cyprinodontiformes > Fundulidae > Fundulus > Fundulus diaphanus. Next base: position 27,927,243 of record CM073121.1, read on the forward strand.
TAGACATTATTGTGCTATATTACCGCCATGAGGAATAATAGATGTCAGATTGAATTCTGAACAGTGGAAGAGGTGACAAAGGAGGTGACTCCTGCTGCAAAGGAGACACAGGCAGAAAGGACGGCCTCTCTCTCTCTCTCTCTCTCTCTCTCTCTCTCTCTCTCTCTCTCTCTCTCTCTCTCTCTCTCTCTCTCTCTCTCTCTCTCTCTCTCTCTCTCTCTCTCTCTCTCTCTCTCTCTCTCTCTCTCTCTCTCTCTCTCTCTCTCTCTCAGCAGGGTGCTTCTGTAGACACCCCCACAGATAAAAGTCAGAGCACACTTCTGATCAGACTCTTCAGACTCTCTCGCTCTTCAGATTCTGCAGATCCCACACTCCAAGCTGCTCAGACCACCTCTACCTGGAGAAGACCAGGAAAGAGCTACTTTGGGACCATGGGCCCTGGTCGGGCACACGACACACGAACTAACACCTCGGAGAAACTTCTCGTCGCCCGGAGGACATGTCCGGGCAAATCAGAGTTAATTCGGCTGTCTTAACCTCATAACCAGTAGCAGGAAGAAGAAGTCCTGCCTGCCAAAACAGCTTTGTTTATTTTGTCAGCCTTCACAGGGAATCAAAACCCAGACAGAGCTGAAAAGCCGGCAGAAGGACCCACTGGCGATTGCTGAGAAAAACCTGCTCAATCGTGACTGCAACCAGGTCAGAGACTGTCTGCAGGATATCAGGCCCCCAATTCCGACCACATGCTGCTGCAGAGCTAAGTGCTAGCCCGGCAACAACAAACCAACGATTCTCCGTGCTTTTACGTCCTTCCTGGAATGGCCAAAGTGGACAAAACTCACACAAGGCAAAAGACAGGTTTGGCAGAGAGATTCAAAAGGGAAAGTTTAAATGGTTCATTTGGGAAATGTTTGTAAACCGTTTGCACACGGTGTCTTTGAACAAGGGGAAAGTTTAAATGGTTAATTTGGGAAATGTTTGTAAACCGTTTGCACACAGTGTCTTTGAACAAGGGGCTAATGGAGGTAGCTCATTGCTAGCATTCGGTATCATGTCATTGTCGAGTATGTTTTTATGGTTATAACAAAGGTTATCTCCACAAGGGTTTCATACATTGATGGGACATTAATGTTTACGTTATCCAGCCCACTCATTATGACTAAAAATAAAGTTAAAGCTTTTATTTGTTAGCGCCGAATGCCCGCTAGCCAAATTGCTATCAGCTCCTGTTAACATCCTGTTCCGGTAATTCAAAAGGAGCTTGTTTTAAAGCATAAAGCTTAACCGTTCTGCTCGGCCATCCTTCGATGGTGCTACGAGCCTTATTCCCGCATTGATATTGAATATTAATGTCGGTTTAAAGGCAATTTTGATAACTTTAGACTTTAACCGATTTAGCGACCGATCGCTACTGCGACCCCAGGCGCTCGGAGGGAGAATCGCATTAATAAGATCGGCCATAAGGTTTAAACGATTTTACTGAGCAAATCAGTCTTTAGAATATTATTTACTCGAAATAATGTTCTGGTTAACTTGGGTTTTGCATTGTGAATGGTTTGAAACACATGTCAAATGTTGTTTAAATTAGTCAAGCTAATTGAACCTCAATTCACATTCTTTAAATTGAACTTTGGTTCTTTAATTTAAACAAAATATTATTTCATCAAATAATGTTTTGTTTAACTCAGGATTCGCATTGTGAATGGATTGAAACACATGCCGAATGGTTTTTCACTTCATTCCATGCTTTTTGGAATCAGATCTGCAGTGAACGAGGATTCACTGAAGTATTCTGATTATGATCAACCACTTTTGTTTTGTCTTTTGTTGTTTTGCATGTAAATAGTTCCTTAGTTTAGCTTCCTTTTATCTTCATTTTGCTTAGTAGTTTAGTTAAGTTTCACTAGCTTAGTAGAGAGGATTTGTTAATCGAAATATTGTGTTAATTCAGATAGACAGCATTACATAGTGATGTTCTCTGGATGTTCATTTTATTTCTGTTATTAAATTCTTGAACTTGAAAAGAAGTTGTCACTCCTTTATTCCATGTGTGTGCAGAGTTTGCTGTTAAAAGATTGCTAGTGCTCGAATTCATCCCTTTCAACCATTGTCTTGATATCAGCTTAAGAGCTGATTATCACCAGACAATACTTAACAGACAGAGAGTTATTTAATAAACATTAAATAACTTTAAACAGTGTATAATTGCACAACAACATTCACAGATTTCATGTCTTCTGTCAGGGTCTGAGCGCCAAATAACTTTTCTAATGTATGTTTCTCTAATTGCCTCTTTTTGTTTGTGTGAGTCTCTCCAGATTGAAATACTTCTCTTTTGTCTTTTGTTTTTACTTGGAGCCTTGCAACATTTTTTTTTTCTCAAATGTGCATTGTATAGTATGTGTAGTTGAATGACAATAAAGTCTGTCTAGGTCTAAGGTAGGATGGATTGGATGGAGAAAAGTGTCAGGAGTGATGTATGACAGACGTATTTCACAAGACAGTAGTGAGGCCTGATGTGATATATAGTTTGTAGACAGTGACACAGTCTGAAAGAGACAGGAGGCTGAACCGGAGATTGCAAGGTTAAGGATGCCGAGATTTTCATTAGGAGTGACCAGGAAGGACAATATTTTAAATAAGCAGATCAGAGGAAAAGCTAAGGTTGGGGGTTTAGAGATAAGATTAGAGAGGGAATGGTTGAGATGGTTAGGACATGTTCTGAGAAGAAATAGTTGAAACACTGGAAAGAGGTTATTGGAAGATATAAGATAATATAAAATTTGAAAAAACAAAGGACGGAGTGAGATTAAGGCATGCATGACCCTCGATGAAAGCAGCCATTGGAAAAAATGGAAAGGGAGCTAAGAAGATATGCGTGTCACAGTTACAGTAGAGGTATTCCACCATCTGCTGCATTCTTCTCCATTTGGTTCTTCCTTCAAGCACATGTGAAACAAATGTTACTAACTATTTGAAACAAATAGTTATTAGTGTCTTTTATTTAGACAAGAGGTATTTATTTTAAACTGAGCTTTTTTCAGAAAACATTTACATTTCCTCTGGCAAAATTTGCAACCTAAAGTGCTGAATATCAGCTCTCAGCATGCAACAAAGTTTCCATGGATTTTCAACTTTCTGGGAATCTATATTTTATCCTAATTTGGTTAAGCCTATCAGGCAATCTAGCAAATTGTAAAATAAGTAAACAAGCTTTAAAAAGTCAATCAATTGAGAAAATCAACCAACCAACCGATTCCAATCTTTCACTGTTTTAACTAAACTTTCTTACATTTAAAAAGATGGTTAGAGCACATGATGATCCTGATCAAACTGATGCACTTGAAAAATTGCCAAAATTTTCCCCCCAAAATGAACACACTTCTCCTGTGATGAAATATCTAAATCATTATTTCTGCCAACATTTCAATATTTGATTATTTACTCCAGTTTATTATTGCATATTTATTCAATGCTCATTGCTCATTCCCACTCATCATGATCCAAAAATGTTAAAAAGCTTCCCACTTCTGCTGCTCAGCTCATCTCAGCTCATGACCATATTATCAGGCCTAGTTACAGACAATTTTTGGATAATTCATTCACATAAAGCCCTGTGATGCACTGGCAATGTGTCCAGGGTGTACCCCGTTTCTGTCCCAATCACTGCTGGTGATAAACACCAGTCCACAGCCTTGCAAAGACAAGCAGGTACACAAACTGGATGAACATAAAAGTATTTTTCAAAATGTTGATTCAGAAAGCCAAAGATGGTGTCTATTGATTGATAATATTCTGTTATATTAATTCTTTCAAATTATGATGGTGTTTAACAATGACCTGAAGTTAGCTTTTAAGACAACCACTATTTTTAGTCTGTAAATTATATAGTAAAGGCTTTCAACAAACTTCCCAGACATGCAGAGGATTAAGTCTAGAGTTTGATATTTAGTCAATATAAATTAAACATATGCATTTGTTTGGTTATATTTTTTTCAGTGCAATGCAAATAATTTAACAGAAAAAAGTAATTATGTTTAGCTTGGTTGTTCTATTTTGAGACAACTACATGGGAATGAAAGTTCAGACAACTCTGAAATGGAAATTAATGGATTCACAGTTTAAGTTATAGTCATTTACTTCTAGAATGTTTTTTTTTCCTTAGCCAGTAACTTAAACTAAAACAAATTTCATCACTTTGTTTCCTAAATAATAAATAAATAAATGAACAATCGAAATAAACAGCTGCAGATAAATTTTTTTTTTTTTTTAAATCAAACATTCAAATTTACACCTGGGACAGCTGGAAAGAGTTTTAAGAAGAAACTTCAGGGATTGTATGTTCTGTTTTGCAGCAACATATGTGGGTTGGTCAAAAAGTGGTCAGTAAATGTGTTTTGTGTAATTTATTTTGAATCGTTTTGGTTTAATAACAGATACATTTGATGAATAGAGGTGAAGAAATACATGAAAAAACAACACAGTTCTACTTTTAATGAACAAAATGTTGTTTTTACTTCATTCGTGGTCAAGTATAATGAAAAAATTTGTCAATAAAATTCAAATTACTTATAGAATCAAACATCAATTTATTCAGCAAAAAACAAACAAGCAAAAGACAAAAAAAAACATTTGTAAACTGCAACAGAAATAAGGGGAAAAAGTGAAAAATTTCCTCAAAAACTGAAAATTATGCTCTGTAAAATACCATAATTTAAAGTGTTACAATTTTTCATAGATAATTTTCTTTTCAAGAGAAAACGAAAATAAATCTTTGAATCAAAGTGTTGTCAATTTTATACTCGCGTGCAATAGGAGCTAAATGTTTTGGTCCTGTCTCTTATCAGCTTAAAATAATACATAGAGTAGATCAAAACATAGAGACAGAAAATTATGAGATAAGTTATATGAGGGAAATAGTCTAAAAAGCTTTATCAGCAGAGCGGCATTGGAGATGATGGTGGTAGTTTTCAGTTTGATTGACCCTGAGCAATAGGTGTGATGTTTTAATCTAGGAATTTTTACTATCAGTAAGTCAGAGAACAATTATAGATGCACGAAACTATTTAGGAGGAAACAATTCAAGGTGTTGCAACCTGTGTCAGACCAGATAACAGGAAGGTTGAACGCAATACATCAAATTGCTCTGTTTTTGCTTTTGAGCTTTCAATCTCTGTCATGAAGAAAGCATATTTTGGAATTGTTGGCAACTTTTTGGAAATTTACAGCTGTCATATAAGGTATTTTTTAATGTTTTTTTTGGACTGATTGACTGCTTCCCTCCATTCTCTGCTTCGCTCTCCTCAGCCACTACTAATTAGTTCCACCTGCTTCTGCTTATTGGCCCAAGTCTTCGCACCTGTGATTACTCCTATTTATACCTGAGGCTCAAAGTCCCTCACTGCCAGCATGTCTCGTTAGCATGGCCTGTTTGCTGTGCCCAGTTTTGTTTGCTTAGCTTGCCAGACCTTATGTTCCTATGCCTGCCCTCACTGAAGGATTCTTTCCTGTGAGTTTGTGCTTTTCATCCTGTTCTGTGTTCCTGTTGCTAGCTCTGCTCATTCTTGTCAAGTCTCAGATAGTTTTTCTGGTCAGTGGATTCAGTTATCATCACCTGATCTACCCGTCTCTGCCATTACCTAGTAGGGTTGTCAAAAGTATCAATACTCAAATGCTGTATCGGAATACAATACTATTTTGGCATGATATTGATACTAAATATTTTGCATAGGAGGCAAACGAAGAAAGAAAACACAAAGATCTTGACAAGCATGTGAGCAAACAGTGCTTTAAAGTGGTGTCATCACAAGTCAATCATCAAAACAAACTTGGCCAGACATCCCAAGGACAGACACCCTGGCCTTCATGATGAATTCCAAAAGGTTAATAAATTAAAGTTTTGTTCATAATTTAATAATACATTAAAGATATTACTGATAGTGCGACCGGTGGTCCGCATTAATGTTGTGTGATTAGCTGTGGCTAGCATGCTACTAGGCATGTATCATATTTAAGTTATTTGGCATTTATTTGCACACTTTATTTAAAGCACGTACCATGAACAGAGCCTTGAGTTGACATGTGTTGCGAATTCGCACTATATAAATAAAACTGAATTGAATGTTGAGATTGAAAAAGGTGAGTTTTTTTTTTTGTTTTTTTTTTCTCTCCATGTTACTAAAATATTTTTCTGCCTTTTTAATTAGTTGTAATTTTTATCCCCATGTTATCGAAAATTGCAGCGAGTAGTTGCCGGTTTTCCTGGGTATCAATATTGAATTTGAAATTGTAGTATCGTGACAACCCTATTACCTACTCAGCTTGCCTCAGTCACCATCATCATCGTGTTCTGCTTGCCATCTGCATCTTTTACAAGAAACTTTTTAAACACAAAACACTGTGTCCGACCGGAAAATCGGGTTCCCAGAGATCCAATCATTACAACGGCATTATTTTGGACAGGGATTTGTGTTTTTCTTTTTTTACACATGCACAAATGGGGGGAAAAAAGCCTTATCAGTTTTACCTTTTTAGATTAAAAAGCATAGACCCCTTATTTACCACATAATGTAGGATTATATTGGTGAAGAAATGTGCCACATAAAGTAAACAGTCCTTGTTATAAACTTTAGCAGTTACATAATAGTTTCTGTGTTAAAGCAATTTGTTCAGTCCAGTCAGACATGCTGTAATGATCGGGTCACTGGAATGTGGTCACATGAACTAAAATGTTGGAAATGACAGCAGGAAAACATATTAGCTGGCTCGAGAGTCTTTTGTGGTGCCATAATCTGAAATAACGATACCCTGCTTTGGCTGAAATGAACTGTTATGAGGGCCGTTTGGACGAAGAACAAATTGTAGGAGGAAATAGCAGGTTGAAAAAAATCGAAATATTTAGTGTCTTGCTAGAGTATTCGCATCCCTCAAACCTTTTTTTTTTTTTACATTTTCTCATATCACAATCAAAAATCTCAGTGTTGTGATTGAGATTTCTACACCATGGACCGACATAAACTAGCACAGAATTGAATTGGAGGGGAATTTATACATCTTTAAAAAAAATTTAATATAGGGACTCCCCCTTGATGTCTTTCTGGGGGGACAAGAAGGTGACTAGTTTGAGGACTGGGGCGCAGGGCCCTGGGGACACAGTGTGGTCCCCCTGCTCGTGCCCTGGCACATTTACAGGTTCAGCAGGGACTGGAAGTGTCGGGATGGCCTCGGGTCTCCGACAACATCATTATAAAAACAGCTGTTCTGTGAAGGCTTTAGAGGTTTGTTAGAAAACAGTGAACAAACATCGTGAAGACCAAGGAACACAGCAGAAAGGTTAGAATGAGGTTGTGGACCATGTTAATTTGGAGCATGGTTAGATCATTAAGCGAAATCCCAAGCTCTGGACAACTCTTGGAGCATTTTTCAGTGCATCAAAATGGAGAGAGCATGACACAACTGCAAACCTACCAAGATGTGGTCATCAACCTAAATTGACGAGCAGCAGAGATCCACAACTAAGGTGGGAGAATCTACCAAAATAACAACTATCAGTTCTACACTTCACAGACCTGGGCTTTAAGAAAGAGTGGCAAAAAGAAAGACATGATCTCATTTACACTTCCCTACAAGCCATGTAGTGGACATAGCAAACAAGTGGAAGAGAAGGTTTTAGGAAGGTGGGACCAAAATTTTACTTTGTCTGCTTTGCAAAAACGTGGTTTTGGCAGCATCATATTGTGAAGATATGTCTGCCCTGTACTTAGCTCAGTGGAGCTAAGTACAGGGCAACCCTGGGAAGAAAACTAGTTAGAGGCTGCAAAAAACTTCGGCCTGGAGCAGAGATCCACTTTCCAAAACAAAATAAATGTATAGCCAAAGCAAATATGGAATGGTTTAAATGAAAGCATTTTTCTGAGTTTGTAAAATTTTCCACACTAATCTACAAAGCTGTAAGAAGCATACGCCCCAGAGTGAACACCATATTTCACTTTCCTTCCACTTCACAAGTATACACAATTTTGTGTTGATCAATCTGATAAAATCCTTGCAAAAACATTGGTTTGATGCTATATCACAAAAGGGGTGTGATTACTTTTGCAAGGCACTATAAATAGTGTAACTCAAGAGCCAGCAAAGAACTCTGAGACTGAAACTTCAGTTAAATGAAAGTGGATTTAAAACCAAATACAGGTAAAGTTACCTTGGAAATTCCACAAACATTTGACTGACCTAAACACAAAGCACATATAAACATAGGCTGAATAACCATAACTGGAAATCATGCCAATGAGCTAAAATAATCCACAGGATAGAGACAACACAAAGAGCCTAAATCTACCTAAAACAAACAAAAAGCTCAATCAAATACAGACTATTAAATAAAAAAAAAAACATGCTCAGGTTATAGCAAAACCGCACTAGACAAAAAAATGACTTTTTGTATATTTTGCTCCCTACTTTAAAAACAGACACCACTCATCAAACTGAAAGCTACTGTTAAATGATTTTTTTGCAGCCTCTTACCAGGAGCAGCAGCTGTTTCTCGACACAGAATGAGTTGCAACGGTAGCTGCCACAGTGTGAGCTGTCCTGCTCTCACCTAGGAACATAACAGATCATCAGGGAGTGAGCTGTCCTCCCCGATCATTTGTCAGGTTTCAGCGGATACTCCTCTCAGCTCTCGGAGGTTCAGTGAGAAAAGTAAAACCCATCAATGCAGTCAATATGTTTACACAAATTACCCTGTGAGCTTAAGTCACCCACAGAGGACTTCAAAGGGAAGCTACTTGAGAAAAAAGTCCTTGGCTTTTGAAAGGGATGGCTCTGTTTGACAGACCTCAGTAACTTCTTATATTTATCAGGTAAATATCTTCCTGCACATGCAACTGGTTTCATTGAGCTAGTTAAAAAAAAAAAAAGAAACAGCCTTCAGGGATTTGTCTGCAGCTCCAAGTAACTCTTTAGGCCTGTTTCACAAGAGTAGAGTGCTCAGCTAAGTGCAGCGCGGCTGTCCTTCATCTGTCCCCAGGGCCTGAGCTCAGGTAGCAGAACAGGTGACCGGCTCTCAGGTTTCAGGACTTGCATAATAAGTCCCCACTGCACCAGACATTAGTGGAACAAGAGGCTTTCATTGGCTACTCTGTTTGTCTCTCTGACATTGCTAACAACAAAAAAATCTATATTTAAAGATAGAAAAACCTGCTCTCTTATTCCTTCAAGTTTTTTCCAAAAAGTTTCCTAAAGCAACATATTTTCTCAACCTATTGAAACAGGTAAACCAAAATGTGGAAAGAAGTACAGCGAATGTAGAAGAAAGCCTATAAATAAATGTCTAATACCGTATAAGAGGAAAGTGCTGAATGTTCAACTTATCGCTTCGCCCTGAATAAAACCCAGGCAAAGATTTTAAACTACAGTAAAGAACACAATGTTTACACTTTTTTCAGTGATGAATTACTCAATTATTCAAGGCAAAGAGTACCAAAATTGAAGAATATTTCACTCTTGTCACTTCTCGTGACCCTGCGGTTATGGTGTTTTGAACGCTGAGGGAGGCAATGCGATGATCAATGGCTCATATGCAACGATTAATCTGAAGGTTACTCTGCATCACTATTAAAATCAATAAATGCAGACAGGATTGTACTGTCTGTGTGATTTTAAAGTAATGTATAGAAAATCTGATAATCATTGTACATTGCAAACAAGTATAATATAAAACTAAGGGAAAAAGTAAGATGAGGTAATGTAACAAACTAAAATAATGTAATAGTAGTTAATGGTTTTTGGTATATGGTTATGATAGTTATGTTGTATTTAAGTTTTGGGCAGAGGGTTAAGGAGGGCATGGGAAGTCCTCATAGAAAAGAGTAATGACAGGATGGAAAATGTGTACATGGTTTTGGTGATAACCCCGTCAGAAGTGTAAAGAGAAAATGTAATTTCTCAGCAGCTCTTTAAAGATTCATCATCATCCTTCATTTTGGTACATAAAGCTGAGACAAGTCTTTGCATATCACCCTTCTTCTTCTGATCTCAACTTTTGCTCTTTCTAAAATTACTTCAGAAACTTAATGTTTCTGTCCAACATTCCTGTTTGAAAGTTCATTATTCTTGAATGTTTGTTTGTAAATCAGATCTCAACTAATCCTTTTAATGATATGTTCATGTTTTACAACGATGAGGCTGAGACTTACAGTATTGCTCCCTCCCAGTGATGACAATGAAAATATTATGTCGAAACTCATTTTGCTTTCAGAAATGCTTTAATTTGTTGGTGTTGAGATTCAAGAGTGTGAAGCATTGTTCAGAGATTTTGATCTATACTGAAACTATGCCAACATTGAGTTGCTGCAACCATGTCTCAAAGGTGCTCTACTGCATTGAGATTTGATGTTGCTAGAGACAACTGGAGTACGGGGAACTCACTGTAATTTTTACAAAAGGGTTTTAGATTAAATTGATCTCCACATTTTACTTAGGTGTGAATGGTTGTTTGTCCTGTGTGTCTCTATGTTACCCTGTGATAGACTGGCGACCTGTCCAGGGTGTAGCCTGCCTCTCGTTTAATGATCACTGGAGATAGACACCAGCCCCCTTGCAAACCTGAATGAATAAGTGGGTAAAAGCAACAGTTTTAGATCTAAGCTTTGAGAAATAGTGCACTATCCTGCTGTAAATGGCCATCAGAAGAAGAGTATGCTGTGGTTGTAAAGAGATGGACTTGGTCAGCAACAATTCTATAGTTGACTATGGTGTTTTCTCAGTGGGTACTAGGGGGCTAAAGTGGAAATGTTTGTAAAAAAAAAGGAAAAAAAAAAAAGAAAAATTATCTTTAACACCCCAGCTGCAAACCCAAAAGATACATGTAAAGTGACATAAAATAACCTAGAATTTAAAATACATGATTCGGTTTTATTTAGTGGCTGATGTGCAAGAGACTGACAAATTAAAAACCTCTGTTATTTAATAAGCATTTAACTTTTACACGAAGGTATGATTAGGATTCTGATCCTTAGATTTAGCTATAAAAAATAAACACATTTCCAGAAAAGAAGTCAACTCTTACTTTGTCTTTAGTGGAATCGTTGGTTCTTTCTTCTGAAGGTCACTGATGCTCTGCTCATGCTTCAGCCGGTTCGCCTCGCCACATCTACAGTGGATGCCAAAATGCAATGACTTGCTGCCATTTGATTGGCTGATTCATCACTGTTGTTAACAAACAATTAGATGTAGGTAGTGAAGTGGGCAGTGAGTATAAATGTATTTATGTTTTTTGCAAATGTAATGCATAGCCTTACATTGTTGCAACTTGAAACCCAGACTTGTTTTTATTTTACATAATCAACAGATCAGAATTTCCATGGTTAGCAAACAATATGGGACAAATACAGAGTGTCCATATCACTATTTATTGGCCCTCCAGCATATGGGAAAGTGTTTACTTACTGTAAACCACGGAGGATATGTAAATTTACTAACTATGAATGCACTCCATTTTGTACAATTTCACACCAACCGTATATTCAGATTTACAAGGTTATGAACACATTGACAGACAAGGACAAAATTGCTGCGGATGTTACTGTGAATGTTTAGACATTTTGTTAAAAGATGACGTGTGGTGCGACTGACAGCTGAAGCATAAGCAAACCTTCTGTATTTACGGTTGGGAAAGCTGTGTTTCTGCCAAGAATGTCAGGCTTATCTGTAGTCTGAAACTCCCCATAATCATTTAGTTATACACCATGTGAGATTACTGTTATTATACTAAAATGATACACAAAGACACGGTAAAGCATTACTGGGATGCAGGTCTGTGTCCATCCCTTTTTAGTATCAGGAACAGATTAAATAATAATTTTACACACACTCAATACAGCCACAATACAAACATCTGTGATACAGTTTTTGTTTTTTTTTCCTTGGTGACCATTGTCTTAGTCACAAATTACATCTGGCTCTGCATTTACTTTTTGCAAGAGTGATAAATCTGCTTGATGGAGGGCTTGGGTGTAATCTTGACATTATCAAGTTAAAAAAAGCTTACTCAGGGGGTCCCAGGTAAATACTACATTTATTTTTCTTAACAATTGCATAAAACCAAAACCAAATGGTGCGGTGCCATCATAGATTATAAACTTTTCTGTGAACTTTCTTGTTATTAAACTTCTTGATATCCCTTAAACTGGGCTACCAAACTTACTTATTGTAAATATTGTTTGTATACTAAAATTAAACTAGTCACATAACCATGTTTTGAAGTCGAAATTCATGTCTGCTCCACAAAATGTATGCAGATCATCAAAAAAAACAAATAAAAAAATACACACACATATACTGTTGAATCTATGCAGTCAGATTCAAACCCTCAAACTTTGTTTCATTATTTCACAGTATTGTTGAAGTGGGGTTGGATCAGCATACAGAGCATATTTCATCCATCCATTTTCTTACTCGCTTTATACCTCATGGGGTCGCAAGGGGTGCTGGTGTCTATCTCCAGCATTTCAATGGCCGAGAGGCGGGGTACACCCTGGACAGGTCGCCAGTCTGTCGCAGGGCACAGAACATATTTTCCTGTTCTGAATGAAACTATGAATAAATGAAATAAGAGCTTTGAAAGCTTTAGCTCTAAGGTTATTATTTAGATAATAAATATAACCAATTTCCATTCATTTAGGAAAACATTTTTCTCTCATGCTTAAGATTGTCATGTTTGCCTTGAGATGTCGGGCCCACATGCAGAAACACACTCGGTAACGACAGGTAAGTTTAAAAGGTTTATTGTTTACACAGGCGAGAATGCTAGGCGGCGAAGCTAATCTGCGGGCTGGAAGATACTCGGGCAGGAACTCGGGCGGCGGGGACCAGGTCGATCTAGAGGTAAGGGGAGAACGTTAATTCTGGGAAGGGAAAGCCCCAAGGAAAGTATTCAGGGGAACGTAAGCTTACCACGAGGTGCAAGAAACCCGACCGGGGAGGACGGCAGTGTGGACTCAGCTGAATGTTGGTCGTAGGTGTCCGGGCGGCTGAGAGCGGGGCGAGAGGTCCGAGCAGCACCGGAGGATTCAGGACAGCGGATGGAACCTGGAAGTCGTCGGGAGTGCGTCTCGTCCGAGAAGCAAAGCTCCACTCGAGATGAACGGGGAAATCCCAAGAGGCAACACGAGAAGGACTGAGGAGCTCGAAGGAGGACGAAGGAGCACGAGGAGGTACCTGGGAGACACAAAGGGTAGCGGTTTAGCGAGGGAGCAAAGTCTAAATGGCGTGAGGTCGAGGCTGGTAGGCATACCACAACGGTAACACTCAGGCATCCACCCGCTGTCCGAGTGCAGATCTTATAGTGCAGCTCCGGTGCTGCTGACGAGCTGCAGGTGCGCCTACTCCGCCCACCAGCCAACCGCGAACACCTGTGGACGAAGCAAAGATGGCAACAGGCTGCCTGGCCCTGCCAGCTGAGTCCTGACAAAGATAACTACTAAAGCGTTGCTACTTAGCTATTTTGGCTCCTACACAGCCTTTTAATGTATGGGAAATTATGGTACTTATTAAGTAAGGAAAAACAATTGCACTTTCTGATATTTTATGACTTAAAAAGAAACATTTCAATATTTTCACATTTAAAATAAATTCAATGATGAATGGATATTTGGAACACAAGCCTTGAGTTTAAAACATTTTAAACTTGTTTTCACATACTGAAAATTGGTAGTAGTTGTCTATCTGGTGGTGAATTGGTTTTTAGATGCACTCTGAGTTTTCCATGGTCATTAAAATAAATAGATGAATTCATTAGATTTCCAAAAGCGCAACTAAATTAACTGAAATCTTGCAATGTTTGAATTCCTCAATTACCATACCATACCTGTCAGGACTCAGCAGGCAGGGCCGTGCAGTTTCATGCCGGCTCTGCCTCCTCTGCTCTCTCCACAGGTGACTGGAGTTGGCAGGTGGGCGTGGTTACACACCTGCGGCTCGTTCAGCAGTGTGCGGCTGCGCTATAAAGACAGCGCTCAGACAGCTGGAGGACGCCAGAGTGTTAACCCCCGTCTCGTGAATCTTACCTCTTTCCTGCGCTAATCCTTGTCTCCCAGGTCGCCTCTCGCTCTGGACCCCGTTCCAAGCGTTACTGTAATGTTCGAGAAATAGGATCCAAGATACAAACAGAACAGGTCAGTGGTTTAGCAACAGATTTTATTTCTTGTTGATTATATGCGCAGCGCAGGGAGCGCGCAGATCGCTCTCGGTGTTGGTAATCTCCTGTTAGTGGGGTCAGAGCTTGGGGACCGGCTGAGCGGCTGAGTCAGGGTCACGGTCCGGTTGCGGACAGAGATTGCAGGCGCCGGAGCCGTTGAGCGACTGGCGGTTACTGGGAACTTTGACCGGCAGGCTCCTGTGGCGGTCAGGGAGTGAAGTCCAGAAAATCTGATCCAGGCGGCGGTATAAAGGGGCAATCCAGGGGGCAGGTCCAGGTCGAGTCCAAGGTCCGATAACTAGCAAACAGAAGCTGATAGGGATAAGGCAAGCTCAGTGGTTCAAGGCAGATCAGGTCAGGTAACAAGATAAACAGACAGAATAAGAAACGCTGGAGAGTACTCAATATTGGCTATGAGACAATCTGGCACTGGAGACTGATTTGAACGGGGTTTATATGGAGGTGGAAACAGCTGGAGCCAGTGAGGGTTAATTGCAGGCAGGGTGGAGTAGAGCAGGTGTGCAGGGTTGCGGATTAAATCAGCTCCAGTGTCAAGATCATCACAGTTACCTTGTGTTCTGACGTCTCAAGACGAGCCGCACGGCTCGTACCCCTCTGGATCCTGCTACCGACGTTTCCCCGTGCTCAAGAATCATTCCAACGCTCCCTTGGTGTTACCAAGCCGGGCTGAGGAATGTCATTCATTCGCCCTGGTTCCTCCAGCTGTCATCGGACCACCTCCCACGCCACCGCTGCTCGGGCCCCTCACGGATACCACCTGCCTGCCCACTGGCCGCTCTGTCACCTGCCGCCATCTTGGGAGATCTCTCACTGGGTCCGTCTCTCCACTCCGCTCCCCCCGGCTGGGTCGCGGTGCTCGGCGGTAAGCCTATGGACCTTTATTCTCATTTTCCCCGCTCTCTGTACCACACCTAACTCTCTGCCTCTCATCCGCAGATCACCCTAGTCAGGTCTCGCGTCTCCCTCTGGCGCTGCTTGTCGTGGGTTTACAACACAGTCACCTCTGTTAAGCCTTGTGTTAAAATAAACATTTTAAACTGCTCTGCGCCTCTCGAGTGTATTCTGCATGTGGGTTAAACAACTCAAAACCATGACAATACCACTTTATTTATAAAGCACCTTTAAAACAGCAACAAGGCCAACCAAAGTGCTGTACAATAAAACCACGAAATAGAGGTCCCAGAGTGAAATACATAAACAGTAAAGGTAAGAAAAGAAGTCACAATAACTAGAATAATAAAAACACAAGGAGGTTAAGAGCAACTCACACAGGGTCAAAGCGTGTTTTTAAATTAGACTTAAAAACAGCCAGAGAGGGAGCCTGCCAGACATGTAGTAAGTCGTTCCACAGTTTTGGACCCACAACAGAAAATCTGTCACCATGGAGCCTGTAATGTCTGTTTGTGAGTGTGTGTGTGGAATCAATAAGAGCATCTGATCAGCTGACCTCAGAGAGCTGTGGGACATATGCCTGCAGCAGATCAAAGCAATAAGAGGGGGCAGAACTATTAAGACGTTTAAAAAAAAAAATACAAAATGATCTTAAAATGTATTCAGAAGTGAACTGAAAGTCAGTGAGGGATAATGCCAAAACAGTAGAAATGCGCTCTCTTTGCCTGTAGCAGTTAAAATTCATTTTGAAACAGTTGCAATTCACTACTTTGGACATATTTTCAAAAAGGGATGTTTTGGCTCTTTTTGAAGAATCATCTGCTTCCACACAGGTTCTGAAATCTGTACAGGATAAATTGACCAAATAGGGCAAAGGCAGTGTGTGGAAAAAGCTATGATACGAGTTCATTGTTACTTTGGTTTCAATGGAAAAACAAAAAAAAACATTGTGGGCATGTAAACCGCTACTTTACAGACTATAGAAATGTCTTCGTCCGCTCTACATGGATAAACCATGGTGCAGCCTCTTGAATATTTCATTTAAGATGTGGAATTTATTATCTGGACTTCTGACAGTAGTCTTAATAATCAGAAGCACACTGAACATGCCTGAGAAAATCAATTACAAGACAGTAGGATCAGGATTCTACCAAGCTTAGTCATAAGAAAAAGAAAGTAAAAGCCCTGTTGATCTAGCTTTGAACATCTAAATGTGTTGCTTTTCAGCAGATTTCTAAATTATTTAAATCTAACCTGAAGCGAAGAAAACCACACGCCACAGATTCTACCAAGTTATTATTTATAAAACAAAAGATGAATCCAAGCTGGAAACATTTGAGGAAAACTAAGCTCCCTCCAAATGCTTATGTACAAAATACAAAAAAAACATAGGGTTTAAAGGGGCTGTACTAAAAATGTTGTGGATCTACATCTAAAATCCTATATTTCTGTATCATTCATTGCTTGATGTGTAAAAGACAGTTGGGTGACAAGTGGCTGTTTGTGATGCTTGTGGAACTTTTACAACAAGGTCTCATGAGGATTCTGATCCTTAGTTTTGCTAATAATTATAACCTCACCAGAAAAAAAGTCAATCAAATCATGTCCATTGTGTTGAGTTTCAAGAAAAGAGAGTAAAAAATAGAATAATCGGAAGAGAAAGCAGCTGGCCTTTGATGACAATTGTGTTCCTGATTTTATAATTGTACTTGAATGATGCACCATCTGGAAAGTGGGGCAAAGTTGCACAAACACAGCCCTGAATTTGAAAGATGATGGAAGTGCCTGTTGTGGTAAAGTGTCCAAGAGTAAAACCACAATTTAGTTTCTTGACGAAAGTCTGCAAAATTATTTTGCACACTTTAATAAAATCAGCTTTTACATACAAGAGTAATTCTGCCTCAGTTACAACTGACTAAAATCAAAAGGGACACCAAATGTTTTCAGACACAAACAGGGTGTTTGCATGATAATCGGGGGGAGGATGGATAACTTCTTCCCAGAATGTGAAAGTAAACCTTTGCAATGCAGGCAATTGCTTCAGCAAATTGATGTTTTTAAATTTTCTGAGGTTTTCTTGCTTATTATAAAGTCAGCAATCAGTCTCGGTTTCAATGAATGAAAAAGTCCAGCATCTCATAGTGTATAAACTGCATACCAATCTTTGTAGTTAGACAATTTCTACTTACTAGGCAGCTCATGGGGAGTAAGTGTAAATCTCATGTCAAATCTAACTTTTGCTGAGCTAATAAAAAAATACAACAAATCATGTAGGATTTAGCCTCATAACAAGAAAGGGACAAACACTTTTTTGATGATTAATTTGTTTTTAAATGTAGATTAGTCTGCCTAATGATGAGTAAGCAGACTAAAAATTACAAGGGCCTTAAGGAATCATTATGTAATGCTGGGTTGAAAAAAATTCCATGCATTTATGTTATTTTTCTTCACATAATGCCCTGGGTTAATGCTGACATAGCCAGAGGAAATAACTCTCATACAGCAAACATTAGTTACTCTTCTTGAGGAATCATACTTCATTTATACAAAAAGGAAAAGGTGATATGGTTTACTGTGATTAATTTAAACTTTATCATCATCAGCTATGACATGTTTATGGTATAATCTAAGAAATGATCTTACCATATCAGGTAATATAGACATTTTAATTATTCAGTTTCTTTTTTTTTCTTTTTTCGTTTCATTATAAAGCTTTCAGTAAAAAAGGGAGTTTTGCTATGTGTTTGAAGAAAGATTTTGGCATCAAAACACAATGTTGCTTCTTTTAGTGCAAGTAGAATGGTTGAATAATTGAGACGAAAGGACATCCTTGGACAATTGTAACGACCCTGCCTAAGGTGCCATAATGCCTCCTTGGGTAAGTCTATCTTGAATCAAGCTGACCGGGCAGGTTATTTTCTGCTTCTAGACTTATCATCTCATAGGGAGCATAACTTTGCCCTCCAAGAACAATTCTGTTAAAGCAGGGATCATCATCAATACTGCACCAGTCTGGCAAAATCAGCTATTTTAATATTATTGGCAATCAAAGCAAAGAGTGAGAATATACCTTATAAATCTGTTTACTCATTAGGGCATGGCAAACACATGAGCAGGACCAGGATGGTAAGAGGAGACGAACAGAGAGATAACGTGAGAAAGAGAGGATGAGGGAAAACACAGTGGCAGGAAACATTCAAAAGGATGGAGGGACAGAGGGAAATGAAGGAAGGTGTAGAGTGAGTGGGGGCGTTGGGAGTAAAGGAAGGGGGAAAGGAGAGGAGATGGCAGAAGCCAGAGTGTGAAAAAAACATTCATTTGTGCTTTTATAGCAATTAAGAAAATTTCTAGCAGGGGTCGCCAATCAAATGCTGATAAACAGTCACTAAAGTGCAAGTGTGCACTGGTGTTTTGACAGTTTGTTGCTCCACTATATTGGAATATGAGTTAATACAATGCTGAGGAAAAACAGGCACAATTAACTCATTATTGCATGTTAATTGAGGAGCACAAAGCAAAGGACAGGACCTTTAGTGGATAAACAAATGCACAAATCTTAGTGAATACCTTTCTTGACGATTTATAGAAACTTTTGCTAATCACCCTTTTTAAATTGGAGAACTTTAGAATTAATCTTTGCAACCACATAATACAATATGAAACAAATATGGTAACATAACAATTGTGGATACCACCCCCCCCCCCCTCCCCCACCCGCCCTAGAGAAGTAAAATCTGGGTAGGAAAGTAGTGCTGGCCATTTAAATCAACTAAAATAACCTTTTGTTTTTGAAGTATTTATCCTGTTTAGCATGAGTAGAATGTCTACTTGTTTGGTTATGTATATTTCACCTTTAAGGAACTGTTCATCTATTTTAATCTGTTATGTAAAGAATTAACCACACCCTCCCAGTTCTTTACCCTGGAGGAGCTTCTTTTATTAATGACTTCTTAAGCAAGAAAAGACTCTTAATGCATAAATTTTACTTTAACACATCTAATCTTAACAAGCAAGAGGAATGGTACGGTACTGGACTCTCATATTGATCACAATACAATACAGGAACAGGTAATGTCAGGAAGTGAGAGTGCCAAACTCTTGATTACATCAGTGTTGGGAAGCTGGGGTTTTTGGGTCTGTATGGGATTGCCAGTTCCTTTTACTTCTCACAGTCATCCACCAGAGGAAGCCAAGGAGTTGCAGCCTCCCTGAGTTCCTCGAGATATAGCCTACAGGTTTTCTAGTGTGTTTGATCTCCTTATACTACTTGTGTCCTTCAAGGTTACTCCTGTGTAGCTTCCAGGACTACTGAGTTCCTTGGGCTGCATTGGTTCCTCTTTGTGCCCTCCAAGACTACATGCAAAGATCACTGGTTTCATTTCCATGGCTTGCAAACTCCCCGCTCCTCTTCCTCATCATCGGCTCTGCGAAAATATGGTTGCCCTCCAATTTACTCATCCTGCAAACGCCCTCTGGATCATTTCAAGGTTCTCATTTGCCTCTTCAAGTGCTCCAACTGGAATCCCACACTGGCTGCAGCCGGGATCCCACTCCCTTCTCCCTGGCAGACTCTTCATCCTCATGTTCCTCAGTAAGCTCAGGTTTCAGGTTTCTCTCCATTTCAAATTCCAAAGTACTCACCTGCTCTCCAACTTTAGTGTTTCAGTGTTCCTGTTACCCCCGCATCCATTTTCCTGGACAAAGACTCATATTGCATTATTATCATTGTTCAATAAACTTGATTAAGTTTTCACATGCCTCCTGAGAGTTCTGCATGTGGGCCAAATATTTACCCAAAACCATGAAAAACAGATGCTATGGATCAGCAAAGACATGCCCCAGTAGGAGTGGTCCATCCCTCACATGTCGTCTTTGGGAGACATGTCACTGTTAGACTGTGAAATAGTATGGCTACAGGGTTTATTCACATGTACATGCTGCCCTGAGATACCTGTCCATTTGTCTATGTATGCCACATCTGTAACGTCCTCTGTGTCCGTGAGTTATCTGTTTCCCAGTAACTGCTTTCTCCAGGATCTGTGATCTCCTAGTCTTTAACAGCCACCCCCCCCCCCCCCCCCCGTTTATGTGCCCAAATGACAAAGCACAATGAAAGCAGGTCTGATATATGGACAAAATCAATGGAAATATTTACAAATAATCAGTATGAATAATTAAAGGCTGTTTTAGGTTAATATGAGCAAATTATTTTAATATACATTAAACTAGGCAAACTAAGCCGGTTCACTAATAAGGTCGAATTCTATTCTACATCCCACTCCGAAAAGCCTCCTACATGGTACTCCGCTCATCACACTTCCATGGATAAATGTCCATCACTTCCAAATTACAAACTCAAGAGTCCCAGAAGAGGGCGTTACAGGACAGGCTGGGCCTTTCACCACCAGAAAATGCAACACCATCTAAGAGATAGAAAAAGCTAATGAGACCAGTGGTGCTGGTGGTGATAATTGTAGGGTGGGTTAATAGATAATTATTTATACGTAATAAAATACTGCAGACTGGATTCCAACAGTCTAACAGAATCATGCAACTTGAAATAAAGAAAATCTGCTATACAGCTATACATGTCCTTTTTCAGTTCAAAGACAACTGCTAAAAAGCCACCAAAACATGTAAAAAAAACAAGCTTACAAAGAGCCTCTGTCAGTTGGCCACCCTAATTTGCCTGCATTAGGACTCGCCATCCTACCTACTCAGTCTACATCAAACCACACCCACATAGACTCGCGCTCGAGGCACGCTATTATACATCCGCCTTCATTGGCTAAATTGTGGCCTTGGGCTGACCCTGGGCTGAACAAAATTTTCCCCAATGAGCTGCAAACTGAGGGGGCGTGGCGAGATTTCTGTCAATCATTCTGAACCAAGAAAGACATGAACAGGGCTGGGGAAAAACTAGACCTATGGAAAGACCTTGGGATTTTCCCAAGACTGTTTGGCACCAGTTTTGTTGTAAATCTGACAAAATGTGACAGCCTATATTTTTAATTTGTGTTTATTAGGCATTTTAAAGCCCTACAAGCCCACTTATATCAGTTGTCCCAAGATGAGACCCCATAGAAATCCCGCTTTCGCCCAAACTGAGCAAGAGGACGGTGTATTGAATCTGATAATTACCTGTACCATCTATTTTAAGGGTGTTTGGTGTCAATTAGGTCCAAGTTCATCCTATTTCAAAGCAAAATATTGCATAAAACATTGATCTTGGTGTGTGAGTCTGAATCAGACCATTTCCATTCTTTATCATATAACAGTAATGATCAAAATAAATAAACATCACAGTATGACTGTCATAACACAGAAAATCAAACAGCATCATGTATGTCGGTGGAATAGGACAGTTGAAAGGAACTTAAAATAAGAGTTGTCATGGTTTTTAGGTGTTTGGCCCACATGCAGAACACAATCGGGAGGCAGAAACTAGTTTAAGGTGTTTATTTAGGAAAACAGAGATACAGTGACGTGGAGGAGCCTCGTCGGGCGAGCGCCTGATTGAGACCGGGACCGATTTCTCTGCGGACAAAGGAAACAGAGAGTTAGACTGTGCCGTGGGAATCAACCTGTACGGGGTTTGTGGTGTGCTTACCGCCGAGTTCGGGAAACTTAGCTGGGGGGAGTGGAGCTGAGAGACGGATTCAGCAGATCTCTCCTCTATGATGGTGACAGGTGACTGAGCGACGATGCAGATGGAGCTATGGAGGGGTCTGAGCAGCACCGATGGAGGAAGCAGTGGTCAGTGAGCAGCTTGAGGTACCAGGGTGGTCTGGTGGGGTTCTCAGCCCAGCTTGGTAACACCAAGAGAGCACGAGGGGGCACCTGGGACCGGATCCAGAGCAGTGAGAAGCAGAATACTTGACTTGGGATGTCAGAACACGAGAGGACGCTTGGAGTGGGATCCAGAGCGTGAGGCAACCTGAGAGAGACAGGAAAAGGGGATTAGCGCAGGGAAAGGAGATTTGTCAGCAGACAGTGGCCAACTGAGGCATACCACACAAGGTTAACACTCTGGCGTCCTCCAGCTGTCAGCTCACTGCTTAAATACTCCCAGCCACGGTGCTGAACGAGGCACAGGTGCGCACCACGCCCACCTGCCAACTGCAATCACCTGCGGAGAGAGAGAGAGAAAGGCAGGGCTGGCAGAATCTGCACGGTGCTGCCTGCTGAGTCCTGACAAGAGTAATATAACATGTTAACAAGTCAGTAAGTCAAGGATGCAACATAAAGTCATTGAGCCATGGTCACACACATGGCAAAAATAATACATAATTGTACATAAAGTGGTTGGCTTGGCTCTTGTGTTTCTCCTCCATATCAGGATAATTAATAATAATCTTTGGGTTCCATCTTCCACAGCCTCTTTGGTTTTGCTGTTGCTCAATTGCTTGTAGGAGATGATTTGACTGGGTGGTAATGTTTGTGTTGTCCTGCTTGAACACCAGCTGAAGATGTGAAAGCAGCTACTGTCTATGAGTTTGGATGATAATTTTAGGATTAGGATTAGTGAAGTCTTCCCCCAGGGTCTGGAGACTGGTGGTGGAGGCTGTGGGGGAGAAATAGTCAGGTGAAGCTTGAGAGCATGAAGGAGGAGATGGGGTGGACGAGGGTTGAAGCTCAGTTAATGTTCAGCTGAAGAGCAGGAGGATCCATGAGTGGGGTACCTTATTAGCGACGTCTTGTGGGATGGTAGGATGAGGGCCTGACGCGATTGGCTGGTGCACGGACGCTTGACAAAGCAATCAATGGAAGCAGATGTGTTGTGGGGGGTGATTTTTCCAGCTTGAACTTTCATTTAAACTTCATTTCTGGAGAGAAACAAATATGGTTGCAGAAAAAACAGAGCAATAGCACTTTTTTGAATATGCCCTAAAAGTGAAAGCAGCAGGGATGCAAGTGCAGCCAAGCCTTAGCCTCAGAAGAAAGTACAATCAATGCAGTCGTTTTGAAATCCTATTGATTTAAATAAGCATTTACTGACATTACGAGTCTTGCTTATGTAATTTCCAGTGTGTGAAGTCCATATTAAGTCTCCCCCTGTTTTTCATATTGCTGTGACTTTTATTTACCCATTCTACTTCAGTGTTCTCTGTACAATCAACTCAATAACTTGTGGAAGAGTAATTGCTTGGACTTTGCAAATTAAACACTGCAGCCCTCCCTTTCACCACTGGGAAGACATGCATCTGTTGTTAACACAGATAAGAAGCATGGCATGGTGAACGGCTGACAGGATTGGCTGTCATGCTGGCTCAAGTCACCAGGCATATGCAAGTATGTGTGTTTGACTGGGCTTGACAGGAAATGCTTGTTACACTCTTCACCTGTGACAGTTATGCCTGCAGCACTGCACACACACACACACACACACACACACACACACACACACACACACACACACACACACACACACACACACACACACACACACACACACACACACACACACACACACACACAGAGAACAGAACAACAGCAGCAGCTCTCTAAATCCATTTTCAGGTACTTACTAAGAACATAGATCTTATGTGAGATAATTAAATACACTGCAGTACATTTTGGAACTAGGTTGCAATTTCTGAAATGTTAATCTTCTGTCTAATTAAGATCGTCTTGGGTTTACTACACATTTCATGTGTGGTAAATTGTAACGTTTTTGTGGAACTAAACTCTGATTTCACTGTCTTTGGCTAGCCATAGTCTGACTCCAAATCTCTTAGATCCTGAGTCATTTCATTTGACTGTCCCTCATTATAGGATTCTCAACTAGATAAATTGTGCCTCTGCAGCAGGAGCCTTAAATGTGTAAAACTTCCATCCACACTTGGGTAACAATTCTGCTGTTCATAGAAATGTACTCTGCTCCTTGTTTCAAGTTGGGCTCTTTACATTCACATTTAATTTGCTCACATTCTGGTGCCTTTACATAATTTTAAAGGAGCGATATGCAAAATTTCGTTATTTTAGATAGAACCAAAAAATAGCTATGTGAAGAACTAAAGGTAATATTTCAGGTGAACTATGGTATGACGTCACACCACATCTGTCTATGTTGTCCCTTGTTTACATGGCCGGGCCGGCCGCACGTGCATGTACGTGCGCCTGCATGTGCACAGCTGCCACTCAGGGCTTAGCCCCTCCCTGCCCAAAAGTCCCACCCCCAGACCAGTGCAGCGTTGGAGCAACATGGTGGCGAGCATTCCCAGCAGATCAAAATGTTCTCTTGCTAACAGCATTATAAAGTTATGAGTTACTTCTTCACTAGAAATGTTCCTTCGAAAGGTGATGCAGTTTTGCTGTGTTTTTGTCCTTCACAAATATGAGCAGAGGAGGTGACACGTGAGAAGGGAAAGGAGGGGCCGGGTGGCAGCCATAGTGGATTTAAAGAGAGGTGTGGTTTTTCATACATCTTGTTTTGGTCTACAGACAGTGATCAAACCCCACCTAGTGGTGGCATATCGCTTATTGCTCCTAAGCAAAGCAGATGTGCTTTAAGTTACAAATAGCTGCATGTATTAAAGGTTAATGCATAGGTAAAATCTAAAACAATGCTCTATTAGCACTTAAGTAGTTAACATCTACAAAGTAAAACACAATAAAATAAACAATATTAAATTGCTTATTTCATTGTGAAATAATATGGCTAATATGATCAAGATCTACATGTGTGTGTCTCCTTAATGTAGCCTTTGGACGGGTGTGATGAAAAGAAGCCGAGAGCTGGTGTGTGCTGTTTTTTTGTTTTTTTTTAGTGCTATGAGCTGTGAAAATCCTCCATCCATGGGGTATGAAAATGGGTAAGCACTGTGCATTCTTTGGCTCAGAGATTTTACTAGTCTCTTTTGTTCTACGTGTGTTCAGTCCATGTTTCTTGTCATGGTTGGGCCCAACACCAGTGTCACACCCCTTTGACATTTCGATTCTTTCTTTATTTGTGGATGGAAATTACTATTTGTTGAACACTCATAGAAATGGAACTAAAGTGGAAGTTCAACTGAAAAAACTCTGCTTACTTCCATCCAATTGGAGGCCGGTCCGCTTCTGTCACATCCAATCTGCTCCGGGCCACACCTCCACGAAGTCCAATCAGCATCCAGCGTTCTACTTAAAAGCTGCTCCATATCATCCCTCAGCCTGCTTCTCAGCAATTGCGAGAAGACTGATCATGTCGGACTTCGATTCGGATGACCCTACCGGGTCCCTATCGTACATCCTAGGAACCAACCAATCTTCAAACCCTCCAACCCGAAGGAGCTCCCGCATAGCCGCGCTTTCATCTCCCTCCTCCGTTTTACGCTCCAAGGGGATTCTGCCAGGCTCCGACCTCGACTCCGCTCAGCGATCCCAACTTGCCTCCCTTCTGCCTCAGTATGATTCCTCTCCTTCTGCTCCGCCATCCGCTCCTCCGTCCGTTTCGAACCCAGGTCTCAAGCGGGTAAGCAAGTCCTCCGCTCCCCCCGCCAAACGCGACAGAGGACGCTCCAGCTTCACCCCAGTTCCAGCCGCTGTTGTGCCCGGTCCCTCTCTTCGCTCCGAGGCAAATCCAGGTCCTTCTTCAACTGTTCCCATCATGCCGGCGGCTCACTCCTCAGCGGGACCATCCTCCCCCAATCCTTTTCCCGTCGAACAGTTTTCAGTTTCTCTCTGCTCAACCTTGGACTCTCTCAATCGATCCGTCTCAACTTTGTCAGCTCGCATCGAAGCCATGGGAAATTCCCACACTGCCACGTCATCTCTGCCGCAGCCGGATCCCCTCCCGCCCCCTTCCTCATTCACACTTGCAAACGCCCTTCCCGGGCCAGCATTAGGTAAGACGTATCTAACCATGTTTTTATCTATTTTTTTTTTTTCTTTTAACTTTATTCACAACCCTCTCGCTTTTATGTTTTCTGTTCCCGCCCCTTTCCTATTCAGGCACACCTTATGTTCCTATGTTTGCTAACGTTTCTTCCCGCCTCCGCTCAAGTATTATTCAAGGAAAATACGTCAATTTAGTTTCACTTATTCTTCCCTCACCCGAAGTCGATCACCAGGTTGCATCTGCAGGCGATTTCACAGCCATTTTTAAATCATTCGATCCCCGTTTATCTAAAGACCTCACTATCGGCCAGTTCCTCGCAGCATTCAGCATCTACCGAGACATCCTCTGTTCAGTTTATCCGGATCGCAGGGTCGAGCTCGATTCATATCTCGCTTTAATAGCAGATCTCCAGATCAAATTCGGCAATAACCTCTTCTATCAATATCACAAAGCATTTGCTAAAAAAGCAGCTGCAACCTTGGCACAATCCGGGGTCTGCTTGAACTGGTCCATTCTAGATACAAATCTCCTCATCATGTTAACCCAGTCTATTCCTTGTTCCTCTTGCCATTCTTCCGGTCACCTTAGTGCATTTTGCCCATCAATCCCCTTCCAATCCACTCCGTCTATTCCTCCGCCGCCTCCTCTTACCTTCTTTCAGCCTACGGACCGTAGAGGCAGGAAAATCCAGGTATTCAACTCCAGACCAATTTGTAATAATTTCAATGAAAGCACATGCTCCTTCCCTACCTGCAGTTTTCTCCATATTTGCAGTTATTGCAAGGATGCGCATCCCAGGTCTGTCTGTCCTCGCCGAGCTCCGTTCAAAAGAAATCGTATTTCCAAACCTTAATAGCCCATCATCTTTCAACCCCCATTATCATTTCCGAACTGGCAGTTTGTCTTCTCTCTCACCCAGACCGCACTTTCGTTAATTTCATCCTCACCGGTTTATCTCAAGGTTTTCTGGTCGGGGTCAGCAACCCCCCTTCCCTTACTCATGTCTCTCCCAATCTCCAATCCGCTCTAAAAGAACCCGTTGTTGTCGACCAGTTACTTCATAAAGAAGTTTCAAAAGGTTTTATGATGGGTCCTTTCAAAACCTCTCCTTTTGCCCTTTTTCGCGTGAGTCCCCTAGGGGTTGCCACACGCAAATATTCAGGAAAAAAGAGGCTCATCTTAGATTTGTCTGCCCCCCATTCTGGTCATCACTCCTCTATAAATAGCCTCATCCCTCTTTCCCATTTTTCCCTTCACTATGCTTCCGTAGATCACGCCATCTCCTTAATTAAGCTTACTGGTCAAGGAGCCTGGCTGGCCAAAGCTGACATCTCCGACGCCTTCAAAATCGCTCCTATTCACCCCTCTCAATGGCACCTATTTGGTGCCAAATGGAAATCTCTGTTCTACTTTGCCGTCCGTCTTACGTTCGGCTGCAGGAGCAGTCCCTGTCTGTTTGATAAAATTTCTGAAGCTTTGTGCTGGATTCTTCTCAATGTCACTAAACTTCCTTGCGTTCTACACCTCCTGGACGATTTCTTACTCATAGACCCTCCCTCCACCCGTCCTAGTGAATCACTTCCAAAACTTAAAACGCTCTTTACTCGTCTTGGCGTTCCTCTGTTGGAAGAGAAAACCATTGGCCCCGCAACTAAAAAGTTCCTCGATTCAGTGGCCATGATGGCTTCCCTGCCCACAGATAAACTATCTCGGATTCGCGAGATTTCGCAATCATATAGCACCGCATCAGCCGTTTCCAAGCGCCAATTGCTTTCATTGCTCGGTCACCTTAATTTCGCCATGCGCATTATTCCGCAAGGCCGTTCTTTCATTTCCCGGCTGCTTGACCTGGCTAATTCAGTTCCATCCCTCCTAGATCAAGTCTCTCTGGACGACGGTTGCCGTTCAGATCTTTCTTTTTGGGCTAAATTGCTTTCCGAGTGGAACGGCAAATCTTTCTTCTACAACGACATCGTCCACTCTGCCGACATGCTGCAATTTTTTACGGATGCCGCCCCATCCGTAGGTTTTGGGGGGTTCTTTCAAGAAAGATGGTTTGCTGATAAATGGCCTTCATCTTTCATCAACTCTCACTCATCCGCGCTTTGTGAGATCTACCCCATAGCCGTAGCTTGCCGTCTCTGGAAAAGGAAGCGTATCTCCGCTTTCTGTGACAACATGGCTGTGGTAGATGCCATTAACAAAGGTCGCTCCTCCTCCCAGTCTCTCATGCCCTTCATCAGAAGTATAACTTGGCAAGCTGTTACTAATAACTTCATCATCTCTGCTCGTCACATTCCCGGTCATTCTAACTCTGCTGCTGATGCTCTCTCTCGTCTTAAATTCCAGACCTTCCGCAATCTTCGTCCTTCGGCCGACCTTCATCCGACCCCCGTTCCTCCTCTGGAGGAACTCGTTCTCAATTAACCCATACTCTTCATTCTTACTTACTTACTTCCAGTTTTTACATGAGATCAGGTTTAGCTCCCTCAACACTCAGAACCTATAATTTCACTCTGCAACTCTTTGCAAAATTTTGCTTGAGTCTCAATATTCCCTTATATCCTATACTTGTTACTTCAGTTTTGGCTTTCCTTTCCTACTGCTTTGACAAACGCCATTTCAAACTTTCCTATATCCGCGGCTTATTAGCTGGTATCAATTTCTTCTCAAAATGCTATAATCCTGATACTCCTAGTTTTTCCAAAATTCCTCCGTTAAGCTCCTTCTCAAAGGACTGGCAAAACATTCTTTGCGCTCTCCTGATCCACGCAAACCTATAACCTTCCCGATCCTGCAAAAGCTTCTGTCCGCTCTTTCATCTAGCACCTACTCTTCTTATGTTAAATCTCTCTTATCTACCACCTTCTCTCTGGCTTTCTTTGGCTTCCTGAGAGTAAGCGAATTCACTTCAAACAATAGTCATTTCGATCCTTCACGAGATTTGTCCCTTTCTGATCTTCGTTTCTATATCGACCACTACAAAATTTTTTTGAAACATTCTAAAGGGAAAGGCTCTTGCTCCATTTCCATAGCTCGTATAGATGGTCCCTTCTGCCCATTCATGACCATGTTCAAGTTCGTTCAAAAACGCCACAAGGCTTTCCCTCATTCCAAAGCCCTTTTCGTCACACCCGAGGGTTCTCCTATATCGGCTCGCTGGTTCCAAGACCATCTCAGGATTTCATTAGAATCCTGCGGCCTTTCATCCATTCACTACACCAGCCACTCCTTTCGGATAGGAGCAGCCACAACAGCATCCACTCGCGGAATCTCTGCTGCTTCTCTTCAGCAGCTGGGTCGTTGGACATCATCCGCCTTTACTTCGTATATTCGCCCCGAACACTCATCAATCCTAGCAGCTCAACGCTCTCTCTGCCTTTAGGGTAAGCTAACTACAAATACTGGTGGTGGTTATATATTCATCATCCTCCTCGTCACGTGTTTGTTTCATGCTCAGTCTTCACACTGTCATGTGCCCTTCACGAGCTCTGCTGCTCTGGCCAGGCGTTCGTAAAGTATTCTGTCAAATTCTCTTCACCTACTTTCATCGTGCACTGCCACGTGCTACGTTTTGTGCCTTGTCTCGTGCCCTGTCTCGTACCCCGCTCGTACCTGTCTCATACCCCTGCCATGTGCCCTGCCATGTGCTCTGCCATGTGCCCTGCCATGTGCCCGGCCATGTGCCTGCCATGTGCCCGGCCACGTGCCCGGCCATGTGCCTGCCATGTGCCCCGCCATGTGCCCGCCATGTGCCCTGCCATGTGCCCGTCTCCTACTCCTCATGTACTCCGTATGTGCCTGTTTCGTGTCCTTCATGTCATGAGCATTCATTCTTTCATGTCCCCATGCATCAGCCCCATGCATCAGCCCCATGCATAAGCCCCATGCATCAGCCCATGCATCAGCCCCATGCATCAGCCGTGCAGCACCCCCGAGCACTGGCCGAGCACCTCACCATTCATCTCACCTCATCTCACCATCCATCTCACCATTCCCCTCACCTCACCTCACCATTCACCTCACCTTCATCTCCCATTCCACATCACTGTTTTGTAGGCCTTCGCGGCAAACGGCCCTGTTTTGTAGGCCTTCGCGGCAAACGGCCCTGTTTTGGTAGGCCTTCGCGGCAACAGCCGTGTTTTGGTAGGCCTTCGCGGCAACGGCCCTGTTTGGTAGGCCTTCGCGGCAAACGGCCCTCTCATTAAGCTACGCTGCTTCTCCTTTTCATTCTTCTCTGCCTGTCTGGAGCACGCTTTCTCTGTGGCGCGGACCTCGGCAAATTTTGGGGGAAATATCCCTACTCTCATACATCTGTTATGTATATTAAAATATAAATCAACATTCATGTTTCCTGCCGAGGTCTGAGCGCCAAACTGAATTTGTATCAATAAAACTCTTCTAATTGATTCCCTTTTTCTCTGTGAGTTTTTTAGATTGAAATGGAACTAAAGTGGAAGTTCAACTGAAGAAACTCTGCTTACTTCCATCCAATTGGAGGCCGGTCCGCTTCTGTCACATCCAATCTGCTCCGGGCCACACCTCCACGAAGTCCAATCAGCATCCAGCGTTCTACTTAAAAGCTGCTCCATATCATCCCTCAGCCTGCTTCTCAGCAATTGCGAGAAGACTGATCATGTCGGACTTCGATTCGGATGACCCTCAACCCACCTCCATCCCCTTCTCCGCCATAGTAGCAAGCTCTACCAGGCTTCGTCAATGCACCTTCATCCTCGTTCCTAACAGACTGCTGTTCCTCCTGGACTCTCCGGAGTTTTTCCGCAACTCCCTCGGTCCGGCAGAGACCGCCATGTTGAGCCCGGTTCTGCCAGAGGTTTCTTCCCAAAGGGGAGTTTTTCCTCTCCACAGTCGCTTCACGCTTGCTCAGCATGGACAGCTCTCAATCTAAGTTATCCTAGCGGGACCAGCTAAAGCTATCGCCTCTCAACCAACTCTTGGACTACCTACTTTATCTATCTCCACTCCACCACCAGTTTCAGACCCGGGGGAAATATCCCTACTCTCATACATCTGTTATGTATATTAAAATATAAATCAGCATTCATGTTTCCTGCCGAGGTCTGAGCGCCAAACTGAATTTGTATCAATAAAACTCTTCTAATTGATTCCCTTTTTCTCTGTGAGTTTTTTAGATTGAACTTCCTGTGGGCAGACTTGCTCCATTATGCTTTGTTGGTGACTCCTGACATAATGTAGTATGTGTCCTATGATCTGCTGGTATTGATCTGATTGATCACAGGGCAAAAAGACATAATACTTGACAAGCACTGAAAACACACATGAAACCAGTCCTTTAGGGAGTACCATAAAGCTTTTCTTGACACACATTAAATCCTTGGACCTCAGGTTATTACCAACAACAATGATTGCTTGTGTCATTCAGAGGAAAATGTCCTGACATTCTGTGGAATTAGGTTGTTAAAGCTAGGGTCAGTAATTTTTCCGGAAGTTTCCCCAAGTCCCTTTTTGAATGACTGCGCATGTGCAAGACCGGTTTATCTCGCTATTCTGCTCTTCAGGGGGATTGCATCTTAAAAATCTCCCAAATCTACTCTGGTTTTATTACTTTCTACTGAGGCCTTCTTCTTACAATAAACATCAATGTGGTTTGCTTCATGCGACTCTCATTCATGTTCAAAGTCTACGGTGAGAGCAGTGGAGCTGCAATGAACGGCTAATTGCTAACCTAGCCGCTCACCTAACTGGATACATAAACACTAGAAGTGCGCATGCGCAGCCAGCAAGTGGAAACTGTGAAGGAACGATCAAGGACACTGGCTTTACATGAGCGCGTCAGAATGGTTGGCATGTGGGACAACCAATAGATATGCCGATACCCCTAGAAATTGAGGGACATAGGGGAATGAAAACAAACAAAACTCTGACACAGCAGGTTGGAAGTTTTACAGGCCTGCAGCTTCCACAGAAAACTATTTTTTAACATCCTTTTTGTGAATACACAATGTATTACTACTTTCAGGATGGAAGGACCATTTTACCCAGTATTGCAAAAAGTGTTTCTGAACAGGATTACCAACTATAGCTTTAATTGGTCTTGGTGGTTAATTAAAACAACCAAGAGGTATGAAAGACAAAATGTTAATTCATAAAGGATTAATACAAAAAAGCGCATATAAAGAGTAATCATATTTTCAAGGCTCAAAATAAAAAATGAATTTCACTGAAATCTCATTCAACATTTTCCTTGCCAACAATCAAATTTCCAAGCAGAGAGTATAAACATAAGCACAAGGGCTAAAGTAATTATACCAGAGGTATAATTGAGGTAGAGAGGCTCAGAATCAGTTTGTCAGCCTTAATAAGATCTCACTCCTGCTGAGAAGAAATAATCTACTTGAAATTGATGTAACTGATGAACATTTAAATAAATCACCAAGCCAGTCAATTCCTCAGATCAGCCAGCACGTGTCTCTAGAGATCACCGCAGTTAAAGGTTGGTCAATTTACTTTTTTCTGCCTGGATTATTGAGATGTATCAGGATATTTAGGTTATATTGAAATCACAAATTTATATATTTCAGGTAATAACCAGGAGTCATGGTTTATTTAAGAGATATTAAAATGCCCCAATATTTGGTAAAAGTAAAGTTTGTCTCATCTGGTGAAGTGTATGCTATAGTAATAAGCCCCATGTCTGAAGGTTTGTGCTTTGAATTTCACACCCTGTTTTATCTATCATTGTGTACATGTAAGGCATCTAGCTTTACTCTCATTTATAAAAGCATCAAAAAAGCCTCCACCGGTTTTACATTTTGTGGCAGCCAGGGGTTGTCCCAGGATGAATAGTGCCCTGGGCACACTCCTTTTCTATGTCCAACAAGCTTCTAAAAAAATCTATCCTGTAAAAACGAGTAACCTTGTACTATACAACTTGTCAGACCGTAAAGACATACATATCTGTAAATATAAACATCAGATGTGGCAAAACATATGCAATAATTTTGGTGCCTTGCCCCTTAAACTCCCCTTAAACAACCTAAAGAGGTTGGTCAGAAGCTGTCTAGAATGCCACCTTGGGAAGATTTTACCTAATGAAATGGGTAACAACATCAGTAAGGTACACAGGTTTGTTCAATGAAAGATGAAGCAGGAGACATGGTTCCACAATTCAAAAGTTTAAATTCATTATTTTAAATTTTAAACAGACATCTTAAAAATGTACTAATTCAATCATACAGAGAAGGGATATTCAGGATTGAGGCTTACCAGCAAGGAGAAAACAGTCAAAACAAGGAAAAGACAGAAAAAAATAAATAAAAGTAATGGATAACCCCAGGAACTTGTGAACAGTCTTTCATCTCACTCTCCTGTCTCTCACTACACATCCACACAAAGTAGTAGCAGTTAGCGCTCCATGAAAGACCATTGTTAATAGCTATGCTGCTCTGATGTGGTCTTAATATTGTTGGCTCTCATTGCTCAACAGCTTTCTAATAACAAGGTTAGATGCCAGCTGTTATCCACGTTTCTTTTTCTTTTCGAACTTTATTTTTCAAACTTTATTGAACACTTCTAGAAACAGTTACGTTCACAGTTACTTCCGCAAACAGTGCACTGCTGTGTGACATCTCCTTCTGTTATCTGCACATTCGGGTCACTTTGCAGTCTTGAACCATTCAGACAGAAGTCTGATGGTGGACGCATTCAGTATGAACAGTAACCTAAAAAAAAATCAGATTTCAGCAGGAAATCGGAATTGTGCATTAAGACCTGCAATGTGAAGACAGCCTTAGGCTACATCCACATGGAGCCAAACACTGTATCCACAAAGAAACATTTGACCGTAACAGAACAAAGCATATATTTAGAAAATGTTTTACTCATATGAATCGCCAGTTCTACTGTCGTAAAGCCATTCTGATTTGCTTACAGATTACATTTCTGAGGCATTGATCTCCACTACCAGTAGTCCGATATCTTTACAGAAACTAGATGTTTTCAAAAGAGTTTTATTGAATTTCCAAATAGGACTAAGACCAGGATCTAGCCTTGAAAACAGAAGAGATATAGAAATAACACAATGATCAGTTAAAACTGAAGCAGAGATATCACACTTACTAATAAAATGTAACAAGGAAGAAAGGAGCCAGTAGTCAATTCTAGAACTTAAATCCATTACTGTAGGCAGTAAACAAGGAAAACTGTGAAGTCACAGGATTTGTTACCATCCAATTATGAATCTAATTTGTGCTATTCATCAATTGAACAATCATTTCATAATATTTATGTCATTTGACCTTCCTGGATTGCTGTCTAACTAACGACGTAGCATCAGGTTAAAATCCCCCCCAACTATAACTTTATCAGTTCTACAAGAATCCATACTATGGTATTGTCAGGTTTGTGCAGTTTTGATCAGGACCAAAGCGCAGACAAGAGCTGGGAAGCTGTTGAGTAATGAGTAATTTATTAAAGTAATGAAAGCTTACAAGATGGTAAGAGTGACAGAAACCAGGAACATGGCAAGTATGAGACCAGAACAGGGTCGAATAATGGAGGACCTAACAATGAGTGAGACTGAACCGAATGCTAATATAGGGAGGGGGAGACGGAAGGAACAACAGGTGGTAAAAATTATTAATATTATTATTATTATTATTAACACAGGTGAGGAGAGTGAAGGCAATTAGACAGAAGGAGAGGAAGGACAGTAGCTACGTTTACATGGACAAACGTAATCGGAATAAAGGACTGATTGAAATAAAAATGTGTCATGTAAACAAACCAGTCGGAATATGATGATCGGATTAAGATCAATTGGAATAAAATTGAGAGGGGTGGTTTATGCCCACTGATAATCCAATCAACGTGCATATAAACACTTATCAGACTCAAGTTATTCTGAATGTGGCAAACTGACCTGAGTATGAATGTGCGCCCGATGTAAACGTGATGTATTTCCGTGTTGGTGAGTGGCGAAAATATGCCGGGAAGTAAAACTGTCGGGGCTCCCAATACAACCTCTCTGTTTGAAAAAACTACAAGAGCTCAAAATTGTTTCTTACTCAACCATAATTAGAACATCGTGTAAGTCTAGCTTGGGCACTTGGAAGACAAACTAACTGGTATAACATTTTTGTTTGCTATTTTTGTTGTTTAGCAAAGACAGAAGTACTTTTGTATTTTTTTAGGGGAATTTGAGAACTGTGCATGTCCGTGTGGTTCTATTCTGAATAAAGCCAGGTACATATACACACACATTATCATCGGATTTATTGATTGTGTGCCCATATAAACGGTACAGTCCGATTATTTAATCCAAATACATTTTAATCCGATCATGAAATTTTTGTGCATGTAAACATAGCTACTGATCTGACAGAGGCAGGAGGAGAACAGAATCAGATGAAGTAAGGTAAGAAGAGAGCAGCACAGCTATTAACAATGGTCTTTTATGGAGCCCTAACAGCTACAATTGTGTGTGGATGTGTTGTGAGATCCAGAACAATGAAAAGACGGATAAAATGTGATACGTATCCAAAGTAATACCACATATGAAGGGGGCAAAAATTAGATTTTTTTTTTTTGTGGTGTGTGAAAAGATCAGAATTGGGCCATTCCCAATGCCATGAATAACACGGATATGGGTTGCATTTCCCTGCAGTGTGAACGTAGCCTAAAACGGGAACCGAATCTAACAGACTGATATATAAGGTAAGAAAAGAAAACTCATGACAGAAATAAGGATCTATAGATAAACAATACTAAAGGAGTAAACACAAACAGACTGCAGGATCCCAAGGGAGCTTCAAGAAGTGATCAAACCCCTGGGGATCCTGAAAGTTATTCTTTTACATAAGTCAGAAATTGATATCCTTTCTTTGCCTCTTTTGTTGTAGCTGTAGACACACACTAAGATGAGGTTTTCATCATTGACTTATGTTATCACAATGCCCATTTGTATCACTAGTATAACTTATAATTTTATCAGAAAATCTGTTACATAGTCATAAATCCAGCTGACCAGGATGTTCTGAGAATGAAAAAAATGGAACCGCCCTACTGTAACTTCAAAACTTTCACATCATATTCAGCAGATTGACTTCCATGTTAAAAAGAAAAAAAGAAAAATGTGTTTTGCTCCTCACAAAAAAGAGAAATACAGCTTTTTCACTTCATATAGTATTTTAGTTACTCAGCATTTAAAGAAATAAAATATATAGTACCTTAAAGATTTTTACTAGCAGGCTCAATTATAAGATGTGCATAAATGAAAACTCTTGTCCTAACTATGATTAGGGGTAGGTATATATTTCCCTTCAAACTCACCAGGTAAATCAGAACAACTAATATTCAAAATGAAGAGCCCTGTTTTTAAAGGGTTTACTCTTTAATTGTTGATCAGCTAATATTCCTTCAGGAAGGCTCTGTCCTCCCTGTCTGACTTCCCAGACCAGCGGCCACAATGTTTTGAAAACTTCCCTGTCATTTCCTTAAATTGGATAAGAATCGCCTGGCATCTCTGGTTCTTTTCCAAACATCGTCTCCAACCGACCTCATCGCAAAATGGATTATTATTGACCATGTAGCGTTGTTTGACGTGCCAGGATCCCTCTTATTATCTAAGCAATGCACAGTGTTGACTGGCGAAGCTACTCCACCGAAATGGGCACAACTCTTTTGTTAAAATGCTGATAACAACCTTTCTTATATCCTCCATCTTTTTCAGCCAGGCCGTTTATCCTCAGATTCCATCTCCTTTTGTGTGAAGCTTGCTCCGTAACAATTCTTAAGCCGTTTGTTTTCCGCTTGAAGCTCACTGATTCTTTTCTGCAGCCCCTCGATGTTTTGTTTATTCTCAGTAATTGCAGCGGTATTTGCTGAAATCCTTTTCTCCAACTTCAGCAAAAGTTCACTCTGAGTATCCATCTTCTTCGTCAGTGAGTTCACCGTCAATAGAAATGTCTTGTCCATACACTTGACTTGAGGTTTTTTTTGCCTTTCTTTAACTTTTTCTGGTGGGAAAATTTAAGTGGATGGTGTACCTTGTGGATTTTCTCAGCCTTAGACATGTGCTTGTCCATTTCAATGTTCAACTTCGCTTCTCCATCACCGTTTGCTTTATGGAGAGGGGCCATACCATAATCGTGGTCATCCATTCTTATCTTCTCTGTTTGGTAAAAATTACATAAGCCGGGGGTGGTGCTGGGGTATAGCACATGACCCATGTTTGGAGGCCTCAACCCAGCTGTCCCACGTTCAAATCCCTACCTGGAGACCTTTGTTGCATGTCATTCCGCTTTCTCTCTGCACCCATTTCAATCTAGCGACTGTCAAATAAAAGCTTTTACATAAAATTTGACAAAAAGCCCAGGGAGTTGAAATGACTTCTCAAAAATTTACCAAACATTTTAAAGACTTACAATTAATTTGCTAAGGGTACCAAAATGCACACGGAATTGTAATCAGGGACTAACAGTAAAACTATTTACACCAAAGCCTGCAAAGTGTAACTGCTCACTCTGTCGTCTTGGATCCTTCCCCCAATTAAGGAATCGAATATGGTCACTGCTCAAGTGGCACAGCGGTACAGAGTACAACTAACCTAAACAATAACTAAGAAACAAAAAAAATCTGGAGCAGCACAAAAGAAAAGTAGAGAAGCGCAAAACAGTTACAGCAGAGTATCTATCAGGAAGTCCACAAACTGCAGTTCAAAGCCTTCAGCTGATCCAAAATGCTGCAACAAGAGTTCTGATGAAAATTAGAAGAGAGATCATATTTCTCCTATTTTAGCTTCTCTTCGGTGGCTTCCAGTTTAATCAAGACTACAATTTAAAATTCTCCTTCTCACATATAAAGTCCTTAATAATCAAGCTCCATATGTTCCTAACTTCACTCATAGACTGCAGGTCTACTGGTGGTTCCTAGAATCTCTAAAAGTAGAATGGGAGGCAGATCTTTTAGTCATCAGGCTCCTCTCCTGTAACCTGGCCAGCCAGATTGATAATGTGCAGCACACTTTCCATTCTGCACAGTATCAATCTGGGACTGCTCTCATCAAATCTGTTTGTGAAAAGTAGCAGAATTCTCCAAGCTGATCAGGTGTAGTGACACCTAGAACCCGCCTACTAAAAGTTGGTTTTAGTCAATCACGGTATCAAATTAAAACGTAAGCAGCACTGTCATGCGAAGTGCCTTGACTGGCTTACCACAGAAGGTAAACCTTAATACTGCAACGTGATTGGCCCAAACCATCTTTGGTTCCTGACACAGTTGAAGCTGGAGTGGTACAAGATGGATTCTCGCACAAATACCGCAATAATTCTTCTCACAGGCAAGGCTACCTCTCCTGTGGAACAAACACCCAGTTTTTGTCCATGAGGCTGACACTCTGTCTACTCTTAGACTAAGGTATAAACTTTCCTTTGTAACAAAGTCTATAGTTAGAGTAGCTTGGGTTATACCGAGCTATCTCTGTAGTTATGCTGCTATAGGCTTAGGCTTCTGGAGGACATCAAGGTCTATTTCTGTCACTCTGCTGAGTTATTCTACTGTTGTTTTGCAATATTTATTTGAATTCTTAAGTGTATGTTCTCTGTCTTTTTTTCTCTTCCTAGAAGGTAAATCTGGTCTGCCCTTCTGTTTAGCTGTGACAACATCCTGAGGGGCAGATCATATGCCATTACCCTCACGAACATAGGAAGGATTCCTGGATCAATGTGTGCTCCTGTGCTCTTTTGTGTCTCTGCTCTTTCTCTCTAATCCCCAGTCGGTCGTATCAGATCACTTATAGGCGCTATATAAATAAAATGGAGTTTAACTGACTTTAAATAACAGGTATCATGAATTAATCTGATTGAATAGAGAATGACACAGAAAGTGCTGATTGGCTATGGGTGTAGAAAGGTGTACCTTTCGGAGAATCTTTAAGTAACCGACATGAGGTCACATGGAAGCCAAACATTTTAGAGGATACATACATGCTAATTTATCTGGCTTCCTTTTAAAAAATAAAACAAAAAATAACCTAAAAAGCTCAAAATAGAATTGAAATGATCATTTTCTTTTCTATGGCTACACTTTTTCACAGCAATTTTGATGGGGCTGGCGCCCAAGCGCCCTCTATTGGTAAACTGTCACTGATCTGCAGTTAGATAGACATCAGATTTGTGGACCTATATCATTACTAATGCATATCTAGCTGATCTATGACATGCCATTTTATTGATGCAAGCACTTCTCTGTATTTGGTTGTTTAGGGGTGCTGTATTTCCCTGAGGTACATACTGCTGAAAATGTGGCACAAGTAATAGCAGCCCTATGTCAGAATGGGCAATTACAAGCTTAGTTACTTGTCTTGTGACTGATGGCGCAGCAAATATGGATGCGTGTGCCAAGGAGCACAGACATTGTGTGGCACACACTTTAAATATATTCTATAAAAAAGGCTTTTGATCAAAACACTGTGAAATCAGACATTTAGATGGTTGTTCAGAGCAATGTGCTTCCACCTTCAGAACTGTTCTGTTGTGTGGTCCAATACAGCACAGAAGCATTTACAGAAACCTCAAATCGCTCATAATAGAACAGCTAGAATTGTACTTCTATGTCTTTTTAAAACAAATGTGCATGTTATGCACAATAAGCTGACTTGGTTAACAGTAGAGGCAAAATTACAAGCAAGCTTTTTAATTTTTAGCACAAAATTCTGGTCAACAAAGAGCCTAATTTTCAATTAATAAACTGTTATTTAGTGAGTTTTGTCACATCTATGTGACTCGCCAAATGACCTCTAGTTTTTCGTTTTTTACAGAGGAGCATGAATTTGTCTTCCACTCTACATTGGACACATGAAGAATAAATAAATCTTACAAAAAAGAAAATCACAGGTCACTTAGTGGGTTTATTGTAAAATTGAATGTTTTTTTCCAAAGTAAATGTTTCTAATGTATTGTGTGTATTTTATTGTATTTTACTGTGATTTATACATTGTAATTTTAAACTTTTTGAGGACCCCTGGGAGACTAGCAACCACTTTGTGGGAGCTAATAGGGATCCGTATATAGAATAAAGAAAAACTATAGGAAGATATTGGACTATTTCAAGAGTGGTATAACTCCAAAGTTTGGTTCCTTTATTTCATCGCAATGTTCTAAATTATATTGTGTGTTTAAGTTTGTGCTGCAGTGACACTTAAATTAATGCATTTTTGTTGGCTAATTTTACAATGAGAGGCTGATAGGGGTGCAAGAGCAAATGGTCTGGCCTGCACCAAAGCTAATTCAAGAGGTGGATACACATTGGAACAGCACGTGCCTAATGCTCCAACATGTTTGACCTCAGGGAACCTTTAGGAGCAGCTTTGGCAGGCTCTGACATTAGTGGGCTCTTATCGCAACAGAATGAAATAATTGCACAATGTTTAAACGTGCTGTCCCCATTTAATGATGCCACAATTGAGCTGTCAGAAAAAAAGAGAGTTTCAGGATCAAAAGTCATTCCCCTGTTATTAATGTTACACCCTGCACCGGAGGTGCATGAGGAAATGGGAATTTTCCTAACCCCAGAGAGCACAGCAATGAGTGAGAGTCTGAGTAGATTGTTAAGGGAGAAGTTACATACTTTGCAGTCAATGAGCATAATGTTAATGGCAGCACTGTGT
This sequence comes from Fundulus diaphanus, assembly GCA_037039145.1. Lineage (NCBI taxonomy): Eukaryota > Metazoa > Chordata > Actinopteri > Cyprinodontiformes > Fundulidae > Fundulus > Fundulus diaphanus. The sequence goes on from CM073121.1 coordinate 27,967,818, forward strand.
GATTCTAGCTTTAAAACCTTAGGCTTCTTTTGCCCCAACGCAGTGGCAGATAGCAAGAAGATGCTCAATTCTGAATATGCTGTTTTTTACTTTTTTTAAACTCCTCAACAGCACCATCACCAGCTTCTCAGCCTGAGACTCATGGCACATTGTACAATATAATTAGGTTTTTGTATTTAGTCAGTTTATGCTAGGTAGCAAACTATGGCATCACCACAGTCCTGCAGACATGCAGACAAGGACCTAAAATGCCACTGGGTTAAACAGGGAGGGTCCAAATGTACCTGAATGAACCACAAATTGGAAGATTTGAGAATCTCCTAGAGTTTCGTGAAGGACAGAAAAATGTCCCTTTTTCTCGCTACTCCCACGTCATCTGCGCCCTGTCATAGGGTATTTTCTAAAGCAGGCAACAGCTTCTCAAAAAGAGAAACTGCCTGAGGCTCAGCACAGTGGAAATGTATAATAAAAATAAAATAAAAAATAAAAATTTAATGTTGTCCATAGTAGCACAAGCATGGTTACAAAGTAACAAGAAAAAGCCCATCACAACCCTCTTCCCAGTTTGTTTCCACTTTCCCTTTTGCCCCAGCCATTGTGTCATAAAGACAGATTATGATCCTTTTCAGACCACATTCATAATTTATCTATTGACATCACAAACATCATTCATTTATTTACTCAATTTAAAGCTTCACACATCAAGTCATATCATTATCACTTTTCATGTTTTACATGTGTTGTCCACTTGATGGCACAGTAGAGCAAATGAAGCATCATGAAGCTTTGGCTCATGTGCCGATGGAAACCTTCGGTGCTTCACCTCGCCATTACTAGTGGTAAGCTTCACACCCAGCACAAACTGGAGACGTACAAAGAAGAGGTTTCAAAGTGCACAAACAAGTTGGATTAAGCAGACAGACATCCACAGTTTATGTACAAGGGGCAGAATGCACACACCTCAACAGTGGACCTGTACTGCAGCTGACCAGGCAGCGCGTGACAACATACTCCAGGAACTGTGGTGGCAGGTGACACATACCCCTTATATACAGCAGCCCTGCTGGCAATAGGCCACCAGATTTATAGCGGCAATGATTTCTCAATGAGAGCAGGCTTAACGTAATTCATCCTGCAACATGGACAAATTGAAAGCTCAAATGTGCAGAAAAACTACAACTAAGTAAAATGTAAAAGCTATTGAAATTTACCTAGTTTTACCACCATTTGCTATTACAATTATACACCTTACTATCCTCTGCTGTCTTCCATGACCAAACGACCTCATTGTAAGAAATCTGTCCAGCACAGAATTAGACAAGCATTGAAACCAGAATGAATGGACAAGTTAAATGTGGAATAATATCCTACACTGATTGCAGATTGTATTTCATCAAACTGTCACTCTGTGAAAACAAAATACTGGTAAAGTCTCATCCTCATGAATCCTAAATTGTCTATCATCTTGTCTCAGAATCAAGATCTATTATTACACCCCTACTTATATATGGTTACAGCTTAAAATCTACGGTTGCCATGTCCTCAATGACAACATTATATTAACAACCCTTTTGTCTCCTGTTTATCTCTCAAAACTGTAAAACACTGTACTCTACTAATCACGATTGCTTAAACAATGATATGGAGCACATCAGGAGAACATGTACAAATTAACAGAAGGCTGAATGTGCAGTCTAACATGACAAACATGCATTAAAGGACCATCCGTCCATATGGCTTGCAGTTGCATTACAACTGCACTATAAAGGGTTGATTGAATGTAAAACAGCAATTGAATGACACCATGTTTATGACAGGTAAACATCCCCTTGGCTCATTATGTTTTTATAGAAATATTCTGTAGAGTGAGCATAAAAGCTTTCCCTCCAAAACAATTGCAACATTTAGAGTTTTGCCACAGCCTCATGTTAAATTCCACCTCAGCACAACTGTTGTGCTGGTTGGCAGAGGCTTTAATGTTTTCTGTGCAGGAGTGTGGAAAATCCCTCTTGTGTATGCACAACACTATCGGTCTTTCTTCAGGAGAGCTCGTGTTCCAACTGAGCGAGACTTATTATAGTGAGCATGTCATGTGGCAAACTGTGACAATAATTCACAGGGAAACGCTTGCCCCTGTCCTGGCACCGTTCGACAGGACAGCCATCTGCAGCCCACGTGTCAGAGAGCAGCAGCCAACATGCTGCTGCATGATAATTGGTGTTGGGAAGAGGGTTGGAACAGGAGCTGGGGTTTAAACCTACCTAAATCAATTAGCAGGAGCTGGAACAACAAAGCAGTCTAATCTGGGTGCATACGCATACACCTACCAATGCTGTGAACACATGACAATTTGCACACCCACCATGTATATCATCACAGAGAGGGAGAACAGTTTAGATAGACTCCCTGACTGTGAAGGTGTATGATTTATTCATGGCCTGAGGGGGCCATCATTCGTATACATTTCATTGCACCATTTGCTATGCGTAAACATCACTTTTGATGTCTGTGAGAAAAGTCTGTGTGTAAAAAGACACAAGACAGCACTGTTACATAGCTGTATGCACACACAGTTTTCAATTTACGTTATAAAATGCTGTGCAAAATGTTTTGCACCTAAGCACAGTTTCACATTCATTTTTTGTGTTGCTTGGCAATGAACCACTAATACATAAATCAGATTACGTATGTTAAAATCGTTTTCTATTTTGTTAATGTTTAAAACAAAAAAGAAATCAATTTGCTGGACGGTATTTTTCAGACGTCACGCCTTGTTTTCAAGGGGATATTTCCACTCTTCTATTATAAAGTTAAAAAGACTGTTCCACAATATCAGCAGGCCAAACAGACCCACACTAACAGTCATACACTAAAAGACAGAGTTTCTCACAATACTTAATATGTCTAATTTGTTCTGAAATTAAAAACAAAGACAGTTGACAAACCTTAGACAGTTTACTCCCCAGGCAAGACATTTCCACAACACCTTTGAGCTAAATGGTTGTTTGCAGCTTAGCTTCAGTTCAGAATGTGTGAATAAATGTATGGGTCCGAGGAGCAACTTTCAGCTTAGGTTGTTCTTACAAGAATTGGAGACAGTTGATTTACAGATGAGAAGTTTGCCCTTGTAGCTGTACTTTACTTGTTAACATCTACTAGTATTTCTGGTTTATTGTTATTTATTAAAAATAAGAAATGCTAAGCTACTTTAAATTATTTACATTTTTGATCAGCCTGATGCATAACTCATAAAAAAAGCATTTATGAAAGATTAATCTTTTCCCTTCCCACTTAGCTCTCTGTTATTTAAAGGAGTATGGTGTAAGTTTCAGGATTATTGCAGATGTCTGTCCCCTCTGGTGACAAGTTGAAATGACATCACTGTTGTGCACGTGCATGGGAGACGAGGGAACGCATCTGCTGCTGTGACTACCCAGGTCTTTTGTTTAGTAGCGTTTCATATTTAATGGTAGCACTGCAATTGAAAAATTGTGCTTTTTTTCCACATTTGAAGAATATCGGCAAAGTTTTGCACACTAAGTAATAGAAGTGCAGCTACCTGTACTGTCTGTCTATCTAGCCTCAGAATTAGGCTTTGAAAGTCAGAATATATTAGTAGTTTTAAAATGAATAGTTTCTGCTGTCAACTCTGTGGCTTTACAAAGCTGCAAAACATTAGTGAAATGGTGAGGAAAGACACTTCCTTCCACAACAAAATGATTAAGTAACAATATAAGGAGCCTTTCCTCCTTGAGTGGTCATTAATTATTAAGCTGATACATCATTACACCTTCTGTGCACGAGATAGATTCAGGGAAGATTAACATCAAATAGCTGAATAAAATAGTATTGTACTTTATTAATAAAAAAACGGCAGAGACAAGTGATGGTGAACATTTTCAATGTACAGGACTGTCTCAGAAAATTAGAATAAATAAAGTTCTTTATTTTCTGTAATGCAATTAAAAAACATGAAATGTCATACATTCTGGATTCATTACAAATCAACTGAAATATCGCAAGCCTTTTATTGTTTTAATATCGCTGATTATGGCGTACAGCTGAAGAAAACTCAAAAATCCTATCTCAAAATATTAGAATATTTCCTCAGACCAAGTAAAAAGAAAAAAATATAACAGCAAAACAAAATCAAACATTTGAAAATGTCCATTAATGCACTCAGTACTTGGTTGGGAATCCTTTTGCACAGATTACTGCATCAATGCGGTGTGGCATGGAGGCAATCAGCCTGTGGCATTGCTGAGGTGTTATGGATGCCCAGGATGCTTCAATAGCGGCCTTTAGCTCATTTGCATTGTTGGGTCTGATGTCTTTCAGCTTCTTCTTCACAATACCCCACAAATTCCCGATGGGGTTCAGGTCAGGGGAATTGGCAGGCCAATCAAGGACAGTAATGCCATGGTCAGTACACCAGCTACTGGTGGTTTTGGCACTGTGGGCAGGTGCCAGATCTTGGTTGTGCAGCGTTTCCTGCCACATTTCCCCCTTCCAACACACTTTTTGTGAATGTGCTTTGAAACTGCACTCTGTGAACAGCCTGCTCTTTGAGAAATTTCTTTTTGTGTCTTACCCTCCTGATGGAGGGTGTCAATGATGGTCTTCTGGACAGCAGTCAGATCAGCAGTCTTCCCCATACTTGTGATTTAGTTTACTGAACCAAGCTGAGTGTTTTTCAAGGCTCAGGAAACCCTTGCAGGTGTTTCGAGTTAATTAGACGATTCAAGTGATTAGTTGAATAGCCTACTAGTATACAGTACTTTTTCACGATATTCTAATTTTCTGAGACAGTCCTGTATTTTCAAAACTTTTATTAAGACATCGCCCTGTTAACACATAGCTAACTTTAACAGTTTTCTTGCTATTTTCTAGTAAACACTTCAGCTTTATAGAAAACTTTTCCAACATTTCTAAATCCATTATGCATGGCAGATAGTGGTTGAAAGTAAGAATAAATATATGAAAAAATTAATAAACACATGAATAAAATAAACTGCATTTACAATTAAACATAATTTCCAAAAACTCTTAATGTTGTATTGAAAACAAAACTATGCATTTTAAAAATTTTGTTTTTCATCTCCCTGAAGGTCAATCAATCACTTTTATTATCCCCAAAGGGGCAGTTGATGTGCAGCATTGTAAATATGAGAGAACCCATGGATAAAAATACAAGCAACAACAACATATTGGGTCATTTTAAAAGATCAGAAATTTTATGACTGCAGGGACAAAGGAGTTTATAAAGCAGTGGTGATGCAATGTAACAGAGTGCCAACTTGCACAAGTGTTGCCTGTATGTTTCAACTGAAAGTAATGTGCCAGATCTACAAAGTACATTTATTCATAAATTTGGAACCACCATCAACTGTCTAGACCAACTTATTCATGCAGGGTCAGAGGGAAAGGCTGGGGAACTGATACCCATCTCCAGTGGTCATTGGGGGGAAAGGCTGGAAGACCCTCGACAGGTTGCCAGTTTGTCACAAGGCAACAAAAAGACACAGGACAGATAATTGTGTATGGCCACATTCACTCCTATGGACAATTTAGTGCAACCAGTTAGCCTAGCAGTTATTTTGGAAAATGCGTTTTTGCAGCTTTTGAACAGCTTGTGGACTTTTCTTAGGTATACTTTATTATTTAAGTGTGCAACATACAGTATTACCTTTAGCATTTTAGAGTCAAATCAGTCAGAGTACAAACACCATCAACTCAGGATCACTCAAACTGGATCGATGGATGGGCAGGTGGCCTCAGTTAGATATTAAATCCAAGATCAACACTAGTATCAGATCCAATACCTGACACTAGATCAGGCTTGTCTCTACTTAGACATTTCATTCTGCTGAAAGAAAGATTCTCCTCTTAACTGGCACCATACAATTATCAAAGGCAATGACGATAATGATGAAGTAAACAACCGCAGATTATTCTTTTGTATTATTATTATTGTTGTTGTTGTTGCTGGTAAGTCAGAATTTGGGACTGTAACTATACAAAATTGTAAAATTAAATGACAGCTCAGCTGCAATAAAAATCTATGATTTTATTTGGATGCTCCTCAGTTTAAAGTAATGCAATGATTTGCAATTAAAGATTTTAAACAGCAACACTTTAAAGAACATAATCTCTGTGACCTCTTAATCTCTAATAATCATTAAAACAGAACTAATGCTTGACAGCCCTTGAGTCTTCTCAACAGAAAGACCCCCAGAACTCGGCCAATTATTTTAGATGGGGCAGCATCATTATAAGTTTGGTTGCTAACAGGTACACTTTGTCCTTTAAAGTAACAATGGTCACAATTCTATTTTCATGTGTAGACCAAAAAAAATGCAATATCCTTTCACAAGCAAGAATGTGGTTTAATGTGAGCGAAGCATGTGAGAGTTATTTGCTGTTAAATTGACTTCATTATTAGCAGAGTGACGGCTGGTGGAGAAATGAGGGAGAAAAAAAATCCCTTGGAGGAAGAGACTGTCAGACATGAACAAACTTCTGTCTGACAATTGATTGTGCATCATTGCATATGTTTCAGAGAACATTTGGACAATTTTCTAATATTTTTTATATCTTGCCCAGAGCTAGACTATGCATGAGAAACAACTCTAAATGAATTATAACATTGCCACTTGCAAAACTCATCACACAAGGGATGAAGACTAAATATCTTATTGACCTTGCTAGAAAAAACAGGAACGCAAAATAATTGCTTGATCATAGCTTATTTTAAATCACAGATACATGGATTGTTTCGCTTAAAAGGGGTTTTAGTTGTTGCTCAGAAAATTGCTACATCTTCACAAATGAACAAAACATGAAAATTGTTCTTTATATCTGAAGCGCTGTAAATATGCATAAAAAACAAAACAGGATTAGAGAGGGGTTTATATGCTCTGTGTTTTGGCTAAGGGCATCATCTATAGAAAATGTTAAATACTTTCCACAAGATGATGATCTCATTCCTAAACGAACGGAACCACAAATAGCACTCGCTGGAACACTGAAGCATTTCTCTGAGCAATTATCTTTACTTTTGTACATGTGCCAGTTGGACACCATTCTTTTGCCTTCAGACAATGTCAATGTGGGAGAGAAAATAATCCAACTGTGGGGTGTCAGACAGTGAACATTAAACAAGAAATTAAAGATGGCAGCAAGAGGAATTTGTGACTCAAGCCTTGTACAAATTAAGAAACCTTTTCTGCACATTGAGCCAACATCCCCCCCCCCCCCGAAAAAGTGCGCATTGTTTCAGATTTCAAGTCCCCTTTGCCAATTTATCTACTTCTCTCCTTGCCTGTGTAAATTTACTGTCTCGTTGATCTCACTTCACCTGATGACTTGGTAAGCGGTCTTGAAATTAATTTGGACACCCCAGCTTTCATACATCTTTTTTTCTACCTCACCTGCTGGTTTTTCATATAGTTTTGGAGTTAAATGCTTAGAGAGATTACAGGCAGCTGAAGTAAATTGTGCTGACAATGGCAGGTAGAAACTGAAAACATGGGGCAGACCCTTGCTCTGCTAACAGAGAATAAGATGACCTCCATAAGTCAGATTTAGCAACCCCCCACCCATAAAAAAGAAAATTGAGAAAAATACCCCCCCCCCCCCAAAAAAAAAAGTTTACTCACTAGTGGAAACTGTGCCTTTCACAAACTATTGAAACCTTCTATTTCCTCTCACATTACATTGTGTTTCTTTTGCCTTTATGTTAAACAGAATGTGCCTCTTTATTCTTGTGTTCGCTGTTAATTATCAAGGCAAATCAAAATTTATCAAATTTGTATCAAAGTGTCCACATGGATGTGAAAAAAAACAGAATTGTCTAGCTTGGACATTCTAAGTTCTAGCAAGTTGAAAAACAAATAGAGTAAAGCAGTCTCAGAATCTATCAAATATCCAGAATGAATCATTTGCCAATTCATAAAACAACACCCATAAACTTAGAGAGTAATTGTAATGGTTCGTGTTTTGGTTAAATTAAACCGGACAAAGTGCAGGTTTAAGAGGTTTTTGGAAGAAAAAAGGTGAGCTGCTGGCACAGACACTGGAAACACTGAAGGAGAGGGACAGGTTAGTGGCTGTAAAACAATCAGTGGGAGATGCTGTACACTGAATGACAGCCACTAACCTTTCTTGAATCCGGAGAGTGGTCCTGGATCCATGTTGTGTCTCCAGGAGGAGGTATGGTTGATGTATCCTTGTTAGCCGAAGCAGAATCCAAAACACAGTTTAATGTAGGCGGAATAGTACGGGGACAGTCCAGGGTCATACACAGTGGTTCGGAGGCAGGCAGAGGTAACAGAGGAGCAATCCAAAAAGATTAATCTGTAATCCAGGCCACAGTCTTGTTCCACAATACATGAAGAGGCAGAGGTAACAGAGAGGGATAGGCAGAGGGGCAGAGTCAGGTACTCGCACAGGTCGTTGTCCAGAATCTGAAGACCAAACAAAAGAGTCCGACAGGGGCGATGCAAACAGGCAGGCATCTACAAACGATCTGAGTCACACACAAGAAGGCACACAAGGACTGCTGGAAGGTCTACTTACACTAATTGTTTTAAAGAATCTGGCACCTGTAAACTGGAGGAGCCAGGTATATATAGTGCTCCTCACAGGTGTAGCAGTGCCAGTAATGAGAGCAGTCACAGGTGCAGGCAATCAGGGGATAATTGCTAGAGCAGCACTGGGAGCAGGGAATGACGTAAAAGCCAGCAACAGAGACACAGAATCACAGCAAAAGCTGTGGACATTACAGTTTTATGACGCCGTTGGCATAGCTCTTTAGATCATGACGTATTCTTACACTTCTGTTAAAACAGAGGATATTATAAGACAAACCAGCAGAAACTGGTAATGAAGTAAATCAAAAATGTAATTTTTCTTCACACTAACATCATTATTAAATTATTCAACAAAGTGGGGATAAAAGACCAAAGGAATTGAATTTTCAAAATTCTGACTTATTTATAATTGGATTAATTTTAAAAAGTTGATTGATATTTTTGAATTTTAAAGAAAGAATTCTGAAGTCCTAAAATAAATCATCCCAGGTGTGAGATGATGCTATCTCTACACCTGACTGATGGGAAAGTCTTCTCACCTCATAAATGCCTGTTCTAACAGAAAGGTCACTCTGACTCAAAGTCTGTCAGTTCTAGCTAAATTTGTTGGATTTGTATGTGGTTCTTCACTTTGGATTGGGAATTAGGATTTCCATGATAGAAAAACAAATCTTTAAGAACAAACTAATGATAGACCATTAAGGTGCATGGGAAAAAATAAAAACATAATTTTATATACATAATCTTTAAAGGGATCCACAATTAGTTGTAACAATAGACTTTATTTGAGAAATATCTATTTTAGATGTAAAAAGCAATGCAGTAAAAATACTGTAAGCTGTTTCATTTTTATACATTTAAAGCCCAAGTGTGCAAGATTTTTACACTGATACACAATCTAGTGGTGCGCTAAATGAATTACAAACGACCTCGCCATTAAGCGCAAAAAAACTACAACAGAAGCCATGGAGTCATAAATGTGTCCTCAATGTAGCTGTCTGCTAATAGCTACGGTGAAATGTTTTTGAATGAATCTTTATTGTCATTGTCACAAGAACAACGGAATTTAAAAAAGTGCCATCAATCAGTGTATATGTTAATATTTACACACAATATAAAAATTTACACACAGTATAAAAACTAATGAAAACTAATAAATAAGAGTAACGCATTCTCACGCACATCATCCATAATGATTAATGGTTATTTTTGGTTGCATTTAGTATTTTTATTGCTGTTGGGTAAAAACTGTCTCTAAGACGGTTGGTTCTTGTTCTGATTGCTCTGTATCGTCTGCCTGAAGGCAACAGTGTAAACAGAGAATGTCCGGGATGAGAAGTGTCCTTTGTGATGGGTTGTGCCTTTTTTAAACAGCGGTCGCTGTCCAAGTCCTCCAGTGAGGGGAGAGGGCAGCCAATGATTTTTTGGGCTGTATTCACAACTGTTTGGAGAGCTCTCCTTTGAGCCGCAGTGCTGCTGTTATACCATACGCAGATACAGTAAGTCAGTATGCTCTCTATGAAGCACTTGTAGAAGGACACCAGCAGTTTCTTCTTGATGTTGTTCTTCCTGAGAACCCTCAGGAAGTACAGTCTTTGCTGGGCCTTTTTTGTCAGCTCCAAGGTGTTGATGTTCCATGTGAGGCCCTGCTCAATGTGGACCCCCAGGAAAAGGAAGTCAGCTACCCTCTCCACACATTTTCCCCCAATGATTAGTGGTGTAATGTCTGTTTTTTTCCTCCTGTAATCCATTATGAGTTCTTTTGTCTTTGAGTTGTTGAGGAGCAGATTGTTCTCCCTGCACCACACCAACAGCCGCTCCACCTCACTCCTGTAGGCCGACTCGTCGTCTACTGAGATGAGCCCCACCATTGTGGTGTCATCAGCAATGGTGACACCACACCATTTGGACTTTGGCACTGTTGCCAAGTCCACTTTTTTTTCTAAAGTCGCTTGTAAATTCTGTGAGTTGTGGTTTGTTGGGCTCGTTTCTGAATGTGTAGTCACTTATTTGGGCTCTAATATAAGCAAATATAAACATGTCTCTCCTGGGAGGACGGAGTAATTGCTGGATCACACCGCTCTGTTTCTAACATAAAGCCAAAATAAACTTCACTCTTATATTGAATTAACTTACCTGTCTAGCAGAAAGCTTGCGACCTCCGCATCCATTTTTAATCCCCTCTCCCTCATGAATTATCTCCTCCTGGTAATAAAAGCCAATGTAGACTCTCGTCTTCTCCCAGTTATCACTCCTTTTTCTTTTCTTGGTTAATTTCTCTTCCCTCTCGCTGGGCAAAGGGTATTAATGGTCCTCCATTTCAACAGAAAATGGCAGATAGAATGAATTATGCTTTATCTTTGCTTGTTTACATTCCTCCTCCACCAACAACACGTCTTCATATAGGAGACAGATAGGCAAAACGTGTATTGATGACAAGTTTGTCCCCATTTGGCTCTTGAAATCAAAAATGGTGACGAAGCAAAGCGCCTCCCAGTGGGTGCACGCTTTAATTTTTCATGTGAAGTTTTTAGACTTTGCCATAATATGTATTTATAAAAGTAATACTTCATTTTTGCTGATTAAAAGCCAAATTAGTTACACACTCTCTTTAAATAAAATATTGTTACTTGAATGTCGCCATGTTGTTTACACTGCAATGCATTCTGGGTAAATGACATATGCTAGGTCCTGTAGTGCTAGCTCTGTCCAGCCAAAACAGCAATGAGCAACGTTGAGCCTCCTCCCTTTGAACCAGAGCATGTTGACATGGATGACAATGTAGTAATGTAGTAGTAGTAGTAGTAGTAGTAGTAGTAATAATGATAATAATAATAATATTGATGATAATACATAATAATGAAACGATGAATGACACATACTGCTCGTAGGAATGTGTGACCCGGCATTTAGTGCTCTCTGTCTGGTGTCAGGTCCAATAACACTTGCTTAGGGTCTGATCGGTCCGGTATTCGGTCCCTTAAAACCTGTTTGGGGTCTGGTTTTGGCCCAGTGTCAGATGCGTGATTTCACACTCAGTACCGGCGGCAGTGGCAGTACCTTCGTTATTTAAAAGGCCGTCCAGTGTTGCCTTTCTCTGATGTTTCTCCCACCATCTTTCACTCACAAGGCAGTGGGATTTAGTCACTTTATGGATAAAACAAAATCAACATGGCAGTTGGTTTCAACTTGTTAGGGTGAGACCACCTGTTAGCTCCTTCATTAATTTTTTTTTCATACAAATGACTTCAGGAGAGAAGTGTTGAGAACACAAATGTGGGTTCTTCAGAAGGTGTATCTCCAAAGGGGCTCTTGTTTTTTGTTCATGTGGGAAGCGACGAAGACTCGCCTCACTTTTTCTCGTTTTCTGTTTTGAAATTACAGCCAACAGCGACACAGTGTGGCATTGTCTAAATTTACATCAGTCAAAAGCAATACGATAAAAAACAACTGTTAACCTTCCTGTGTTCATTCTGTAGGTTCCAGTCAAGTAGGACCTAAACACATCATCTACTCAGCATGCAATGCACAGGTGAAAAAATGGCGACCTCCATGGGTGAAAAATATAACAAAGGATATACAATTTTTGAAGTAATTATGAGTTTTTATGTATCACAAACAGCAATTTTTAACTTAATAGGAAAATTACAACATATTTAGGCCAACATGTTCAACTAATCATGGATCCCTTCAAACAAAACAGATGAACACAGGAAAGCATACAATGTAAAAAAACATTTATCTCAGTTTTATTTTGAAGGGTAATCAGTCCTGGCTCTAAGCCAGTGTTGCAAAGCTTTATAAGGTGTGTTCACTGGTTATGTGTAATTGAATCATTGGGTATTCAGATCTATTTCTTTCAGCATGTGCATCCAGTGGAGGAGACATCAGAAGAGCTTGATCAACCAATCAGAGAGGGAAACCCAAATTCTTCTCACATCACTCAGAAAGGTCAGTACACCATCATTGTAAATAAAATAACTCTCTCATGACTAGACTTGTTTTCACATTCGAGAAAAAACATGAAATCATTCTATAGGATAAAAAGTTCACATTTAGTGTTTAACATTTCAGGTCATGAATGTTGTTTTTAGAGAACCAAGATGACAGCAGGACAAAGGGATACATATGACTCAGAATAGGTTTAATGAAAAAAAATTGGAACAACTTACGGCACACCAGAAAATCAAACAGGAACAAGGGCAACAGTGACAGAGACAGCTGAGTAAGACAGAAACTGAGGCCTTGTCTACACAGAGATGAACACAGGGGGGATATTTTCATGAACGATTACGGAGAAATTTGCATCCACACGGGAGAACGCACCACAACTGAACAGGCTGTAGTAGGAATGCAGGACCCATTGGTGAGAAGAGAACAGAGGCAACAGGGCTGGGTGAGAGGTGGAAAGTTCTAGAACTGTCCAGGGTGAGACAGGAAAACTGAACCCTGACGGTAATAAACTAACAACTCTTGTTCTGAAAGAACAAAAAGAGAACTGGATCAGGTGGACCATGTAAATATGGTGAATCGCATACATGTTTTTACTTGTTTGTCTAATAGGGCTACATGCTTGTGTGGTGTTTGCACTTTTGCTATAGGACATAGGTCTGATTCTCGATAGAAGGATTCATCTACAGAGTTAGCATGTTCTCTCTCTGCAAATGTGTATAATTTTCTCTGAGTACACTGGGTTCATTGCTCAGTCCTGAAACATGAATATTAGGTTACCTGGCAGTTCTAAACTGCATGTAAGGGTATCCATGTTTGCCTGCCTTGTGTGTCACTATATAATAGCCTTTTAATGGACCGATGACAAATCGAGGGTGTACTGCACCTTTCTCTTGTTGTCCATACATCCATCCATCCATGCTCTTCCGCTTATCCGGGGTCAGGTCACGAGAGTAGCAGCTTCAGTAGGGAGGCCCAGACGTCCCTCACCCCAGCCACTTGGGCCAGCTCCTTCAGGGGAATCCCAAGGCTTTCCCAGGCCAGCTGAGAAACATAGTCCCTCCAGCGTGTCCTGGGTCTTCTCCTGGTGGGACGTGCCCGGAACACCTAACCAGGGAGGCGTCCAGGAGGCATCCTAACCAGATGCCCGAGCCACCTCAACTGGCTCCTCTCGGCGTGGAGGAGCAGCGGCTCTACTCTGAGTCGTCCCCGGATAACTGAGCTTCTCACCATCTCTAAGGGAGAGCCCAGACACACTACAGAGAAAACTCATTTCGGCCGCTTGTATCCGGGATCTCATTCTTTCGGTCATGACCCAAAGCTCAGGACCATAGATGAGGGTAGGAACGTAGATCGACTGGTAAATCGAGCACTTTGCCTTTTGGCTCAGCTCTCTCTTTACCACAACAGACCGGTACAGCGTCTGCTTGACAGCGAACGCCGCACCAATCCGCTTGTTGATCTCCCGCTCCATCTTCCTCTCATTTGTGAACAAGACCCCAAGTACTTAAACTCCCCCACTAGGGGCAGTACATCCTCCCCAACCTGGAGAAGGCACTCTACCCTTTTCCGGCTCAAGACCATGGTCTCAGATTTGGAGGCACTGATCCTCATTCTGGCCACTTCAGACACTCGGCTGCGAACTGCTCCAGTGAGAGCTGTAGATCATGCCCCGCGAATAGCAGGGACGCGATCCCTAGGCCACCAAAACGGATCCTCTCAACACTTTGGCTGCGCCTAGAAATTCTGTCCATAAAAGTTATGAACAGAATCGGTGACAAAGGGCAACCTTGGTGGAGTCCAACAGTACGAAAACCACACTGCTCTTCCTGAATCCAAGATTCGACTATCTGATGGACCCTCCTTTCCAGAACCCCGGAATAGACCTTACCAGGGAGGCTTAAGAGTGTGATTCCTCTGTAGTTGGAACACACACTCCGGTCCTCCTTTTTAAATAGGGGGACCACCACTCCAGTCTGCCAATCCAGGGGAACTGCACACGATGTCCACGCAATGTTGCAGAGTTGCATTAACCAACACAGCCCCACAACATCCAGAGCCTTAAAGTACTCAGGGCGAATCTCATCCATCCCTGGGGCCTCACCGAGGAGGTTTTTAACCCCCTCGGTGACCTCGGTGGGATTAAGGAGGTCTTCGAAGTATTCCGGCCACCGACAAACGACGTCCCAAGTCGAGGTCAGCAGCACCCCCCCCACTATAAACAGTGTTGGTACTGCACTGCTTCCCCCTCCTGAGACGCCAGATAGTGGACCAGAATCACCTCGAAGCCGTATGGAAGTCTTTCTCTTTGGCCTCCACGAACTCTTCTCATGCCCAAGTTTCTGCCTCAGTGACCAGCCGAGCCACCTGCCGCTTTGACTGCCGGTAAACATCAGCTGCTTCCGGAGTCCCACAGGCCAATAAAGCCCAATAGGAGTCCTTCTTCAGCTTGACAGCATCCCTCACCGCTGGTGTCCACCAGCGTGTTCGAGGGACCCTCCTTTCCGGAAGCCTGGAATAGACTTTACCAGGGAGCAGGGAACTGCCCACGATGTCCACGCAATGTTGCAGAGTTGCGTTAACCAACACAGCCCTACAACATCCAGAGTCTTAAAGTACTCAGGGCAAATCTCATCCACCCCCGGGGCCTCACCAAGGTGGGGCACTCTCCAGTACCCCCTCTAAGGACTCCAAAAAGGGTGGGTAATCTGAACTGCTGTTTGGCGCGTAAGCACAAACAACAGTCGGAACCCGGCCCCCGACATGTATGTGGAGGGAGGCCACCCTCTCATTCACCGGGGTAAACCCCAACGTACAGGCACCAAGATGAGGGGCAATAAGTGTGCCCACTCCTGCTTGGCGCCTCTCGCCAGGGGCAACTCCAGAGGGAAAGAATGTCCAGCCCCTTTCAAGGAGACTGGTTCCAGAACCAGAGCCATGCGTCGAGGTAAGTCAGACTATCTCTAGCCGGAACCTCTCAACCTCGCACACTAGCTCAGGCTCATTTCCCACCAGAGAGGTGACATTCCACGTTCCAAGAGCCAGCTTCTTCAGCCGAGGATCAGAACGAGGATTATGATTAGTACAACAAATGGACGTAGTGTTCCCTCGCCACTCTGGAGCCAGGCCTGGAGGTGGGGCACGCTGGCGAGCACCTGGTGGCCGGGCTTTTAGCCATGGAGCCCAACCGGGCACAGCCCGAAGAGGAAACATGGGTTACACTTCCAATGGGCTCACCACCTGTCGAAGGGGCCAAAGGGGTCGGGTGCATTGTATAATGGGTGGCAGTTAAGGGCAGGGACCTTGGCGTTCTGATCCTCGACTGATATGAAGTCTGTATTGTAATTTGGTGCTAAGCCATTCAGTGATTTATAGACTAACAGAAGTATTTAACATCTATTTTCTGAGATACAGGGAGCCAGTGTAAGGACTTTAGAACTGAGGTGATGTGCGCTAGTTTTTTATGGGCTCGACACACGGGAAGCAACAAACAACAGCGACAAATGGCTTGTATTGCCACTATGGGACGGGACAGTGGCGGCAGCATTTCAAATCACATTGCTGAATCGCTTGTTTCCCAGAAATTGTAATGGTTATGAAATTGGGGGGCTTTTGATCAAAGCAGTACGTAACTGACAAGGATGAAGAGTCAGAAGATATTTCTTGAATTGACCGAAGTCTGGCATTTATGTCTACTCTACAAAAGAAAAATACAACTGGGTTAATCCTATATTACAGAAAAGGAAACAGCTTGGAGAATATCATCATTTTAAGGGCGCAACTAAGGGATGATCCAGATAAATGGCTATAGTGCGAAGCGACAGACAAAACATTGTTTAACTTGTGCCGCATTGCAGGCGTGTGTGAATGTCTAAGTGTAAACTCGAAATTTCACACATGAAAATTTGCTTTTCTGGAGGAGGGCAAGCGATTGCCGCTTCATCACACAAGTTCCATAGGAAATGAATGGAGATGGAGCGACAGATTTAAACCAGTCAAGTGCTGTACCAAAAAGGCTGACCCAGTTTTCTTGGCGTTTTAACAGAATGGAGTGATCAGCTGTGTCGAATGCTGCACTAAGGTCCAACAAGACCGGCACTGTGGTTCTTCCACAGTCTGCATTTATACAGATGTCCTTTATACGGATGTGACCTCTCTACAGTATATGCCTTAGCATCATCTCACCCTGCACCATTATTTTACGTGTCCTACCTTGTTGTAATTGTGGTTTATGTGCTTCCATTCACATCCAGTTTGTTATTATATGTACCACTTGTCATGGTTTAGTTTTGGTCTGGCTTTTTTCCCTGTTATTTTTCAGTTCCTCCTCCTCTCACTCAGCTCACCCTCCACTCCCTCAGCAATCAGTCACACCTGTTAGGCATTAATTAGTCAGAACTCACTCCTGCCAGCCTCCCTACAAAAGCCTCCTTCAGTCTTCTCTTCCCCACCGGTTCGTCATCATTCTCCATTCACTCCACGTCTGTCAGCCTACTTTGCTCCCTGTTTAGTTGCTGGATTTCCTGCCACCTCTGTGTCTCAAGTGAAGCCTCTGGTAGCTGCTGGATTTCAGACTACCTCTCTGCTTCAAGTAAGGCCTCTGCTAACTATTGGATTTCCTGCCACCCATGTGCTCCAAGTCTGCTCTCTGCTCTGTTGCTGGACTGCCTGCTACCTCTGAGCTCCAGGGTTGCTCTCTGCTCTGTTGCTGGACTGCCTGCTACCTCTGTGGTCCAGGGTTGCTCTCTGCTCTGTTGCTGAACTGCCTGCTACCTCTGTGGTCCAGGGTTGCTCTCTGCTCTGTTGCTGGACTGCCTGCTACCCCTGTGCTCCAGGTTTGCTCTTTGCTCTGTTGCTGGACTGCCTGCTACCTCTGTGCTCCAGGGTTGCTCTCTGCTCTGTTGCTGGACTGCCTGCTACCTCTGTGCTCCAGGGTTGCTCTCTGCTCTGTCGCTGGATAGCCTGCTACCCTGTGCTCCAGCACTCCTGCGTCCAAAGACTGCCTCGCTCTGCACCTCTGGTCTGACAGCAGCCCGCATCTCCAAGAACTCTCTCCGGTCCGTCAGCTCCTGCTCCCATCTGCACCTCCTGCATCCTCCAGTCCACTTGGCCCCGCACTCAGTATTCACCCGCTCCAGCCTGATAACTGATTCTGGTTCCCTCCTGCCAAATCATATCACTGTCATGATGTGAGTTATTGGTTTTAGTATTTGTCTAGTTTTAGTTTGGGTTCCTATCTTAGGTTTGGTCTTTATGGTTATTTATGTTCTGATTGGTTTAGTTTCTGTCTCCTTCCGCTTATTTTCTGTCAGCTTGTTAGCCACTTACCTTCCCCTGATGATTTCCACCTGTTCTGTCTAATTAGCTACCTCTGCTCACCTTTGTTCTCCTGTCTATTTAAACCTGCCTTAGTTCTCTGCTCCCTGTCGGTTCATCACACTTACATGCCCATGCGTCTGTTCCTCCTCGTCTGTTTCGGTAAGAGCCCCAGCACCTTGATCCTGTTTTGGTTAACCTGTTTCTGTTTATTCTACCCAGTTCTGTTCCTGTCAAGTGTTTTGGATGTCTGCCTTACCCCCTTTTTGGATCCGGTTTTTGTTCATTTGCTCTTCAATAAAATCCAACTAAAGGAAAACATTGTTTTGGCTGAATTCCGGGTTCTGCTCCACACCATTCATTACAATCACTTCAATAAACCTGCATAAGAACTAGCTCTTTGTGTGTGTGTGTGTGCTTGTGTTTGGGTTCACCTCAACAAATCGTGACAGCACTAACCATTAAAGTTTGAATATAGCGCTCCTGAGAGCAACCTATTCCTCATAAATGTTTGTAGAAGCAGTATGTGCGTATAGTTGTTGGATTTCATCCATTTGTAGATGACACCTCTGTTTGATGATTCTGATGGGTGAGTGGAATCTTTTTGGTAATATAGAGGAGTTTTTTGTTGCATACCTTGGACAGTAGTCTCCAGTTACACTCCTTTAGGCCTTGCATGTTTTAGATGTTACCCAGCTTATAGACGCCTGATAAAAGGTTCATCTGGACATGCAGGAAATCAGCTACTAACTACTGGAATTGGACAATTCTGCTTTGGTAGTTAGTAGTTGGATTCAGAGCACCTTAAAGTTTTGCAGTTGTTGTCTCTCTCTTTACTTCGATTTGTTTGTCCGAGAAGGTGCTACAGTTGTCCTCTTCCAGAGTTACGGTACTTAGAAATGCTACAGTTAAAAGAATTGCATTATACTAAATTCTGGAAATTTAAATATACAGATTTTACCTTAATTCTATGTCTTTATCTCACAAAGTTGTTGCGTCCTATAAAAAGTAAAATGTTTAGTGACATTATGGTTTTGAGTTTAACTTTTGTACCAGAATATTAGCAAAAGCTTCTGGTAGCTATCTGAACTTTCTACCATGAATTTAGAAGTTAAAATACACCACTTGTATGCACTGAAAAATCTGTGACATTCCTGTGTAATAAGCAATAAACAGTTTATCCTAGTACCTACAGGACCCATGTGTTCTGTAGGACAGTATTACGTTAAAAGATTACAATGCACATTCAGAATTTGTGAAATTTAAAAAAACTTCCGAAATACAAACCAACTACAGTTCAATCCAAAAAATACTTTGGAATAGAAGTTCTATTAATGAAAATTAATGGATGGATGGATAGAAGTTCTATTATATTTTGGACCAGACTCCTCAAAAAATAAATGTCTTAATCAATCACTTAATCTGGATAGCATTAAATTGGCCTCTGGTAATGAAAAACACCTTAGTGTTATTTTTGACCAAGACCTGTCATTTAAATCCCATATTAAACAGGTTTTCAGGGTTTCTGTTTTTCACCTCCGGAATATTGCCAAAATTTAAAATATTTTATCCAGGAGTGATGCTGAAAAACTAGTCCATGCATTTGGTACTTCAAGTCTGGACTATTGTAATTATCAGGAAGTCCACAAAATCCAATTTGAAGCCTTCAGCTGATCCAAAATTAAGCAGCAAGTGTTCTGATGAAAATTGACAAGAGGGATCATATTTGTCCTATTTTAGCTTCCCTTCATTGGCTTACGTATAAAGCCCTTAATAATCAAGCTCCATCATATATCAGAGCTCTGATTACCCCGTATGTTCCTAACAGAGCACTTTGCTCTCAGACTGCTGGTCTACTGGTGGTTCCTAGAGTTTGTAAAAGTAGAATGGGAGGCAGATCTTTTAGTTATCAGGCTCCTCTCCTGTGGAACCAACTCCCAGTTTTGGTCTGTGAGGCAGACACCCTGTCTACTTTTAAGACTAATGTTAAAACTTAATCTTTTGACAAAAGCTTATAGTTAGAGTGGCTTAGTTTACCCTGAGCTATCTCTGTAGTAATGCTGCTCTAGGTTTAGGCTGCTGGAGCCTATTGTCATTTTTCTCTTCATACACCTGGTCTGTATTTCTGTTAATCTGATGCTAAGTAATGAGTAAAAATTTATGAAAACTGAGAAATATCAGAGCAGTCAGTCCAACTCTAATTTTGGAGTGGGAAGACTGTGATGGACCGAGCAGTAAGGACAGTCAGGCACAGGGGTATTTTCAAAAAACAGGGTTCTTTTATTTAACCAAAAAAAGATAAAATGTAGCAAATACAAAATCGATCCAGAAAAGAGGTCAAAGGAACAAAACTACTCAAAATAACTAGAAACAGAACTAACTCAAACAAACTGACCTGCCTTAATGAGACCAAGAGGAACTTAAATAGTGGCTGATCAGTCCACAAAAGAAACACATGGGGCAAAACATACACAAACCTAACTAAACCAAATGAATCAAAACCCCATTTCCCCCCACAGCACTGATGTGGTATGGCCTGAATCAGCTCAGCCCCTTGGCCACCTGCTGGTTCCTCAGCCAAGGGACTAGAGCAACTAAAACACTCAGAATATAAGTTAAACAGAGTCATAACAAAACAGGGTAAACCAAAATGTGCACACTAATTTTGAAATACAGTGTAATGGTGATAAATAAATTCTAAATAATGAAATGGCTCTGTAAACGAAACCCTATATGAAAAAGAAACTAAATATCATAAATTATATTTGTTACCACATCTATGTGGCTGTAAATGCAGCCATCACAAAGACATTAGTAAAAAGGGTGTTGTACTGGTAAAAGTTAATCACAAATACATGACACTTTTTTTGTGTGTGTAAATGTTTCAAATATTAACAATTTCTGCTTTTTCACAGTTTGTATCATTTCTCCATCAGCTGCCACGGAATCGGAAAGTATTCTGCCGACAACACAAAACTGGGAGTTTCTGCTTTTTGCTCTTTGAACTGACATTACAGCACAAGAGATCTGATTGGCTATTTGCGCTAGTGACAGTGTGATAAAAAGGGATGTGACAAAGGTAGTGAAAGCAACCTCAGAGCAGGTTTAACAATTGATATCTCTGAGTCAGACACACGGAGGGATTTTTCCTTCAAAGCCAAACTGCTTCAGTAGAGTACAGGGTAGAGCATATGGAGACAAACTACAGAGAAACACTGCAGGCGGACTTTGATGCATTTGATATATCTGAAGAGCTCGGATTTATCCTTGAAGAGCCACTGGTAAGATTCCTTGTCATTTTTTATTTTCTGAAATGCCAGACATTCAACAAATGGTCTAATAACAATATTATCCATTGTACCAAAGCAGGGTTATTTTTCTTAAACCTTTAGCCTAAATACTCCTCTGTCACCTTGGTTTAAGTGTTAGTCACACATATAATCTCTGCAGACAGAAAAAGATAAGTTTGCCTGTTCTTGTGAAATGTTAAAGAAGGTTATTGATCTGATGGAAGCCCATTTCTTCTAGCCTCTGTTGAACCTTTCACATGACTGGTCCGGTCCAGTAATGTACACAGATTTACGTATTAAAATTGTCAAATCTAGACTTTCTTGTTTCTACCTATGTCTCATAAGTAGTGACTGTGCCCAACAATGCACTCATGACCTTTGAACTCTTCCATGTTTTCTTACAACCACAAACCTAAGCGTATCTTGTTAGAATTTTATATAGACCAACACCAAGTAGTGTATAATTGTAAAGTGAAAGGAAATGAACAAACATTTTTTGTATATATTTTTCTGGTTGCCCACCTAAACTAACTGGCAAAGAATGCAAAAATCAATGAAGTCAATAAGTCCTCTTTATAATTTGCCGGAAGCAGTCTAGTGTTAAAATCACATGGGGAAAACTGTGCTTTGTTGTGATGAGACCAAAATTGATCTTATTGATCAAACTAAAAAAGCTTTTTGAGATAAAAAACTGACACTGCACATCACTAGGAAGACACCATTCCCATTGTTGTGGTGGCAGGATTATGGTGTTTATTCAGGCTTTTCTTCTGCAGGAAGAGGGAATCTGGTGAGATTTGTTGGGAACATGGTACCAAATAAAGGATGATCGTGGAGGAAAACTTGTCACAGGCTACAAAATACTTGAGACTGCTTCCAGTATGACGCTAAGCATAGAACCTAAGTATGTTTGACTAGACCCTTCTAACACACAAAGTCCAGACAAAAATACAATTACAAACTTGTGGGTATATAGGAAAACTGTTGGTCATAGAGGCTGTCCATCCAATGAAACTGAGTCTAATCCTGCAATGAGAAATGGGATAAAAATTCCATCTCAGAGCTGGTAGAGACATACATGAAAGAGTTGCGGTTGAGATTTTTACTCCAGAGGGCTAAATATATGTGCACATATCACTTTTCAGATATTTTATTACCTTGTGTTTCACAATTATGTGTGGTGTTATGTTGATCTATTGCATCAACAAGGCAGCCTGTTGGGGCTGCATTTAGAGTGACAATGAAGGCTGAGATGAGGTTTGGTGGAAGTAACGATTGTTTATCTGTCCCCTTTGGCACAACTTTGATGGACAATTAATGCATAAAAGCCTTCTTACATGCAACAAGATGGCTCTCAACTGTTTCAGGACTAAACCATTATTTACTCGCAGATGAGTTCCCCAAATTCCACCATCCATCTATATAAACATAAATTTTAATAAAAACAAATATTTACATTTTACCATTAAATATGAATGACTATAGACATACATTCTATATTTTTAACCTTACAACTCAACACCATTATGAAAACAGCAAATGAAAACCCATATATAGAATCCCCCCGCCCCATGGCCTCCTGGAACCTTTAAATGATGTGCGGACCCCCGTCTAAGCAAACACCCTGGAAAAGACACAGAGAAGACAAGTGTGTAATCAAGTCTTAACAAGCAACTTCTTCACACGCACACTTCCACCTTCAGAATTTTATACAAACATTTGCCTACGTTTTACTAAACAGTAGACCTCATTTGTTCCAAGTAACAACTCTTTTCACTTCACAGGCAACCACCACATTTCTTAATGAAGAGCAGCTGTAAAGGGTCTGGAACAAAAGGCTACATGCAAATTATTAAAATACTCAATATATATTCAATTAATAATTAACATTTCTTGTGTGCAAATGGTTATTGATGTGCAAATCTATGCCTAAAGTGCAGTGCTAAATAAAGTGATTTAAATACAGTGCAAAGATGCTCTTAAAGTGCTGTACTGGTTACCACAGTAAAATGGTGCCAGTAATGACGACCTATTTGTTACAATCAGAATAAAATCCAGGTAAAATACATATAAATCATAAAAAGTCACATGGGTACACTTACTTTTGCAAGGCAAGGCACTATACATAGTTAAATTGGTTGATTGACTTCTCAGGGACTTCTGCCTTCCAGGAGGTAATACATGGTGCCCCTCCTAGCTTTGTCCTTCCAAGTTCCTTCTGCCGCTGTGAACCAGTGTCTGCCCAGCATGCTGGGGGCTCTGAGGTGGTTCCCCCTGCTTGGTGTCAGGCGGTCTCATTGGTTGTGGCGGGCCCTTGACCGCCGGGGTATCAATTCCCGGCCTTGGGCTGCACAGTTAATGGTTGGCAGTGTGCTGGGTTGGGGGATTTGGTACCCTCCTGTGACTCGCTGGTGGCCTACCTCTGTGTGGGGCGTATGGCTTTCTGGAGGTGATGCTTTGTGTCTGGCAACCTGAGGCTGCTGCAGCCTTCTGTGGTTGGGTCTGCCTGCCATTTGTTGTTATTGGGATCTGTGGATGGCAGGCTTTTTACAGTTCTCTCCACACTTACAAACCTACAGTTCCAGGTTTCAAACTCACACTCACATTAATACAAACATTTATTTCTACACATATCCTCACCTATCCACACATAGCACACATAAATGCACACACCAAAACATAATCACTCCAAATGGTTGAAGTACATATAAAAAAGGATACTATAACATTATTGTGGTCTACATACTTTAATGCTGGATTGAATCTGGATCTGATAAAGTTATTTATGCAATTAGGGTACTGTTTTGAGATATCCTCTTTGCAAAGTGAAACTGTCCTGGCAAATATATGCAACCATATGTTAAGTATGGCATGCCTGAAATGCCATGACAGTACACATAAAAAAGAAACAACAAAAAACCCTGGTTGATATTTTTTATTCCCAAAGATCATGTAAAAGCCTTACCATTTATTACAGAGTTGTACTCAGCGGACTTCCCCCTGTCTCGTAATTGGCAGATTTTATTTTTCAAAACGTATTTTTTCTACTGCTGTTAAACTGTTTTCTGTCTCTAATTGATAGGACCAATTATTTCTTGATGAGTAGGTCTGACACTATGGCAAGCATGAACATATGATATAACTGATTATAATCTGGAACATCTCCAAACACACACAGTCACAAACAAAAGAACATTAATGAGCAACTGGTTTTATTCCTATGTTCCAGACTCACCTTCCAGATTATTATCGAGTGTGGTTGGACCTGGCAAATAACCTGGCACATCTGATTGAGTCACGTAAACTACGAGATCTTGTTCATAAGGTAAGGGCAAAGAAAGCTGTACTTTAAGTTAGGAACTTGTACTGTCTTGGTGAACAAATAAATAAATACAGTGTTTACTGTTGTCAAAAAAAACACAATATACAGTAGGTAAATATGATCTCCGTTCAGATGCCGGTTTTGAGTCCCCATCTTTTAAGTAACCATCGGGAGCTCAGGCTGGCCCACCTTGCCTTGGGGTTCATCTGCATGGGATATGTATGGCAGGAGGGACAACATGAGCCTGCACAGGTAAAGCACCACTGCACTTAAGAAAGATAGTGGAAATGCTGTAATTCATGGGAGGGGGAAACATGGCTAATAGCCATACAATTATATCCCAACTAAAATCATTGTGAGGCCTATGAATAGAATTTCCTTAAGGTAAATACTAAAGTCAAAATGCTAAATTCTGGACTATAAAAATGTACAGTTGCCTACAGTGTTCATTATTGTATGGGTGTGTTTTCTTGAAGGCATGTTGTATTATTTTAACTTTTTTAAAATCCCAAAAATGTATTTGAACAAAGTGAAGGCACAACAAGTTATAAAGATGAACATAGGGATACACTTAATTTGACATGAGGATTTCATCACAAAAGAGGCACAAAAAAAAAGAAAAGATAAATGTCAGCCTTTGTGTAAATACTGTGGTTAAATCTGTAATATTTAGGAGTAAAAGTCAAAATGTCAACCAGGTCATAGTTAGTGAGAAAAAAATAAAAATAAATCAAAGGAGTCATCAGGGTCAGAGTCATCCTGTGGGAACAGCCCATATTGCTGATTGGATATCTTTGTAAGGATTGGTTGTGAATCAACCAAAATAACTCATTAGGATCCTCAGAAGCATGCATTTTTTTAAGTTTGCTTTTTGACTGATCTTTAGTATATATATATTTTTTTTTGGCAGATTCTCCCCAAAGCCCTAGCCTGGCCTTACTGGCTAATATCTCGCAGGCTTGGTCTGCCACCCATCCTGACCTATGCAGATTCAGTCTTAGCCAACTGGAAATTAAAGGATCCCACAGGGTGAGTATTATTATTTTCTACATGTCACAATTGTGCTCTTAGAGCATTTATTATAATAATCAGGGAATTCCCAACTATGATTTTTCTATCCCCCAAACCAGTCAAAGTCAATTAAGATTAGGATCAGCAGTATTAAACTCATCACTTACCACTGATGTTACAGATACACAATCTTTCTTGTTCCTTTTATTAAGTTTTTTCTTGACAGTAGCAGATGCACTTGCCAGAAGGTCAACCTACTCTCAAAAACATAAAAACTCAAGTGACATCCCATTCTTAAACTTTAGAATTACAACCACACACTGTAATCCCCTTTGGACCAAACGTAGCACTTGACTCAACCCAGTCAACTAGGTGTTGTTGTCCTGACAACTGCCTACCCAAGACTCGTCTATTGGATTGCTCTTGTGTCCAGTCACCTCCATTTTATGATACCACTAACATTTAAATATACGTTTAGTAGCAAGGAAATTTAGAAGACTGGAAAATTATCATAATAAAAAGGTGCAACGCTGGAATTTAATCAGGTCCTGAGAGCAACCCATTCCCTCACAAGGGTTTCAACGAACAATCTACATGTCTAAGTGTTGGAGTTTACATAGATTTGATGATTGTAGTGGTTGAAAGCGGTTAATTCAATTATTTGGAGGAGTAACCCATTACTTTTATAAATATGTTGGTCCAGCTGGAGTTTCTGCATGTCAACCTTAATGTGCTGCTTCAGCTTAGGAAAACCTAGATGAGAAAGCTACTGTGATGTTCTGACAATGCGTTTTTTAAAATCTACACATCATGTACATATCTGTAGTTACCATGTTTACTCTCTGTTTCGCTATTACTTTATGATTTAGCCCGTAACAATTTTCAATTTAAAGAAAAGATTGTTCTCCTGCTTCAGAAACACATAATAATAAACATACTAAATACTGTATCTCACGCCTACAACGACAGCTGTCTGTGGATATTTCAGCGCAGCAGGCAGGGCTGGTCGCATGACACAGATGTCAGGAAGTCACTTTAGCCTTTCTCTCTTTCTCTTTCTCTGAATGTCCTTGTAAAGGGAGTAAAGGGCTAAGCAGAAAACCCAGATCTGATCAGAAAAATAATGTGCAGGAACTATGATTGTGTGTTTGTAAGCTCTGTACATGAAAATAGGCAGAGGTTGAAACTGATCCTTTAGAAATGCCTTGATTTGCCTTGGAGCCAATAGTTGGGATCATGTTGGGACATCCCCAATAATCTTTGGTACAATAGTTAATGTCCATCTGAATAAAAATGTTCCAACGGCCTTTCACTTTTGTTTTAGGGATATGGAAATTGGGTAAGTCTAACTCAAGTTCTTGGTTTCACGTTGCACTTGTGATTTTTGTTTGCTGATCATTTGATGTGGTATTTTGAGTCATCATTTTTGTTTAAACAGGAACATGGACTTGATATTTTCTTTTCCTGGAGGGGAGAGTTGCAGGGGATTTTTTATGGTGTCATTGCTTGTGGAGATGGCTGGAAGTTCAGGCATAACGGTCAGTGTTTTCCTCTCACATTTCCTTTTTTCCAATAAGAGCTTTTAGAAACTTAGCCTGACTCATCTGTAGTTAAAAACCACATATTTCCATACACTGTATAAAAGACAGCCAAGTTGTTTCTTATTATCTTACTTTAAATCCAAATAAGCATTTCTACCTTTAGGTTAGTTAGGATTAC
This sequence comes from Fundulus diaphanus, assembly GCA_037039145.1. Lineage (NCBI taxonomy): Eukaryota > Metazoa > Chordata > Actinopteri > Cyprinodontiformes > Fundulidae > Fundulus > Fundulus diaphanus. Next base: position 27,995,018 of record CM073121.1, read on the forward strand.
CAAAATTATTTCTATTTGCTAAGAGCCAAAATGTTGAGAATCTTTTAGATACTTTTCTAGCTCCTTCAAATTCAGAAGTTGGCTTTCATTTCATTTCTATTTGGTAGCATTTTTAAACTGCGTGACTAGTTAAAGATTTTTGGGCATTCTTCCATAAGCCTCTCATAACAGTTTGCTGGAATGTATTTCCATTTCTCTTGACAGAACTGGTTTAACTGATTCACCATAGTTGACTATCTTGACTTGCTCAGATACACCTTTTCAACTCTTCTGCTTTTTTCCTATATTTTCCTTTTTTCCTATATGAGATCAGCGCTGTGTGTTGGCCACTGCAAAATATTGACCTTGTTCTCCTTAAGCCACATTTGATCTAATTTGCCAGCAGCTTATAAAGCCATAACATCATCATCTGGGCTTTCCCAAATGGTTTGATGGCATACCAATTTTAGTTCATGGAAACTTTTGACTTTGATCAAAGAACTAAAAAAAATCCTTTTTTAAAGAGAAGTTGATTTGGAAATCCCAATTGACCTAAAAGAGGATACATTTATTATGTATGTAGAACAAAAGGCTTCTGTATACAGTGTATGTAGATTCTGGTTTCAGTTTCCTCTTTTATTTCTCCCGTTTTCTTCCTTTGCAGCCTTTGTGTTATTTTCTCTTGGACCTTAACAGCTGATTTCTAAACTTTCAACTTTAACCAGGGGGCCCTCGAGGTGATGCATGCCGTGAAAATCTCAGACCTAATCGGCATACAGAAAGGTCTAATCAAAGTGACACAGTCTTTGAGGAAGATGAAGGAAACCTTCCAACTCATGCACAGTAATTTCCAGTTAAAGCTACATCAATATGAATTCAATAATTCAAAGTGCTTTGCTTTTTATGAAGGTGGCAAAATTGAGGCTAATTAAGATAACTTGATTTGTGCTTGATCCAGATCACGTGGAGCCAAACGCATTTCATGGAACATTGCGAATTTTTGTCTCAGGGTGAGTTTTGTACCTGTCCCAATGTCCCAAATACTCAGTGTATTAATGATTTTCATTTTCTTTCCTCATCTGGTACAGATCTAATAAAGTATTGCCTTTTAATTCAGTTATGCAGATGTGCTGTTCTCCATTTCTTCACTGTGTCTTTTAAAAAAGGACACAATGAAAAAGAACTCCTGAAATTCCATCTTGAATAAGATGGATATTGACAGCACCTTTTAAAAAATTTAAATACTTTGTAGGTGGCGAGACAACCCCATGCTTCCAAGAGGGCTGCTGTACGAAGGCGTTAGCAATGAGCCTATTTTGCTGTCAGGTGGAAGCGCAGCTCAGAGCTCAGCCATTCAATGCTTTGACGCTTTGCTATGCATTCAGCATGAGGGTGAGACAGGTAAAGATGCATTTCATCCACCTTTAACTTGCTTAGATTCCTTTCATGAATGAATATTACCTTTTGTGATGCCAGTAGATCTCCCAGCTTAGGAATGTCTCCAGGAGATGCCGTTATTTTTATTCTTTCTGTTTCCTTTCTGTTGTTTTCATTGATTCGTCCTATCTAGGAGCCTTCCTGACACGCATGCGAGACTACATGCCCCCTGCCCACCGTCAGCTGATTGAAACTCTGTCTGTCTGTCCATCGCTGCGAGATTTCATTACGACTTGCTCCAGCTCTGACCTCTGCCAGGCCTACAACTCCTGCGTCTCTGCGCTGGTGGATTTGCGGAGCTATCATCTCAATACTGTGGCCAAGTATGTCCTTGTGCCGGGTAACCGTGCCATATCCATGGGCTGCCCTCTCAGAGGGGTGGGTACAGCCCTTAACACCACTGGAACTGGTGGCTCTGATCTCATGGTCTTCCTCAAGAGTGTTCGTAACACTACTCAGAGAGCACTAATCCTAGAAAGGCCCACGACTTCAAGAGAAACATAAATTGAGTATTTATATTGTAATGTGTTGTGCAGACAATACAAAAATATTTTTATAGACTGTATTTATAAAAAGTTGAACAAACATGTATTTACAATTACCTGCAGGATTTTTAAAATACTTCAGTTAAATTTGTCAATTCTTGCATCAGCAAACTCATCATGCGCTGCAAGACAGAAGGACGTTGTGAACGTAAGAGTAAACTGTAATAACTGTGAAGTTCTGTAAGAGGAACTAAACAGCTGAACTTCTCATTTAGCAACCACAAGCTTGACAGACAGTTGGTTACATCATGTCATCAGCGTGGAGGGTAGGGTGAAACAGGGTGCCAGCATTTAAACTCACTGTTTGTGCTTTACTTTAGCTGTTGCTATGTTTTTCAAGCTAATCCCACTCCAACATGCATAATATAAACTTCAAAAACACTCATTGACTGAATACTGATTTGAAAGATTTCTACTATCTTCTAAATAAATGTTATAACAGTCTGTTTATGTGTTCTGCAGTTAACCTGAAAAATAATATTTATAATCAAGTGATGTGACAGAACAGACATTCAAAAAGAAACTTTTTGCTGTAGGCATTGATTTGTTCTTGTTTGATTTTTGACTCAAACGTTTCTACCTCCTTCAGATTTGTTGATATCATGGGGTGGATTTTTGTGTGCAGAAACAGTTATAATTTCACAAATCATTATTAAAATTGGGCTGCACAGTGGGTAGCACTGTTGCCTTGCAGCAAGAAGGTCCTGGTTTTGAGTCCTGGGTTTGAGTCCAACCCTGGGGTCTTTCTGCATGGAGTTTGCATGTTCTCCCTGTGCATGCGTGGGTTCTCTCCAGGTACTCCAGCTTCCTCCCACAGTCCAAAAACATGACTGTTAGGTTAATTGGCCTCTCTAAATTGTCCTTAGGTGTGAGTGTGTTTGTGTGTGTGTGTGTGTGTGAATGTCTGTCTATGTGTTGCCCTGCGACAGACTGGCGACCTGTCCAGGGTGTACCCCGCCTCTCGCCCAGTGAACGCTGGAGATAGGCACCAGCAACCCCCGTGACCCAATGAGGGATTAAGCGGGTCAGAAAATGGATGGATGGAGGGATTATTAAAATACCACGGTTTTATGATGCAAAAAAGGGACAATGATGAAGTTTTTTTCTATCATAAAAATTCTATGCATCCTTTCCATCTGAAGAAAGGTAACCCCAGAGCATGATGCTGCCACCAACAGTGAAGTGTTGCTTTGGGGATGTGTGGTGTTGTTTTTTGTGTCACGCATACACTTTGGAATTATGGTCCAAAAGTTTTTTTTTTCCATCTCTCCATAACACATTCTCCCGCTACATATGGGGAGATTTTAGCTTTTATTTGTTTTGCACCCCCAACTCCTTAGCCCAGACATATGGAAAACACAACAGACTGCATCACTCGTAACACACGAGTACTTGTTATAAATACCCGAACCTCCCGTACTGTTGCTGTTGGCCTGTTTGCAGCCTCCCTGACCAGTTCCAGTCTTGTCTTTTCATCAATTTAGGAGAAATGGACAGCTTTAAGTTCCCATATTTTGTTATGGCATTGGTTAATGTCTTCACTGTGCCATGTTGTAAATACAGTGCTGTAAATAGTTGTATCCTTCTGCTGACTGACACCTTTCTACAACATTTTGATCCATTCTAGCCTCTCAAACTATAACTACCTAAAGTTTGCAAATTAATAACTAGCCAGCAATGCAATACTAGGACAGCTGAAATTTACAGATCCTACATAATGCATAGCAGGGGTGAACTCATGGAGGCAGAACCTTTCCACAAAGTATTTGTTTAATGGGAACATATCATGCCTTATAATGCCTTCCTTTTCACATATAAATCATTCAGTTGTGGTCTATATGTGGTCTATATAAAATGGAACTGCAATGCTTTGGTCTGAATTCCTCCTTATTGCTTCTCCACAGTCCATCTTTTACCCCTATTCTGAGGTGTGTCTGAGAGTAACTCGTTTTAGTGGGGTCTCTTTAAATGCAAAGGAGACACTTAACACCCAAGCCCCCCAGCCCCCACTCCCACTCCCCCCCTCCTCCCCCGCCCTTCCAGGTTGCATAGCATCCAACTCAACCACAATCGGTCAATTTTGTGGTATACTGGTGTAATGAATTGTGTGGGTTTAAACACCCAACAGCTGAACATTTTTAGCTTAGAATCCTTGAGCTTGGACCACAAATTTGCAGCAAAAAAAACAACAAAAAACAATGGTTGAGTCACGGAATTGGTGAGTAAGAGGTCCATAAATTTGTTTAGCAGCTCTGTAGCAAATGCTGTGGCATAATTGTTCAACAAAACATAATAAAAAACAGAAAAAACTAAATGGCTCTGAAAGATATGACCCAACCAGAATATAAATATATCTATGCAGCTTCTTGACAGGCTATATTAAAATTTTCTGCATTCCTGGAGACTCCAAGTACACAATAAAATGTATCTAAAGGCTAAAAAAGTGGATTTTGCATGATATGTCTCTTTTAAGGGTTTGCTCTTTTATTAAAGGGGGTTATTGCATTTTATTTTTCACTGGAATTGTAGAGTATAATTGTCCCCTTAAAATAGTTGCTGCAGATTTTTTGATTTTGAGACATTTTTATCATTATCATCCTTAATAGTTCCTTTACCTGTAGTAGAAAGATATCACTATGAGCCTTTTGAAAAACTAATTAAATCTTCTGAATGATGGAGGCTAACAAGCTAATGAGACTCAGTCTCATCAGCGGATTTGGGTCATGAATCTGTGGGGACCATTTTCAAACAACTATCAGACCAGGAAAGGGTGGGAAAATACAATATTTGATGTTTCTCACAACAAATACAAAATACAGTACAAAAGTTGTCTGCAGGCTAAAGTGCACTAATGACTCACAGGACATCTGGAGGATCAATGCAGTCAGCAGGGTCATGTAACAATGGTGTCTTTTAAAAATGTAGTCTCCTAATGTTGTATTGCAATGACATGACAATATTTACTTTAAGTAATTTTAAACTCCAAAGCAATATGGCGTGCATCTAATTAGTTGTTAGTCTTCAACCAATCCAAGGACTTATTTACCTTCTTGGTCATGGAAAGATAAAATACATGTAAATTATTAGGAAGACAGTGAAATGATGAAAGAATCAATGGTTTTAAAAGAGCACAGGGGGAAAAGTTGGAAAATGAAAGAAGACACTTTTAAAACAAAAGCTAAAGCAATATCCTGCGGGGAATGAAAGTGAGACACAGCAGGTGTGATAAGGGTTAGCAACAGACAGATGCTGGATGAGGTCACTCAGTTTGATGGACTGGAACTGCAGTTCCCCTCCAAGACTTGAAGGTTGTGTCTCTTTTCTCTATTGAAGACTAATCACATTTGAAGAGAGCAAAGAGGGAGCACGACTGCTAAGCTCCTGTCATGGTCCAGCTCCATTTCACTTAAAGCACAAAAGACTGAAAATGCGAATATAGCTTAGGGTTAGGGTTGTTGCACTCGTAGTGGAATGGGCACCCATATATATATATATATATATATATATATATATATATATATATATATATATATATATATATATATATGAACTGAAGGAACCATCGTGGAAAGAAAAAACCCCTGCACGGGATGTACCGCCGACAGATAGCTGAAGAGCCTGATATGAACAAATCTTACCAATGGCTACAGAGGGCTGGGCTGAAGGACAGCACTGAAGCACTGATCATGGCAGCACAGGAGCAGGCCTTGAGCACCAGAGCACTAGAGGCCCAGGTCTACCATACCAGGCAAGATCCCAGATGCAGGCTATGCATAGAGGCCCCAGAAACTATCCAGCAGGGTCTAAGATATTAGCAGGGAAGGAATTCATGGTATGCCTCATAACCAACTGACGGGTATAGTATAAAGAAACATCTGTTCAGAATACCAATTGGAGACCCCCAGGTCACCTGCCAAGGTGGTGAAGACTGACAGAGCAAAGATCCTGTGGGACTTCCAGATACAAACAAATAAGATGGTAATGGCCAACCAACCATTGTGATCATTGACAAGCAGCAGAGGACGGCCGTTGTGATCTATGTGACCATCCCGAGTGATTGAAACATCTGGAAAAAAGAGCATAAGAAACTGGAGAAAAACCAAGGGCTTGGGGAAGAGCTAGAAAGAGCCTGGAAGGTGAAGACAACAGTGGTACCCGTGGTCATCAGAGCACTCGGGGCATTAACCCCCACTCTGGAGAAATGGCTCCAACAGATACCTGGAGAAACATCATTCATCTCAGTCCAGAAGAGCACAATCTTAGGAACGGCTAACATCCTAAGAAGTACCCTCAAGCTCCCAGGCCTCTGGTAGCGGACCTGAGCTTAAGAAATGGAGAGCCACCCACCCTGCTCAGGAGTATGAGGGGTGAGATAGCAGTTATTATGTGTGTGTTTATGTGTGTATTTGTGTGTCCGTTATCCCTTGTGAAACAGCTCAAACTCAGTCAAGGTAAACAACAGCATCCCCGAATTTATTGTATGTATGTTTGTAACCTTTATTTAGCCAGGTAGATCACATTGAGATTAAAAGTCTCTTTTTCAAGAGAGACCCGGTCAAGAATGGCAGAAGCACACAGACGATTCCCAAATAAATAAAAACAATGATTATTCCACTATTCTCCTTTTTAGCTACACCTATCTTCCCATCAGCATATTTTCCTTGCTGATGAAAAGCATGCCCTTAGTAAGCTCATGCCACCTCCATATTTCAAGGTGAGGAAGATAGACTCAGGATCATATGCAGTGTTAGTATTCCTCCAAACACAGCATACTGGTTATAGGTCAAAAAGTTAAATTTTAACTAGAGTACTTTCTTCCACATTTTAAAATGGCTAAGGTTAAAAGCTGTCCCGTCAACAAGTTCTCCAAACTGAGCTGCTGATCTCTGCAGTTATTCCAGGGTTACTACAGAAATCTTGGCTGCTTATCTGATTAATGCTCCTTTTGCCTACCCTGTTAGTTGCTTTGTCCCTTATTTGGCTTGTGAAAAACGTTACATTAGACTTTCCCTTAAAGGGCAGATGCTTTGAACAAGGAGAGGCTGTGACTCAGTGGATAGAGTGGTTATCTTTCTGTTGGAAGATTGTGGGTTTGATTCCAGCTTCCTACTGTCACAGATGTTGATGTGCCCCTGGGCAAGGCACTTAACCCCAAGTTACCTACAGATCTGCATATGAAGCTGCACATATCTATATCAATGTGTGTGTGTTTGTGAGTGCAATTGGGAGAATGTGGGTCTATTGTAGAGGACTTTGAATGGTCGGTATGACTATAAAAGCGCTATATAAATTCACTCCATTTATATTTGTTCTTTTGACAAATTCTCCCACCAGACTGAATACATCATACCAAACTGAATAGAATATTTTCATTTGCTAAATATTTAGAAAACCACAAGTTCTTTTCCTTCTGCCTTTTTACCATGCACTACACATAATCCATTTTTATGTGATAAAATGTGAAAACAGTTGCGGGACAATGAAGACTTTTGCAAGGCATTATGAATATATGGAGCAGTTTAATTATGCACCGCAAAAGCCAACTACAGTCTTTACAATCTATCAACATTAGAGGTCAAGTAGCGCCATTTCATCAAAGTTTGTGGTGTAAAATATGCACAGCGTATCCTTTGGTGTCAGTGCCATGATGCACCTTTTTATGGCTGCATGGGACACTTGGAGCAAATGCTGTCATGTAAACAAACAGAAGCTGCCCGTTTAAGACAGGTGGTCATGGCAAGTCACGTGACTTTTGTCCTTGTGCTGCTGAGTCCCATGTGTGAGAGCAACGTTTTTCTGTCACCCCACTCACTTTGTTGGTGAGTTGAAGGTAATACAGGTATTCTGTTAGCAAGGTAACACTTTTGTGAAAACACAGTTTAGACTCAGGAATTTGGAAAATCATTAGCAGTAAGAAAGCTAATTTGTTATAACGCAATGTTAGAGGAAGATGTTCCTTTATGTTATGCATTTGAAGTCAGATTGTTACTAATTTTAGCTCATGCAAGAAGGTGGTGTATAATTACCTATCCAGAGAAGTGAGCTAAATGAATGTTGCCCTGGTATGTTGCTGTGTCGGTGCTAACAGAATGAGGGGATATTCTCTGCAATGAAACACTTTCAGGGTCATTAGATCTAAAAGCTTTTCATGGGGCTTGTTCAGTCATATTGTCACATGTATATTATTAGATCACCCATCACGTTTAGTTTTGGAGCTGCATGAATTAGCATTTGTGTGTTACTGAAAATATATTGGTGCTTTTTACAGCACCGTTTGGGGGTTAGGGTGCCTTTGTTTTATCACTGTTTAAAAAATCCGTCTACTTTCTCATAGCTGTCTTAAAGTAGCCTTGCTTTTCAGATGTTAGTGAATTAAGCAATTAACCAGAGGAGCAAGAAGTGCCCTTTTTGGTTCACTAGGCTGTTAAGCCATTAAAATACATTGTGTCTTGGTGTATACTGACAGGGAACCTGTATTTTATCTGGGAAGCCAGTACATACTTGGAATTTGTCATTGATAAGCCAGACATTGCTACCTGGAACTATGAGCTGAAGAAGAAGGACTCACAGCACTGATTTGGGTAAAAGACAAACTTGTATTCAGTAGTGATAGCAGCACACTGCAACAATTTCCTGATGAAACGCTTTAATTGTTTTTTAGAAAAAATAGAAAAATCCATTATATCCATTATATTGTACTCTCATTGTACAGGTATTTACTATGATCCTGGTCAATGAATGAGCTCTCTGTTGCAGGTAGCAACCCACATGCCACAAGTTTTGCAATTCTTTACTACATTGCTACATTTCCAGATCTTTCAGGGAGGGGTTTAGGAAGAACCTGTCTTTGAAAAAAGCCCACCATTTCAAATGGCTAAAGCAAAGCTGTATCAGAGGTAATCATTTTAGTGAAAGGCATTTTGAAAGGTTCAAAATGTTTTCAAAATACATCAAATTATGCTTGTTTGACATGTGGGAACTACACGACTAGAAGCTATGTTGGTGGCTGCCTGCATCAAAGTGCCCATCCTCAATTGCAGGGTCCTGCACATTTATTTTTACCTCCAGACAATATGTCAAAAATCTTTCAATTATTTAATTTCAGCAGCATAATCTAGTGTTGTAAGTTTTGGAAAAATCAAGAATTTTACAAAAAGAGGAATTGCTTCTTTCTAACAAAATCAAAAGTGCCAGAAGCAGTTTTTTTAATTCGTATAAAACAAATGCAACTGGAATATTTTTTAAATTAATTTATACTTTAATATTTTTTAAAATTATCAAAGAATTGAGATCTGGTTTTCCTCTGACATAAATCTAATGTGACGGCATTCTCTCTTAACCACTCTTAGATATAGAAGAAAACATGGAATGTATATAAAATAAGCTACTCAAAAATGTGTTGCTCTTCAATGATTACAAACTAGTTTATAAAATAATAACCTCTCACCTAGACTTGCCAATTTGTGCATTCAGTGTGAAAATATTAAAGTTTAAACCAACAGGAAGTGTGACAAACAAGCCTAGATGAAGACTCAAGGATGTTTTGTCTCTTCAGACAATGAGAGGTTCATTTGCAAGTAAGGGATGTAAAAAGAAATCTTCAAAGCAAACTTTTTAGAAAATGGGCATAACTTTTTTGTAGGAGGAGATTATGCTACCGCAAAACTGGCATTTTTTAAGGCTTTTTGCAAATTTGTATCTGGGGTGCTAATAAATGTGGACAGTGTGAGAGGTCATCATAGGCCAGTATGCCCTTCGGACATTTCTTGTACATCTAAAAATACACACGCAAGAGCTACAGTCGCAAAATTAACACATCAGTAAATACCTGCTTTGTAACAAGATCTGCATCATTGCTACATAATGTTTAATTTTTCATGTATGTGACCAAAGCTAGTAGCTGCAAAGATTTTTTTTTCATAGATCACTATTATATTTCTTTAGCTCTATATATATAGCCCTTCTGCTTTTGCTGCAAGTTCAGTGCAAAGTAGGTTTGGGTGCTTCCCAAATAAGCAGAGTTGTTTAATGGGGCTAGTTTTGCTACTTTACATCAGATCTTCACTGCAACATTTCAAGTGACAGAAGCAAGGCAAACTCCTAGTGGACTCAAAGAGAAATGGCAAACAATTTTTACTTTTAAATTACAAAATTAACATAATACCATTATTTATACTTTTTTTAATATAAAATACTGCATAAATAGTAAAACATCATCCATCTTGATAAAAAATAAGATCAAACTGAGAATACTTGTTTTCTACTTTAAAATGTTATACCTGCTTATTCAAGAGATTTCCAAGTTCACAGTACTTTGTTTTAAAAGTTTTTTTTTTATGTAGATCCAGAACATTGTGGATCAGTAATGACAACTGGATGGGTGAGGCTGGTTGGCACGTTGCCGGCACGGTAAGCTACTGTAGAGGCATTGGAGACAAAAACGAGACGAAGGTGACTGTGTATTAACCTTGTTGAGCAGACGTTCAGTCAGGGAGAAAAAGTGAGCAGCATGTCAACAAATATGGCAGAAAGGGAGAGGATAGTACAGGGTTACAATAACAGTGCTGACATACTGGTGAATACTGTACTGACGCAGTCTTTTCAAATATCTCTCCTTTTTCAAATATTTGTGCTTTACTGGAAGTGGGGCTGATTTCCATTCAAAGATTACAGCTTTCTTCAGACATGACCCTCTGCATGGCTCCACCACTTGATGCCAAACAATGTGCTCTGAGGGGAAAAGAAGAAAGGTTCATAGCATTGACAGGAAGATTTCAATAAAAAAAATAGTTTTGTAGCATGAATAACGTCATATTTACGTTAAAGAACCTAAAAAATGTGTCACTGCATACCTAGAGTTTGAAGGTGCCGATCCTGTCCAGCAAATGTGCCAGAAAAGATAAGACTGAATTTAAAATATTTTATGTCTCTGCTGTCCCCCAGATGACCTGGCAGTCTCAGTTCAAAGCCTCATATCAACTGGTGTCTGGTTGTTGGTCCCCCATCTGCATATTCCTTTAACCGCTCCAAGAGTAACTGGGATTGTAGATGTGCCCAATGAGATTGCTTTTTTTTCAAAGGCTTCATGTTTTATTCAAAGGAACCAAAGTTTCCAGCGAGCGTGCTTCTTGGACTCTGACTTGGACTTGCGTTTTGGGGTGGAAGTGAACACTTCATTGGAATAAGGCAGAGCAGGGCACTGTCGGCTGTCCATGGGGCAAAGTCTCTTCATCAAGGGCTGCAGCTTATCCTCCTGCAGTTTAAAGTCCAGCTCAACACTGCAAAACAAGCATAAGACGTATAATGTTGAAAGGTCAAGCATATTTCATTTATTAATGCTGGTTTTGGAACATGACATAGTAAATGTGCATTTAATGATTTTAAAAGTAAGTGTACAATTACACTTCGTACCAGATATGTACACTAAACTCCATCGTATTTTTCTCAGTGTCTGATCTTAGACTGAACCGTTCCTGTTTTAGCTCATTTAGAATGATCAAAAAGAAAAAAATATTTACAAAATGCCAAAATAATGAATTTTTAAAGATAATTTTTCTTTTACTTTTTTCTGATTAAGACGTTTACCTATACAGCATGTATTTCCGTAATATTTGATAGAATTACTTTTTAAACTATATGACTTAGTTCAAATGATTTGGTTATCTTTCTGCAAGCTTCTCACAATAGTTTGCTGGCATTTTGTCCCATTTCTCTTGATAGAACTGGTGTAACTAAGTCAGATGTGTAGGCAGCTTTGCCTGTATATACCTTTTCATCTTGGCCACAAATCGTCTATGCGACTGAAGTCAGGGCTAATACGTGATCACTCTAAAATTTTACTGTGTTGCCCTTAAGCCATAATGCAAATATTCTGGAGGAATGATTAGTAGAGCAATTGTGCTCAAGTCTTAACTTCCTGGGTTATATACTAAATGTTGCTTCAATATGTTCACATAGTTTTTCCTCATGATGCAATCTACTTTGTGAGATACAACAACAGTCCCTCCTGGAGCAAAACACAGACACATGATGCTGTCACCTTTATATACTTCAACATTGAGATGGTGTTCCCTGTAGCTTAAAACCTCCCCCCTTTGAAACATAAACATAGCAGTTTATGTTGAGTAAACTCAACATAAACTGCTATGAACTGGGAACTAACCAAACACCAGTGTCACTGTCCAATGTGAAGTGCATTTCACATCACCATGAACAAAGCAGTCCCAGTGCTAAAATCAACACTTTCAAGTTTGAGGGAAATTCTGCTAAAAATTTTTATGGTCAGTTAAGACAAAGTGAGAATTTCAAACATAAGAGCATTGTACCAACCAGCATGAACTCAGCAGAATTAGGCTGTGGAGATGTTTTTCTGTCAATGGTACTGATTCACTATGTACTATGCACTAAAGTAAGTGGCATAATAAAGGCAAGGGACTAATCCATAATCATTTGATTTCTTGAGGGTTGAAGCTTGGAAACTGTTGTGACAATAATCTCTCAAACACTCTCCAAAACAAGCAGGGTAACATTAGGCTTTTGGAAACCTCAAGCCTAAGTATGCAAAAAAGAAATGTGGGCTATGCTTAAAAGCTTTTCTGCAAAGAAAATGGTTCAGATATCGAGCCAAAACCTTATTTATGACTACAAGTAACACGTGTTTAATGTGTATCCTTTAACCAAATATCAATGAGGTTGTGTTTATGTACTGACTTTGAGCCTGTTTGTATAATTTCTATCCTAAATGCATTACAAAAAAAAATCGACACTAAATTGAAACTGTATCATTCCAAATTGAGGATGTATCACTCCACCTTGAAAAATGTACTGATCGAATAAAACATAAAGAAGGTATCTTACATTTATTCCTATAATGAGTAAATGTAAACCTCTCACTGTCACAGCATATGTGTGTGTTTGGTAACACCAACATTTGTGACAGAGCATCTGAGTTATTGTAATGATATTTATCCACTGACGTCTAAATGGTGGCAACTGGTTCAAACGAACTGACAGACTCCAGCAGAACATATCGGTTGAAGGACATATCGACATTTCAGAAACTCCTCTGGAGTAACAGAGTTTATCTGCATCCTCTCTGCATTCTCCAAGGCTGCAGCCAAAGGGCTCTTGTATAAAATATATTAGAATTTCAAAAAAGAGACAGGATTTTGGTTGCTCCTGCCATCAAACCTCGATATAAGTGAGTGTATTCCCAGTCTGGTTATTGTCTGATTCTGCTCCTCCACCATAGGTGAACTATCTTCCCTATTTAATCTCTCAGGGTGGGGAGAAGCGTGGTACTTAATCCCATCCAAATGAAACTATCGAGAAGCTGAGCAGAGGCTGAGCAGTCCCTGATTAACTTGCTGTATTCAAGCAAAGCAAAAATGCACTATTGTCCAACATTTCCTCTCTCTTCATTGCCATTGATTTCTTGTACTTTGTCTACATTATAATACATCTTAAATTACATATAGCAAGATTAAGTAAACTAACAATGAAGAATTAGCCGTATCATAAAGCATTGACTGTAAATAATGTTTTCCCAATAACCAAATTTGTATTTGGGGTATTTTAATTTGTTGTTATTTTCATGATTTTCTTTAAGAATAATGCTTTCTATAGCACATTTAAGTGTCTATAAGGACTTACAGAGCTCATCCCTGTCATTGTGAGGATTAAAGGAAGATGAACAAACTGAAGCATCACATAAAGAAAATGATGACATCTGACAATGCAAGGTCAGTCCTCTTCTCCTCTGCAGACAGAGAAATGGGCATTAAGGTGCCAAGATTGCCCTGATAGGGCGACCACTTTGATAGGCACTGTAATTAGGTTGATAAAGGATATGCTTGACTCAAAGTGATATAATGAAACTGGAAACTGTCCTCACCCCGACAATAAGTGTCTTTTAAGAGCAGAGCTCTATTAAACCCTCCAGAGGAGAGACCTTAATAAGGGCTGTACTGGCAGGCTGAGACCTGCTTTTTAGTGTGTTAGGAAAATGAAGAAAACAAGAGTAAAATACATAAAGTACAATTTGTTGCTGCTTTCCTCAACATCAATGCTGATGCAAACAAAGCCCTTTTAGGTCATTTGAGTTTAATAAAATGAAACCTGTTCTGCCACACTTTGATGTTGACTTCAAATGAAAGCTAATACTTGTAGGTGTTCTGAGAAGTGTGTCCCCAGAAATTAGAAGCTACGTTTTCAGAGTTTTTAACTCACTCTTTCCTTTAGTATGCCTTGCCCACCTCTTATTAATACATAGAGAATGCTGTGTTCCATCTTCTCTTGCTTTTGTAGCTCTGAGTGTTTTCTTTTGTGGTACAAAATGTTATATTTCATATAACATTCATATAATGTTGACTTGAAAGTAAGCAGTTATGAGTAATATCAGCACGGTGCAATGCAGAACAAGCTCGAGAATTATTGAGCAGTTAATCACTTGGCAAATCATTGCGATTGCTCCACACTGAGCACAGACTCCTAGGTGTGAAGCCCAGAGCTGCCCTGCATGGTTTATTTGATGCTGGGGAGCAGGTTCTTCAGCAAACAAAAGCCCCATATCTAAGATCATCTCTGTGCAGACAGATTGAAGCAGTTGGAGGTGGAAACTTGTCTAGGGCATTCAGAAGACCATATTAATCATCCCCTTTTCTATGCAGTGTGAGTAGCTGTTGCTGCGATCAGTGGCGAGCTGTTTGTTTGTCTATGGTTTTATTGTGCTGAGCACCATTCAATAATGGCTGCTCCTGGGAGGGATTTTACTGCTGGGACTACTTGTAAAACATATCATCAACTATTTTCTATTCTCCAAGCTTTAAACCTAAAGTTTCTTCCCTTCCCAGTATCTTGGACCTTTTGCCATTCACAGTTCAAACTCCACATTGGATCAAAATAAGTGGTCTGGAACAGAAAATGACAGTGATTTTCCTGACAGGTTGTCATGATGGAGTCATATACAGAGCATGCCAATACAAAAACCTCTATTATACTGAGGGAAATACACATATTCTTTTCTATGAGCGTATAATCAAATCTGCACTACCGACAAAGCAAAGTTTTGGGTCACTGGACAACAATACTTGTGATGTCCTTGTATGTGCGATGCTGAAAGACTTTAGCAACATTTTGAGAAAACTTAGAATGCCTATTTAGTGCCATCAGAAAGATGGCACTAAAAACAAAATGTTTCATGAATCACAAAACCTTTTGTAATGCACATGCTGCGAGTGTGAAATATTTCAGTTCAGGTTTAACCAGGTTTGTTCAGCTTTATACCTTGTTCTCTTATTTTAGGATGGTTCTAATGCAGTGGTCTCAAACTCCAGTCCTCGAGAGCTGCTGTCCTGCAACTTTTAGATGCATCTCTGCTTCAGCACACCTGACTCTATGAGCTCATTCGAAGAGCTTGGGCCTGTCCCAATACTCACACTTCCACCCTTGTGCCCCTCAAATGCACGTTCTGTCTGAGGATGTGACTGCGTAATGTGTCCGATTCTACAGAGTGGTATTTTGCCCCGCCCCTTTTGCACCCTCAACCTACACTTTGGTGAAGTCCGCATTGATGCGGGCCTCGCTGAAGTGTATTACCCACAATTCACTGCTGTATGTGACGTTTTGAGTTCTAAAAAAATGATGGTGCGCCTTATCCAATGCCCCTTATATATGATTATCGCCGTGATTACTGACCAATTTTATGTGGTATAATGCACTCAAAAATCAGTTAAAATGTGTAAGTACGACTTTGGAAAGCAACAAAGCCGCTCTGCTCAATGGATATTCAGAGCATTACGGTACATTGTGTCACTACCTGATCGGACCCCTGAGCAGTCTACAAGACTGCCTGACTGTAATGTCGAAACTAGACATGCATTCATGTAAAGATGCCCATCACAGTCCCTCTCTGTTCTAACTGACAGGTGTGCGGTGGGAGCCAGCTGGAAAAGAAACAGGTCTTGGTGCTCAGCTAGTGAATCACGCATTTTATCATCCGTTCCCCCACTTCCTCCCACTGGAAGAAAGTGGGGGAATTGTAGGAATTTGCCACAAGAAATGTAGGCAACAGTACATTCGACTCAGAGTTCACCAACCTCACAGTATGTGCACAGTATGCCCGAATATGCGGGGACCTTTAGGCAGCCTGCGCCTGGAGTAAGTGCTAGCAACAATAAACCTAGTAAATTAATTCAATATAAAAGTTATGTTTGTTGTGGCTTTATGTTAGAAACAGGGCAGTGTAGTCCAACTAAATCTGGTAAAACGTGGTAGTTTGTTTGATATATTTGCACTTTAAAATGTCTAAAAGCACCAAGTAATGTTTTGCACATCTATTTATTGACTTTGTTTTTTCTGAAAGTGTGTTTCTGAACAAGTAAACAATGATTTATGCTTCCTCTGTGTGATGTTGATTTTTTTAACCTCACAGCAGCTGTTGATGAAGTTGTAAAAAATACAATAAAGAAATAGTTATGAAAAATATTAAATGTCTTTTTTTATAATTTATTTCCTATTTTTTGTAACAAAAACCAAAAACAATGTCACATCAAGGTGCTATCATTACTGAAAGGCACACAACATATATTTTTTTAGTTATTTTATATTTATTTTCGGTATATATTTAACAATATTATTTTGCGTTCATTTCTCATTTGTGGCAATACCCGCTCTGCCCAATCCTCTCAAATTTTGTATCCTGCACTTTATTCCCCTCAAAACAATTGCTTGTTGCAATTTTTATAATTTTTAGCAGTAACGATGGCAAAAACAGACAGTACAATAATTTTTGGTGTCACAGTTATAACACATAGGCGCAAGTTGATGACATAACCCATAGTGTCCCAATCCTCCTGTTTTGGAGGCTTATAACTTGCGCACTCAAACCCTTAAGTGCACTTCCACCAGTTGCACCCTTCATAGAAGTGTGTAGGGTTTAGTGTGAGTATTGGGACATGGCCCTTGACTGCAGGCTAGTGAGGTAGTTTAGCCATTTGATTCAGGTGTTTAACCCAAGGGACACATCTAAAAGTTGCAGGACACCGGTCCTTGACGATTTGTGTTTAAGACCACTGTTCCAATGCTAAAAAAGCTCACAAAAGCTCTGTATTTGCATGTTACCAAGTACAACAAAGTATTTCGGAGAATAAATGATGGTTTAAGGAATGGTTTAGCTAATTATGATATTGTTAAATACTTTTTATAAGATATTCAATTATCTTTTTTTATCAAGTACCCAAATTGCTACCCCACAAGTCATTTTAAAGTGTTGGAGGATCAATGCTTGATGAAAGATGAAATGTAGGGCAGATTAAATACTACAGGTTTAATGATACAGCCAGTTTACAAGACAAGGCTCCATATTGGGTTTGGAAGACAGGATTTTTGCAATATTTTTCAGAAAATTAGGAATCATTATTTTTTCACAAATAAAGGTTTTATGAACAAGAAACTTGTGTTTTAAAGCATCGATAGCTTATCAGTACACAGTATCTCAATTTTTCATTTTAACATTGTTAGCTACTATGGGTTAGCTATAGTTGTCAACGTATTATGCCATAGTGCTTACAAGCTGCTTTTTTGTTTTGGCTACCCAAAATTCGGCCTAACAACACATTTAAAAGTGCTTAATATTTCTTTAATGCTTGTCTAAGTGTTGAAAAGAAAAGGACACGGTGCAATGTTAAAACCTCATATAGGTAGACAGGGTGTGACCAAACTAAAAGCTAACAAGATGAGATGATACACGATATGGTGTTCATAAGACCAATATTTTATTTTGGGGGGGGGGAGAAGAATCCTTTTTTAATTTGTTGTTTGTTTGTTTTTAATATAAAACAATTTCTATGAATCACACTTTCATGAACAGGGCTTTAAAGGAACTGTAATCCATTTCTGATGTTTCAGTCCAACTATGACTAATCCTTATAGTGCTGTTGTCATGGATTACTAATTTTAATTTGGTAATAATGCAAGAAAAAACAATCCATAATTTTTGTGCTTTCACAAATAAAATATGGATTTCATAGGGAATCCTTTATAAGGGTAGTTTTTTAACTGGAGATAAATAAATTCAGGCAAGAATTTAACAAAAACTGAAGTACCACTTTAATTAAGGAAGTTTCAAAGCATATACTAGCTTAATGACTAACCCTTAGCAATTCACATTTTTTCTTTTACAAATCATTTGTACATTGTCTGTCACTTTCATGTGTTCTTCATTTTTGACCTATTGGAAACATTTCTTGTTTTAAATGCAACACTTTATAGTAAACCTTTCTAGCTCAAAACTTAAATGGTGCAATCTCTAAAAAAAATATTTTTCATTTTGTAAATTTACTTCACAAGATAGCAGTAATTATGTTTGTAATGTGGGACCTTTCCCTCCACTTTACTGAAAATTGTCATAATAGTTATTTTAGTAATATATCTCCTATTGACTCATCCTATCTAGCCTTATCTCACCTGCCAAGTGCATGCCCTATTTGTTGCAGTGATAAATGAGATACTACCCAATAACAAGGAGGGAGGAGGCTGTCAGGGGAGAGCTGAACCCTGGACAACCCACAGATTGACTGCCTTAGCTCTGTTGCTGCTGGATTCCTGAATGTATTAGACATTTTACATGCACAACTTCTCTAAAAATCCTTTAAAGGAGGCTGACCTACTTGGTTACGCATTCACTGTCTAACCTAGAGCGGCAATTCTTATTAACTTGCTGTTTTGGGCTGATTTTAATATGCCTCACCTTACCAATACCCAGTCCTCCTCATCAGTATCACAGAGTAGTTTGTCCAAGGTTGCTGCCCTGTCAGCAGTTTAACCGAGTCAGTAAAGCAAACTTTAATAACAGGGCCTCTAGTGATGGGATCACACACTCACTTTAATAACAACAGAGCAAAGCAGAGTAAAACTGAAAGACAAAACAATAGAGATGCCCCCCCACACACACACCATTAAATCTCTGCAGCTGGGTTTCACAGCTCTCTGTGTGAGGTTTAGCTACTTGTGACAGTCGTTTTGGCAGAGTTAGATGGAACTGTGATGGATTACCACCCTGCTTGCAATTGCTCCATTTTGTTCAGTGACTGTAAATGTCATTCATTTAAACTGTATTAAACAACTAATAATAAAAAGAGTAGACAAAATCATGATCTCCTACTTTATTAGTATTCTGCAGAGAACATATATACTTTTATTGCCATATACTATATAACTAGTTTTCATTTTCGCAAGCGGAGGAAGTTCAGAGTGTAATTAAACACATTTGCTTCACTGAAAACCAGTACTGCCACACTTTGTCCTATCATGATGTTATCAGTTAAACAAAAAAATTATAAACTCCAACACTTTACATAACACTACTTTTCTATGTTGGTGTACCAAATCTCCATTATATGGCACCCACATTCCCTTAGTTATCCCATTTAACGTATCTACATCTGTAAAAAACTTCACCGTATCTTATAAAAATGAAAGAAAAATATTGATACAGATCATACACCTCATTGGCATTTTTTCAGGACAAAATACGCTTTTCTGATTGTACTCCCATTGGCAGACTCACTAAATCCTTGTTCCTGAAAGCTACAATAATTGCTTAACTCCTAAGAAACAAATCAATAAAGAGGCCTGTTTGGTCAATAAGAACTCAAATTCCACAGACACAAATTGACAGAAGCTGCTTCTGTGTCACAGTGCACATCTTGATTAAGTCTTACTCTGCTTTGCAGCAATGCTTTGCTGCAATAATGAATTGCTATTATTGTACCGGTAATCAAATTAATCACAGTATTATAGCTAAGAGCCGCCAGTCAGCTGAAAAACCTACATATTACAAAGGTTTGCTATCCAAAGAGTGGGGGTACTGATTATTTGCCCATCCTTGGTAGCATTTGGTATGCTCTGCTAGCATTCTGATAGGATTTATGAATTGCATGAACCTGAGAGTGGGTGTAACCTTTATTCCATTGGTACTTACAAACACACATAGATCACTTTAATTGCATTATAACTTGATCTTTGCAGTGCTATTTAACCTTGCTTTACAAAAAGTCAAATCTAGAAAAAATATTACACTGTTTTAGTACACCTGCTCAATAACTTTGCACATATAGTCAATCAACAACCCACATTGCAGCAAATTAATGTACCCTATTTAGGCATCTAGACATGATGAAGAGGACTTGCCAGAGTTCAAACACAGCATCAGAATGGGGAAGAACAGGGATTTAAGTGACTTTGAACAACATGGGATGACTGTTGGTACCAGGAGGCCTGATCTGTGTATTTTTAAAAAGTGATATTTATTTTATTTGAACTTTTCTCATTGAGCAATAATTTCCCATTTTCAAAAGAGACCTGTTATATAGTGGGATTTTCTTGGCCAGCCATCTCTTTGGTTTAAAGAAAACAGACTGAAAACACACCCAATGAGAGGCAGATATGTGGATTAAGAATGATTCTCTGATGTAAGCAGAGAGGCAAGAATGGCCAGGCTACTTCGGGATAATAGAAAAGCAACTGATCCCCCATTATGACCAAAGTATGTTGGAAAACCATCTCCAAATGCACAACATGTGAAAACTTGAAGCAGCTGGCCTACATAAACAGAAAACTTTACAGATTGCCATTCCTGTCAGCTATAAACAGGAACTGAGGTTACATTTCAAACAGGCTCACCAAAATTGAACAGTAAAAGACTCAACCTCATTTGCAACATTTAGATGATAGATAACCTGGTATTAATACTATGGAACTATAGAGTCATCCTGTCTTGTATCACTGGTTCAGGCTGGTGGGGGTATTGTGATGGTGTTCAGGATATTTTCTTGGCACAATTTTGGTAACCTAGTTCCAGATAAGTATGCCCAGTATACCCTACTACTAGCAGATTAATGTATCATGTTACAAAGCTCAAATCACCTCATACTGGTTTCAACAGAATGCAGTGTAGCTTGGTAAGAACCTGAACAGCAGAGCTGAGGGAAAAATCGCAAATGAATGCAGAAATGAATATATTGGGACACTAAAGGATCTTCATAAATCAAAAGCATAAGTTTAACATTAAATAAGAGTCTAAACCAATACACAAAGGAAAGAATATAAGAAGGAACTAAGAATCTAAAACCACAATAGTAAAACATTGGAGGACTATGAGTGTAAAAACCAAACATAACGCAAAATTGTCCTAATATATAACCAAGGTAACAAGGTCTTAAAATTCAGAGATCAATTTCCATCACCTTTTCCATTCTATGCTATTAAGAATGAAGGCAAAAGGGACTCAGTATAAGCAGGGTGTATTTGACAAGGGGACAGATGCATATGTATTTTGTACACAACCTGTGAGTGTAGCTCACACATTTCTGTGTGAACTCAAACCTTTACACATTTTTTGTGTGAATGTTGATGATCATCAGAGTTTTACTTAGGTTCCCAGAGGTATGCTCTTGTCAAAAACAGCACAGATCTAATCAAGCAATGTGAAAGAATACCGTGACATAATTTTCTGGTATACCAATTGATTCCGATATAATTTACTGCTCGAGAGGGAGCCATCCATAAGGAGTGCTGTCTCAATTTCCTCTCCCATTTTCTAGCTCAGTGAAGGCTTTGGTTCAGAGGTAGAGCGTGTTTGGGAGAAGTCTAATTACCGTCTTTGGCCTTTTTTGTCAACTTCAAGAGTTGGGTGAACAACTGGATGGATGATCGCCTTATGCTACAAGGTGAACCGCTCACCATCGGATCTAATTTAGGAAAATCCATCTGTTTAAGAACTTTAGCTAGTTCAACATGTACAATGCCCTAACGACTGGATAGGCAGATACAAATTTGATGCTTTATTTTAATCAGACATGAGGCAAGTTACTATGATTCAAATCACGCAACAGTGTTAGGAATGGGAAAATCAGATACAGATGTAACACAATGTTTATAGCATATACATCGATATTGTACTTCAGGGTCAACCTTACAATCTCTCTGGAGTTAGGAGAAGGCTGCTTTTAGAACTAGAGTCAGTGCCTGTTGAACATCATTCTGACATTCATCATGATGACTCAGGCTCATTTTTTAGAGGCTTGAGTCTCCTTCAAAAATTTATTGACTATAATCCAGCTATCGACAGAACAGCATTTTGTCACTTCGTTGCTGCCAAATTCACACTAAAGCTCATGGACAGCAGTATAAATAAAATGGTCTTTAGTTGTGAATCTTTGTTAAAACCACATCCCTCGTCTGTGCTGGTACATATCAAAATATCTTGATTATGATGCAGCTCAGATAATGGTGTCCATTGTGAAATATAGTAAAATAGCAAAAAGGATTTCATACTTGAGCACTTAATGTTCCTTTCTCCTGTTAAGGACTTTTTGTGTCTAAATGTTTCCCCATGCAACCACTGTTTACATCTAAGTACATTTCAAGTATCTAAATTTTTATGATAAAGCAAACTTGTAAAATCATGAACATAGAGAACACTTTGACAAAAGTTTAAAAACCAACAAATATCTATGGCGGAGTAAGAAAACAAAAATATAGCCACCATTACTTCATTAAGTGGTGGCAGGAAATTTAGCAGTCAAAAAGAATACTCTTCGAGAGTACTTTTGGGGTGTAAAATCTCAAAACTCATCTGTTTAAGACTGCCTATTCTCTTTAATTATCAATTTTCCTGTCCCAGTC
The DNA here is from genome assembly GCA_037039145.1 of Fundulus diaphanus. Classification (NCBI taxonomy): domain Eukaryota; kingdom Metazoa; phylum Chordata; class Actinopteri; order Cyprinodontiformes; family Fundulidae; genus Fundulus; species Fundulus diaphanus. The sequence goes on from CM073121.1 coordinate 28,017,664, forward strand.
TCTGTATTTTTTTAAATGTTTTTTTGTTTTGATTTTTGTTTCTGACATTCTGTTTTTTACCCTTTTGTACAGTGACCTTGAGTGTAAAGGCGCCTTTTAAATAAAATGTATTATTATTATTAATGACACATCTAGCTCACAAGATAAAAGGATATACAATACTACATTCACATGAGCTGAAATTAAGTAATGATTTTAGGAAAAGACAATTTTGTTTTCACAAATAGAGTAAGTATTTTTCGTAGGTTAAGCAGCGTTAACATCCAAATGTTGCATTCCTCATGCCGAGCCACTCCTCAAGCAGAAGAAAAATTACTTGACTGATGCTCAGTGGACTGATGCACAGTGGTCCAAAAGTCCTAAGCTCCATCTGAAAATCTCTAATTATAGCTCCTGGCTCCGGTTCCTTGACCTTCCATGGTCAAGGAACCGGAGAGACCTTTCATGGGGTCAACAGTAAGAACTCTATCGTGGGTAGGAAAGGAACTTTGGACTGTTGTGCTGATTTTGGACAGCCTTTAACTCTGACGTTATTACGTGACGAAAATGCATATGGATGATGCAAGTAAAATCCGGGCCTACAGCCTGCCGAAAATGATCTACAAACTGTGTGCTCTCTTCTCTCTAGGCATTTTCGTTAATGTCTGTGAGGTGTGCTGTATTACATCACACAAAGGATTGTGGGATTCCTTATAGATCCTTAGCACCCGTAAGGAACATTGTGAGGTTCCTATTCTAAATTGGCTGTGAGAGGAAGCACAAAGTCTCATTTTCCTACCTATTTCCTTACTGACTGCATTATTTGGACAGCACTTATCATGGGGACCACTGACGCACTTCTGCTTTGGCTAAAGAGTCCTTACCCAATAGAGGTATTCTTATGGAGCAGTTCTTCCAGATGGAAGTACAATTTGCCTTTCATTTTTAAATCAAGGTCCCAGAGTCGAGAGGAAGAGTGGAGAGGCACAGAATCGTTGTTTTTAAAGTTGTCATGGTTCAGTTTTGGCCTGGCTGTTTTTCCTGTTGTTTTGAAGTTACCTCCTCCTCTCACTCAGCTCACCCTCCACTCCCTCAGCAATCAGTCATACCTGTTAGGCGCTAATCAGTCAGAACTCACTCCACCGCCTCAGTACTCCAAGTTTGCTCCCTGCTTAGTTTCTGGATCTCCTGCTACTCCTGTGCTCCAAGTAAGGTCTCTGCTAGCTGCTGGATTTCCTGCTGCCCCAGTGCTCCAAGTTTGCTCCCTGCTTGTTGCTGGATCACCTGCTACCTCTGTGCTCCAAGTAAGCTCTCCGCTTTGCTGCTGGTTCTCCTGCTACCTCTGCACCTCCGGTTCGACAGCTATCCTGCATCTCCAAGAACTCTCTCGCTCTGCACCTCTGGTTCGCCAACAGTCCTGCATCTCCTAGAACTCTCTCACTCTGCATCTCTGGTTCGATAGCAGCTCTGCATCTCAAGAACTCTCTCACTGCACCTCTGGTTCGTAAGTTGTCCTAGCACCTCCAAGTACTCGTCACGAGATCCAGCTCTGAGTTCTCCTGTCTTTTCCAGTCAGCCTGCTCCTGCACCCATCATCTCCTGTCCGGTAACTAACACTGGTCATCTCATCCACAACTCAATACTTTCAATAAACTGCAAAAGAACAAGCCCTGTGTGTGCGTGCTCTGTCCGGGTTCACAAAGACAAATCATGACAAAAGTGCAGTGAGAAGTTTCCACATTCAGTGATTCGGGGTGCCATGCCATCTGCTGGTGTTGGTCCACTGGGTTTTTGAAGTCCACAATCTAACATTTCAGAGCACTTCATGCGTAATTCTGCTGTCACGTTTATGGAGATGCTGATTTTATGTACTAAGAGAGAACATTGTTGGATTCACCTTTCATTGTCTACACTACATGTCCTCTGCATAGACTTTGATCTAAATGTTTTCTACAGAATAGTTTTCTTCAATATTTACTTTTAATTTGAAGTTGGTTTGTGCGACACTATTTGAAAACAAAAATACTACTACTCTCCAGTGATCAGCTTGTCAGAGCTGTTTTGTGTACTCTATTGTTTATTTTACAATATTATTTCATAGATTACTGTAAAATCGACTGTGATGTTTATTTTTATCGAATTTATGAGTATATATTTGCAAAGATGTTTAACCTATAGTCCTAGGCCTAGAACACTGTCATTTTCTACAACTATTCTAATGTCCTGCATTCTTTCCACAAGAAAAAAAAAAAGTTTTTTTATTTCAGAAATAGTGCCTGTGGGAGCCAGCAATTTGTCATTCCAGTCAAGCCTTGATGAAATAAAGCTTTTGCTTTCAAGTTGCACAAGGATCTGTCGCCACAATCTGGGTTAGTTTGACATAACTGGCTATTGACATAATCAAGGGTAAGAGCTTGACACACTATTGTAGATAGGTAACAAAAAGCAGTCAAATTAAAGAGCTGTTATTACAAAGAGCCAGTTGTCCAAGGGAAGTAGTGCAAAGCAGAAAATTAGGTTTAAAGATTTTTTCACCTGTCTTGGAAAATTACTTTCAGCTTACACTTAAAAACTCACACTATTTCATTAATCATTTTTGTGCAAAGTAAAAAACAAAAAATCTTTGAAAATGATAAAAAGAGAATTGATAAGCAAATCATACAGAGTTTGATCAGAGTACAAATCTACCTGGAAATATTTAAACAGCTTTAAAGGATCTGATGATTTTTTGGTTCCTCATATACAAGTTGCTCGGGTCACAGAACTTCCTACTTTATCTAAATAACTTCCCACTGGTGCGTAACATTACTTTTTGATGACATGAGGCCATACATGTGCAGTCCCCAAAATACTGGAGTCTTAATCTACCCCATTATACACTGCAGTAAAACCAATGCAAGTGGTAATGCTGAACATTTAGTTTTCTAGAGAGAGTTATTCTCTCCATTTTTCCTTATGTTCTATTTTTTAAATTTGATTAACATGTGCTGGTACATACAAATGATTTTACTTTAATGATGCTCAATTTTTTTTACATTTGCTCTGCTACCCTAATCAACAAGTGCATGCTACCCTTTTATGTATTTCCCATTTTGTGCTAAAGTATATTTACTTCCCACATATCCTGCCCTTCCAGTTTATTCATTATATTTCTTAAACTGTACAAAGCTTCCATCAAATTTATAATACCAGATCCATCCATCTATGGAGCGGGGGCGAGGGGCTGGAATTTATATTATTTTTATATTTATATCTGTTTATATTTGTAAGAAACTAAAACCCATATATCATTCATATTATTTTCTCTTTTGTGTTGGTTTATCACAAAATCTTAATGAAACAGATGGAAGCTTGTGGTTGCAGCATGGCAAAATGAAAAAAAAAAGGGAAAGAAAAAGTCCAAGGGTATGAATACTTTTAAAAGCCATTGTACATAGAATGGAGCAGTTGCATTTTGTACAACACAATCCTTTAAACAGAAAAAAGAGTTTTCAGAGTGTTAAAGAAAATCCATTATCCAAAGAGGACAAGAGAGCCGAATGAGAATGGGACGACCTTAATACACCACACAGGAGACGATTTAGATTTAATGCAGCATTAATGTGTGGGTGTGCGGAAGGCCAAACCTGTAAATGATGCAGGCGCTGTTTCGACACGTATCACAGTTGGCTGTGTCTTGTCCTGTTCTGTACGAGAGTCTGTGAAAATACGAAGAGAAACAGAATAATGATTTGAAGTTGGATTTGCATATGTCAACACCTTTGGGCATGAGCTACAAGATTTGCTCTGGTTACATTTGAAATAATAATAAAAAAAAATGTAATTTTGATCCTGTTGATCTCTTATGTTTGCTTCATATGTAGATTTTCTGATTTTACATAATGGAATTATCTTGCTTTACTATGACAAAGTGTTATTATTTCTGCAGCACAATTTGCATAATAGAAATCTTCACAATCTGTGTCGCACCATGCATTTCTCTCTTCAAGCAATGCAATCTTTGTGCAAAAAGCTCTCTACAAATCACCTGCAATAATTTAGGTGTGCTTCCCTGTAAAAAGAATATCCTACGTATTGTATGATTGTTGTCGTTTTAACAGTCTCCATCTCCATTATTCATAACCTTGGATGCTGATTTACTTAAAATGGTGAGCTGATTGTTACTTGCAACACCATGACTCTTAATCCAATAGTCTCTGGTGGTATGGGAATTATCCAGGAATGGTCATGTTCAGTCTGTACATGCAATCGCATGCTTTCACAGTGTCCCTTCATCCTGATGGATGACATGTGGAGGAGGTTGACCCCACCTGCTCCCAATGGCATGGGAGGTGAGCTCATCGGAGGGGGAAACAAATCTGTTTCTGTGGTGATTGAAAATGCTGATGGGAGCTGAAGGGCGACAAGTTCATCTGTCCTGCCCTGTTCTCAAATGAAGTGTTCTCCAACAGCTGTGAGCAAGGACAGGAACTCAGTGCAAAGGCAAAGGCTGCTCCAGAGAAGTGCAACCTGGATTAATCTTGAAGTTCCTATCACTTAATCAGCTTCTATTATTTACAGCAAATTTATAATCACTGTATGTATTTAACACAACCTTGCCCTATTCAAAATACAATGTCCATGACTCAATCTGGTAATAATGTATTGAAACACAAGGTTATTTACAACGAATGTTAGCATCTGAAAGCTGCTCTTAGATCTAACTGTAGTGGGAGATGTACTGCTGAGGTGTTTGTTCACATCAGTTGCCTTAGGACACGATTTACCCTCAATATTTCAGCTTCCCTATCCACACCCCCTGCCTATGTACCTGCTGCTCTGCCTGCCTGAGCACTGCATAATGTGAGAACAAAGGTTACTGTCTTGAGTGGCCCTTAATGTTTCATTTATAGTGCAATGCAGTGTATACTGTTTGTAGACCGAGTAGATTTGTACAAAATTTCCCAGTTATCAACAATTTAAAACAAAGGCATGAGACAATCTTTTTGTACAGTCATAAATTGTGGCAGTTTTTGATAGTAATAATTCATGTGTTATAGCAGCTACAAAACGTGATTGAATTTTCCCCTTCAAATTTGTCTCAAAGAAATTTTCAACTGACATACAGTACTTTTGCCAAAGTTTCAGAAGAATTCTTTGGAAAATCCTAAAAGAAGTGAAACCTGCAATAAAAAAATGGGTGGTTTGTACAGAAATGTGTCAACCAGGTGTGACTTCATTAAATTTAAGGAGATGTGAAACATATGGTAAGCACAAGCAAATCTCCCGATCGATCAAAGTTTCTTGGACTTTCTTAAACTTTCTTTTAGAAAAAGAAGTAAATAAACAAGAACACCAGTAATGCACATATTGCACATGTCATGGAAAGTGTGTAAATTGCAATGATAAAAAACAAAAACGAACAACTTTATTATTATAAAATGTTATGGGTAACGTAGGAAGCTGTAGGTTATTGGTTAGGTGTTGTGCCACCAGGTGTCGCTGTTCTAGTGTTAAAGGTTCTTTGTCATGTTTTCTTGAGCCTCACACAGTCAACTATAGGCATATACAGGACTGTCTCAGAAAATTAGAATATTGTGATAAAGTTCTTTATTTTCTGTAATGCAATTAAAAAACATGAAATGTCATACATTCTGGATTCATTACAAATCAACTGAAATATCGCAAGCCTTTTATTGTTTTAATATCGCTGATTATGGCGTACAGCTGAAGAAAACTAAAAAATCCTATCTCAAAATATTAGAATATTTCCTCAGACCAAGTAAAAAAAAAAATTATAACAGCAAAACAAAATCAAACATTTGAAAATGTCCATTAATGCACTCAGTACTTGGTTGGGAATCCTTTTGCACAGATTACTGCATCAATGCGGCGTGGCATGGAGGCAATCAGCCTGTGGCATTGCTGAGGTGTTATGGATGCCCAGGATGCTTCAATAGCGGCCTTTAGTTCATTTGCATTGTTGGGTCTGGTGTCTTTCAGCTTCTTCTTCACAATACCCCACAAATTCTCGATGGGGTTCAGGTCAGGGGAATTGGCAGGCCAATCAAGGACAGTAATGCCATGGTCAGTACACCAGTTACTGGTGGTTTTGGCACTGTGGGCAGGTGCCAGATCTTGGTTGTGCAGCGTTTCCTGCCACATTTCCCCCTTCCAACACACTTTTTGTGAATGTGCTTTGAAACTGCACTCTGTGAACAGCCTGCTCTTTGAGAAATTTCTTTTTGTGTCTTACCCTCCTGATGGAGGGTGTCAATGATGGTCTTCTGGACAGCAGTCAGATCAGCAGTCTTCCCCATACTTGTGATTTAGTTTACTGAACCAAGCTGAGTGTTTTTCAAGAATCAGGAAACCCTTGCAGGTGTTTCGAGTTAATTAGACGATTCAAGTGATTAGTTGAATAGCCTACTAGTATACTTTTTCACGATATTCTAATTTTCTGAGACAGTCCTGTATATATATGACCTGGTATGGTTTTCAGACCATCAAACAAAAAGTACAAGGAGGAACAGGAACGAGTGATAATGGAAGGACAGCAGGCTGTGGCAGTGAGTATAACCGCTAACATGTGGATATCTGTAAACATGGAGGCTTACTTGACTCTTACCTGTCACTACATTAATGAAGATTTGAAGCTGTGTACATCTGTGCTGGGTGTGCTATACTTTCCACAAAGTCACACTGGTGACAATAATTTATTTGTTTGTAAATCATGTACTAAAATGCTAATTTGTACTTTTTAGATAACCTTTTGCAACAACTTGACATCAAAGTGGGCAGGCAGACCAAAAGTCCACAGCTGAAGCCATCCAGAAGGTGCACAAAAACCTGGCAGAGAGCAGTATTGCTAGGTCTCAGGATCCTATGATATACTGGAAAAACAAAAAGACTGTAGGGGAGTTTGCTCGAAGTTAAAGGACTGTGTGGTAGGCTTGAGGGTTTAGGTGTGTGTGTGTGAGGTTTCCTAAACAAGAAGATAAGGAAAATAAGTCCAAGAATCCTACCATTACACATTACACCTTAGATAAGCTAAGGAGGAAATAGTTAAACTCTAAACAAGCTCAACCTTTAAATCACTATCAATCAGCAAACTACGAAAAGTTAGCTAACAACCATGTCTCTGGGCTCTCAAGTAGATGTGTAGGTTCGGCACCATGCTCTACAATACACACATAGCAGCTAACTCAGGCTTATCAACAGGTAAAATAATAGCAAACAATCACTCATTTAACGGCAAAAAACACTTGAATGTTACACTTACTCATCAATGACGCACACTTCTTTGTAGAACACACATATTTCCCAGTCTCTTCCCCGTGTTAACACAGTAGCCGTTTCTCAATTTCACGAGAACGCGAGTCCGTACTCGCGTTCTTGTGAAGTCCGGTCTTGGCAAGAACACAGGAAGATCGGACTTGACGAGAACGCGAGCACGCAGCACATATTGTGTATTGGAACAGAAGTATACTCGTGTACTCGGACGTCATCACACCCACAGTTCTTGAGCATTTCTTTAACATTCAACACTATTTATACACTACACCATCATATCTTATTGAAAAATGCTTTTTTTTATTAATTTCTCAAAAGTCTAAAAAATATCTAAAAAACATTACAGAACTGTGGGTATAAAACCAGCAATAGCGGGAATTTCTTTGTTGGGAGTTGTAATTGTAGTTGTAGAGGCGATTGAATCTTTTTAAAAAATCAGCACTTTGTAGAAGCAAAATGAGCAATACGAGCAATATTGCTGTTGCTTTGGTCGTTGGTCAGCTTTACCAGCAGGCTGAAGAGGAGGTGGCGCAATTAAGGAGGCAAATCCGAGCAAGGAGAAGATTGATGCGGCAGAGGAGGCTCAGAAGGCAGGCTTTGCTCACCCATCTATTGCCAATTGGTAGGCATTTTAAGATTGACAGCCTATTTCCTACTTTTATCTTTAAAAAAAACATTGAGGATGGTATTAAAAACGTGATCAGGTTGAAATTGTGACTATTTTTCTATAAATAATTAAAATGAAGACCCAATTTTAACATTAGTAACAGTATGACAGTAGGATTAAGCTACTTTATTGCACCTACTGACCTTCACAGCATTGATCATTAAGAAAGGAAAAAAAACATATTTTTATGTCTGCCCACCTTTACAGTGATTAATCTATAAATTATGTGCAGTTAGTTCAGCCCATTTTTTCAGTGAAAAGGTAAAAATACCAGAGAAGGGAAGCCATTTGTTACATTTACTATACATTTTACCTTTTCTTTCTTGAGAACTGGGTAAATCTGCATGTTAAGCAGGTATAGTTTTATGCTGTGAAAAGGCGACAATTGAAAAAAACAATTATGGTAACATTTGGCATTTTTTATTTACAGGAAGAAACAGAAACAAAATATTTGAGGATAAACACCTCTGTGCCAATCCTCCAAATATTTTTTAATGAAGGGGACCTGAAACTAGCCTTCAGGCTAAACAGGGCCACCATCTTCCTCCTCCTTCAGCTGCTGCCCATCCAGAAGGCCCATGGATGGCCACAGGAGATAGAGGTGCTGGTGACCCTCTACTGGCTGGCCTGCGGTGCATCCTATAGGGAAACAGCTTGCCAGTAAGATCTCTTACCTTCTTGTCCTTAAATAGAGCCAACAATGACACACAATTGATACATAGATTATATTAATTGGATAGAAGATTAAGACATATCAGCATATTACCTAAATCACAAGTTAATTTTATATTTGGTACAGGTCAAGTGGAGGCTCGCTACAACAGACACCACGCCAAGGCGAGAAACATCATAAAGCGTGCCTTTGGTGGTCTGAAGACACGGTGGCATTCCATCTTCTTAAGGGCGCTGGAGGTCTGCCTGACGTTTGCCCCAAAAGTAATCGCCGCCTGCTGCATCCTCCACAATATTTGTATAGAGGCAGGAGACCAGCTTGATGTTGAGGACGAGGAGGTTGACCCAGAGGAGGATGGCCATCCGGCGGCTAAAGACAGGGAGCTGCTCCAGCTGGCTGCATTTTTAAGTGAACATGACTACATCTGACCTAACCTAGATCAGTTGTAGTCATGTACACATGCTGGTTCATTTCATTTTTTTCACCACCTGTAAAAATACATTAAATAATCAGTAAATTAATTTCCATTCCAACTATTTTTAATTGTAAGTTTATAGGCGTTGTCTATTTGTATAAGATCTTAATAGGAGTTATTTCTTTGTTTTAAACCATGTTAGTAACTGTTAATAATTTGTTGAATATATTACAACTTCATTCTGTTCCAAAGATAAAACATTTGTATAAAATAAATGTCTGTTATTTTCTTAATACTATTATTACTATTGTTTTCTTTCCCTCTTTCTCCTCTCAATTATTCGTGTCCTGACTCAGAAGAAACTCACTTAGATAGGAAAAACATTTGTAGATTTAATTTACTTATTAATTATATATGCTGCTGTTGTCCTTGGGAGACATTTACAATTTATTCCAGCAAGTATTGAGTTAATAAAGCAACACACGTCAGTCAGATAAACACAAAACAAATAAATCATAACCAGCGGTACTATGCACACTACTTGGCTGACAGAAGTGTACTAAAGACGGACTAAAATTAACCCTGGCTGCCGTTTCCCTCGGAGGTCTGCGGGTCACTCCGTTCCGCTCAACGTCAGACTTTTTTTTTTAAATCACACACTAAGTCTGTAAACAAGCCACATAGGGAAGCTTAAACGTATAATGTTCTCGCCTCAATCGATCTGAAAATGTACTTTTGAAGAACAACAGCAGCAGAAAAGGGAATTTTTAACTTACCGCTGTGAGCTCTGTTTGCGCTATCTCGAATCAAGCTGCGGCCGCGGTGCATTCTGGGCAAGCGGTCAGTCTGAAGAACGCACAAGTCTGCTCTGATGCATGCTCGATAAAGAGCGCGGGGCGAGAACGACATCCGGGGATTCGGCGCGTTCTCGGGTTTGGCGTTCTCGGCAATTGGAACAGTGCTCGGGCTGAGGCTGATGACGTGTCACGAGCACACGAGCACATGAGACCACTCAAGAACGCATATTGAGAAATGGCCAGTGGCTCAACTGCCGAACTTTTTCACCAGGCAGCAGCAACGTTAGTTTCGGCAATGTGATGACGTCATCCCTGCTCTAACTAAGGTATGCCTTAAGGGCCAAAATACCGCTAAGCAGAACTCACAGAATACAAACTGTAGTACCCAACATCAGACTTAAACTATTTAAGGGTCTTTTGAACAGCCGCCCCCAAATGTGTACAACACATTTGTTCAAACAAAAGACTCTAGGTAGGGCGACCTTGCGCCTGAGAGTCACTGTCCTCATCAGGTATGGCAGGGAGGATCACCAGCCGGGCCACAGGTCGGGTGTAAGTTCTGTCCTTAATCTTCACATCTGCTGACCTGATGTGTCCATCAGGACTGGGGTGAACCTTGATGATGTGTCCCATGGACCAGAGAGCCCGAGGAAGATGAGGATCCACAATCATGACAACCGTCCCTTCTCTTATGTCATCTTTAGAGGTTTGCCATTTCTGGCGGGCATGAAGTCCAGGTAGATATAGACGAATAAAGCGTGCCCAAAAATGGTCAACGAGCACTTGGGCATGCATCTACCGCCGACGGCTCAGAAGTTCCTTTTTGGAGTAAACCACCTGCGGCAGTGAACCATCCCACCGCCCCATAAGCAGGCAGTTTGGTGTCACAGGATCTGGATCTCTTACATCTGATGAGACGTAGCCCAGCGGCTTTGAGTTGAGGATCCCCTCTACTTCCACAAGTACTGTACGGAGGACCTCTTCGGTGATGGGCTGAGCTCCAACTGTAGCGTACAGCGCTGTCTTCACAGAGCGAATTTCTCACTCCCACACCCCTCCAAAGTGTGGAGCTGCAGGAGGATTGAAGTGGAACCGGATCTTGTGTGGAGCTAGCAATTGCTGAAGTTCCAATATCATGGCTCAAAACACTTCCCTCAACTCAGCATCACCTCCTCTAAAATTTTGTTCCCTGGTCTGAATAAAGCTCAGCTGGTTCCCCTCTCCGGGAAATAAACCGACGCAGAGCCATCAAAAAGGAGTCTGTGTCAATGGAGGTCAGTACATCCAGATGCACGGCTCCGACAGTCATACACTTGAATATTATCCCCAATCTCTTTTCCACACGGCGACCCACTTTAACCTCAAAGGGGCCGAAGCAGTCGGTTCCAGTGGAATAGAAGGCTGGCTTAAAGAGGCGGAGTCGAGCTAAAGGCAGGTCAGCCATTTTAGGGATAGTAGGTCTCGCCTTCCATCGTTGACAATCTGCGCAGGTTCTCTGATGGCGGTGAATTGCTTCTCGGCCTTTTAGGATCCAATAATGGATCCAATAATAACACCCGTTCTGGTCTGTGATGCCGCAGTCGACGGTCGCAGTCCTGGATGAGCAGCTTGGTCACTGGATGAGAGGGATCCAGAACCAGCAGGTGAAGGTAGCAGAAGGTTAGGTCTTCAGCACGACGTAAAACGGCCACCCACTCTTATCAGTCCCTCACTTTCATCCAGTACTGGAGACAATGTTAAAAGACAACTACTCCGTTGAACTGGTTTCCCTGCCGTCAGAAGATGAAATTCATCCGGGAAACTCTCTTGTTGAGCCCTCTTAATGAGAAGCATCTCTGCTTGATGGTAGTCCTCAGTGGTGGGACAACTGTCTTTTGCTGCCCCATGAAGCTCCTGTACTGTTGCATCCAGCAGCTCCTGCCAAGTGTTATACTGACTCATGTGGGCTGGGGAGGCCAATGTCATTGCACAGAAGGTTGATCGACAAAGCTCAGAGGCATCTGGGGAGATCTCAGGGTTATCAGATGGGTCTTTCGGCCATTGATCTCGCAGTAAATATAGGATGGGAGGACCTTGACTCCATCGGTTTGGTCTGGCTAACTCCTGCAGTGTTGTGCCACGTGTTATGTCATCAGCAGGATTTTGGGCAGATTCCACATAGCGCCAGCTCTGCAGATTCGTCAACTCTTGGATCTCAGCAATGTGCGTGCCCACAAAGACTTTGAAGCGGCAGGATTCAGATCGCAGCCGTGTTAGAGTCTGTCCACATCTCTGTCCTTTCAATATGTAAAGAGAGCTCACCTTCAAGGAGCTTAGAAAGCTGGGCTCCCATGAGCGCTGCACATAGCTCCAGCCTTGGAATGGAGTGAAGGCATTTGGGAGCTACTCTGGAGCGAGCCATAACAAAGGCCAAATGTGTTTGATCATTCTCTCCAATCATCCTAAAATACGCCACAGCACCATAAGCTTGCTCTGACGCATCACAGAACACATGTAGTTCTATCTCTTTTCCCTCTTGGGCTACCTCAGTGGGTAGGTATGGTCTTGGAAGACGGATTTCAGGAAGGAATCTGTAGCTCCCGTTCCCAGGTATCCCACTGTTGAAGAAGGTCGGGTGGCAGCTGGGGGTCGTCCCAGCCCCGATTCTTGTCCCACAGATGTCTGACTAGCATTTTAGCTCTGGTAGTATATGGTAGTATGAACCCCAATGGATCGTACTGACTGGCCAGTACTCTGTAGATGATGCGCATGGTAGGAGCCACATACTGGACTGGCCAAGCATGTCTGACGCGAAGTGCCAGCTAAGACCCAGGGTTTATTCTGGGCTCTCCGTCTTACTCTCTGCTAGCCAGAGCTCAGCGCTGTCTGATCGATCTTCTTCTGGTAGGTGACTGATGGCACATGGCTCGTTGCTGGCCCATTGTCGCAGGACAAATCCAGCCGGTAACAGTAGAGCTCTTAGTTGGTCCACTAGTTCTCTAGCCTCCGCGGCTGTCGGCACACTATGGAGACAGTTATCCACATAAAAACATCTCTCTATGGAAGTTCTTACCTGCTCTCCTGGCAGTCTGTGGTCTTTGGCATGGCGTTGCAGAGCAAATGTGGCACAACATGGGCTGCAGGTAGTGCCGAAGGGTAACACCTGCCACCCGTACACTGCAGGTGGTTCCTCATGTTGTAGGTTACGCCACAGGAAGCGCAGAAGATAGGGTAGTAAGCGGACCTGGTGGAACATACCTTATATACCTTATACCTGATATCTCCACTTACTGCCACTGCATGCTCACAGAACCTTAGAAGGACCCCGAGCAGAGATGAACCAAGGGTGGGGCCAGGGAGGAGATAATCATTCAGGGTTTGACCTCTGTGCTGAAAGGAACAGTTGAATACTAGTCTATGCTTTCCATTGTGGCTGACGAGGTGGTGAGGAATATACCACGCTTCTTCTCCTTTCTTTAGCTCTTTAGCTTCCACTCTAAGCACATATCCAGCCTTTATCAGTTTTTCCATCTCTGACTGGTAAATCTCCGCTTTCTTTGGGTCTCTGCGAAGCCTCTTCTCAACTCCTCTCAGGCTCGGCATGACAGCCTCAGGTGTGGCATGCAGGAGAGGCATGTCTTTGCATCGCAGTAGTGGGGTGGCATAGCGGAAAATGCCATCGACTTCCACTCGGGCGGTTTTAGCCTCCAGGAGGTTCAGAGCTTGATTATCCTGCTTGGAGCGGGTCACAACTTTGTCACTCCTAAGGGGGATGATATCTGCTTTCCAGAGCTTCTCCACATGTATCATCAACTCATTCACCTGAGGAGGAATGGAGGTGACTAAACACTGATGTGATCTTTCTGATTGGTGTAGGATGCTGGAGGGACCCTGTAGTGTCCATCCCAACCTGGTATGGACAGCAGCTGGACCTCCTGGTGGACCAAGTCGCACAGGTTCTGTAGGAGTAATGAGATGCGGGTGATCACTACCTATCAGGAGCAGAGGTTTTATCTTCTTAAAGGGCTGGATTGGCACGCCAGTCAAATGCCTGTATTTCTTCTTGAGTGAGTCAATAGGGTAGGTGTGATCTGCTAGGTCAATACATTCGGTGGTGAAAGCATTATGGATGTGGTATTGAGTCCTCTGCCTGGTTCTGGGAGAGATAATGAAGGAAACACAGGATCCATTAAGTGTCTGAACATCCTGTCTGATGGTACGTAGGGACAAAGACTCTGGTGTGCCCTGGAGTCCCAGCTTCTGAGCTGCAGAAGGTAGGAGCATACTTCTTTCTGAACCATCATCCAAGACAGCATAGGTTTCCAGCATTCTGGCACCATGACGAAGGAGAACAGGCACCACTTTCAACAGAACTCTGCTGCCCCCTGTTGGTCGATTGAGGTACAACACCCCTGTAGAATTCTCACTTCTCTCATGGCTGGGTGCTGCTGGTAATGGCTCCTTTGCTGGACCTGTGTTAACATCATGGAGAACTTGTAAGTGGCGGCCCCGGCACAGGTTATAAGATTTGTTCAGGTTGCATTGTGCAGCATGATGTGTTCGTGCACAGCGCTAACATCTTTTGTTGGTCCTTATCCAATCTGCCAGCTGCTCTTTTGTCAGTTGCTTTATGCTGGTACATTGACCCAAATGGTGCTCTCTAGCATCACAAAAGGCACAACAAGGGGGTGGCTTGGCTTTAGTCCCTGAACTACTTGACGGTTTAATGCCTGGAGATAAGCTGTCCGCACCATGGAGCACTGCAACCGACCGTTTTCCAAATTTTACTAGGTCTTTCCAGCTGCTTGGTTTCTCTCTTAGTCCTCTGGCAGGTAGTTGACCATCATAATCTTGACACCAAGACTCATATTTTAACCAGTCAGCCAAATCAATAAGGGTATGGTTACGTTCAGACTTCTTAAACATGCATCTGCGGAATTCCGCTCGCTGCTCAGGGGGTAACTTACTAAGCAGGCGAGCAACATGTGAGCCACAGTATAGCTCCACCTCTCCCTCAGGACCAAGCGTCTTCAGCATGCCAACTAATGACTGAATCTGGAGAGAAAATTTCTCAAAGGCGACGACATCACCACGTCAGATGTCAGGGGAGTCCATCACAGTGGCAATCCTCCTCAGGGCCAGTTGGTGAGGCTGTCCAAACTTCTATTTTAAGGCATTCATGGTATCTATGAATGGGTTGGAGAGTGAAGGTAGGCTTCCGCTACCAATCTGGCATCCTCCAACTTCAAATGGTCCACTAAAACTTGATATTTGAAGAGCTCTGGACTGTCAGGTGGTAGTAAGTTCTCCAGAGCCATCTTCAGATGTGCAAACTCACCAGGATCTCCGTGAAATAGGTTAGGGATGGTTGGACGAGGACCATGATAGGCTGTATCTGAGCTGAAACACTGGTAGGGTGGCCCAGGATTTGGAGCGGTTGTTTGGGGGACACGAGGAGTGGGTGGAAGAGATGTTTGCTGTATTGGTTGCTGAGGGGAAGCAGCCTGAATGCTCATAGGCCTGTAATTGGTTGTTGAGCTAAATCTGGGAGTAAAAGTAGCGGAAGGATGTGCTGATGCACCCTGCAGAGGGGTTACTGGTGGAGCCTGACTGCTGGTTGAATAATTGTTCCTTGTCTGTTGATAACCTGGGGCCATTTCTGTTGCTGGTTGAGCTGATGACTGACTGCGTTTGGTTAGCAGAGCCTCACCTTTCAAAATCTGAAGCTCACTCATCATTTTGTCCAGGCACTCCAGGACCGGCGCTTCCTCCTCATCCTCCGTCATCCAAACCGGTGGTGGTGGCAGCGGCCACTCCTCATCCTCCTTATTGATAGGTGGGTCAGGAGGCTGGACGCATGCTGCTCCTTTAAGCTGTTCCTGCTGAGCCTCATGAGTAGCACTCATTATCTGTAACATGTCAGTCTGTATAGCTCTTAAATGTGCCAGGTCTGCTGAAATGCGCTGCTGTGACTGCTGAAGGAGGAACCGTTCATGCTGGAGCTCTTCTAACTCTGATCTTAGAGCCATAGCTTCATTCGAGGTGGGAGGTAAGGGCCTGTGGGGGGTAGGATGTCTCCATAACCTTGCCGGCCTTCCCTCAGAGACTAGCGATTGAGCTAACTGTTCCTCTTTGATCCATAGATTTCCTCCTGAATCATGTCTCATAGGTTCGCCGAGAACAGATGCCTCCACAGTCGCTGGGGAAGCATATGGTGAAGTGAGGGGGGTCTTCTCGGCCAGTCCCTCCTGTGTAGCCATCCTTCCTCTCTCCACTCTGTGTTGGTAAGAGTTGAGACCATTGAAATCGAGCTCATAATCTTCATAACGTTGTGGAAGACGAATCTGACGTTTAGGACGTGCACCACTTCTGAAGTCCTGATTTCCATCCATCTTTACTAGGGTAAGGCAGTGAATCTGGCTCGAAGGACCATTATTGTAGGGGAGTTTGCTCGAAGTTAAAGGACTGTAAGGCACTGTTCGGGTTTTTTCACTGCTCTCAACCTGGAGTGTCGGCCAGAACACTACTTAGGCCAGGATTTCAGTCAGGACTAGATGTTAGGAGGAGGTGCAGCAGGTAGAGAATGAAGACATGAGGCAGAATCCTTTTAACTTCTCTGTATTCCAAACTGTAGTCCAGATTCTGATCCAATGAACATAGATTAACATAAGGTGCTGCGGTATTTCTGTGTGTGGTAGGCTTGAGGGTTTAGGTGTGTGTGTGTGTGTGTGTGTGTGTGTGTGTGTGTGTGGTTTCCTAAACAAGAAGATAAGGAAAATAAGTCCAAGAATCCTACAATTACACATTACACCTTAGATAAGCTAAGGAGGAAATAGTTAAACTCTAAACAAGCTCAACCTTTAAATCACTATCAATCAGCAAACTACGAAAAGTTAGCTAACAACCATGTCTCTGGGCTCTCAAGTAGATGTGTAGGTTCGGCACCATGCTATACAATACACACACATAGCAGCTAACGCGGGTATTGATATTGAATAATATTCTTTTAACAAGATCGATCCTTTTTATTCTCTCCCGTGCGCTGACTGCAGCAGATTCACCAAAGTCTCCCCGTCTGTGTTACGGCACTCTGCTGCTCCCCCTCCCCTCTCGTTCATGGCTCAGCGGCGCCAGCCAATCAGCACACAGGCTCAGCCTGGCCCACCCACTCTGCTCTTTCCACTCCACACACAAACAACCGCGCGGCTCCTGTTCAGACACGGAGAGAGAGAGAGCGCCAGAGCGGAAAAACATGAAGAGAGAAATAAGCGCTGTTTGGCTATATTTTAATACCGTAAATGAAATCAAGCTGTATGTTTAGTAAAAAGCCGGTTAAATGCAGTGGAAACACAACAAACTAATATAAGCAGGTGAAAAACCATGAGCAAGAAAATGTTGAGCGACAGAAATGGAGAGAGGAGACGAAACTTCTCTGATTGCCCCGACAGACCCAGACCCACAGACTGACGTCACTGACTAAGGCATTTCAGTCCTCCAGAGAACATCCAGGTAGATAAGAGTGGTCATCTTCAGCAGCAGTTCATGTTAACTTTCAAAGTAGATATTATCTATCATATGTTACTGGAGACCACACAGAAAATGTAATTAAGACCTTGAGAGAACCCAGTACATATATCCTATTAAAAAGTGTTATTTAAGATAAGATAACATTAGCTAATCCTTTATTTATCCCACAACGGGGAAATTTATAGAATTAAAGCAACAGGGAAGTGGACACAACACACACAAAATTACATAATGATTGAAAGATATGGTGGTGGATTAGAAAAAAAACACTGAACATAAAATTATTATTATTATTATTATTATTATTATTATTATTATTATTAAATTGTAATAATAAAATAAAAATCACAAAACCCGAAAGGTCAAAGGTTTCATGATACATCAAGCTTAAATGTTAAAAGTATCGGTATCGGATTGATACTGCCCCTGTATTTACTTGGTATCGGATCGATTAAAAATTCTCCGTATCGCACACCTCTAAGCAGCACCGTTAGTTTCGGCAATGTGATGACGTCATCCCTGCTCTAACTACGGCATGCCTTAAGGGCCAAAATACCGCTGAGCAGAACTCACAGAATACAAACTGTAGTACCCAACATCAAACTTAAACTATTTAAGGGTCTTTTGAACAAAGACAGTTGTGGAAAATTTTACTGATGTATGTAACTCTGATCATGTCTGGTCTGGATGCACCTGCATAACTTTCCCGTGTGAAAGAAGCTCACATGCTTACAGATTTACTGTGTTTCCATATCCAAGGACACAGAGAGGAGTTGAGTTAGATAGGAACTGGATCGTACCAGTGGCTGCACTCCTCTGAAGATTACTCCCACTTTCTTTTTCTTAACCCAGAATGTATACAATTTTAGTGTGTTCTTTTTCTCACTGCTCTGTTTCCTGACTGCGTTGGGGGACAGAGACATTCAAACGCTCATGCCTTTGAATTAAAATAACTTAAAAATAACCGATCCATCATTTGTTTTTATGAGTGGTGTGCTCACTTAATTGATAATTATTAATATCCATCTCACAGTCTATCCAAACCTCTTCTGCCTTTCATTGCAATTTCTCTGCAGTCCAGCCTCATCTGTGCCGTGTGAGCGGAGGTTTTACTACAGCTGGAGATGTGATATCAAAAAAGTGTATCATACTCAATTTCAAAACGTTTGAACAACTTTATTTTATTTTTTTAAACATTGTAAAAAAAAAAGAAGCCAGTCCACAATCATCCTCTTTAACAACATGTTTACTTAGAGGTAATTATGTTATGATACAGGTTCACGTTATTTGACTGTTGTAATGTTCTGTTGTGGTTCTGGTTATTTTTTCAGTTTAGGATTATTTCTGTTTCTTGTTTTGGATCTAGGCTTAGCCTATTTTTGTTGTCTGGCCTTTGTTGTTAGTTTTTTATTTCACCCTGTGTCCGTTTAGTCTCGTTCCTTATCTTAGGTTTGTGTTTATTTATCTTATGCTCCCTTTATCACCTCCACCTGTTTTTGTTAATTAGACCCGCCCTGCCTTCCTGTTCTGTTGCCTATTTAAGCCCGCCTTCGTTTTAGCTTAGTTGCTGGATTATCTCGTCTCGTCCCTGTCCGTTACCTCATGGTAAGAGCTTTACAGCCTCTGTTTGGCCGTTTCTCAATATGCGTTCTTGAGCGTTCTTGTGTGCTCGTGTGCTCGTGACACGTCATCAGCCTCAGCCCGAGCACTGTTCCAATCCAGAGAACGCCAAATCGAGAACGCGCCGAATTCCCCGGATGTTGTTCTCGCCCGCCCTCTTTATCGAGCATGCATCAGAGCAGACTTGTGCGTTCTTCAGACTGACCGCTTTCCCAGAATGCACCGCGGCAAGATCATTTTTAGGCTTTTTAGAAATTGTTTTAAAAAAATTTGTCAATAAGATTTATTGTGGTGTAGTATATAAATACTTTTGAATGTTAAAGAAATGCTAAAGAACTGTGCGTCTCATGACGTCACAAGTACGCTTCTGTTCCAATACACCATACGTGCTGCGTGCTCGCGTTCTTGTCAAGTCCGATCTTCCTGTGTTCTCGCCAAGACCGGTCTTGACGAGAACGCGAGTCCGTTCTCGCGTTCTTGTGAATTGAGAAACGGCCTTTATGTGAGTTGTCGGTTACCATGAATTATCTGTCCTGTTTTTTGAGTCTGTCCCAGCCTTTTTGTCACCCTGGAGGATCCGTCATCTTTTTCAATAAAAACCCTTTTCTTTAGCATTAGCTCCGTGTTTGGCTTTACTTTGGATTCACCACATCGATTCATTACAGTATAATCCAGCCACCATGAATCCAAAGCCAACACGTCCTCTCCGTACCGGAGGAGCTATGCTTGTCCAGACCTGCGCTCCGTTCACCTCTCGCAACCACTCACCGGCTTTCTTCTGTCAGTCCCCTTCACCGCCGTTCAAGCCGGATCCGGATTTTTTTCTGGAGGTTGAAGCGGAGGTGATCCAGGAGCTCCGTCCGGACCTTTTTTTGGAGTCGGTCCCATTTCCTTCTCCTGGCGATGAGGCGCATGAATCGCCGTTGGCATCGGCGGTTCTCTCCCGTCAGGAGGAATTAGTTTCTCCGCCAAGTCCATCATCCCGCCGCCGGAGGAAGGGACGACGGCTTGTTGACCACTCCGCCAGCCGTTCTAAGCAGCCATCAGCTGAGCCTGGTCAGCCTCGAACGGTCGTTGCTGCTCAGCCCTTGCCGGTTGCCCCGTCATCTCCTTCCGCTGCTTCCTGTTCAGCAGACCGGGGTTCGCCACTTCCCTGTCCGACTCCGCCCACAGCTCCCCCTGGTGGTGTTAAGGACTCTGAGTATGTGCTCCTGGAGAGTAAGATAAGGACGTTTGCACCCATAATTAAATGCCTCAGGGAGGCTCTTCTTAGTCATTATTCAGAGGAGCTGGAGAGAAAATTAAAGGAGGTTGAGGGACATTATAGGTCAGCCCTCCAGGCTTTCTACAGCCGACCTAAACCAGTCCCAGAGGGCCCGGCCGATGCCTCGGCCCCTGAGTCTGTCCCCGAGGGTCCGTCCAACGCCTCGGCCCCTGAGTCTGTCCCTGAGGGTCCGGAAGACGCCTCGGCCCCTGAACCTGTCCCCAAGGGTCCGGAAGACGCCTCGGCCCCTGAACCTGTCCCCGAGGGTCCGGCCGACGCCTCGGCACTTGAACCTGTCCCCGAGGGCCCGGCCGACGCCTCGGCACCTGAACCTGCTCCCCAGAGTGAAGACGGAGCCCTGGAGGGTCCGTTCCCGTCCAAGCATTACGAGGGGGTCCAGAAGGATCTGCCTCTGCCCAAGTCCAGAGAGGTGGTCCAGGAGGACCTGCCTCTTCTGACGTGCGACGTGGGAACCCAGGGGGGTCCGTCGCAGACGTCCGACGTGGGAACCCAGGGGGGTCCGTCGCAGACGTCCGACGTGGGAACCCAGAGGGGTCCGTCGCAGACGTCCGACGTGGGAACCCAGAGGGGTCCGTCGCAGACGTCCGACGTGGGAACCCAGAGGGGTCCGTCGCAGACGTCCGAGGTGGGAACCCAGAGGGGTCCGTCGCAGATGTGTGATGTGGCAACACAGTGGGGTTCGTCGCTGAACTGTGATGCGGGGACTCAGGTGGATCCTTCGTTCTTCGGACACCCTGGGCCTCCGAAGAGGATGCAACAACTGTGGCCCCCTGGAGACTTTGAGCCTCTCGATGTTGTGTTTAAGCCCAGACCCCTTTTTGCCCTCATGGACAGTCAACTCTGGGAGAGACTTTATTGGATGTCTCTTTCTGAGACCCTCCAGGAGTTGATCCTGAGACTCCTGGTGGCAAAGGGTCTGACTTTGGCTCCTGAAGCCTGCAGCCCGGGGCCTCCTGAAGCCTGTAGCCCGGGGCCTCCTGAAGCCTGTAGCCCGGGGCCTCCTGAAGCCTGTAGCCCGGGGCCTCCTGAAGCCTGTAGCCCGGGGCCTCCTGAAGCCTGTAGCCCTGTGGTCCCTGTAGTCTGTAGCCCTGTGGCCTCTGTAGTCTGTAGCCCTGTGGCCTCTGTAGTCTGTAGCCCTGTGGCCTCTGTAGTCTGTAGCCCTGTGGCCTCTGTAGTCTGTAGCCCTGTGGCCTCTGTAGTCTGTAGCCCTGTGGCCTCTGTAGTCTGTAGCCCTGTGGCCTCTGTAGTCTGTAGCCCTGTGGCCTCTGTAGTCTGTAGCCCTGTGGCCGCTGTAGTCTGTAGCCCTTTGGCCTCTGTAGTCTGTAGCCCTGTGGCCTCTGTAGTCGATAGTCCTGTGGCCTCTTTAGCAGCCTGTAGCCAGGCTCCCACCTTAGCAGCCTGTAGCCAGGCTCCCACCTTAGCAGCCTGTAGCCAGGCTCCCACCTTAGCTGCCTGTAACCCGGCTCCCACCTTAGCTGCCTGTTGCCAGGCATCCCCTTCTGTCGCCTGTTGCCAGGCATCCCCTTCAGTCGCCTGTAGCCAGGCTCCCCCTTCAGTCGCCTGTAGCCAGGCTCCCCCTTCAGTCGCCTGTAGCCAGGCTCCCCCTTCAGTCGCCTGTAGCCAGGCTCCCCCTTCAGTCGCCTGTAGCCAGGCTCCCCCTTCAGTCGCCTTTAGCCAGGCTCCTTCGTTAGTCGCCTGTAGCCAGGCTCCTTTTGTCGCCTGTAGCCAGGCTCCCTCCTCAGTCGCCTGTAGCCAGGCTCCCTCTTCCGTCGCCTGTAACCAGGCGCCGCTGCCTGTAGCCGTTAACCAGGCGGCGCCGCCTGTAGCCGTTAACCAGGCGGCGCCGCCTGTAGCCGTTAACCAGGCGCCGCCGCCTGTAGCCGTTAACCAGGCGCCGCCGCCTGTAGCCGTTAACCAGCCGCCGCCGCCTGTAGCCGTTAACCAGCCGCCGCCGCCTGTAGCCGTTAACCAGACGCCGCCGCCTGTAGCCGTTAACCAGCCGCCGCCGCCTGTAGCCGTTAGTCCGGCGCCCTCCTCAGCCAGTAGTCCGGCGCCCTCCTCAGCCTGTAGTCCGGCGCCCTCCTCAGCCTGTAGTCCGGCGCCCTCCTCAGCCTGTAGTCCGGCGCCCCCCTTAGCCTGTAGTCGGGCGCCGCCCGTACCCTGTAGTCGGGCGCCGCCCGTACCCTGTAGTCTGGCGCCGCCCGTGCCCTGTAGTTCGGCGCC
The DNA here is from genome assembly GCA_037039145.1 of Fundulus diaphanus. Lineage (NCBI taxonomy): Eukaryota > Metazoa > Chordata > Actinopteri > Cyprinodontiformes > Fundulidae > Fundulus > Fundulus diaphanus. The sequence goes on from CM073121.1 coordinate 28,040,101, forward strand.
TTCCTTAGCCCGTAGTCCGGCGCCTTCCTTAGCCCGTAGTCCGGCGCCTTCCTTAGCCCGTAGTCCGGCACCTGCCTTAGCCCGTAGTCCGGCGCCTGCCTTAGCCCGTAGTCCGGCGCCTGCCTTAGCCCGTAGTCCGGCGCCTGCCTTAGCCCGTAGTTCGGCGTCCTCCTTAGTCTGTACTCCGACGCCTCCCCTAGCCTGTAGTCCGGAACCCGGTTCTGTCTTCTCTCCCTTCAGGACTCGGGGTCCGAGGTTCCTGCTCCGCCGACGGTCTATGAGGTTCCTGCTCCGCCGACGGCCTTCTGTTGCCCTGCTCCGCCGACGGCCTTCTGTTGCCCTACTCCGCCAGCGGCCTCCTGAGGTCCTGACTCGCCTGGGCCGTCCGCCGGAGAATCTGTCACGTCTGGGCCGTCCGCCGGGACGACCGCCGGAGAATCTGTCACGTTTGGGCCGTCCGCCGGGACGGCCGCCGGAGAACCTGTCACGTCTGGGCCGTCCGCCGGAGAACCTGTCACGTCTAGGCGGTCTTCCGGGACGACCACCGGAGATCTTGTCTCGCCGGGACCGTCCTCCGGGACGGTCACGTAGACTGTTTGGACTCTTTATTTTTTGAGATTCGCCCTTTGTGGGTTGTTTTTTTTTTTTTTTTTTTATTGGTTGTGTGTTCTTTCTTGGCCTATTTAAGCCCACCTTCGTTTTAGCTTAGTTGCTGGATTATCTCGTCTCGTCCCTGTCCGTTACCTCATGGTAAGAGCTTTACAGCCTCTGTTTATGTGAGTTGTCGGTTACCATGAATTATCTGTCCTGTTTTTTGAGTCTGTCCCAGCCTTTTTGTCACCCTGGAGGATCCGTCATCTTTTTCAATAAAAACCCTTTTCTTTAGCATTAGCTCCGTGTTTGGCTTTACTTTGGATTCACCACATCGATTCATTACAACTGTATCTAAAAAAAAAGATATTTTAAATTTTAATGAAAATATGAAATAATGCAATGGGCATACAATGACCTAAATTGTATTATTGTGTTTACTTGGTCATTAAATCACTGTCAGTTAACTGACTAGGTTGCCAATAGGGATTTTTAATGTCCAGCATGTGTCAGTATGGAGTGACACAGTATCAATACAGTTTGGCAACGTGTCCAAACGCTTCATGACGCCTCGTCTACCCATCACTACTGGATATGCTCAGGACTAATCTTGAAATTTCAGTTAGCTTGTGTACACTGAAGACACACTTAAAAGAAGCTAGACTGTATCTCTTCCCTCCTTTGAATAAGCGATAAGCAGAATTACTTCTGGTTCAAAAGTCAAACGGCGCCATCGTCCAATCAGCGATGTCTCACGTTTCCCACTGGTACCTACCTTTTACGGTAGGTTAATGTCGTTGCGTTTTGCTTAATGTTGTTGCGTTTTGCTTAATGTTGCAGTGCTTTGCTTAATGTTGTTGAGTTTTGCTTAGTGTTGTTGTGTTTTGCTTGATGTTGTTGCGTTTTGCTTGATGTCATTGTGCTTTGCTTAATGTTGTTGCGCTTTGCTTAATGTCGTTGTGTTTGTCAATATGTAGTAGTGCTTTTAAATTTGTAGTTGTGGTTTGCACTTCAGGGCCACCGTAGGCATCAGTTATTTTCACAACCCTACTATTTATATCACTGTTACTGAAAATGTATTTAAACAAATGACGTTTGGGTGGGGAGGTGGGGTGGGTAATGCCCACTCTGTGTACAGATGTCATGGCCACTTTTTCCAGAACAGTGAGGGGCTGCTGCTCAGAGAGCAGAATTCATGAGAATTTCTCAGACATGTATACAAAACAAAAAAGTCAACTTGATCACTGTTTTAAACTCCTCCCACCAAGCTCCATGTACAAACTCCTCTAAGGCTTTGCTTTCAGATCGACAATAAGGGAAGGGAGACCAGGAGGAATAAGAAGTTTCTCCCCAGATGATGAAGACCCCCCCCCCCACAAAAAAAAAACAAACAAAACAAAAACAGACAAGCAAACATCTGCAAAAAGCAGTTTAGGAAGCTGATGAGATGATCGGCTAAGCAGTGCATTGTGAACACGCACCTTCTCTCTGCTCTGGGGTTTGAACTTAGAAACTGGGGAGTTGTAGCCACGGTCCCCTATAGTAAGTTAAAGCAAAATGCAATGCTTGGAGTCTAAAGCGGCATATTAGCCAGTCATCATCATTGGTTAGAAACGTTTTGATCACTGAAACCGCTTTCCTCTTAATTCTCCCATTTACAAGGTCCTCCAGCAGTGCCAATGAATCCACCGCGCAGCATTACACACAAGTGTATTGTTTACAGCAATTAAAGTAATTGCCACACACCATGTCACAATTTGTCTATTAATATCACCCTGGTGATCATCGAGGAGAGGAATATGACGGTAGAAAACCGTGATGAAATGTTGTGCGGACTTTTATTTCAGATTTCAGACGGCTTAGGCATTGTTTTATTTATTTGAAGTGTGCTTGTGTGTAGTTATGTGCCCTCCACCCATTTTAACAAGACAAAAACACCAAAATAATCCGTAGTAAACAATGTTTTTTTAATCCTACCGGGCGGGTCTTCCTCTGCTGAGACGCGGTCTTTGTCCGACGCCTCTTTCTGCTGTTGCACAAACGTGTGAACAACATCCATCCATCCATCCATTTTCTGACCGCCTAATCCCTCATGGCGTCGCGAGCGTTGCTGGAGCCTTTTTCCCGATATAAAATAATTGTAGCCGTCCAGTGGTTGCATGGCTTTCGTGCTCTCTGTCTGTACTGGCCTGCCGTGTTTATAAGGCAGCTGCATATGTCGCGGTACGGAACCCTTGGCCAGCATTTCACAGACTCGCTCCGTCCCTTCAGGCTTTTGCTGTGTGGATCTGGCAATCTGATACCATCAACTATCAACTTAGTCTTAAAACGATCTTGTGATACGTTATCTAAAGACGAAAAATACGTGGAGAACTCGTCAGTTTCGCTGTTTGCGTCCGCCATTGTGTTCGCCTTTTGCCAACCAGTCCGGAGCGCATGCGCGAAAAACCCGGATCAAAACAATAACAATGAACTGGTCTATTCTCTTTTTATCTCTCTTTCTTTCTTTCTTTCTTTATCTATCTATCTATCTATCTATCTATCTATCTATCTATCTATCTATCTATCTATCTATCTATCTATCTATCTATCTATCTATCTATCTATCTATCTATCTATCTATCTATCTATCTATCTATCTATCTTCTCTCTCTCTTTCTCTCTCTCTTTCTCTCTCTCTCTTTCTCTCTCTCTCTCTCTCCACACACAAACTACCTAGAATGTTTTTGCACCAAAGGGTATATTTTACCTTAGGTATTTGATGGAACTCACGCATTTATGTTCTGGCAGTTCTGCAGGCTTGAATACTACCTCTGTTTGGAATTGAATTCCTATAAAGTTTGAGAGAGAACATGCTCCTTGAGTGACTTTGTCTTTGACTAATGGGTTAATGATTATGTTGTGTCTTGGGCCACATGTAGAACTAATCAGTGTTTAAATTAAGCTTTCAGTTCATATAGTGGCATTTTTTTAAACGTTACTTTATACTTTTATACTTTGAGTAGTTTTTGGAGCACAGACTTTTTCACTTTTACTTGAGTAAAGAGGTCAAGTTGATACTTCAACTTTTACCAGAGTGTTTTTAAACTGCAGTATCTATACTTCTACTTAAGTAACAAATGTGTGTACTTTTGACACCACTGTACATATGAAGAGACACTTAAAAGAAACATTTATTGGGTTACTAAAGTCCAGAAAAATAATCTCACAACGAGGCTCTTAACGCCTGGCTTTTTATTTTTTGGCCTTGTTTGTTTTATCAAAAAAGGTCTCTAAAATAAAAATAAAAAACACCATCTAAAAACAATTAAAGCAATCCAGGGCAAATTTTATTTAACTATTATCCATACCCAGTACAGAACCCAACACCCTGGTAACACTTGGTTTAAAAGGCCCAATTAGAGTGGCCTCATAACCCTTTGCCTTTCATCTCTACAAAACTCTGCCTGTTTATATCATATGCACTGTGCTGTGTAGGAGCATTGTCAGCGAGTGTTGTTAAATTACCTTCTCTGGTACACTCACAGACTGTGTTTTGTGCTTTGGTATGACTGAACAGTTGGATAAGCTTCTTTGAAGTTCTACCATACCTGGAGTTGAGAATTAAATCATCTTTCTTTAGGTAGCCTCATTACATGCATATCGGCTGTGTTTTAATGCAGTGTTAGAACACCCTACTCACCCAGGTAATTTATCACACAAGAGCAAAATTCACCCATTTTCAGAGAAAATTCAGTTTTTAACCTTATTGTTCATATGCTGATGAAGTGGCTAAAAGCTAATAGCTCTTGGAGTGTTCATGATCACACCCAGACCATGCCCTAACACACTAAAGTCTGGTTATTTTCCTCCTTTTATGCGCAAACTTTAAATAAACCACCTCTAAAGATGACTCAACCTTGAAGTAAGACTTTAACACTTTAATCTAAAGAGGATTCCAGCAGCCCCCCTAACATTTCGCACAACTCCAAAGGGAATGGTGTCCTCCTCACATGTCATCAGTAGAAATATGCATATGAATTAAGCCCATTTCATCTCATAAATTACTTTTAATAGCCAGACAATGTAAACATTCAATGAACAAATTACTAACAAGAGCCGTGACTACAGTGCCTTGCAAATGTACGCACACCTGTTGATTTTTTACAGTTCGTCACATTACAACCCCAGATTCAATGTTTTTAGGACTGTATGTGATAGGCACAAAGAAGTGCATACCTGTGAAGCAGATCTTAAAGTATATGTAGAGTTCCTATTTTTTACAAACACAAAGCTGAAAACTGTGTTTATGTGTTTTGAATTGGTAAACTTATTCTCTCCATAAATACAGCTTTTCTATGAATTCTCAGAGGTTTGTTAAAGAACATAAGCAGCATCATGACAACCATGAAACACAACAGGGGTGTCAAGGATAGAGTTGAGAAGTTAGGACAGGGTCAGGGATATTCCAACGTTTTCACATCCCACAGAGCACTCTTCAATCTATCATCTGAAAATGGTATGCACATAACACAACTGAGAACTTACCAAGTCAAGGGAATGGTGTACTTTAATTGAAATGTTTATTCCATTTAAAAATGGAAATCAAATCCATGGAAATTGGAACTAAATCTAAAACTACCAGTGAAATGAACCAAAACATAGCCAAAATCAGCTTCAGGAACATCAAATAAGGTTTTGAAAGATTTGAGTTGTATCAATTAGAAAAGTGAAGACAAGGTTTTGAAAATAAAACCCTGCAAAGTCCCATTTTTGAAAAGCAACATGTGTTGAAGAGGATTTATTATGTGCCAAATAACTCTGTTGTACAACAACAGGTTTGGTTTGGCTATGAATAAATATTAACGGGTGCCACAGGCAAACATTACCAAATTTAGTAATTTAAATAGATCTCTGATTACTAATGACCAGGGGTGGATCTACCAGGGTGGCATAGGGGAGGCAGTTTTGAATTCAAGCTAGAGGTAACAGCATACCGCACCTTATAAGAATGAATCTTATACCTTATAACCTTAACCTTATTTTGTACCACACAGAATGCAGGATGAGGTAACCCGACACCAGATCGAGGCAGCTCTGAGTGGAAGGAAGTGAGATGGGAGCTGGTGTTGTATCGCAGCGCATGCGCTGCATATATATGCGTTCCCTGCTGCTGGATCGAATAATCATTTAATTGAATTTCTTTATTTGTCCCTCGTGGGGGAAATTTCGTTTCAGTACAGCCCATCAAGAGGAAGACATACATGGGTAGACAGGACACTGTGGCCTTGCCAAGTGCCGCCTTCTTGCAGAATGGAGAAAGAAATCTATCTATCTATCTATCTATCTATCTATCTATCTATCTATCTATCTGTCTGTCTGTCTGTCTGTCTGTCTGTGTATATATATATATATATATATATATATATATATATATATACTATATATATATATACTATATATATATATATATATATATATATATATATATATATATACTATATATATATATATATATATATATATATATATATACACAGAAAGTGGTTTTAAGATGATTTGAAGTGAGAAAGTAATTTCATCTGTGCAGTCGGTTTATCAGGATTATGAGACACATTTAATTCTGGTTGGACTTGTTGGGACGGCAGAGACCCGCTGGCCTCTCACCGACTAGACTGCAGTGCAGGGCTCTCAACTCTCATGCAATGACCATGTGACACACACATTTCCCTGACTTCTCACACACACATACCACATGTGGCATTTCTCACAGCACTGTCCTGTTCAGAGCTCAGTCTAAACCCTGCCTTCTGCAGAGCTGTTTCAGCATCTTTCACAGCTTGTGGCCATCAGTAATTCCTGCTGCAGTTCAGCAGGAAGAGCGATCAGCGTTACAAATAATTTATTTATTCAGAGATTATTTGTACATTTGGGGACTGTTTCATTTTATCCATTTATGCGGATATATCTAGAAACAAAATGTTTTACAAGAATAAAGCAGACAGCAGGAATGGACTCAGGAAGGTGGAGTTTTGGTTGCAGCAGACATAATATCTGGTGATGAGTGACAATAAGAGCCGTTGACTTGTTGAGAAGGTGCAATATTGAGTGTTAATGTGAATAGAGTTTAAACAGACATGATTCTCCTCATATTATGCAGTCTCGGTGTGTTGAATCAATACAGGGAGAAGAGTTGTGCTTTTATTTCTATTTTAACCCACTAACTGAATAATAATGTCAACACTCTTTTTTCATTTTTTAACAAAAGGAAAACTTCTCTACTTCCATGTCTAGTCGGTTAAAAATGAGAGAGGAGTTGACTAGATCCACTCTTCCTGCATTGCTCCCGATGCAAGATGTAAAAATGACAGCGAATATGCCAGGACCTGATGCAACTTCTCTGCCTTTGTCTGTTTGATCACTGTCTTCTTGCGGCCACCCGCTGGACCGGAGTGGTAGTGCAGTTTTTCATCACTACCTCCCAGACGTCATTCAGCTGTTTTACATGAATGGCCCCTAGCTAATGGAAACAGGAAAACCCAAACAGTAAGGTAAGTTTATTTATATAGCACTTTTCAGTAACAAGACGATTCAAAGTGCTATACAGAAAAAACATTACAGACATACATAGGAAAAACAAAGTAAATAAGCTAAATGAATCCTTGCCTAGAATTCTTTCATACATTAACAAACATACAGAAAGACTTAATTGTTTCAATTAATAATAAGAAATAATCTAAGTATATTCTTGGGGATTTCTGATCTAAAGTAATATCGTCCAGCTTTTCCAAAGCTACAAATAGAATAGCTTCTTTTGTTTCATTGTTTCACTGGAACGAGCTTCATCACTAAAATATCCAAAAAAGCTACAGCTTGAGGTCTCTGATCTGACCTTTCTGACACTACAGCTAAAACAGAAAGCAGCATAGTAAGGGAAGAAAGCACAGTATAGGCGGTGTGTGTCCCACGTAGTGTAATCGTGTGTGTGTGTGTGGGTGTTTGTCTGTGAACAGTCCCAGGCAGCAGTTGCAGCCATTAGTCTTTGATAGTGATGGAACGTTATCAGGCAGTTCAGTGCACTCTTGTTCAAGGTCATAGATGTCAGATGTCACAGGGCGTCTTGTTTACATAATATCCGGGAGAAATTAAGATTGCAGGGGGAGCCAGTTTGTATAATAGCGTTTGTTATGGGCAGGCAGACTCTTGTTTTTTTGTCTGCCTTAAAGTCTCACTGGTACATCTCAATGGCGATTCCAAAACAGTCAATATTGTGGTCATTCTGGCAGGGTCCAGCTTCCAGCTTTTTCCAAGATCCTTCCCATCCTGCCAGCAAGTTCAGAAATTGCAGCTGGCCTGCTGTTCTGCTTACAAAGCATTTCAGTGTGAGTGCTGGTAGTGGACAAATCCCTCACATAGATCAGGCAGCCTTGACATGAGCTGAAACAGCTGCCGACATTTTCACAATTTCTTGATACTCCAGGTAACTGCCAGCTTAAAAAAGCAGATATCCTGTAATCATAAATCCAATTCTGAACAAATTTTCAACATCCTCGACAGACAGAATGGACAGACACACAATCCTCCTCTTACAGTGTGTCCAGCTGCACATGTCCCGTTTATCATGTATATATATATATATATATATATATATATATATATATATATATATATATATATATACATGATTGATACATCTTATTAAATATTACATAAAATAAAATCCACATGAAAATAAAACAAATATATATTTAAAAAAACATGTTAGCTTATTTTATCATTGATTTATTTATTTATTTCAAAATTGATTTATTTTTTCAAAATTTCATTGGTCTATAAGAAGAATTCTTCATGTTCTTGAAAATTTTCCAACACAGCAATACAAGTAATGTTTTCAGTTTTCCAAAAACTTCCTAGAAACTTCAACATTTTAGAGAATCTTTATGACAAAGACTCCACAGCTACTTCCTTCCTGTTGAACTGGGCCTCTGAGAACACCTTCTGTCAGTTTCATATCCACCTCTAGTCAGTCCAATTCAATGATGCTATTTGTATTTTGAAAACCTTTCAAACTATAACATAAAAATAACATCTTACAAAATAATTAAAAAAACAAACCCAAACATATAGCCATCATCAACTTTACCAAATTTCAGAAACAAGTTTAAATTTTTGAATTTTCTTCAGATAGATTTGATAATTCTTTGCCTCAGTGACTTAGCCTATTAATACAAATTAACAAAAACAAATATGCAATCGTGTGTCAGTGCAAATGTGGCCTTGTTCATGTGTGCATTAATAATTGAAACATATTTAATAGAATATACCGTTCCTTTTTGATACAAGAATGTGAAAAGTGACAAAAATCAATGACTACTCTCAGTTGAAAGATACGGTTTTATACACTTGACATTCAAATTTTTATGAATTGTAAAAAATAAGCAATTTTAAGTATGCCAGGTATTGAAGGGAAAAGACAATATAACAATTTTGTGTTTGTTTTGTAACAAATGGAGCTTAAGCGGAAATTCAATTGAAGAAACTCTATTGCCTACCTCCATCAATCAGAGACTCATTCGCCTCCGATGCAAGCCAATACGCTTTGAACTGCTCCTCCACAAAGCCAATCAGCATCCTGGGTTCATCTCAAAAGAACTTCAAATCCATATCTCAGCCTTCTACCCAGCAAGCAAGCAGTGGCTGCCCAATGTCTGATTTGGACTCTGATGACTTGATTCAAGTCGATTACAACTTATCCTCAAATCCTCCAGCTCATAAGAGTGCCGTCTAGCCGCACATCTATCCTCTCCGACCTCTGTATTCGCTCCAGGATATCTTGCCCAACGCTGACCTGGACTCGCTCTCTCAGCTGGCCTCCCTCCGCCTGTGGCGTCTCATTCCGTCACCCCAACCTCTGTTTTCCATCAGCTCCGATTCCTGGCGCAATTAACCTGAAAATCCTCCGCTTCCTCGCCAAGCGACGCAGACGTTGTCCTACTCTGCCTCAGCTCTGGTCCCGCTTCGCTTCGTAGCGCGTCGGGGTCTTTCTCCAGCTGATTCGTGGCGCTGGCTCTCGGTCTGCGGATCCACGTCTCGCCGCGGGACCTTCTCTGGTTTCGATCGGCTTTGCGGGGCCACCTTGCCGCTCGTCCCGGCCGCAACTTTTCAGCCGGATCTAAACTCTCATCAGGTAACATGTATCCACTCATGTTTTCATTCATACATTTTCCATTGCATGCGTTTCGCTCATCATGCTCCTGAACTGTCCGTCCACTATTCAGGCAGAACGTATTCCATCCATTCTAATGTTTGTTTTTGTTTTTCTTCCTGTTCTGGTATTGGCGGTTAGCAACAGGCTTGTAGTAGCATTACTGCCACCTGCTGGTTGGAGTATGGTTCGTGATGGTCTATTTTTATGTCTTTTTATCCTACCCATCTATATCATTCATTCATTCATTAACCTTTTCCTTAATTCTTTCAAACACTACTCATATATCTTCTCTTTATTTCATAATTATATATTAATGCTTTGATTTTAAGTGTAAATTAAGTTTTGTAGGATAAAATATTAACCTTGTTATCACTCTCTTTTCTTTCATTTCTGTTTTCTCCTACTATTTTTGATACGGTAACGTTTCTTCACGTCTCCACTTTATCATCGACCTGCAGGCTGTATTAGCAAATGATGTCTCAAAATTTTCAAATCTCTGATTTTGTCATTCAAAGACTAACTATTGGCAAATCCTTTTCATCTACGATGACATTTACGTTCAGTTTACCCGGACTGTAGTATTATTTGATAAATTATGTCTTAAAGAAGTGTTACCCGTCTTCCATTCATTCTTCATCTTCATCCGTCTTCATCCGTTCTTCATCTTATGGTTGTTTTCTTCTTATAGATCTTCCTTTCACTATTCCCAGTTTGTCCTTTCTCAAATTAAACCTGTCAGCCCTGCAAAATTGAGTTCTAGGTATTGATCTCAACCTAGTCTCATGATGGCTTCCTGCCTGCAAACAAGCTCTCGAATTCACGAGATATCAGTCTCATTCCATATCAGTTATTTCCAACCGTCAGCTGCTCTCCTCGCTCGGTCACCTCAATCTCGCAGGTGCATTATTGCCAGAGTCACGCTTTTATTTCCAGGCAGCTCGAGTTCACTAATTTCGTTCCTTCCTTCCTTGAACAGGAAACTCTGGTTGAGAGCTGCCGTTTTGACCTTTCCTTCTGGTCTGGTCTGCTTCTCGACTGGATCGGAAATATATTTTCTATAATGATGTCTTTTTGTCTGTAGATATGTTTAAAATTTTATGGATGCTGCCATCCGTAGGTTTTGGGGGGGTTCTTTATAAATAGTTGGTTCGCAGATTCCCGATCGCTCCAACAACTGGGCCGATGGTCATCATCATCATGCCTCACATATCTGTTCTGAGCATTCATTCATTTTAGCTGCTCAATGCTCTCTCAGCTTTAAGGTAATCTAACTGCAAATACTGGTGGTGGATTTGACACTCATTCACTTGTCTCGCCAGACCCCTTATGTTTCACTCTTTCAAATTTGTGTTTTATAATTTATCATCATCACACTCCTGTAACTCCTCTCTCTATATGGTTGATATTCCATGCTTCATTTATCTCATCATTCATCACATCATGCATACTTTCATTCATATTGTCATTTATATCGTCACTCATATTGTCAGTTAATCCTGTCCTTTATCCTGTCATGTATTCTGTCCTTTATCCTGTCATGCATCCTGTCACTCATCCTGTGATGTATCCTTTCATGCATCCTGTCATGCATTCTTTTATGTATCCTGTCATGCATCCTGTCATGCATTCTCTCGTGCGTCTTGTCGCGTCTGGTCCTGCGTCTTGGCATGGGTCCCTTTCATGCATGCTATCATGCATCCTGTTATGCATCCTGTCATGCATCCTGTCATGCGTCCTGTCATTGTCTTGCATCTCGTCATGATCACTCGTTTGTCGCGTCTGGTCCTGCGTCTTGTCATGCGTCCTTTTCATGCATGCTGTCATGCATCCTATTATGCATCCTGTCATGCGTCCTGTCATTGTCTTGCATCTCGTCATGATCACTCGTTTGTAGCGTCTGGTCCTGCGTCTGGTCCTGCGTCTTGTCATGCGTCCTTTTCATGCATGCTGTCATGCATCCTGTTATGCATCCTATCATGCGTCCTGTCATTGTCTTGCTTCTTGTCAGGATCACTCGTCTTGTCGCAACTTGTCATGCATCCTTTCAAGCATTCTGTTATGCATCCTGTCATGCGTCTTGTCACCTGTCTTGCATCTCATCATGATCATTCGTTTATCTATGTGCATCATCCATGAAGAATCATCCGCAATAATCATTCGCATCAGCAAGAAATCATTCGGATCAGCAAGAAATCATTCGCATCAGCAAGAAATCATCATCATCAACATTCCTAAGCACCTCACCATTCACCTCATGATCATCATCATCTTCCTATTCATCTCACAGAACTTTTGGTAGACCTTTGCGGCAACAGCCCTGTTTTGGTAAGCCTTCGCAGCAACGGCCTGTTTTGGTAAGCCTTCGCGGCAACGGCCCTGTTTTGGTAAGCCTTCACTGCACTTCTCTTCTATTACTCATCTTGCTGTTCTGTGTTCTTAGTTATCAATCCAAGTCTCTCTGCTTTCTGAGCATACAGACGCACTGGCCTCGACCTCGGCAATTTTTTGGGGGAAACATCCCTATTCTCATACACCTGCTTATGCATATTGAAGTATAATTCAGCCTGAATGTTTCCTGCCGAGTTCTGAGCACCAAAGTCTTAAAATATTGTACCAATGAAATTATTCTAATTGTCGCTTCTTTCCGTGTGAGTTTTTCAGATTGAAATGGAGCTTAAGCGGAAATTCAATTGAAGAAACTCTATTGCCTACCTCCATCAATCAGAGACTCATTTGCCTCCGACGCAAGCCAATCAGCTTTGAACTGCTCCTCCACGAAGCCAATCAGCATCCTGGGTTCATCTTAAAAGAACTTCAAATCCTCATCTCAGCCTTCTACCCAGCAAGCAAGCAGTGGCTGTGCAATGTCTGATTTGGACTCTGATGACTTGATTCAACCCACCTCCATCCCGTTCTCCACCATCGTAGCAAGCTCTGTCTGGCTTCCTATGGTGCTCCTTCAACCTCGTCCCTATCAGAGTGTAATTCCTCCCTGGACTCTTACGGAATTCCCTAGCACATCTCAATCGGCAGAAGACCGCCATGTTGAGCCGCCATGTTGAGCCTGGTTCTGCCAGAGGTTTCTTCCCAAAGGGGAGTTTTTCCTCTCCACAGTCGCTTCATGCTTGCTCATCATGGACAGTTCATGCAAACCTGTGTTTATCCAAGTTGGACATCTATCTTTCGGGTCCCTGAGTGAAGTACTGGTACCAGCTTACGCAGTCTACTGGATCCCACCAATTCAGCTCAAGCAGATCATCTCGCAAACCAGCCTCTATGGACTAAACCAACTTCATCTATCTCCACTCCACTCCCTATTCTGATACACCTGCTTATGTATATTGAAGTATAATTCAGTGTGAATGTTTCCTGTCGAGGTCTGAGCGCCAAAGTCTTAAAATATTGTACCAATAAAATTATTCTAATTGTCTCTTCTTTCCGTGTGAGTTTTTCAGATTGAATTACATTTGCTTTTTAAGGTCTGTGTTCACTATACAATCTACTTTCAATATCGTTAAGCCAAATATGTGATTCAAGTTTTTATCCTTATTTACCAGCAACAGATGTTAAAATTTTTATTTATCATTAAAAGTAAATACAGTAACCATGCGAGACACAAAGTCAGGTGCAGTCATACCAACATGTTTGCATTCCTTGATTCTAAGATGAACCCATTTAGTTAGTGTGGAGTAATTATCAACTAAGAGATCTGTCACCCACAGCCATTGAAGAAAGAGAGGCTTGGACACAGGATTAGTGAGGATCCATTTACTTTTTACTGGAAACTCATTGTCATATTTTCCCACACTATTGCTTGCCATATTTGAAAGTATACTGACATTAACTAATAACAGTAATTTCAAAAACAGTCACTATCTGATGAATTTATGAGACAGTTTGATCTATTCAGTTGGCTTCTGTTGTTTTAATAAATCCTGTAATATGAGATTCTTTATTTAGTGCAGCTGTTCAGTGTGATCCATTATCTTTCAGTCATAAAGCAACAAGTCTGTTGTTGTGAAAGCTAAAGTCTTTTCAAAGTAATAGAAGAGTGTGAGAGTGTTATAGTGTGTCCCCACCTTCAGCTGTTCTAAAGAAATGTTTAAGCTCCTGCATACATCTTGTGTGTCCCAGAAACTGTGGGATTATGCTTGCTTTAATGTTCACAGGATGTGTTTGTGTCTCTGCTTATATGCAAGTTTGCACCAAAGTGGAGAAAAAGTTGCAACCTGCAGTTCTCAAACAACATCATACTGTAAAGTGCAAACCAGCCAACTCAGGACAAGCATCTCCAGTTGAGCCATAGTCACACCTGGAGCAACCCTTTGGGCTGCCATCAAGGCCCAACCACCACAGAGCAACAATCCCAACAAAAGAAAAACCGAAAGGTTCATACATGTTTTTGGGATATGTGGGATAATTATTATGATTTTAAATTCCAGATAATTGAAAGAAAACATGCAACCATAAAATAAAATAACAAAACAACTATTTTGGTATTTCTTAATTGATTTCAATTAAGAAAATACAATCCCCAAAATCAACTCGTATGACACAGTTTCAGTAATGTAACACAGTATCAATTGCGATCAATATTTCAAATAGTAATTGTCAACATGGTATTGTGATAAAGATAAATGCTTCAGAAAGGCAAATTAATGAATCTCAAAAGCATGAATACCATAAGCCTGAGTTTTAAACTTAGTAATAACTTCATTTCTAGTTAAATACACTCTTTGGCAACTATTTAAGTTAATCTACTTTCTAGATCCAATTCTGTCAATGACATGGTTCTTTTTTTTACAGTTTTTTGAACTAGTTTTTTAAGATTTTGTTAGTTGTAACAGTAAGTAGAGTCAAGATGATAAAATGTGAGTATTTTTTAAGTTGCTTGCTCAGGTTTTCTGCCCTTGTTATAATCTTGAATGATGCTTTTCTGTTTTTTGATACCAGAAATTACGTTTTCATTGCCCACAAAATAGGAAGTAAAGACTGAAGTTATACAACAGTATGACAGTGCATTAAAGCTTTTCTGTGCATTGCATATAATCTGCATTCATATTATTCAATAAGTATTTAGCTGCAATTATATACTGTTGTGCCATGAATTGCACTGTACTTACCCTTCCCTCTGTGCTTCCCCTTTCTCCAGCTCCTGAATAACTCCAAGAAGTACCTTGATGGTCTCCTGGCTTGAGCTGATGAGATTCTCCATGGCCTGCAACTGTGCTTTCATATCCTTGTCTCCAGATAAGGGTATTATCTGCTGGCTGCTCCCCAAGCCTGGAGCTTGTGTGCCTCCTGGTGGAAAGCTCTCATCCCCTTCTGCAGTTCGTTGCAGTTTAGAGGAGGCTGACCCATGCCTTGTCCGATACTGCCCTTGCGGCTGCACAGAGCATTTAACACTATGAGGAAAAGTCTGAGACTGCTGCTCATTTAGCTGTGTACCCTTTTTCCGTTTACAGCTCATAGACGGGCTCCCTAGGAACTCTGCTTGTGTCAAAGAGTTCCACGGCACAGGGCCAGTGCCCTTTGGCTTGTCTTCTGAGAATTCAGAGTCCCCCAGCTGTCGCTTTGAGGATGAACCAGGACCAGTGTCTTCTTTGGATAATCCTTTGTGTTTAGTCCATTTCCCACACACTTGGTATTCTGGTTCATTTTTAGAAGACTGTTCGCTTGAATGTTCCTCTTCTGTAAAATGTGAGGCATCTGGATACAAAGACCCATCCACACAGTTGGCACTTGACAGCAAATCCTCTGTACCGCTGCTGTCGTCCATGTGATGAAGTAGGGCTGTTGTCTGTCCAACAATCTTACCCTTACATTTGGAAGACTCGCCAACTGGTTCGCCATCGTCTCTTCCTGTCTTTATATCACTCAAAAAGCCATTGTTTTGCCGTCTGTAATCTTCCACCAAAGCTGTGTGTTTAAATGTGTGTCCTTTTTTCCTCTCAAAAGGAAATGTTTTGTATCTCTTAGTGAGGTCCGGCGAGGTCTGGACACCAGTGCTCCTGGTTACGTTTGGAATAGAGCGCCTGGCAGGCATAGTCATGTATTTTCTATGTGTTACCTTGCAAGAAATTGATCTTGAATGTCTTCCTCGCTGCTCTTTTTGAGCTTCACAGATATCCTTGAAATGTACTTGTAAGGCTTTGTTTCTCTTCTTCACTTCTTGCCTGTGTGATTCTGGTCCAGAGTGTGATGTTTGTGAAGGTCTCTCTTCTGAATCTGATTCATCTGAATTTGACAGAATAAAATATGTGTTGTCCTCTTTGCTCACCATATTTCCTGAAATTAGAAAAAAAAGAGTTTAAGAGTTAGGATGTTACCTCATAAGAAGAACATTTCCAATTTAGGGTATACTATTTTATCAGAATGGAGTGAATCTTAACAAGCAACAAGGACATAATAATCATGAATACAGCTGTAATTTGGGGTGTTTTTCTTCCAGCCTTGAACATCTGAGTTTTAAAGTTTTTGCCTGTTCTCTGCAAAACAGCTCAAGCTTAGTCACAATTGGATTTAGGACTGGAGTTTGACTAGGCAATTCTAACACATGACCTGCTGGAAGACAAACATCCACACTAGTCTCAAGTATTTTGCAATCTTACAGAATTGTCCTGTACTGAGATCCAGCTATCTTGAACTGTGTCCAGCTTCCTTGTCACACTGATAAAAAGTATCCCCTCAGTACTACCCTGCCACCACTAGTTTACATCAATGCCCACCTCTCCTGCAGAGAGGGCTTCTTGTGTCTTTCCATCAGCACTTCAGAAATTGCCACTATTTTGTCCAGGCCATATTTTTAGAGTGCACAACTACTGTTTGCCCTGTCAACAGATTCTCCCACTTGAGCTGTGCAGTATATCCTTGAAGTTCATCCAGAGTATCTGAGGGCCTCTGCATTGAGTGCACTGCTTCATGAGAAGTTAAATTTTTATTTTTCTAACCTATAACAACATTGCTTTTGAACAGCCTTTAGAGTACTAAGCATCAGCTGTTAGGCAGATGGTCCTCTTTTGCATGTGAACAACCACTTTTGATATTCACTGTTAAACTTGTTGAGCAACTATTCAAAGGTAGTCCATATTAAACTGAGTTTATCTAAACCTACCTGGAGAAGTCTCTTAGAGAAGATACTAAATGTTTCAAGAAAGAAAAACCCCTCTAAAGGATCTACTCAACTTGTTGATGAAGTCTGTTTTAAATTTCTCCACATTTTCACCCCTGCTCTATTTGGTATCCTTGGTCTTCATGATGCTTGTTTACCAACTTTCTCCAAATAAACTGAATAAAGACCTTGACGGGTTCAAAGCACAGCTGTATTTTCTTGCATTTACATTACAGTCAGCTGAATTCTAGTTGTTAATTCGTCATCTTCTAAAGCCAATTGCTTGTGTTGGATTTTATTCAATGGTACCAAAATAAAGACAGCTAAATACTTATGTATGTCAAACTTTTCAGATATATATTTGTAAAACATTATGAAAACCATGCATCCTTTTTTTCCAACTCCACAAGCGTTCACTACGTGTTCGTAGTGTTCGTCTCTCTCATAGAGCTGCTAGTGAAAAGAAGCCACTCGGACTGATCATTTTAAAGTTATTTCATTTGAGGTGCCACATTATCTTTAGTTTCAACAACTTTGTAGGGGAGCAAGAAACAGAGACAAAATAGTTTTCTTTTCATAGTTGTCATTGTTCTGTTCCACTCAAACACCTATAGCCTCTCCCTGTGCAGTGGCATCTCACAATGCAGCTTTCTTGCCTAGTGTTTGATGATTTGCTTCGAGAGACCTTGCAGGAATAATAATTGCTTCCACACAGTCATCCTTGCTGCTTCTGCCATTATTTTAAAATGTTTGTTTAGACTCCCATACACAACTCAGGTTAGAAAAAGCTTTTGCAGTTAAGCCCATCCACTTCTTAAACATTTACCCGTTAAGATAGCATACAGTGTTTACAGATACAGATATGTTTGCTTCAATATATAACTAATTCATAGAATTGCCAAAGTGGACCACTTTATCTTTTAATAAAATGACAATTTGTCACATTTATTTCACTTAATAATGCTGTAGTGAAACAGCAGCACTTGCATGTTTGAGTCACTGCTGACTTAGATGATGTGGCTCTTAGAAATGCTTCCTGGATCACTGTTAAATTCACCCTCTCTGAAGTAATAGTGTACATAAGTTTTAATGATTTAATGTGACATTGACATCTTCACATAAAATTTACATTAGGGAGAAACATTCAAATCATAACGTATGAGCTTATAAGACTTTTTCCTTTGCTGTTCTTTATATTTCAGTCATAACTAAATAAATTCTCACCACTGTGCTACAATTCAATCAGCCGCACTGCTAATCTTGTATTCTTGCAACACCCTACTTTTCAATAAATCTTCATAGCCTGTTTATACTTTGTGAGGTGCTATATTCAGATTAAGACTAAACGTATATTTGTCACATTGGTCAGAGATGTTTTGCTAGGAAATGGCTAGAGGGTACTTGGTGCTTAGGCTCCTAGCTAAAGGTGTTTACTATATAATGTATTCCACCTGTGGTTTGAGGTACCCGGCAGCAGAAGAAATGTCCTCAGAGCAGCTGTGGCCCACACATACTATACTCTACAATAATAAGTGGTGTTGAGCTCCTCCATCTGTATCCACCTGTAGGCACTGAAAGTCCCCCAGGGGAAAATGTATTTCCTTCGCTTCCCGGATCTCAGCTGTGGTGAGTAGAGTGGTGAAGTCAAAAACTAAACACAAAATATGAATAGTGCATCCGCAGTGATCACATTTTAAAGAGAGCTGGTTGAATGAAATGACCTTACATGCAAAAAGACTTAGAAAATCTACAAATCAATTAGAGGGATTAAGTAACATCTTAAAAATCTTCTTCTCAAAACAGTGCTATATATTTTTCAGCCAAAAGGGCAGATAAGATTAACCTGACCCTAGCCAGATTGATATCGCTCCGCATAGCTCCGCCTAGCTTCACTCACATCCATCTGGGGCCTCTCCCATAGAGAGTGATTTCTCCAACCAATTTTATTGTCCAGCCAATCAGGACACAGGGCTGGAGTTTTCATAGATGTGACGTAGTGGAGAAGCGACTGTTTTGATTCAGACAATGGCGGCTCGCATCGAGGAAGCAAGCGTTAACATTGATGCTGCTATTTCTTCCGTGTTGTCCAATCTACCTAATATTGTTTCATTAAAAGAACATCAGAGAACGGCTCTGAAGGCTTTTGTTGGTGGAAACGATGTTTTCGCCCTTCTCCCGCCCGTGGCGGACGCGCCTGTGGCGGAGCAGTTAGCGCGAACCATGTTAGGAGGCCTTTAGTCCTCGACGCGGTCGGCCCTTGATCGACTCCGACCCATGGCGCTTTGCCGCCTGTCTTCCCCCCTCTTCCTGTCAGCTCACTGTCAATAAAACGCGTGCCACTAGAGCCGCAAACACATTTAAAAAAAAAAAGTTTTGAAAGTTGTGTCTGCACATTATAAGCTGCGTCATGAAAAAAACAGTTATGCGAAGAATCATCAAGCAGTCATGTCAAAACAAAGAGATAGCAAGCTAACATTAGCCCAACACAGTGGCGTATTTAGACCATTTTTAGGGGTGCTCAAGCACCCCTAAATCTTAGCTCAGCACCCCTAAAAAAATACTGATTCAGAGTATTCCTGCATGTCGGTTCGGCTCTGCCAGACGTGCGTACATGCACAGGTTCACCCGGAGCGCCTCCGTTTGAAGCGCTCAGTGTTCCCACGGTGTCATTTCAACGCTGCTGTGCGCAGCTCCACTGCCTGCTTTTTCTTTCCTGTCCCTTTAAAGGGGAAGTCCGGTCAACAAGGAAAAATCAGGGTATCATTAGCTATAAATAAAACTAATACATTTGTGGTTATTTAATGAACTTATCTTTAATCAATAAGAAAATAAAAACATAAATTGTCGTCTGAATCACTGTGTATGGGGGCTGACATGACTGCCCAAATATGGGCAGTAAGGGGCGTTTGACATCACATCCTGCGACGTGGAAGAGCGGAAGCGGCGACAGTATTTCTCTCCGCTTTCCATGCAAAGTCTATAGGAGCCGTTCTACACAGCTGCGATCATCAATAATTATTTCGGATTTCCAGAGGACTTCACCGCTGACATTCCCAAGAGCTATTGCTGAAGCAACAATGCCCACGTGCATGGCCATCGGATGTTCCAACACAACTGGTAAAAGAGGAAAAAACATTGCTTATTTCAACACAGTCACTTCAGCGATCTCTCCTCCGCTGTGTGTGTGTGTGTGTGTGTGTGTGTGTGTGTGCGCGCGCTCAGCTGCAGCGCCGGTGCAAAGCCGTGCTCAGCCCAGCATGTGCTGGAATGCTCTTATATTTTAATACTTATACTATAATAATCAGCTAACTTAAGTCACTTCAGCGATCTCTCCTCCGCTGTGTGTGTGTGTGTGTGTGTGTGTGTGCGCGCGCTCTGCTGCAGCGCCGGCAAAGCCGTGCTGTGCGGAGCGCGCACACACACACACACACACACGCGCGTGTATAGATATATACTGTAGGACCCGACTGAGTTTGATCTTGGAAAATAGTGCGCCGTGACAAACAGAGCGTTGAAACTTGCTCAACAGCGGGTCCGCCGAGTGACGTCAAAAAATGGGA
This sequence comes from Fundulus diaphanus, assembly GCA_037039145.1. Classification (NCBI taxonomy): domain Eukaryota; kingdom Metazoa; phylum Chordata; class Actinopteri; order Cyprinodontiformes; family Fundulidae; genus Fundulus; species Fundulus diaphanus. Next base: position 28,060,550 of record CM073121.1, read on the forward strand.
GGTGACAGTACTATTCTTGACCAAGATGGATTCCTCCACATAAACATGATTAAATGAGAATTATTATTAATTAAAAAAACTTATAATTTTTTAAACAGTATGTAGTAGTTTTATATTTAAAGTACTTTCAGCAGTTTGAATTCTGATTTTGACCGGACTTCTCCTTTAAATCTGCAGCACACCGGACTGTGCTGTGGGCTGTTTAACTCCACTCTCATTGGTTGTACTGCCTTAAATCCCGCCTTCTCTCTTCCTGATTGGCTGTTTTCTATTGCGTGTGTGTGCGTGCTTGGAGCGCGATATTTGTTTTGATTCATACTGGGATACTGCAGTTACCACAATTAATACTAAGCTACGAAACTGGTCCCAGTTAAGAAACTAAATGTTATCTGCACTAAATTAGGTGAAAGCTGCTGAGTGCAGTTCTGTAAAGAAGCAGGAGAGAGTTTTGATTTGTTGAACTGGAGAAATGTAAGTAACTAATGTTAGCGTCTCAAAAAAGCATTTAATTCTGAAGTATAACACATTTTATCAACAAAAAGCTAATGTCCTCTATAAAACTAAATATTCTGTGCCAGGCAGGAGTCCTGAAGACTGCTGGAAAGATGGAAAAGCAAAGACTGCAGGTTATTAAAAATTCAGATTCTTATACACAGCCGTCTGAAAAAGAAAAGGTGAGGGTTTCCCTTTTACCAATATTTCGTTGCTATTGTTGCTTTCATTTTTTGTCGACCCTTCGAGGCAGTTCAGGTATAAATAGCAGGTGTAATTTCTTTTACATAATATACAGTATAAGAACACTAGGTGCCGCCTAAACAACTATTTTTTGTTTAGACTTTTGCTTAGTTATAATAGCATGATTAGGGTTCCACAAAATAATAGTGCTATTTATTTGACTATTTCTACTTCTAGAATTAGGATAAAGACAAATAAAACAGAAGAATACAATTTATTGTACATAGATTTCCACACTGTCCATTAGTAGATTAGTACAAACCAGGGGCGGAGCTAGACACTCATCATCGGGGGCTTAGCCCATAAAATATTACATCATTACAAGGGTACACCAAAGAGTAAGCAATTATTTAACTTGTTGATGTGGTTGCAAAATCAATTTAATATAGGCCTTTACATATCTTAAAGTTTAATCTGCTGTTCTTTAATAGTCGTACTAGTATATACCAGTAGTATATTAATATGTTCTCATTTCAAGGATGAAATGGACAACCACTCAGGTTACAATTCAGTCTTGGTGCCACCAATCTTACTCAAAGGACAATTTTGGGTCCTCCATGCTCCTTATGTATTAAGATTTACTGCACATTTAAACATTGACAACTCTTAGACTTAGACTTAGACAACTTTATTTGTCATTCGGTATGCACAAAGTGCGTACAGAACGAAATTTCGTTTCGTACAGCTTTTGTAAATCACAGTAGAAGTTAGATTACAGTTTTAGGTGCGGTAGAGATTTAGAAGTAAACAGTAGATTTTAAATATACAGTATACAAACAGTTGAAATGTAACAAAAAAGAGACATTATTTATGTACAGAATGGATTGTGCAAGGGCATTTGTGCATGAATGCATTTGTTTGTGCAATTTTAAGACTAGGAGTCCAATAGCATTTTTAATGCTATCTGAGCTGCAATGATGCAAAAATGTGCAAATAAATGCAAATGTGTGAATATATGAGCTACAATGATGCTAAAATGTGCAAAAAATGCAAATGTTGTGCAGAGTTTGTGGGTTGTAGTTTGGCAGTTCAACAACAATTTAACAGTCTGATGGCAGCAGGGAAAAAGCTTTTGCAGAACCTGGTGGACCTGCAGCGGATGCTGCGGAACCTCTTCCCAGAGGGCAGCAGCTCACTATTGTTAGGGAAATAATTAGTTGTCTGAGAGGATGTAGGTAAGGAGAAGCTGTTATCTACACTTTAGATATATGATGTAAGAAATGTGTTTGGAATGTTAAGATAAATTACATGAAATGGGCTAAAGAGAGTAACTACAGCCCAGTTGTACATTTGTCGTTTGAATTTAATATTTGAAAGGGTGTCAGTGTCAGTGACACTTCTACTTCCAGTGCAGAGTAAATACCTGAAATGTATTTGCAGTCCCTTGAATGTATAATTTTGCTGTCTTTTATGATGCAGTATCTTACGAGTATCTTAGATAAAAAAAAATAAGGGTGGGGTTTATCTCTGCGCATTTCTATATCTTCAAAAGAAAATACAGGATAGACAACAGACATTTTGTGACTATATTTGGTTTAATAGGCACATATTTACCGTTTGTCTCTGTTGCTGTTAGTTCAAATGGAAAAAAGTCCCAATTCGACATTCATCAGATACTGTGATGCTTGCATCTAGTGTGTGTTGCGGTTATAAAATTTGTATAAATGTAGCAAGAAATACTGCTTTTCTCTTTAGACAGATGAAACGCGTCCTGACGCTCAAGTCAAGCATCAAAAAATAGGAGCATGCATATTGTGTAGGACCAGTGACATCAGACCATGGAAGGTTTGTTTGTAGGTTTCCCTATCAAAGTCCAAATCAAACCTACGCCCTTGCATCTTTGTTTCACAATCAGATGGGACCACAGATATTTTTAGTTGCTAAAAAAAAGCAGAGCGCAGCTGATTGGATCTATTTCTATTGGAACATTTTACATCTGCAGCTATATTCTTTTCTGCACATGTGGCATCTGTGTCCGAAGCGCTTCAGCTGTTCTAATGAATTGTTTCTAAACATGAGCTCAGTAGATGCAGTCGTGGATTCAGAATGCCTGTCTGAAAAGTTAAATCTGAACTGTATGTTTTTTTCCTAATAATGAAACTATTTCTCTTAATCTGAGTTTTAAAAAAGACAAAGCTCAGTATGCAAATTCATAAAGTATATCCATATCCAAATTGCTAAATTTCTTCTCTCTTGTAAGCAAAGCAATAGCAGCCCTTTTGTCAGCCAGCTGACAAACACTGTGCAGCAAAAGGTTTTTGTGGGCTACCACGTTTTGCTCTGTTAAACCAGAGAAAATTAAATTTCAAGAAAGCTAAGTTAGTTTTGTGTCTTTAAGGAAATTATTCCTCACTTTTATCAATATAGCTAGTCTAACTATTGCCATCATGCAGGTTTTACAAATGTACAAGGTTTTATCAAGTGAAAACATTTCAATCTGTTTGTTACTGCTTTTGGATCGGCCTATATTGTAGCTTGTTTGACGAGCTTTAGCTCAAAAATGTGTCAACTCTAAGAATCTTACATCTGGACTAAAAATGGAAAGCCTGTTGTTCATGCCAGGAATCACAGTCAACACTGGGGGCTTAGCACCCCTAAAGTTCAGATCCTAGAATCACCCCTGGCCCAACACTTCGGTAAATTCCACTTCTAGAAAAGATCCTCAAAACCCCAAAACCAAGTCAGAAAGTCATTCAGAAGTAAAAGATCAAGCAACACATGGTGTGTGTAGCAAGGGCTAGTGTCCAGTTGCTCCAGGAAAACAAAACATTGTTCACCATCAAAGAAGGAATAAACATCCTGAACATGCATATGGATGACTTTTATGGTCATCGATCTCTGTGTGGTTCAGTTCATCCACAAAACTTGACCGGTCCAAACTGCTATGAACAATTAGAACCGCAGAGAGGATCATCAGGACTGACCTTCCATCCTTTCACGACCTGTACATGTCCAGAGCCAGTAAAAGGACAGCAAATGTTGGAATCCAAAATTAAATTCCTTGTTTGTACCCACAAACTTGGCAAATAAAGTTTATTCTGATTGTTAGTAAGAAGTGCATATTCACTATTGGAAACCATGTAATACTGATAAGCAGTGACTAGCAAAAAACTGTTTTCAATGTCAAAGCACATTGACTTGTTTCATTTTTACCAAAATTACCACAGCAAAATCATACAAAAGACTCAGAAATTAAAAGGCAAGGAACTTTATTTACTGAGAGCTAAATAATAAATGGGCAAGACAGAGGAGAGATTCTGGGTGCATGGTTTGTTGGCTCTTGGAACAGAGAGGGACAGTTAGACCTGTCCAGGAGTTGACAAGGAAGTAAATATTGCAGGAGGAGATAGAGGTGAGTGGTTTACCACCCTGAGGTGAACAGAACACTGTAATGAATGGTGGATGTAATTTCCCACACTTGGTTGGTCTTTGAATGCACCATAAGGCTGGAGATGATGCATTGTGTTTTTGTAAGATAGTACGGCTGGATACTTTGGAAAAGAAACAAACCATTCTTGTTCATCGAGCTGATTCCTGATGGTCATTAATGTTTTATGTCAAGGCGACATTATATGGTTTCAGAAGCGGAGGACAGCTATAAAGAGTCAAGGCGTCTAAGTTTAACCCTTCGTCGAAGTTTAACTTCATGAAGCCAGGAGAATGGCTGGAGTGGAAGCAGTGATTTGCATGCTACAGGATGGCTAAAAAGCTGAACAAAGAGATCCAGGTTTGCTCGCTAATCTATGTGATGGGCAGTGAAATAGAGAAAATCTTCTCCTTGTTCAAGTTTGAGGAGGAGGATGATAAGAATGACTATGATGCAGTTCTCATCAAGTTTGATGAATACTTCATACCCAGAAAGAATATAATTCACAAACTGCCATTTTTCTACCAATGCAATCACCTGCAAGGGGAAGAGGCAGAAGCGTACTTATGGGTCTTGTACGAACTGGCGGAGAATTGCAGTTTCAGAGACAAAAGGGACAAACACATTCATGATAGACTTGTCTTGACCATAAGGGACAAGGAGTTTTACTCAGAAATTGCAGCTCACAGCAGACTTGACGCTGGCTCATGTCATACAACAGGGACGTCAATCAGAAGAGGTAGCCAAGCAGATTAGCCTTCAAGCTAGCGGAGCCTGACTGGAGTTGCATATGGCAAGTGTCTCAGCGGAAGGATGATGGAAAATTCCACACAAAAAGCACTTACTACACACCTCAGGAAAGGCCCTGTTATGGAAATATATATTCACTTATATGATAATGGTGTATTTTACAGTTATGCAGATATTAACTTTAAACCCAGTAAACCTTGGGATGAACATCTGTGCAGAACACAAAGGTTGATTCAGACTCGAGCAAGCGTGTGCCAGGCACTGCAGAGCACGGTAATTTATGACACCCTGTACAAGAGATAATGTTTTTTCTTTCCAAGGTCTCATGTTATCTCAGCTAACTCCCAGGAACTGAACTAGGCAATAGATTACATTTAACGATCAAATGTCAGGAAACACATGTTTTAGCCAGACTCAGAGTCTGTAGTTAGATTTGGGGGGGGGGGGGGGGGGGGGGTTGGTCCGGCCCCCTTCTGGAGCCACCTGTGGGGTAAAAAGGCTTGTTCCAGGTGTAAGCGCTGAGACACATCTTTTCAACTCATGGACAGCATTTTCGAGATAAGGTTAGAATATCTGCGTCGGTGATGAAACTTGTAAGTGTCTCCCTTTTGGAATTCCAAATTGTAATAAATATATGTTAAACTGTTTTTGCCTCTGAATTCACTGTCTCTTCTCTTCTTGTCAAATGTCCAAACCGGGATGAATGAGACGGGAATGTAAGTACATGAAAGGGCCGATAAGTCTCGAAAGCCCCAAACTGTGGTAGGTGCAGCACACAGCACTACGATAAAAAGAAACGCCCAGCTGCTAAAAACTTTTTCAAAAATGCCACACACACAAAAACTAAAGTTGTCAATGAACTCCAGGAAACTACTCATTATCAGTTCTTAGGTGAAGTTACTAGCCCAACAAACTCAGTCAACTGGACTGTCAAATTAGACATTGCAAATGTACCTCTGACATACAAAATAGATACTGGACCAGATGCTAGTGTCATTGGACATAAGACATTCAGGCCACTCGATAAGGATATCATCTAACCCCTACCACAACACTGTTTCCCGGACCCGGAGGTCCTCTTCAGTGTTATGGGATGTTTGATGTCAGCACAGAATATAAAGGGGAAAGCTTTAAATTTCCTTTGTATGTGATCAGCGGAAATAGCTGCTTGCTCAGCAGGAGGGAAGCAGTTAAGATGGGTCTCGTAAAAAAGAATAGAAGAGGTTTTTATTTATTTTATTTAAGATTAATTTAACCAGGAAAAACCCATTGAGATCTCTTTTTCAAGGGAGTCCTAGCCAAGACAGTGGCACAGATCACAAAAATTCAGTACATTACCGACAATTTCATAACAATTTCAAAATAATATTTTAAAACATTTACACACCATGGATTTCATTTCCAAACCTTTGAGCAAGAGTTTAAACTGGCCTATTGGAACCAGTTCCTTTAATTTTCAGTTTTTTTGCAAATTGCTTCATGTTGTGGGGTCAGAATACTGAAATGCCACCTTACCAGCTTCTGTGCTGACACTTGGTACAGACAGTAGGCGTGAGTCTTGTGAGAAAAAAGAATACAGTCCAGCCACTTTTGGTTGAATATATTGACACAGATATGAGGGGAGCAGACATAGAATACCCTTAAAAATGAACATATACCAATGAGTTTACAATTCTCCAGTGTTGGCCTGCCCACATGTGTGTAAAGTTCACAGTGGTATTTCCGAGGCTTACAGTTTGTGAGAAACCTCAATGAGGCATGATAAATGGAGTCAAGTAGTTTCAGTTCTTGAGTTGGGGCATTCACATAAATGAGCTCACCATAATCCAGAATGGGTGTAAATGTTACTATAAGTTTCCTTTTTGCATTGAAAGATAAACATAGCCTATTTCTGAAACAGAAGTGGGAGAATAGATTGCTCTTTGTTCTTGAGAATAACATCAACTTGGTCTTATTTGTATTTAAAGTAAGAGTCAGTTGTAGAAATATGTTATGAAGGTTAGTGCAGTGTTTGGAACCAGCAACTTCTTGAAGACTGAGCCTGTGAAAATCTTGCTCTAAGACAATGCAAAGCCATACACGGTCCATGTAGCCAGATGTGTACCACTTCCGCTCATGCTGGTTATAAAAAAAGAGCTGCAAAGCTCAGATCAGGTTCCTGGGACACATCCTGGACAAGAATGCGGTGATACCTGACCCAGCAAAAGTGGAGGGCATTGAAAAGTTTCCCAGACTCCCGAACGTGGCTGAGTTAAGGCTCTCCCCAAGGTACCAGAGTCTCCTGATGAGACTGATGCATTTTAATGCAGAGCCCACTTACACCCCTGAAAAAACCTTGACATTGGTTGATGCGCTGTCCAGGGGTCCACTGGAGCACATGATCAACTTGAGGAGGATGGAACAGTGCACATTGGAGCAGTCATCAGCTACCTACCAGCCACCCCCCAGAAACTACAGCAGATAAGAGATCATACCACAGAGGACCCCCAGTTACAGTTAATGATACATCTCACTCAGTCAGGATGGTATGATGAAATATGAAAAGACTAGTCCCAGGGGTTGTTACGGAGTTTTACACGGTGCAAGGGGAGCTGTCAGCATAGGTTGGTGGTAAGGGGCAGCTGAATAGTCATACCTGCCTCCTTGTGACCAAGATGTTAGAGAGGATTCATGATGGTCACCAAGGCTTAGTGAAGTGTAGAGAGAGCTAAACAGTCAGTGTGGTGGCCAGGGTTGTCAAAAAACATAAGTGCAAGAATTGCACAGTGTGATTTTTGTACTATAAACATGCACACACAGACTAAAGAGCTACTCATGCCGTCCGTACTACAAGATAGGCCATGGCAAAAAGTAGGTACAGACTTTTGTGAGTACAACAAGCAAACCTATTTGATAGCTTTGGATTACTACTCTTGTTACCATGAGATTCTGAACTTAACAGCAGCCACAACTACGCAGGTTATAGACAAGCAAGCTGCCACTTTTGCTAGATTTGGAGTTACAGAGGAGCTTGTTAGTGATAATGAACCTCAGTTTACTTCAGAGGAATTCAAGAGGTTTTCTGTAGAGTTTGATATTGTCCAAACTATATTCAGTCCACACTATGCTCAAAGTAATGGACATGCAGAAAGAGCAGTGCAGTTAGCAAAAGGAATCCTACAGATGGAAAATCCACTCCTTGCTCTCATGGTTTATAAGAGTACTCCAACTGCATCCACAGGGTTCAGCCCAGCAGAGCTGCTGATGGGCCGCACGATTAGGACCATGCTGCCTACCCTGTCCACAAATCTGAATCCAAGCTGACCAGACAAGGAAATGGTGCGCTCTGCAGATGCTGAAGCTAAGCAAAAGCAGGCATTCTACTACAATCAGAGAAATGGAGTTCACCATTTACTACCGCTGGACTCTGGAGACGGGGTCTTGATGAAGTTGGAGAATGAGAAACAATGGACTGCATCAGGGACGATACAAGGCAACTTTTCTACCCCCAGGTCATATGTTGTGGTGACACCCCATGGAGGATATTATAGACGTAACTGCAGTCACCTACTGAAAATCCCTGCTGCTCCTACACTTCCAGATACCAGCAGGCCACCAGGAGACCAGCAATGATGTTAAAAATAAGAGTACAGAGACATCACCAAAGACAGGGGCAGTTACAATTACTTGTTCTGGACGAGTGAGTGAGTCACCTTGAAACATATAGAGAGGAGGGGAATGTTCTCACATTATTTTAAAAAACAGAAATGTTCTTCGTCCACACTGTTCTTCCTAGCTCCAACCCCCTTGCTGTTCCAATGGAGGCTGCTATGTTTTTTGCCTTCAAAACTTTTATTGAAAATTCTAAGATGTTTGTAGAAACAGGCTACGTCCCTGGTGTTTGATTTCATACATTGTGATCATGAAAATGGTTAGAACATCTAATTTCCATTACTTAGATGGGTGGGGGAAGCGTTTGTCTAGTTGTGTGTGTGTGTGTATGTGTGTGTGCATGTCTAGTTTTTGAATTTGGCCAAATTGTAGACCCATTTGCATGTGAGACACCTAGACTCTCATGCTACCCTTTTACCCTTGACTTTTAAGGTGGGTTTTTAACAGTTTTTAGTAATGTGCAAGCAGATATATCCCAAAATCCTCCTTTTCCCATACTTGGCCCGGATTTATTTAATTCCTGTCAGGAGAGCCTTACGTCTAACTTAACATTCATATATAAACTCTGATGCTTACTCTGATGCTTCAAGTCAATTGCATCTGATGCTACCCCAGCAGATAATGGCAGAAGAGATAACACACGACACAACAGAAAAGATCTGCAGCATCTTGCTACAGACACTGTCCAAAGCTTCTTCAAGAAGTCCAGTCTGTTATGTCCCTTCTTTAAGACACTATATTTAAATGACCATTAGACTGCTTTGTGTCAGGGATGACGTAATGATAAGATTTTCCCATCAAGGACAGCATGAGCGATAGACTGATGTGTGGTTCACAGGACATGATAGCATTATATATGAAATAGAACCCATGGCCACCCCATGGCTATAAATGTATCAAGTTATGTGACTTTTATTCCTTTAAAAAATATGTCACTTAGATATTCACTTGCTAGTTGATTCTGCACATCATATTTTATTGATCAGAATCTCTGATTCTGAGTAACAATTGTTTTGCATAGCCGCATGGTAAGGTGTATTGCATCACTTCCTGTTTTCTATTGCTGCGGTGTATAGCGGTTTTGTGTTCCAGACTCTTGATTTTATCTTTAACACTTTGATGTGACATCTCTCTGTTTCTAACACATCAGCACATTTAAAACACATTCTTTATGTCTGCACTTCATGTTTGGGAACTCCTCGTGTTTCACATGGTTTGCATTTCTCAGCGTGGTAAGAGGTCATTAGCCTAGCTTTAGCATAGCCTAGCTTTAGTCTTAAAATGGCTTTGTCGCCGAGCCTTCCATTATTTTTTCCGTCTCTGTCTAAGTCTCCCCCTCTCTCCTACTCTCTGCGTCTGATGTTTAGTTATTCCTCTGCCTCCTTTAGTGATAATGGTACATGTAATAAATGTGGTGTTTTTGTAGCTTAGGAGGCGAGGGTGTTAGAATTGTTGACCCAACTCTGTGTTGTTCAAAAAACAGCAGCTAGCCGCCCCTTAGCTAGCGCGAAGCCACAGAGGTTAGCTTTACGTAGCGGTCCTCCAGCAGCTCCCGAGCAGCCGGGTAACCAGGCCGGCCGGGTGAAAATACGCAGGAAGCATAGCTCTAGATTCCAGCCCCAAGTTCACCACCAACTCGTCTGTGTTTCTAACAGATTTTCCCACTCAGCGACACACCCGCTGAGAAGCCGACTCTGGTAATTGCCAGCTCCATAGTCAGAAACGTGGTACTTGAGACACCAGGGACCATAGTCAAATGCCTGCCAGCGACCAGAATGGGTGACATCAAATCCTACGTGAAACTGCTGGCTAAGGATAAGCGTAAATACAGTAAGATTGTTATTCACGCTTGCAGTAATGACACCTGGTCACGCCAATCAGAGGTCACTAAAGTTAGTGTTGCTTCGGTGTGTTCGTTTGCTAAAACAATATCGGACTCCATAATTTTCTCTGGTCCCCTGCCTGATCTGACCAGTGATGACATGTTTAGCTGGATATCATCATTCAACCGCTGGTTGTTTGAAAATGACGTGGGCTAAAATGATAACTGACAAACTTTCTGGGGAAAATTTGGATGACTTTGGATGGTGCAGCCTTTTCTTTCTAGGAATCTGGTCGGATTTATTAGTTTTCCAAAATGCTGACAACCCAGGGTCCAGAGCGAGAAGCAGAGCCGTAGTTTTTCACACCAAAACTAAATAGATTAAAATCTAATCTAAAAGGAGCAAATCCTAAAAATCTCATAAAAATCAACAAGACTAAACTTGAACCAAAAAATAAAACAATTTAATGTGGTTTATTGAATATAAGGTCTCTCCCTCCAAAGATTTTGCTAGTTAATGAATTGATTTCTGATGATCAGATTGATTTATTTTGTCTCACAGAAACCTGGCTGCAAGAGGACTACGTTAGTATAAATGAGTCAACTCCCTCTAATTATTTAAATTTCCTCATTCCCGGAACTACGGGAAGAGGAGGAGGAGTAGCAACTGTCTTTCGGTCTGATTTATTAATTAGTCTCAGGCCGATTAATAACTACAATTCTTTTGAACATTTAACCCTCAGTTTCCCTTATCCAAACTACAAAGCAATAAAACCTCTTCTGTTTGTTGTTTTGTATCGTCCACCAGGCCCTTACACTCAGTTTTTAGTTCTCAGATCTATCCTAGATTCAATTGGCTTTGCTCAAAATGTGCATAAACCTTGTGCAGATATATGGCATTGATTGTGAAGAATTAACAATATTTCCTCCTATCTGACCATTTTTAATAACCTTTGAATTCAATTTAACTGAGTTCTCCACCCCCAAAAGAAGGTTTCATTACAGTGTCAGGAACCAGAGACAGAGGACCCAGTATTCAGTCAGACAAGAGAGGTTTTAAGCAAAAAAACAGGATTTATTAATAAACAGGGACAGGCAAGGCTCAATGGTCAAAAAGGCAGTCCAAAATCCGGTACACTCAAGGCAGTCCAAAATAGGCAGAAGTACAGACAAGGATAAGGCAAACTCCCAAGGCAGGTCCAGGTCAGAAAAAAAGGTAAGCAATCATACAGGGCAAGAAAATCAGGTTTAGGGATCAGGCTGGCTCAGAGTCAAAAAGGCAATTGGGTCGGTATCAACAGGGCTATCAGAAATACAACGCTGGATAAGACTCACCAAGTGGTTTGAATTGATCTGGCCGATTGCAGGAGGAAGAGGCAGGTATAAGTAGGGGAGTGAGCAGGTGAATGGAGTGAAAACTAATTACTGGCATGGGTGGAGCTTATCAGGAACAGGGAAGTGACTGGAAGTAACTGAAACTGATTGGATGGTGACTGGAGAAGAGGAATGACAGGGTGTTGACTACGAGGTGAGCTGGCAGATAGCTGGCAGGTGAACTGAGTGACTGATTAAAGGCTGGATACAAAGAAGTGAACTGAGCAGGCCAAGTGACTTAATAACAAACTATTCCATAAACCAAAACAGAACCTTAACCTAAGACTTAACTAAACACAAGCTATAATAGAAACCAAACAAGAACCCAAAACCAAAACTGATTTTAAAAGCTGGAGAGTAAACTAATAAATTAAAATTAATAAACAGCCAAAACAAAACCCAAATCCTGACATATAGTGGATCTTTATCAGATAATTCTGTCCCCCTTTTAATTTCCTCAGTGTCACAGAAATTCCCAGAAGATCGCAGCAAAGTTGTTTCTTCCAATTCACAAATTGACGCCTTTGTTGATGGTGTCACTTCCTCGTTGCGTTTTGCATTAGACGACATAGCCCCCTGGAAAAAGAAGGTGATTATTGGAACCTGGCTTTCTGGTTTAATGTCAAGCTGCATTCTTTGAAGCACAATGTTAGGAAATTGGAGAGAAAATGGTGCTCTACACTTCTAGAGGAATTCTACTTGATCTGGAAAAACAGTCTACTGTTGTATAAAAAGACCCTTTGCAGAGTTAGAGGAGCATATTTTTCCTCATTAATAGAGGGGAATAAAAATAATCCTAGGTTTCTCTTTAGTACAGTTGCCAAACTTACCCAGAGTCATAGCTCTGTTGATTCATCCATTCTCTCGGCTCCAAGCAGTAATGACTTTATGGGATTGTTCATAAATAAAATGTATTCCATTAAAAACAAAACCATTGGCATCCTCACAAACTTGATTACCTCGTCCTCAGTAAGTGAGGCAGTCTTGGAGGAATCTTTAGAACCTGATCGGTGTTTGAACAGTATAGATGCAGTAAAGCTTTCTGAGCTATGTAAAATTTTTGTTTCATCTAAACCTTCAACTTGTATATTAGACCCAATCCCAGCCAAGTTATTTAAGGAGGCGTTCCCCTTGATTAATGCCCCCATTTTATACAAGATGAATGGATGTGTACCACAGGCTTTTAAAGTAGCTGTTGTTAAACCTTTACGTAAGAAACCATCTCTTGATCAAGATGACTTAATAAATTAAAGACCTTGTGAGATAGCCTGGCCAAAGTGGCTAGAGAAGGCAGTAAAAAAATATTTACAAAATTCCCAAAAAATTACTCAGAGGTTAACATGGCTCAACAGATCATAACTGAACTTAAAACAACCAAAATGAATGTCAAGTGCACTCAGCTACTCTGACCTGGTTCTTTCCTTCCTCCTGAACATCTGCTTCTTATTATTATTTTTTATGGCGGTTGGCAAGCAACTTATTGATGTGCATTACCGCCATCTACTGGAATGGAGTGTGGATCGGGATGCTACTTAAATATTCTTCCACAAAAAAATAAAATAATAATAATAATAATTAAATAAAACTTATATCCTTTCTATCAATTTCGTTTTCTTAAGGTAATTTATTAAATAACAAAAATATTCAGAAGTAGAAATTTTGTCCAAAATATGTTTTCTTGTCATCTACATACTAATTCCCTTCTCTCAACAGAATATTTAGAACATAATAACAAAACATGTTTTACTGTCTCTTCTTGAAAACAAAAATCATAATTTCCTCTTGGATGTTTTCCCATTTTAAATAAAGTACTATTTAACCCTGTATGACCAAAACGTCATCTGGATATGATGGTTTCCTCTTTTCTATTTCTTCCTGTTCTCCTCATTGCACCAACTTTTCTTTGAATACTATGAAGCCACCTTCCAGTTCTATCCTCTTCCCACTGCTTCTGTCATCTTTCCTTAACCCCCTGTTTCCCTCCTGAACATCTCAAATTTCTTTGCTTAATTCCAAAAAAGTAAAAAACAAAACAACTGGACTTTTTCCCGAAGTTTCAAGACGTTTCGCTTCCTATCCCGGAAGCTTTCTCAATTCAAAAAGTGTGGAGTAATGTGGATTTGCAAGCTTTATACTACTGCCCAACGAATGCCTTGTAATGGCTTAGATAACATGCAAATTGAAGCAAAACAGGCCCACCCCCTTAGTAATGGGGAGTCGTTAAAGTCATTGTATGCCTACAGAACCGAAACTGGTCCACTCATCTGCAACAGGGAGTCGTTAGGGTTGTTATTGGCCTGGTTTACAGGAACGATGTTTTGATCACCCGTATGAGCGTGAGGATTGAGGTGATGATTAGCCGGAATTAACCCTATAGCTGTATTATAAGTTTTTGAGAGTTGGAACCTAAGGCCTCCTCCTCTGTTTAAGGTTGGTTTTTCTCTCTTAACGTAGATGGCTTCCTTCACACCCCCTTTCAAACCATCTGTCTTCTTTGTCCAAAATGTGAACATTTTGGTGCTCAAAAGAGTGTCCTTTGTCCTTGAGGTGTAGGTGGACAGCAGAGTCTTGTCGTTTCGCTTCCTATCCCGGAAGCTTTCTCAATTCAAAAAGTGTGGAGTAATGTGGAGTTGCAAGCTTTATACTACTGCCCAACGAAGGCCTTGTAATGGCTTAGATAACATGCAAATTGAACCAAAACAGGCCCACCCCTTAGTAATAGGGAGTCGTTAAAGTCATTGTATGCCTACAGATTGAGCCGAAACTGGTCCACTCATCTGCAACAGGGAGTCGTTAGGGTTGTTATTGGCCTGGTTTACAGGAACGATGTTTTGATCACCCGTATGAGCGTGAGGATTGAGGTGATGATTGGCCGGAATTAACCCTATAGCTGTATTATAAGTTTTTGAGAGTTGGAACCTAAGGCCTCCTCCTCTGTTTAAGGTTGGTTTTTCTCTCTTAACGTAGATGGCTTCCTTCACTCACCTTTCAAACCATCTGTCTTCTTTGTCCAAAATGTGAACATTTTGGTCCTCAAAAGAGTGTCCTTTGTCCTTAAGGTGTAGGTGGACAGCAGAGTCTTGTCCTGAGGAGGTAGCTCTCCTGTGTTGAGCCATGCGACTGTGGAGAGGTTGTTTGGTTTGTCCAATATAAAGATCAGAACATTCCTCACTGCAATGAACTGCACACACCACTCCGTTCATCTTAGGTTTGGGGGTTTTTGTCCTTGGGATGCACCAGCCTCTGTCAGAGGGTCCTGTTTGGTTTGAAATGTACTGGGATTTTGTGATTGGAGAAAATCCTCTTGAGTTTTTCAGAGACTCCAGCAACATATGGGATGACAATGTTTTTGCGTTTATTCTTCTCACCATTATGTTCTGAACGTGTCTTTTGGATTTTCTTGCAGATTTGACAAAAGCCCAGTTAGAGTACCCACAGGTTTGGAGGGCATGTTTGATGTGTTTCTGTTCTTTGTGCTTCCCTTCTGTTTTAGTAGGGACATGCTCGGCCCGGTGTTGTAAGGTTCTGATGACAGAAAGTTTGTACTCCAATGGGTGGTGTGAGTCAAATAGAAGATATTGGTCTGTGTGAGTTGGTTTCCTATACACTTCAATGTTGAGGTTTCCATCTCCTTCCATGCTCATCAAACAGTCCAGAAAAGGTAGCTTGTTGTCGTTGGCATCCTTCTCTGGTAAACTTGATGTTGTTGTCCACCGAGTTGATGTGTCTTGTGAAAGCTTCCACTTCTTTTAACTGGATTTTGACAAATGTGTCATCCACATATCTAAACCAGTGGCTTGGTGGTGGCTTTGGAATTCAATTCAATTAAATTCAATTTTAGCGCCAATTCATGAAACATGTCATCTCGAGGCACTTTACAAAGTCAAAGTCATGGAATGACCATGACCTGGATGACTGAGAATCTTCCCCAGTATATTTCTTTGCTTAAATACCCTGATTTTTCAGGCAGACAAAATGGCCTCCAATGGACTCTTCCATGAACAGGTATAAAACAGTTTCCACTTGAACTCACTAATGTTGCTTTCAATGTGCTTTAGCAACATCTTTTTGAGTATGACTATAACAATATCAAATTAAATGCACACAGAAGGATTCTACACAATACCTAAATTTGACTGCATCAAATTTAAATAGTTCTCCTTTCCCCCTATTCACCTTGTCCCTTCCTGTGACATCAGCTCTAAACAGGAAGCTATAATTACAGGAAGTAAAACACAGGTAAGTAAAGTAAGTTCACAAAAATAAAATGCACCAGTTAAATTAACAATAAATACAATCTGGAATTGTGAATTGATTTAAACCAAGATGTTATAGTAAATAATCTGTAAAAATGCAAAACATAAACAAACCCGGGATAGTATATGTTTGCAGACAACAGAATAAATAAGATATGGCTAAATCAAGCAAAAAAGAATGTTACCTGAAAATATAGAAACTGAGGCAAATGGTGTTCTCACCCCCTTTTCACAGACCTATATCTAATCTTCTTTTCCTATCTAAAATTCTTGAGAAAGTAGTTGCTAATCAAGTATGTGAACATTTACAAAGTAATGACCTATTTGAAGAGTTTCAGTCAGGCTTCAGACCTCATCACGGTACTGAAACAGCTCTGGTGAAGGTCACTAATGATATTCTCATGGCCTCAGATAATGGACTTGTGTTTGTACTTGTCCTGTTAGATCTAAGTGCTGCATTTGATACCGTTAATCACAATGGTCTCATAGAAAGACTTGATTATACAAGCATTAGGCTGGTCTGACAGATCCCAGTTTGTTCATGTTAATAATACATTTTCTTCAAACTCTAGGCTCACTTGTGGAGTACCACAGGGTTCAGTCCTTGGACCACTTCTCTTTTCTCTCTCTCTCTCTATATATATATATATATATATATATATATGCTTCTGATTGGTAAAATTGTCAGACAGCATGGGATTAATTTCCACTGTTATGCTGATGACACTCAGCTATATTTATCCACATATCCTGAAGAATCCAATCAATTACTTGGACTACAGGCATGTCTTGAAGACATCAAAACCTGGATGACTTTAATTTTCCTGCTTTTAAATTCTGACAACACAGACGTTGTAGTCTTTGGACCAGGGTCCTCAAAAAATAAACTTCTAAATCAATCACTTAATGTGGATGGCATTAAATTGGCCTCTGGTAATAAAGTAAAAAATCTTGGCATTATTTTTCACCAAGTCATTTAAATCTCATATTAAACAGGTTTCCAGGGTTTCCTTTTTTCACCTCCAGAATATTGACATAATTAGAAATATTCTGTCAAGGCGTGATGCTGAAAAACGAACCCATGCATTTGTTACTTCAAGGCTGGACTATTGTAATTCTTTACTATCAGGAAGTCCGACAAAGGGGAGCTTTCCTCTCCACCTTCGCTTCATGCTTGCTCTGTATGAGGGATTGCTGCAATGTAATGTATTTGGATGGACCCAAGAAATACCCGAAAACGAGTAAGTAAAACTTTAACAGTTTATTAAAGTTGGTGGCGACGCGGACCCCCCGGTTTGTGCGGCAGCACACAGCCTCTGGAGGTTCCTGAAGGCAGAGTGGTGGGTTAGTGACCAGCGGGGACAGAGGGAATATTACTAGAAGCTGAGTCACTAACCTGGGGCACGAGGACGGTTGGTTTGGCAGCGTCCGTCTTACAGGAAGCAGCGGGGTCCGTGAAGGGATAATCCAGTTCTTTGTCAAGGTCCAGTCCGGGTCTTGGGCAGGGGGGAAATCCAGCAGAGGTATCCAAGGGAGAATCCAGAGACAGGTCCAGGTCCAGGTCCAAATCCAAATCCAAAAGCACAACAGTCAAAAGGGGCAAGCAATCTCCGTAACTTACAGGCTGGCAGGGTCCGAAACACAGGAAGGCAGTCCAAATCTCTGAGGCTGAAGAACAGGACTCAGGCGGGCAGACAAATCCAAAAGGGTTCAGGCTGGCTCAAAAAACAGGGGCAAAAACAGGTCGACAGGCAGACAGGCAGGCAGACAGATACTCAGGAAGATGGCTGGAAGTTCTCAACGTGAGGCTCGAGACGTTCTGGCACTGGAGACTGTGAGTAGCAGAGCTTATAAGCAGGTAGGGCGGAGACAGCACAGGTGTGCTGATTGCAATTAGCAGCTCCAGTGCCAGAAACGTTACATGCAAAGCCATTGACAACGCAGACGACTGTCCCTGTGTCCTTAGATAGGAAACCTTTTGACCAATCTGCATGATTTGATTGAATTTGACTTTGTAAAGTGCCTTGAGAAGACATGTATCATGAATTGTCACTATATAAATAAAATTGAATTTAATTAATTTACATAGCACAAAAAGAAGATGCATCTCCTTAAAAAGCCCCTATAAAAACTGAGTTATGTACCCCCCTGGTAGGTTTTGTGATAATTATGTGTTGATTAATGTTCTTGATGACTTGTAAAGAGACTGTTTGTCTGTATTTCTTATAATTTTCCTTAAAAGGTTTGAAGGCAAAAAAGTTAGCAGCCTCCATTGAAACAGCAAATGGGTTAAGGGTTAGGGTTAGTAAAACCACTAAAGAAATATTATATACATTTCCTGAAAGAACAATATGAAAATATTATGCATAATATTGCTAGAAATGTCATAAAATGTAACAAATTGCAGAACCTGTCTCTAAATGTTGCATTCCCCTCTATAAATAAATTATATTAAATTTGATAGCCAGATAAAAGCTGTGGTGAAATCTTGCATTTTCCAGCTAAGGCAGCTTGCAAAAATAGAACAAGTCCTTCAAAAACAGCCCTTTGAGACATTAATCCATGCCTTTGTGTCCACTCGACTGGATTATTGTAACACACTTTATATGGGGGTTACTCGGTAATACGCCTTTCCTGACTTCCTGTTTGCGGTAAGGCGTATTGTGTCACTTCCTGTTGTTGCTGTGTGAACGACGGATTTTTGCTCCAGGCTCTCTCGCTTTTTATCTTTAAACCTCTTTGCTGTAACACCTGTTTCCAAACATAAGCACTTTTAAAACATTTTCTGTGGCTGCTCATCACGTTTGGGAACTCCTCGTGTTTCACACGGTTTGTTCTTTGGCGTGATAACAGGGCGCTAGCCTAGCGTTAGCCTAGCGTTAGCCAAGCCTTAGCCTCATAATGGCTTCTCCGTCTCTGACTAAGTCTCCTATCTGCTGCTCTCTGTGTCAGATGTTCAGTTATTCCTCTGCCTCCTTTAGTGACAATGGTACATGTAATAAATGTAGTATTTTTGTAGCTTTGGAGGCGAGGGTGTCAGAACTGGAGACCCGGCTCCGTGCTGTTGAAAAACCAGCTGATAGCCGCTCCTTTGCTAGCGCGGAGCCACAAAGAGTAACTTCACGTAGCGAACCAACAGCCGCACTCGAACAATCGGTTAAGCAGGCAGGCTGGGTGACGGTTCGTAGTAAGCATAGCTCTAGATTTCAGCCCCCAGATCACCACCAACCCATCTGCGTTTCTAATAAATTTTCCCCTCTGAGCGACAGTCTCGCCGAGGAGCCGACCTTAATTATTGGCAGCTCTGTAATAAGAAACGTGGCACTAAAGAAACCAGGAACCATAGTTAAATGCCTACCAGGGGCCAGAACGGGCGACATAGAATCCTACCTAAAACTGCTGGCTAAGGATAAGCGTAAATACCGCAAAATTGTTATTCACGCTGGCGGTAATGACACCCGGTCACGCCGATCAGAGGTCACCAAAGTTGGTGTTGCTTCGGTGTGTGAGTTTGCTAAAACAATATCGGACTCTGTAATTTTCTCTGGTCCCCTGCCTGATCTGACCAGTGATGACAAGTTTAGCCGCATGTCATCATTCAACCGCTGGTTGTCTAGGTGGTGTCCAGAAAACGACGTGGGCTACATTGATAACTGGAGAACTTTCTGGGGAAAACCTGGTCTGATCAGGAGAGACGGCATTCATCCCACTTTGGATGGTGCAGCTCTTCTTTCTAGGAATCTGGCCGGATTTATTAGTTCTCCTAAATGCTGACAACCCAGGGTCCAGGCCAGGAAGCAGAGCCGTAGTTTAACACACCTCTCTGCAACTTCTGTACTGTTACCCACCCATTACCCTATTGAGACGGTGTCTTTCCCACGGCCAAAACTTAACAGATCAAAAACTGATCTAAAGGGAACAAATCATAAAAATCTAATAAAAATCCATACGGATCACTTTGAACCAAAAAATAAAAGAATTAAATGTGGTCTATTAAATATAAGGTCTCTCCCTCCAAAGACTGTTAGTTAATGAATTGATTTCTGATAATCAGATTGATTTGTTTTGTCTCACAGAAACCTGGCTACAAGAGGACTACGTTAGTATAAATGAGTCAACTCCCTCCAGTTATTCAAATTTCCACATTCCCAGATCTGTGGGAAGAGGAGGAGGAGTGGCAACCATCTTTCAGTCTGATTTATTAATTAGTCCCAGGCCAATTAATAATTACAGTTCTTTTGAGCATTTAACCCTCAGTTTCCCTCATCCAAACTGCAAAGCAATAAAACCTCTTCTGTTTATTGTTTTGTATCGTCCACCAGGCCCTTACACTCAGTTTTTGGATCAACTGTCAGACTTCTTATCTGATTTGGTGTTAAATACTGACAAGGTTATTATAGTGGGTGATTTTAACATCCATGTGGACACTGAATGTGATAACCTTAGTGTAGCCTTTAAAACTATCCTAGATTCAATTGGTTTTGCTCAAAATGTGCATAAGCCAACGCACTCTCGGCTCCATACTTTGGAGCTTGTGCTGACATATGGCATTGATTGTGAAGAATTAACAGTATTCTCTCACAACCTTGTCCTATCTGATCATTTTTTAATAACATTTGAGTTTAATCTAACCGATTTCTCCACCCCCAAAAGAGGGTTCCATTATAGTAGATCTTTATCGGATAATGCTGTATCAAAACTTAAAGAGTCTGTCCCCCTCTTAATATCCTCAGTATTGCAGAAATGCCCTGTAGATGGCAGCAATGCTGTTTCTTCCCATTCACAAATAGATACATTTGCTAACAGTGTGACTTCCTCATTGCGTTCTGCATTAGATAATGTAGCTCCCTTGAAAAGGAAGGCGATAATTCACAGGAAGCTGGCTCCCTGGTTTAATTCAGAGCTGCGTTCCTTGAAGCACAATGTTAGGAAATTGGAGAGAAAATGGCGCTCTACACACCAAGAGGAATCCTACTTAATCTGGAGGGACAGTCTATTGTTGTATAACAAGACCCTTCGCAGAGTTAGAGCAGCATATTTTTCATCATTAATTGAAGAGAATAAAAATAATCCTAGATTTCTCTTTAGTACAGTTGCCAAACTTACTCAGAGCTGCAGCTCTGTTGATCCATCCATTCCCTTAGCTCTTAGTAGTAATGATTTTATGGGATTCTTCATAAATAAAATTGATGCCATTAAAAATAAAATAATTGGCATCCTCCCAAACATGATTACCTCATCCCCAGTAAGTAAGGCAGCATTGGAGGAATTTTTAGAACCTGCGCTGTGTCTGAACTGTTTAGAAGCAGTAGAGCTTTCTGAGCTATCTAAAATCTTAGCTTCATCTAAACCTTCTACCTGTATGTTAGACCCAATCCCAACCAAGTTGTTTAAGGAGGTATTCCCTTTGATCAGTGGTCCTATTTTAGACATGATTAATCTATCCTTAGTAAATGGATATGTACCACAGGTTTTTAAAGTAGCTGTTATTAAACCTTTACTTAAGAAACCTTCTCTTGATCAAGATGAGTTAGTAAACTACAGACCTATATCTAATCTTCTTTTCTTATCTAAAATTCTTGAGAAAGTAGTTGCTAATCAACTTTGTGAACATTTACAAAGCAATGACCTACTTGAGGAGTTTCAGTCAGGCTTCAGAGCTCATCATAGCACTGAAACGGTTCTGGTGAAGGTCACTAATGATATTCTCATGGCCTCAGATAATGGACTTGTGTCTGTACTTGTCCTGTTAGATCTTAGTGCTGCATTTGATACAGTTGATCACAATATTCTCATACAAAGACTTGAACATACTGTAGGGATTAAGGGGAAAGCATTAGGCTGGTTTAAATCTTATCTGTCGGACAGATTCCAGTTTGTTCATGTTAATAATAAATCTTCCTCAAACTCTAGGGTCACCTGTGGAGTACCACAGGGTTCAGTCCTTGGACCAATTCTCTTTACTATATATATGCTTCCGATCGGCAAAATTATCAGACAGCATGGGATTAATTTCCACTGTTATGCTGATGACACTCAGCTATATCTATCCATAAATCCTGATGAATCCAATCAATTACTTCGACTGCAGTCATGTCTTGATGACATCAAAAGCTGGATGACTTTAAATTTCCTGCATCTAAATTCTGACAAGACCGAAGTTGTAATCTTTGGGCCAGAGTCCTCAAAAAATAAACTTCTTAACCAATCACTTAATCTGGATGACATTAACTTGGCCTCTGGTAATAAAGTAAAAAACCTTGGTGTTATTTTTGACCAAGACATGTCATTTAAATCCCATATTAAACAGGTTTCCAGAGTTTCCTTTTTTCACCTCCGGAATATCGCCAAAATTAGAAACATTCTGTCCAGGAGTGATGCTGAAAAACTAGTCCATGCATTTGTTACTTCAAGGCTGGACTATTGTAATTCTTTACTATCAGGAAGTCCACAAAATGCAATTCAAAGTCTTCAGCTTATCCAAAATGCTGCAGCAAGAGTTCTGATGAAAATCAACAAGAGGGATCATATTTCTCCAATTTTAGCTTCCCTTCATTAGCTTCCTGTTAAATCAAGAATAGAATTTAAAATTCTTCTTCTAACGTATAAAGCCCTTAATAATCAAGCTCCATCATATATCAGAGCTCTGATTACCCCGTATGTTCCTAACAGAGCACTTCGCTCTCAGACTGCAGGTCTGCTGGTGGTTCCTAGAGTCTCTAAAAGTAGAATGGGAGGCAGATCCTTTAGCTATCAGGCTCCTCTCCTGTGGAACCAACTCCCAGTTTTGGTCCGTGAAGCAGACACCCTGTCTACTTTTAAGACTAATCTTAAAACCTTCCTTTTTGACAAAGCTTATAACTAGAGTGGCTCATGTTACTCTGAGCTACCTTTATAGTTTTGCTGCTATAGGCTTAGGCTACTGGAGGACATCAGGGCCTACTTTTCTCACTCTACTGATTTCTACTGTTCTCCAGTCTACTGTTCTCCAGATTTGCATTGCATTACATTGAAATGACTGTTGTCATTTCAGCTTTTAACTTTTTGTTCTCTCTCTTTTTTCTTCATAGTAGGTACACCTGGTCTGACGTTCTGTTGACTGTGAAATCATCCAGGGAGGACAGATCACCGACTATTACCATCTAATGTAGAACAGATTACTAGATCAATGTGTGCTTCTGTGCTTTTTTGTCTCTCTTGTTGTGTCTCTGCTCTGTCTTCTGTAACCCCAGTCGGTCGAGGCAGATGACCGTTCATACTGAGCCCGGTTCTGCCGGAGGTTTTTTTTTTCCCGTTAATGGGTGGTTTTTCTTCCCACTGTCGCTTCATGCTTGCTCAGTATGAGGGATTGCAGCAAAGCCATGTACAATGCAGACGACTCTCCCTGTGGCTCTACGGTTCCCCAGGAGTGAATGCTGCTTGTCGGGACTTTGATGCAATCAACTGGTTTCCTTATATAGGACATTTTGACCAATCTGTATAATCTGACCCAATCTGTATAATATGATTGAACTTGATTTTGTAAAGTGCCTTGAGATGACATGTTTCATGATTTGGTGCTATATAAATAAAATTGAATTGAATTGAATTAATCCATGGCTCACCTGTAACTTTTACAACTTTTAACTGGGACAAGGAAGTATGAGCATATTTCACCTATTTTAGCTCTACTCCACTGACTGCCCATCCATTTTGGGATTCATTTTAAAACTATTTGCTTTTAAAGCCTTGAATGGCCTCACACCACCCTACCTTTCTGAGCTGTTTTACCCCTACACCCAAGTCAGCTGACCAGCTCCTCCTGACAGTGCCTAAAGCTAGGCTTAAGCTCAGAGAGGATCGAGCATTTGCCATTGCAGCTCCAAAACTTTGGAACAAATTGCCGCTGCACATTAGATAGGCCTCTTATCTGTCTCATTTTAAATCTCTTCTTAAAACCCACCTCTTCTCCTTGGCTTTTGATACCATGTAAAGTCTTAATTTTTATGTGTATACATGGATAATTTTATCGTGTGGGGCACTGCCTTTTATTTTCTTATTTTATTTTACTGCTTTTTTCTTTCTATGGTCTACTTCATGTTGTATTGTGTTTTTACTGTGTTATATATTTAGTGTGTTTTATTTTGTTGTACAGCACTTTGGAAACCTTGTGTTTGTTAAAATTATACTGTATAATTAGTCAGTCTACTCGTGGTAGAACAGGTGACACTGAAACCTTTGGTAGAACTAATAAAGGAACGATTGTCAACCTTCCCTGTATGAAGACTAAAACTATATCATGCATACTTTTCGCTAGAGATGTCATCAAAATGCACAGAACTGCAATGTTTTCGTTGAATATTGTTTTTTATGGCTGTGGAAGTCAGTGCAAGTCAGTGATCTATCTGGCTGCGCCGTTGACAATGGCAACGTGCATAACAACATAGCTGTCTCACGTCTTTCTGAGTATAAATCTTTTGCAAAACTTTTTTGAGCCGGTTCACTCTGAGCTTGTGACAGACATGAAAGTCTGGTGAAGCTGTGGGGGTTGCTATGCTGTCTGCAACATTGTTCAGCATGATTGATTTGGTGGTGGGTCAGTGTTGGTCTGGGGAGGCATATCCACAGAGGGACCCACAGACTTGTACAGGATAAATGATGGTACCCTGACTGCCATTAGGTATGAAATCCCTAGATTCATTTTTAGACCCTTGGCTGGGGCAGTGGGTCCTGGGTTCCTTTTGGCACATAATAATTCCCAGTCTCATGTGGTAAGAGTGTGCTGGCAGTTCCTTGAAAAAAAGGAAAAAATAATACCACTGATTGGCCTCCACGTCCCCTGACCTAAATCCACTAGAACAAGTCTGGGGCATCATGCTTAGTTCCATTTGATGCTACCAGGTTGTACTTTACACTGGCCAGGAGGTCAGTGATGCTCTGGTAGGGAGATTTCCCAGGACACCATCCGTTATTTCATAAAGAGCCAACCTTGCATACAAGCACGTGGGGGCCATACAAACTACTGAGTCTCATTTAAAGTTGCTGCAATAACATTTCAGCAATTTGGACTAGCCTGGTGCATCATTTTTGTTTTGTTTTTTAGTTTCACTTACTTGATGACTTTGAATCAAACTCTCTGCGACTTAATAATTTTCATTTTCCTCAAATGATGTGGCATCCTTTTGCTCCTAACAAATTACCCATGCCATATCTATATGGATAGAGATATTTTTTGTGTTTTCAAAGAGTTTCTTGAGTTTTTTTATTTTATTTTTTTAGCAGTGTATATGTTTAAATATTATGTATGGTTTTCTAAAGCAATGGCTTAGGCACAAAAATAAAATGCTGGATGGCCGACAGTTACTTTGTGGATAAGTTTGAATTCCCTGGTTGTTATGACTGATAAAAAGGGGATAGAAGTATGGATTAAAGTAAAAAATTAGAGTAGCTTTTTAGACATAAACATAGCATTATAATTTAGGTATAAAAAGCCATTTTTATTTCTTGTAAATTTCAAGCAACTTTAAGAAATACTTCTGGCCCTTTGAACGTCTTTCGAAATCAGAGTTGAACTTTTAATTAGTAAGTGTAAGAACACCTGATCTACACTAATAAACTATCAACACATTTGCTAACATAAAGCAGCTAAAAAAGCCCCAATTAGACAATTATGGAAACTTTTATGTTATTTCTGTCACTCCATATCTATGACTGAAAATGGCGGAACAGCAATCACATTTTCTGACTCAGTTGTTAGTATGAAATAGATCAAGCAACATGAGGAAATCAAATGATGTCTGATATTGAAAGGAAACATCTGAGAGAGCTGGTTAATCATTTTCATATGACAAGACATTACGTGATAAATAAATCCCAATAAATCATTTGTAACCCAACAAATGCAAGCTACTCATGGTGTTACAGTTCCTCCAAAAGTAATTATGTTCTATCATCTAGCATTTTAGTAAGAAAATTTTTTAAAGAATTCACACTCTGTTCAAACCGTTCTTTGTGACTGCATTATTTTTGGATTTGTGTGTGTGTAGGTGTTTCTGCTTCTTCTCATATGGCAGCTCTGCCTATGACAGAGGGAAGAAACGACAGTGAAGTGTTAGTGTGTAGGCCTTGTAGTCACCTTTGCCAGTATCTTCAGAAACTCTCTCTCATACAGACATAAACACACACAAAAGAAGATAGGAGTGGATACATAAAACAGGGGGTTGTACTTAATGCAGAACTCCTGTCATGTACACTCACCGGCCACTTTATTAGGTACACCTGTCCAACTGCTCGTTAACACTTAATTTCTAAGCAGCCAATCACATGGCGGCAACTCAGTGCATTTAGGCATGTAGACATGGTCAAGAGAATCTCCTGCAGTTCAAACCGAGCATCAGTATGGGGAAGAAAGGTGATTTGAGTGACTTTGAACGTGGCATGATTGTTGGTGCCAGAAGGGCTGGTCTGAGTATTTCAGAAACTGCTAATCTACTGGGATTTTCACGCACAACCATCTCTAGGGTTTACAGAGAATGGTCCGAAAAAGAAAAAACATCCAGTGAGCGGCAGTTCTGTGGGCGGAAATGCCTTGTTGATGCCAGAGGTCAGAGGAGAATGGCCAGACTGGTTCGAGCTGATAGAAGGGCAACAGTGACTCAAATAACCACCCGTTACAACCAAGGTGGGCAGAAGAGCATCTCTGAACGCACAGTACGTCGAACTTTGAGGCAGATGGGCTACAGCAGCAGAAGACCACATCGGGTGCCACTCCTTTCAGCTAAGAACAGGAAA
The DNA here is from genome assembly GCA_037039145.1 of Fundulus diaphanus. Classification (NCBI taxonomy): domain Eukaryota; kingdom Metazoa; phylum Chordata; class Actinopteri; order Cyprinodontiformes; family Fundulidae; genus Fundulus; species Fundulus diaphanus. The sequence continues at coordinate 28,087,275 of CM073121.1, forward strand.
CTGAGGCTACAATTTGCACAAGCTCATCGAAATTGGACAATAGAAGATTGGAAAAACGTTGCCTGGTCTGATGAGTCTTGATTTCTGCTGCGACAGTCGGATGGTAGGGTCAGAATTTGGCATCTACAACATGAAAGCATGGATCCATCCTGCCTTGTATCAACGGTTCAGGCTGGTGGTGGTGGTGTCATGGTGTGGGGAATATTTTCTTGGCACTCTTTGGGCCCCTTGGTACCAATTGAGCATCGTTGCAACGCCACAGGCTACCTGAGTATTGTTGCTGACCATGTCCATCCCTTTATGACCACAATGTACCCGTCCCGTGATGGCTACTTTCAGCAGGATAATGCGCCATGTCATAAAGCTGGAATCATCTCAGACTGGTTTCTTGAACATGACAATGAGTTCGCTGTACTCAAATGGCCTCCACAGTCACCAGATCTCAATCCAATAGAGCATCTTTGGGATGTGGTGGAACGGGAGATTCGCATCATGGATGTGCAGCCGACAAATCTGCGGCAACTGTGTGATGCCATCATGTCAATATGGACCAAACTCCCTGAGGAATGCTTCCAGCACCTTGTTGAATCTATGCCACGAAGAATTGAGGCAGTTCGGAAGGCAAAAGGGGGTCCAACCCGTTACTGGCATGGGGTACCTAATAAAGTGGCCGGTGAGTGTAGATCACCATGTAATTTGCCCATGCCAACCAAACTCTTAACGCTGAGTTCTCAAGAAACCAAGACCATTCATGTCCGTCAAACATTTTTACATTTAGTAAATTAACCACCACAAACCTCAATATGTGTTATTGTGATTGTTTGTTATGGACCAATATAAAGCAGTGCATAACTGTGAAGTGCAAGAAAATGTGTTTTGCCAAATGTTGTACAAAACTTTGGCAACCGTACTAAAAAGAAAAAAAGTATTTTACTTATTCTACTCCATTAATGTAGAAAAATATCCTGTTATTGTTTGGCAAAGGGTGTTTTTATACTACACTGGACTATTTTTCCTGATTAAGTAAGACACTTCTAGATGTGTGGAGTGCCATTTTCTCTCCAAATTCCTAGCTTTGTGCTTTAAAGTATGCTGCTCTGAATTAAACCAAAAAGCCAGCCTTTTATGAATAATGACGTTCTTTTTCAAGAATGTCGAATGCTACATTAGCTAATGCAACACGCAATGAGGAAGTAACACTATGAACAAGAACGTCAATTTTGTCAAGTGGAACAAACTAAATTGCTGCCCTCTGCTGTTTTTTGTGATAGAGAGGAAATTAAATATGATTCTTTAAAATGTGCAGCATGGTCTGATAATGACCTACCATAAAGAATAATTCTTTCAGGGGTGGAGCACTAAGTAAAATTAAACCCAAAGGTTTAAAAAATGGTCTGACAAGACAGGGTTAGGAGGAAATACTGTTATTTGTGCACAATCAACACCATGTATCAGCACAAGGTCTTGGGTATGAAGACACAAGTGGATAGGTTTTCAGATGTTTTGAGCAAATACAGAGCAGTCCTCAAAGAAAACCTGTTTGAGTCTGTAAAAGACTCGAGACTTACTCAGAGTTTACCTTCCAGCAGAATAACTAAACATTCAGTTAGAGCTGCAACAGAATGATTTAGACCAAAGCATATTAAGGTGTTAGAATGGCCTATCAATTTCCTAACCTAAGTTTGATTTATTTATATTGTAGTTCATATTACCAACCACTAATTATTTTAAAACTGATGTTTACACTCACTAATCCCTCTGACTGAGCTTGAGGTATTTTACAAAGAACTGCAAAAAAAGAAAAAAAAATCTCCAGACGTGTAAAGTAAGTGGGCACATATTTTAAAAGGCTTGCAGTAAAGCGTGATTTTACAAAGCACTGATTTAGAGGGGCAACTTTGGAATTATGTACAATTTTATTTTGCTCTGTTACAAAACGTTCCAATGAATACATACAATTGTAAAAGCCTTAATTAACAAAATAAGCAAACGTTTAAGAGATATGATTATGTTTGCGATGGAATACAATAATTGTTAGTCCTATTCTTCAATATTTGCATTACTTTAAAGCCAGATGATAAAAAATGTACAAAAATATAGGACTCATTCTCATTATGCCAAAACAACATGGTACACTGTATTGTGAATTTACATACAGTGGTTTTGTAATATGGAGCAGATGAATTTTGCCCAATAGTATGGTTGCTTGCTAAGCAGTTGTCAAGTTGTTTGTTGAAGTGGTTACAGAGATAAAAAAAAAAAAAAATGTTCAAGGCCGCTTCACATGAGATCATGCTATTTCACACTCAGAAACCCCAATCTCACACCACTGAAAAGGTAATCACATATGCAGGAAGTCTTCTTTGAGTGCATGTGATTTCGTTAAGCAGTCATGTAAGGCATGTAAAGCAGCTAAACAGCAATCCAACAAAACAAAAAAGGAAACCAAGAACACCTACTTAATTGCTTGTTGGAAATCAGATACAGAGAGAGTGAGAGCTGAGTGAGTGAGAGATTGTTATTATACGTGGAATACTTCAGACTTGTAAGAGAATGTCACTTTTTCATCTTCAATGCCTTCTTTTCTCGTCCTCCTCACAGCAAGCGATCTCTGCTAATGACCTGAGGTCCTTCCCTGATTTGGCCCCAGCTATCCAAAGGATTATGAATAATGCATTGAGTCTAAAATTGCAAAAGTAATCCTCTGAAATCTCCTTATGTACCCTGACAGACCATGTTGTCTGCTCCAATTGCCCCTCAGTTCTTCAAACTGCATGCTATGTGTGTGTGTGTGTGTGGGGAGGTGGAGGGGGGTTATAAAGCATCTTTGGCTACAGTAACTTCATCCATTACTGTGACCTGACCAGAATCCTGTAGAAACATCTCTGTTTATGAGGACATTTAGAGTTGGCTTGGATCAATTTTCAATGCAAAAGCAGGCCTGCAACAGTGCTGACTCATGATTTTTTCCTCATCACGAACCAGAGAAAATTGATGCAGCTTTGCTTGCATCAGCTTGCATCCATGTCTGGCTGAATCAACATAATAAATACTGAAGTCCATCGGGAGGATATTTACATATGATAACACTGTCTAGTCACCCTCATTAATGGTTAAGTAACGATGGTGGCCTAACACTTTTAGCTATTCTCACAGCATACTGAGTGCTTCTAGACATGGGTCAGTCTGGAGTGTTTTAGTTCATTGTCTTAGTAAGACGCTTTTTAACATCTGTTTATTTAAATGTAGCATGCATATTCCTCATTATAACCTTTGCAAATCATCTAATATGCAGTCTGTCGTGCAATTAATCGTTCTTGTGCAAGGAATCTTTAGCTCTTCCATTAATTACAGTTTGACAATGCACTAACCATACATCCAGAAGCACGTTTCAAAGGATGACAAGAAACAGCACATCATATTGCCTTTTTTTCTTGTACACGAAATGTAAAAAAAGATTAGAATGTAATTTTGTATAGTTGCTCCAGTGCAGGGTTTGTGCAGAGATTAGATTGTGCCCTGTTGCAATAATACATTTTCACTCTATGCTGTGTTAAAAGCAGTGTCAGCCAGCTTTAAGAGAAGACAGGCACATCATCTTTATTCCAGCTGTCACACAGAGCTATTTGTATCTATCCTAGCTACAAGCTACTCCTGTGAAAGTTTGCTTTATGACTTTATTTGGTTTAAACATTTATCACCAAGTTGCATTATCTATTATAGGGAACTGTGATTCCAGAAGCTTAAATCTCCATAGTAGCACGTGCTGTGAAATAAGGCCTTTAGGAGAGTAGGCTTAAAATGTAGATATGAAAAAGGATTTCTTCCCCTGGAGCACCACTCTTCAGGAGGTCATAGGTAAATAAGGGATGGAACAATTGTTTGAGTTATCATGTACAGTGGGATGAAGGCAAGTTTAACAAGCAAATACTAAGCACAACATATAAAAAGGTGAGTTACACATTAAAACTGAATGTTTTGTGTGATATTTGGTAGTATAGGCATGACCTGCAGAATAAAGGGGTTTTGGGTAGAGGCTACAGCTGAGACCAAATACAACTGCAGCCTTGTATGTGATGCAATACCCTAGAGCCCTCCAGATCAAACATATTGGCCATGATAAGTCTGAAATTAGCTGCCATCATATTGGAGTTGAAAAACACATTGAGTTTATATAGTTCATAGAACTTGATGTGGGCTCCTATAGTGCATCCTCTGATACATTTGAATACACAATAGTCTATTAGTGAGCTCTCATCAATATTCTTCTCTATCAAGCCCTGGCAATCCACATGTATAGCAATCGCAATAATCAGCCTTTGCCTCACTACTTAGGCGCTGCACATCTATCAGCAGCTACAAAGACATGTATCATGTTGAGTAGATACTAATCAATGTCAAATGACACAACTATTTATCATTTTCCTCATCTCAGCTCAGTGGACAAAAACCTAAATCTGTTTATCTTCTTAGTATTTATTTTATCATTAAATGTCTTCCTGCACACATCCGTCTTTTCTATTCGAATAAGATTTAATGCAAACATGGCTCAAATCCAATGAACACAAAGATTTTAGGAGGAATCTGTTGAATTATTATGAATGCTACTTATTCACACTTTCATTCAGTTATGATTTTAGGGCAATTAACTCTTACTGCAATGCATGAGAATATGTGTACAACTCCAATAAACATGAAAGCAAGTAAGTATCTTACCTTGGAAAACAAATCAGAGGTGAAATTGATAAGAAAGCTCCGATACCCTGTAGATCCGTTGGTCATCCATGTATTCACCATGTGCCAGGGTGCCGTCCAGCCACTTGAGCAGTTCTCACAGGGTAGGGGAGTATTGAGAGAGAGGCATCCAGTGCAGTGACAGCTGGAGTAGTTGTCGCACATCCAGCAAAGAATCAGGTTATCGAGAGGGGAAAAAGCAGACAGACGTTGTCTCCAAACCACAGTGATGTATTCCCGCTTTTCCTCTTGCCTTTTTACTCCAATCCCCCCCTCCATTCTCCCTAACAACACCTTATTCAAGCATCACTGACACTCAACCGCTCTTGTCCCTGCACTCACCAGGAAAAGGCACTCATACACGCAGCGGAGATCTCCATCCCACATTGCTGCTGTTGCTGCAATCCCTGTGCATTCAAGATTCTGTGCGTGTATATATGTGTATGTGTGTGTGTGTGTGTGTGTGTGTGTGTGGAGGGGGGGGGGGTGGAGGAGCAAAGAAAGGGGTGGGCTCATCGCTGGGTGGAAGGGGAGGAAGGAGCAGGTGTAGCAGGGAGGGGTAGTATGCAAGCTGCTGGGGAAAGTCCGGAGTTGGTGAGCCGTATCGTCGGTAAAGACCCCCCACCCCCCCCAACTTGTCCTCCACAGGCTGGCTCCCTTGACACTGAGCTGTTATATAATCTGAAGGGCTTTGGGAAACGGCAGAGAGGGGGAGCTGAGAAATAATAATGCATTGTGTTTTTAATTGGATGTCTTCTGCCCTCCTGTTACTTTAGTACATCTGACACGTTGTTTATTAGAAGTGATGAAGGATAGAGAGGGGGAAAATTGAGCAAAGGAAAAGAGTGGCTATATACCGCTTCATAAAAGGAGAACCAGAGAAGACAAAGAGCCAACAGGGTAGAAGTGTTAATAAGAATATGAGGCAGAAGAGAAAATGAAATGTTGAGATGGGATAAAAGGAATGGTGAAACAGAAAATGGCAAAGTGAGAAGATACATTTTTATGTGTCTTGTTCAGAAATTGTCACATCAGTTTTATTCATACAACCCTCTTCAAATGACAATTTAGACTGCTTTAAAAGTGAGTATTTCTAAACAAGAAAAACAAGGAACTTTTATAATGTGCCCTGCTGTAATCTAGACCTTTAGGACCACAAAACAAGAATCATTTAGTCAGGTTGCATTCACGAGGAACTAAATGTACCTATGTTTCCAATTTAATAAAATAGGAGTCGAAGATATATTACATATGTTTTTGAAAAAAGTCATAACCCAAAGGTTTATGATATGCTCACATGGTAGATTGAGATGGGTGTGGTGGACGAGATAATTTTATTCCCTGGTTTAATTGAATCATCTGATGCTTGGCTGCTAATTAGTCAAGCCAATGATTAGTTAGCCAATGACAGCCAGCACTGTGACAATGCTGAGCTCACTGCTGACAAGTTTGAGTGTCTCTCAAACTTGCCATAAGAACAAAGAGTTATTTTCTCGTAGTCTTGGTGGGAACAATACGAAAAAAAGTTCAAATTGGCTCTGTCTATACATTGTGCACAAGACGCTTAGCTGCAGAAGTCGGCCCGACATCACCGAAGAACAGGCGGGTGGGGGAGGTAATGTAATGTTTACTGCAGGTAAACCCGATATTCAACGGGACACAGAGGTACGTTTAAAATGTTTATTGTGACGCATACTGCTGCAGGTCGAGGATGAATCACCAGCGTCTGGAACAGGAATCACTTCTCACAATCCAGAAATAGGCTGGGGAGGTGAGTGAAGGCTCCTGTTGGCAGGTGACGTCGCTGGTGAAGCCCAATGTGATCCAAAGTCCGATCAGGGCTTACTCATGGGGCTGGCAGGTAATCGGTGGTCGAAGGACAGGCACAGGGTCAGATAGCAGAGACAGGCAGGATGGTCAGGGGGAATAACCAGAGTCCGGAGTCCGAGAGGAGATTCAGGGTCAGAGCCAGGTAGATCTGGGTGATGTGAACGGGGCGGAGCTGCACAGGTGTCTCAAATGGTGAATCAGACCAGCACTAGTGCCAAGATCATGACAGGCAAGGCAATTTTGTTTGTATAGCACATTTCAGTACAAAGACAACACAAAGTGCTTTATATGATTAAAACAGGAAAATAACGCACGATAAAAGCAAGTTGGAATAAAATGTAGAAAAATTGAAACAAAATAAAACATGGGAAAATGGAAACTAAAAGGAAATATTAAGAACAGTTGGACTACAAACTTAAACTAATGATGTATTAGTTTACAGCTTAACTAGAACAGTCAAAGGCAATCCTACACAAATGTGTTTTTAACCTTGATTTAAAAGTACTCAGGCTTTCAGCACTTTTACAGTTTTCTGCAAGTTTGTTCCAGATAAGTGGAGCATAGGAACAAAATGCTACTTCTCTGTGTTTGGTTCTGGTATGCAGACTAGGCTGGAGCCAGAAGACCTTAGTGGTCTGGAGGGTTGATACACTGATAACATGTCTGTGACGTATTTAGGTGCTAAGCCATTCAGGGATTTATAGGTTAACCAAAGTATTTTTGTCATGAACCGAGACAGAAGATCCAGTATACAACCAGACAACTACAGGTACGATTTAAGAAGGTTTATTATCTGGACAGGTTGTGTGTTTTGGAACGGGATGACTGACTGGCAGTAATATGAGCAGGACAAGACAGCGATCGTGATTGATAACAGTCCTAACTTAAAACCGGGAAGTCAGAAGTGCGGGATAGTCCTGAGGCAGAACGGGTCGGGCAAACAGGCAGGCAGTTAGAACCAGGCAGGGGTCAGGCAGGCTCAGATATCCAGAGATAGAATGGTTCAGGCAAAACAGGCTAGCAGTCAAAATCAGGCAGGGGTCAGGCAGGTTCAGAAAATAGATGTAGCATGGCAACTTGTTTTTCCCCACCTCTGCTGCCTGCCCTACCCCAGCCTGATTGATCACACCTGCTCCCAATCATCTCCTCCTGTGTATTTAAGCAGTCTGTGCCCTTCCTTCCTTGCCAGTTCATCTTAGCTTCTCCCAGCAAGCGTTCCAGCCCTTTTTCCCCGAGCTTCTAGTCTCTAGTGATTTTTGAACCTGCTTGTGCTTCGACTCTGCCTCTGCCCAGTGTTTTTGGATACCTCTGCCTGTGTGACTGACTCCCTGTGTAGCGACCTTTGGACCCTCATTAAAACATCTGAATCTTGGAAACTGTCTGAGTCTGAGTTGTTGTTTGAGTCCTGCCTGCCCAGCTTCTTGTCACAGTACGATCTGGCCACAACATGGATTCAGACAACACAGACCCGGTTCGCACTGCACTCTGACTTCAGGGTAAGCGGCTACAAGCTCAGCAGGAGCAACTTGCACAGTACCGCCTGGATCTTTTGGCGATGGCAGACAGGCAGCAGACTGTAATGGCATCTCTGGGTGAGCAACTGCATCTTTTATCTGAGCAAGTAAAACGTCTTCAAGTTAATGATGCAACAGCTACCGGTCCTCTTTCAACCCCCCCCCCCCCCCCCCCCCCCCCGTGGACCCTTCTCCTCCTATTGATGGCACGGACAAGAGACTGAGGGACCAAGCTGCTGGGACGCCCAGGCTCAGATTTTCTCCATCTGTCCAGGGGGATCATCTGAGGTCATCCCTTAATTCCTCACCCAGCTATAATAAGTCTCTTGCATTCTCCGCTGTCACCTCTGCTGCAGAGGAGGAACCTATGCAGCTGGGACGGACCCGTTTGTCTCCAGAGGAGCGACAGTGCCGCTTGAGGGAGGGGAGATGCATCTATTGTGGACAGAAAGGACACTTCTTGGTCTCGTGCCCGGTAAAAGGACCTGACTCACCAGTGAAGCAGAAGGCACGCGTGAGTCATATAGCCTTTAGTTCTGATTCCTCTCATGTTTTACCACAAGTAAGGTTAACTTCATCCCTAAGTTCAGTCACCCATTCAGCTCTGGCAGATTCAGGCTCTGATGCAAATTTTTTAGACTCTACCTTGGCAAGAAACCTTGGGTTAGGACTGTTTAAATTGGAAAGACCCATTGAGGCTCATGCCCTAGATGGGAGCTTGTTATGCCAAGTTATTCAAAAGTCTGATCCTGTTCTCCTCTCTTTCCCAGATGGCCATTCAGAATACCTGAGTTTTCACCTGTTCAGTTTGCCTCAACAGCCAGTAGTTCTGGGGTTTGCCTGGTTGGTCAAGCACAACCCCCAGATGGAATGGGTGTCTGGACGGGTTCTCTCATGGTACAAGGACTGCAGAACTTGTTTTGCTGCTTTGAGACCTTCCTCCTCGGCTCCAACTTCTCCCTTTAAGAAAGCTGCTGATGACCAAGTGGATTATCCTGACATTTCCAGAGTACCAGAATGTTACTGTGATCTCCATGAAGTCTTCAACAAAGCTAAGGCCACTGCTCTGCCCCCACATCACCCTTCAGATTGTGCAATTGACCTTCAGCCTGGCACTTCACCACCTAAAGGGAGATTATATTCTCTGTCAGGCCCTGAGATGAATGCGATGAAAGATTATGCGGACTCCTCTCTTAAGGCGGGCATCATTCGGCTGTCCTCATCACCTGCAGGAGCTGTTTTTTTCTTTGTGGAAAAGAAGGATAAGACACTTCGCCCATGAATTCATTACGGGGACCTAAATGAGATCACAATAAAGAACAGATACCCACTTCCCCTTATCTCTACAGGCTTCGAACTGTTACAGGGCACTGCTATTTTCACAAAGCTAGACTTGCAATGCCTACCATTTAGTGAGAATACGAGAAGGGGATGAGTGGAAGACTGCTTTTAATACTCCCAGTGGCCATTATGAGTATTTAGTTATGCCTTTTGGTTTGACCAACGCACCTGCTCTATTTCAGGCCTTAGTAAATGATGTCCTTCGTGATCTACTCAATATCTGTGTCTTTGTTTATCTTGACGATATTGTGATTTTCTCCCCTGATGAACAGACTCATATTCAGCACGTCCGGGAAGTGCTCCAGCGACTCCTTGATGCAAAACTCTATGTCAAGGCTGAAAAGTGATTTCCATGTGCACACTGTGTCCTTCCTGGGTTTTATCATCTCAGAAAGTGAGATTAAGATGGATTCAGTTAAGGTTAGTGCTGTGACTGAGTGGCCCAGACCATCTAGCCGTAAGCAGCTGCAAAGATTCCTCGCTCTTCGCCAATTTTTATAGAAAGTTCATCCGCAACTTTAGCTCCATTGCAGCTCCCTTGCATGCCTTAACATCAAACAAGATACGGTTTAAGTGGTCCTCAGCAGCACAAGAATATTTCCTAAGATTAAAAGAACTGTTTACATCTGCCCCTGTCCTCACTCTTCCAGATCCTCACCGTCAGTTTATTTTGGAGGTGGATGCTTCTATCTTAGGAGTAGGTGCAGTCCTCTCTCAGCGTGCGGTGAAGGATGATAGACCCCTGTGCATTTCTATCTAGGAAGTTATCCTCCTCAGAGAAAAAACTATGATGTTGGAGACAGAGAACTTTTGGCCATGAAGGTGGCAATGGAAGAGTGGAGACACTGGCTAGAGGGGGCTGAACACCCCTTCTTGGTCTGGACAGATCACAAAAATCTTGAGTACATTAAGAAGGCAAAGAGACTCAATCCCCGACAAGCCAGGTGGGCCCTTTTTTAACCATTTCAACTTCACAGTTTCATTTAGACCTGGCTCTAAAAACCTTAAACCTGATGCCCTATCCCGTCTGTTTGAGCCAGATGGAAGTCCTGAGGTTACGTCCTCTGTTTTGCCCCCTTCGTGTATAGTTGCAGAAGTGACTTGGGAGATAGAGGGGAGAGTGAAAGAAGCACGTAGAGGTCTCCAGGTTCCTGAGGCTTGTCCCCCTAATCGCCTCTTTGTCCCTGAAGCCTTGAGGTCACAGGTCATACACTGGGCCCACACATCCCGCATCACAATCCATCCTGGCATCAGTCGCACAATTTTTGTGGTCCAGCAGCATTTCTGGTGGCCAGCTATGGAAAGAGATGTAAGAGAATATGTTTCTGCATGTCCTATTTGTGCCCGTAATAAGTCTGCTTGTGGACCTCTCTCTGGGCTTCTGCAGCCATTACCTGTTCCATGCCAACCATGGGCTAACATCTCTCTGGACTTCGTTACAGGGCTTCCTCCATCTGAGGGTAACACTACTATTACACACTACACAGTTTATTCCCCTGCCCAAGTCAGCCAAAGACCCAGCAGAAGCTATGTTAATGCATGTATTTCGTCTCCATGGATTTCCTAAGGATATTGTTTCAGACAGGGGTCCCCAGTTCATTTCACGTTTCTGGAAAGCCTTTTGTTCTCTACTGGTGACCACCGTCAGCCTCTCTTGTGGATATCGCCCTCGTATGGGCAGACCGAGAGATTCAATCAGGAGCTGTAAAAGGGCCTTCGGTGTCTGGCATCCCAGAACCCTTCGACCTGGAGCAAGCATCTCATATGGGCAGAATATGCACATAATACATTGCCTTGCTCTTCTACTGGAATGTCTCCTTTTCAGTGTGTGTTTGGTTTCCAGCAACCCATGTTTTCTGCCCTGGAACAAGAAGTTAATGTTCCGTCAGTCATATCCCTCTTTCACCGCTGTCGTGGAACATGGGCCCGAGCTCGTAGAACCCTCCTCCAGAGAGCGGCTCGGCAGAAACGGTTGGCTGACAGTCACAGAGTACCACCCCGGACAAAGAGTCTGGCTAGTGACTCGGACCCTCCCACTAAGGACAGAGTGTCGCAAGTTGGCTCCTCGTTTTATTAGCCCATTCCCAATTTCCAAAATCATTAATCCTGTGGCTGTAAGACTTACCCTTCCCAGATACATGAAAATCCACCCAACCTTCCACGTTAGCAGCATCAAGCCAGCCAAGGAGAGCCCCCTAGTCCCAGCCTCCAGACCTCCTCCATCCCCTGGCTCATTGATGGCGGTTTGGTCTACACAGTGAGAAAGCTGTTGGCTGTGCGTCGCAGGGGTCGTGGGAGGCAGTACCTTGTGGACTGGGAGGGCTTCGGACTTGAGAAGCGATCTTGGGTCCCTTCCAGGGATATTCTGGACCCTGACCTGTTGAGGGATTTAAACCGGCGGCATCCTGATCTTCCTGGGCCGTCCGGTGCCAGCCATCAAGAGGGGGGTACTGTAACATGGCAACTTGTTTTGCCCCACCTCTGCTGCCTGCCCTACCCCAGCCTGATTGATCACACCTGCTCCCAATCATCTCCTCCTGTGTATTTAAGCAGTCTGTGCCCTTCCTTCCTTGCCAGTTCATCTTAGCTTCTCCCAGCAAGCGTTCCAGCCCTTTTTCCCCGAGCTTCTAGTCTCTAGTGATTTTTGAACCTGCTTGTGCTTCGACTCTGCCTCTGCCCAGTGTTTTTGGATACCTCTGCCTGTGTGACTGACTCCCTGTGTACCGACCTTTGGACCCTCATTAAAACATCTGAATCTTGGAAACTGTCTAAGTCTGAGTTGTCGTTTGAGTCCTGCCTGCTCAGCTTTTGTCACAATAGAGGACAGAACAGGTGAGGTAACACAGGCAGACAGTCCGATCAGGCAGGAAAAACAGGTTATACAGGGGTCAGACTGGCTCAGATATCTGGAGGCAAATAGGGGCAGAATCAACAGGCAAACAGAGAACAAATAATGCTGGATTAGACTCACCAACTGGCACGGAATAATCTGGCACCAAACAGAGGAGTGAGGCAGGTATAAATAGAGGAGTGCACAGGTGACCGGATTGAAAACTAATTACAGGTGACAGGTGAGACTGATCAGAGGAAGGGTGGTGACTAGGGATGGAATGCACTGATAGGTTGGTGACTGGTAACAGGGGAATGACAGACAAATCGATAGGGTAGTGGCTGGAGGCTGTGATGTGAACTAAGCTGACTGATTACTGGCTGATGAACTGGGTAAAGAAAGCAAAGTGCAAAACAGAACCAAATCAAAACTCAAGCTATGACAATTTTAAAGTCTATTCTCTGAGATACAGGGAGCCAGTGTAAGGACTTTAGAACTGGGGTCATGTGCTCTACTTTCTTAGTCTTAGTGAGGACGCGGGCAGCAGTGTTCTGGATCAGCTGCAGTTTTCTGATCGACTTTTTAGGCAGACCTGAACCATTGCAGTAATCAATTCTACTAAAGATAAGCGCATGGATTCATTTTTCCAGATCCTGCTGAGACATTAGTCCTTTAATCCTGGAAATGTTCTTCAGGTGATAGAAAGCTGACTGTGTAATTGTCTTTAGATGCTTTTGGAGGTACAGGTCTGAGTCCATTACTGCACCCAGTCTGCATTTATATGGATGTTATTTAACACCTTGACAAGGACGGTCTCTGTACTGTGGTGAGCACGGAAATCTGACTGGAAAACATCAAAGCGGCTGGTCATTGTTAAGAAGGTGTTCAATTGTTCAAACACAGCTTTTTCAATAATCTTACTTATTGTCATGAACCAGAGACGGATGGACCCAGTATTCAGCCAGACAAGCAGAGGTTAGGTAAAAGAATATTTATTACCAAAATTCAAAAACCAAAACAGGTATCAAGCCAAAAACAGGAAGACTGCATCCAATAAACCAAAAATAACAAAAAGCAGTCACAGACGAAACTTTATGCAAAAACAGGGGACAGGCTAACTCAAATATCCAGAGGCAAACAGGGTCAGAAGAACAGGCAAAGAGAGAGCATAGAGAGCTGAACTAGACTCACCACTGGGCACCAAAAAACAATGATCTGACAGATTGCAGGGGGCAGAGGCAGGTATAAGTAAGGGAGTGATCAGGTGAATGGAGTGAAACTAATTACTGGCATGGGTGGAGCTAATCAGGAACAGGGAAGTGCTTGGGAACTGAAGCAGATACGATGGTGACTGGAGAAGGGGAGTGACAGGGTGGAAGAATGCTGGCAGGTGAACTGAATTAAGACTTGTGACAGAAACGGTCCGAGCAGGCCAGATAACTTATAACATAAAACAAAATCAAACCACAATAAAACCCAAACTATTCCAAAACTGATACAGAACCTACAACAAAGACTTAACAGAACACAAGCTATAATAGAAACCAAACAACACATAAATAAAATCTAAGACAGGGAAGTAAACTGACTAATCAAATAACAAACATAAAACAAAACAAAACCCAGAATATGACACTTATAGGATAGGAATCTGGGGGAAAACACACGATAGAAGGGACGTGTTAATTATCTGAGTCAAATCAGATGGTATGACAGGCAAAACTTTCTTAAAGAAAGCTGTGGGTAAAACATCAAGGCAGCAGGAGGAGAAACTTAACTGGTGAACGATTTCTTCTAAGCTTTTGTAGTTTATTTGGCTGAATTGGGACATTTTGCAAGATAAGTTCTAGTTGGATACAGCTTTGGTTCTGCACTATGTATGTACAGACTGATCCTCTAATCTTTAGGATTTTCTCAGTAAAGAAGTTCCTTGCAGGCCCTGGTGGAATGGGGTTCATATCATGTGATTTATAAGTTCTTGCACCCCAAAAAATACACAGCTCAACAACGCCACCCTGGGAATTTTACCCATACAATATTGCCCCTTTGTATAGGGGTACAATCCACATAGTTTGAGGTGATGTAAGTTTAAGATATAGAGAAATACAAAAAAATTAATAGCTAAACTAAAAATATCCTGAGGTTTTAGGGCAAAAACATTTCCACTATAAAAACTATATAGTAATAGGGTACTGCTTAGTTTTTATGAATTTTTGGATGGATTGATAGATGATGGATAACTGGTAGCCTGATGGATGGTTGGATAGTTGCATGGATGGCTGGATGGATGAATGCAAAATTCACACAAGGGCATGGGTAACATATTTTGGAAATAAAAAATAAATTTCCATTCTATTGTCTTTTTCCATACTTACCCAGATCAGTAAAGTACTTGTCAGCCTTATAATCATTCAGTGGGAAGATCTAACAAAATACAAACTGGCAGGCTAAAGTGTTATGTTTGAGGACTGTTTGACAATACACAAGGCCTTCTATTTAAGGCTACAATCCTTCTCCAGTTCTCTCTATGCTATTGAGAGTTTTAGAATAAACACAGATGTTTTCCTTCATTTATCGTAAGCAACTTGAGTAGTTAAAATTGATTGTTTTTCTTTAAAAGAAATAGGATGACCACTGTCAGAACAGACATCGGCTGACTACAACCTTATTGATTTAATTGTCTGTTTTCCTCCCAGCTCTGCCTGTTCACAAACTGATGCTGAACTTCTTGCTGCTCCCACAGCATGCATTAAAATCCAACCTGCCAAACCCCCACCCCCAGTCCCAACACCAGCTTAATCTCTATGTGCGTAATAAGTAGAAAAACACTGATTTGTTAAGTAAAAAAATCCTCCCTCTCTCTGTCACGTTCCACAATCCCTTCTCTATGATGCTCTTTATTGACCTGCCAAAGGCTGTGAGGGGAGTATCCAGATTTAAGCAAAAAAAACAAAAAAAGAACTACTTGCCGATGACTGTCAACTTAGTCATTCATTACAGTTGGATCCCTGAGGATAACTTTAGCCTTTGAGCCAATGTAGAGGGTTTTAAAGTTGTCATACTATACAGGAATGGAGCTGAGGAGTAAACGTGCGAACAACAAAACAGCAGATGCTGCATGTAAAAGATTGAGGGAAAATGTTTCAGAAACAAGCATTGCTCCCTTTCCTTCTGGTAATATATTGGATTTCCACTGAGTTCTTGTAAGTCTCAAAGGTAAGAAAAATGGGCTCTGTCAAATGCCTTTCCCAGATCCACACATGATCTCAAGGTAAAAAAAGAACTCTTCATTAGCATATGAAACAGCCAAAGCTGTAAACACACATTTTTATCTTTTATCTAAATTATTCATGAAGAGTTTCCAAATGCATGTAACAAACACATTGGGATCAGAACGAGTACAATTGCTGGATTTAGGCACAAACATGAATAAACAAGGACTTTCTCACATTCCCATGGCTGGAAAAAGGATAAAACTTTCCGCTTAATAATGTGCAGAGCCCACAGGAAGCGGAACTGCCTAAAAATACACTTCTGCTTTAAAGATGTGCAACATATTGATTGTATCTGATGACATTATAACAGATGGCAGTTTTTAGTCATGCTACTGGGGTGGCCAATTGGATAGCAATATCACAGTTGGTCCACCACTTCATTATAGACAGTAATATCTTTGAATCAGTTGAATAAATTGCTCTGGCACTTTGTAAAGATGTGTCCTAAGGATAAAGCTTATTGACTCAAGCAACTCTTCATTTAAATGTGGCACTGAAGGCAGATTGGCATTTTTGTTTTTGAAAAGTATTTGAACTTTTCTTTTTTTTAATAGTGTCCTGTCTGGCAATGTGGCAATAAGAATTGTTGTCTTAATGCCAAAAAGAGCCCAAGAGATTTTACTTTCACAAGCGGAGCTTTACCGCTTTCGCCTAGTGCTCAGCTTGATTTATGCATACAAGTAGCTTTAATATAATTTATACAGGGAATATTTCATGTTATATGGACACTAAAACAATAATGTAGAAGAGAAAAAGAAAGGAGAAAAGGTGAAAAATAGAGGCGATAAAAGGGAAAGAATGATACAGCATCCTCAGTCTGCTTCTTCACCTGCAAAGAGAGATGTAAAAAGAACAATACAACCAGCCGATAAAGTATTACAGATACAATCAATTAACGCCTTGGTACCATCACTGTAGTATATACAGTATTAATTAATACAACATGTATAAAGCGACAGCTGAAGATAATAATAGGGGTTTTCTGTATGGAAGTAAGTTTGTAAGTACCTAGATCCAAGCACCTGTAGGTGTTTGTGAGAGAGCACCCGTGCATGTAAGGTTTATCCATGAGAAAAATGCTCAGTAGTGGTTGTGAAGAGCCAAAGACCTGCCCCCCAGAGCACTGAGGAAGACACCAGGGGAACCAAAACCCTAGATGCCCAAAGGGAACCTCAGAGTAAAGGTGCTCCAGAGGGGCCAACAGAGGAAATCAGCCTCCCCCACCCAAGAAAAGAAGAGAGACAGCCCCAAGGAAACCCACCAACAGCCACAATGCTGAAGCCCAGGGAGCCGCGGAGACGAGCACGTGGACTCTGCTGGCAGCCAGCTACGCTGGAGCAGATTCGACCATGGGCCCCAGGGACCCGAGGCCCCAGGGGCACCCCATCCGCCGGTGGGGGCCCTGACCGAGCCCCGGGGCTCAGGCCTCGCGAAGCACCCGCCCGGGCACCCATCCACAGACACCGAGCACCACCAATGCACCAGCGGGCCAAGGCGCCAACCAGCAGAGGGGAGCAGCCCCCTCCACACTTAGTGGAGACCTGAGATGTCCTGGGAGAGGGGGCAGTACAAACACAACCTGACAAATAAACAAACAGAAAACTACATACACAGTCTCATTCACTCGTTCCCACCCTAGTGCCCCACATGCAAACACTCCTACAAAAAGAAAAAGAAAAAGACACAGTACACACACTCGCACTTACCACACGCATCCTATATACCCAGCCCCCGGACCAGGTGTGTGTGTGTGGGGGGGCTCAGTTAAGGTCAAAGGAGGGAGATGAGCGGCTGAGATCTTGCGAGAGCTGTGCGTAAGTAAATATAGCGGTATAAATGTAGTTTCAATTAGATCCACCCAGGTAAGTACAAGCCAATAATTGAAAATTAAACGAAGTAAGGTTTAAACATTAACAATTATCTCGTATTTCACGAGGAAACAAACTGGACGAGGAGACCTTGACCAGCCTTGAGAGCTACCTGGACGAGTGTTTCGACAGCATCGTAATGGGGAAGCCGAAAAGTTCTATAACCACGAACACACCATCAACAAAACGCTCCCGTTCGAGCTCAACCAGCGCTGCTTCCACATTATCTCCAGATAGGAGCTACAGCAAGTCCTGGAATCCATTGATAAGAAACTAACTAGCCTGGATGCCCGTCTCGCCTTGGTAGAAGTTCTACATAACAAATTTCAAGCCCTGAGAGAGTCGTTGGAATACAGCCAGGAGCAGCTAGCCTCGGTCACAGCTGAGAACGATACCCATGCCCTACCCCCCCCCGACCCTGGACCAGCTTGCCCGCTCCTCCTCCAGGCCCCAGACTCCGGGCAGTAATTGGAGAACAGAGGTGTAAGAAATACCCCAAGCCTGCCTCCGCCTGCTGTATTTTAACTTTTCATACATGAAACAGCTATTCTGGGTTTGCCAATTTTTCATAACACAGCTTTATGAACTAAGAAAATATCTACTTAAATCAAGGTTAAAACCACATTTTTTTAGAGTTGTCTTCGACTGTTAAACTAGTTAAACTGTTTTACTGAAACATAGTTTGTTCAACTTTGTAGTCCAACTGTTTTCAATATTTGCTTTTAGTTTCTATTTTCCCATGTTTTATTTTTTTTCTACATTTTATTCCAACTTGCTTTTATTCTTTTTTATTTTCCTATATTTTAATCATGTAAAGCACTTTGCATTATCTTTGTACTGAAATGTGCTATACATATAAATTTGCCTTGTCTTGTCTCGGATGTAAATTTACATGGTTACCAGATTATTCCTTCCATTAACTTACAACATTAGATGCGTTTAAATTAGAGGAAATATTTCCCTTACAACTGAATGGACTGTTTTTGCTATAGACATCCTCATTGTAACCAGAAATAACAGTAAAAAATTATACCAGCTACTGAGTACATAACAGTACTCACACATTGCCATTTTGACCCAACTTGCTTTGATTTTATACCAATGTACCATACTACTGAATATCAGTTTTACTGTCATGGGAGCTACATATTTTCATAAATTGCATAAAACCATAAAATTCCTAACCGCTCATGTTTATGTAACTAAAATGTATAGTATTTTCAGAAAATGTTGTATTTCTACCCCCTATTTCCATTGACTGTGATTTGAACTTTGTTTATTCCAGTATTATGACCCCTGATTCAACCAAAATAACTGTGTACCTGCCTGATGGTGGATATAATTTACTAAGTACCTTTTGCAAATAACCTCTAAGCTGGTATTAAACACACTTTTTATAAATTCCACGTTTCTATATTAAAATGTTTGTTTTTGCTATTGGCCTGATGTAATATTCTAATCTCAAGTGTGGTGTTTTCATTAGTTGTAACTGGAAAATCATCATAATTAACAAATCTTTCTAGAATTTTAGAAATGAATGGAAGATTTGAAATTGAAAGGGGTTCAGGGTCCAGGGTGGGTTTTTGAGATGTGGTTTAATGATGGTGTTTTTGAAGGTAATTGGGATATTGCTGGTGTCCAGGGTGGGGTTTATGATTGTAGTTATTAGAGGACTAATGGAATGATTGTGAGTTTGGAGTAGAGGAGATGGGATCAAGAGAACACGTGGATGGTTAAGATTTATGGATTATGTTCTCGACCTCCCCCTGCGTTGTGAGATGGAACTGGGGTAAGTGTTGCATGATAGGCAATGCCTAGGGTGGTTGCATGAGGTAATGTCTAGGGTGGTGCTACTGAAAGGTGAAAATGAAGAACGGATGTTGTCTATTTTTGAAATGAAAAAGCTGAGAAAATGGTTGTAATTGGTTACTGTATGACTGTAGAAAAGGGAGATCTGTGGTCTAAGAATGTGATTTATGGCGGAGAAGAGATTTCTTTTTAGTTACCTGGGTTATTGTTGATAAGTGTGGAGCAATGTTCTGACCTAGCTGTAGAGAGTGCCTTTGCATATATCCTGCAATGTTCCTGGTAGGTCAGCTTGACAATGTCAAGCCAGATGTTTTGAAAGCACGCTCCAGGACATGGCCAGACATCTTCTCTCATTGTTCTCAGCTCATCCGTGAACCAGGGTGCAGAGCAGGAAAAACAGACAGTCTGGTTGTTAGTGGAGCATGTGTGTCAGAGAGGGAGGTGAGACTGGTGTTATAGAAATGCATAAGATCATCAACTGATTATGTATCACTTTAGTCTGGTGAGAGTGAGTAATGAGGGGACATTGAGGGTGATGGCCAGGTCCGAGACGCTGAGATTGTACACTTCAAGATCAGTAACTGAATGCGAGTCCATGATGACCAAAGTATGCCCTTTAGTATATGTGGGCCATTTACGAGCTGTTGAAGATTAAGACAGTCCAATACATGTTTGAAATCAACGGCAAGTCGGCATT
Organism: Fundulus diaphanus; assembly: GCA_037039145.1. Classification (NCBI taxonomy): domain Eukaryota; kingdom Metazoa; phylum Chordata; class Actinopteri; order Cyprinodontiformes; family Fundulidae; genus Fundulus; species Fundulus diaphanus. The sequence continues at coordinate 28,107,173 of CM073121.1, forward strand.
TATAGGAGTCCATATGTATATTGAAGTCGCCAACAACCAGAATATTAGAATATGTTGTGCAGAGTGAGTATTCATTACTTTTATAATTTATTTAATATGACTGATTGCTTCTATTTACATCAGAAAAGCAGCAAAATTCCTCCTACTACTTAAATAATATATTGTTTATTACAACCATAATTGTGTAGTAGTTTTCAAGTGGTTATTGCGCTGAATAGTGTCCCCTTGGGTCTTGCTGCTATGTATATATATGACAACCATGTAGTGAGGTCCTGTTAATGAGACAGGGTATTTGCTCAACAGCAAACACCTTGAAGTGTTAAAAAGCATTCGCTCGCCCATTTATATGTTTGAGTTCAGATGTTCCAATCACTTCTCTGGCCACAGGCGTATAAACTCATCTACACTGTGCCTACAAACATTTGTGAAAGAATGGGCTGCTCACGGGAGTTTAAGGCACACTTCCACTGACCCTATGCATTTTGGCTAGCTTGACTCGGCTCCTCCCTACGAGAGGGAGAGAGAGCTCAGCCGTTTAGCCTCTCTGCCGTGGGAACTTTCAAGGGACAGCCACTGCTTTGTATGTCATGAGGTGGATGACACTTCAGAGACAAAAACTTAACAGCTTTCTGTGTTAAGTTGAAACGAGAGAAAGCCTCAATAATTCCACAGATTTGATAAGCGTTTCTGGGTATATGAAGCTGCAGAGTCCCTTTTCTTTTGTTTCCTTCAGGCGGGGTTAATGGTTTGTAAATACAATTATATGTTAGTTTGACCCACTCTGTTCATAGTGCTCCTTAATATTAATATTGTTGCTCTTCAGTTAGTCTGGACTTCCTCAGAGAAAAACCAAGTTAGGCTTGGCCTCTTAGTTCTAGTGAGATGAACTCTATTTTATTAGCACACCAAATCATTTTGGATAATTTAATGCCTCCAAATCTTGGGAACAGTCTGGAGATGACTGAGTGGATAGTAGAAATATTCCCAAGCATTATTGTTTTTGACAAGGGTTTCAAAGAAGTGACAAAAGAGCTCTTGATCACACACTGCAAAAAGGGAACTAAAAGTAAGTAAAATGTTCTTGATATTTGTGTATTTGTCCTGGATTTGAGCAGGTAAATAAGATTATCTGCCAATGGAATAAGATTTTTGCACTTAAATAAAAACAACTCATCTCCATCATCTTATTTCAAGTGCAGTATATCTACTTATATTATTTTAGAGGTCAAAACACTCATTCCATTGGCAGATAATCTTATTTACCTGCTCAAATCAAGGACAAATACACTAATTTCAAGAAAATTTTACTTACCTTAAGTTCCGTTTTTGCAGTGCACATCATGGACTGGACGCCCCATTGAACACAAATGACAGTTGTTCTCCTGCTATAAAGCGAAATTATAATGTTCTTCCTAGGTGATAACAAGTCTTTAAAGCATTGACTCCTGCTCTATTTCAAAAGTCTTTCCACCCAACTGCCCTCATTTATATCCCACAAATAGCTTTAATAACATTGTATCATTAATCATTATTAATGTCTGGAAAATTGTCTTAACACTCTGTAAAAACTCCCACAGAGAAGCCCACCCTAATGTGATTTAACTTGTTTTCATTTAGCAACCTAAGTATGGAAAAATAATCTGTGTCATACACAACCTGCAAACATTACATAACCTGTAATTTAACTGTTTGCAGTGGATGATTACAGGGGAACTATTAATCATGGTGTGTAAACACACATCAGTAGCTTCAGTGTCTCATTTCCCTTTAACAGCAACCTGACCCTGTCATAACCACAAAGCACATAATCTCTGTATACGTATCACATGTTCTTATCCTCAATCTTTGCATCATTTGAGAAGAATTTAACCATACTGGGGAACACCTGGGTCCCCAAAGATGAACCGTGCTGAGTGTTGTCTGACAGGAAGAGTGCGAGCCTACTTGCGCCGCTCTAAACAAGAACATGACCTAAAAACTTTATAATTAAAACTTCTTCACACTGTGACTGACTCTTTGGGTCTCTGTTCTCTGTCTGTTTTCCGTCCAGCTGTGACAGGTCTCTGCTTTGCGGTCCCCTTTTGTTTGAAGGGTTTTCATTTTAATTGGTTGCCTCTAAATCTATTTGCATATGCACTGTGTGTCCGGCCCTCCTGAGATCACATTCAAACTCAGCTAAGCTGGCATTGGGAAAGTGCAGCAAGTTTGATGGATTACTGAATAGTAGAAGAGGAACAAGGAATTATTTCATTGAGATTTTGCTCCCTATTCTTATAATACACTCATTACAGGCTATAAGTGCCTCTAAGTGGAAAAATAAATATTGGCTGAAACAGTTAAAAAAAATAAGGCCAAGTTCCCTGCCATGTCGGCCAGTCCAAGCATTCGACTTGCTTTGGTCAGTGAATTTTCATCAGAGCGTTTGAATACTGCAGCATCCAAAAAAATTCTCAGTTTTAGTTGCAGATCATATTACGTCAGATTCTTGAGTATTATTTACTTCAAGCTGCCTATGTTCATAGGCAATTGAAACCCAAATACAGATAATTAATGGTGTAACAGGAGTATTAACTGAAAAAGAAAACACCTGTTGATGAAGAAACATTTACAAGGTCATCTTGTTTTTGCTCCAGATATAACTTTTATCCACTTTTACATCTAAGAAGATGTGTCTTGTGGAATGTATTAACTTTGATCCGTTTTTATACATTTGTATGATAGTTTAACATGTTTTTATATGCTTTTAGATGCTTTCATATGCTTATATATGCTTCAAAATAGAATGAGAATAGATTAGGATAGAATGCGCTGTTCGTGCAAGGTACCAGAGGAGAGTCTCAAGGCCAGGTCAGCAATTAACAGAGGAAATGTTTTCAAGGCCACCACCGAGCGAACCAAGAAATGAGAGCAACTCCATTTATGGTATACCAGATGTTAGGGAGTATAACGGAACTGTGTGCGTCATTTTGTTCGGGTGACTCTTTTAAAGTAAATAAAACAAGCTGGAACGCCAGGGAGAGGCAGAGTCAGAGTTGCGGCCCACAGATGCGGCGGGCGCACCTGCTCTCCCTTCGCGAAGGTGAAACTGAATAGCTGTGTCCTGGCTGAGTTATTGTTTTAAGTCCTGCACACGAATTAACGAACCCGGGGAAGCAAGACGGCTTCAACAATCTCTACCATTATTTGTTGCCTTTTTAAATATTTCAAAGATGATCAAAACTAATTGAATTTTGTTCCATTTAACCCCTTTAGAAAAGCCAAATGGTACAGCTTCCACAAAATGTTGGAAACATTCTTCTGAGATTTTGGTCCATATTTCCTTGGCATTCTCACACAGTGGATGTGATTGGTTAAATTCCCTGTGATCTCTGCTGCTGAAGCAGCGCAATCAGCTAGACCGCCTACAACTGCTTCATACACTGAGGCTTCACCGACAGCTATCACAAGAAGCAAGTAGGTTTCCAGCATTTGTTTTGGTTGTCCACCTGTTTTTTAGCCTTGCCCCTGTTGGATTTCTCCATTGGCTTCTGATTTTTCAACATCGACCGAGTTCTCTGTTTCTCGGACCTAGCCCCAAACCCAGCCCACAGAACTTTCTGCCCTCGTCTGGCTCATTGTGCATGGTCCTTAACCTGGATCACAAATTTCCCTCAAGCCTCAGCCATCATTCTCTCCACTGAGTTTACTGCTGTCAGGATTGAGCTTAAAGCAGACATTGTTGCCTGTTATGACGCCATCGCCCATTCAACCGTCATTCTCCAGATTTAATCAGACCCCCTGGAACAGCTGATTGGTTCCATTGCTCCCTTCCGGACTTTGAGAGGGTTAGTGGCTTTAATTTTGAGTTCTCTACTTCTCATTGAGTTCTCCACATCCACTAACCAGTCTCCTTTACAGTTGTTATTGTGAGTGCTACTGGCAGTTTCCTGTTTCCCACCAGTGAATTTGCTTTAAAGCAGCCATAACACAAATAACATTTTTCTGAGGTTTTGGGGGTATAATATGTTCTGTTGTACACTGATGAGGTCATGTCAATGTAAAAACTGAATTCCACAAGACCTGTACAGGGGCAGCCAGCTTTATTGCTTTGCTCAAAAGTGGTCAGATCAGAAAATGGGTTATCTTTCTACATAGGTTGTCTTTCTATGTAATTCATATTCTCCAATCAGAGCACACACTCAAGCAAACAGCTAATGCACCAGCTGTAAGTCCCGTTAGGATGTCTGACTTGAGAGGAGGAAGGCAGAGGAACGAGCAGACAGCAGCTCCAGATCAGCCTCCCTGTATCGGCTTGAACAAGAGGCAGTCACTGCAGAAGCCGCAGAGCACACATAGCTCATTTGACCTGTTTTCCAAATATGGTTGTAGCCAATCAGAGTGAATTTAACTTGTTAGAGCTGCATATCATTACCACAACCAACCCTTTACTGAGAGAACACAATGCTATTTTCTAATGAAATTCTATGGAATATTTACACATGCAGCAATATTAAATGAAATGGTATATAGGGAGATGTCATGGCACCTTTAATATGCGTTTTAAATCGCTCGTTGTGTTTGGCTAAATTATCAGGCACCCATATACTTGCCATTACACTATCGGTGTTGAAGCAACTGAATAGATGGCTGGAAAGGGTACTGTATTTATAATGCTCTTTAACACTTGCATTTTCTGCATGGATATTTACCAGATGCCTGGATGCATTCTCAGCAAGTTTTATTAAGTTTATTTAATCTTTTTTTAACCACATGAGTCATTTTATACACAGAGCAGTCTTTGTCTAATAACATGATATGGTTGCAGATCTCCTGCAATGATCTCCAGGTGTTTTTTTGAAATTATGTTTATGTATTCAGTATTTACCTGTTTATGTATGTTACTTTAAGTTTTGCTATATTATTTATTGTCTTTGAGTTTAGTTTCTCAGTTTATTCTTGTATTTTATTTTCTCTTATCGAACATATTTTTCAATGATCTCTGTTCATCTTTTCCCTTTGGTTTATAGTTTGTATCTCAGTCCAGCTCCATTTGTGTTAATTAGTCTCGCTCCCTCAGATTACTTCCTTTCCTTCTGCCACAGCTGCTCCATATTTGAAAAGCTCATCTGTTTCCTTTGTCATTTTCCACCCATGCCTTGGCGTTTGAGCTCCTGTTTTCTCATTGTTCGCTGCTAAGTTATTCCGATTCCATGCATGTTTCTTCCACGTTGTTCTGCCTGCCATGTCTGCTCCATCCATTCTCCGTGTCCAGATCTCCTGATCTCATGCTGTAAGTTTTTGTCTCTGATATTAAATCAAACAAATTGACAGCCTCCACTGGCTCCAGGACTATAGACAACAGAGGAAAATCAGCCTCCCCTGCTATGTTTAGTTCCAAATGTTTACTCCCTGAAAGAATTGCAGCAGGTTTAGCCAAGTCTCGCACAAACATCCTAGAACATTTAGCCTGGCTTTTTTAAATGTACAGCACTGTCTCAGAAAATTAGAATATTGTGATAAAGTTCTTTATTTTCTGTAATGCAATTAAAAAACATGAAATGTCATACATTCTGGATTCATTACAAATCAACTGAAATATCGCAAGCCTTTTATTGTTTTAATATCGCTGATTATGGCGTACAGCTGAAGAAAACTCAAAAATCCTATCTCAAAATATTAGAATATTTCCTGAGACCAAGTAAAAAAAAAAATTATAACAGCAAAACAAAATCAAACATTTGAAAATGTCCATTAATGCACTCAGTACTTGGTTGGGAATCCTTTTGCACAGATTACTGCATCAATGCGGCGTGGCATGGAGGCAATCAGCCTGTGGCATTGCTGAGGTGTTATGGATGCCCAGGATGCTTCAATAGCGGCCTTTAGCTCATTTGCATTGTTGGGTCTGGTGTCTTTCAGCTTCTTCTTCACAATACCCCACAAATTCTCGATGGGGTTCAGGTCAGGGGAATTGGCAGGCCAATCAAGGACAGTAATGCCATGGTCAGTACACCAGTTACTGGTGGTTTTGGCACTGTGGGCAGGTGCCAGATCTTGGTTGTGCAGCGTTTCCTGCCACATTTCCCCCTTCCAACACACTTTTTGTGAATGTGCTTTGAAACTGCACTCTGTGAACAGCCTGCTCTTTGAGAAATTTCTTTTTGTGTCTTACCCTCCTGATGGAGGGTGTCAATGATGGTCTTCTGGACAGCAGTCAGATCAGCAGTCTTCCCCATACTTGTGATTTAGTTTACTGAACCAAGCTGAGTGTTTTTCAAGGCTCAGGAAACCCTTGCAGGTGTTTCGAGTTAATTAGACGAGTCAAGTGATTAGTTGAATAGCCTACTAGTATACTTTTTCACGATATTCTAATTTTCTGAGACAGTCCTGTATACACAACATAGTAGGGACATACATGTATGTGTCCAAATAGTCTTTGAACACATTTGTAGATTTGGACACATTTGTAGATTTTTCAATGAAAAGCTAAGGAGGCTGGCTATATTTTATATCACATTTTGTTTAATAATCAACTTGAGATAAGTGAAAACTAGCCACAAACCGTCAGGTGTATTACACATATACAGCTTTCCTAGCCAAAATCTATGTACATGCTACCCATTTTCAGTTGTGAAATAAGTATGTGCTATTTTGTTTGTTGAAAATAATAATTTTCAACAAAATATGCACAAATAATTTTAAGTGAGCATAAGAAACCCAGTATAAGAACCCAGGCAAACATCATTCTTTTCATTGACTGTTTTCACTCACAATGCAGAACTGCTCTAAAAATTTTCCCATTAATGATATGACAATGTATTATTTTTAAGTCATTGCATTCCTGCTAAGAACCAAATAAATACCACTTGTGATCTCCAGGGAGTTACTTCCATAATTTAATAAATAATGGCCCAAATTTTATTTGCTCCCAGTTAGTGACAACAACGCTGACTGCAATTAGCGCACAAAAGGAGAAATTATATCTGAGCTGCAGTGCTGAATTGGCAGGGTTCCATCCAGACCTTTAAACTGTCAGATGTTTCAGCTCATATCACATTTACAAAACAATTATTCATTCATTGCTTCATTGTTTAATGAATCAACTATCTAAGGAAGATCATATCGTCCACTGAAATTTAGATTCATTTTGTCTGAAACAAGAATTTACAGAAAACCTTTGCTGCTTTGGCTGATCAGACATCGTTTTGCAGTTTCCTCTTGAGTGAGGAAATCATCAAAACTTATCCAAATTAAATCAGTTTTATTCATGAACTTCAACAGTTTTCTGTACAGTCCTAATCCTTTTTGGGGTCAGGAGGTGGGGTGGGGTTCTGGAGCAGCCAATGCACAAGAGAAGAGGTGGGGTACACCTTGATGTCAGAGCCAACACAGATTCTGGGGAAATGGACAGTTTTAAATTAAAGTAGAAGTTGACTGCATTAATTCATTATAATCTTATTTGCAAAATATTAAGGCTCCTCAACTTTTTTTTTTTCCTTTTGACACCTAAACAGGAGTCTTTGTCAAGCCTGGTGGCTGACTCCTGGACAGGTGTCAAAGCATTTTCAGAAAAACTGAGTGAAAGTCTGTTGTCCTCCAATATAAGTTGGTTTGCGGTTTCGATTAATCGGATAACTGAGAATTTGCATAGAGATAACATATTTCTATCTGAGATACAAAGTGCACATTGTACAAAAGAGGTGTAGCAGCCATAAAGGGTTGTGAATTGTAGGACCTAATCATGGCAAGGCCACTCAGTTTGCCGGAGTTTCCAGTTAAGAGATATGCTGGTGATAGGTAGTGATGGTGGATTCAAAGCACTCTAGTTTTGTTTCTAGCGTTGTGAATGCTGTATTTAACTCCGCTGAGAGGGATTTCTTGTGGTCTGTTGGCGTCACCGTTAGCACAGCCACGATGCGCCCATCGTCTTTTTTTCTGCTCTTCTTTTTTTCATTCTGCTGGTCGTTGTCTCACCAACCGGTCGCAATTCCGATACGGCACAAAAGCTATTGTTAACTTCACATGTGCGTAGTGAAATAATAATAAAGTAGTAGTGTTACAGGTGGGAGTTTCGGAAAATGTGACTACTCCATCTTGCGGTCCCCGGGAAGTCCCTCTTTTTGTTTCATACTTGAAATATTTTAGGGTTTTCTAGTTTTAGAAAAGGATATTATAAACCATTTAACATGAAAACAAGAACAGTACAACAGAACCAAATCTAGTATGACTATTCTTTTTTTTAGATAATTGACTTTGATTATGTTGAAAAATGCACCAGTTGTGAATTTATGCTATCACAGTTTCTTCCGTCACTTCATGGAGTCACAGACTAACAAGATCAAGGGGACAGACCATCTGTTCATCTTCTTATACTTGCTGAAGGCAGTTTTTTTCATGACAGCAGCTAGAACATTTACAGTATGTTTCGGATGTTGGCATCTGGGAAGAAATTGACTTAAAGTAATATGTAATGGATAATGAATGTACTGCATGATAGATAATGGATGGATAACATCTGTGTGCCGAGAACTTTTTCACATTGCTCTACTTTGATTGAAGGCGAGAAAAGGGAACAAGTCTTTTCAGATAACCTCACTGAAATATTCAAGATATTCAGTTTGCTATATGGCCATTCGCTTTAAACTGACACCTAATATAAGATCATCTGTAGCTGTGAATCAAGACCTGGGGCCTCATTTATGAAGCTTATTTACCCACAAAACAATAGGCTCTGAACCTTGTGTACATAATTTTCCTCCATCTTGATAGTGTATTGATAGTCCTTTTTGAGCCAAAAAATGTTCACTCTCGGGTGCAATTAACAAATATAAAAACTAGGGCTGTGAAAATAACGCGTTAATTTCGATTAATTAATTTAAATAAAATTAACAGATTAAAAAAATTAACGCAAATTAATCGTATAGGGTAGTTCACTGCTATTGTTTTCATCCGGGTTTTTTCGCGCCTGTGCGCCGGACTGGAAGGCAGAAGGCGAGCACAGCGGCAGACGCCAACAGAGCAAACAACAAGTTCTCGACGTATTTTTCTCCTTTAGGTAACGTATCACAAGATCGTTTTAAGAGTAAGTTGATGGTTGATGGTATCAGATTGCCAGATACAGTCCAGATAGCGAGTCTGTGAATGCTGGTCAAACGATTTAGTCCGGCCCGGTGGCCAAATGCATTATCATTATTCAACGGCTGTATCTCCTTGCTGCATCCACCGATCTGCACTAGATTTTTTGTGAGTTGTGGGCTAGCGCTGCTCAACGCGTTCGTGTGTATCGACCGGTGGACGGACGGAGAAAATGCGTGACAGCTTCTGCGGTGGCTGACGGCCGGCGGTGCGCGAAGGCGCTTGGCTGCAGGGCCGATTGACGCCGCTTGCGGCTTTAATTATTTAAGCAGAACAATGACCAGTGCCAAATTAAGTTGTATTTACCGGAGATGAAGTGTAGACTGCAAATTCTTTCGGGGTATGATGGCTCCCACAGGGATTTGTCTGCCTGGGTCCTTTTTCACTGAAAATATCCATTTCTTTCTTCGTCCTTCGGTAAACGAAAGAAACGTACATCCAACGATTTGGAATGCCTCTGTGTGGCATAAACTAAAAGCACGCTCTAATTCACCCGTTTTGTCACGGTGTTTGGCGAGAACAGTCCTGTTTTTGCCTACCGGCGTAACCCGGAAGTAGCGCGGACGTCACTTTACTGTTGTAAAGTGTTGATATTGAGGGGAGTGTTCATTTATTTTCATTGTGTCCCCTACGTTACTGTGTGCCACATATGCCACAACGACACATGTTAAAACATCTGAAGGCATGAAATGTGAATAACAATTTTTGAACTTTAACTTATCTAATGCTGATTATTCATTGAATCATTAGAATTTAAATATTTAACATACTTTCACAGCAAAAATTATATGCGATTAATTTAGATTAATTAATTACAGAGTATGTAATTAATTAGATTAATTTTTTTAATCGATTGACAGCCCTAATAAAAACACGTGACGACATCTAGTGACCATATCACAGAACTATCATAGTGCCGGTTTCCTTAATTTATAAATCAATTTTGAATAATGCTGGGCCAAACCTGACCCTCTACAATGCCTCCCAATAAAGCAGCAGCTCAGCATGATCGAAGACCAGCCGTTATTAACTAAATAAACCAATCTACAAAAACTTTAACAGCCTTATATCAGAACATTTACTCATGTCAATCAACTCTCTGGTCACATCTGAGCCTTGGCATTTTTAGCATCTGCTTCAGCGAAAACTAATGTTCATACTGTGTTCCCAGCAACATTCCAGTCTTTTCCCTCTCGGAATCATATTTTTTTGCACTTTTTTCAATGGATCTTGTTTCTTCATTGCTTCATTGTTGGATCTTGTGGGAGAGGACTTCAATGGTAGAGTGGATCTGTCTTATCCTCTCACTAAGCAGCTTGCTCTGAGCATTCCCAAGAATCTCTTCTACCCAGCGTCCCTTGATGGTAGAAATCAGTCTTAAGCTGTTGGGGATGAGTCTTTGCTGTCTGCATCTCAAGTTGAAACAAAGGTGGTTCCTGTAATGTGCCAGTTTCCTAAGCAACTTCTCATACTCACGCACTACTCCTATGGTGTCCTTCCCAAAGTGCATGGCAATATATTGGTGAAGATTCTCAGTCATCCAGGTCATGATCCCAACTTCATCCATCCATCCATTCATCCTCTTCCACTTATCTGGGGTCGGGTCGCGGGGGTAGCAGCTTCAGTAGGGAGGCCCAGACTTTCCTCTCCCCAGCCAGTTGGGCCAGCTCCTCCCAGGGAATCCCAAGGCGTTCCCTGGCCAGCTGAGAAACATAGTCCCTCCAGCGTGTCCTGGGTCTTCTTTTGGGTCTCCTCCCGGTGGGACGTGCCCGGAACACCTCACCAGGGAGGCGTCCAGGAGGCATCCTAACCAGATGCCCGAGCCACCTCAACTGGCTCCTCTCGACATGGAGGAGCAGCGGCTCTACTCTGAGTCCTCCCCGGATGACTGAGCTCCTCACCCTATCTCTAAGGGAGAGCCCAGATACACTACGGAGAAAACTCATTCCAGCAGCTTGTATCCGGCCGACTCAATTCAACTGGGATTTTACATTGTTTTCCGCAAGTTGTTTCTCAGGCCATTAACAGGGGATGAATACTGCCCTCCGTCAATGTTCATGAACACCTTCTGAATCACCTCAAAGATGTATTTCTGATCTTTAGGGTAGTCTATGTTCAGACAGTAATGCAGACCCATGAGCATGGCAACAACACTTGGGATGTCCTTAAGATCAGTCAGGATCACCCCTCCCTCCAAAACCACAGACACATCAATGATCACTTCTGCATCTTTCACCATCACCAGACCAACTTTCAACCCTTTGCAGACAAAGCTTTCATCTTCAGTAGCCTGCAAAAATAAGCTCATTCATAGTAGATAAATTGTTTGCACTCCCACTCTGTGCCACCCATGTTGTGTTCAGACTGCATGACTGTGCACAGCAGCTGACATCAGTTCTCCCAGGTAAGGTCACAACCGCCATCTGAGCCAGTCATAATCATATGCATCTGTTTATTTGTGTCTATTTTTGATAGCAATATTTATTAAAACAAGAATGAAGCAATTTAAAAAAGAATAGTGTTAACCTGAATACTTTTTATGGTGTTAATTGTCCACAAATCAGTTCACCACTTGTAGTATTTTTTAAGATCCCACAGACACCCTGGAAATATAATCTTTATTTGACCTCTGGGATTCACTGATTACACTGGAGATGCACATTAACAATCCCGACCAAAACTGTCACCCATGACATGGTGGTAGCAGACAACTCCTACTTGTACATCCGTGGAGAAAAGATTAGACCACCCTTGTTTTCTTGATCCTTCTAATGCCTGGTACCACTAAAGGTATATCACCTGAATAATATAATAAACACCACAGATAAAATGGAGTTGACTCCATAGTACTGTATGTCATATTTGACATGTTGAAGCCTAATTGTATATGGGGGATATACAGTATCCCGGGAATTGTGATCATCACGTGATATTCCCGTTAGTGGTACCAGGCATTAAAATGGACAAGAAGCTGATAAAAAGGCTGGTCTAATAATTTTTCATGACTGTATGTGTGTATAATATGAAAATGCCCGACAGTGCTGATTTATTTACCTCCACAGTCTTGGCCAAGGCATCATCTCTGAGGTAATGAGGAAGGCCCAACAGAGCAACATTTCTTTTCGTATGAGTAGAGTTCTAAAAAACAGAACGAAAAGTAAAAACATTTCTCCAGTCAATAAATATATAACTTCCCCAGTAAGAAAATATTTATATCTTAGGGTGTACTTGCATCAAGCATTCTTGTAAGCTTGGCGAGTTCTGGCAATCAACTCTTGGCTTTGAAAAGATCTAGGAACCTGTCTATGTACTGGTCAAGCCCAGAGAAGAAGGCTTCCTTTAGGTTTACCAGTGTGAGGTGAGCAAACTCTGATTCGATCTGCATAAAAGGATAGGGGGTTAAGGCACAAAAAAAGAAAACTCATCACAACACAATTTTAAACAATTTCTTAATGCTGTACAATCCATTTAACGCACCTGAGGTACGAAGAACAAGGTAGGTTTTCTTTCTTGATTGTTTGCGACCAGTGGCTCATCTTTTTACAATCTCCTTCCTCCGCAAAGGGTAAGTATTGCCCATCATTTTGTGAACTAGATTCTAGTCAATTTTTCTTTTCTTCATTTCACTGACCAAGGCGACTCTTTCCACTTAAAGATCATTCTCACTTTTCCCTTATGTAAATCCTGGCAAGAAATTTGCCTCTGATTTCTTGGCTCGTTTGATTCTGTTGCACTTTGTTGAACTAGAGGACTGTTTATTTACTGAAAGCTCAGGGCACCCAGCTTGGCGAAGCTTCTGTCTGAAATTTTGAACCTTAAACTAAATTTCCAGCAGTACCATCCAAACGCTGATCCTGGATCTTTCAAACAAGGATGCTTGATTACAAGTGCTTGAGCCACGGCCTCAATCTCCTCCCGAGTTGTATATGGGTTGTAGGAAAAAATGGCTTGAGCTAACTTGTCGAGAATATCACTTTTCATTTCCTTTGGTGGTTCATATTCATTGCCATTATCGTTGAAGGACTCATTGGCTGCTCTTAGTCTTAATTCCACATCATACGGAAAGGTAGGAATAGGAAAAGGATGAAGCAATTGGAGAATTTGACCAGCACTGGGAGACTATTCACAGGATGATGAGAAGCTTGCTGTGTGTAGGGTAACATTCTGACTTGCAGTGCACTTTTAGTGTAGCTTTTTCTTGAGGAATGTCTGACATGCTAATTAGATTACATAGCTCCATGTCAAATTCAGGATCCTGATACTGGACCACAAGCTCCCCATCAACTCCAAACTTTGTCCTCAGAAATTTGCCGAAGTCTTCAACATTATCTGGCAATTGGTCAACAGTAAATGTTGTTGTCACTTAAGATGATACACAGTAGCATGGCGAATCTATGAAAAGACAATGCAGTAAATTACATTAATACAAGCTTATAATTAAGTACACCTTTACATACCAAGTGCTGTGGACTGATTTTTGTTTTGTATGATACTGCTAAATAATTTTAGTACTATTATTTTAGGCTTTGTTGAAATTGATAATATATTTAATTTGTTATATATTTGGCAATAAAAACAGGACAAAACATGTTAATGAGCCTTTCTTATGTATGTGATGCTGTAAATGTGCACATCAATCAATGCTTCAGATTATTAAAACTGCTGGATAGTGTCTAGATTTCCTCTGCCACACCAAGCCGAAGAAGGGAACCGGCTTCTGACGACAGCGCGAGCACTGAGCTCCTTCTAGGAACACTGTTGGATTTCTGTGAAACTTTCTGGATCCAAACAAGGTTAGTGGCTTTGTTACTTCATGTTCAGTTCTCTCTGTGGAAACAACAGCCACTAACATGTCCCTCTTCCTTTCAGAGGTTCCTGAGCCAGTTCCAGAAGTTTCCCTCACTGGCTACACCTGCTTGTTCTAATAAAATCTTTAAAACGTTATCTGTGTCAAATCCTAAACCAGTACATTACAGTAAATGTTTTTAACAAGGCTTTGACAGTGAGTGAAGCTGAGGAGGAGCCAATTTTTGTTTAGGATTTATCAAGTTTTGTGTGTGTGAATGAATTCAATTCATTTTTATTTATATAGCGCCACTTCATCTCAAGGCACTTTACAAAGTCAAATTCAATCAAAAAGTTTCCTATCTAAGGAAACCCTGTGGATTGCATCAAATCTTGACAAGCACAATTCACTCCTCATAAAAGAGTGTAGAGCCACAGTGGACAGTCGGCCGCATTGTTGATGGCTTTGCAATCCCTCATACTGAGCAAGCATGAAACGACAGTGGAGAGGAAAACTCCCCTTCAACAGTGATGAAAACCTCCAGCAGAACTGGAAACGACGTGGGCTACATTGATAACTGGCGAACTTTCTGGGGAAAACCTGGTCTGATCCGGAGAGACGGCATCAATCCTACTTTGGATGGTGCAGCTCTTCTTTCTAGGAATCTGGCCGGATTTATTAGTTCTCCTAAATGCTGACAACCCAGGGTCCAGACCAGGAAGCAGAGCCGTAGTTTAACACACCTCTCTGCAGCTTCTGTACTGTTACCCACCCATTATCCTATTGAGACGGTGTCTTTCCCACGGCCAAAACTTAACAGATCAAAAACTTATCTAAAAGGAACAAATCATAAAAACCTAATAAAAATCAGTACGGTTCACCTTGAACCTAAAAATAAAACAATTAAATGTGGTCTATTAAATATAAGGTCTCTCCCTCCAAAGACTTTGTTAGTTAATGAATTGATTTCTGATAAACAGATTGATTTATTTTGTCTCACAGAAACCTGGCTACAAGAGGACTACGTTAGTATAAATGAGTCAACTCCCTCCAATTATTCAAATTTTCACATTCCCAGATTTGTGGGAAGAGGAGGAGGAGTGGCAACCATCTTTCAGTCTGATTTATTAATTAGTCCCAGGCCAATTAATAACTACAGTTCTTTTGAACATTTAACCCTCAGTTTCCCTCATCCAAACTGCAAAGCAATAAAACCTCTTCTGTTTGTTGTTTTGTATCGTCCACCAGGCCCTTACTCTCAGTTTTTGGATCAGTTGTCAGACTTTTTATCTGATTTGGTGATAAACACTGACAAGGTTATTATAGTGGGTGATTTTAACATCCATGTTGACACAGAATGTGATAACCTTAGTGTTGCCTTTAAAACTATCCTAGATTCAATTGGTTTTGCTCAAAATGTGCATAAACCGACGCACTCTTGGCTCCATACTTTAGACCTTGTGCTGACATATGGCATTGGTTGTGAAGAATTAACAGTATTTCCTCACAACCCTATCCTATCTTATCATTTTTTAATAAAATTTGAGTTTAATCTAACTTAGTTCTCCACCCCCCAAAAGAGGGTTCCATTATAGTAGATCTTTATCGGACAATGCTGCATCAAACTTTAAAAAGTCTGTCCCCCTCTTAATATTGTCAGTATTGCAGAAATACCCTGCAGATAGCAGCAATGTTGCTTCTTCCAATTCACAAATAGATGTCTTTGTTAATGGTATGACTTCGTCATTGCGTTCTGCATTGGACAATGTAGCTCCCTTGAAAAAGAAGGTGATTATTCAAAGGAAGCTGGCTCCTTGGTTTAATTCAGAGCTGCGTTCCTTGAAGCACAATGTTAGGAAATTGGAGAGAAAATGGCGCTCTACACACCAAGAGGAATCCTACCTAATCTGGATGGACAGTCTATTGTTGTATAACAAGACCCTTCGCAGAGTTAGAGCAGCATATTTTTCATCATTAATTGAGGAGAATAAGAATAATCCTAGATTTCTCTTCAGTACAGTTGCCAAACTTACACAGAGTCATAGCTCTGTTGATCCATCCATTCCCATAGCTCTTAGCAGTAATGATTTTATGGGATTCTTCATAAATAAAATTGATTCCATTAAAAATAAAATAATTGGCATCCTCCCAAACATGATTACCTCGTCCTCAGTAAGTGAGGCAGCTTTGGAGGAATCTTTAGAACCTGCGCAGTATCTGAACTGTTTAAAAGCAGTAGAGCTTTCTGAGCTATCTAAAATTTTAGCTTCATCTAAACCTTCTACCTGTATGTTAGACCCAATCCCAACCAAGTTGTTTAAGGAGGTATTCCCTCTGATCAGTGGTCCTATTTTAGACATGATTAATCTATCCTTGGTAAATGGATATGTACCACAGGCTTTTAAAGAAGCTGTTATTAAACCTTTACTTAAGAAACCATCTCTTGATCAAGATGAGTTAGTAAATTACAGACCTATATCTAATCTTCTTTTCTTGTCTAAAATTCTTGAGAAAGTAGTTGCTAATCAACTATGTGAACATTTACAAAGTAATGACCTACTTGAGGAGTTTCAGTCAGGCTTTAGAGCTCATCATAGCACTGAAACGGCTCTGGTGAAGGTCACTAATGATATTCTCATGGCCTCAGATAATGGACTTGTGTCTATACTTGTCCTGCTAGATCTCAGTGCTGCATTTGATACAGTTGATCACAATATTCTCCTACAAAGACTTGAGCATACTGTAGGGATTAAGGGAAAAGCATTAGGCTGGTTTAAATCTTATCTGTCGGACAGATTCCAGTTTGTTCATGTTAATAATAAATCTTCCTCAAACTCAAGGGTCACTTGTGGAGTACCACAGGGTTCAGTCCTTGGACCAATTCTATTTACTATATATATGCTTCCGATTGGCAAAATTATCAGACAGCATGGGATTAATTTCCACTGTTATGCTGATGACACTCAGCTATATTTATCCATAAATCCTGATGAATCCAATCAGTTACTTCGACTGCAGTCACGTCTTGATGACATCAAAAGCTGGATGACTTTAAATTTCCTGCATTTAAATTCTGACAAGACAGAAGTTGTAATCTTTGGGCCAGAGTCCTCAAAAAATAAAGTTCTTAATCAATCACTTAATCTGGATGGCATTAACTTGGCCTCTGGTAATAAAGTTAAATTCTTGGTGTTGTTTTCGACCAAGACATGTCATTTAAATCCAAGAGGGATCATATTTCTCCAATTTTAGCTTCCCTTCATTGGCTTCCTGTTAAATCAAGAATAGAATTTAAAATTCTCCTTCAAACGTATAAAGCCCTTAATAATCAAGCTCCATCATATATCAGAGCTCTGATTACCCCGTATGTTCCTAACAGAGCACTTCGCTCTCAGACTGCAGGTCTGCTGGTGGTTCCTAGAGTCTCTAAAAGTAGAATGGGAGGCAGATCCTTTAGCTATCAGGCTCCTCTCCTGTGGAACCAACTCCCAGTTTTGGTCCGTGAGGCAGACACCCTGTCTACTTTTAAGACTAATCTTAAAACTTTCCTTTTTGACAAAGCTTATAGTTAGAGTGGCTCATGTTACCCTGAGCTACCTCTATAGTTGTGCTGTGATAGGCTTAGGCTACTGGAGGACATCGGGGCCTATTTTTCTCACTACTGATTTCTACTGTTCTCCAGTCTACTGTTCTCCAGTTTTGCATTGTATTACATTGAAATGACTGTCGTCATTTCAGCTTTTAACTTTTTGTTCTCTCTTTTTCTTCACAGTAGGCACACCTGGTCTGACGTCCTGTTAACTGTGACATCATCCAAGGAAGACCGATCACCCGCTATTACCATCTAATGTAGAACAGATTACTAGATCAATGTGTGCTTCTGTGCTTTTTTGTCTGTCTTGTTGTGTCTCTGCTCTGTCTTCTGTAACCCCCAGTCGGTCGAGGCAGATGACCGTTCATACTGAGCCCGGTTCTGCTGGAGGTTTTTCCTTCCCGCTAATGGGTGTTTTTTCTTTCCACTGTCGCTTTATGCTTGCTCAGTATGAAGGATTGCTGCAAAGCCATGGACAATGCAGACGATTCTCCCTGTAGCTCTACGCTTCTTCAAGAGTGAATGCTGCTTGTCGGGACTTTGAAGCAATCAACTGGTTCCCTTATATAGGAAATTTTTGCCCAATCTGTATAATCTGACTGATTTTGACTTTGTAAAGTGCCTCGAGATGACATGTTTCATGAATTGGCGCTATATAAATAAAATTGAATTGAATTGAATTGAATTGAACTGATATACATCACCACCAAAAAGATTTCTCTGATGTCCTCGTATACATGAGACAAAAGTAGTGCCCATTATCTTGTACATAATCTAGTAAAAGAAATACCTTATGTGTGTATGAAAAAGGCTGTTGGTGAGATTAGAAGTCTTCCCCGCACAGTATATGCTACCAGTGGAGAGTAGTGGTTCAGCTTGTCTGGTTCAGCTACTTTGAGTTCTGCAGGGTCTTGTCTGCTGACTTGGTAGCACATCATGTTATCCAGAACAGATGAGAAAAACACCATAATGTTTATATTGCTACCTAATATCTTTATACTGTGAGCACTGTAACCAAAGTCAAATTCTTTAATTTTGCTCACAGTCGTGGTCAAAGATAACTGATTCCGATTCAAATTATTGGTCAAAAGAAAAATTAATGGCCATTTTCACTTGTTCCTGGCATTCAAGACAGTAAAGACATCTAGATTTCTCCTCTGATTCATGTGATTTGAAATATTTGTTGGCGGGAACAATGAACTGCAATTTTGATGGAAGTCAAAACTTAAAACCTTATAGGAATATTTCTTGTAAAGTAAATTCAAGGTACTGGGAGGAGGCTGAGCTAAAGATCTGTGTTTTATTGGGCAGAGGTTATTATAGCTGTGTATCCCTTGTCACCAATAAATTGGCTATTATTCCACAAGGAACAAGTGGGTTCCAATTATATAAACAATAAAGCCACATGTTTTTCAGCCATTGACTGCTTTTTTTGCCCCTACTTATACAAAAAGTGTAATTTGAATGTAATTGTTTTTATAGCATTATATGTTACATGTAAGAGAATCAAGTTCATGCACAAGAAAGACTGCAAATGTTGTGTGCTTTAATGCATACCAAGAAACAAGTTTAGAAAAGCATAAATGCAATCACTCATATTCTTGCTCAAATGTACTCAGGTAAGCCTTACAAGTGCCATGGTTTTATCAGCTTGGAAGAATCAAGTTTCAGACTATGTACTGATGTTAACTTAACACTACAGAGCAGCAGGGTTAGGAGTTGTGTTTCAGCTATAATTGCATTTCTTGCAGAAAGCACTTCATCTTAACGTCATGTTTTAAATAACAACACGTTGGGGATCAAAGTGGCTTAAGTGTATACCTTGAGTCTCAAAAATATGAAACCGCAAAAGGTAAATGTAGGTAATGAAAATATTTGAATGTGCATAGTTTGAAAAGCTTTGATTCTAGTAGATAACTATATGAAAAGAGTGATATTTAAAGGTTTAAGAACACAATACTATACACCCTTGCACAATATATTGCATATTTTTGACAATAACATAGAATTCTGAAACTGGTTGAAAGGTTTGTGCACCAGAATTTTTGAAAGAAAAAAATAACAGAGCTTAAGGAGAACCAAAGGTTGCTGAAATCTGACAATACAGGCCGAGAGACAAACACAATTGCTGAAAGTGCAGTACCTATGAATATCATAAGTATTTGTATAGAAATTTAACAGGCTGAGTCACAGATAACAGATAATGAGGTAATAAGGTGTTTTTGTGCAATGATTGAAGGCTTTATTTATAGAAATGTGCATTTAGATATTCTGAGATAATAGTGTGAAAATAGGCAATAACATTAAAGTGATTGTAACGTATGATGGGCTAGTAACAGTAGGGTGATTTTTAATGTGTCTCCCATCACGGGGCGATAGCCTTCACAGCTTTGGTGTTGAAGCTGTTTCTAAAGTGATTTGTTTTCAATTTAATACTTCTGAAGCGTTTACCTGATGGGAGCGGGGCAAACAGTGCATTGCCTGGGTGGGTGGGGTCAGTGAAGATGCGTCTGGCCCTTTTTTGGACTCACTCTACTTAAATTGAGTCCAAATCCTGCAGACGGCATCCCACAATCCCCTTCATCTTCTGCACTGTGCAGCACCCATACTATACAGTTATGCTGATACATTACACAGTTTCTATGGTAGCTCTATAGAAGTTATTTAGCAGCTTCGTGGAATAACCAGTCCTTTTCAGTGTCCTGAGGAAAAAGTTCCGTTCCACTCTGGCCTTCTTCACCAGAGTGGAGGTATTCACAGACCAGAGAGGTTGGAGGAGATGTGAATGCCTAGGAATCTAATGCTGTCCACCTGTTCCACCACCTCCCCCTGTATGCAGAGAGGAGCTTGTTCAGTCTTCCTGGACCTCCTGTAATCTATTGTTACGTCCTCTGTCTTATTCATGTTCAGAATCAGATTGTTCCTGGAGCACCACTGTGCGAGATCCCTGTAGTGGGACTCATCATTGTTGGAGATGAGAACCACTGAATTTTTACTTCCACAGGATAGGTATATGATGTTGTATTCTGTTCTATTTCTGGTCCGCTTCTCTTACTGGCTTCCATATTTGCAGGATACTTCCCTTTGTCCAAAATATAATATCAAATGCTGTGCTCTGTTTTGGGAACTGGGAACTCTCATATGATCGGATAAGGAACCAGGAAATAAACACATATTATACTCTGAACTGAAGAAGTTCGGGAATGTACCTCTAGGTTTAAAAGGAGAAAAAAACGGGACTAAGACATTGTTGATGGGGGGGACCAATTGTTTATAAGGAATGATACTTCCATTCCAGGTGACAAATGAGAATGATTTCATGACGTTTTAATGGTCATGTTTTTAGTGCAATCTGAAGTGTGAAAAAGGTGCAGAAATAAAGCAGGATAGCGCATGAAAAACAATTGCAATCTTTAGAGTCCCCTGCTTTATGATTTCCTCACAAACATACTTTTTCTTCTATGGGCCAAATTATGGTCTGTATCCTATAGGTTTGTTAAAAAAAAACACACTTATTGGGAATGACACTGACTTCTGATTTCATGTCCAAATCATTTTCTGCTATGCATTTACTTTATAATATGCCAAAGAATTTGTGTATTTTCCCCCATAGATTACACTAATTAATTTGTTTAATAAGCATTCCGTAAGTATTCCACAAGTTCTCGCTGTCTTCGTAGGTTGCTTGGCAACCTCTCTTGATGAACCCCTCCCCCCCAACCCCACCCTACCATATGGATTTTCTTCTTAAGTCTGTGTTTTATCTGTGATAAGGCTTATTTCTAGAGGTGACTTATCGAACATGATAGTAACTTAAATATCATTTCTGAAGATTAGAATGAGTCTAGAAAGGCTACTTTCTTATCTTCTTTGTGGGATGATGGGAACAGATTTTTAAGAGAAACATTTGAAGGTGGGAGTGATCATAATCTTAGAGGGAACAAGGAGAGGTTGAAAGATGTTTTTTTTGTGGGAGCAGGTAATGATAGAAAATCCTGGGTGAGCATGTGGGGGTGGGATCAAACAAAATAAATTCTGCTAGGACCTCTATCTCCTCTGGTTTCTGTAAGATTAAAATGAATATGTACACATATTCCTGATCAGTTCTTTGAGAACACGGGTTGTCACTGTGATCAGTTTGCTTGTTCTCTTTCAAACTACAGAACAAACAGTGCACACATTATGCTCTCCCTACGAGTCTGATCAGTTGTCAGCATAGTTTGTGTTTTTTGCAGAGATCTGTTCATTTATTTAGCAGATGTGAGGGAGAGAGAGCTGCTGGAATCCCTTCGTTGCTGCATTTGCACGTGACCCATCAGGCCAGCCCAGAAATGCTGCAGCTGCTCTAATTACCTTGCTTTCTGTGCTATCCTGTTTGTAGACTTTAATTTATCTACCTGCTCTGACTCTCGGGGAAGTACATACTGGTAAAAAAAATGTTGGATAAAGAAAATTATATTTGATATATATAAAGGATAATCTGAAGCAATGCTTTTACTTGAATATCTGCTGATTGTTCACTTCATTTTTAAGTCAACATTATTATACCTAGCAGTATATATTCATATATTCCTTCAATATTAGTTAATGATAAGCTTTATCATAACATATTTAAATGTACTTTTCCTTAATATTGTCAAGTATCAATTGTTATCCATAATGTACAATACATTTTAGGTTCAGTTAACAGAAATAAATCCAGAGACTGTTTTAAAAAACATTTTAGGTCTAAGAACATTTATGAATTCAGTTTATGCAAGCAATATATTATTTTAGATACTAATTTGATTTCTGGTTGCAAATGAAAATGATCCCTTTATTCCCTCCATTGCTGCAATCATGTTAATAAAAGGCAAAGGTTTCATTTTGTTTGTATTGAGTAATAGCCGACTGAGCATGCCATTCTAATTGTTCTTGTCAGGCTTGTAAATCCCAAAGCTCTCCCCTCCTCTACATCCCATCCAACCTCTTCTTGCATAATCCTATTAGCCCCAACACTATCAAACAGAAGGGAGCTATGTTACATACAGGGGGCGGAACAGATTTTTCATTTTGTAAATAGCCTTCAGTCAAAGCATGCAAAAGCATTTCTGCTTGACTTGTATGTGTAACTTTGTGAAGGATTAATCTACCTTAATAATTATGTATGCAGCTGCTAAGATATATGCTTGGTGGTAAAGCTTTGGAATAATGAGGTGCAAGCAAGGTGTCCTTTGAATTCAAATCTGTGATGACCCAAATTTGTTGATGTTATAGAAAAAAAAATAGTAATAAGTCCATAAAGTCCAAATATGTTGGCTAGAATTTTAGAGTATTTTTGTACAGGTACAAAAATAATCTGGTACCTACATTACAGACCTGTAAAGTAGGTAGAATTTTAAAGGTTACATAGATTTGATCACAGACATAATTAAAAATGAGCAAATGTTCTTATCCAGTTTTATAAAAATTTACTAATTTGGATTTGGAAAAGATAAATTGTGCACCCTTAATTTAAAACAAAATCAGTGCAGTAAAACTTACTGCCCTGAATTCTTGAAAAAAAAAAAACTGTATATTGTGCCTTTGGAGTAATCTCACTTTTTTGTGGAGGAATCTTTGCTTCGGGTTTCTCTCCATCCTGACTACTTCATACATACCTACTCTCAGATTGACTTTCTTAACCTTAGAGTAACAGTCTGCAAATAAACAAATTATTCCAATAAATAAATCTTATTATTTTATAATTTCCCATATTTTTACTAAGGATAAAAAGATCATCATCGTGGCGTGTGATTTTGTTGATTAAAGCGAAGCCAGAGCAACACCACACCTGTAAGGGATGTGATCCGCCGCAAGAACCAATTAGGAACTGGATATGGCTGTGAGGTGGGGTGAAGGACTGCGGCAGAGACAAAGCTGTTTTCATTCAACATGGAAGAAAAGCTGATAGTGGTGGTCTGTGGTCAGGTTAGGGGTTTAGTTGAATGACTCAATCAATTATCACTACCGAGACAAGTCCAGAGAGAACCAAGCCTGCAAAAAAGTGAGTGAGGAAGCTGGAAGCCAGGTAAGTGAATGCGTCACTAGATAGCACCATTGTACTGCTGTATTCCTGGCTTGTCGCCCACTGTGCAATTGCTGTTGCATGCTGTGCGAAGGGCCAGCGATAATGTCAGGAGAGCGAAAGTGGCGACTTTGTGCTTAGAAAGGATCCTCTAGAACTACATCAAGGATGCCATCCCTGCTGGCCTAGACAACCTGCAGCTTGCTTAGAGGGAGAAACGTTCCACAGAGGATGCTGACTCATTGGCACTTCACACAGCTCTGACTCCACTGCAGCATCCCAACACCTATGTTAGGATGCTATTTGTGGACTTCAGCTCAGCCATCAACATCTTCAACATGTCCTGCCAGACATGCTGGCCCTAAAGATTCACAATCGGGGTCCATCTGCACCCCATTTGTGGACCGCATTTGAAGGACACTTCGAATTTGGACAGCCTTTAGTTTATCGCTGTGACGTAAACAGCCTTCAAATTCGGCCTTCGAAGGACGCAGCCTGAATTTTGGAAAGATGGTTTATGCTGACAAGTCCAGAACATTACATTGACTATTTACACCTTTCAACTACTCAGGGAGTGTTGCGTGGTACATTCATCCAAATTGCATTATTTTACATAGTTCTGTAAATCAACTGATCTTTTTCTTTTTTTTTTAATGTGAACATTTAGTTTTTATCTGAAAATGCCTTGTTTATTAATAGTTCTACAGTATTTCCCCTTCTGATAAGTCTTTCTCTTCTTCTGTACAAGTTAACTTTAAATTTTGCTTTTTTAATTTTGTGGCAATGGTCATTCTTCATTTTTCCATGGGTGTCTTCGATTTTTGTCTGTATTTGTGCATTGGATGAAGAAATGCTCTGCAGCTACTTTTGGATGTCACCACACCAGAGTGATGACTTGCTTCATCGCTTAAAACCTTACATACAGCCAGTGGTATAGCCAGAAATTGCATTTCAGCCGGGCCTAAAACAACATGGGTGGGGCAAATAATTATAGTTGAAAGTAAGTTCATTTATAAGTTGCATATTTGTAAGTTTACTGTGGAGAAAATATAGGCTGAGGGGAAGGAGAAAAGACCTTCTCTGTTCTAGTGAACAATTAAAATTAAAGTGGAAAAAGACACTACAGTCAGACCCAACTTTGATGTAACGTCCTTAAAATAAGTCAAAATGAGACTCAGAAGCGTGTGTGGCCTCCACGTGCCTGTATGACCTCCCTACAGCTCCTGGGCATGCTCCTGATGAGGTGGTGGATGGTCTCCTGAGGGATCTCCTCCCAGACCTGGACTAACCCATCCACCAACTCCTGGACAGTCTGTGGTGCAACATGGCGTTGATGGATGGTGCGAGACATGATGTCCCAGATGTGCTCAATTAACCTGACAAAAGCCAGCTGTATGTCGCTCTGCCTAGCTCCACTCACATACATCTGGGACACCGCCGGTAGAGAGTGATTTCTCCAACCAAATTTATGGTCTGGCCAATCAGGACGCAGGGCTGGAGTTTCATAGATGTGAGACGTAGGGGAGACGCGACCATGACGTGAGACTGTTTTGATAGCAATGGCGGCTCGTCGAGGAAGCAAGCGTTAGCATTGATGCTGCTATTTCTTCCGTGTTGTCCAATCTACCTAATATTATTTCATTAAAAGAACATCAGAGAATGACTCTGAAGGCTTTTGTTGGTGGAAACGATGTTTTCGCCCTTCTCCCGACCGGATTTGGCAAGTTTTGTTTTCTGGGGCCAGCGGACGTGCAGACGCGGACGCGCCCCGGAGTGGTTAGCGGTTAGCGCTAACCATGTTAGGAGGCCTTTAGTCCTCAACGCGGTCGGCCCGGAATCGACTCCGACCCGCGGCGCTTTGCCGCCTGTCTTCCCCCTTCTTCCTGTCAGCTCACTGTCAATAAAACGCGTGCCACTAGAGCCGCAAACACATTATTATTATTATTATTATTTTTTTCCTGCGTCGCTATCATCAGCGTCACGGGTTAGCTTCGGTGTGAGTGGTTGAAATAGCACGTCAATAAAGATCACAGACAAGTGGCTTATCCAATCATATGCAAGAATTTTTGATAAGGCCCAGCCTTCTGTAAAGGCAATTTCTATGGCGGTGTCCCAGATGTATGTGAGTGGAGCTAGCCGGAGCAACATACAGCTGGCTTTTGTCAGGTTAGTGCTCAATAGGATTCAGGTCTGGGGAACGGGCGGGCCAGTCCATAGCATCAATACCTTCGTCTTACAGGAACTGCTGACACACTCCAGCCACATGAGGTCTAGCCTTGCATTAGGAGGAACCCAGGGCCAACCACACCCCCATATGGTCTCACAATGGGTCAGAGGATGTCATCTCTGTACCTAATGGCAGTCAGACTACCTCTGGCGAGCACATGGAGGGCTGTGCGGCCCCCCAAAGAAATGCCACCCCACACTATTACTGACCCACTGCCAAACCAGTCATGCTGTAGGATGTTGCCGGAAGCAGAACGTTCTCCACTGCGTTTTCCAGTCATGTTGGTCACATGTGCTCAGTATGAACCTGCCTTCATCTGTGAAGAACCTAGGGCGCCAGTGGCGAATTTGCCAATCTTGGTGGTCTCTGGAAAATGCCAAACGTCCTGCACGGTGTTGGGCTGTAACGATAACTCACACCTGTGAACGTTGGGCCCTCATACCACCCTCATGGAGTCTGTTTTTGATCGTTTGAGCTGTCACATGCACATTTGTGGCCTGCTGGAGGTTATTTCGCAACGGGCAGATTTCCGGACGCCAGAGAGAGCCCCGTTCATTCCTCACACAGACATTGAATAGGACCAATTGTGTACACCCATTCAGGGGCATGCACAGTATGATATCAGTGTTCCGTTCATCACATTGGTGGAGAAGATGTAATGTAGACGTGTCCTAGCTGACACATCTTCCCCTAATCAGCCATTCTGTCCAATCTAAGTATGTCAGACTCTGCGCCTCCAGAGTCTGTTGTCTATCTGTATTTTCCATGGTAACCAATTTTGCAGCCCAGTCTCTGTAATCTCATAATCCCTAACAGATGAGCTGTACTACCTGAGCCACTTGTGTGGATTGTAGACTCCATCTCATGCTACCACTAGAATGAAAGCACATGCAGCATTCAAAAGTGACCAAAACATCAGGCAGAAAGCAGAGGAACTGAGAAGTGGTTTGTGGTCACCACCTGCAGAACCTCTCCTTTATTGGGGGGTCTTGATAACTGCCTGTAGTTTCCACCTGGTGTCTATTCCATCTGAACAACAGCAGTGAAACTGATTGTCGGTCAGTGTTGCTTCTTAAGGGGACAGTTTGATTTCAAAGAAGTGTAATTGACTTAGAGTTACATTGTGTTGGTTAAGTGTTCCCTTTATTTTTGAGCAGTATATTTTGCACACTACTTGTTTATTTTAATTTTTACTACATGAAGAATAATTCTACCATTAAAGATTTTTGCCTGTTTTAACTAATATACATATTGTAAATGAGAGGTTATTGTAAGCAAATAGTAGGTAGATCTAAAAATTGTGAGGAATGAAATTTATGCTTTTGAGTTTACAAACATTTATGCTAAAACTAAAACTAAAGTTACAGAAGACCGTTTTATTGTTTGAAACCAAATATTTCTCAACATATACTTTAAACATATTTTTGAAGATTATGCCATCCTTTGTTTGACAGCCTTTGTGCAGATGTCCTAATGGTGACAGAAAGAGAATGAATCTCTCTGATCAGTGATTCCTCTCAAATTTGACTACATGACAATAGCGACCTTGCATATTGGGCTCAGCTGAGGTTTGTATCATCTGTTGGTAGTGTCACATCATGTCATGACCCATGTCTGGCTCCAATTGTTTGCTATTGTACTAACTTACAATAAATTCAATTGATGCCACCCCATTTTGATCAGCAGTGAGGAAATGAAAGGCTGCAGGTCGCCTCAGACACTTTGTGGCAGGCCACTTTTTCTCTTGTTAAGAGCTCCAAACACTTAACCTATTAACCACATTTTTGTTTGGACAACCAGGATATATTACACCTTTATTTAGTTTGCTTATTACAGCTTCCATTACAGGAAGTATTTCATCGTCCATCTTATCATTATATGGTCAGTGGAAGACCGACTTTAAATATTCTCATCGAGACATGTCCTGCAGATTGGCATGTGATTTAATGGCCAAAAAAACAAATTGCTGCATTTCAGGCTTATTTGAGACAATTGGGGGAAAAACAATATTAGACAAAGGATTTTTCTGATGTTGCTACAATAGGCTGGTCTGATAGTCACTGGGCTTACAAAAACGGAACAAAAAATACATTTGAGTATAAAAATATTTTATGTATAAAATTTTATTTTAGACAAGTTAAAACAGCAACACTAAGAAAAAGTGTGCTGAGTGGAAGAAACAGTAGTGAACCTGGGTTACATGAGAAGAACACAAGTATCACTTTACCGCTTTCATCATGTGCTGTGAGGTATTTATATCTGTTGTGACATAGATTAACACTAATGTAATTTCTCACAGGCGCAAAGGCCCTGGCTAACAAAACCGAATGATGGCACATATCTATGAGATGAAAATCTAAACAGGAAATTAGCTACTTCCCTTTCACAACACTCAAAATGGCAGCTCGGTTTACACAGTGATTAAACTGTAATTATATGAGAACACCATTGAATTGTATACCAAATGAGATTTAATTTGGCAGAACATGTAGAAATACAATAAACAAATGGCTCTATTGGTAGCATATATTAATGATATTAAAAGTAAATTATTAAAAATTAGAATATCATAAAAAGCTAATCTAACATTTCAAGAGATTATTTCTGTTTCTCTGTATGTCTCACAGCTAATGAAAACACAAACTTTCAATTTCACTAAAATATTGCCTTAGACCAAAAAATAAAAAAAATCCTAATACAGAAATGTCAACATATTAAAAATATGGTCATAAATTACACAGTTTATGTATTTGTGACGATATGGAGGCTCCTATGTCATGAATTGCGTGAATCGATGCAGCGTGTCATGGGGGAGATAAGCATGAGACAATGGTGAGGAATTATATGGCTGGACATTGTTTCTGGACTTGATAAAACAAAGTGGACCTATACCACCAGACAACATACTGTAGCTCCCAAAATCTTTACTGGAAGTAGAAACTTCACAATGGACCTCAAGCAACTTAGATTCTGTGCCTTTCCCCTTATTTTCTGTGTGAAATTTACTTTGGACCACTGAAAAACTGATCAGTTCCTTTTCTTCTAAGTCCAGAAAGATGCATGTAATGTTGTCTCTGCTTTAAAAGCGACTTAACGAATGCAAAGATTGAAGTCTCAGTCCTGGATATTTCTGTGTGTGCAGCTCATTCAAAATGCTGCTGCTAGGGTCCTGACCACCACCAGGAAAATGGATTATATAACACCAATCCCAAAATTGACCCATTCGGATCCACCTGCTAGAAAGCTGGATGGCCCCTTTAGCTGTGTAACTGATAAGAACATAATATACAGATGTGCTAAAAAGATTTATTATATCCTGAACTTCTTTTAAGAGTTCTTATAAAAACGACTTTATTCTTGTAAATTTACGACTATTTTCATTTTAAGACTTTATTCTCGTAATATTATAACTTTATTCTCACAATTTCCAAAAAAAAAGGAACAAAATCACCCACCCCTTCCTCCAAAAAGGGGGTCTCCAATTTCTAGCACTGTTATTTTGGAGGTTGCAGGGTGAAAAGTTTGAGAGCCCCTGCTTTAAACCATTAAGCTGACTTTATGAAAAAGCTTGTAGCAAATCTTGAGTGTTCTGTAAAGTTTGCCATCCTATTTATTTATTTATCAGTGAGAATGCTATACAGCATTCTCACTTATTGTTTTCCTGTTTTTCTTTATTATTATTATTATTATCAGTGAGAATGCTATACAGCATTCTCACTTATTGTTTTCCTGTTTTTCTTTATCAGTGAGAATGCTATACAGCATTCTCACTTATTGTTTTCCTGTTTTTCTTTATTATTATCAGTGAGAATGCTATACAGCATTCTCACTTATTGTTTTCCTGTTTTTCTTTATCAGTGAGAATGCTATACAGCATTCTCACTTATTGTTTTCCTGTTTTTCTTTATTATTATTATTATTATTATTATTATTATTATTATTATTATTATTATTATTCCGTCGGCGTGTAACTACTCTCACATACTTCAACCGATTTCAACAATTTTGGTGTCAAAACGTTCAGCTCCTTCCCGACATTCCTGCTATATCTCATCATTATTCTAACTTTAATACTTTTTAAAATATTTGTACTTTTTGTGCGTACTTTTTTCCCATTGAAATGAATGCAAATTCCTTCAAATTCTTCAAATTTTTGATATTCCTTCAAATTCCTTCAAATTCTTTTAATCATTCTTATTGTTCAAATTGTTCAAATGGTTCAAATGGTTCAAATCTTTCAGATTTTTCAAATCTTTTCATATTTTTCAAATTTTTTCAAATTTTTCAAATACTTCAAATACTTCAAATTCTTCAAATTTTTCAAATTCTTCAAATTTTTCAAATTCCTTCTAATTCTTCTGATACAACTGATATTAATACTACAACAGATACTACTCCTACTACTACTACTACTACTACTACAACTGATACTACTACAACTGATACTACTACTACTGATACTACTACTACTACTGATCCTACTACCACTACTACTACTACTAATGATACTACTGCTGCTACTGCTACTACTACTGATGCTACTGCTGGTACTACAACTACTACTGATACTACTACTATTACTACTACTACTACTACTACTAGTACTACTGATACTACTACTACTACTACTACTACTACTACAAATTCCTTCAAATTCTTTAAAAACTGATACTACTACTACTACTGATACTACTCCTACTACTACTGATACTTCTACTACTACTACTGATACTACTACTACTACTACTACTACTACTGATACTACTACTACTACTGATACTACTACTACTAATGATACTACTGCTGCTACTACTACTACTGATACTACTACTACTACTATTACTACTACTAATAGAACTACTACTACTACTAGTACTACTGATAATACTACTACTACTACTACTACAAATTCCTTCAAATTCCTTCAAATTCTTTAAAAACTGATACTGATACTACTACTGATATTACTACTAATACTACTGATACTACTACTATTACTACTAATAATACAACTACTAGTACTACTGATACTACTACTACTACTACTACAAATTCCTTCAAATTCTTCAAATACCTTCAAATTCCTTCAAATTCTTTAAAAACTACTACTACTACTACTGATACTACTACTATTACTACTAATAATACAACTACTGATACTACTGATACTACTGATACTACTACTACTACTACTGATACTACTACTACTACTACTGCTACTAC
The DNA here is from genome assembly GCA_037039145.1 of Fundulus diaphanus. NCBI lineage: Eukaryota > Metazoa > Chordata > Actinopteri > Cyprinodontiformes > Fundulidae > Fundulus > Fundulus diaphanus. The sequence continues at coordinate 28,138,161 of CM073121.1, forward strand.
TACTACAAATTACTTCAAATTGTTCAAATTCTTCAAATTTTTCAAATTCTTTAATATTTTTCAGCTATTTTTTCTCTTCTGCATGGATCTTCTGCATCTTCTCAAATCATTCTGCAGATTAGCATTCTCACTCGCTGTTGCGTAGGAACAGCTTTTTCTAGTTATCAGTGAGAATGCTATACAGCATTCTCACTTATTGTTTTCCTGTTTTTCTTTATTATTATTATTATTATTATTATTATTATTATTATTATTATTCCGTCGGCGTGTAACTACTCCCACATACTTCAACCGATTTCAACAATTTTGGTGTCAAAACGTTCAGCTCCTTCCCGACATTCCTGCTATATCTCATCATTATTCTAACTTTAATACTTTTTAAAATATTTGTACTTTTTGTGCGTACTTTTTTCCCATTGAAATGAATGCAAATTCCTTCAAATTCTTCAAATTTTTCATATTCCTTCAAATTCCTTCAAATTCTTTTAATCATTCTTATTGTTCAAATTGTTCAAGAGGTTCAAATGGTTCAAATCTTTCAAATTTTTCACATTTTTTCGACTTTTCCAATTTTTTTCAAATTTTTCAAATACTTCAAGTACTTCAAATTCTTAAAATTTTTCAAATTCTTAACATTTTTCAAATTCCTTCTAATTCTTCTGATACAACTGATATTAATACAACTACAACAGATACTACTCCTACTACTACTACTCCTACTACTACTACTACAACTGATACTACTACTTCTGATACTACTACTACTGATACTACTACCACTACTACTACTACTAATGATACTACTGCTGCTACTGCTACTACTACTGATGCTACTGCTGATACTACAACAACTACTACTGATACTACTACTATTACTACTACTACTACTACTAGTACTACTGATACTACTACTACTACTACTACTACTACAAATTCCTTCAAATTCCTTCAAATTCTTTAAAAACTGATACTACTACTACTACTGATACTTCTACTACTCCTACTGACACTTCTACTACTCCTACTGATACTACTACTACTACTACTACTACTACAACTACTACTACTACTACTACTACTGATACTACTACTACTACTACTACTACTACTACTACTACTACTACTACTACTAATGATACTATTGCTGCTACTGCTACCACTACTGCTACTACAACTACTACTGCTACTACTACTATTATTACTACTAATACAACTACTACTACTACTACTACTAGTACTACTGATACTACTACTAATACTACTACTACTACAAATTCCTTCAAATTCTTTAAAAACTGATACTACTACTACTACTGATACTACTACTACTACTACTACTGATACTACTACTATTACTACTACTAATACAACTACTACTACTACTAGTACTACTGATACTACTACTACTACTACAAATTCCTTCAAATCCTTCAAATTCCTTCAAATTCTTTAAAAACTAATACTACTACTACTGATACTACTACTACTACTACTGCTACTACTGATACTACTGATACTACTACTACTGATACTACTACTACTACTACTACTACTACTACTACTACAAATGACTTCAAATTGTTCAAATTCTTCAAATTTTTCAAATTCTTCAATGTTTTTCAGCTATTTTTTCTCTTCTGCATGGATCTTCTGCACCTTCTCTTCAAATCATTCTGCAGATTAGCATTCTCACTCGCTGTTGCGTAGGAACAGCTTTTTCTAGTTATTATTATTATTATTATTATTATTATTATTATTATTCCGTCGGCATGTAACTACTCCCACATACTTCAACCGATTTCAACAATTTTGGTGTCAAAACGTTCAGCTCCTTCCCGACATTCCTGCTATATCTCATCATTATTCTAACTTTAATACTTTTTAAAATATTTGTACTTTTGTGCGTACTTTTTTCCCATTGAAATGAATGCAAATTCCTTCAAATTCTTCAAATTTTTGATATTCCTTCAAATTCCTTCAAATTCTTTTAATCATTCTTATTGTTCAAATTGTTCAAATGGTTCAAATGGTTCAAATCTTTCAGATTTTTCAAATTTTTTCATATTTTTCAAATTTTTTCAAATTTTTCAAATACTTCAAATTCTTCAAATTTGTCAAATTCTTCAAATTTTTCAAATTCCTTCTAATTCTCCTGATACAACTGATATTAATACTACAACTACAACAGATACTACTCCTACTACTACTGCTACTACAACTGATACTACTACAACTGATACTACTACTACTACTACTGATAGTACTACCACTACTACTACTACTAATGATACTACTGCTGCTACTGCTACTACTACTGATGCTACTGCTGGTACTACAACTACTACTGATACTACTACTATTACTACTACTACTACTAGTACTACTGATACTACTACTATTACTACTACTACTACTAGTACTACTGATACTACTACTACTACTACTACTACAAATTCCTTTAAATTCTGCAAATTCCTTCAAATTCTTTAAAAACTGATACTACTACTACTACTGATACTACTCCTACTACTACTGATACTTCTACTACTACTACTGATACTACTACTACTACTACTACTACTGATACTACTACTACTACTGATACTACTACTACTACTGATACTACTGCTGCTACTACTACTACTGATACTACTACTACTACTATTACTACTACTAATACAACTACTACTACTACTAGTACTACTGATACTACTACTACTACTACTACTACAAATTCCTTCAAATTCTTTAAAAACTGATACTGCTACTACTACTGATATTACTACTAATACTACTGATACTACTACTATTACTACTAATAATACAACTACTACTACTAGTAGTACTACTGATACTACTACTACTACTACTACAAATTCCTTCAAATTCTTCAAATACCTTCAAATTCCTTCAAATTCTTTAAAAACTACTACTACTACTACTGATACTACTACTACTACTGCTACTACTGCTACTACTACTACTACTACTGATACTACTACTACTACTACTGCTACTACTGATACTACTGATACTACTACTACTACTACTACTGATACTACTACTACTACTACTACAAATTACTTCAAATTGTTCAAATTCTTCAAATTTTTCAAATTCTTTAATATTTTTCAGCTATTTTTTCTCTTCTGCATGGATCTTCTGCATCTTCTCAAATCATTCTGCAGATTAGCATTCTCACTCGCTGTTGCGTAGGAACAGCTTTTTCTAGTTATTATTATTATTATTATTATTATTATTATTATTCCGTCGGCGTGTAACTACTCTCACATACTTCAACCGATTTCAACAATTTTGGTGTCAAAACGTTCAGCTCCTTCCCGACATTCCTGCTATATCTCATCATTATTCTAACTTTAATACTTTTTAAAATATTTGTACTTTTTGTGCGTACTTTTTTCCCATTGAAATGAATGCAAATTCCTTCAAATTCTTCAAATTTTTGATATTCCTTCAAATTCCTTCAAATTCTTTTAATCATTCTTATTGTTCAAATTGTTCAAATGGTTCAAATGGTTCAAATCTTTCAGATTTTTCAAATTTTTTCATATTTTTCAAATTTTTTCAAATTTTTCAAATACTTCAAATACTTCAAATTCTTCAAATTTTTCAAATTCTTCAAATTTTTCAAATTCCTTCTAATTCTTCTGATACAACTGATATTAATACTACAACAGATACTACTCCTACTACTACTACTACTACTACTACAACTGATACTACTACAACTGATACTACTACTACTGATACTACTACTACTACTGATCCTACTACCACTACTACTACTACTAATGATACTACTGCTGCTACTGCTACTACTACTGATGCTACTGCTGGTACTACAACTACTACTGATACTACTACTATTACTACTACTACTACTACTACTAGTACTACTGATACTACTACTACTACTACTACTACTACTACAAATTCCTTCAAATTCTTTAAAAACTGATACTACTACTACTACTGATACTACTCCTACTACTACTGATACTTCTACTACTACTACTGATACTACTACTACTACTACTACTACTACTGATACTACTACTACTACTGATACTACTACTACTAATGATACTACTGCTGCTACTACTACTACTGATACTACTACTACTACTATTACTACTACTAATAGAACTACTACTACTACTAGTACTACTGATAATACTACTACTACTACTACTACAAATTCCTTCAAATTCCTTCAAATTCTTTAAAAACTGATACTGATACTACTACTGATATTACTACTAATACTACTGATACTACTACTATTACTACTAATAATACAACTACTAGTACTACTGATACTACTACTACTACTACTACAAATTCCTTCAAATTCTTCAAATACCTTCAAATTCCTTCAAATTCTTTAAAAACTACTACTACTACTACTGATACTACTACTATTACTACTAATAATACAACTACTGATACTACTGATACTACTGATACTACTACTACTACTACTGATACTACTACTACTACTACTGCTACTACTACTACAAATTACTTCAAATTGTTCAAATTCTTCAAATTTTTCAAATTCTTTAATATTTTTCAGCTATTTTTTCTCTTCTGCATGGATCTTCTGCATCTTCTCAAATCATTCTGCAGATTAGCATTCTCACTCGCTGTTGCGTAGGAACAGCTTTTTCTAGTTATTATTATTATTATTATTCCGTCGGCGTGTAACTACTCCCACATACTTCAACCGATTTCAACAATTTTGGTGTCAAAACGTTCAGCTCCTTCCCGACATTCCTGCTATATCTCATCATTATTCTAACTTTAATACTTTTTAAAATATTTGTACTTTTTGTGCGTACTTTTTTCCCATTGAAATGAATGCAAATTCCTTCAAATTCTTCAAATTTTTCATATTCCTTCAAATTCCTTCAAATTCTTGTAATCATTCTTATTGTTCAAATGGTTCAAATGGTTCAAATGGTTCAAATCTTTCAGATTTTTCAATTTTTTTCAAATTTTTCAAATTTTTTCAAATTTTTCAAATACTTCAAATTCTTCATATTTTTCAAATTCCTTCTAATTCTTCTGATACAACTGATATTAATACTACAACTACAACAGATACTACTCCTCCTCCTACTACTACTACTACAACTGATACTACTACTACTCCTACTACTACTACTACTACTACAACTGATACTACTACTACTGATACTACTACTACTACTACTGATACTACTACCACTACTAGTACTACTAATGATACTACTGCTGCTACTGCTACTACTACTGATGCTACTGCTGATACTACAACAACTACTACTGATACTACTACTATTACTACTACTACTCCTACTAGTACTACTGATACTACTACTAGTACTACTACTACTACTACTACTACAAATTCCTTCAAATTCTTCAAATTCCTTGAAATTCTTTAAAAACTGATACAACTACTACTACTGATACTACTCCTACTACTACTGATACTTCTACTACTACTACTGATACTTCTACTACTACTACTGATACTACTACTACTACTACTACTACTAATGATACTACTGCTGCTACTGCTACTACTACTCATGCTACTGCTGATACTACAACAACTACTACTGATACTACTACTATTACTACTACTACTACTACTAGTACTACTGATACTACTACTACTACTACTACTACAAATTCCTTCAAATTCTTCAAATTCCTTCAAATTCTTTAAAAACTGATACTACTAATACTGATACTACTCCTACTACTACTGATACTACTACTACTACTGATACTACTACTACTATTACTAATGATACTACTGCTGCTACTACAACTACTACTAATACAACTACTACTACTACTATTACTACTGATACTACTACTACTACTACTACTATTACTACAAATTCATTCAAATTCTTTAAAAACTGATACTACTAGTACTACTGATACTACTACTGATACTACTACTACTACTACTACTATTACTACTACTAATACAACTTCTACTACTACTAGTACTACTAATACTACTACTACTACTACAAATTCCTTCAAATTCTTTAAAAACTGATACTACTACTACTACTGATACTACTACTACTACTACTACTACTACTACTGATACTACTTCTACTATTACTAATGATACTACTGCTGCTACTACAACAACTACTACTAATACAACTACTACTACTACTAGTACTACTGATAATACTACTACTACTATTACTACAAATTCCTTCAAAGTCTTTAAAAACTGATACTACAACAACTACTACTGATACTACTACTATTACTACTACTACTCCTACTAGTACTACTGATACTACTACTAGTACTACTACTACTACTACTACTACAAATTCCTTCAAATTCTTCAAATTCCTTGAAATTCTTTAAAAACTGATACAACTACTACTACTGATACTACTCCTACTACTACTGATACTTCTACTACTACTACTGATACTTCTACTACTACTACTGATACTACTACTACTACTACTACTACTACTACTACTAATGATACTACTGCTGCTACTGCTACTACTACTCATGCTACTGCTGATACTACAACAACTACTACTGATACTACTACTATTACTACTACTACTACTACTACTACTACTAGTACTACTGATACTACTACTACTACTACTACTACAAATTCCTTCAAATTCTTCAAATTCCTTCAAATTCTTTAAAAACTGATACTACTAATACTGATACTACTCCTACTACTACTGATACTACTACTACTACTGATACTACTACTACTATTACTAATGATACTACTGCTGCTACTACAACTACTACTAATACAACTACTACTACTACTATTACTACTGATACTACTACTACTACTACTACTATTACTACAAATTCATTCAAATTCTTTAAAAACTGATACTACTAGTACTACTGATACTACTACTGATACTACTACTACTACTACTACTATTACTACTACTAATACAACTTCTACTACTACTAGTACTACTAATACTACTACTACTACTACAAATTCCTTCAAATTCTTTAAAAACTGATACTACTACTACTACTGATACTACTACTACTACTACTACTACTACTACTACTACTGATACTACTACTACTATTACTAATGATACTACTGCTGCTACTACAACAACTACTACTAATACAACTACTACTACTACTAGTACTACTGATAATACTACTACTACTATTACTACAAATTCCTTCAAAGTCTTTAAAAACTGATACTACTACTACTACTGATACTACTACTATTACTACTAATAATACAACAACAACTACTACTACTAGTACTACTGATACAACTACTACTACTACTACTACTACAAATTCCTTCAAATTCCTCAAATTCCTTCAAATTCCTTAAAAACTGATACTACTACTACTGATACTACTACTACTACTGCTACTACTGATACTACTGATACTACTACTACTACTACTACTACTGATAGTACTTCTACTACTACTACTACTACTGATAGTACTTCTACTACTACTACTACTACTACAAATTACTTCAAATTGTTCAAATTTTTCTAATTCTTCAATGTTTTTTAGCAATTTTTTCTCTTCTGCATTGATCTTCTGCATCTTCTCCTCAAATCATTCTGCAGATTAGCATTCTCACTCGCTGTTGCGTAGGAACAGCTTTTTCTAGTTATTATTATTATTATTATTCCGTCGGCGTCTAACTACTCCCGCATACTTCAACCAATTTCAACAATTTTGGTGTCAAAACGTTCGGCTCGTTCCCGGCATGCCTGCTATATCTCATGGTTTTGCTAACTTTTATACTTTTTAAAATATTTCACTTTTTGTGCGTTTTTGGTTGCTCCCATTGAAATCAATGCAAAATCCTTCAAATTCTTCAAATTTTTCATATTCCTTCAAATTCTTTCAAATTCTTCTTATTGTTGAAATTGTTCAAATGGTTCAAATGGTTCAAATCTTTCAGATTTTTCAATTTTTTCAAATTTTTCAAATTTTTTCAAATTTTTCAAATACTTCAAATACTTCAAATTTTTCAAATTCTTCAAATTTTTCAAATTCCTTCTAATTCTTCTGATACAACTGATATTAATACTACTACTACAACAGATACTACTCCTCCTACTACTACTACTACTACTACTACTACAACTGATACTACTACTACTGATACTACTACTATTACTACTGATACTACTACCACTACTACTACTAATGATACTACTGCTGCTACTGCTACTACTACTGATGCTGCTGCTGATACTACAACAACTACTACTGATACTACTACTATTACTACTACTACTACTACTACTAGTACTACTGATACTACTACTACTACTACTACTACTACTACTACTACTACTACTACTACTACTACTACAAATTCCTTCAAATTCTTCAAATTCCTTCAAATTCTTTAAAAACTGATACTACTCCTACTACTACTGGTACTTCTACTACTACTACTGATACTACTACTACTACCACTACTGATACTACTACTACTACTGATAATACTACTACTACTACTACTACTACTAATGATACTACTGCTGCTACTGCTACTACTACTGCTACTACAACAACTACTACTGCTGCTACTACTACTAATACAACAACTACTACTACTAGTACTACTGATACTACTACTAATACTACTACTACTACTAAAAATTCCTTCAAATTCTTTAAAAACTGATACTACTACTACTACTGATACTACTACTACTACTACTGATACTACTACTATTACTACTACTAATACAACTACTACTACTAGTAGTACTACTGATACTACTACTACTACTACTACTACTACTACAAATTCCTTCAAATTCCTTCAAATTCTTTAAAAACTGATACTACTACTACTACTGATACTACTACTATTACTACTAATAATACAACTACTACTACTACTAGTACTACTGATACTACTACTACTACTACTACAAATTCCTTCAAATTCTTCAAATTCCTTCAAATTCTTTACAAACTAATACTACTACTACTGATACTACTACTACTACTGCTACTACTACTACTACTACTACTACTACTACTGATACTAGTACTAGTAATACTACTACTACTACAAGTTACTTCAAATTGTTCAAATTCTTCAAATTTTTCAAATTCTTCAATGTTTTTCAGCTATTTTTTCTCTTCTGCATGGATCTTCTGCATCTTCTCCTCAAATCATTCTGCAGATTAGCATTCTCACTCGCTGTTGCGTAGGAACAGCTTTTTCTAGTTATTATTATTATCAGTGAGAATGCTATACAGCATTCTCACTTATTGTTTTCCTGTTTTTCTTTATTATTATTATCAGTGAGAATGCTATACAGCATTCTCACTTATTGTTTTCCTGTTTTTCTTTATTATTATTATTATTATTATTATTATTATTCCGTACGTTTTTGTGCGTCTAACTACTCCTGCATACTTCAACCGATTTCAACGATTTTCGTACCAAAATGTTCGGCTCGTTCTCGACATTACTGCTATATCTCATTGTTATAGTACCTTTTATACTTTTTGAAGTATTTGTACTTTTTGTGCGTTTTTTGCTCCCATTGAAATGAATGCAAATTCCTTCAAATTCTTCAAATTTTTCATATTCCTTCAAATTTGTTCAAATTCTTGTAATCGTTCTTTTTGTTCAAATGGTTCAAATGGTTATAATCTTTCAATTTTTTCAAATTTTTTCAAATTTTTCAAATTTTTTCAAAATTTTCAAATACTTCAAATTCTTCATTTTTTTCAAATTCTTCAACTTTTTCAAATTCCTTCTAATTCTTCTGATACAACTGATATTAATACTACTACTACAAAAGATACTACTCCTACTACTACTACTACTACTACAACTGATACTACTACTACTGATACTACTACTACTACTACTGATACTACTACCACTACTACTACTACTAATGATACTATTGCTGCTACTGCTACTACTACTGATATTACTGCTGATACTACAACAACTACTACTGATACTACTACTATTACTACTACTACTACTACTACTACTACTACTACTACTACTAGTACTACTGATACTACTACTACTACTACAAATTCCTTCAAATTCTTCAAATTCCTTCAAATTCTTTAAAAACTGATACTACTACTACTACTGATACTACTCCTACTACTACTGATACTTCTACTACTACTACTGATACTACTACTACTACTACTACTGATACTACTACTACTACTGATACTACTACTACTACTACTACTAATGATACTACTGCTGCTACTGCTACTACTACTGCTACTACAACTACTACTACTGCTACTCATACTATTACTACTACTAATATAACTACTACCACTACTAGTACTACTGATACTACTAATAATACTACTACTGCTACTACTACTACTACTACTGCTACATATTCCTTAAAATTCTTTAAAAACTGATACTACCACTACTACTGATACTACTCCTACTACTACTGATACTACTGCTATTACTACTACTAATACAACAACTACTACTACTAGTACTACTGATACTACTACTACTACTACTACTACTACAAATTCCTTAAAATTCCTTCAAATTCTTTAAAAACTGATACAACTACTACTACTACTACTGATACTACTACTACTACTACTACTCATACAACTACTACTACTACTGATACTACTACTACTACTACTACTACTACTACTGATACTACTACTACTACTACTAATGATACTACTGCTGCTACTGCTACTACTACTACTACTAAAACAACTACTACTGCTACTACTACTATTACTGCTACTAATACAACTACTACTACTAGTACTACTGATACTACTACTACTACTACTACTACTACTACTCCTGATACTACTACTACTACTACTACTACTGATAATACTACTGCTTCTAATGATACTACTGCTGCTACTGCTACTACTACTACTACTACTACAACAACAACTACTACTGCTACTACAACTAATACTACTACTAATACAACTACTACCACTAGTACTACTGATACTACTACTACTACTACTATAAAATTCCTTCAAATTCTTTAAAAACTGATACTACTACTACTAATACTACTACTAATAATAATACTACTACTATTACTACTACAACTACTACTAGTAGTAGTACTACTGATACTACTACTACTACTACTAGTACTACTACTACAAAATTCCTTCAAATTCTTTAAAAACTGATACTACTACTACTACTGATACTACTCCTATGACTACTGATACTACTACTATTACTACTACTAATACAACAACTACTACTACTAGTACTACTGAAACTACTTCTACTACTACTACAAATTCCTTTAAATTCTTCAAATTCCTTCAAATTCTTTAAAAACTGATACAACTACTACTACTACTGATACTACTACTACTGATACTACTACTACTTCTAATACTACTGATACTACTACTACTACTACTACTACTGATACTGATACTACTACTACTACTACTACTACTAATTACTTCAAAGTCTTCAAATTCCTTCAAATTCTTTAAAAACTGATACAAATACTACTACTACTGATACTACTACTACTGATACTACTACTACTACTACTACTGATACTACTACTACTACTATTACTACTACTACTGATACTACTACTACTACTACTACTACAAATTACTTCAAATTGTTCAATTTCTTCAAATTTTTCAAATTCTTCAATGTTTTTCAGCTTTTTTTTCTCTTCTGCATGAAACTTCTGCATCTTCTCCTCAAATCATTCTGCAGATTAGCATTCTCACTCGCTGTTGCGTAGGAACAGCTTTTTCTAGTCAGTGAGAATGCTATACAGCATTCTCACTTATTGTTTTCCTGTTTTTCTTTATTATTATTATTATCAGTGAGAATGCTATACAGCATTCTCACTTATTGTTTTCCTGTTTTTCTTTATTATTATTATTATTATTATTATTATTATTATTATTATTATTCCGTCGGCGTGTAACTACTCCCACATACTTCAACCGATTTCAACAATTTTGGTGTCAAAACGTTCAGCTCCTTCCCGACATTCCTGCTATATCTCATCATTATTCTAACTTTAATACTTTTTAAAATATTTGTACTTTTTGTGCGTACTTTTTTCCCATTGAAATGAATGCAAATTCCTTCAAATTCTTCAAATTTTTCATATTCCTTCAAATTCCTTCAAATTCTTTTAATCATTCTTATTGTTCAAATTGTTCAAATGGTTCAAATCTTTCAGATTTTTCAAATTTTTTCATATTTTTCAAATTTTTTCAAATTTTTCAAATACTTCAAATACTTCAAATTCTTCAAATTTTTCAAATTCTTCAAATTTTTCAAATTCCTTCTAATTCTTCTGATACAACTGATATTAATACTACAACTACAACAGATACTACTCTTACTACTACTACTACTACTACAACTGATACTACTACTACTGATACTACTACTACTACTGATACTACTACCACTACTACTACTACTAATGATACTACTGCTGCTACTGCTACTACTACTGATGCTACTGCTGATACTACAACTACTACTGATACTACTACTATTACTACTACTAGTACTACTGATACTACTACTACTACTACTACTACTACTACTACTACAAATTCCTTTAAATTCTGCAAATTCCTTCAAATTCTTTAAAAACTGATACTACTACTACTACTACTACTGATACTACTCCTACTACTACTGATACTACTCCTACTACTACTGATACTTCTACTACTACTACTGATACTACTACTACTACTACTACTACTACTACTACTACTACTACTGATACTACTACTACTACTGATACTATTACTACTAATGATACTACTGCTGCTACTGCTACTACTACTGATACTACTACTACTACTACTGATACTACTACTATTACTACTACTAATACAACTACTACTACTACTAGTACTACTGATACTACTACTACTACTACTACAATACTACAAATTCCTTCAAATTCCTTCAAATTCTTTAAAAACTGATACTGCTACTACTACTGATATTACTACTAATACTACTGATACTACTACTATTACTACTAATAATACAACTACTACTACTACTAGTACTACTGATACTACTACTACTACTACTACTAAAAATTCCTTCAAATTCTTCAAATACCTTCAAATTCCTTCAAATTCTTTAAAATTACTACTACTACTACTGATACTACTACTACTACTGCTACTACTGATACTACTGGTACTACTACTACTACTACTACTACTACTGATACTACTACTACTACTACTACAAATTACTTCAAATTGTTCAAATTCTTCAAATTTTTCAAATTCTTTAATATTTTTCAGCTATTTTTTCTCTTCTGCATGGATCTTCTGCATCTTCTCCTCAAATCATTCTGCAGATTAGCATTCTCACTCGCTGTTGCGTAGGAACAGCTTTTTCTAGTTATTATTATTATTATTATTATTATTATTCCGTCGGCGTGTAACTACTCCCACATACTTCAACCGATTTCAACAATTTTGGTGTCAAAACGTTCAGCTCCTTCCCGACATTCCTGCTATATCTCATCATTATTCTAACTTTAATACTTTTTAAAATATTTGTACTTTTGTGCGTACTTTTTTCCCATTGAAATGAATGCAAATTCCTTCAAATTCTTCAAATTTTTGATATTCCTTCAAATTCCTTCAAATTCTTTTAATCATTCTTATTGTTCAAATTGTTCAAATGGTTCAAATGGTTCAAATCTTTCAGATTTTTCAAATTTTTTCATATTTTTCAAATTTTTTCAAATTTTTCAAATACTTCAAATTCTTCAAATTTGTCAAATTCTTCAAATTTTTCAAATTCCTTCTAATTCTCCTGATACAACTGATATTAATACTACAACTACAACAGATACTACTCCTACTACTACTGCTACTACAACTGATACTACTACAACTGATACTACTACTACTACTACTGATAGTACTACCACTACTACTACTACTAATGATACTACTGCTGCTACTGCTACTACTACTGATGCTACTGCTGGTACTACAACTACTACTGATACTACTACTATTACTACTACTACTACTAGTACTACTGATACTACTACTATTACTACTACTACTACTAGTACTACTGATACTACTACTACTACTACTACTACAAATTCCTTTAAATTCTGCAAATTCCTTCAAATTCTTTAAAAACTGATACTACTACTACTACTGATACTACTCCTACTACTACTGATACTTCTACTACTACTACTGATACTACTACTACTACTACTACTACTGATACTACTACTACTACTGATACTACTACTACTACTGATACTACTGCTGCTACTACTACTACTGATACTACTACTACTACTATTACTACTACTAATACAACTACTACTACTACTAGTACTACTGATACTACTACTACTACTACTACTACAAATTCCTTCAAATTCTTTAAAAACTGATACTGCTACTACTACTGATATTACTACTAATACTACTGATACTACTACTATTACTACTAATAATACAACTACTACTACTAGTAGTACTACTGATACTACTACTACTACTACTACAAATTCCTTCAAATTCTTCAAATACCTTCAAATTCCTTCAAATTCTTTAAAAACTACTACTACTACTACTGATACTACTACTACTACTGCTACTACTGCTCCTACTACTACTACTACTGATACTACTACTACTACTACTGCTACTACTGATACTACTGATACTACTACTACTACTACTACTGATACTACTACTACTACTACTACAAATTACTTCAAATTGTTCAAATTCTTCAAATTTTTCAAATTCTTTAATATTTTTCAGCTATTTTTTCTCTTCTGCATGGATCTTCTGCATCTTCTCAAATCATTCTGCAGATTAGCATTCTCACTCGCTGTTGCGTAGGAACAGCTTTTTCTAGTTATTATCAGTGAGAATGCTATACAGCATTCTCACTTATTGTTTTCCTGTTTTTCTTTATTATTATTATTATTATTATTCCGTCTGCGTCTAACTACTCCCGCATACTTCAACCAATTTCAACAATTTTGGTGTCAAAACGTTCGGCTCGTTCCCGGCATGCCTGCTATATCTCATGGTTATGCTAACTTTTATACTTTTTAAAATATTTCACTTTTTGTGCGTTTTTGGTTGCTCCCATAGAAATCAATGCAAAATCCTTCAAATTCTTCAAATTTTTCATATTCCTTCAAATTCCTTCAAATTCTTGTAATCATTCTTATTATTCAAATTGTTCAAATGGTTCAAATCTTTCAGAGTTTTCAAATTTTTTCAAATTTTTCAATTTTTTTCAAATTTTTCAAATTTTTCAAATACTTCAAATTCTTCAAATTTTTCAAATTCTTCAAATTTTTCAAATTCCTTCTAATTCTTCTGATACAACTGATATTAATACTACTACTACAACAGATACTACTCTTACTACTACTACTACTACTACTACTGATACTACTACTACTGATACTACTACTACTACTACTGATACTACTACCACTACTACTACTACTAATGCCACTACTGCTTCTACTACTGATGCTACTGCTGATACTACAACAACTACTACTGATACTACTACTATTACTACTACTACTACTACTACTACTACTAGTACTACTGATACTACTACTACTACTACTACAAATTCCTTCAAATTCTTTAAAAACTGATACTACTACTACTGATACTACTCCTACTACTACTGATACTTCTACTACTACTACTGATACTACTGATAATACTACTACTACTGATACTACTACTACTACTACTGATACTACTACTACTACTAATGATACTACTAATGATACTACTGCTGCTACTGCTACTACAACAACTACTACTGCTACTACTACTATTACTACTACTAATACAACTACTACTACTAGTACTACTGATACTACTACTACTACTACTACTACAAATTCTTTCAAATTCTTTAAAAACTGATACTACTACTACTACTGATACTACTACTACTACTACTGATACTACTACTATTACTACTACTATTACAACTACTACTACTACTAGTACTACTGATACTACTACTACTACTACTACTACTACTACTACAAGTTCCTTCAAATTCCTTCAAATTCTTTAAAAACTGATACTACTACTACTACTAGTGATATTACTACTACTACTACTGATACTACTACTATTACTACTAATAATACAACTACTACTACTACTACTACTACTGATACTACTACTACTACAAATTCCTTCAAATTCTTCAAATACCTTCAAATTCCTTCAAATTCTTTAAAAACTACTACTACTACTACTGATACTACTGATACTACTACTACTACTACTACTACTACTGATACTACTACTACTAGTACTACTGATACTACTACTACTACTACAAATACCTTCAAATTCTTTAAAAACTAATACTACTACTACTGATACAACTACTACTACAAATTACTTCAAATTGTTCAATTTTTTAAAATTCTTCAATGTTTTTCAGCTATTTGTTTTCTTCGGCATGGATCTTCTGCATCTTCTCCTCAAATCATTTTGCAGATTAGCATTCTCACTCGCTGTTGCGTAGGAACAGCTTTTTCTAGTTATTATTATTATTATTATTATTATTATTATTCCGTCGGCGTGTAACTACTCCCACATACTTCAACCGATTTCAACCATTTTGGTGTCAAAACGTTCAACTCCTTCCCGACATCCCTGCTATATCTCATCATTATTCTAACTTTAATACTATTTAAAATATTTGTACTTTTTGTGCGTACTTTTTTCCCATTGAAATGAATGCAAATTCCTTCAAATTCTTCAAATTTTTCATATTCCTTCAAATTCCTTCAAATTCTTTTAATCATTCTTATTGTTCAAATTATTCAAATGGTTCAAATGGTTCAAATCTTTCAGATTTTTCAAATTTTTTCGAATTTTTCAAATTTTTTTAAATTTTTCAAATACTTCAAATTCTTCAAATTTTTCAAATTCTTCAAATTTTTCAAATTCCTTCTAATTCTTCTGATACAACTGATATTAATACTACAACTACAACAGATATTACTCCTACTACTACTACTCCTACTACTACTACTACAACTGATACTACTACTTCTGATACTAATACTACTACAACTGATACTACTACCACTACTACTACTACTAATGATACTACTGCTGCTACTGCTACTACTACTGATGCTACTGCTGATACTACAACAACTACTACTGATACTACTACTATTACTACTACTACTACTACTACTACTACTACTACTACTACAAATTCCTTCAAATTCTTCAAATTCCTTCAAATTCTTTAAAAACTAATACTCCTACTACTACTGATATTTCTACTACTCCTACTGATACTACTACTACTACTACAACTACTACTAGTGATACTATTGCTGCTACTGCTACCACTACTGCTACTACAACTACTACTGCTACTACTACTATTATTACTACTAATACAACTACTACTACTACTACTACTAGTACTACTGATACTACTACTAATACTACTAATACTACAAATCCCTTCAAATTCTTTAAAAACTGATACTACTACTACTACTGATACTACTACTACTACTACTACTACTGATACTACTACTATTACTACTAATAATACAACTATTACAACTACTAGTACTACTGATACTACTACTACTACTACAAATTCCTTCAAATTCTTCAAATTCCTTCAAATTCTTTAAAAACTAATACTACTACTACTGATACTACTACTACTACTACTGCTACTACTGATACTACTACTACTGATACTACTACTACTACTACTACTACTACTACTACTACTACTACAAATGACTTCAAATTCTTCAAATTCTTCAACTTTTTCAAATTCTTCAATGTGTTTCAGCTATTTTTTCTCTTCTGCATGGATCTTCTGCACCTTCTCTTCAAATCATTCTGCAGATTAGCATTCTCACTCGCTGTTGCGTAGGAACAGCCTTTTCTAGTTATTATTATTATTATTATTATTATTCCGTCGGCGTGTAACTACTCCCACATACTTCAACCGATTTCAACAATTTTGGTGTCAAAACGTTCAGCTCCTTCCCGACATTCCTGCTATATCTCATCATTATTCTAACTTTAATACTTTTTAAAATATTTGTACTTTTGTGCGTACTTTTTTCCCATTGAAATGAATGCAAATTCCTTCAAATTCTTCAAATTTTTGATATTCCTTCAAATTCCTTCAAATTCTTTTAATCATTCTTATTGTTCAAATTGTTCAAATGGTTCAAATGGTTCAAATCTTTCAGATTTTTCAAATTTTTTCATATTTTTCAAATTTTTTCAAATTTTTCAAATACTTCAAATTCTTCAAATTTGTCAAATTCTTCAAATTTTTCAAATTCCTTCTAATTCTCCTGATACAACTGATATTAATACTACAACTACAACAGATACTACTCCTACTACTACTGCTACTACAACTGATACTACTACAACTGATACTACTACTACTACTACTGATAGTACTACCACTACTACTACTACTAATGATACTACTGCTGCTACTGCTACTACTACTGATGCTACTGCTGGTACTACAACTACTACTGATACTACTACTATTACTACTACTACTACTAGTACTACTGATACTACTACTATTACTACTACTACTACTAGTACTACTGATACTACTACTACTACTACTACTACAAATTCCTTTAAATTCTGCAAATTCCTTCAAATTCTTTAAAAACTGATACTACTACTACTACTGATACTACTCCTACTACTACTGATACTTCTACTACTACTACTGATACTACTACTACTACTACTACTACTGATACTACTACTACTACTGATACTACTACTACTACTGATACTACTGCTGCTACTACTACTACTGATACTACTACTACTACTATTACTACTACTAATACAACTACTACTACTACTAGTACTACTGATACTACTACTACTACTACTACTACAAATTCCTTCAAATTCTTTAAAAACTGATACTGCTACTACTACTGATATTACTACTAATACTACTGATACTACTACTATTACTACTAATAATACAACTACTACTACTAGTAGTACTACTGATACTACTACTACTACTACTACAAATTCCTTCAAATTCTTCAAATACCTTCAAATTCCTTCAAATTCTTTAAAAACTACTACTACTACTACTGATACTACTACTACTACTGCTACTACTGCTACTACTACTACTACTACTGATACTACTACTACTACTACTGCTACTACTGATACTACTGATACTACTACTACTACTACTACTGATACTACTACTACTACTACTACAAATTACTTCAAATTGTTCAAATTCTTCAAATTTTTCAAATTCTTTAATATTTTTCAGCTATTTTTTCTCTTCTGCATGGATCTTCTGCATCTTCTCAAATCATTCTGCAGATTAGCATTCTCACTCGCTGTTGCGTAGGAACAGCTTTTTCTAGTTATTATTATTATTATTCCGTCGGCGTGTAACTACTCCCACATACTTCAACCGATTTCAACAATTTTGGTGTCAAAACGTTCAGCTCCTTCCCGACATTCCTGCTATATCTCATCATTATTCTAACTTTAATACTTTTTAAAATATTTGTACTTTTTGTGCGTACTTTTTTCCCATTGAAATGAATGCAAATTCCTTCAAATTCTTCAAATTTTTTATATTCCTTCAAATTCCTTCAAATTCTTTTAATCATTCTTATTGTTCAAATTGTTCAAATGGTTCAAATGGTTCAAATCTTTCAGATTTTTCAAATTTTTTCATATTTTTCAAATTTTTTCAAATTTTTCAAATACTTCAAATACTTCAAATTCTTCAAATTTTTCAAATTCTTCAAATCTTTCAAATTCCTTCTAATTCTTCTGATACAACTGATATTAATACTACTACTACAACAGATACTACTCCTAGTACTACTACAACTGATACTACTACAACTGATACTACTACTACTGATACTACTACTACTGATACTACTACCACTTCTACTACTACTAATGATACTACTGCTGCTTCTGCTACTACTACTGATGCTACTGCTGATACTACAAGAATTACTACTGATACTACTACTATTACTACTACTACTACTACTACTACTACAAATTCCTTCAAATTCTTCAAATTCCTTCAAATTCTTTAAAAACTGATACTACTACTACTACTGATACTACTCCTACTACTACTGATACTTCTACTACTACTACTGATACTTCTACTACTACTACTGATACTTCTACTACTACTACTGATACTTCTACTACTACTGATACTACTACTACTACTGATACTACTACTACTACTGATACTACTACTGATACTACTAATGATACTACTGCTGCTACTGCTACTACTACTGCTACTACAACAACTACTACTGCTACTACTACTATTACTACTACTAATACAAATATTACTACTACTAGTAATACTACTACTACTACTACAAATTCCTTCAAATTCTTTAAAAACTGATACTACTACTACTACTGATACTACTACTATTACTACTACTAATACAACTACTACAACTACTAGTACTACTACTACTACTACTACTACTACAAATTCCTTCAAATTCTTCAAATTCCTTCAAATTCTTAAAAAACTAATACTACTACTACTGCTACTACTGATACTACTGATACTACTACTACTACTACTACTACTACTACTACTACTACTACTACTACTGATACTAGTACTACTACTACTACTACTACTACTACTACTACAAATTACTTCAAATTGTTCAAATTGTTCAAATTTTTTCAGCTTTTTTTTCTCTTCTGCATGGATCTTCTGCATCTTCTCCTGAAAGCATTCTGCAGATTAGCATTCTCACTCGCTGTTGCGTAGGAACAGCTTTTTCTAGTTATCAGTGAGAATGCTATACAGCATTCTCACTTATTGTTTTCCTGTTTTTCTTTATTATTATTATCAGTGAGAATGCTATACAGCATTCTCACTTATTGTTTTCCTGTTTTTCTTTATCAGTGAGAATGCTATACAGCATTCTCACTTATTGTTTTCCTGTTTTTCTTTATTATTATTATTATTATTATTATTATTATTATTATTATTATTCCGTCGGCGTGTAACTACTCCCACATACTTCAACCGATTTCAACAATTTTCGTGTCAAAACGTTCAGCTCCTTCCCGACATTCCTGCTATATCTCATCATTATTCTAACTTTAATACTTTTTAAAATATTTGTACTTTTTGTGCGTACTTTTTTCCCATTGAAATGAATGCAAATTCCTTCAAATTCTTCAAATTTTTGATATTCCTTCAAATTCCTTCAAATTCTTTTAATCATTCTTATTGTTCAAATTGTTCAAATGGTTCAAATGGTTCAAATCTTTCAGATTTTTCAAGTTTTTTCATATTTTTCAAATTTTTTCAAATTTTTCAAATACTTCAAATACTTCAAATTCTTCAAATTTGTCAAATTCTTCAAATTTTTCAAATTCCTTCTAATTCTCCTGATACAACTGATATTAATACTACAACTACAACAGATACTACTCCTACTACTACTACTACTACAACTGATACTACTACTGATATTACTACTACTAATACTACTGATACTACTACCGCTACTACTACTACTAATGATACTACTGCTGCTACTGCTACTACTACTGATGCTGCTACTGCTGATACTACAACAACTACTACTGATACTACTACTATTACTACTACTACTACTAGTACTACTGATACTACTACTACTACTATTACAAATTCCTTCAAATTCTTCAAATTCCTTCAAATTCTTTAAAAACTGATACTACTACTACTACTACTACTGATACTACTTCTACTACTACTGATACTTCTACTACTACTACTGATACTACTACTGATACTACTACTACTACTACTACTGATACTACTACTACTACTACTACTGCTGCTACTGCTACTACTACTGCTACTACAACAACTACTACTGCTACTACTACTATTACTACTACTAATACAACTACTACCACTACTAGTACTACTGGTACTACTACTAATACTACTACTACTACTACAAATTCCTTCAAATTCTTTAAAAACTGATACTACCACTACTACTGATACTACTACTACTACTACTACTGATACTACTACTATTACTACTACTAATACAACAACTAGTACTACTGATACTACTACTACTACTACTACTACTACAAATTCCTTCAAATTCTTTAAAAACTGATACTACTACTACTACTGATACTACTACTACTACTACTACTGACACTACTACTATTACTACTAATAATACAACAACAACTACTACTACTAGTACTACTGATACTACTACTACTACTACTACAAATTCCTTCAAATTCCTCAAATTCCTTCAAATTCCTTAAAAACTGATACTACTACTACTACTGATACTACTACTATTACTACTACTAATACAACAACAACAACTACTACTACTACTACTACTACTACTACTACAAATTCCTTCAAATTCTTTAAAAACTGATACTACTACTACTACTGATACTACTAATATTGCTACTACTAATACAACTACTACTACTACTAGTACTACTGATACTACTACTACTACTACAAATTCCTTCAAATTCTTTAAAAACTGATACTATTACTACTGATACTACTACTATTACTACTAATAATACAAGTACTACTACTACTAGTACTACTGATACTACTACTACTACTACTACTACTACTACTACAAATTCCTTCAAATTCTTCAAATTCCTTCAAATTCTTTAAAAACTGATACTACTACTACTGATACTACTACTACTACTACTGCTACTACTGATACTACTGATACTACTACTACTACTGATACTACTACTACTACTACTGATACTACTACTACTACTACTACTGATACTACTACTACTACTGATACTACTACTACAAATTACTTCAAATTGTTCAAATTCTTCAAATTTTTCAAATTCTTCAATGTTTTTCAGCTATTTTTTCTCTTCTGCATGGATCTTCTGCATCTTCTCCTCAAATCATTCTGCAGATTAGCATTCTCACTCGCTGTTGCGTAGGAACAGCTTTTTCTAGTTATTATTATTATTATTATTCCGTCGGCGTCTAACTACTCCCGCATACTTCAACCAATTTCAACAATTTTGGTGTCAAAACGTTCGGCTCGTTCCCGGCATGCCTGCTATATCTCATGGTTATGCTAACTTTTATACTTTTTAAAATATTTCACTTTTTGTGCGTTTTTGGTTGCTCCCATTGAAATCAATGCAAAATCCTTCAAATTCTTCAAATTTTTCATATTCCTTCAAATTCCTTCAAATTCTTGTAATCATTCTTATTATTCAAATTGTTCAAATGGTTCAAATGGTTCAAATCTTTCAGATTTTTCAAATTTTTTCAAATTTTTCAAATATTTCAAATACTTCAAATTCTTCAAATTTTTCAAATTCTTCAAATTTTTCAAATTCCTTCTAATTCTTCTGATACAACTGATATTAATACTACTACTACAACAGATACTACTCTTACTACTACTACTACTACTACTACTGATACTACTACTACTGATACTACTACTACTACTACTACTGATACTACTACCACTACTACTACTACTAATGCCACTACTGCTTCTACTACTAATGCTACTGCTGATACTACAACAACTACTACTGATACTACTACTATTACTACTACTACTACTACTACTACTACTACTATTAGTACTACTGATACTACTACTACTACTACTACAAATTCCTTCAAATTCTTCAAATTCCTTCAAATTCTTTAAAAACTGATACTACTACTACTACTGATACTACTCCTACTACTACTGATACTTCTACTACTACTACTGATACTACTGATAATACTACTACTACTGATACTACTACTACTACTACTGATACTACTACTACTACTAATGATACTACTACTACTACTAATGATACTACTAATGATACTACTGCTGCTACTGCTACTACAACAACTACTACTGCTACTACTACTATTACTACTACTAATACAACTACTACTAGTAGTACTACTGATACTACTACTACTACTACTACTACTACAAATTCCTTCAAATTCTTTAAAAACTGATACTACTACTACTACTACTGATACTACTACTACTACTACTGATACTACTACTATTACTACTACTATTACAACTACTACTACTACTAGTACTACTGATACTACTACTACTACTACTACTACTACAAGTTCCTTCAAATTCCTTCAAATTCTTTAAAAACTGATACTACTACTACTAGTAGTGATATTACTACTACTACTACTGATACTACTACTATTACTACTAATAATACAACTACTACTACTACTACTACTACTACTACTGATACTACTACTACTACAAATTCCTTCAAATTCTTCAAATACCTTCAAATTCCTTCAAATTCTTTAAAAACTAATACTACTACTAGTGATACTACTGATACTACTACTACTACTACTACTACTACTGATACTACTACTACTAGTACTACTGATACTACTACTACTACTACAAATACCTTCAAATTCCTTCAAATTCTTTAAAAACTAATACTACTACTACTGATACTACTACTACTACAAATTACTTCAAATTGTTCAAATTTTTAAATTTTTTTAAATTCTTCAATGTTTTTCAGCTATTTGTTTTCTTCGGCATGGATCTTCTGCATCTTCTCCTCAAATCATTTTGCAGATTAGCATTCTCACTCGCTGTTGCGTAGGAACAGCTTTTTCTAGTTATTATCAGTGAGAATGCTATACAGCATTCTCACTTATTGTTTTCCTGTTTTTCTTTATTATTATTATTATTATTCCGTCGGCGTCTAACTACTCCCGCATACTTCAACCAATTTCAACAATTTTGGTGTCAAAACGTTCGGCTCGTTCCCGGCATGCCTGCTATATCTCATGGTTATGCTAACTTTTATACTTTTTAAAATATTTCACTTTTTGTGCGTTTTTGGTTGCTCCCATTGAAATCAATGCAAAATCCTTCAAATTCTTCAAATTTTTCATATTCCTTCAAATTCCTTCAAATTCTTGTAATCATTCTTATTATTCAAATTGTTCAAATGGTTCAAATCTTTCAGATTTTTCAAATTTTTTCAAATTTTTCAATTTTTTTCAAATTTTTCAAATTTTTCAAATACTTCAAATTCTTCAAATTTTTCAAATTCTTCAAATTTTTCAAATTCCTTCTAATTCTTCTGATACAACTGATATTAATACTACTACTACAACAGATACTACTCTTACTACTACTACTACTACTACTACTGATACTACTACTACTGATACTACTACTACTACTACTGATACTACTACCACTACTACTACTACTAATGCCACTACTGCTTCTACTACTGATGCTACTGCTGATACTACAACAACTACTACTGATACTACTACTATTACTACTACTACTACTACTACTACTAGTAGTACTACTGATACTACTACTACTACTACTACAAATTCCTTCAAATTATTCAAATTCCTTCAAATTCTTTAAAAACTGATACTACTACTACTACTGATACTACTTCTACTACTACTGATACTTCTACTACTACTACTGATACTACTGATAATACTACTACTACTGATACTACTACTACTACTACTACTGATACTACTACTACTACTAATGATACTACTAATGATACTACTGCTGCTACTGCTACTACAACAACTACTACTGCTACTACTACTATTACTACTACTAATACAACTACTACTACTAGTACTACTGATACTACTACTACTACTACTACTACTACAAATTCTTTAAAAACTGATACTACTACTACTACTGATACTACTACTACTACTACTGATACTACTACTATTACTACTACTATTACAACTACTACTACTACTAGTACTACTGATACTACTACTACTACTACTACTACTACTACTTCCTTCAAATTCCTTCAAATTCTTTAAAAACTGATACTACTACTACTACTAGTGATATTACTACTACTACTACTGATACTACTACTATTACTACTAATAATACAACTACTACTACTACTACTACTACTACTGATACTACTACTACTACTACTACAAATTCCTTCAAATTCTTCAAATACCTTCAAATTCCTTCAAATTCTTTAAAAACTAATACTACTACTACTGATACTACTGATACTACTACTACTACTACTACTACTACTGATACTACTACTACTAGTACTACTGATACTACTACTACTACTACAAATACCTTCAAATTCTTTAAAAACTAATACTACTACTACTACTGATACAACTACTACTACAAATTACTTCAAATTGTTCAAATTTTTCAATTTTTTTAAATTCTTCAATGTTTTTCAGCTATTTGTTTTCTTCGGCATGGATCTTCTGCATCTTCTCCTCAAATCATTTTGCAGATTAGCATTCTCACTCGCTGTTGCGTAGGAACAGCTTTTTCTAGTTATTATTATTATTCCGTCGGCGTGTAACTACTCCCACATACTTCAACCGATTTCAACAATTTTGGTGTCAAAACGTTCAGCTCCTTCCCGACATTCCTGCTATATCTCATCATTATTCTAACTTTAATACTTTTTAAAATATTTGTACTTTTTGTGCGTACTTTTCTCCCATTGAAATGAATGCAAATTCCTTCAAATTCTTCAAATTTTTCATAATTCTTCAAATTCCTTCAAATTCTTGTAATCATTCTTATTGTTCAAATTGTTCAAATGGTTCAAATGGTTCAAATCTATCAGATTTTTCAAATTTTTTCAAATTTTTCAAATTTTTTCAACTTTTTCAAATACTTCAAATTCTTCAAATTTTTCAAATTCTTCAAATTTTTCAAATTCCTTCCAATTCTTCTGATACAACTGATATTAATACTACTACTACTACAACAGATACTACTCCTCCTCCTCCTACTACTACTACAACTGATACTACTACTACTCCTACTACTACTACTACTACTACAACTGATACTACTACTACTGATACTACTACTACTACTACTGATACTACTACCACTACTACTACTACTAATGATACTACTGCTGCTACTGCTACTACTACTGATGCTACTGCTGATAGTACTACTATTACTACTACTACTACTCCTACTAGTACTACTGATACTACTACTAGTACTACTACTACTACTACTACAAATTCCTTCAAATTCTTCAAATTCCTTCAAATTCTTTAAAAACTGATACTACTACTACTACTGATACTACTCCTACTACTACTGATACTTCTACTACTACTACTGATACTACTACTACTACTACTACTACTGATACTACTACTACTACTACTACTACTACTACTAATGATACTACTGCTGCTACTGCTACTACTACTGATGCTACTGCTGATACTACAACAACTACTACTGATACTACTACTATTACTACTACTACTACTCATACTACTAGTACTACTGATATTACTACTACTACTACTACTACAAATTCCTTCAAATTCTTCAAATTCTTTAAAAACTGATACTACTACTACTACTGATACTACTCCTACTACTACTGATACTACTCCTACTACTACTGATACTACTACTACTACTACTACTACTACTGATACTACTACTACTACTACTACTACTACTAATGATACTATTGCTGCTACTGCTACCACTACTGCTACTACAACTACTACTGCTACTACTACTATTACTACTACTAATACAACTACTACTACTACTAGTACTACTGATACTACTACTAATACTACTACTACTACAAATTCCTTCAAATTCTTTAAAAACTGATACTATTACTACTACTGATACTACTACTACTGATACTACTACTGTTACTACTACTAATACAACTACTACTACTACTAGTATTACTGATACTACTACTACTACTACTACTACTACTACTACAAATTCCTTCAAATTCCTTCAAATTCTTTAAAAACTGATACTACTACTACTACTGATACTACTACTACTACTACTACTGATACTACTACTATTACTACTAATAATACAACTACTACTACTACTAGTACTACTGATACTACTACTACTACAAATTCCTTCGAATTCTTCAAATTCCTTCAAATTCTTTAAAAACTGATACTACTACTATTGATACTACTACTACTACTACTACTGCTACTACTGCTACAACTATTACTACTACTAGTACTACCGATACTACTACTACTACTACTACAAATTCCTTCAAATTCTTCAAATTCCTTCAAATTCCTTCAAATTCTTTAAAAACTAATACTACTACTATTGATACTACTACTACTACTACTACTACTGCTACTACTGCTACTACTGATACTACTGCTACTACTACTGATACTACTACTACTACTACTGATAGTACTTCTACTACTACTACTACTACTACTACAAATTACTTCAAATTTTTCAAATTCTTCAAATTTTTCAAATTCTTCAATGTTTTTCAGCTATTTTTTCTCTTCTGCATGGATCTTCTGCACCTTCTCCTCAAATCATTCTGCAGATTAGCATTCTCACTCGCTGTTGCGTAGGAACAGCTTTTTCTAGTTATTATTATTATTCCGTCGGCGTGTAACTACTCCCACATACTTCAACCGATTTCAACAATTTTGGTGTCAAAACATTCAGCTCCTTCCCGACATTCCTGCTATATCTCATCATTATTCTAACTTTAATACTTTTTAAAATATTTGTACTTTTTGTGCGTACTTTTCTCCCATTGAAATGAATGCAAATTCCTTCAAATTCTTCAAATTTTTCATATTCCTTCAAATTCCTTCAAATTCTTGTAATCATTCTTATTGTTCAAATTGTTCAAATGGTTCAAATGGTTCAAATCTTTCAGATTTTTCAATTTTTTTCATATTTTTCAAATTTTTTCAAATACTTCAAATTCTTCAAATTTTTCAAATTCTTCAAATTTTTCAAATTCCTTCTAATTCTTCTAATACAACTGATATTAATACTACAACTACAACAGATACTACTCCTACTACTACTACTACAACTGATACTACTACTACTGATACTACTACTACTACTACTGATACTACTACCACTACTACTGATACTACTACCACTACTACTAATGATACTACTGCTGCTACTGCTACTACTACTGATGCTACTGCTGATACTAAAACTACTACTGATACTACTACTATTACTACTACTACTACTACTACTAGTACTACTGATACTACTACTACTACTACTACTACAAATTCCTTCAAATTCTTTAAAAACTGATACTACTACTACTACTGATACTACTTCTACTACTACTGATACTTCTACTACTACTACTGATACTACTACTACTACTACTACTGATACTACTACTACTACTACAAATTCCTTCAAATTCTTTAAAAACTGATACTGCTACTACTACTGATATTACTACTAATACTACTGATACTACTACTATTACTACTAATAATACAACAACTACTACTACTAGTACTACTGATACTACTACTACTACTACAAATTCCTTCAAATTCTTTAAAAACTGATACTACTACTACTGCTACTACTACTACAACTACTACTACTGCTACTACTGATACTACTACTACTGATACTACAACTACTGATACTACTACTACTACTACTACAAATTACTTCAAATTGTTCAAATTTTTCAAATTTTTCAAATTCTTTAATATTTTTCAGCTATTTTTTCTCTTCTGCATGGATCTTCTGCATCTTCTCCTCAAATCATTCTGCAGATTAGCATTCTCACTCGCTGTTGCGTAGGAACAGCTTTTTCTAGTTATTTATTTACTGTTAGACAGGGGGTATATAATCCGATGACAAATCAAAGCTCCATAGGTGAGAAATGAGTAAAGATATGGTTATTCTATGATAACAGCATCAATGTTCAGTTCCCTTTAAATAGTTCCGTGTTGGAATGTTGGTCTCATGTCCTGTGTAATTAAATTATAAAAGCCACAGTCTGTTGATGGATTGATTGTTTGCATGTAGTTTGCCGCTTCTTCTGTGGAAGGCACCAGATGTCACACACTGTGTTGAATGCAATCACTAAGAAATGTTTCTTTATAGTCAAATTGCAAATGCAAAACTGATGATTGCCATATTGTTTAAGAGTGCACCGATGCATGCTTCACAAGGGCAATGAATCCATGGGGACTTGTGTGTGGACAATGATGAGTGTGCTCATAAAAGACTGACTCTCGATTATCAATTGGTTTCCGCTCCTATATGAAAACATCTTTCAATGAATTGAAGAGACACATTGAGTTGCCCATGCACACTTACAAAAGATACAAAAAACATGTATTTGCAAATCAAATACTTCTTATCAATATTGAATTACACTATTGATAATTTAACAAGTTTCATGCAACACTAGACTCATCAAGCTTTACTTGCAAAATAATAAATAAATCAATTAACATGAATTTTTGTTTAGCTTAATTGGCCTTTGGCGGGCTGGCTTTTGTATTCAATTATTCGATAGTTTGGAAAAAAAATCCTAAAGGTTTCTTGGAATGATTATTTTATTATGTGTTTATAAAATAAGGTCAATTTTGTTTGTTTGTTTGTTTTTCAACTTTTCACTGACACATTAAACCTATTACGATTAGCGCATTCGCATTCATTCTCTTTACAATTACCTTTCATTATAATTTTTATTGCTCTAATAAAAACAAAATTGGTTGATCAGAAATGCTAAAAACATGTATGCAATTACACATTGAATAATCCACATGTGCACAATACAAATTAGTCTGCCAATTTTACGTTACAGTTTAAAACTAATTTCGTATGTGTGAAATTATCATAAGAAAGCAGAAGAAACACTACTTATGTGTTCACATTTTGAAGACAGTTATAGTAGTACTTACATGCTTTACTAAAAAAATAATCCACAATATACACTGCAAACCCCTTTTGAAATTATAGGAGAAGCCTCAAACTGTATAGATCCACATCTTGACTATAACTGAACCATATCTGGACTGAATCAGTTGAAGCATATTTGTTCCACAAAGGTTTTAGTGGACATTGTGCCAGACAGACCTGTGATTTTGGCACAGTTGTGCCAAAATGGGCCAAAACTATGACAAATGTGTTTTTCACCTCATAAAAGGGAATGTGGACAAATAAAAGTACCAATTTCCGTTGTAAGACTCCTGCATATGACAAAGTATTTGTTCATAAGATTAACAAAATGTATCATTGTGCACAGCATATCTTTAAAATTAAGAGAAAATTAACTGAATTGTGTCCATGTCAATAAGAAAAAGCTAATAGACATGAGCAAAACTAAATTATCAATAAAACAATAATGTGAAAAGCTTTCCAACAAGTAGCAATCAATAAAATGTGTATATAAATGTGCAATAAAAAGCTATCAGTAAAAACCTTGTAAACAAATGTGTGGTAAAAAATGTGCTAAACCTTCACAGTAACAATTGATTTAAACAAATCTGGAATGAAATTGTGTGTATACACACTCTCTCAGACGCACGCACACACACACATACATATATATACATATATATATATATATATATATATATATATATATATGTATATATACATATATATATAAAGAGAGAGAGAAAGAGAGAGGGAGTCTGTTCCAGCTGTCTGCTTTATTCTTGTAAAACATAGAGAGACCTGCATGAATGGATCAAATGAAACATCCCAAATGTACAAAAAAATCACTGAATAACATTAAGATCAAAATTATTTATAACTCTGATAACTCTTCCTGCTGCTCTGTTACCACTAACTGCACAAATTACTGATGGCCACAAGCTGTGAGAGAAGCTGAAACAGTTACACAGAAGACAGGGTTTAGACTGAGCTCTCATAAACACTTAGATTACTATTAAAATGACTTAGAAGAGGATATATTATGGTAAAATGTTACCTCGTGGGCCTTTAACTGATATAAGAATTGGTTTCATAAGTTTTATGCTAAAAATTATTTGGAAAAGTTTTTCTTCTGCCTGAATTTTGTATTTTGTAATTGTCATTTTTAGTATAATGTTTTTGTTTAAGTATTTTAAATACCAGAATTTGTATATGACTTTATATTTTTGTTTGTCTGTTTGTTTAACATTAAATGAGATGTTATGATTAGTTACTTTGAATAGCCTGCTTACCGAGTTCTGTTTTACTCTTACTTGAGTAATTTCTTAGTTGACTACTTTTTACTTTTATTTGAGTAAATGTATGTTCAAATAATTAGTGCTACTCTTACTGAAGGCATTTTTTGGCTACTTGACCCACCGCTGGCAGCAAACAACTACGGATGACGGAAGTAGGTAACTGTTTATTGACCCAGCAGGTTTTAGTAGGTCCCAGGTCGGCACTGAGGAGATTTGTTAGGTGGTTACAATATGAGGGAAAGTCTGATTGAATTTAATGAAAAGCATGAGATTACTAAGTCTTACGTTGCCATATTTGGAGAGGATCTGGGGACAGAGATGAGTATATTCATAGGAGCTGCGGTTAACAGATTCTAGTGAGTGGAGAGCATTGCTGATGATGTTGGTTTCTTTGTTCCTGGACGATGATGTAGATGATGACGGAGCGGTGGAGTATCAGAGGGTGGACAGGTAGGTGAGAATGGCATTGGTTCACAGGGAAGCAGCCACGAGAACAGTGAGGAGATGAGTTTGCCAGCAAACTCCAGGATACAAGAGGGCAGATGATTGAAGAGCAGAGGAAGGACTAAAGCCTGAAAAACAGGTTTCATCCACGAATGAGGACACAAGAGAAACATAGGCTGCATCTGAAATGTTCTAATCATAGCTCCTCTGTGTATGAGGTGGCTCCTCTTTATGCTCCCCCTGACTGACCTCAAAGAGGCCTTATTACTGCGGACACACCTGCCTGTCAGTTATGCAGAGAAGGAGAGAAAAACACAGACACAAATCTGTACACAACTCTTTGGATATGACAAGCGCACACACATTATACAACGTTGTTCACCTGGTTATGATGAACAGTGATTTTAACTATAAAACATTGGTCATAAAATGAAAACACCAGATGGACAGATGACACCCACAACCAAATGTGAATAAATGTCACCAGTGTATGTAGCCATCTCTAGATTTACTTACTTTTGCTAGCATTTGGGGATTTTTTTTCTGTTTGAGAAGAGAACTAATTGCATCCATTTAAAAAGGCTGAATGTTGTATGTACTGAGAATAGGTTTTTAACCCTAAAAATAGCTACGTTCTTTCACTTCCAATAAATACAATTCTACACTTATATAGTGTTTAAATACCTTAGATTTGTTCAAGGACTTTGTAATCTTCAGAGTAAAAAAATAAGAGCATAAATAGGGCTGTTGGTGTGGACATACAGGGTTGCTCAGCCAGGGTGCACAAGCAGCTGCAGGTTATCGGGTTGATTAGCAGCCTGATACAAAGGAGCCTGATAGATTCTCCCTTTGCTTGGCCTGCAGGCATACTAACACAACCAGTAGACGAGGAACAAAATAACTCCGAACATGACAATATGTCGGAATTGGTTCTTTGCTTGTGTGAAAAGAGAAAGACTGCAGTGTTATGTAATGAGAGAGGAATCTCAAAATATATAGATCTTTTTTTTCATCAAATTTTAATACAAAATGCCCACTGAAATATGATTTATAAACTTTGGTTTAAATAACGATATAGACAGGTTGAATAAAACAGGGACTCAGCGTAGTTGGCAGTCAGTAAATGTAGTCAAACAATACATGAGTGATTTTGGTCTTTGCGATGCATGGCGTTCTCTTCATCCTATTAGTAAAGAATACACTTTTTTCTCAAATGTTCACCATTCGTACTCTCGTCTGGACTACTTTCTTATAAGTAGCTCACTGCTGTCGGTCGTTTCAGAGACGGTAATTCATCCTATTGCTATCAGTGATCACGCTCCTGTTACTCTCACCTTAATTAATAAAAAAATAACCACACAAAACAAAAGCTGGAGATTTAATACATCACTGCTTAAAGATGAAGAATTTATAAAATTCATTAAAGAACAGTGGGCTTCATACTTAGAATACAATGATCAACCAGGTACATCGGCATCGATATTGTGGGAAGCTGGAAAAGCAGTGATGAGAGGTAAAATAATTTCTTTCTCATCTCATAAAAAGAAAAAAGAAAACAAAAAGATTCAGGAATTAGAAGAGAAACTTAAGTTACTAGATTTATCTCAAGAAGAAGGGAAGTTAGGTAAAATCCGTGAAGTAAAATTAGAACTAAACTACTGTCAAGTGGTTCCCACTTTTTTGCTTGGGACTTAAACTGCAGGTTTCCCCCACTTGAAAAGGCAGCTTGCTTCCAGAAATTTCACAGGATTTCACTCAGAACACCAATGTTGATTCTTTCCTTTTTTCTCTTTTATTTGAAAGTTGAGTCAACATTAGTAGTGGTAATAGTAGTAGTAGTAATAGTAGGTGAAAAACCTTTAAACATAAACACAGAAAATAATGATTAACACCCTTGAAATTACTAAAAATTATCCCTGAATCAAAATATACCATAGGATTTAAACCCAAAACCAGACATAAAGTATTATTCAGTGATAATTTACATGCTAATGTTCATTTACTTTTCTCAAACACACATTTTTAAATAATTGCTTTTTTAACATTTCCTAGCATTATAACATTTCAATCTGAATGCACCATAAATTAATCTATAATCTTATACTCCACATTCAAACAATTTGTGGCTCACCGGCTCCTTCTCTTCGGAACAAACTTTCCTGCAGTGTCTTCACCCAGCCAGCCACCCTCACAGTGCTCTTTGCTGCCCAGTGAATGAACATCTCCCAACTAATCCCTTAATTATCTTCACCTGGAGTCTGCCATCTCCAGGTTGGGAGACACCCTCAGTAAGAGAAGGGCGGGGCATGAATTCAACTCAACACCTCCCACTCGATCTTCCCACAGAAACTGCTGGAAAGATCGCATATATCAATCAATTTACAGTTAGACTCCCTTGTGGGTTTCCTGCTTGCTCCTCTGCTGTCAACAGAACAACCAGTCGTCTGACATCTCTGTGAAGGATTGTAAACTGAGTGTCCCTCAGAATGCTGGATGCAGGAAGCTTGGATGCGGGATGCTTGGATGCGG
Organism: Fundulus diaphanus; assembly: GCA_037039145.1. NCBI lineage: Eukaryota > Metazoa > Chordata > Actinopteri > Cyprinodontiformes > Fundulidae > Fundulus > Fundulus diaphanus. The sequence continues at coordinate 28,173,409 of CM073121.1, forward strand.
GCCGCACCTCTGAAACGCACAAACTTGTTACAACTCTAACATTCACATCCCGTACAATGCCTCTGGAGTCTGGATTAACGCTGATGACCCTCCCAAGCTTAAAATGACCCCTCAATGCATTCTGGTCACACAGCCAAACAATGTCTCCGACTGCAACATTTCTTTGCATAGTGTGCCATTTACTTCTGACAAAAAGATTAGGTCCAGCAAGCTGGCTCCATGACCTCCAGAACTTATTAACCTGGTGCTGCATTTCTTGAAGTCTCTTATAGGGATAACTTGTGAAATCAAAGGTTTTCCAGTCACCACTTGATGATGCACGTCCCAGCAGAAGTGAATTTGGTGCGACATACTGTACAGTGTCTTCTAGGCTTTGTACCCTGGCATCAATGGGACGTTCATTTGCAAGGTTGGCAGCAATCTGAAGTGTTGTTTGAAACTCACTGAAGCTTAGTCCCGACTCTCTTCACAGGCTCCGGAATGCCCGTTTCACAATCCGGACGGCAGCTTCAGCAGAGCCATTGCGATGAGGGGAATCCGCTGGCTGGATTTTCCACTGCCATTCAGTTCCATTCTGAGCTGAAGTTTCTTCCACAGCAGACCTGTTCATCTCATCTAGAAATTGATACAACTCCTCCAGAACAGGTTTAGCACCAATGAAATTGGTCCCTGGATCAGACCAGATCTTTTTAGGATGACCTCGAATAGCTGTAAATCTTTGATAAGCCATTAGAAAACTTTCAGTTGACATAGTACTAGCAACCTCTGTGTGAATTGCTCTGCTGGCCATGCAGCAGAATGCCAACCCCCAAACCTTCATCTTGACTCTCCTCTTCACATCATCTTTAACGTGATATGGTCCAAACAGGTCAACTGTTGTAAATTCAAATGGGGCGGCAGGCCGAGTTCTTTCTTGAGGTAAATCACTCATTACTTGCTGACATAATTTGGCTCTGGTTTTCTTGCAGATCACACAACTGTTAATGACTTTTTGAGCAATTCTTCGTCCCTTGATGATCCATGCTTTCACCCTCACCTTCAAAAGAGTTGCAGCGACTCCCTCATGACCTCTGTTGTGAGCTTCACAAACCAACAGCATTGAGACCCAGGCGTTGTATGGTAACAGGGGAACACCAACCCTGTCTTCTTTAAAAGCCTGGATTCTCCCACCACAAACCAGAAGCCCAGATTCTTCCTCTTTATAGACCACCAAACGGTCTATTGTAGTGGCTGGAAAGGTGACACCCTCCTGTGCAGCAAGAAAAAGATCCCTTAAAGCATCTTGGCGCTCCATGACAGTAATGACCCCAGTTAATGGCACTGCCTCCCACTGAGGTTCTCATGATCCTCTTTTGACCTAGAAAGCGTTTTGCAGCCCGCCAGACCTGGGCAATTACTCGGATGAGCAAACCCAAATTGCTAAAACGTTGTACATCCACCAAGTTCTTGACTGCAGTGTTGGTAGGTGGCCTCCGAGGCTCTGGATCTGGTGGTTCTCTCTTTACCTGTGCTCTTGTAAGTACAGCAGCAAACGATTTTTTCTGCATCTTCCCAACGGTTTCTCTTACAGTTAATGAAACATCCTTTGGAGATTTGATTGGCCACTTACCAGTTGGTAGACTCAGAAAGTTTGGGCCTTGCTGCCATGCAGAATTTTCCTCCAAATCCTTTGAACCAGACCCACGAGTGATGATATCAGCAATGTTCAGGGGACCAGGGACCCACCACCAATCCTGAAGTTGTGTACTATTTTGGATTTCTCCAATCCTATTAGCAAAAAAGGACTGGAAACCATAACTTTCACGTTGAATCGCACAAAGGACAGTTTGGCTGTCAACAAAGTGGTACCATTGTTTTACTTGAATTTTACAATGTTGCACAAAGTACATCTTCAAGCGGGCAGCAAATACCGCTCCACACAGCTCAGCCTTGACTGCTTCCCCCTTGTGGTCTAAGGGCGTTAGTTTAGCCTTAGATTCTACCAGCCTTACAACAGGACCTTGATCACATGCCCAACGCAGGTAAAGAACAGCACCATAAGCCTGCTCACTGCCATCAGAAAAGGTAATTGCATCAGGCTCAGCAGATGCACCCACTGGTGTCAAAGCTCTTGGAAACTTAACCTGGTTCAGCTTGGCATATTCTTCAAAGAGATCGATGGCATCTGCTCTAAGTTTTTCTGAGAGTGCAAGATCCCAAGTGTCTTTGATAGTTCTAAGCTTAGCTTCCTGAAATGCTCTGCGGACAAGAATGGCCCCTTTCTGCTTAACAGGTGTTGTCAGGCCAATCGGATCATATAATGCAGAAACTTGGCTGAGTAATTGTCGTCGTGTTAGTGGGTTTGGCGTCTGGGCTCTCACCTCTTCCAATTGAAGATTTCTCCCTAGTCTCATTTTCCTCTTTCTCTTTGAGAAGTTTATTCCAACCATGACATGGAGCCTGTCATCTTCCACTATATAGCCAAGACCAAGAGCTTTGTTGTCCTCCTCTTTGAGTTGATTTGGCAGAATCATAATCTTTGTAGTAGCCTCCTGTTCCTGTTTCTCAATAGGCTGGTTTCCACTTTGACCAGAGAAGATCCATGGTTTTAACTCGAACCCACCTGCATTCAGAATCTGCTCCACATTTCCTGTGATAATTTTGAGCTGGTTCAAGTTGTTATGAGAGGTCAAAAGGTCATCAACATAACTATGCTCTTCGATTACTCTCCGCTCCTCCACCAAATGGCTGAACTGGGGGAGATTAGCTGTCTCTCTTAAAGCAAGTTGAGCAATACATCCTGCTGGCTTATCACCAATGTTGACTCTAGTGATTGCAAATTCACCCAGCTCCTCCTCTTCAGAGTCACGCCACAGGAACCTATGCAGATGTACCTCTCGGTCTTCAAGCCACACTGAATTATACATCTTTCGTATGTCCCCCAGGGCAGCAAATCTTCCACTTCGGAACCTAAGAAGCACAGCTCGGATTGAATTTAGCACATCTGGGCCCTTCAGCAGAAGATCATTCAAACTCACCCCTTTACACTTTTGACTACTGTTCCAGACCAACCTGACTGGAGTTGTGACAGAGTGTGGGTTTGGTGCAATGAGATGACTGATGTACCATACTGGACCAGTCCATGTATTCAAGATGTCTTTAGACAACTTCATTGCAGCTCGCCGCTTAACCATCTCATGAATCTGAGCTGCATATGCGGCCTTCCACTCTGGGTCCTTGGCTAGTTGCCTCTCAGTCCTCATGAATGTAGCTTCAACGGCACTCCTGTTACAAGGTAATGTGGCTGGATCTTCTACCCAGGGATAGCTGGCATGCCAATGAGGCTTCCCACTATGGTCATCAGAAAGGACATATGTTAGTCCACTTTTTACCACTTCCAGTTCCCTTTCTTCAGAGAGGGTCATCTCTTTGCCACCTGGCTGGCAGTTTCCACAGCGGCAACCTCCACATTTTGGGATGCAACCAGCACCAATGCTGTCCCATTTCCACCACTCTAGAAACCTGGAAGTAGAAGCTACACAATTTGATTTGTGAGGTTGGATGGCAGTCAAAGGCTGTTGGCTCTGTATACTTGGGGCTACATGTTCTTCATACCTTACAGCAGCAGCTCTCATAGATCTGGCGAAGTGTGTTCGTGATGTGTGAGCTGTCATAGTGACCTCTTCAAACAGCTCAGGATGGGTGCCAGCAACTGTTTTTCCCATTGGTCCATCCCACAGCACAAGATCTCCAATGGTGCATATTTTCTGTGGAGCTAGCTGACCCTCTTTGTGGCTTACAAGGAGATGGATCTCTTTTGGCCTTACCAGTTCACTGAGTGGAATGTCCGGAAAGAACTTTTGCAGCTTCTTTGGAGACACATGTTTGTGGATGTCCGCAATACTGTCTAGGCCATAACAAACAAGCTGATGGGACTTGAAAGTGCCTCTTGAGCTGTGGACACGGATTTTCAGGAGGTATCGCTTTGTTTTGACGAAGACTTTCATGCCTCCTACACCATGAACCACAAGCGTGATGTCTTCACTCCTGAGATTTAGTCGACCTGCTGCCTCATGAGTGATATAATTTGTGTCGGAAGCTAGATCAATCAGGGTCCCAATTTTTTGTCCATCATTAGCTGTGACTTCCAGAATCATCATTAACACAGGCCACTCTGTTAGCCCATTCTCTGCTAGAAGACTTGAGTGACTTTTCGCAGCATGGGACACCCTTGATGCTGTGTTACAAAATACATTTTGACATTGTTGGGCTAGTTCCAGTGAGAGTTTTTTCACAAATTCTTCTTGGGCTTCAGTGTAATTTCTCGTATTTCTACCTCCCACTGTTCCACTTCTGCTTCTCCTTTGAGTTGTGCTGCATCTAGATGTTTCAGCATTTGGACACAGATGAAAATGATGGTCTGTGTCCCTCCTTTTCTCACACACAGAATTTTTGCACAAGAAAAAAGTTTTGCAATGATCATCTGCATTATGGACGTCCAGACATCTCCAACATGCTCCCAACTTCCGTACTGCATCCTTCTTCTCTGTAAGATCAAGCGCACAGAATTTCTTACAGAAATAGAGCTTTTTCCTGTGCTTGAAATCCCCACAGACAACACACCCTGAGGGAGGGCTACTTGCTTGGTTTGAGATTCTAGTCCTTGCTTGCCTCTGCTCTGGTCGAGTTTCCTTCCTCACTGGATCCTCATTCTTCAGTTGGTCAAGCTGTTCATAGATGCTTTCCTGACTCTTCAGGAAGTCCAGAAGATCTTCAAAGCGCTTCTCTGATTTAGTACTTCTTCCTGCAGCATAGAGAAGCCATTCTTTCTTCAACGCATCAGGAAGTTTGCTCTCAATTGACTTTGTCACAAGAGGATTTTTTAAAGCGCCACTGTCACCAAGGTCATTAAGGTCATCAAGGGCTCTTTCAATAGTTTGGATCAGCTCAACAATTTTCTTAGGCTGGTGACTTTTAACAGGAGGAAGTCTCTGAAGCTCTTCAATTATTTCAATAGCGATAGCTGATTGGCATCCAAACCTGTTTTCTAGTACACGGAAAATGTCACCTGCCGATTTGTAGGTTACCAGTCGAAGCTCTCTTATTATTTTTTCATCTAAACTGTCAATGAGCTGAAACTTTTTTACTTCTTTTGACCCCGTGGGTTCTCCTTGACTCTGAAGAGCCTCCCAGTCTTTTCTCCAGCGATGAAAATCTCGCCTGATGCCGGTAAATCTGGGGAGCGAGGTTGGCTTCAATTTGATAACTGATGTTGGGTAGCTGATGGAAGAAGTACTTTCAATTTTTCCAGCATTTTCTTTAGCCTTGGCTTCAATAAAATCTGCCTTTCTGGACATCAACTTTGGAACTCTCTGTTCAAGCTCTCTTACACGCAGGTGAAAGTCTTTTCGTTCAGCTGGAGGGGCCCAGCACTTCCACTGTGTGTACAACTCCTTTGCCTTCTTCACCAATCTTTCCATGCAGTCAAACATAAAGTCAAAAGCCTCTTTATTTCCACCAGAGTCAAAAGAAATTACACTCTCTACTTTTTCCTCTGCAGCTTTAACTGCCATTGTCAGTTCCTCTTCTCCAAAGTTAGCCCAAAGCGTCTTCTGGACAAGATCTTTAAGCTCCTTCAGTTTCATTTCACATTCACTTGCAGTTTTATCAATGTCAGCGCTTTGCAACTCACTTAACCGTGGATCTTCTTCAGAGTCTTCTTGCAAGTTTGCCTCTACAAGATACTGAGCTTCCACATCTTCGTTTGCTTCCATAACTTTATTAGACTCAATTATGAGTTCCTTGAAACTGTCTTTGAGCTCCTCTTCTGACATTATGGCATGCATTCGAACAATGTTGTTGGCCAGCCGGGAAAATAGCCGTTTAGCAGATGTCCTATTTCTCTTCAGCTGCTCTAAAGACTTTGAGTCAGCCATTTTGAGTTTCACCAGGGTTTCTGACTGTGCCAATCCTCTGGGCGGTTTTTCACTGTCAAGTGGTTCCCACTTTTTTGCTTGGGACTTAAACTGCAGGTTTCCCCCACTTGAAAAGGCAGCTTGCTTCCAGAAATTTCACAGGATTTCACTCAGAACACCAATGTTGATTCTTTCCTTTTTTCTCTTTTATTTGAAAGTTGAGTCAACATTAGTAGTGGTAATAGTAGTAGTAGTAATAGTAGGTGAAAAACCTTTAAACATAAACACAGAAAATAATGATTAACACCCTTGAAATTACTAAAAATTATCCCTGAATCAAAATATACCATAGGATTTAAACCCAAAACCAGACATAAAGTATTATTCAGTGATAATTTACATGCTAATGTTCATTTACTTTTCTCAAACACACATTTTTAAATAATTGCTTTTTTAACATTTCCTAGCATTATAACATTTCAATCTGAATGCACCATAAATTAATCTATAATCTTATACTCCACATTCAAACAATTTGTGGCTCACCGGCTCCTTCTCTTCGGAACAAACTTTCCTGCAGTGTCTTCACCCAGCCAGCCACCCTCACAGTGCTCTTTGCTGCCCAGTGAATGAACATCTCCCAACTAATCCCTTAATTATCTTCACCTGGAGTCTGCCATCTCCAGGTTGGGAGACACCCTCAGTAAGAGAAGGGCGGGGCATGAATTCAACTCAACAACTACTATATTGAAAAGCAAAATAGATTTCTAATACAAAGGCTCCGAATAGAAAATTTTGAACATGGCAATAAGTCAGGAAGCTTTCTAGCTAATCAGCTTAAAATAAATAAGGAGAAAACTACTATATTTGCAGTTACAGATTCAACTGGTAATACAGTAAGTGAACCAGAGTGTATAAATAATACCTTCCGCGATTTCTACAAATCTTTATACACACCACAGATAAATCCATCAGAGAAGGATATTAAGCAATTTCTGGATAAAATTACACTTCCTAAATTATCAGATAACCAAAGAATGACACTGGATTCCCCGCTGACAACAGCTGAAACCCAGGAAGCTCTTAAAAGCATGCCTAATAAAAAGGCTCCAGGTCCAGATGGATTCCCCACTGAGTTTTATAAAGAGTTCTGGAATATTCTAGCCCCAACGTTCCACAGAATGTTGCAGGAAATACAGGAAAAAGGTAGATTTCCAGCTAATATGAACTCTGCCACCATCAGCCTTCTGCTCAAGCCAGACAAAGATCCTGTGTTGCCCACTAGTTATCGTCCCATATCCTTAATTAATGTGGATATTAAGATAATCTGTAAAGCTTTAGCAAAAAGATTAGACAAAGTAACTCCTCTCATAATACATCCAGATCAAACTGGTTTCATCAGAGGAAGGCAGTCATCCACAAATACACGCCGATTACTTAATTTAATTGATTATTCCTACAGTAAAAACATTAAAACCAATATATTGTCTTTAGATGCAGAAAAAGCATTTGATAGAGTAAATTGGAAATTTTTATTCGCTACTCTTCATAAATTCGGTTTTGGCGATTTATTCATAAACTGGTTAAAAATTCTATACAATTCTACAACAGCCTGTGTCAGGACAAATAATCAAATATCTTCCAGTTTTTGTCTACAGAGGGGCACCAGGCAAGGATGCCCTCTTTCTCCATCACTTTTTGCCATCTTTATAGAACCTCTAGCAGCAACAATCAGACAAACAAAAGCTGTAAAAGGTATAAAATGCATGAAAATAGAGCACAAGATTAGTCTGTACGCGGATGATGTATTACTTTATCTCCAGCATTCAGATAATTCTCTTTTACAAGTAATTAGAATACTAGAATCTTTCTCCAAAGTATCAGATTACTCGTTAAACTGGTCTAAATCTACGGTACTGTCAATTAATTGCTCTCTCGAAAACTCCCTAAATTTACAAATGCAATCAGGAAATATTAAATATTTAGGTATTACTGTGTCGAATAAATTAACAGATTTACTTAAACTTAACCATGCCCCACTTTTAAACAGGATAGAAGAGGACCTTGAAAGATGGAAATCGCTTCCAATCACACTTATGGGTAGGGTAGCTTCAATAAAAATGATGGTCCTACCTAGAATTAATTATTTATTTTCAATGGTCCCCAATAAACCATCATCTGACTGGTTTAAATCTCTAGACTCTGCCATTTCTAGATTTCTTTGGAAAGATAAACCCCCACGTATTAGCTTAAAGACAATACAGAAGACTAAAGACAGGGGAGGATTAGATCTGCCTAACTTCCATAACTATTACTTAGCAAATAGGCTACAATACATCTCTAAATGGATAAAAAATAGTCTTTTAGATGAGCCTTGGTTAGATATAGAACAGGAAATGTGCAATAATATCATGATTTCAGATCTGCCGTTTATAAGCTCAAATATAAAACGGCATACATGCTTCAAATATATCAACATTAGTTCTACTCTGACAGCATGGTGGGAGTTCCTCAAAATGACAAAGTCATCCCTTATCCCATGCAGTCGTACACCTATCTGGAATAACCCTGATATCCTACAAAATAATAAAATGATAAACTTTACATACTGGAAGAATAAAGGTATTAAATATCTGGAACATCTACTTGACGGAACCGAGTTCATCAATTTTGCTAAACTAAATATGCAATATGGCATTAGTAAAAATAAATTCTTGGAATATGAACAACTTAAATCTATAATTAAAAATAAATATAAGCATATTAATGGTGGTTTACAAGTCCCAACTAATATAATAGAGTTCTTAGATTTAACCCCCCCCAAACTACTGTCTAAATCATACAGGACACTGACTAAAATAGATGATTCGATATCTCTTCCTATAATGAAGTGGGAAAAAGATTTATCAGGCACCTTTGAACAAAATTTCTGGGCTCAGACATGTCTAAGAACTTTCAAATTGACTAGAAACACCAACTTACAACTAATACAATACAAAATCCTTCACAGAGTACATTACACAGGACAAAGATTATTCAAGATGGGTCTGGCACAATCTAATATCTGCCCACACTGCATAGGCAATCATCCTGATAATTATTTTCATGCGTTATGGTTATGCACACCAGTCCAGAGGTTCTGGACACAGATATGTAAGGACTTATCAAGGTGCTTGAGCTGTAAGATTACACCATCCCCATCAGTTTGCCTGCTCGGTAATTTTGAGGAAAGTCCTCTGAAAAAAGAAATAGTTTACATGGTTTTTACTGCTTTATGCATCGCAAAGAAAACTATCCTCATGAATTGGAAAAGTAAACAAAATCTCAGTATCAATCAGTATAGAGACCTTTTGTTGGATCATATTAATCTAGAGACAGCATCTGCTTCCACATCTCATTGGTCTTTTTGGGCTCCTCTGATCAACACCATCACTTAGTGGAATAGGGGGCGGTGGGTTGCTTCCTGCAGGGCGCAGTAGCTGGATGGAGGGGTTCCTGGGGCCCTGGGGGCACTTGGAGTAGGGCGCCTGGTGGATCCGGCTCCGGGGTCTGTTGCCCCCATCTGGGAGGAGTTTGGGAGGCCTACGGGTGGCCTACAGCAGCCGCTTGCGGCGCTCTTTGGGAGCTGCGTGTTGACGGACGTGGGTTACTGACCTGGTGGCTGTGCTGCCGCTGGGTGGGGCCGGGGTGGGTCTGGGGTCCCTGGGGCGCGCCGCCCTCGGGCGCGGGCCCCGGCGGGGCCTCGGGGGTTCCGGTTCCGGGGGGTGTGCCGCTTTTGGTGTGGGCCGGCGCGCGCCCGGGTGTCCGCCCCTGCACGGGGCCTCTGGTGCGCTGGGGGGCCTCGGGGCCCGGGGGGCATGGTCATTAACACCTCTGGGCAGATGCTCTTCTCCTTTATTGGAAAGGCACTCTGCCAGTGGGGGGAGGGGGAAAGGAGGGGGAGTAGGGATCTACCCAGCCTGGATGTCTACTGTCGGATGTATGGTGAGTTGTTTGAACGTTAATGTTGGGGAGGGATTAAATCCACGGGTGGGGGGGGGGGGTTGGGGGGGGTTGACGTTCTGGTGGGCTTGTGTCTGGCCCCCTGTCCCGGTCCTGGTCCGTGTCGTCTTCCGGTGCGGGTTTCACCTGGGGGGTGGGGTTGGGGTGGCTCGTGCGGGCCGGCTGGCCAGGGTCCCCCCCTCTTATTATTATTATTATTATTATTATTATTATTATTTATGTATTTATTTATTTATTTATTTATTTAGTTTAAGTAGGCTTGGTGGGTGGGCTGGGGGGGGCTTAGGTGTTGGTCCTGGTGGGTGGTTGGCTGGCGGGCCCTGCGGCCTCTCCCTGGCCCCCGGGCTACGGTGGTGCCGCTGGCGAGGCCCCCTTCTCTAGGTGGGGCTTTCGGGGAGCGGGGGTGCCTATTGGAGTCAGTAGGGGAGCTGGCTCCCTGGGTTGGCTTCCCAGTCATTTGCTCCCCATCCCCGGACTCCTCCCTCTGCCTGCTCCATCACGCCGCCACACATGTAGGTCATGAGGGAGGGGGCGTTACTGGAGGTTGCCACTTTCTGGTGACGCCCCTCTCCCCAATTTTATTTTGCATCTTAGACACTTTCACTTCAAACATTTTTCACATCACACACTCATATAGGCCATGGTGGGGGGGGGTGGGGGGAAGACGTCTTGGAAGGGGCTTATGTTGTGTGGGCCTCACATCGGACGGCTCCCTTCACCTCCTCTCCCACTTAGACATTGAGGGCTCTGGGCAGTCACACGGAGGGGGTGCGCTGGCAACAGCTACCTTCCGAAAGGGGGGTGGGCTGTGCCGTGCATCCCCTTCGGCACTCCCAGTTTTTAAACGCACTTGAGAACAACATGCAACAACACAACATTTGAGCAGGCGTAGGGAGGGTCGGGGTCTTCTGCACACCCCCGTTCTCCGATGGAGGCAAGGAGTCTGGGGCCTGGAGGAGGTGCGGGCCACTGTGTCCGGGGTCTTGGCGGGGGGCTGCGGTGTGCAGTCAGCGGCCTACCAGGTCTGGGGCTGATGCCTCCGCACCCCCCAGGGGACGGGGGGCAGGGATGGCAAGGGTAAGGTGGGGGGAGGGAGTGGGTTTATTAGGTATTTAGGGGGAGGGGGGGGGCTCTGGCCGGGTGGCTCGTGCGGGTCGTGTTGGCCCGCCCTCTTGGGGGGGCCCGGTCCGGGGGGCGTCTGGTCGGGGGCCGGGGCCGGGGGTCGGGCACAAGCAGTCGTATAGTCGATTTGGGGTGACCCCCCCCCCCTTTGGTCAGTGTTGGATGTGAGTGTTATGTGGGAATGTGTGTACAGCGTCTTTTTTTTTTTTTTTTTTTTGTGTGTGGCGAGTGGGGCACAAGGGAGGGATGGGGTGAATGAGTTTTTTTTTTTCAGGTATGGGTGTGGTCCGCTCCCTCTCCCAAGAACATCTCAAGTCTCCGATAGGTGCGGAGCCCATCCCCCCACGTCCTGCCCTCCTCCACTTCGTTGGCGGGCGCCTTGGCCCCCTGGCGCGTTGGTTGGCTTCGGGTTTGGGGCGGGTTCCCGGGCGTGCGCCGGCCCGCTCCTGGCGGCCTCTTCGCGGGGCCTGGCCCCCCGGGGGGCGGCCGGGGCCCTCGTCGCGGGGGCGGGGCGCCCCTGGGGCCTCTGGCCCTCAGGGCCCATGGCCGGGACCACTTCAGCGGGGCTGGCTGCCGGCGGAGCCCACGGGCTCGTCTCCGCGGCTCTTGGGAGCTTCGGTATTGCGGTGGCTGGGGGATTTCCTCGGGGTCGTCTCTGCTCCTTCCTTGGAGGGGGGTTGCAGATATCCTGTGTCGGCCCCTCCTGGGCGACCTGCTTTAGGGACCCCTTTGGGAGTCCGGGGCTACGGGTCCCCTGACGCCTGCCTCTGTGCTCGGGGAAGGTGGGTCTTTGGTTCTCCACAATCACTATCAAGCTATTTCTGGATAATCTTCACCTAAACTAGTGCACTTTCACATCTCCCACTGGTGCTGGGTCCCAGGTATTAAGTGTTCACTTATATACAGTAATCTTATAATTTATTTATTTATTTATGTTGTGTCACTTTCTTTTTTCAAATATCACATTACACATGTCAGCTTACATAATAATATATATGATTTAGCAATGGCACCTAGGTGTTATTCGAGTGTATCTGTTGCTTTATGTCTGTTGGTTGTGCTGTTCTTTTTGTGTCTCTTTCCAGGTGATGGAGCAGACAGAGGACATTTTATCATTCTCTTCCTTTTATCTCCTCTTTCTTTCACCTCTACTCTTTTTTTTTCCTTTTCTTTCACTTTTTGTTCTTCCTTTACTCTCCCATTGTCATGTCTATATAATTTGAAATTCTCCTTGCAGGAATCATAAAAAAAAAAAAAAAATATGATTTATACATTTGTTCACAATAAGTTGAAAATTCTTTTATCAAACCCATAATAATTTGGGTTTCAAAGTCCCGACAAGCAGCATTCACTCCTGGGGAAGCGTAGAGCTACAGGGAGAGTCGTCTGCATTGTCCATGGCTTTGCTGCAATCCCTCATACTGAGCAAGCATGAAGCGACAGTGGGAAGAAAAACTCCCCATTAACGGGAAGGAAAACCTCCGGCAGAACCGGGCTCAGTATGAACGGTCATCTGCCTCGACCGACCGGGGGTTACAGAAGACAGAGCAGAGACACAACAAGAGAGACAAACAAGCACAAAAGCACACATTGATCCAGTAATCTGTTCTACATTAGATGGTAATAGCGGGTGAGCCGTCTTCACTGGATGGTGTCACAGTTAACAGAATGCCAGACCAGGTGTACCTACTATGAAGATAAAAGAGAGAGAACAGAAAGTTAAAGCAGAAATGACAACACGTAATGCATAATTGAAGAACAGTAGAACTCTATAGAGTGAGAAAATTAGATCCTGATGTCCTCCAGTAGCCTAAGCCTATTGCAGTAAAACTATAAAGGTAGCTCAGAGTAACATGAGCCACTCTAGTTATAAGCTTTGTCAAAAAGGAAGGTTTTAAGATTAGTCTTAAAAGTAGACAGGGTGTCTGCCTCACGGACCAAAACTGGGAGTTGGTTCCATAGAAGAGCCTGATAATTAAAGGATCTGCCTCCCATTCTACTTTTAGAGACTCTAGGAACCACCAGCAGACCTGCAGTCTGAGAGCGAAGTGCTCTGTTAGGAACATACGGAGTAATCAGAGCTCTGATATATGATGGAGCTTGATTATTAAGGGCTTTATACGTTAGAAGAAGAATTTTAAATTCTATTCTTGATTTAACAGGAAGCCAATGAAGGGAAGCTAAAATAGGAGAAATATGATCCCTCTTCTTGATTTTCATCAGAACTCTTGCTGCAGCATTTTGGATCAGCTGAAGACTTTGAACTGTATTTTGTGGACTTCCTGATAGTAAAGAACAATAGTCCAGCCTTGAAGTAACAAATGCATGGACTAGTTTTTCAGCATCACTCCTGGACAGAATGTTTCTAATTTTGGCAATATTCCTGAGGTGAAAAAAGGAAACTCTGGAAACCTGTTTAATATGGGATTTAAATGACATGTCTTGGTCAAAAATAACACCAAGATTTTTTACTTTATTACCAGAGGCAAAGTTAATGCCACCCAGATTAAGTGATTGGTTAAGAAGTTTATTTTTTGAGGACTCTGGCCCAAAGATTACAACTTCGGTCTTGTCAGAATTTAAATGCAGGAAATTTAAAGTCATCCAGCTTTTGATGTCATCAAGACATGACTGCAGTCGAAGTAATTGATTGGATTCAGGATTTATGGATAAATATAGCTGAGTGTCATCAGCATAACAGTGGAAATTAATCCCATGCTGTTTTATAATTTTGCCGATCGGAAGCATATATATAGTAAAGAGAATTGGTCCAAGGACTGAACCCTGTGGTACTCCACAGGTGACCCTAGAGTTTGAGGAAGATTCATTACTAACATGAACAAACTGGAATCTGTCCGACAGATAAGATTTAAACCAGCCTAATGCTTTCCCCTTAATCCCTACAGTATGTTCAAGTCTTTGTAGGAGAATATTGTGATCAACTGTATCAAATGCAGCACTGAGATCTAACAGGACAAGTATAGACACAAGTCCATTATCTGAGGCCATGAGAATATCATTAGTGACCTTCACCAGAGCTGTTTCAGTGCTATGATGAGCAATTAGTTTTGCAATTCCGTTTCCACTATACTTTCCCTCACATACACATATTCTCATTACCATTATTCATTGTTTGACATTTTGATTTTAAGGGCGTGTGGGGACAATTTATTTTTACATGAATGAAAAATCTATAGTCAAAATGTATGTATGTAAAATATTAAATATATGTATGTGAGAGAAAATATATCTATGTAAGATGTAAAATATATCAATGTGAAAGGTAAAATACATGTGTCAGAAGATTATATGTTCAAGAGATGTATATATGTCTGTGACGGTGGCAGACCATTTTGGTCTGTACGGCCCCTCATATACTATGGGTACAAACTAGGACACAAGTTAAGATTATTATCAGAAGTTCATTAACCAACAATATTTACTTTTATTTAATGGTCAAGATGTTTTGTAAATATCTCAGTTTCCCATACCAATCTGTTTATGGAACCAGGCTTCGTTCTGGGAAGTGACAGCTAATCACTCTTGACCTTGATATTGAAGCCCTTTTCCAGAACATTTAAATCAGTTCCACAGACATAATGATTTTGTGTGGAACAAATCAATTTCTTCATTGATTCACTAAATGAGAAATAACGCTTCTAAGTGAAACATAAGCAGAGAAACACTTTAGGGATTTACCAACACCCCAATATACTTCAATATCTTTGCTTGGTGCAAGAGCTCACTCATCACCAACAGCTGGATAAATCCTCTGTGTACTAGTAAAATCTTACTTGGACCTAATTGAGGACAATAGAATTAATGACATGATTAGGGGATCGCATAATCAGGCAATTATGTCTATAATTAATAATTCATCAGACCTTTCAGTCTTCTTCACTGTAGCATTTTCACTGCTTGTCTGCCATTTACTAAGAAAATAGCTTTAAAGATCAGGATAATGGGGGTCTAAAGAGAAGGGGTAGTTCCAAACTGAGTGAAACTGAAAACTAGCTGCAGAGATAATGAATGGTGAAGAGGCAACTGTTTGGAGTTCAGGTCACACAGACCAAAAGTGGCCCCAGATGAGACAGCATTGAGGTTGCTAAAGTTGGAGCCTGGAGCTCGAAAAGGTCCCTGTGCTCCTTTCCATTCTAAATTCCTAACTTTCCATTTAGAGAGCACTTCTCCTGTCAGCACTTGAAGCTGCTATGAAGTGCTTGCTTTCATCGCAGCTTTTATCGATCCTACACAGACACAAACTTCCAGCTGTGGCTGCTGGGTCAAAGAGTAGGAGCTTGAGCAAGAGTCATAAAGGAATAATGAAAGGTGTGTGGGAGCTGCAGTTCACTCTCAGCTGGGGAGAGCTCTCATAAAAATGACTCCAAAACCCTTCCTAAAGTGAAATAGAAAATTACATGGAAGACATTATTGAAACATCGACAAGTCCAGAATATGCTGCACTAAAATATGCAAAGCACAGCATAACAACTATGTGTTTGTCTCTTTTGCAGTATCACCTTAAGTTAAGGACCTTATATATCTAATATAACTGAAACCACATATTTTCGTTCACATCTTAAAATATTTCATAGATATATGTATTTTGAGACTCAGTTTTGACCTTGTCAAGAATACAACAAATTTTACATCAAAGTTTTCTGCACTGTTAAAAATTAAGAAAAAAAAAAAAAATTTATTTCCCTGTGACAGTACTGAAAACCTACTGTACAGCAATTTTAACAAATCTTTACTTAGAGAGGGGCTGTGAAAAGAAAACCATCATATATTTTTAGGATAATTCTGCCTTATATACTGTCAAGAGTGTGTTAAAAGCCATAACTACACATACATAAAGAGACACTTTCATGTCAAAATTCCTTTTCCATTCTTAAATTTCTAAAGTGCTTTGTTCCTCTTAGTCTAATATAATTAACATACATATATTTTGGGATATTTTACATATATGTGGCTGACAGTGGCGCAAGAGGTAGGGAGTTCGTCCTGTAACCATCAGATTGCTGGTTTTCCAATCGTCTCATTCGTTGTGTCCTTGGGCAAGACACTTCACCAGCTTTGCTTGCTGCCAGTGGACAGAGGGCCCGGTGGTGCTGATTGTATGGCCACCTCGCTTATGTCATTCTGCCCTTGGGCAGCTGTGGTTACATTGTAACTCACCACTGTCAGGGTGTGAACGTGTGAGTGAATGAGTGAAAGAATGCAGTGTGAAGCGCTTTGGGGTCCTCAAGACTTGATATGCGTAGTCTCAAGTAAAAGAATTCAAACATAAAGGTTCTATCATGCAGTGTTCACCACATTTTCATTCATCTTCTGATAAAGATTTTGGGGGAAACTGTTAAGATCTTTTTTTTTTATCAAATGTACTCCAGGATACAACAAAAAATTATACCACTATTTTTTCTACTTCAATCTTACCCATTTCTTTGAAACTTGTGTAACTAATAAAAGTAGGGCTCTTAAATTTATCGCACTTATTTCTTTTACTTTGACATATTAAAGTAAAATAAAATGTTCTACTTTAATCTTACCCATTTCTTTTAAACTTGTGTAACTAATAAAAGTAGGGCTCTTAAATTTATTGCACTTATTTCTTTTACTTTGACACATTAAAGTAAAATAAAATGTTCTACTTCAATCTTACCCATTTCTTTTAAACTTGTGTAACTAATAAAAGTAGGGCTCTTAAATTTATTGCACTTATTTCTTTTACTTTGACACATTAAAATATATTAACACAACGATTAATTTAAAAAGTTGCCCCTCTGCATTGTCATATACACTTTTGTTTGTTCAGTCACGCTAGCGATAAAAAAAAAAAGAAAATCCACTCATCATTCACAGTTGTGACCACAGAAAATCTGGCGGCTACAACTGAGTGATGTTTTATTGATGCCCTTTACCCGGTGCTCTCGCTGACTACGGTCCAGGTTACGGTTCCGATCCTGTGCGGGCTTGCCGCAAACCCCCACCCACACTGCTCCTATAGGGGAACAGCAGGCAGCTGCGGAAAGGGCTGGCAAGAGCAGAACTGGCATGGTCTTTTCTGTTGTTATTCCCCATAAATGATTAAAAAGCAGCCATAGTTTTCGTTTTCTCGTGGCTGAGGTGAGTGTAAACATTGATTTTTAATTATTTGGTTTTGTTGCGGCACCAGAATAATATCTGCACCATATTCAGTGTGAGCCTGGTATTATTATTCCCTAAGTGAGCTGGATATATCTTTAAAAAACAACAACTGGCTGTTCTAAGGGCTGAAACAGAGCGTGTTGCTTGAAGTATGCATCACATCTGTAGTTATCTGATTGGTTTTACCCTGGTTCTACTGACCCTGTTAATCCCGCCTCTGAAATCAGGTTCTACTGGTGGCATCCCAGACTGATATGCCATGTTTACGCCATAAATCATCTGGCTGGCCTGACAATCAAGATGCTATGTTCTTCTGCTTTCCATGCTTTTTGTTTTTACATTTCATATCCATTTACTTTCTTTGCATTGAAAAGACTGATAACGTCCAGCGGACCAAGTAGGGGTGAACAATAATTCAATAACAACATATATTGATCGATAGACGTATATCGAAGATAGAAAAAAAAGGCTCAATAAACAGTTCAATAGAATAACAGTTTTCTTTCCTTATACATTCTAGCCTATCATGTAAGTTAATGTTACAGTCATTACATCCTCCCAACCAATCACAAACGCAGACCCAGGAATGTTCCGTCACCAAGCTGTGCCCCCTTCACAGTGTTCAGAGAGCACACGTTATTTTTTTATTTTTAAAAACTTGCAGTTTTGGTAAACTATTAGTTGAATAAATGGTTCAGTTTGAATTTGGTGTTTGTGTGTTCTGTATCTAAAAATACAGAGCACACAATTTGTTGATAATTATCAATATCGATCAATATGATTTCTATTTTATCAATATGCTTTTTCTATATCGTCCAGCCCTAGGACCAGGACCAGTCAAGGACAAACCTCCTCCTAGGTGATTATCTTCATTGAAGCAGACAGACTTTTAAAATTGAAGGTAAATAAGAAAAAAGTGCGTGACAGAGAAGTATAGGCGTACAGACTTTATACAGAAATAAAGGTAAGTTGATACACAATTTTAATTACAGAAAAAGGAGATACCCCTCCCAAAAAATTGACAAATACTAAATATTCTTTTGTTTTTCTTACTATTGTATAGTTGAACTGTATTGGACTGATTAAAGAATAATTAAAAGCTTTTAAAACAACCATTTGAGTAACTTCAAAGCCTTTCTATAAGGTTGGCCATTTACCAAGGGGTATATCCCTTTGACCACAAAAGAAACTGAAACAACAAGCTATTTTTAATTTGGACCAATACCAGTGTTTCTCTTAGTTTTTACATGTCAAATGTGGATTTAGGTACAAGACTACTTATCACAGTGAACTTGTCATTATAAAAATGAAGGATTAACATAACACTTTTACAATGTTAAGCCTATATTTCCTAACAAAGTGTGTAAGTAAAGACAAGAACATCCCCTCACAATTTAGCAAGCGGAACTTAAGAATTGACAAGCAAAAAAAATAAAACTGATTTAAGGAAGACTGCACAACCCATTCACTGCATGATCAATTAAATCACTCATGACTTCCCATGATTTCAGCAAAATGTTAACAAAGATCTGTCAAATTTAAAATAACACTCAACCGACCATTTGTTTATTCTTACTGAAAGAGACACAGATATAACCTTGCAACTGTAAATAAACAATATTATTTGCAAATAAAAGTAAATTGTACTTGTAGCTTCAAAGCTTTTTCAGTGTATGTACTTAAAGATTGTTTCATTTTCTAAGTTAAATACAGAATTTCCTACATTCTAATGAATTGATGCAGCCAACCATGAAGTGTTTCATGGTTAGTGAGCGGCAGAAATAAAAGAGAAACCACAAATCAGTCTCAGGTTCATAGAGAGCAAGTGTAGGAGGTCAGCACAACAACGCAGTCCCTGTGGAAATGCACATTGCCAGAGATCTCTGCAGTTCATAGTCGGCAGCTTATTAAAAACCAGGGCCAGGCAAGTCTCTGCTGATTGTCACAATCCTTCATCTTTTAATGTCTTACCAGAGCAATATACCACATTTAGCCAGTTCAGCCAACAAGCTGTCACTTGGTGTCCATTTTAGTGAGTCATTTTGTTCATTTATTCTTTACTTCAAACGCTCCTTATCGCTTTCAAACACAAGACTGCAGAATCCCCAAATTAGTAGCAGTTTGACTCATTTAAATAATGAAAATTATGATGGGAATTCCAAAAGGACATTTTTATTCACATGAAACATGTTTGTGTGGTGTTGTTGTTTTTTCTAAAGTACTCAGTTTGATGAATAATCAGATGGGTATTATAATTGATGCAATTTTATGTGTCAAAATACAGATTCACAAAATGAAGTAATAACTTTTGCAGAGATTACAACTGTGATGTTGTGAACTGCGGGGGTATATTAATATTTTTTTGCAGCTCTTCTACACCTCAGTGACTGATTAACATTCAAGTTGACAAAAGGACTATTACAAAGAGACCATTTGGAGAGCAGCCACATGACAAAACACTCAAGCCTTTAGAGACTGCGGTGAGTCTAATGTGAAAGTTATTTGAATGTCATTAATGTGAAAATCGTGTTTATTCTTGTTCAATCATTAGTTATAATCTTGTTATGACTGAGATAAACTTACCTAGTCAGAGGTTTCACTTTTGATTAGAGTCTTTAGGTGAAGATAAAACTGTGAAAATAATTTAAAAACACATGCTGTTGTATGATGAGACAATTAGTTGTTTTATTGTGAATTTGTAAGAGAGCTAGAACTGCTATTGGGTTTCCTTTGAAGATTTAACAATAATTGTGTATCAACAAATATTTATAAATATATTTATAAAGTAAATCTCTTACAGTTTATATTTTATTAAAACTGAAATGCTGGCATACTTATTAAATGTTCTTTTCTTTCTATCTTCCCCCCAGAGCATCCGGGGGGGGATGGGGGGAATAAAGTAACCTTGTAACTTGCACAATGCTCCTTTAACGTATGGGCTTATAATACTAGGAAACAGGCCATATGTTGATCCAAGATCGGCATTCTTTATTTATACAGGACAACGTTGCGTAAAAGTGTCAAGCTGTTTTTTGAATTTAAAGAAAATTGTATTAATATCCATTTTATACCCGTCTAAAACCTACTAAAGATGAACAATTAGTTTTGCAAATATAGGCTGTAAATAACCAAATCAAGTTGGTCACAGATAAGAAGCCCAATGCTGACATTCCTACTCACTCCTGGACAACAGCCATATGGGAGCCATAGATGAATTTGTGCAAATAAGCATGGTATTGATCTGGGTACTCTGGCTGGACAGTGTATATCAGATTGACAACCTGGGGGAATATTGTCTCTGTGGTGGCTGATTTTAGCAAGTAGCATCTGTAGAGCCAGATAGAGAGGTTTGTGTGCAGGATGTGTGGGGTCTGCAGAGATGGTAGCTGTCCATTTTCTGACAGACCTGTACTGTAAGTCTTGGATGGAGAGAGGTCAGCCTTGACAATTATTTCTATAATTGTTTGTTGCAGTCTAGACCTCTCCTGTTTTGTGGATTAGCCAAACCACACAGTGATGAGCAAACAAAGGACATACTGAATAATGACAGTGTAGGAAATTACCAGCAGTTCCTGTCAAAGTTTGTACTTCATGTGTTGCTGCAGGATGTACAGTCCCTGCTGGGCCATCTTCCAAACAGTTTCTATGTGTGAGGACCATCTCAGGTTTCAGGAAAGAGTGTTTCCTAGGAACCTGAAGTGACCCACACTGTGTTGTTGAGGATAGTAATGGGAGGCAATGTGGGGGGTGTTCTCTGGAAGTCCACCATCACCTCCCCTATCTTGAGCAGGTTCAGGTGGTGAACATTCAAAGGCGCAGATCCACCCCATTAGTACCAGATAATATCCAGAGAACTGATGTTAGGATCAGAGATTAGGGCTCTCCTCTCTGCTCTCTTTGCTCTGACTACAGGCGGGTTTCAGGACAAGGCTGCAGCTGCCTGTCAGAAAAGTAACGTACAGTACAGTGCTTTCTTAAAGTCACACGAATGGGAGACAGACGCCTGATTGTCCCTGTTGCTCATCATTTTAGTGCTTACCTCTGTGCCTGTTGAAGCTTCTTTTCTGTCTTTGCCATTTTCAGATATTTCTTGTAGCGTTATTTAATCAAGAATGTTATAACATATGAATATGATAAATGTGACTTTTTCCCTTTTGCAGCTTAAATACTGCAAATACACATGAATATACATCTGTAACATTTTGGTGTGAATTTTCACCCTGGGCTTAGAAAGGGGAGCATGATTGGTATTTGCAAAATGAACCCCATGTGTCGCTATATCCCAGTGTGCATGTAAAAAGGCTAGTTGTATAGGGATGAGAAAAAATCTGCGCAAGTATGCATAATGTGATTACTGTCTCTACAGAGATGGATTCGGGAACAGATTATTAGGTCCTCTAATCAACACACTAAGCTAAGAAATGTTTACGAGCATTTTTCTTTTCTCACTCAGCACTTCCATGTTTTTCAAGAGCTCTTGTGAAAGCAGCAGGTGCATCTTGATCCCAGCACCGCTGCTGCCTCTGCTCCTCATGGTGTTGCCTGTCAGAACGACTCTTACCCCAGCTTGTTCTCTCTGTTCTTAACTCTGACAACAAGCTAATATAGCACTTCTAACATACTTTACCACCTGCTATAAAAGTCGGTTTAACTCCTGTGCACAAACTATATCTCAAATTTCACCACTATAATACATCCGAGTTTCAAGGTCCTAATCGGTTCAGTTTTATTTGTGAATTCACAATTCAGACAATAATATTGTACAAAACCCGGTTTGATATTCATCTGATGCTTTTAGTTTATTTTTTATTATTACATACAGTATATTACTATTTGGATTTGTCCCTACCATAGTTTTGTTTCATATACTGCAGCAGGATCATTGCTTGAATAATAACAATAGGAAATGTGTTTAGAGAAGACTAAATCTCCTTTTTTTTTGCATAAAAATCCAGTGTCTGATTTCTAAAGTAGTTTTTTAGAGGAATATTTTCTTATAAAGAGCAAAAAGATTAGAATTTACTGAAGTGTTCCTGCTTGTCAAAGTAGTGCAATAAGACCTTAAATAGTTTACATCAGTCTGTTTAAAAAAATCTAAATATCTAGAAAGCTAATGCCCATATGTATATTGTGAGCCACATAAATTATTATAGTAATATGACATGTGAAAAAAGTGATTCTCTAAGGACTTCAGCCATCAACCTCACTTGATTTGTTAACCAATGTGTCAGTAAGATTAACAACAACGACAACTTTTATAAATTAATGTGAGTATTTTAAATATAAAGTGGCTCTCAAAAGGGACCACACCCCTGGTCAAATTACATGTTATAGCTAACATACTTATAACTAACATTCTGTATAAAGATTAGATCACAATAAAACATTTCAAAACTTTTTTTTTTCTTTTTTTTACCACGTGATACTTATGCTGTGTAATAAAACAAATTTAATATTGGGGAAAAAATAAATATTTGCGCTTTTTAAAATGTTTTGTAAAAACAACTTTTGATTTGATTTGATCATTAATTCTTCTTTGCATGTAGTTAATCAGCATGCTTGACCTGATTTGGTCATATTTGCCCACTCTACTTTGTAAAAGTCTATTTAAGACTCTCCACAGGTTATCTACAGGATTTAGTTTGGTTTTATTTATTTGTTTATTTATTTTGTGGGGTTGGGGTGCTACTATTAGGTTTGTCGCCTACTCTAGATTGTGCTTGGTAGTTTTTAGTGTGTGTGTGTGTGTGTGTGTGTGTGTGTGTGTGTGTGTGTGTGTGTGTGTGTGTGTGTGTGGGCATGGTTATTTTCTTGTGTGCCCTTGTGTTGCCCCGTGATGGACTGGCCACTTGTCCAGGGTGTACCCCACCTTTCACCCAATGACTCCAGGACAGTTGTTTTAGGTTCAATCAAACATTTTTGAATTGTTTGACTTTATCATATTGTAGCACTCTTTCCCCGCAAGGCTGTAGAAGATTTTAACCAAGCTGGATGTTGCTGTCCTCATGTAGGCAGCCTCCCTGTGTATTTTTTCCCCAATAATTTAGAGTAAACATCCAGTTTTAGTAATGACACTGTTGTCACAGGTTTTCTCCGGTCATCAGTTACTGACTTTACTGTTTATATGTGTAAATGGTAAAATGGTAAATGGACTGAACTTATATAGCGCTTTTCCAGTCATGCTGACCACCCAAAGCGCTGTACACTATAGCCACATTCACCCAATCACTCTCACTAACACGCACACGTTCATACACCGAGATGCTGCTCGGTAGGCATCTTTTGTATTGCTGTAAGATTTTCTTTTTCTTCTGACAATGGGCTTTTGTACTATGAGATGCTTTGGATTCTTTGCAACCTCCCTGCAAGTGATGGTTTTGACAAAAAAAATGCAAATAAGAAAATGTCAATGACAGGAAAGAATTGAGTAGACCTAATGTTGTAACAACAGTGTTAGAACAACATTTTGGTTTAGGGTTGTCTGGACTGTCTTTATTTTTTCTAAATTGGTGCATGAACTAAAAGGTATTTCAAGATAAAACAGAAGCAATGTTAAATTCAAGACTTGGCAGAGAACCAGTTATTGGGTCTTTATGACAAAATATTACCTCATAACCAGTGGGGACCAGATTTATTTGATGGCCATTTTTTTTTTCACTAAAGGACCTAAAGTAAACATGCAACATTTATCAGTGAGTTGTATTCTGCTTGACTGGCCTCAAAGACTTTCACATCCCTTGGAGGAATTCAAATCAATATTTAATTTGATCTCATAAGGCTAAGATGTCTTACATTCACATGAAGTACATGACAAGGACTCTTGTCCAGTCATTAGTTCTCTCCTTCTTGAAGAGAGGGCCTAAAATATTCAAGCAGCTCTTTTATATCAACCACCCTTACAAAAGTGTTTTACTTACAGTGGACACAGGCCACACAGAAGACATTTTAGAACATAATGATCAATTCACTTGGTTTAAGTCATTAGAGTCTTACATTTCTAAATTTCTGTGGAAAAGCAGACTACCACATATTAGTTAAAGAACTCTACAGAAAATGTACTGAACTTTCAGCATTACAATTTGGCCAATAGGTTGCATTTTTCTCAAATTGGTTTAAAACTAGCACATTAGATGAACAATCCATAGATGTAGAAAAATGTGACAATGTAAAGCTCTCACTTATTTGTGAGAGCATTAAACATCATTAATGCTTTAAAAACATTAACATCAGCTCATCTTGTTATGAATGCTGCTGGATAACCCAGCATTCAGCCGGACACAGAGCTTTGTTATTAAAAGTTTTATTGCAGAATGTGAATAGTGGCAGATGAGGCAGGCAGACAGTAATGGACAGAAGACCAGAGGATGCAGGTGGGGTGAGTGGGAGAACCAAACTGACCAGGGGTTGCAGGCATTGACAGGCTAAACCAATGATGAAGGCAGGGACACATCAGAATAGGCAATGCGAGCAGCTGGAACTCACGGGGTAACGGGCAGACTTGTGCAGCACGCAGACACAGGCAACTTTCATCAGAAGAGTACTGCTGGCTGAGCACACAGGAACTAGTAAAGGCAGAGTACATCACAAAAAGACAGAACGAGACGTTCGGGCAATGATGATTTGGCTGAGGCAGGTATATATAGACAGGGGAAGAGGTGAGCAGAGTTGGCAGTAATTAATGGCAGCAGGTGGAGCTGATCTGGGCTAATTGACTGGTGACTGAGGAATGGACTGAGCTGATTGGATAGTGGCTGATGGCTGAGAGGTGACAGGCTGAAACCAGAAAAAGTCCAAAACAAACAAACAAAAACCTAAATCATGACACATCTATAACAGCCTGGGGGGGAGTTTCTTAAAATAATAAAATGTTCACTCCTCCCATGTAAGCATAACCCCATCTGAAATATCCATGGCGTCTTGCAAAACAAAAAAGTGCATTTTACTGTCATAGTCCAGGCCTAGGTGCAGGTCGGGTTTTCTCTCTCTCCCTTCTCAGCAGGGCTGGACAGGCAGGTGCTGTACATCTGAGCTGATTACCACCCTTCAAAAGGAACCAGGAGGAGGGCGTCAGTTCGTTAACGCTCCTGCGTTGGTACAGACCGATCACTTTCCAAGGATTGATTTCTTGTGTTTCCCTCCTCCTAGAACCCTGGATCCCAAGCCGAGACCATTCTTCTGTGACTCACATAACTCTGGAGACTCCTCTGAGACGTCCCTAGCCAGCTTCCTGGAATCCGTGAAGCCTCTGACCCACACTCTGACTCTGCGTAAGCCCTCCTGCCTGAGCTTGCCTGCCTGTCCACCCTCTGACTTCCCACCTGGAGAACGCCCACCGGACCTGCACCATCCACTAAGACCCTGGACATCACCCTCCCAAGCTCAAACAATCCTCCTGCTCAGTGAGTTCCTGTGCTCATCTCAAATTCTCATCATTCCCGCACCTTCCCGTTGCTCACCTCCCCTTTCTCAGCAGAACCCGGAACCCCAGCCAGCTGACTTCAACTCCACTATTACCATTTGTTTTTCAATAAAACCCTTTAACTGATTATTGCCTCCGTGATTGTGCTCATTGAGTCATCCTTTGCTAAACATGACATTTACTGTATGGGAGAAAAAACAAAGGAATGAAAAATTCAGAACACAATCAGATTTGGGAAATTTATTTCATTTGATGTAATTGTAACACAAGATGGGATAGGCTGAAACAATTTCTCAAGAGTATTAAAACACTATAAGCTAAAAAAAACTATCCTAAATCAACTAAATTTAAGACTTTTTAATCAGTGTAGCAGTGCTCCCAAAAATTTCTCTCAAAGATATATGGATTACAATCAAAGATTTCATTTTCTTACCAACCTTACCTTAAAATGTGAGCCAGACTTGTCTTTAAGTATAGCTTCTGGTCACAAATATGTTTAACACCTTTAAAATAACTCAAATCTACAACTTATTCAATGAAAACACTCTTTACAGAAGACATTATACAGGAAAAGATGTACAGGAATATGATGTAAAAGATTTCGTCTTCACCAAGGTGGACGCTTTTTCTTCTCTCCTCCCCATAGCTTCCCTGATTGTGCTCTTTTTTTCTCTTTTTTTGTGTCCTGTCTGGCAATGTGGCATTAAGAATTATCTTAATGTCAAAGAGAGCCCAACAGATTTTACTTTCACAAATAGTGCTCCGCTTCATTTACATAAGCAAGAAGCTTTATTAGATTTTATGCTGGGATTGTATTACAGGTACAAACAACCAACAAGAATATACAGTATTATTTAATATGAAATGTATAAAATGACAGCTAAAGATAATGTCATGGTTTTTAAGTGTTTAGCCCACATGCAGATACAGATGGAAGACAGGCACAGTTTTAAGATGTTTATTTAAAGGTTCAGGCTGCAGGAAGAGACACAGCGTGTGGCTCGGGCGAGGTCTGAACGTCAGTACTGGAGCGACTGCGGAAAGAAGGAGGAGTAACGTTACGAATGAGCGAACCAGGGAAAAGTACCAGAACCTACGCCGCTTACCATTTAACAGGGTTGACCTATCGGGGGAGAATAATGACGAGGAAACTCTGTGATCGTAGCTCGTAGGTGGTAGTGACTGGAGGGCTGACAGATGGTAAGCTGGCGAGGGATCCGGAGCGCACAACAGCTGTCGAGAGGAGCAGATGGAGTAACCAGAGAGTTTGCAGGTGAACCAGAAGAATCCAGGGAAGGGGATCTCAGGCCCGACTTGGTAACATAAAGTGAGTATGAGTGGAGATGCCAGAGCAAAATCTGAGCGGCAGGGATTCTGTGGATCTGGTTCTTCGAACACGACGTCCAGGCAGGTTAGTAAATCCAAACACGAAAAACTGAGAACAATCGGAGACAGAACATTAGTCCAAAAACGGGATTCAAAAAACTCTCAAAATACGGGGTTCAGGATTCAGGTCGGCGGCCATGGCATACCACGACTGGTTTAACACTCTGGCGTCTTCCATCTGTCTGAGCGCTCCTTAAAAAGCCAGTGGAAGCCGCTCCCAACGAGCCGCAGGTGTGGGCCACGCCCCCCAGTCAACAAGAACCACCTGTGGAACAGAATTAGAGCACGGAAACACAGAGAACCCTGACAGATAATAATAGGTTATTTTTGTATAGAAGTGTATCTGTAAGCACCTGATTCCTAGCCCCCCCGACAGAGCCAGGGGGAGCTAGGCCCCGTGAAGTAGCCACCAGGAGCGAGCCAGCCAACAGAGAAGAGCAGGACGGGATAGGCTCTAGCCTTAGTGGAGACTTGAGATGTCCAAGGAGAGGGGGCAGTCCAAACCCAACCTGACAAAAAGACAAATAGAAAACCGTGTACACAGTCACATTCACATATTCCCATCCTAGTGCCTCCACACACGAACACTCCTACCCAAAAAAAAAGGGGACACAGTACACATGATCACACTCAGCACACAACCTATGCTCCCAGGTCTAGACATCGGTACCCCAGAAGGATATTCAGCCTCTGGATGAACATCAACATGGGGTGGGGGGAACCACCCCAACCCGACCTACCCATGGCCACATGAAGCTTGTATGGGGTTATAGTGTACATGCTAACCCGCCTGGGCTGGCTGTTGCGGGGGCAGGTCCTCTCAGGTATCAGGGTAGGCCTCTGCTGGGGTGGTGGGGAGTTCTCTGGATTTTTTCTGAAGCAGCGAGTTGTTTGATTTTGGATTTTTTCTGTATTTTTTCTTTGTCTCTTTCTTTTATCACTTACTCTGTCATTGTTATTTTTTTCCCCCTCTTCTTCTGTTCTGATTGATATTAGTTTGTACCTAATATCTCAGCTGGAAAGGGGGTCTTCTATGAGCTCACAGTTTTAATCAAATAAAACATTTTGCATTTCTGTGGAATTCCACCACGAGTTAACTTTACCTTCACATAAGTGTATTTTAGCATGTGAAACACTGCTGTGGTGGACCAAAAGCAAAAACATCTTCTCAGCAATCTATCCAAGCTCTAGTCCTCTAATCAATAAAGCTCATGTTAAAGCTGAAAGGGAACGTTGAAACACAGGAGTAATGGTCAAATGCTTGGGAGAAGTATTGACTCACAAACGGACATCAGGGAAACAAAGGTGCAGTTGAATCTAAAAGATTTCTGCAAATCTGAATGTTTTTTGTTATTTTATCATCGGGACATAAAAACAGTTTCTATGTTTAGCATGCCCATTATTTTCAATCTTACTTTGCTTTACAATCAATTAAAGTAATATTATATATACAATAAAGGTACAAATTATTAAATGCTCCCTTTTAAACATTTTGGATAGGTTTATTGACTATACAAAACATGTTCATTAATTTTTTTGCATAAAATCATTGCAAGATAATGAGATCTTACCTCCCCAGTTTTGCTTATAGCTTCTTTCATAATGATTTTTTTTTTATTCTATGGAAATAAGCTGTAGGTGGTCGTGCCACCGCCCCCACAACTAAATGTTTACACTCGCACCTTATACATGGGAAAATGGCTGCCAGCAGATGCACAATGGTACAGTCGTACATATCTGATCCTGAGTCAGACCAAAAGTGGTGCCTACTGAACAACAGTTAGGATCAGCCCAGTCAAAACAAAATTAATTAATTCACACATACCATAATATCACAGGACAGTTCCCTGTCAGTGGTGAAAAGCCCTCCTATTTTATTTAAATTCATTTATTGCTCTTTACAGGTGGTCAACACTCAACCCTTAACAGCAGAACCAGCAACCATAACAGTCATGCATGCTCCACATGCTGACTTGTGCTGTCTACCTGGCTGTTGTAATAACACCCTACTCACAAAATTTTTTTAATCATTCATCAAACGCTAAAATCTCAAAAATGTCCGGGGACAGCTTTTGCCATGGACAATTTGTCCAAAACTGAGACTTTACCTGAAAATCAGGGACATCTCTCAGTCACCCTAGGCTGTCAGTAGCATTAGCATTAATTTGCATTGTGCTAAATGACAAAACATGTTCATGCTGTACAGCAATGCAAAACACACAAGAGAAATCATTAAGAACTTAGATCTGGCTGGGTCATTGCCATCAAAAATCAAATGATGTGACTGGGAGAATGCTTACTGACACGTTATTTATTGCAGCCAATAACAAAACATTTGTCCTTTCCATTGTGCAGCACATACACCGGTAAACATGCTCCTCTTCTAATAATGAAGTGGAAGGGTGGATCCTTATGGTTTGCTAGGTGAGGGGCTGGGCTCGGCAGGGGTTGCTAGGTGAGGACTGTGCCCGTGCTGATTGTGACTTAATAATTGGGATGTTTTTGAAACTGCTAATTTTCCAGACACCAACAAAACATTTACTTATTGCCAAAAAACATTTGGATGGGTTTTTTTTAACACTTGGACTGTTTTTTTTTCTTGAACAGAATTGTCAAACTCCAGTACTCAAGTGTCGGTGTCCTGCAACATTTAAATATGTCCCAGGTTCAACACAGCTGAATCAAATGGCTGAATTAGCTCTTCAGTATGCAATCAAGTTGACTTGATATACTAATCACCTTATTATTTAACTTAGGTATTTGACCAGGGACACAGAAAAGTTACAGGACATTGGCCTTTGAGGACTTGAGTTTGACACTCCTGTTCTAGAAGTCCAAAAGGAAGTACAAAAACATGCAAAAAGGGAATTTTTCCTCAAAAGTCACCTTTAATACCCCTGGCAGAGGGGTTTAAAGAGGGGCATGAAACACACCTCTCAAAAGATACTAAAACGATGTAAAAGGAGTTTCAAGTTAAGAAAAGTATACCCTTTTCTACTATAAATGTGGAATGCATTGCCTTCATCTTTGAGCTGTCTTGAGTCTGTTCATTATTTTAAGAAGCAGTTGAAGACTCATTGGTTCTGACTGGCTTTTAACTAGTTTTAAGCTATGATGTGGAATTATTTTGTGTTATTTTATGGTTGCTTTTATTGTGAAGCAGTTTCTGGTTTTATCCTGTGAAAGGTGCTATATAATTGTCATGGTTTTTAAGTGCTTGGCCCACATGCAGACACAGACAGAAGCAGGAACAGTTTTAAGATGCTTATTTTAAGGCTCAACAAAGGGGAAGCACACGCTGTGTGCGACAGGTGAGGTCTGAACGTCAGAGCTGGAACGACTGCGGGAAGAAAGAGGATATGTTTACTAAGGATCAAACCAGGGGGAAATGTTCCAGAAGCTGCGCCGTTTACCGTTTGGTTGGGGAGACCTGTCCGGGGGGGATGAGTGAAAAAGGGACTCTGTGACCGTAACTCGCTGATGGTAACTGGTGGCTGAGTGACAGGAGGGCTGGCACATGGAATGCAGGCGAGGGGCCCGGACAGCACCACTGTGACGGCAGGCAGGAGGAGCAGCTGGAAGAACCGGAGTGTAGCTGATGAACCAGGTGAATCCAGGAAGGAGGTTCTCACGCCCCAGCTTGGTACCACCAAGGGAGTATGAGTGGAGATGCCAGAGCAAAATCTAAGCGGCGGGGATTCGGATGACTGGTTCACTAAGCACGACGCCAACACAGGTGTGTAAATCTAAACACGACAAACTGGAGAATAACAGGAGACAGGATTAGTCCAAAAATAGGGTTTACAAAAACTCACAGGTACGAAGCACGGGAGACAGATCAGTGGCCTAGGCATACCACGACGGCATAACACTGGCGTCTTCCAGCTGTCTCTGTACTCCTTTTAAAGCCAGAGACGAAAGTTCTTTGATGAGTCGCAGGTGTGGGCCACGCCCACCCGTCAACTGCAGCCGCCTGTGAAGCAGAGTTAGAGCACGGAAAACAGAGAACGCTGACAATAATAATAATAATAATAATAATACATTTTATTTCAAGCGCCTTTCAAAACACTCAAGTCACTGTACAGGTAAAAACAATAAGTGGTAAAAGCAACATCATCATAATTAAAAGAAACAACACAAACTACACACAGGAAAGTAACAGAAAATCATAATGAAAAGGCAATCTTGAACAAGTGGGTTTTGAGTTTTGATTTGAACAAGGGTAAAGACTCGGTATTGCAGATGTCAGGGGGGAGTGAATTCCAGAGTGTGGGCGCAGATCGAGAAAAAGCTCTGCTCCCCATGGTGCTAAGACGGGCGGAAGGAACAATGAGGTGAGTGGTAGAAGAAGATCTAAGTATGCGAGAGGGAGTAGAAATTTGAAGTAAATCAGAGAGATATGGAGGGGAGAGATTGTGAATAACTTTAAAAGTAAGTAGGAGGATTTTGAACTGAATTCTGAACTTGACAGGTAGCCAGTGGAGGTGCTGCAGGACTGGGGTGATGTGATGGAAAGAGGGGAATCTAGAAATGATGCGAGCTGCTGAGTTTTGCACTGCCTGAAGCTTGTGAATGGATTTTTGAGAAGAGAATTACAGTAATCGATGCGGGAAGTGACCAGACTATGAACAAGAGTGCAGGTGGAACCAGGGGAGAGAGAGGGGCGAAGGCGATTTATATTGCGTAAGTGAAAGTAAGCAGAGTGGGTAAGGTTGTTAATGTGAGAGGAGAAGGACAACGTGCTATCAAGGATGACACCCAGACTCTTGACCTGAGGTGAGGGGGAGATTACGGAGTTGTCAAATGAGAGGGAGAAACTGTCAGCTTTTGATAATGTAGATTTGGTTCCCACTAGGAGGATTTCGGTCTTGTCAGTTGGAGGTGAACCAGGATTTTATTTCGGTTAAGCAGGAGATTAATGAAGGAGGTGGGAGTGCAGAGTTTGGTTTACAGGAAAGATAGACCTGGGTGTCATCCGCATAACAGTGAAAATTGATGTTAAATTTCCTAAATATATTGCCAAGAGGGAGAATATAAATGATAAAGAGTAGGGGACCCAGGACAGAGCCTTGGGGAACACCGGTGGTAACTGGAGAGGAGTTGGAACGATAGGACTTAATCTGAACAAACTGAGTGAATATAAATGAAGTTTACTTACTTACAATGGATAAATGTTCTGTGAGATTACATCTACTAAAACCTTCTTAAAATGACTGTTTTCCACTGGTATTTTGAAAACATACATTAGCTGATGAAGTCCAAGTCTTGTGTTGGTTGGGGAGCCTCCTTGCCATCATATTAATCTTTAGCTCCCTCCACAGATTCAGATTCAAGTCAGAAATCTGTCTGGACTACTCCAACACAATGGTATCATTTCCAGACAGAAGAAACATGTTTGGACAATTAAAATAATATTTTAAAGGTGCAATAAACAATATTTCACCACCAGGTGGTGGTTGAGCACTGTATGTAGAACAAAACAACGGTGTTTTCACAGGTCTGCCTAAAAAGTGGATCAGACAGCTGCAGCTGATCCAGAACGCTGCTGCCCGCGTCCTCACTAAGACTAAGAAAGTAGAGCACATCACCCCAGTTCTAAAGTCCTTACACTGGCTCCCTGTATCTCAGAGGATAGACTTTAAAATACTTCTGTTAGTCTATAAATCCCTGAATGGCTTAGCACCTAAATACATCACAGACTTGTTATCAGTGTATCAACCCTCCAGACCACTCAGGTCTTCTGGCTCCAGCCTTCTCTGCATACCTAGAACCAGAACCAAACACGGAGAAGCAGCATTTATCTGGAACAAACTTCCAGAAAATTGTAAAAGTGCTGAAAGCCTGAGTTCCTTTAAATCAAGATTAAAAACACAGTTGTTTAGGATTGCCTTCGACTGTTCTAATTGAACTGTATTACTGAAATATAATTAGTTTACTCCAACTGTTTTTACTTGTTTGCTTTTAATTTTTATTTTCCCATGTTCTATTTTGTTTCTGCATTTTATTCCTGCTTGCTTTTATTGTGTTTTATTTTCCTATATTTTAATCATGTAAAGCACTTTGCATTGTCTCTGTACTGAAATATGCTATATAAATAAATTTGCCTTGCCTTGCCAAAACAAGATGTATGACATGTCGCACCTCTCTCTAGCTTCACTACAGCTGCAACCTGGCCCCCGTTTCCCTTTTCACTTGTCGCCTTTTGTGTCCATATTTGCAAAAGATAAATTCATAGCATACCAGCATCATCTTTAGGAGGAACATTTCTAGTGAAGAAGTAGGTAACTCCTAACTTTATAATGCTGTTAGCAAGAGAACTTTTTGATCTGCTGGGGTGCTCTCCGCCATGTTGCTCCTACACTGCACTGCTCTCACAGTGACATTTTAGGGCAGGGAGGGGCTAAGCCCTGAGTGGTAGCTATTCACATACACGTACCACGCGTGCGCGCACATACATGCACATGCGGCCGGCCCGGCTATGTAAACAAGAGACTGGATAACATCATAGAGAGAGGCGGTGTGACGTCATACCATAGTCCATCTGAAATATTACCTTTAGTTCTTCACAAAACTATTTTTGTTCTATCTAAAATAATGAAATTTGACTTATTGCTCATTTAAACCTAAAGATTGTATATTCAACATAATTTTAATTTACCCTCCAAGAAGCAACATCCCTCTATTTGTTTGGCTATTTTGATGTAAGGCCTTATTTAACTAGATGATATCCTCTTGTGATAAAAGGGGCATTGTTATAACCGGAAATGGTTATAACACTGTATGATTATTTGTCTTCTTCTTAGGGGCTGTAAAGATTTCACTGCACCCTGTTACCATCCTCTCAGTTCTTTACTCTGGAGAAGCGGTCTGCTTTTATTGTTGACTTCTTTAGTAAGAAATGACTCTTGAAACAGAAACTATACTTTAACATATTTAATCTAACAAGCCAAATGAATGCTACAGCTAAGTATTGGGCTTTCATATTAATTCACGAGCAGCAAAATGGTAAAATCAGGAAGTGAGAGAATGCCAAACTCTCAGTTATATGAGCTTAACAGGATCAGCAAGGACACGTCCATCCAGGAGTGGTCAAACCCTCCCATGTTGTCTTCGAGATATGTGTCACTGTTATACTGTGAAATAGCATTGGCTCCAGGGTTATCCCCATGTCCATTCTGCCCTGAGATAAATTTCCATTTGTTTCTGTATGCCACATCTGTGAAGTCCTCGGCTTCCATGAGTTCTGCAGCTCCAGCATCTGTAATCTCATAATCTTTAAAGGAGCCATGATAGCAAGTTTCATTTTTCTGTGGTTTTGGGGGTATAACATGATTTATTGTGCACTGATGAGGCCGCGTGAATGTCAAAAGTTAACACCAAAAGACCTGCTCAGGGGTTTTCTACATAGGTTGTCTTTCCATGTAATTCATATTTTCCAATCAAAGCACACCATCAAGCCAACAGAGAAGGTAAAAACTGATGAGACCCTTAGTGAAATCCCACTATCCACCAAACTGAACAAGAAGACCCTATATTGAATCTGACAATTACCATTACCACCTATTTTAAGGACCTTAGTCAATCAGGTCCTTATTGACCTTTGTCAGTCACGTCCTGAGTCACCCTATGTCAGGACAAAAGCTGCGTAAAACATCGGTCTTGGTATTTGAGTCTGTAGATGACAGTTTCCATTGTTCATCATAGAGCAGTAATTATCAACCTAATTCAACACCCCAATATGACTGTCATAACACATAAAATGAAAAAGGATTGTAATGCCACAATATGTAATAATGTAATAAAAACAGGCTTCAAAATGTAATAAAACATCAATGAAACCGCATTATGTAATAATTGATGCAAAATGTAATTAATCCTTGAACGCATTTTGTAAACGAGAGAGGAAAAGAGAAGTTAAGGAATGGTAAAAGTACACAAATGTGCAGCGTACACATCCCCTTTCATTCAGCTGAAGTTTCACATAAATTCTGTCATCCTGTGTATTTTTTTTTTTTACTGATGCAAAATTAAGTTTGATAAATTAAACACAACCAGTAGTTACTATTCAACAAGTCACCAACTAATGCTGGGGGTTTAAAAAGTACATCGCAGCCTTAACAGACAAACTTGCCACTGATGGCATTTTTTGTCAGCTGAAGAAAACCATGAATGAATTTAGCATTTACTGACAAAGTTTCAATTCAATTCATTTTAGAAAGCGCAAATTAACAAGGCACTTTACAAAGTCAAATTCAATCAAATCATCCAGACACTTTGGTCAAAAAGTTTCCTATCTAAGGAATCCCAGCAGTTGCATCGAGTCTTGACAAGCATCATTCACTCCTCCTGAAAGAGCGTAGAGCCACAGTGGACATTGGTCTGCATTGTCAATTGGCTGCAAAGTCATTGACAATGTAGACAATGTTGTCTGCATTGCCGATGGCTGCAAAGATTTTAATGTGTAATATCTGGGACATGATCATTATTACAAGTGTGTTTATTGGGGTGAATACAAACGCTAGTTTGTGATGGTTTATTACATAATGCACCACATTGTTGCATTATCATTTCTAAAAAAAGAGCTGTATCTGCATTTTGTGATAATTTGCGCAAAATGTAATGATATTATTTTATAACTGGCAGAACGTATTACAAAATTTGTTCAAGGATTTTATTACATTTTGTATTGATTATTACATAATGCCTTTTCAATGATGTTTTATTACAGCATGGGACTTCCATGTATCTGGAAGTCCCATAGGATTTTAGTTCTGTCATTCTCCACCACCTTGGGAGGTTACTCCCATTTTGACCTGGGGGTCTCCAGTCAGTATTCTGAACAGATGTTTCTGTACACTATACCAGCCAATTGGTTATGGAGTTTCATGCATTTCCATTATAATGACCATACACGTTCCATGTATGGTCATGTCCCCAATGTTGACTGTCAGTCATTGTTGGACGCACATGCAGCTCTATGCTCTAGTTCCATAAGATTCCATTTCTTTATCTCACAGAAACCAGGGACTCGTTCTTCGTACGTCGCTAACTCAGTTAGCTGGATTTGATTGTTGACGATTTGGCATGATCTTGGATTGTTTGGTTCTTCGACAGTCATCCTGGACTTGCTGTCATAGCAACATGTGCACAAACTTAAACCTGCTCGAGAGCAGGCTTATTTCATGTAAACAGGATTAGATCGCAGCTTTAAGCGGAGGAGATAGGGAAATCTGTCGTAGCCATGTCATCTCCATTTTTACGACAGCACCCTGTTGCGGAAGGTGCAAGAATAATTTGCAGAGCTTTTCGAATTAATCACGTATTGCGAGATAGACAGGATCCTTTAGCGCAGCGCGACAGTGTAATTGTAGAGAGATTTTACTTGGTGGCTGTTATAAACAGACAAACACGTCATTTAACAGTGGCTTTTAAAAAGAGGAACAAGTGGCTTTTTAAAATACAGTATAATAATTAAAGGCTACCATTTTGTAAAATATTCTTGTACTTCACTTTTACTTGTCCCCATGTTCTAGCGGGTCCCGTGGAGGCTCTGACATAAAAGAACAAAGTAAATATGAAATTATTAAAATGCAGAAATACATACTGTAGAAAGTGATAGAAACATCCACCATGGACAGTACTTAAGCATTTAATTTGTCTGCTACTTTTTGCCAGTCCTCTCTCCTGGCTTTAGCAGACTTTGAGGTGTTCCCTGTCGTTTGTTTTTTTATATACTTTATTTTTGTCATTTTAGTAGTTTTAGAAATACACATACATACATACAGAACATACATACATTGAACAATTGGACCCCCCTCCAACAAAAATTACAGAGCAACTAGTTTGACAGGAGCAGTTGAATAATAATAAAAAAAAGGAAAAAAGTAATTACATTACTTATACAGTTGGTGTCAAGTTCCGATGAATGTTAAATTTTTTCCAGTATTTATTGTATTTATAAGTGGCAATTCTTAATGAAAAAGTCAGGCATTGTGTGAATTTCCTCAAATATGTCCTTCCAGTCCGAACATGACGGTGGTTCCGCATCAGCATAAATTTAAGTCCATTTTAGTATTGATTTCTTTTATCATTCCTGACCAGTAGGATGCGATCTTAGTACATTCCCAGAAGACATGAAAATGTCCTGCAGACACATTCCCACTATTCCTCCAACACTTTGCCTTCTCAGTGTCGTTACAATGTTTACTTTTAATGTTAGGAGTAACAAAAAAACGCACCATGCTTGTCCAGGAAAATTCCCTCCATAGGTCAGAACTTGACGTGTGGATCACAGAATTACAAATATTTAACCAAACATCATCAGCTATTGTTATTTTAGCTTCTTTTTCCCATTTAACCTTAAGGTATGTTGTATTACATTTTCTCTCTGTTTGTAGACATGAGTATAGTTTGGATATCGTTTTTTTGGGAGGTCTTCCGTTGCTGGAATCTAATAAGATTTTAAGTATAACTGTCTCATCCTCCTCCAAAAATGTTATATTTTTATTGTATTGGTATAGCTGAAGGTATCTAAAGAAATCACATTTTTCCAGGTTATAGTTATCTTCAAGTTGTTTAAAACTCTTTAATTCACTATTGTCAGGGTTCCCTGTGTATCTGTGCCCTATTCTGCTCCGCAGGTGGTTCTAGCTGGCGAGGGGCGTGGCCCACACCTGCGACTCATTTGGAGCGGCTTCTTAAGCAGAGCACCGACAGATGGAAGACGCCAGAATGTTAAACCAGTCGTGGTATGACGTGGCCTCCAACTAGCTCTGAAACACTAGCGTGTAAGCTTTGCCTCTCGATTTTTGACTAATTTTGGATCTTCTCTCTTGTCACAGTTTTGTGCGTGGAAGCACTTACCTCTTGACGCTCTGTCCGGAGAATCACACCCGCAGCATCACAAGGCTCAGATTCTGCTCTGGCGACTTCCCCCTTGCTCCCTGGATATTACCCAGCCGGGCTTGTGGTTCCCCTCCCGGATGCTGCTGGTTCCTCCCGTCATTCAAGTTAATCCATCTGTCACCCTGCTCAGCCGAAGCTCGCTCTGGGTCCCTCGCCAGTTCCACCTGCTGCCCTCCAGCCACTAGCCACTACACCAACAGGGGTAGGATCACAGGGTCCTCTTGCCGCTACTTCCTCCCGGTCAGGTCCGCCCAGCTGAGTGGTAAGCTGCGCAGGTTCTTGTATTTCCTTGGTTCGTTCAATCGTAGTCATTTTCTTTTCTTTTCCCACAGTACCTCCCGCTCGACGCTCAGACCTCTCCTTCGGCGTCTCGTCGTTGTATCACAGCAGTTGATTCCTTCAATAAAACATCTTAAAACTTGTGCCTGGCCTCCCGCTCGTATCCGCATGTGGGCAAAACAATTGAAAACCATGACAACTATTGCTTGTAATATTCCAGTAACTTTTTTGTGACTACTGTGTAAATCTCCTGTCGTTTTAATTAATGACTCAAATTCAGCATAACCTTCCATTAAAAGCTCTTGTTCTGCTTGGGAGAAAAAACGTGCGCGTTCTTTGGCCATGCTGAACAGCCAATAGCAGCGTTGCTGATCATTGTTTCTACTATCGACACATTTCCCCTTTTAAAGCGATGCATGAACGCGCAGTTATCTCAGATAACTCAATCCAGCGATACTAATCACAAACAAATGTGTTCGAAGAACCCAATTAGCCGGATCATGATTAGCAGGATGATATCATCTTGGATGTCTCATTTGATCTTGGATGTTTTAAGCAACGTACGAAGAACGAGCCCCAGAACCCTTGTTCATATTATGACATATTACAGCGTTTTCCATAGTAAATTCAACAAGTTGCTACCGTGGCTAAGAAGAAGCCCCTCACCTTAACGGGTCCCCCGCAACATTGTGCCTGTGAACAGTTCTGCTATGTTTACATACCTTTTTATTTTTATATTATTTTATAGTGTTTTATACTTGCCAGTTTATTTTTAACTTGAGTTACATATACTCTCTTCACATATAATTGGACTTTTGGATTTTAAGCTTCTTTATGAGAGCTTGGGGGCCATTGAAACCCTAAATGCGACTCAGCTTGGGACTTTTTGAACTTTTTATGACAGTTTCATGGACTTTAAACCAAAACCGACTTGCGTGCACGTTTCTCAGAAAGGCAGCGTATGCAGATGAAGATATGTTTTCCTCTTCATTACATTAAGGGAGCTCAAAACTCACTTTCGTAGGCTGCAGCAATCTTTTAAGGACTGGCTCCGGATCCCTTGGACTCTTTCCACTGTTATAGCCACACACAACTTTTTACCGACACGTTTGCAAATAATTATTCTGAACCGTTCCTCTGCCTTCAAAAATACAAAAAACAGATCTGCTCACATGGATCTGACATACCAGCCACTGGAGATATTTAAAAGGAATCACACAACCATTGCTGGCCATTGTGCCGCCAACCAAGATTTCATTTAGATTGGGGAAAAATTAAGAAAAAATGCCAAGAGAGGACTTTCTGATGTTTAGGAGTTCCTCTCTAGTGAGAGATCAATGGATGGTGTGGAAAAAGCAGAATAAACACAAAAACACGCAAAGTACAAAAGATCAAAAGTACTGAGGCTGCCACCTGGAATGTTGAAACAGGCTTGGAAATTCCTGCCATGCTGTTGAGAGTTGCTGATAAAAATTAGTCATATAATGGTGTGATCCTAAGTGACTTATCCAAATGCTTAACTCATCTTCCTTTATTGCTGTTCACTTTGTCTCTGGTGGCCAATACACACACAACGGGTGAGAAACACTGAAGAAATCCTCAGTGTATTGGCTGTTAATTTGATCTGTTCAGGTTGAGCCTCACTGGAGCAGTGAGGCATTTATCAAGAGCATATTGTTGAAGGCAGAATTTGAGTTCTCACTCTTGTAGTAACTTAAAACATGAAGAATTAGGAATACCCTAGGCACAGTACAGCAAACCAAAGACATTTAATCATGTTTAAATAAAGGTATATATATATATATATATATATATATATATATATATATATATATATATATATATATATATATATATATTAACTAAACATATTTTTCCCATGTCAGGATTCTGCAGGCAGTGCTGTGCAGATTTCTGCCAGCGCTGCCTGTCCTCTTTCTCTCCCTCTCTCCACAGGTGATTATCTTTGACAGGTGGGCGGAGCACACACCTGCGGCTCATTCAGCGGCTCCGTGCTGGAGCATAAGAGCACCGCTCAGACAGCTGGAGGACGCCAGAGTGTTAACCTTGTGTGGTTGCCACACGCTCTGGATCCCTCTCCAGGAGGGGTCCTGGATTCCTCTCCAGGATTCCCTCATGCTCTCTCGGTGTTACCAAGTCGGGCTGAGAACTCCACCAGATCTCCCTGGTTCCTCCAGCTGCTCACTGACCACTGCTCCCTCCATCGGTGCTGCTCGGACCCCGCCTTAGCTCCATCTGCCCGCTCACCTGTTGCTCAGTCACCTGGTTCCATCAGAGGGGAGAGATCAGCCAAATTCGTCTCTCAGCTCCACTCCCCCCGGCTAGGTCTCCCGAACTCGGTGGTAAGCACACCACAGACTCCGTACCGGTTGAGTTCCACGTCACAGCTTAATCCTCTGCCTCTTTTTCCCGCAGAGTATCGGTCCCGGTCTCACGTCTCTGTCAGGCACTCGCAAGACGAAGCTACTCCCGTCCCTGCTTCTCCGTTTACCAAATAAACATCTTGAAACTGCTTTCTGCCTCCTGATTGTGTTCTGCATGTGGGCCAAACACCTAAAAACCATGACACCCCTACTAAGGGAGCCATTATACCTATAAATCCTTCCCTGACACCCCACCCTTGATAATTATTTAATTGGTGTTAAGGTATTTGGTACAAATACATGCCAAACCTGACAGAGGAAACGGGAATAACAAGAACAGAATAAGAGACAGAAAGGACAGGGACACAAAGAAAACATAGACAAAAAATACAAAACCTGACAACCAGCTGCTTTAAAAAAAAAATTAAGCCCACATGGAGAAACCAGTGAAAGACAACCACAAACACCTGCTAATAGATACAACTAGCAAAGAAATGAAAAAAAAAACACAGACAGCAACAATGCCATGAAAATAATATCATTACATTTTGTGCAAAAAAACATAAGAAAAAAGGTTATATAGAATCTTAAAACAAAAACTTATCTTGGCTTGTTGTGTCTCTGAACGGCAGAGATAAGGGCGAACGTTAAACTCAGGCCAGCTCTACTGTGACTGGTTGAGTCCGTTGCCCAGACAATGCCCCTCCTATTGGCGCTTTCACCCTTCCACACACAGCTGGGTTTTGATACAATCCGGGCGCTGTTGTGGGACCTCCACAGCAGCGGCCACTGAAGACCCCAGGGAGCACCCACAAACCAGACCAACAAGGGGTGGTGCACACGAAGAGGGAAGGGGAAAAAAAATGTAATTAAAAAAATCAATAAATAAATAAATGAAATGAAAATAATTCAATAAAAACTTCCCTCACCCCAGGAGCATAGGCCTGTGACCCACCCATCTCTCAGGACATGTGCGCCCACCCCAACTCCACCCAACCCAAACTCCACCATCCACCACCAAGTCCTCAGAGGTTTCTTAGAGAACATTAGTGAACAAACAACAACACAAATACTGAGGAACACACCAGACAGGTCAGGGATAGGGCTTTGGAGAAGATAAAATCAGAGTTAGGTAATAACACAATATCTCAGCTTTGGACATCTATTGGTTGCCTGTTCATTCATCAACTAGAACTGCTTCATCAACTGAATATGGAGATGAACACAACTGTAAACTAATGAAGACTTTGGCCCTCCACATAAACTGAGAGCATTAAATAAAGAAACAACCAAGCGGCTTGTAGTCACTCTGGAGGATCAGCAGAAATACACACATTGCATAGGACAATTTGTAGACAGGACAATTATTAGTGGTGGAATTCATAAATCTGGCCTTTATGTAACACAAAGAATTTTTTAATTTTTTTTAACGAAGGAGTTGCAGTTTTCCACAAGAGGACTCAAGAAACATCTGAAGGAACATTATCTGATAGGATATGACTAACATGAAACTAAGACTCCACATCACACTAAACCAGAGGTGTCAAACTCCAGTCCTTGAAGACCGGTGTCCTGCAACTTTTAGATGTGTCCCAGGTCTAACACAGCTGAATCAAATTGTTGAATTAGCTCTTCAGTTTACAGTCAAGTTCCCCAGAGTCCTGCTAATCACCTGATTATTTGACTCAGGTGTGTTGAACCAGGGACACATAAAGGTTTCCGGACACCGGACCTCAAGGACTGGAGTTTGACACCCCGCCCTAAACGCATGATGCCTACAGTGAAGCATAATAATGATAGATGCATGCTGTTTGGATGCCTATATTCTGCAGGAAAAAGGAAGCCATCCAAAGTTGTTGGAAAGTTGGATGGAGCTGAATATAGAGCAATCCTGTAAAACTATTTGTTAGAAGTTGCAACAGACTTGAGAGTGAGCTGGACATTCATCTTCTAGCAAGACAATGACCGTAAACATCCAGGCAGAAATACAATGGGATTTCTTTCAATCAAAGCATATTCATTTGTTTAAAAGGCCTATTCAAAGTCCAGACATAAATCTAATTAAAAATCTGCAAGAGTTGAAAATTGCTGCTTAGATGCTGTCAATTTGCAAAAATGGGTAACACTAAATCTGTCTCTTGATGTCCAAAGCTGGTGGAGACATACCTAAAAGGATTTGTTGCTAGAATTGCATCAAAAAGTTATCTTGTACTTGAAACATTATGCAGTACTTTGCATTGGTATATGGCATAAAATCGAATTAAAATGCATTGAACTTGGTAGCTGTAACATGACTAATTTCGAAAATGTTCAAGGGATATGGATGCTTTTGAAGGCAATGCCTTCACAGATAGATTTACATATGCACAGCAATGCACTTTGTTTATCTGTTTTGTGACAAAGCTCCATGGGGTTGTAATGAAGCAGTTATTTGGCAGTGAGTTTGTATTGATTCCTGCTCTATTTCTGTCAATGGTGGCCTCTAGTCCATCAACTAAAGTGTATTGGGTTAAGAATGGCGACCCCAATGTGCAGGATTACAAATACAGAAATACTGCCTTGCAGTACAACAAAAGATCATTAAACAAGCATGTTTTACATGATCTCAATCAAGTTGTGCCCATGTACCGTCATTTTTAAAATATAATCTTTCTACTATTTTGCATGTGTAATTAAATTAGTACTAATGGCAATAGACTCAAAAAGCGCATATAAAAGATGATGACTGGAACTGACTTAATTTACTTATTTGGGGAATTTACGAGACAAAGAGACGTGATTACATAAAATCTGCTCTACCGTCAATATATTCGCTGCAGCATAAATGCAAAGCAACTTCATATTTAGCTCTAAGTGAAACAGATACATTACTGAAGTCTTGAGGCAGACGTTCCTTGGAGAAAGATCTAGCTTTGAAGCTAAACCCAAACTTAGATTAATTAATTCATCTCAGCTCTGCCCTGCAAAAATATCAAATGACTCCTCAGTTTCTGCTTCAGCATGAGTGCACATGGGAGGGTTGTGCAAAACAAGGTATGCAAATATAATTGTGTGTATACATCTTGCGGCTTCTCTGAATTTGTTTTCTCTTAAAAGAGACCATTGTTTTTAAGTGCTATTTGAGAGCTACAGGGAAAATTGCAGCATATTTAATATATCAGACATGTTTGTGTATAGATGAATTAATAAAGGTCTTAACCTTATATTGCTTTTGAAGCGCAATCTTGCACTCCTTTGCTGAGGGCCTTTAACTGTCTTAAATGTTTCCCTGACAGTTTGCTCACTATTAAACAAAGCAGGATCAATGTGAGTGGGAGGCAGATTCATAGCAGTGTTCTCCTGCTGTTTACGTTTTTCTTCATCATTTGCAGTGGCTGACTTTGCGTGATGCTGACATCTCTATTGGAATCCCCCTCTGCTGTTAGAGCTTGCTAATACAACCTGTAAGTGAGTCATGCAATGACCGGGTAGTTTGTGGAGCCAAAGTCAGACTGCAATATAAGCAGACGTGAAATCTTTTTGAATATTTTAACTGCTTACAGCACACTGACTAATATGTTAATCATAAATATGTTTTAAATACCATTTATGTTTGCCTGGCAAGTTAAGATGACCAGCAGCTGTCTTTGTTTTCTTTAGTCTTTCCTGTGATGGAAAAGCAAGAAAGAGGCAGATGTCATGCACAAATGCTGATGTAATATTGTGTGCACATGAGTTTTCTATACTCGTATGTGCATGAGTCCAAGATGGACATCTTATATCACACAATGTGACATTTGTTGCTTGTTGTGAAGGCAATTTAGCAGACAACATTGTGCTTATGAATATATACTTATGAAAGGTTGGTGCCATATGCAGCTTTGCTATCCTGATCCAGAATATTCATATCTTCCTTTTGTTGTATTTTTTATGAAGCACAATAATAGGGCTGGAATGATAGTACTGCACAAAATGCTTTCCGAGGTAAAATACGTTTCACAAAGGAAGTGCTGTTTAATAAACCCGGCTTGAATCCCTTCCAGACAAACAATGCAAACCTCTTAGAGCTCTACAGTATATTTGTCTCATCACAAACCCAGATGTGCTGTTTGTAAAAGCTGACTGTAAAACGGATCTGAAGGAATAGGAAGAGAAGTAATGGGGCGCAGTTGGTTTTATTAGATGCAGAGATAGATGGAACGAGAGGGAGAGCAGGAAATGGTGAGAAAAAGATATTGTCTTATCTTCAACTTTGTCATTGATTTATTCACACTTGGA
Organism: Fundulus diaphanus; assembly: GCA_037039145.1. NCBI lineage: Eukaryota > Metazoa > Chordata > Actinopteri > Cyprinodontiformes > Fundulidae > Fundulus > Fundulus diaphanus. Next base: position 28,218,204 of record CM073121.1, read on the forward strand.
AATAGGGCTAGGGCAGTGTTTTATCAGATTTGTTAAAACTTGAAAGAAAGATGGAGGGCTTCCATCGTTTCCCATGCATATTCATTTTACTTCCCTTTGAATGAATAATTGCATATTGATTATCTATGTCCAACACTGATCGCTCCTTTGTAAAGAGAAGCAGGGCCTCTTGCAGCTCACTGGTTGCTACAGACCTCAATTATATCCTTATCAGTTTGAAGATGTCTGTTATTTTATATATTAAGCTTGTGTAAAATTGCTAAGCACACTCACCTGTCACTTTTTTAGATACACATGCAAAGCTGCATGTTAATTCAAACAGTGAATTAGTCAATCACATGGAAGCAAATCAAAGCATGTATGCATACAGCCGTGTTAAAGATGGCTTGTTGAAGTTCAAATCAAACATCAGAATGGGATAGAAAGGATTTTATAATAAATTTAAAACTGGCATTGTTGTCAGTACCAGGCGGGCTGGTCTGAGTGTTTTCAAAACATAAACTCCTTAATCAGTCACCTAATCTGGATGGCATTCTATTGGCCCTAGGTAATAAAGTAAAAAAAAAAAAAAACAACAACCCTGGTGTTATTTCTGACCAGCATTAAACAGGTTTCCAGAGTTTCCTTTTTTCACCTCTGGAATATTGCCACAATTAGAAATATTCTGTCCAGGGGTGATGCTGAAAAACTAGTCTATGCATTTGTTACTTCAAAGCTGGACTATTGTAATTCTTTATTATCAGGAAATCCATAAAATGCAGTTCAAAGCCTTCAGCTGATCCAAAATGCTGCAGCAAGAGTTCTGATGAAAATCAACAAGAGGGATCATATTTCCCCTATTTTAGCTTCCTTTACTGGCTTCCTGTTAAATCAAGAATAAAATTATAAATTCTCCTAACGTATAAAGTCCTTAATTATCAGGCTCCATCATATATCAGAGCTCTGATCACCCCGTATGTTCCTAACAGAGCACTTCACTCTCAGACTGCAGGTCTACTGGTGTTTCCTAGAGTTTCTAAAAGTAAAATGGGAGGCAGATCCTTTAGTTTTCAGGCTTGTCTTCTATGGAACCAACTCCCAGTTTTGGTCCGTGAGGCAGACACCCTGTCTAATTTTAATACTAGGATTAACACTTTCCTTTTTGACAAAGCTTATAGTTAGAGTGGCTTAGGTTACCATGAGCTATCTCTGTTGTTATGCTGCTATAGGCTTAGGCTGCTGGAGGACATCAGGGTCTATTTTTCTCCTTCTGCTGACTTCTCCTACTGTTCTCCAATTTGCATTGTTTGCTGTTTTTTCAACTTTTAACTTTTTGTTCTCTCTGTCTTTATTCTCTTCATAGTAGGTACACCTGGTCTGGCATTCTGTTATCTGTGACACCGTCCAGGGTGGTAGATCATCTGCCACTAACATATAACATAGAAAGGATTCCTGAATACAGGTGTGCTTCTGTGCTTTTTGTGTATCTGCTCTGTCCTCTCTTACCCCCAGTCGGTTGAGGCAGATGACCGTTCACGCTGAGCCTGGTTGTGCTGAAGGTTTTCCTTCCTGTTAAAAGGGAGTTTTCCTCTTCACTTCATGCATGCTCAGTATGAGGGATTGCTGCAAAGCCATCGACATTGCAGACGACTGTCCACTGTTGCTCTTTTGACGAATGTAATGTATGATTTGATTGAATTTGACTTTGTAAAGTGCCTTGAGATGACATGTGATTTGAATTGGCGCTACATAAATAAAATTTAATTGATATTTAAATTGATACAATAATAAACTCGAGCAAATGGCTGATAAATTAAATTTGAACATATTAAAGTAAAATTATTTGTAAATCACATCCCTGTTGTCTTCAGCATTTCAGTAGTATGGTTTGTATGTGTTCCCCTTTTATTGTAATATAACATTTTATTTATAAGAAACTTAAGATCACCATATGGATAAGCATGGTGCTAAATAAAACAATAAAAATATACATAACAGCAAATAATCTAAACTTCCATTCATTTGGATAGATATGAAAGTTGGAAATTTACGAAAGGACAAGTTTGTGGTTGACCTTGTATGTTCATAGGATTGATTTATATTTAATGTGACAGGGAGCCAGTGGAGTTAATGTACGGATGTAAAGTAGATGATGTAATGATGCAAGCTGCTGTCTTTTGTACTAGTTCCAGTTTATGGAGAGTTTTCTAGGGGACAGGGAGGGAAGGGAGTTGAAATTGTAAAGACGAGAGGTGAGTGTGAAGGAAGAACTTGCTTAATGCTGCAAAGATGAAAGTAAGTTTACCAGTTTATGTGGGAAGTGAAGGAGAGGATTGAGAGGGCTGTCCAGGATCAAGCCAAGACTTGAGCTGAAAGGTGGGAGAGATACAGGAATTATTGTTGCATATTTAAAAACTACCAGATTTGGTTAAAGTTGACTTGCACAATAAACAAGTGTGGTACGTAATGTGGTATGAATCCATGGCCCTGACTAGGAAAAAAATTCTGTCAAATTGATTATTTTTCCATTAACCCCTGCATTGCAACCAAGGTGTGTAGAATAACATGTTGATGGTATATAGCTGCAGGGGAACACATCGGTGATACTCGTCTAAGCTAAGGACAAGAAACTTAAGGCAACAATAGCACTTTCCCAAGTTGTTAAAAATAGATTGTGAAGTCACACCACAGCGCATGATGGGTTTGTTTTGTGGACAAACAATGCATGTTGTTCCGGTTACTCTACAGCGAGATGACCAACTGAAAGCGGCATATTTTTGCAATTACTCTCTGAAACAATGCTGAAAAGGAAGGAGCAAAGCACTGCTGTTGAGGTTTATGCAATTCAGACTCCAGATATCCAGAATGGTAGCCAAAGGATATGTTCCTTATTCGTTGTCCAAAGTCTGTTTCCAAAACGTGGGTTCTTGTTTTTCATGGAGTGCTGGATGTGTGCTCCCAAAAAAGTAATTAGCTTTGTTTCTATTGTCCTATATGTCATCAACAAACTCACTTTCCATCAGCTTTTTCCTATCTCTGAGTGGCTTTGCTGTGGTTCTATACCCACTGTCATTTTCAGAATCCCTGTCTCTACTGTCGCTGTAATATTAGGGTGACCAAACGTCCCCGATTTCCGGGGACAGCCCCCTATTTCTGGGTATAGTCCCTGTTTTGGGTGACCCGTCCCCGGTAAAAGCTGTCCCTGGAAATGTCAGCGATTTCAGTTTATCACGATGTAGAAAAGAAGTTGCACTGAGCAAAAGGTATTTACCCAGTCCTGCTGCTGTCCCTGCATAGTAGAAGAGCTGAGCCGTGCGCTCTTCCCCCACCCCTTTGGCGTTACGGATCATCCAAAACTACCCCATCCACCTAAATTGAGCAATGGACTCACTCAACTAGTGGTAAATGGAGCCATAATTAAACATGTCTGGGATGTCCCAGATGCGAATGTTGTTCAGTCGTTGTCGTGGCAGTAACCCCACTAGGTGTCGCTTGGGTGCTGATTCCCCTCTTTTTCAGTTTGTACCGTGTACAGCTGTCCACTCCTGGATTAACTTTTATTTTCAATGCAATACATGCACATACTTTTTGAATTGCCTTTCGCAATTCAAGCCATCTTTTAAGTTCTGTCAGGCGGTATTCAGATAGGTTCCCGGTGAAGAAGGCTCCAAATGTGTCCTTCTCTGTCAAAACATCCTCCTCTTTTGCAGCTATTTGTATTTTCTCAATCTGTATTTTTAGGGTTTCACAATAAACAAAAAGCTGCATCACGCTGTATCTGCTGGAAGCCCCCTTGTATTAAATGTAGAAATTGGATTTGTTCGTCCACATTTCGTTCTCATCAGCCATTGGGGTAATAAACCGTGATGTCATCTGTAGAAAGCAAAATCCACACAGGCCCACCAACATTAGGCAATGGTAGATTGAAAGAATGTTCCAATGACTTTTGACATCAGCTGCAGCATTCTGGTGTTTTTGTGCCTTCTTTATTTACCTGCCTTTGGGATGTGCTAGAAACCAGAGATTCACATCATGGTTTTGCAGCTGACAGATTTTCAGCAACTGCATGAATCTGTTGTTTGACTGTGGACCAAATTATCTGAAGAATGGTTCCCACACCTATCTGAAGCTGACAAAGAATTAAGGCAGTTAAGGCAAAAGGTTGTTCAACTGAGTACCAGTGAGGAGCACCTACCAAATTGACCTGTGACTGTATTTACTGTAATTTTTAAGAATGTATTACTAACAGTGTGGCTTTCATCATGTTTGGACGATCAGAGTGGATCATATATATGCCCTTGTAGAAGTAATGAGATGGTCATGGGAGTTTAGTTGTCCTGTCCTCTATGAGGTTCTGTGGATCTGAAGAAGGCTTAAGGTATCCCTTGAGGTATTTTGCCAGGGGTGCTGCCAGAGTATGCGATACATGGGTTTCTTTTAAGGGCTGTGGTTAATGTATACACAAAGCAAGACCTGTGTCTGCATTCTTAGCCAAGCGTGAGCTTGTTGCCAAGGTGTGAAATATTCTGAACAGTGGTCATTTAATGTGGTTCAGGCATCTGAACAGGGAGGCATCATATTCCTTCACCTCTAGATCCCAAATAACGAGATGGAGTGTAACTAGAAGGAAAATGTTTTGATTTTCTTTCTAAACTGGGATGGATGGATGTATGGATGGATGTATGGATGGATGGGTGGATGATTTCAACAGTGATATGTTGGAATTTAGCATTTGTGTCCTCAAACGTTTTCATTTGTTCAATGAACTCCTACAGAAGGAAGTAAAGAATAAAAAAAAATGAAAGAATATATAAAACATAAATGTTTGTATAAATTAATAAGGAAGTGTTTGTGTTTTGAGTTGCCTGGGCATGCATTTCATCAAAAGTGAGGTGAGCCATGCTGAAACCAGAGCAGCCCTGCAGAGTAAAACGAAAACTTCTGACACTGGTCACACTCCAGGCTCTTGCAATTAAAAAGCTGCTTATCATAGCTCCCAGTCACTGTACTGAAAAGCATAACAATGAGCTTCAGTGCTTTTGTCAAACAGTCTGACTGTTCAGAGAATCTAAACAATTGTGGGTGAAAGGTGATAAGCAACAACCCTTTTTACTTTAGCTTTATGACACATGTTGAGCTCCAGCTGTGATGATTAAACCTTTTTATTTTAATTTTCTATGCTCTCCATTTCAAAAAGTTGATTCATTGATTCTGTTTTTAAGTCACCTTGAAATTTCCGAGAAACTTCTACTGAGATGTTAGTGACATCAGTAAAGAAATTACTGTTTTAAAGAAGATAAAAGACTGGTGGGACAACAACAAAAACATTATTTCTGAAACATTTCCAGATTCAGTTGGTTTGTAAAGAGTTTTATAAGAGTTGGTTACGCAGATGGTTCTGAGTAATAAACCATCTGATGTTAGTTTTTCTATGTAATAAGTTCTCATTTTATGAACACCTAACAGCACGTTAAAATGAGAGTTTCTCGAAAGAAGCAATCATTGACAGATCCAGGTCATGTATAAGCTGTGCTCATGCGGTTCATAGTGTGACAATGCTGCATAACCTTAATACCAACAATCTTCCTGATTCCTGTACTTATGAGTCTATACTACTCCAAAGTCCATTAAGTACACAAACAATCAATATACTGTACATTATAAAGATATACTAGATATACACATTCACATGTGCCTATGCACATTTACATTCAGACACTTCTTACCTACAGCCCATAGCCCACATGAACAATAAATTAAAAAAGTTAATATACATCCATGTGCAGTGGCTAAGAGTACTCATTGGTGTTTACTGTTCTTTGATCTCATCTTTTGAAGAAAACCAGTTTGATACTTTTCCTAAACATTCTCATGCTTGGACATTACTGTAATTCAACGTTGAGTTTGTTCCATACTGTCACGTCACTTAAATGCACATTCTTTTCATGTTTGTTCGAGCCCACATGTTTCTGTTTCTCTGAAATCTGTATTTCTCTAATATTAATTCTGCTTCTTTGTTTAGTTTTTCATACAAATTTTAATTATTAGCAAGAAATGTGCAAAACAAGGTGTGCAAAACAGCAACAACATAAATAACTCAACCATATTTCAAAGTAGGGTTACGTTACAGGCTCTCTGGACTGGACCCACACTTGGTTCATCAGCTTAATCACCCTCCTTCCTGCAGCTCCTTCAGTCTGACACTGCAGACGTTTATGAATATCAAATGTGATGTGACGCTCCCTATGTGGTTTGCTCGCAAAATGCAGGGATAGTGTTCTTATGTATCACTTTTTTGTACCCATAGCACACAACAGCTGTAAAAACCATGTAGGAAGAGAGTAAAAAATAACTTTAAGGTTTTCCTGCTTTCATATAAGATGGCTTAATTTGACTTTCAGTTGAAATAAGGTTATCTTTGTTTTTTAAGTGTCGACTAGAACCTCCAAATAGTTCCAGTTTGCTTTCACACTGTTAAAGCCAAATACTGTATAATAAGTAATTATCTTGACTTTCATTCTTTTTTTTTTCCCTGAGACTTATCACACTACTCCAGATCCTCTGACTTGCAGCGTACTCAGTTTTCCTTTGCTTTATCAAGGGCATGAATGTCATCTGATGCGTGTGTGGGAGTGTGTGTGTCTGCATTATGACTGTCAATGAGAGACACTCCCGCAAAAATCATTTGTAGCGCTTTAGTTTTGTTTACGTCCCTCTGTTTCAGTGTTTTTATTTTTAGCGCTGCCATCTCCTCCTCACTTTGTCACAAAAACTCTGCAGGGTTCTCTCTCAGCACTTTCCTTCTGCTAATTTTACCCTCTAGATATGTCTTTTTCTTCTAACCTGACTTGCCCTGAATTGTTCACCTGCTTTTTTTGGAACCACAGCAGTATGAATATTAAAGGCATCATTTGCAGCTCATGTCAAGCCATATAAAATGTCAGTCTTTACCGTGTCATGTTGACCTTTTCAGTAATGTAATTCAGTTACTCATCAATAAGGATTTACCCATGCATTTCACTGGCAGATTATTTCACGAAAGTTCATACTCCATACTTATAATGCTTATCTTTTATGACAGTGTAAAATTGTGTAGTATTAAGTAGATGTGATACATTAGCAGCCTAAAGCAACATTTATTTCACATACAATTATATTTGTTGAAAACCACATAACTGCATCTTGTGCAGAGGAACAGGATGCTGGTTTACATTACAAAAGAAGCACAGCCAAAAATATTTCACTTTGCTTCACATCAAGCAAATCCTTTTGAAGGTGCATGAATATCAAGAGCTGCACCGTCAGAGGACGTTTCAGAACTATGAAATGTGATATGGTTAAAGTCACAGAAATTGCTTAGTAACACAGGAAAACACATATTTAAACCCACTGATAATTCTTTAATGCAGATTTAGTTGTCTGTCCAAATGGTGCTGAACTATATAGAAGTGTGCATTTGGATATAAAAGGCAAAAGTCAATGTCCTAACTATGTTTTACAATACCAGTGGGAGGCTAGAATTTGTACTCTTTAAATGCCTGGACCGGTTGTTGACACTGCAGTTTCAAACTTACAAGGACCTGGGTTCAAACCCCGGTGGCTTTTCTATGAACATGTGGCTTTTCTCCAACAGTCCAAAAATATTTATGTTAGGTTTATTGGTGTCTCTAAACTGTCCTTAGGATGTACAGTTCTTGACACACTAATGTGCCTTTTTCTTTAACATTTCACAAAGTTGACAAGGTGACTTTTGAACATTCTCTTATGCACAATCTCTCTAGATCATCCAGAATCTGGGTTCCTCTCTCACACTCCCTTCTTTTCATTCATGTCACAAATAGTTTGGATCTGGCGACTGATATGGTAATGTATGAAAGTTTATTTCCCTTTTTTTTGTTCCATATGTTTGGGATGATTATTCTGATTGAAATACCCAAAGAAGACTAATTTTCAGTATACCAGTAGAGTTAACCAGATTAATAATATCCTGGTATTTCAAAGAATTCATGATGTCATACTGTCTAACATGGTTTCCAGGGTCTTTGTAAGAAAACCAGCCCACAGAATGAAATATCCGCCACTATATTTAAGTGTGGGTGTGAGATGCTTCTGGTACATATATGTCATTTCACAATAAACTCATCTGAAAGTGAGTGTTGCTTAAAAGCTCAATCTTAAAGGGACAGTGTGTAACTAATTTGGCTTTTTTTTTTTTTTTCTTTTTTCCCCCCTAATAACTAATTTGGCTTTTAATAGGCAAATATCAAGTACCGTATTTTTCGAACTATGAGTCGCACTTTTTTCATAGTTTGGCCGATCCTGCGACTTGTAATCAGGTGCGATTTATATATACATGGTAAACCATACTGACCAAGATAAACCAAGTAGTAAACATTACCATCTAAGAGCCGCAAGAGGGCGCTCTAGGCTTGTGAAAACTATATGCTGCTCTTGCACCACTTAAAAATTAATTAAAACATTAACTTATAAACAACAAAGACAGAACACATGTACATATTGTCAGGATCCCTGAACATGGACTTAATTAGTTGATCAGACTCACCTGCATTGTAAGTGTTTTCCGTTGATTCCCACCTGTATTTAAATCCGTGTGTTTGTTCCCCCGTTCTCGGGTCGTCCTGTTTTGAAGCCTGTTTCCGAGCCTGTCGTGAATCCTGTTTTTGCTCCTGTTTTCCTTGTGCATTCTAGTAAGTACCTCCATTAAAGACTCATTTTCACCATGCGCCTGCCTCTGCCTCGTTGCCGCTTTGGTCCTCGCAAGCAAATCATGACACATATGTTGTTTTACTGTTTCAGTATGCATTCATGCAGCGAAGCATTGCGTGGTGCAGCTCGAAGGAAACAGACCACGACAGAACCCTGTTATTGGGCTGTCTGTGAAGCTAATAACAGCTAGTGCTAGCTTACAGCTCTGTTGTCTGGACGGGTTACAACTTCGCTGATGCACGTCAGCTTTATCCTTGTCAAAGTTAGTTTAGCACATAGCACCGTTATGCTAACGGTCTAATTTCAGCGTAATTAAACCAAAATGCTCTGACAAGGACTTTCCTGGTTGGAGTTGGTGGCTTGTGCTAATTTACCCCATTCAACCTGCCAGATATGTTCCATATTATTCAGCCGATTGTGGATGTAGCAGTGCAATTGAGTAAAATGCCTTACCAGATTAAACGTCAGTTTTTAGTCGTGGATTGTGTGAAATAAATTTCTAAATAAATGCGACTTATAGTCCGGTGCGATTTATATATGTTTTTTTCCTCTTTATGAGGAAATCAATTTTTGACTGATGCGACTGGAGCGACTTATAGACCGAAGAATATGGTATTGCTTTTATAAATACGTATTCTGGCAGAGTCTAATAACCTCACATCAAAAATTAAAGCGTTCTCATAGCTTAGAATTAGTTGTTTATAAATACATAGGTGCCAGTGCACCCATTGGGAGGCAGCATATTGCGCTGCTATTTCTGATTTCAGCAGCAGAAAGGGGCCAAACTTGTCAGCCTTACACATTTTCCCTATCTGTCTTATAGATGAAGACCCGCTGTTGGTGGAGGAGGAGTAGAAAACAAGCAAAGATAACTGTAGATAATTCTATTTGCCATTTTCTGTTAAAATGGAGGACCATTCATAGTCTTTGCCCAACGACAGGGTAGAGAAAGTAACCAAGAAAAGAAAAATAAGTAATAACCTGGAGAAAACAAGAGGCTATATCAGCGTAGCTATTATTGCCAGGTGGAGACAGTTCATGCGGGAATGCAGACTCAAAACAGATTCGAAGGTTGCAGGCTGGAGGAGACTGGGAGGATGCCGAGAAGAACACCCAGGACACGTTGGAGGGACTAGGTTTCTCGGCTGGCCTGAGAACACCTTGAGATTCCCCCGGAGGAGCTGGCCCAAGTGGCTGGGCAGAGGGAAGTCTTGTCCTCCCTACTAAGGCTGCTACCCCTGCGACCCGACCCCGGATAAACGTAGGAAGATGGATGGATGGAGGTTGCAGGCTTTCCGCTGGACAGCATGTAGGCAAGGCAAGGCAAGGAAATTTATTTGTATAGCACAATTCAGTACAGAGACAATGCAAAGTGCTTTACATGATTGAAATATAGGAAAATAAAACAGAATAAAAGCAAGTAGGAATAAAATGTAGAAACAAAATAGAACATTAAAAACAGTTGGACTAAAAAAGTTGAACTAATGAAGTTTCAGTAGAACTGTTTAACTAGAGCAGTCGAAGGCAGTCCTAAACAAATGTTAATTAATCTTGATTTAAAGGAACTCAGGCTTTCCGCACTTTTACAGTTTTCTGGAAGTTTGTTCCAGATCAGTGGAGCATAGGAGCTAAATGCTGCTTCTCCGTGTTTGGTTCTGTTTCTAGGCATGCAGAGAAGGCTGGAGCCAGAAGACCTTAGTGGTCTGGAGGGTTGATACACTGATAACAAGTCTGTGATGTATTTAGGTGCTAAAGCATTCAGGGATTTATAGACTAACAGAAGGATTTTAAAGTCTATTCTCTGAGATACAGGGAGCCAGTGTAAGGACTTTAGAACTGGGTTGATGTGCTCTACTTTCTTAGTCTTAGTGAGGACGCGGGCAGCAGCGTTCTGGATCAGCTGCAGCTGTCTGATCCACTTTTTAGGCAGACCTGTGAAAACACCGTTGCAGTAATCAATTCGACTAAAAATAAACGCATGGATTAGTTTTTCCAGATCATGCTGAGACATTAGTCCTTTAATCCTGGAAATGTTCTTCAGGTGATAGAAAGCCGACCTTGTAACTGTCTTTAAATGCTTTTGGAGGTTCAGGTCTGAGTCCATCACTACACCCAGATTTCGGGCCTGATCAGTGGTTCCTAGCTGAAGCGACTGAAGCTGTGTGCTAATTTTTGATCTCTCCTCTATTGGTCCAAAGATTATTACTTCAGTTTTGTCTATTCAATTGAAGAAAATTATGGCACATCCAGGCATTGATTTCTTCTAAACATTTCCTCAGTGCTTGAACTGGTTCATAGTCACCTGGTGACATGGTGATGTAAAGCTGTGTGTCGTCTGCATAGTTATGGTAGCTGAGGGAGCATGTTGAACAGGAGGGGACCCAGGATGGACCCTTGGCGAACCCCACATGTGATTTTTGTCATCTCTGATGTAAAGTTACCTACTGATGCAAAAAATTCCCTGCCCTTTAAGTAGGATTTAAACCAGTTGAGAGCTGTACCAGAGAGGCCGACCCAGTTCTCCAGGCGTTCTAACAGAATGGAGTGATCGACAGTATCGAATGCTGCACTGAGGACCAATAGTACCAGCACGGTGGTTCTTCCACAGTCTGTATTTATATGGATGTAATTAAACACCTTGATAAGGACGGTCTCTGTACTGTGGTGAGCACGGAAACCTGACTGGAAAACATCAAAGCGGCTGGTCATTGTTAAGAAGATGTTTAATTGTTGAAACACAGCTTTTTCAATAATCTTAATGATAAGGGGGAAGGTAAGTTAATTCAATATAACAGTGAAGTTTCTTTTTGCTGTTATGTTAGAAACAGGGGACTGTAGTCCAGCAACTACTCTGTCCTCCCAATAGAGACAGCTCGTTTGTTCATCTCCCTCTCCCTCTAGTATATGGGTATGGGGCGCGGCGGAGGGATATTTTAGCCGTTCAATGTCTGTAGTGCAGCAGCAAGACCGGGTCTCTTTACTCGTGTTTATAGTCGCTTTTTAGAGCCCAAATAGGCGACTGCATGTTCAGAAACAAGCCCAACAAAACGTGACTCATGGAATTTACATGCGACTTTAGACTTTAGACACAGGTGGACGTCTGAGTCTTGTCCTGAGGAGGTAGCTCTCCTGTGTTGAGCCATGCGTCTTTAGTATTTTGTGGAACATGAAATCATGTTACTTGTTTGAAGTATGTTTGTCACTTTTGATGTGCGCCAATTCTGAATAGTTTTTGTATGCTGAGGTCAATGGTGTTCTAAATTTACATTTTGTAAAATCTATTTTAGGACAGAAAAGGCTGTTTTTTTCTGGCACGTTGCACAAACAAACAATTGGCATATAGATAGCTTCTAATGGCTGTTATTGAGACTTGGTAACCCCAAGATAACCCACTGTTTGCTGCAGTCCTCTAAAAGTGACCTTTGGGGAAATTTATTTTACCTCTACTACCATTTAGCTCATTGTATGTAATGCCATAATAAATATGGATCCTTAGCTGTGCTAGAGCCAAATGGCTAAAAGAAACAAGTAAATTTACAGCCTGGGACAACAAGGTGCAAATATGAATTTGTGGCAGATCACCTGCCATTACCATATAACATAGAAAGGATTACTGGCTCAATGTGTGCTTCTGTGCTTTTGTGTCTCTGCTGTGTTCTCTAACCCCCAGTCGGTCGAGGCAGATGATGTTCACACTGAGCCTGGTTCTGCTGGAGGTTTTTCTTCCAGTTAAAGGGGAATTTTCATCTCCACTGTCGCTTCATGCATGCTTAGTATGAGGGATTGCTGCAAACCCATTGACAATGCAGACGACTGTCCACTGTGGCTCTGCACTCTTTCATGAGGAGTGAATGCTGCTTGTCAAGGCGCGATACAATCTGCTTGGTTTCCTTAGATGGGAAAGTTTTTGACCAATCTGTCTGCATGATTTGATTGAATTGATTTTGTAAAGTGCCTTGAGATGACATTTGTTGTGATAAAGGCTATATAAATTAAATGCAACTGAATTGAAAAACCAATAGAGGTCCTCACAAACGATCAAATTTTATAAAGTAAAATAAATTACTTGGTAACATTTCAGAGGATGGTCAGGGGGTACCAACAGTGTATGTTGTTAAAAACGTTTTTTCTTGACATTGATTGTTTTCCCTACTTATTAAAGGTGTGATGTTTTCCTAATGGTTACTGTGAGATCAGACTGCATTGAAAGATTAATTTACTTTGAATATTTAAAATATTTACTGGAGGTCCTAATAAAAGTGGCTAGGACTCTAAGTGAATGGTTATCTGTTCCGGTTGTACCCCACCTCTCGCATGCTATGTAATGGAATAGCCCCCATGGAATAGGCCACCATCATCCTTAATTAGATAAAGTGGTTATAAAAAAAATGATGGATGTTTCAGTTAGATTTTTTTTTCAGCAAGCGTCATATTTTGTGGCTGTGAAGTCGGATACATTTTGTTGATGCTATCCCTAACAGTGACAATCCATCCATCAATCTAAACTTGCTTTGTCCTTTTGTTAGGATTACAGAGGACTGGAATCTACCCAGGCTGTCATTCAGTGACCGTCTATCAATTGAGTACAGCTCAACACACAACCAGGCCCGCTCATGGCCACTCCTGAGAACAATTTACAATTAATTATAACTCTAAAATACAAAACTTGTTGTTTTAATCGTTTTGGGAGAAAATATCATCTAGCAAACTTCAAGAGAAGAGCCTAAACATTTCTACTGTTAGGGAAAAGAAAAATCTCTAAATTGAGAAAATAAAGAAAAAAACTGTTAAATGCCATTTAGTGGTAAATGCTTTTTCTTTTCTGCTGTTTAGTAAAACATGGCTCAAAAATGCTACTGTGCATTTTTTTATGTATTATCTGATATGTTTTATTTTGATGTGTTTTTCCCCTCTAAAAATGCACAGAATTCTTTAAAAGACTGTACTTTAGAAATTAAAAATGGCATTAAGAATGTTGTGTTTATGTCTCTCTCTCTCGCTCTCTCGCTCTCTCTCTCTCTCTCTCACTCACACACACACGCACACACACACACACACACACACACACACACACACACACACACACACACACACACACACACACACACACACAGACATACATATGCCATGTTATTTTAGATTTTAAAATATATAGACAACTTACTGGTGCACTGCTCAGGGTATTGTTTTTGCCCGTCTATTTCAGTTTCCTCTTTCCACCAAATGGCTTTGTAAAATATTACAGAAGCCATATTGTCATTAAAAATGTCCTGCAGCATATGGAGGCAATTTTGGCTCTTGTTGTACAGGATGTCTGTGCTTGTGGACCAATCCATCTGGATATGTAAAACCAATCCAGGTTTATGCTCCATCAATGATGTAGTCTTTGGAAGAGGGCTGCATTCAGAACTTTATTTTAAACCTGCTTTTCTTTGTACATCTGTACATTGTTGTTGCATTTGCTGTTGTGTTGTTGGGTTGTTTTCTTGTTCATACATTCAGGAGCATGCAAACGTATTCGTAGCTCTTGAACTTGTTCAAATTTTGTCACATTAAAACGCAGCCTGCCCCAAGACAGCTGTGGCTGCAACATAGCTCACCACCGTGTGAATGTGTGCTTGAATGGGTGCGTGAATGACTGAATGTGGTGTGAAGCGCTTTGAGGTCCTCTGGACTGGATGAAGCACTATAAAAGTACAAGCCATCTACCATTTAATAGATTTTTGTTGATACACAGTGCATACAAGTGAAGTGGAAGGAAAAAACTAATGTTTTGGGTTTTTTCCAGAAGAAAATCTAAAAGAAATAACCATGTAAATAATAATAATATAATCTTTATTGTCATTGAAACATACATTGAAACATACATTACAACGAAATTTGTTCTCTGCTTTTAACCCATCACCCTTGGGGAGCAGTGGGCTGCCATGTGCGGCACCCGGGGAACAATCTGGGGTTAAGGGTCTTGCTCAGGGACCCAGAGTGCAGGCGCTGGGGATCGAACCGGGTACTTGCATCGTTCTCTGAGTGCAAGCGCGCTGCTCTAACCACTAGGCCAACACTCCCCTTTTATATGTAATGTTTACTAGAATAATTTAACCCAACAAACACTTATTTTCTGTGTTATCGAGATATAAAATGTTACCATAAAGTGAACAACTGCCCTGGTTCACTTTTTTGAATGAGGTTGATGGGTATATGAATGCAATACTCAGCATTGGTGAATGAAAACCTGTTAAAGCCTAAAAAAGATCTGAAACTGTGGCAAAGGTTTTTTTTTTCAGTGACAGCTTGCAATGACATTAAAAAGAGATTTGGCATTGTAAAATCAAACATTAAAAAATCAAATACCGAAAAACAAAAAACATTGAAAAATTAAACATTGGACAATTAAACATTGAAAAATCAAACATTGAAAAGTCAAACATTGTTACAAAGTAAAAACTTATGATGAAATTCTCATTTCATGCTGCGGCTTTTTTTCAATGAAAGATGTTTTCAGTGTCACTGCAAAGTTCCTTCAGCTACAGTCCGTGTATCTTTTGGTCATTGGATTTTCGTTTCAGAGACAAAACAAAAACAAATGGGTAACAAAAAACAAAAATGCTTTTAAACAGAAGCGGAAAAACGGCTCGTTTGTTCATATTCCGGAAACCGGATGTGGTTCCTACTGCCTGAGACTACTTTCCAAAATAAAAGCAATATGTTTGACATGCATCAGCCTATTTTATTATTATTATTTTTTTACACATGTTGACTACAATTAGTTTATATAATGTCTTTCAGTTTTATGTAATATGTTTTATTATTGAGGTCTGCTGGTCAATTTCACCTAAGTTGCTGACAATGTTGCTACTAAACGGTACATTTTCAGGGGATACTGTCACTTCAGCCTGACAGTAAAACACCTCCTGATGTCGCTCAACAAATTTCATCCACATCTGATGTGGAATCTCAAAGTGAAAGCCCTTCAAAATCTCTCTATATATTCACTTTGACCTAAGTTGCTGATGATGTTGCTACTAACCCTTATGTTTTAAGTGAAAGTTTTTGATTCAGCATGACAGTAGAACACCTCCAGAGGCTGCTCAACAAAGCTCATTAAGATTTGATGTGGAATTTCAAAATAAAAGACTGTTCCAACAAAACTATATACACTATATTGCAAAAGTATTCGCTCCGCCATCCAAATTATTGGAATCAGGTGTTCCAATCACTTCCATGGTCACAGGTGTATAAAACCTATGCATGCAGACTGTTTTCACAAACATTTGGGAAAGAATGGGTTGCTCTCAGGAGCTCAGTGAATTCCAGTGTGAAGCTGTGATAGAATGGCAGCTGGCAAAAAATCCAGTTGTCAACTTTCCTCGCTCCTAAATATTCTTGAGTCAACTGCTGTATCATAAGAAAATGGAAGTGTTTGGGAACGACAGCAACTCAACCATGTAAACTGTCGGAGCGGGGTCAGTGGATACTGAAGTGCATAGAGCGTAGAGGTTGCCAACTTTCTGCAAACACTACACACCTCCAAACTTCATGTGGCCTTGAGATTAGCTAAAGAACAGTGCAGAGAGCTTCATGGAATGGGTTTCCATGGCCGAGCAGCTGCATCCAAGCCCTACATCACCAAGTGCAATGCAAAGCGTTGGAGACACGTTCTTTGGAATGACAAATCACGCTTCTCCATCTGGAAATCTGATGGACGAGTCTGGGTTTGGCGGTTGCCAGGAGAACGGTGCTTGTCTGACTTCATTTTGCCAAGTGTAAAGTTTGGCAGAGGGAGGATTATGGTGTGGGGCTGATTTTCAGGAGCTGGACTTGGCCCCTTAGTTCCAGTGAAAGGAGCTCTGAGTGTTTCCACAGACTAAGACATCTCGGACAATTCCATGTTCTCAACTTTGTGGGAACAGTTTGGAGCTGGCCCCTGCCTTCTCCAACATGGCTATGCACCAGAGCACAAAGCAAGGTCCATAAGGACATGGATGGAAGAGTTTGGTGTGGATGAACTTCACTGGCCTATACAGAGCCCTGACCTCCACCCGATAGAACACCTTTGAGATGAAATAAAGTGGAGACTGAGAGCCAGGTCTTGTCGTACAACATCAGTATGTGACCTCACAAATGTGTTTCTGGAAGAATGGTCAAAAATTCCCATAAACACACTCCTAAACCTTGTGGACCATAGACATCATATACATAGACGCCCCATTGTATGCTGCCGGCCGCTAGACTGACGTGCCTACAGGGCGGCCATCTTGGGTCAGACCACAGATCAGACATCTGCTGTCAAAATGAATAGGAGGCAGCTCAGATTTAATTTAAATCATATGTTCACAATGCTGGTGACCTTTCAGAAAGATTACACATATTTATTCAGAACAAAAAGAATTTAAACTGAAGTCTAACGGGATGATATATATATATACCCACAGTTATATATTTTCAGTTACATATTAATATATACACACACATCTCTCTCTCTATCTATACACACATATATATATATATATATATATATATATATATATATATATATATATATATATATATATATAGCACCTCTCAAGACAAAGATCACAAAAAAGTGCTTTACAACAGAAGATAAAAAAACACACAAGACAGTATTAAACATATGCAGATTTTAAAAGATAAGTTTTTAGCTTGCCTTTAAAATTAATTACAGAGTCTGATGATCTCAAAGTCCGAGGAAGGGTGTTCATGAGTCTTGGAGCAACAGAAGAAAAAGCTCTGTCTCCCTTAGTTTACAATTTAGTATGGGGGACAATCAGCAGGTCTTGGTCTCTGGTCCTCAGAGCCCTGATGGGGGTGTAGGGATGTGATGGTTCAGCAGTGTACACTGGTGTCTGTCCATGCAGAGCTCAAAACTAAGATTTTGAAATCCACTCTATAATAAACCGGAAGCCAATGAAGTTGCATAAGAAGTGGAGTTACATGACAAAATTTAGAAGCTCTTGTCAGGAGCCTAGGTGCAGCATTTTGTACAGACTGCAACCAGTCGGGAGGTTTTGGTAAGGCATGTGTAAAGTGCAATCCAAACCTGATGAAGCAAAAGCATGAATTAAAATTTCTATATCAGGTCGAGAGACAATAAGGCTAAGTTTGGCAATGTTTCGCAGATGGTAGAAACAGCAATGAAGCAGAGTTTTGACACGATTTTCAAACGTTTAATTTAAATCATATGTTCACAATGCTGGTGACCTTTCAGACAGATTACACATATTTATTCAGAACAAAAAGAATTTAAACTGAAGTCTAACGGGATGATATATATACTCACAGTTATATATTTTCAGTTACATATTAATGTAATAAACAGAAATTATACACACACATCTCTCTCTCTATCTATACACACACACATATATATATATATATATATATATATATATATATATATATATATATATATATATATATATATATATATATATATATATAAATATACATATATAATATATATAAATATACATATATACATATATACATATAGATAGATAGATAGATAGATAGATAGATAGATAGATAGATAGATAGATAGATAGATAGATAGATAGATAGATAGATAGATAGATAGATAGATAGATAGATAGATAGATAGATAGATAGATAGATAGAGATATAGATATAGATATCCTTAGTCAGATCTTTTAGAAATCAGGGTGTTTAATATACTTTTCTCCGCTTCCATCCCTGCTACCCATTAGCACATAATGTGTTTATGCCGGAAAAAACTGTAACTGTAAAGTATGAGGATTAACTATCATAAAATCTTACTTGTGGAAGGTAATTCCCCGGGATCTGGTTTGTAATGCCCTTTTATTTCCGCACCCATAAGCCGAGCAAAAGTCGGGCATCCTGGGACGTAGCTCTGGAAGTTTGCTGACTGTCAATATAAAATAGAAATTATGTATTAAGTTAGACTATCAATCTTTTAATTCAATCAATTGGTCTCATGTAGCCCCTAAAGGGGTGACGTCTTCAGTCAGCTAATTTATCTGGAAATCGGTTGAGAATTCACCGGATTCCGAGTGTCTGAAAACATAAAGCACCACTTACCTGAACTGACTTGTATTCTGTCTGACTGCAGCTTGGTCTGACCTAAGATGGCCGCTCTGTTGGCACGCCTCTCAACCGAGAACGCGGCGTCTACGTATTCATGTCTGTGTTGTGGACAGCCTTCCCAGAAGAGTCGAAGGCAGGTGAGTGAATAGTTATACAATACAATATAGTGTATATTAGGTTTCTCAATGTATTGGAAACTAAATATTTTTTGTTATACACAGAGAAAAATAATAATTAATTCATTCAATTAGCTCATTCTTTGCTGCTTTTGAACTATTGATTAGATTAGCTTGTCTTTTCACTACTATAAACTGTGTGTAACTCTGTCTTTGTCTTTGCAACTGTTACCCCCACTAAAGGAAAATCTTATCTTAATTTGACATTTCAACTCAATATGATGCACTGATTTGACTTGGGCTGGTCATTGTAATCCCCATAGTTCACCAACAGAGGTGCTGGGTGTGGTAGTCATGTTGTTTGTTTTTCTTTACTTTTTCATGCAAGAATGCAGACCCCTTGGAGGCCTGTAACATTTGCAATGTTGATAGGAACATACATTATAAGACTTGCACCAGAAGTTGCAGTGAAATACATATGCATAGTTTTTTTTAAAAAAGAGGGTTAAAAAATATAACAACTGGACTTCTATTCTGAAGCTGAAGATGTCCCATTCAGGAAGCTTTCTCAGTTCTCAAATGTCTGGAGTTGTGTGGAGTTCCAAGCTTTTTAGACCTTTAGAGACTTTTTTAGATTCACAAGTAGATTCACCTGGAACTGATCACCCTCACAATGGAGAGTTGTTAGACTCATTGTATGCATGGCTCACAGGAGAAATGTTGTGGTTACATGCATGGAGGTGTTAATTGGGGTAAAACTTGGCAGGAATCAAAGCTATTGCTGTGTGGAAGTTTTTGAAAGTTGAAACCTGAGCCTTCCTCCTCTGTTTAAAGTTGTTTTTTTCCTGGCTTTACATAAATGGCTTCCTTTTTGGTCCTCAAAAGGGTGTACTTTATCCTTAAGGTGTCGGTGGACAACAGAGTCTTGTCCTGAGGAGGTAGCTCTCCTGTGTTGAGCCATGCATCTGTGGAGAGGTTGTTTAGTTTCTCCAATATAAAGACATCCAGAACATTCCTCACTGCATTAAACTGCATACACCACTCCGCTCATCTTAGGTTTGGGGGTTTTGTCCTTAGGATGGACCAGCCTGTGTCTGATGGTCCTGTTGGGTTTAAAATGTACTTGGATCTTGTGTTTAGAGAAACTCTTCCTGAGTTTTTCAGAGACTTCAACAACATGTGGGGTGACAATGTTTTTGTGCTTGTTCTTCCCATTCTATTCTGCGGCGTGTCTTCTGGATTTCCTTGCTGATTTGACAAAAGCCCAGTTAGGGTATCCGCAGGTTTGGAGAGCGTCTTTGACGTGTTTCTGTTCCGTGTTATTCCCTCCTGTCCTAGTGGGGACATGTTCGGCTCGATGGTGTAAGGTTCTGATGACAGAAAGTTTGTGTTCAAGTGGGTGGTGAGAATCAAAAAGAAGATATTGGTCTGTATATTTTTCTGCCTTTTTTTGGATTGATCATGACCTGGATGACTGAGAATCTTCACCAACATATGCATTGTTTTGTATGCACTCCAAAATTTTCAGATTGTAAACATCATGCATTCATTTTATTTCCATTTCATAATTATAAACTACTTTGTATCAGTCTATCCCATAAATCTCAATACAATACAGTTAAATTTGTAGTTATAAAAAAACAAAATGTGAAAATCCTTAAGCGGTTTGAGTATTTTAGGACAACAATGACGTTTATATGACATATATTCAATAACTTGTTCTGTCACTTTAGTATGTGAAGGGTGTTTTATGAAACTTTATAAAGGATCGGGAGAGATCGGCAATAACACAAATACATGACTCAAACACTGATTCTGCTAGAATAATTGTGCCCTCTTTATTATTCCCCACAGAATACAGCAAAAACAGCAAGCACTTCTCAAACACCAATTCTGCTAGGATAAATGTCCCCTTTATTCCCCACAGAATATAGCAAAGTAGCAAGCATTAAAGCAACAAGCTTTCAAACAGGTGTGATGCTCAACAGATTCTAAAATCAGCTCTTACCCTCGGCACAGGACTGGAGAGCCGTCAGTCCGGAATAGAGCAGCAACACACGGCCGGGCGTCCGTACAAAAACCCACGGCAGACTCTGCCAGACTGAGGGCGGTCCCCTCCTTTATACTGTATATAATTTCAGACAAAGAATCAGGTGCGGAGCGAGGGTGATCAGTCCTCGCTCCCAGCTGACCTGTCCTGCGTCGAAAACATGTTTCCAAAACAGAAACCGTTCCCAGCATCTCAGCAGTGAGTGAAACAAAATAACCTCGCAAACTCAGAGCGCAAATATAAGCAAAATAAGGAATACAGAGCGTGAATCAGTCTTTCCCTCAACACATTGTCATAAGTTCCCACCATAAGTTAAAACAAGTTATAACAAAATAAGGGTCTGAGTGCTAGGAAGGTATTCAGGCTTAAAAGCAAAGGAGATTTCGGAATAGTCTTCTTCTGTTTGGACTCTAAATATTTAAAGAAGCAGTTCTTTTTAAAATGGACAAACCTCTTTGCACAGATGACTTATTTCCTCTGGCAACATGGTGATGAGATAACTGATGGATGTGGCTATATCCCTCTTTCACATCACTTGAGGACATTAGTAACTTCCTAATTGGTAAGAGAACTGGCAACAAAGAGGAAGAGATGTCTCCCTTCACCCCACCCTTCTTCCCCAGTTCTCAGTCATTTAACTAATCTTGTTTTACCCCCTTGTCGACTGGCACAGGATTCTAGCAGTAAAATTGAGTGCTGTGGAGATAACTTGCAAGGCAGGGCCACTGTTATTTAATGGGAACAGATGTTTCCCCTGTCAGAGTGACAGCAGATCCTTCTCTGGCTCCCTGGAGGGAGGAGCGGACACATTACAGATGGTTGTTGTGCCTCTGGTCATCATTACTCAGGCCCAAGTTTAGACTAGGCTCCAGTTGGGCTCGAGATTGGAAAGCAGAGATGTACAGAAGAGCCTCAGGATGGAACGACTTCTAAGATTGTTGTACTAAACCTTGAAGCAGAACCAGCAGTGCACAGCCATGACATTCAGAAGACACAAGACAGTGATTTGTAAATATGTGAAATTTTGCAGGTGTCCTTGTATCTATCAGGCCATTGTTAGTTTTTGTACTGTATGTGTGTATTTTCTGCTATTTAGGTATGAGAGCATGTGTGGGCACTTTACAGCCTGCAACATTAGAAAATAGCTTTCAAAAATATGACCAGCCTGGACAGTGCACAACAAACAAAGGCAGCATTACAAAGCATTAACGCTCAGAGAGAGAGAGAGAGAGAGAGAGAGAGAGAGAGAGATGTATTCCTCTGGGATTTTTTTTCTCCCTCTGTCTCCGAACACTTGATGAATTCCTCTCTGTAACCTCCTCAGATTGAATTCTTCCCTTTTGTGTCTAGGAGAAATGAGAACACATTTCATCAGGGCTTTGCTTTTGCAGCATGCTTGTAAATGGACATGCTGGTTGTGCATCAACTCCACACTCAATTTTTCTGGCCATAACTCTGTCATTCATAATCCGTTTCATGATGTTATGAAGAAAATTATGTTCAAATCAAATAATTCTACCTTACTCTATGCTTTATCAGCACTAAAAATCCTTAGTGATGCACTTGTCAGATGAACAGCTAAAAAAAGTAATAATTTGCAAATATTCTAGATAGGGTCATAACAAGCAGCATGCTGTTGTTATGGATAAGATTTGGGGGAAAATTCATGTTTGCTTTTAAAATCAGGTCATGTGGCGTGTATTGAAAAGGTTTTTGCCCCCTAATAGATATATTTTTTGTCACACATCTTTCATGTGATGAAAAAAAATTACATAACTTAAGTACATTTAAATAGCAGTTGTCAAACAATGTCTTGAAATCTATCCAAACCAACCAACATAAAAAAGGAATCACTCAACAAGTATTTGCAATATTTGCCAATGAGTCTCTTACATCACTGTGGAGGAATTGTGGCCCTCTCTTCCTAGCAAAATTGTTTTGATTAAGGTTTTTAAGCATAAGGTTTCACAAATCCTGCAGTTTGCCCAAAGTCTTGGGGATCATCGAGATGTTTTTTTTTTTTTTTTTTTTTATATATACCGTACTTTAATGGCAATAAGGCACACTTAAAATCCTTAAATCTTCTCAAAAATTGATGGTGCACCTTATATATGATTAAAGTTGTGCTTACTGACTGATTTTATGAGGTACAATGCATTCAGAAATCTGTTAAAATGTGTAAGTACGACTTTGGTAAGCAACAAAGCCGCTTTGCTCAATGGAGATTCGGAGCATTATGGTACACTGTGGCACTACCTGATCGAACCCCTGAGCTGTCGACAAATCTACCTGACTGTAATGTAATGGAGCTCAGCTAGCTAAGCACACATTTTAAAATCCGTTCCGCCACTTCGTCCCACTGGCAGAAAGTGTGGGAATTGTAGGAATTTGCCACAAGAAATGTAGTCAACAGTACGCTCGACCATGAAGGGATACTTGGCAAAGTTCTAATAGAGTTGTACTCACAGTACATTATGTTCTTATTCTAACACTAACATCATTTGGTATAGCATTCAAACATAACATCCAGGTCTTCTGCAGATATTTCAAACACTGAATGAAGCCTTGACTACATTCTATTCTTTGTGCACATAAAGCATAACCATTTTTCCAACTTTATGGTAATCATGCTCCTTTAACCATGAAGGTTATTTTTTTTTCCAACTGGGATATGTCTTGCATTATGTTGATCCACTGGTGCTGGTCTGGGGTATCACTTTGAGCCAAAGTCTTGTTATGGCCTTCCGGGCAGCAGTTAAGACAATCTGAGTTAGGTAGTGGTCCTCCTTCCGTACAACTTTTGCAATATTGCAATATTTTGCAATACATCAATGTAAATTCCCTTGGGACACTATACCCAAGGACCTTTTGTGTTGTTGTCTTTACATATGATTGTATCTTAGGGCAAATCTAGAAGATTTCAAAATGATGAGCCTCATAGCAGCTCATCACTCTCGTATCTCATTTCTCCAGCAGGCCTGCTGAACTTGGAGCTGTTTGCCCTTTATATGTGGAGTGATGGGGACCTAATGTCACATTTCCAGTTAAATTCTCTCCACTGCATTGAGTTTGGTGAGCGCTGTAATATTCCCCAGGTTGAGTACCACTCCTCATCTGATATTGTTACCTGCAGTTCTTACTCCCATTTCACTTTTACATAGAGTGAAGTTGACTTCAGGTTATACATCAAACTTTGATAAGGTTTTAAGGTAATCTTAGTATTCTTTTGGTGGTAAGGTTTACATATCCTAAGACAGGATACATTTCTTCAGTTGCTGCCCCTTCAATTTCTTTATTATAGTAATCTTGAACTTGTAGGTGTATATGATTATTTAGATCGTATTTTTCTTGTAGGTTCTGAAAACTCAGCATTTTGTTATTTTTAATAACCACATAATAGGCTGTTAAACTCTGCCTAATCCAGTCTTTAAATATGGAATCATTTGAACACAGCCTAAAACCTTAATCAAGACAATCCATTTTAACAATTTTTGTGAATTTTCCAGTTTTAGTTGTTTAACTAATTAAAACCATGTTTCCAGAGAGAACGGTGACAGGGTCTAGTTCACAGTCTGAGAGAATTATTCATCCTCTTTTCCCACCATTATTGTTTTAATTTTATATACTGAGTAAGAATTAAACTCCTCTAATAGCTCCACAAGTCTGGGGAGAGAAGAATCCAGAGAAACAAGATATACTATAGCGTTGTCCGCAAATAAGCTTATTTTGTACTCATCTCCCCCATTTTGATCCCCTTTAACCTTTTGTCTTAACAAATTGCCTGGACTAGAGGTTCAATGTATAAAACAAATGTAAGATAAGATAATACATTCTTTTATTGTCCCACAATGGGGAAATGTGGGTGTAGGGCTGAGACATTAGTCCTGTCTTGTCCCTCTGCTCAACTCAAAACACTCTGACAAAGAGCCTTCATGGCTTTTATTGAGTCTTGACTAAACCCAGATCTTTCCAAGGTTAGATACAAAAATTGCCAATCTGCTTTATCAAAAGCCTTTTCAGCATCAAGGCTTATCAAGGCTGCACTTAAATTATATCTATCTTATGTAATATGTGTTGTTTGATGGGTTTTTTTAGCAATTATGAGACTGGTGGTCATGTTCTTTTTGGTCAGCAGTGGTTTTTGTCTTCGGATTCTCCAACAGCTGCCTTTTTTGGTTAGCATCTCTGTTGTTACCGAATTATGAACGCTGACCTTAACTAAGGCAAGTCAGTCATGCAGTGCTTCAGATGTTGTCCTGGGTTCTTCTGTGATATCCTGGATGACTCAGTGATTACGTTTTGTAAGAAGGCAAAAACTTTGTTACACATGAAACCTACCAGCAACTTTTACAGGGACTATGCGGCTCCTGTATCATTTCTATCTGCAAATAATTGATATTTAATTTATTTTTTATGCTTTTTGGTGTTAACTCCACTTATTACACACATATATATCCATGAGATTACAAATCTTAGTAGAGCCTCTGAAATGTAACCCTTTGAAGCAAACAATAATTTTGGCAATACGTTCTCATGCTTTTGTCCCACCACAGCATATATAAGCAGAAATGCACTTTATGACAAAATCTAACCATGCGGTACAAACCGAGATTGGGCATTTTATTGGTGTGGATTGTAAAAGCTGTGTTGTGTCTGAAATCTCCCACGTGTGTATTTTGCTTTCTCACAATAAAGAGAGCAGAAAGAATGAATATTTGTGCTGCTCCTCATTTTGTTGCTTTGGTGTACTATATGGCTTTCATGGCTTCACACTACTGTGGAAGTATACATTTTTTTCTCCCCTTTTAGGCGGAGTTGATCAAAGTCCTTCTGGGTAGTGTGCATATTCATTCAGTGAAATGGTATAAATGCACAGTATAAATGGTTCTGATGCAACAGGAAAGAAAAAGAACTGTAAAAAAATATAAATGTATTTATCTTTGTCATGTTAAAATCTAAAATGCTGTTCAACATAAAAACTGTTTTGCCATGGAATGCAAAATGTGCAGACAAAGCGGTTTTATTTGGTCCATGTTTGAGTGTATCAATTTTCTGTATTTCACACCCTTCTGTGGTGAATATCTCCGAGATGCAGAACTATGATCTAAGGTTGCATCCTTCTTCCATGGACCTTAGGTTATGTTCTTAACTCCCAATCCCTTGTGTAGTTCTGCGTTAGATTTCAGCTCATAGTTGGGTCTTATTTGACAACATCACATTTAACTGAGTGCTTTCTCAATCTCCTTTTTATATATTTAAACAATTTCATAGTGGATATTGTACATTCATGTTTGTCTTACTTCTTTTAGTTTTTTTAAGTACATAATAGAAATATATTTCATTAGACACACATGTTTGTATTATGGATGAAACAATTGCTTTTTTGATGCAATAGATATACACTATTTTGCTAAATTGGGTCATTTGCCTTTACACATAGAACTAGTTTTAATGACACCCAATTCTTGATCCAAAGGCTTTATTATACCATCGGTTCTTCTGGGAAGACTTTCTACAGGTGTGTTAATGGTAATTCTTCTACCATTTCACCAGAGGCACATTTGTGAGGTTAGACAGAATGTTGGACGAGAAGGCCTTTCCAGTCCCCAAAAAAATAGATCCCAAAATGTCCTGTTTGGAATAGATCAAGACTGTGTGCAGGACAGTCAAGCTATCCCCAACCAAACTTTATCCATGCTTTTATGAATCTTGCTTTGTGCACTTTTGCATATTCATGCTGGAACAATACGGGACTGTCCCCAAACTGCTCCTACAAAGTTGTCAGCCTGAATTGTCCAAACTGTCTCGGTATGTTAAAGCATTCTAAGCTTCTTTCCCTAGAGCTAAATGGCCATGGCCAACTCTTGAAGAAAACAGTCCCTAAATGGTAATACTATCTCTACAAAACTTTATATGTGACACAAGACAGTGTGAATGGAAACATTAAAGCTTGGGGTCCTAAAATGACCCCTGACCTATCTCCTTCAAAAATGTGTAAGCAGCTACACTCAGGGAGACTCAAACCCCTTTATGTGTGAGACTGTAAATGTTTGGGTTTGACATGTTTGTGTTACATCTGCTCTGGTCGGCCACTATAGCAGAGTGTGAACAGGAAATAGGCACAGATTGAGAGCAAACCAGGGCTGAGACCAGACAAGTGGGCAGACTGCGGCCTAGCCAGGGGTGTGATTACTTTGTCTCTGCTCTGGTTCTCAATAAAGTGCCGGAACTTGATGGAATCACCATTTCCTTTTATTCAATAAGTAACTGGGGAATCCGTTATCATTATTTCCCACAGCAGGCTGTCAGGCAAGTGCTGTTTTCATTCGAACTGCCTAACCCAGACCCATACGTCGTATTGCCAGACAGAGAGTCATCAATAATCTTCACAGAATATGTCTCCACTGCTCCATGGTCCAGTGTTGGTGGGCTTTATACAACTATATGTGAAACTTTGCATCACACTTGGTGATGTAAGGTTTGGATACAGCTGTTAAGCCAAGGAAACTAATTAAAGCTCTCTGTGCACTGGTCCTAAGCTAATCTTAAATCCACATGAAGTTTGGAGGCCTTTAGCTACAGAGTCTGCAGAAACTTGGTGCCCTTATTATGTGCTTCGGCATCTACTGACCCAGCTCTTGTTTTTACATGGTAAATTACTTTGTGTCTGAGTTGCTTTTGTTCCCAAACACTTCCTAACTAACAGCTAATTTTACAATATTTAGCAATTTCATGACTGGCAACATTTAGCTCTTGAGAGTGACTCATTCTTTCACAAATGTTTGTAGAAGCAGGTCGCAGGTTGAGGTTGGGTTTTAGACATACAGTATGTGGCCATGGAAGATTTGAAGGTGTGACCTAATATAAAATAGGTATAAAATTAGTATTCTTTTCTTTCGGGCAAGACAAAATCCATTGAAAGCCACTGTGACCTTTTCAGCAGATCTGCATCGCTATAAATTCACTACACATGATATTACATTAGGTCAAATTCCAGTTTATACCCGCAGATATAATATGGTGGAGATCACATCTTTCTCGGTGCTGTGATAATAAAGGTGAAAGGTGAGTAAGATAACACTGCAGTGGACTTTCACCAACAACAGATGAATCTCGGGTCAAAAGCGCTGTCCCCATGACTGTTCAGTATCTTCCAGCTCTAAGCTTCCAAACAGGCGCAAGTGCAATTTCTGTGCATATTAAATGCAAGATCACTACATGTTTCCGGTAAAGAAATGCCGTCATATCCGTAAGAGGGTGTGCCAATTGGAAAGGTCACAACCGTCTATTGAAAACAAATGAGTCCGGTAATTGTTTTTCCTGCCAGCGTTCTACAGGCACATAAAGGACCAGGTGCTTGTCTGAATCTTGATGATCCTCCTCTAAGTGAAATCAGCGACGCACATCCAGCTCAATTAAGCAGTGCTATCGTGAGAGGGAGAGCGCTGATCACACTCTGTGCTCGACGGCTTAGATACTCACAGTATGCAACGGGTATCATGAGGTTAAGTTTAATTACTGGTTATGATTGGTTGTAATGTGACATACAACTTGGAGGAGGAATCGTGGAGTTAAGAGAAATGTTCTCCCGGAACTACTCATATTCACAGGGGACTAAGTATGCAAAGAATGACTGACACCAGTGGAAACCTAGGAATTGTTGAAACAGTGTGTGCTGTTTCACCTGAAGGTCATGTGTTGCGATGGGTGAGGAGAATGAGTGGGGCTAATAGACAGCATTCAAGTTTAATGAAGAGTCCTGATGAGGAAGCAGATTGGTCCCCACCGACAGACAGCTGCTGCCATTTCCATTTTCATGGGCACAGAGATTCTTCGCAGGAGGAGTGTCACAGCCGACTGCTGATCCCTGTGGACTAAATCTGCCTTTGTACATATAGTTATGGTGTGTATGGGTGTCTTTCCTTTTTTTACAGCATGTCAGAAGAGACTGATCCATTTCAGATACAGTGTAGAGTTCTTTGATCCTGAGCCAGCATTCACACTCTATGTCTACGTCCAGAATTCACATCATGTGCCGCATTCAGAGACACAATGTGCTGGGCAATGGATTTCAGACTGCAAGTTGGGAAGCTTTACACACTCTTGTGTGCTGCACTGAAAGAGAGATCAAAAAGCTGTTAGAGCTTCCATTTCCAAGTTAGGGAAAGGGCTTTTATGCAGTTTGCAGAGCAGCTGAGAATGTGAGCTGGATCCAGTCCACTATCCGTAATCATTTTCTTATCAGTGGTTGCTGTGAGTCGGAGCCCAGCTAAGGAATAACCCCTAAGAAGAAGAGGAGAAATAAAGGGCAAAGCAGGGCTAATGTTATAGCCAGTTGTCTTTGAGCTCACTAGCACAGCTCTATATTGAAAGTGCTACCATTTTACACCTGAAAATGCTTCCTGATGCCGACTCTGTGAAGGTTAATGGGGGTATAAAGTATTTTGTCATGAAGCAGCACAGCAGCACCTTCCCTCTTGGGTTTGTACAGGAGCCAACAGGCAGGACAGAGGGATAAAAAAAATGTCACTGCCAGCGGTCAGCTTTGAACAACTTGTCATCCTGGCCTATTTTAGTATAATACCCTCTAGTGCCAAATTGTGGATGTTTCAAGCACACTGGCACAGCGTAATGTGGGTAGGTGGGTTCATTACTAAAAGTGGATACTAATTTGGATTGTGCACTTAGAATCCACAATGTAAAAAAATAAAATAAAAACAGTGATATTACAATCAAATACCTATGAATGAGAAGAATTCCCTCTCACTGATATAATGCGAGGAAGTGATGAAGGTCAGTTCGGGGTGTTTTTCAGGACAGAAATATATTTGACATGCAGGTCGAAAAACAGAATCCCCCAAAAAGGTCTTATGAGCCTTGAGGAAGTGAGTGTACCTGCTGCATAGTGCCTCACTCTCAATGCGCAAAATGACCTTAACAGAAAGCCTCAGTGCTGTGTCACTCTGAAAACCACAAAATGTTAATATAAACAAAGAAACACAAAGAACAGCACTGTCAGGTCGTGGTATTAAACCAATGAATGTGAGCTGAATTGTTAATGTTTTTTCTTTAAGGGATTTTTTTTTTGCATATTTCTCATAATACACCAGAAATGACAACTTGGTCACATTTGACTTCATCAGTATGTGATAAAACTAAAATGCTTAAATTAAAATCTCAGTTAAAAAAGACATTGGGTCAATGCTGCACATAAACATACATTTATCTTTTTGAATTGCTAAGCAGAGCTTAGCATGTGCAAAAGACTACAGCAGCATTTCCAGAGCAACACTGCCCTCAGCTGATGTATTGTGTTCCCCACGGGTACCGTGAGATTAGTGTACAGCTTGAAAGAAGAGTTCGATTCACAGACATAAAATGGCTGTGTGACCGAAACAGCGTTCTCAATAAATTCTCCTCATTCAAAACACAATCAAAAAGTTCATCTTAGAATTATACACAAACAGAGCTTGCCAAATTATCTCTGGAAAAATATAACTGTTTTAGTTTATCTCTTACCAAATGAACTTTGTTTTCTGGTGTAAGTGGCGGAAACAGATGCAGGACAACAAACTAGCACTTTGAATACCTGTATTGCATTTGAAACAAGTGAACCATATTATAAGTGAAACACTTTTTTCAAATTTTAAAATTCCAGTAGTTATCCAAAGGTACTTAATCAGTTTTAATCAAGTAGTCTTTGTTTACACAGCCCTTTTCATTCACTACGGGGGCAGCACACAGCACTTTATGCATAGTTTGATTAATACAAGAGGGGGAAAAAAATCAAAGACCAACAACAAAACAGACTAACAACCAGAAATATAATGATAAACTACACTAAGCTAAACATGGAAAAGAAAAGAAAGTATATAAATGTGCAGTTGAATCAGATGCCGTTTGTAAGAACCAAGAAAATCCAATTGTATTCATGATTATGATGATGATAAGACTTTTGAGGTAACGCTAATTTTCCATGGAGAACTGATTTTGAAAACCTGACAAGAATAGTAAGAGAGGGTGCTCCGGTGGTGCAGGGATAGGATGCACGACTTTGGTCATCAACGTGACCGTCCCGAGTTCAGCTCTGGCCCGTGGACCCCTGCTACAAGTCTTCCCCCTCTCTTTCAGCTCCCCTTCCTGTCAGCCTACTTTCAGTTAAGGTCACTAATGCTACAAAAATGACAAAAAAGTAATAATAAAAAGAAGAGTAAAACAGACTTCATAAATCACATACATATTTGCAGTAATAACAATTAATTAGAACATGCATTCAGATGAGACTCACTTGCAAGATTAAATTGACCTTTTAAAATAATTACTAGATATTAAACATACTTTTCAGTAATCCCACATTTCTGCATTAAAAACATTGTTTTAATTGGTCTGATGTAATATTCTAAGCTTAAATATCATGTTGTCATTAGCTGTAAGGGGAAATCATCATAATTAACTGTAATAAAAGCTGGAAAAGATCAGTCTGTGTGTAATCAAACTATATAAGGCACTGATCTATTGAATTACTGAAAGAAATTTGATTTTCAATATTATAACTTATTGAATGGGACAGTATATTTCTCATATATTTGTTTCACAAGAGATGACAAGTTAGAATAATGCAAATATGTATATTAATGGTTCCCAGTAATGTTTCTGAGTACTCTTGCTGAACAGGGTTCATTGTGTTCATCAGAGTGACAGTCTGGACAGTCCCCTATCTGTAGCTGAGCCAAACATCCAGGGAGTTATGGACAGATGACTGCCTCTGCTCTTCAGTTTTCCATGCATTCAACAAAATTTCACACCAAATACATGATTTCGTAAAAAATCTTTTCATTGTGTGCAGTATTTGTTGATAAAATAAGTATTTGTTGAGGAAACAAGCCAAGTTTAATATCTGCTGATTTTAACCTTGCAATACCATCTGGCAAGTATCTGAGTTAATACAGCTTTATTTGGCCAAATCTGGCGAGAGTGTATGGGAATAGAAACACGGGTTGCCAGATCTGACTGACAATTTCCAGCTCTAACACAATGAAGAACACACCATAAGCACCCAACCGCACTAAAGCAAAGAAAAAGGGGCTGCACAGACAGGCTCCCCACAAGGTATGTGTGCCCATTTCTCTGTAATGCCGTCATAAATATTGTTACTCACCCATTGTAGAGCCTAGTGGCTAAAAGAAATGGACCTCTGTGTAGCATCATAGTTACACCACTGGAAAACAGTCATGAAAAGCTAATGAAAATTTCTTAGATAGAATTTAAAAAGTAAAGTAAATAACTTGGTTACATTGAAGAGAACCACCATGCAGAACTTAAAGTGCCACCACCAGATCAAAAATCTACTTTAGTCATAACATTAGGACATTTTCGCATTCTGTTCAACACATTGGTAGAATATATTATCAGGCTTTATATCTAACTGAAGAATGCATTAAAATTGACATACCTTATCTTTTCTACCAATTGGTTTAGACCTGTAATGCTTAAAAAATCCACTCGATTGCACTGTGTCATTGAAAGTTTGACCTTGTCACTACAAGATTTGTACTGGTAGCACGATCTGTACCATCAGCTCCTTTGCACGTGCACAAACAGAATAACTTCCGGGAAGGCAATATTTAATTTTTCTTACTTTTTTCGTGGGATGTTTCTGTTTGTATTTCATTGTAATTGTGTGAATATTGCTTGATTTAAGTGGAATAACAAAAATACAGGAAAAAAGGTTGAATCACATTTCAATGGACGCTTTGCTCTGAGCATGTGCAATGATCACGTCACACACAGCGAAAATTTAAATTAATTTGAGTATTTTTTTACTCTGTACTTAACTGCACACTCCAACAGTGGTGATCATAGAATGGATCCGTTTGCACTCTTTCGTCACCTGCAGTTAAGAAATAAACAATGCCATACCAACCATAACAGCAAGGTCGTCCGTTGCTTGTGATGGGTCCACCAGAGTGTGTGCTGACAACATAAATGCATTACAGCTCACTCAAGTTATTTTCTTATACAATATATTTATCGTACAAAATAATGACAATTGTTATAAAGTGAACCATATCATTTTGTAGGAAAGGATGGAAATACTTTTTTTCTGGTCCTTTTTAAGACTAATAAAGCGCATTCAATGGCCACCTGGAAGTTATTCTGTTTGCGCAAGCGCAAAGGACATGATGGTACAAATCGTGCTACCGGTACAGATCAGGTAGTAACAGACCTGTTGAAGAACCTTCCACACAGGAAGTTAGCAGTGGAATGAGTATGCTAAAAAAAGACAGCTCTTTGAGTCAAATATTTCAAAGGTAGGCATACGTTTTCAGCATGTTACAATGTCAGAGGCTTTACTAAACATTATAAAGTAATATTATGATGGAAAACAAATGTTATGAGGGTCAAATAATTTTCTAAGAACATATGTTACCAAATGGCCATTTATAATGATGGCAGAGACACAAAACCAATATTGTTAGTAAATACTTTCTTAAGTACAGTGACTGGATCATTTATACATGTATTTTCTTAATTGTTATATCCCTTCTTGGCTTACCATTATGCTGACATATTACAGCTACTTTATTGATGCAGAGATTTAGATGTTTTTTTTTTCTTCATTTTCATCTACAAATACTAAATAGACAGAAAAACCTTTTATGTTGCTGAGCTGAGCGATTATGATGGCCAAATAGAAGATCCTGACTATCATCCTACACAAGAGGAGGATGAAACTTCTTTTGAGTCCATGGCTGTGGAGGAGGAGGAGACTCCAACCACAAGCTCATCCTCTAAACCACCACCCCGTAAGAAGAGACGTAAGTGAAAACATTTGACGGTTGAAACTCTTGAGCAAAGCTCATTCTTTATTTGAAGCTCTTGATGCTTTGAAGACACCCTTGCAGTATTTCAAGACACTCAAGATCAGATGAAATCAAGGCGATGATATTTTCCACTGTTTGGGTACATTGTTGACCTGTGTATCTCAAATGCCTGGCTTGTTCACGAGAGGGACTGTGCACTACTGAATGAGAAATCGCTCCCTGTCCAAAGGTTTTGTCTGGCAGTTGCTCACAGTCTGATGCAGGTCAACAATCCAGCACTGAAGGTTGACAGACCATCATCACCTTCTCCACCACAAATGTTGCATCAGAAGAAATGTTAGACCCAAATACCTTCATAGCCACAGCCAGATGTGCCTTATGACAACTCTGGACGCTTGCCACTCAATGTGACAAAGGGGGCTGGTGTAACCTCTGTCCAAAAGGAGTGTCAAGGTGGTAGTGTCAGAAGTGCAACGTTTTCCTCTGCCTGCATGCCCACCAGCAGTGCTTTGTTGCATATCACCTCACAACTGCATTTGCAGTTGGTTCTTACGTACTAAAACTCTGTTATTAGAATAATTAAGAGTATAATAGTTTTATTAACTATTTTATTATAATTTATTTTATATAGTTTTGCCATAAATAAAATTCTCAGCTGTTTGCTAGAGGCCTGTGGCTTAAAAACCATGGAGTTGTTTGAAAAAAAAAGTTATATACTTTGTTATTGTTATTCTAAAGGAATAAAAAATGGAAAGAAAAAAAATTCCATTGCAGTTTTCTTGGTGTGAACCTCAAAGGGTTATGTTGTTAAAAAATCTACTTTTTTTCTTAACATTAGGTCATGGAATAGGCCCCATTTTTGCCACCATCACCCTTAATTGGATAAATTGGGTCTTAAGAAATGAGGGATGTTTCAGTTAGATTCTTTTTTTCCAGCAAGCATCATGTTTTGTCGCTGTGCAGTTGGATATATTTTGTTG
This sequence comes from Fundulus diaphanus, assembly GCA_037039145.1. Taxonomy (NCBI): domain Eukaryota; kingdom Metazoa; phylum Chordata; class Actinopteri; order Cyprinodontiformes; family Fundulidae; genus Fundulus; species Fundulus diaphanus. The sequence continues at coordinate 28,252,963 of CM073121.1, forward strand.
ATGGTTTCTCTAACAGTAGCAATCCATCCATCAATCTAAACCTGCTTTGTCCTTTTGTCAGGTTTACAGAGAACTGGAATCTAGCCAGGCTGTCATTCAGTGACTATCCATCACTTGAGGACAGCTAAACACACAACCAGGCACACTTACACCCACTCCTGAGAACAATTTACAATTAACTATACATCCAAAACATCCCAATTTAATCTTTGTCGGAGAAAATCTCAACTAGCAAACTTCAACAAAAAAGCCTGAACATTTTTGTTGTGAGGGGACAGAAAAATCCATAAAATGAGAAAATACAGAAAAAATCTATAAAGTCCCATTTAGTGGTAAATGGTTTGTTTTTATGCTGTTTAGTGCATTTTTAATGCATTATCTGATATTTTTTTTTATTTTGTTGTGCATTTCCCCTCTAGAAATTTACTCAATTTGTCAAAAGGCTGTACTGTAAATATAAGAAAAGATATTTAACATTAAGTGCTCTTTCACTAAGAATGTCTTGTTTAGTAATTATTGTAATACATACATACATTTCCACAAGACGCTGTCTCTCACCGCCAAGTCAAAACTTCACAGCAAAGGCCTTCAGTGTAGCTTGAACTCTTAACCTTGGAGTTATCACAGCTGACATTGACCTATAAATATAAAAAGGTTGCACTTTAAGGAGACCATACTGAGAATAGTTGATTGTTGCTGTTGTAAAGAGCTGAACACCTTGTGAAAAACATAACTAAACAGAAATGTTCTTTTAAAAACCAATGCACTTGTCTGAAATTTAAAAAAGAGTTATTTAAAAAGGCTGGATAAATGTCAGCATCCTCTTTGTGACATAACAAGAAAGAAATGTTCTACCTTTCCCTCTGCCACATAAGCATATCTTATTTTTGTGTGTTCTCCGTTAAACTTGGACATCGTCTTCTCCTTTTTCTATTTGATAATTTATTATTTTTTCGTCTTCCTTTCCAAGTAATGCACATTTCTAGATGGAACTTTATATATCGTCATCATAGACGTTAACAGTTCATTAATGTTGTGCTTTTAAATTGTCATTTAAATCAACGTTTTTGAGAGGAAACATATGCAACAAAAGTATTTATATTTGTCTGGAATTTTCTCTAATCCAATTCAAAAACCATACATACGACATCAAATCTATATATACACCCCCACTAATATTTGTTTAAATGTCCCTGAACAAGTTGCACCTCAGTCACATACTTGTTATGGCCATCAGTAATCTCATAGCAGGACAAAAATTCAGACAGGATAGTTAAATTATCCGTCCCACCAGGGGTAACAACACACTGGATCCCTGTTACACTGCTTTAAAAGATGCATTATGGGAAGTGCCTCGTGCAGCCCTAGGACTCTCCGATAGTTGTGCTTCATCTCACCCCAACTTACAGAGAAAAACTGAAAACCTCTAAGCCTGTAGTTAGGCCTGTTTAGAATTGCACTGATGAGTCAAAGCAGGTCTTACAGGCATGCTTTTACTGAACAGAATGGAGTGTTTTTGAAGCTTCATCCACTAACCTGAATGAACTCAGTGAAACTGTCACATCATACATCAGTTTACTTTGCGACTGTCAAGGTGTGAATGTGTGCATGAATGACTGACTGTGGTGTAAAGCGCTTTGGGGTCGTCGGACTTGATAAAACGCTATACGAGTACATGCCATTTACCATTTTACCATGTATGTAGACCAAGACCATTTTGCATGTGTAACAACAATAAACCATGGTTCAGTTCACATCTGAGCAAGCTGTGTAATAACAACTAAAAAGATTACAACATTGGGAACCTGACACTCTGTAAACAGGCTAGGAACAGACTAATCAAAGAGATCAAGGTAGCAAAGAAGTAAAACAAGTAGGTAAGAAACTGCTGATGATGGTGGGTTCCTAGGGAACACACCCACACTGCCTGCCTCCCTTCACCATCCTCAACAGCACCGTGTCTGCTGAGGATCATTTCAGATTCCTAGGAACCACCGTTTGTCAGGACCAAAAATGGTCCTCACACATATACACTGTTCATAAGAAAGCCCAGCAGAGGCTGTACTTCTTACAGATACTCAATAATTACAGCATTCCACAAAGGCTGCTGGTCATCTTCTAAACTGCAACTATCCTTTTTTGTGTGCACATCCATCATTGAGTGGTTTGGCTCATGCACAAGACAAACAATAAGGTCTGCAGATAGGATCATCAAGGCTCTCCATCCAGCACTTGTACAGTACATGAGTTATGCCAGGCTCATATTGAATGCAGTGCAGTTACGGTTGCGGCGGCGCAAAATCAATGTGTAAACTCACATCATCTGCATGCGGTTGCGGGTCCTACTATCGAAGCGCTGCAGTGCTGGGAAAAATTCAGTAGGAAGGAAGTTTGATAATTTCACTTGCTAAACTGAAAACGTTGGGCGCTAGACAGGATAAAGTTTCGGTGAATTTCAGAATAAAAATCACAGCACCAACTTAACTAGCTTGGCTAGTGTAAACAAAAAAGCGACACAAAAACACGAAGAAACAGAGGGGCTTTTGGAGGATCAAATAGGATATTTAAGCACACAGATAACGAGTTTTGCCCTAAAAAATGAAAATGGCTGTTTTTAATAATTTATGAGGGACAGCAACAGAAAGGACCACATGAACTGTTCTCGCTAGTGGCGTTTGCTCAACCACAGTTGCAGCTGGCCTAGGAGCAGTGTGAGTCGGGGTTTGTGGAAAACCGGAACTGGATCAGGACCTCAACCCACACCGCATTCGACCTGAGCCTGGCATTAACATCCCTGTAGACCCCACATATCCTGCAAACAAATATTTTAGGCTCTTACCTTCAGGTAGACAAAACAGAGCGCTATTTACAAGAACCAGCTGCCACAGAGATAACTTCTTTCACCAGACTGTCAATCTGATGAACATTTAACAGAATACCCAGATAGAAACCATACTTTTTTGCATCAATCCAAAAATGTATTCCTCTTTTGTAGAAATGTTTAAACCAGTGTCCAACCAATATATATATACCGTATTTTCCCGACTATAAGCCGCTACTTTTTCCCCATGCTTCGAACCATGCGGTTTATAATGTGGTGCGGCTTTTCTGTGGATTTTTCGTAACCCACCAGGGGGCGCTTCAGCAGAAAGTTAAAAAAAGAGACGGGTGGGAAGTCAAAGTTGGAAATCAAAGAAGAAGATAGCGCTAATTTTTATTTAGCACTTGTAAGCTGCAGGCACGACGGAGAATTTTAAACCATACCCACTCATCGTGGAAACCACACGAAGAAGTTCGTATGATGCCGCTTTTAAGTTGAAGGCCATCGATCTGGCAGTACAGGAAAGAAATAGAGCTGCCGCACGTAAACTTGACGTGAAGGAATCCATGGTTCGGTGCTGGAGACGGCAGCGGAAAGAACTCATTCAGTGTAAAAAAAACTAGAAAGGCTTTCAGAGGACATAAAAGCAGGTGGCCTGAACTTGAAAATGTTCTTGAGGACTGGGTTAACACTCAGAGAGCAGGTGGCCGAGGTGTATCCACCGTGCAAATCCGGTCTTGTGCGCAATTCTCTTCCCCCGTGAAAATCTGTTCCCCCTGTGTCGGGAGTGCGCTTTGCAGCCGTTTCCACAGCGCTTCTAATTGATTTCTCGGTAAAACAACTCCTATAATCATGTCAAGGTTGTAACATTGAGTTTAATCGGCAGCTGTTTACAAAATTGTAAAATAAAAATAAATAAATAAAATAAATCAGCGGCTTTTACCCCGGTGCGGCTTTTATATGTACTTCTCTATTTTTTTTAAAAAAACTTAGTGGGTGCGGCTTATATAGAGATGAGTTCTATAGTCGGGAAAATACGGTATACACTTTTTCCTCTTCACAATGCTATTCCTAAAGCCAGAAATATTCTGGGGGCCGGATGGCAAGCTCTGGTGGGCCGGATGTGGCCCACAAGCCGGCAGTTGATGACCCCTGCTTTAAACCATATAGCTATTTCTTTCATGTTTGATGGACCAATACATGCTGGCCCTGATGTCATTGTTATTGTTTTATTTGTGCACGCGAGTCAGTTTGGAGGAGCAAACAATTCACACTGGAGTCAGATAAAGGCAGCATTTTAAAAGAGATGGGAACTACCTTGAAAAAAAATCTGATTTCAACACAAAATCGGAATTGAGAATTAATGGATCAGGACATTCTCTAAGTTAATCTAAAATTTTCCGTTTAGCAGGAGGAAGAGATGCTTGTTTAGATGAGAGTAAGAATTATTAACGGGTGCTTGTATGCATAAAAATGTACAAACTAGTAGCCTATTTGAAGAGAATGTAGAGGAGTGGAGGGTAAATTACTTTGGTTATCTTCTCTCCAGCAGGTTAACAGGACCACTTTGCAGGAAAATAAAAGTCAAATTTGTTGCCCATCAAATTGTTCCACTCTGGAATAAACTTCTTACTCACAGATTTTTATTTTGATGTCAGTGAAAAAAGTAAAACACTGGAAAAGGAGATTAATACATTACACAATACACATCTATACAGAATAATTGACATAATTGTCTTTATTAACCCAGTTATTTTGCAGGACCATACAATGTGCATCATCCTATAAGAAGTTATTTCTGTTACCGCTTCCACAAGGGGTCAGCAAAGCTGCATGCTTATACTAAGTTTTGTTTTTAGGGGATGAGGCCATAGGGGATGATCCTGTATGCTCTGGAGCAGATTTGTTTATGATTTTCCAGCTGTCACAAACCATCCCTACAATATATCTCAGTCTCTACAAACCTGAAACATGCCCTGTGGGCCCCATAGCCTAAAAAAACACAGCAGCGCTTTTTTAACAGATGCCCTTTAACAAAATTGCCCTGGAGTTTTCCATGTGAGCTCATATATCTCAATTTCTGAGTTTCACTTAAAGGCCACCAGCAGTCTGTGTGCAATGTTCAGGGAATGTAATTGTGAACATTATATGAAAAACAATGTAATTAGGACACATACAGTATTCCTTTCAGAACTGTTCTAAGCCCTTCAATTTCAAAACAGATTGTCACATTAGAACCTCAAAGCTCAAACTTCTGCATTGAGAGTTTATGTTATATACCACAGTGCAAAACTGTGAAGCAGAAAGGAAATGATGGAACATTTCCAAAGGTTTTCACACGGAACAATTGTAAATGTGTGCCATCCATTTTTATTCAGCCCCTTTTAATTCGGTAAACCTAAATAATAACCAATGCAACTGACTGCCATCAGATGTAACTTAAATTGTAAATAGAGTCGGCCTCAGCTGTTCTGTAAAGTCCTCAAACGTTTCTTAGATAACATCAGAGAACGAACAGCATCATAAAGACCAAAGTGCACACCAGACATGTCAGGGAAGATGTTGTGGAGAGGATAAAGGAGGTTAGGAAGGTTAGGCTATAAAGCAATATACCACAATGTCTCACAATAATGTTCAATCCATTATTCAACATTGGAAAGCTTTTGACACAATTGCAAAGTAGGCTAAGACATAGCTATCAAGCCAAACTGACAAGGTGGACATAGAGACAATTAATCAGAGATGCAGCCATAGTAACGCTGTAGAATCTGCAGAGATCCACTGCTCAGATGAGAGAGTGCTTTGACTGGTACTCTAATTGATATGGACTCCGCAAATCCGGTCTTTATGAAACAGTAGCAGGAAGACGTCCTTTTTGGAGTTTATCACAAGCCACAAAGAGGACAATAGAGGAAATCCAGAGCTAAAACAAAGTAGCTCAAGTTAAAGAATATTTTTTGTTTATACTGGCCCAGTCAAAGCCCAGAGCTAAAATGTGATTGAGAAGTATGATCACAGACGTCCATAAATCAAACCAAGCTATTTTGCCCCCCACACCTACTTTATAATCATGTGTTGGCACATCACATGACACTCAACCCCTATAACCTCCAGTTTGCAAACATGGACAAATCCAGATATATAGAATAAGCTCTCACACACCATGCCATGTATAGATCTCCTTTTACGTTGTGCGCGTTTTTTTTAACAGCAATGTCTAACTCCCCTCTCTGAGCTTTTTTTTTGTCAGATTGTTCGTACAGTATTATTACTGTTCTGTATATTTTTGAGTAATAGCAGTTGGCTCAGGCAGCTTTACTATATCTTATAGGCATTTGACCAGTCCTAGCTTTAAAGTAAATGTGATGGCTAATTAAAAAAACATCCCAAAATAAGCTTATTATTATTATTATTATTATTATTATTATTATTATTATTATTATTATTATTATTATTATTATTGCTGTAAACTGGTTTAAAAGCTGGTTTAAAAGCTCTGGATGTACATGTCGCGGGATATGGCACGAGGAAGCGCACATTATACCCCAAGCATCGACAGCAGGAATATTACAACTTGAAACCTTTCTTTGTATTGAACAAACATAATGCTAAAATACCAACTGTATAAAACTACCAGAAAGGAGGGGGGGCTGGGACAGATTGAGCCTTTCTCTGCATAGGCTTGCCCTTTATTGTCCAGTGATGCAGGAATGTGAAGGATGTTGAGCGTCCACCTGATACTGCTTTGCGCCCGAGGGAGGGTCTCTCCTATGGGGTGCCCCCAGGGACATATATCAAAATTAACTTCCATATACACATGTTAAATTAAACTCTTCCATATAATATAGTGAAAACCGTGCATAAACACTAGTGAAATGCTCTCACACACACTAGTGAAAACATTTACCTCTTATATAACCTACTGAAAACCGTGCACAAACACTAGTGAAAAGCTCTCACATAAACTAATGAAAACATTTACCTCTTATATAACCTACTCAAACGTTCTCATACAAAGTAGTGAGAACTGTTCATATAAACTGGTGAAAAGCTTTACCTTTCATATACACTACTGAAAAGCTTTCATATACACTACTGAAAAGCTTTCACACACACTACTAAAAAAGCTTTTATATACACTACTGAAAAGCTCTCACACACACTACTAAAAAAGCTTTCATAAACACTACTGAAAAGCTTTCATAAACACTACTAAAAAGCTTTTATATACACTACTGAAAAGCTTTTATATACACTACTGAAAAGCTTTTATATACACTACTGAAAAGCTTTCATAAACACTACTGAAAAGCTTTCATAAACACTACTAAAAAGCTTTTATATACACTACTGAAAAGCTTTTATATACACTACTGAAAAGCTCTCACACACACTACTAAAAAAGCGTTTATATACACTACTGAAAAGCTTTTATATACACTACTGAAAAGCTTTCATATACACTACTGAAAAGCTTTCATATACACTACTGAAAAGCTTTCATACACACTGCTGAAAAGCTTTCACACACACTACTGAAAAGCTTTCATACACACTGCTGAAAAGCTTTCACACACACTACTGAAAAGCTTTCATACATACTACTGAAAAGCTACGGATTTCAGTTGAAACGGAAGGCATTTCAGTTGAAACGGAAGGCATTTCACTTGAAACGGAAGGCATTTCAGTGAAACAGGAAGGAATGTCACTAACCCGGAAGTTATTATAAACAGAGGTCATTCCGGTTAGCTCTGTACATTTTGTGCAATCTCCGGCCGAATAAAATTATTGATTACTGCTGAGTAGTGATGGGTCCGGCAACACCGATGCATCGGCGCATGCGTCGAGCTCATAGAGCAACCCCCGTGTCGATGCGCGGGGAAAGTCACGTGATCGATACAGGAACTGTTTCGAACTGACGGACGCGCCAAACTGTGTTTATAAGCAGTGTTCTGTTCCCTCTAAGCTGCGCGCGTGTGCATTCGCGCATCTGGATTCAGCACGCACATCAAAGCTATGCTGCGCAGTAAATAAAAGCCAAGCTGAACTGTTCGTTCTTTTTTTAACCATTTTACAACTCTGGTGAGATGATGTTCCGCAGTCTCGCTCTGTGAGCGCCAGGTGCTGATCGGAGCGCACCACTGATGGGTTTGGCAGACGCCTTTATGGTTGGGCAGGTTGCGCTGTGCGTCTATGTTCTGAGTCTTGTGTCAGAAAAAAACGGCTGAACTACCTTGAGTGGGTTGTACATCACTCTGTCATACTCAGCGTTTCTGATTTGAAAACAGATGATATAAGTCAGGCAACTAAACACAGCGCCCGATCAACCATGAGTTGAACGTGAACACGAGCATGAAAAAAAGCCCGATCAATGGAACGCAAATAACGCGATTCACCATGGCAACGACAGGAAATAAGCTTGGAAATGCGCATGTCCTGCGAGTAGAATTAGAAATCTTTAAAGAAGGCATATGGACAATATTAAACCATAAGAAACAATGCCGTTGCTGCTGAAAACCGCTAGAGAAAATTAAGTAATATATAATAATAATAGTAATTGTTGAAAAAGTCAATGCATGCGCAATATGAAAGTTATGTGATGAAGAATTAAAGCTGTTTTCTCACACTTCACTAGTTCAACACAAAAGGGTGTGTGTGTGTGTGTGTGTGTGTGTGTGTGGAGGGGGGGGGGGCAATCATTACTAAAAGCATTGAAAGGACATGTCAGCAAATCATGATAAAGTACAGCTTAACCAGGCAAGGTTAAGTTAAAAGTTTTATGTTTAACAGTACTCAACTAAAGCATTAATTGCCTATATTCAACATATGCAATTAATGATGGGATGGTGTGTGTTATTGAAATAACTGATATGTTCATCTTTGTGCCATTGTTCACCAATCCTTCTAAAAATGAGTTGACACTGATTGTCTTGTAGATGTTTAATCTGCCAATCTCACTTTATATTAACTACATAGGCTATATGGAATGGAAATTTAGAGCTGGAAGTGCCGAAATCTGATACAGAATAAATTATTGCTTTCATTCTGCATAGTTATTTTATTAATCTTGTGGGTTTCTGACTATGGAACACCTTTAAAGTGTAACTGAATAACATTTCTGACAGCGCAACATACAGTTTCCTCTGAGAGGTTTTCTGTGTCTCCTACGTTATTAAAAAGCTGCCGTTGGCATAAAAATGAAGAGCAGCACAAAGAAATTGTTCAGAACTGAGAGCGTTCCTTCGTTGTCTTAGAAAAGCGATGTGCGGCTGAGGATATTGAAATAAATCATCTGACGACCCCAAATGAGCCCTAGCCAGGACCATCTTCACAAAAGCTGTCTCCCCCTACTTCAGGCATGTTATTGGGCATGTTTGTTGTTTATAAATCATGTACTAAAATGCCAATTTGTTCTTTTTACATAACATTTGGCAACATTTGACATCGAAGTGGGCAGGCAGACCAAAAGTGCCAGCTAATGCTATCCAGGAGGTGCACAGATACTTGGCAGAGGGTCCCAAGATCCTATGATATACTGGAAAAACGAAAAGACAGTCTGTCCAAACCTCTTCCGCTTTTCATTACAATTTCTCTGAACTCCAGCATCATCTGTGCTTCATCGGGTATTTTCTACTGCTGGAGAAGTGATATCAAAAAAGCGTAACAGATTCAATATTCAATATCAAAACGTCGAAACAACTTATTTTTTTGAATAAAAATTTGTAAAAAAAAAAAAAATGCCAGTCCACAAGCATCCTCATTCACAACATTTTTACTTAGAGGTTATTACGTTATGATACAGGTTCACATTATTTATTGACTGTATAAAAAAATCAAAGATATTTTAAATTCAAATGAAAATATGAAATAATACAATGCAACATACGATGACTTAAATTGTATTATTGTGTATACTAGGTCATCTAATCAGTGTCAGTTAACGCTGTCAACTAGGTTGCCTGTAGGGATTTTTAACGTCCAGCAGGTGTCAGTATTCAGTGACACAGTATCGGCACAGTATCAATACAGTTTGGCAACGTGTCGAAACACTTCATGACGCCTCATCGACCCAACACTACTGCTCAGCTACCCGCTGAACACCTCACAGAAGCAGGGGCATTTCTCAACTTTATTTTGGCTTCAACGGAGACCCTGTTCCGGATCCTGTCAAATGCTACAACGCTAAACCGCTATTTCAGTAGTGTATATAAAAGCTTTTCAGTAGTGTATATAAAAGCTTTTTTAGTAGTGTATATAAAAGCTTTTCAGTAGTGTATATAAAAGCTTTTTTAGTAGTGTGTGTGAGAGCTTTTCAGTAGTGTATATAAAAGCTTTTTTAGTAGTGTGTGTGAGAGCTTTTCAGTAGTGTTTATGAAAGCTTTTCAGTAGTGTATATGAAAGCTTTTCAGTAGTGTATATGAAAGGTAAAGCTTTTCACCAGTTTATATGAACAGTTCTCACTACTTTGTATGAGAACGTTTGAGTAGGTTATATAAGAGGTAAATGTTTTCACTAGTTTATGTGAGAGCTTTTCACTAGTGTTTGTGCACGGTTTTCAGTAGGTTATATAAGAGTTAAATGTTTTCACTAGTGTGTGTGAGAGCATTTCACTAGTGTTTATGCACGGTTTTCACTATATTATATGGAAGAGTTTAATTTAACATGTGTATATGGAAGTAAATTTTGATATATGTCCCTGGGGGCACCCCATACTCTCCAGTCTCCGCTCTGCCATAACGCGGCCCAGCTCTGGCAGGCAGACACGCATCCTTTTGAGAGATCTACAGGAAACATGATCACCAAGGGAACCTAAACGCATTCCTCGGCTCCGGTCAGACGATTCGACATCTTCATGTGCGCAGCGTTATTCTCCAAAGATCAGAAAAGAGAGGCGAGGAGCGGAGACGGGGCGTCGGATACAACAACAACAAGCAGAAGCCGACATCATCAGCCGCTGCAACGTGAGCGACGAGGTCATCGTAAAGCTACGGTAAGATACGGACAAAACCAGCCGCTCTTCCAGTGTGTGGTTTATGCGTAAACACCGACCATTTTCTGTCGGACTGTAGATTGTCACTACCTCCCCGTTCGTTAAAGCTGCTCTGCTCGCGTAAATGGCAACTACTGCTTTTGTAACGCATGCAGGTCACGGACGCTTGGACATTTATTCCATTTATATTGTCATTCATATGCATCGTCAACATGGGGTGTAGAGTGTAGTAGTATATAGGTTAGTGGAGCAGATCCATGCGCCCTGTGACCACCAGGACACTGCGTGGGATTAGATTGAATACATGCAACGATTTAAATGGATTTTGTTTTTATTTTCATTTGATCATAGCCCAAAACAACTAAAACCCTGCGGACACCATACGTGGTAATAGTACTTTTCTCTAATTTGTTCTCATAGTACTATGAGGACAAAAAAATAAATAAAAACAGAATAAAAAGGAATGAAGGAGAGTATAGTACAGTATAGGCCTGTAGTCACAGTGCTCTACAGTCACACTGGATGCTATACCTTATTACCTGCTTTTAAGAGCAAAAAAAAGCATTGTGTTAGTTTGATATGGCTGTGAAACAGTGTAGATGCCCTCACATATTACTTCTGCTTTTGCCCACTTGTTATATTTAAACGTGTTGTCTCACCAACAAATTTCTATATTAGACAAAGATTAGTTGATGAATATTGCAGATCCAGAAAGTAGCTTTAAATGTTGTTTTCCAAACCAATGTAGCCCATCAGTGAGCTTTGGCAGCTCATGACCCGGTCGCCTGTCCACTGTTCATTCTATGGACCACTTTCGATAGATACTGACCAATGCAGGCTGGGACCACCAGATAAAAGCTGATGGCTTTAATCAAACTTGCTTATTACGTTCTGACAATTGTCTTTTTTTCTGCCTATAACAACCTGAAGTACAAAATATTTATTTTCTGACTAATACATTGCAACTAGTAGGTTCCATAATAAAAAGATAATTAAAGTTTTTCTTTATCTCTCAGTGGTCATTATGTTTTGCCTTGTTTGTACCTTACATAATCTGCACAAATTTATCTTTGTTATGTAATATCATAACTCAGTGAAGGATAATACTTATTCAATGACATATGTAGCAGACTTGAATTGTATATTTTGCTCATTTACCATAGCCTAATTCACAATAACCTAAATTTCTGCTTCATTCCAGATTAAGTGGCCTACTAAAAGCTGATATTAATTCTCAAATTACCTACGAATATTGGGGCATCTAAAGCCCACATGATATCCTTGAGGGAATTCACATGCTATAGTTAGACACACTGTGCAAGGTACATTTCCAAGGGATTATATTTCAGCATCTTTAGGTGGAATAACTTGGTTTGCACTGCAGCAATCCTACAGAAATGTAAGGCCAATTTTTATTTTGTTTTATTATATTTTGTTCAATTTGTTCTACATTTTATTCTAACTTGCTTTTATTTTCCTATATTTTAATAATGTAAAGCACTTTGCATTATCTTTTTACTGAAATGTGCTATACAAATAAATTTGCCTTGCCTTGCCATTCTAAAATAATTTTGTAGTTAATATAAAGAACACTTTTTAAAGTGCTTTGCTAATCTGATCACATACAGCTACCTCTGAAAAATAGAATAAATATATTACTTAGATCCAGTAAACACAAAGTAAAATATTTTAAACCTCTATTTCTTGTAATTTTGATAATTATGGGTTACAGAAACCCAAACTACATCGCCTCAAAAAAATCTAAATATTACATGCTATCAATAAAAAATAAATTTTAAACAGAAAATCATATTCATTTCTATGCATCTTAATACTTGGCTGTGCCTCCTTTTGGATGAATTACTGTATAAATGCAGCATGGCATGGAGGCCTTCAGACTGGCACTGCTAAGGTGTAAGGGAAGTGCAAGTTGTTTTAATAGCTGCCTTAAGGTCGTCTGCACTGTTGGGTCTGGTGTTTCTTATCTTCCTCTTGACAATACCCAACAGATTCTCTCTGGGGTTCAGGTCAAGTGAGTATATTGGCAAATTAAGATCAGTAAAACATGATTATTGAACCAGCTTTTTGGTACCTTTAGCAGTATAGGCAGGTGCCAAGTCCTGCTGGGAAATGAATCTCCAAGAAGCTTGTCAGCAGAAGGAACCATGAAGTCCTCATACTTTAGAAAACACTGTGGACCAACACCAACAGATGACATGGCTCCCCAAATCATTACTGACTTTGGAAACTTGATCCTGGAACTAAAGCAACATGGATTATGTGCCTCGCCTCTACTTTGGTAATTTCATTTCCAAATAAAATATAAATGTTAATTTAATCTGAAAAGAGACCTTGGGAACACTGAGCAACAGTCCAGTTGGTTTTCTAGCCCAAGTAAGATGCTTCTGACTTTCTCTCTGGTATAGGAGTACCTCTTTAAAAAGAAAGCGACGTTTGTAGCCCATGTGTAGGATTCGTCTGTGTGTAGTGGCTTATGATTGGCTGATTCCAGCCTCAGCCTGGTCCAGTTTGCTTGATACTCCTCTAAAGTCTTTGGTTATCCCTGTAGCCTACCACATTTTTTCTTCCACTGAACTTTACATGAATATACTTGGATACAGCACTCAGTGAGCAACAAGCTTCTTTAGCAATTATCTTGTGTGGCTTACCTTCTTTGTGGAAGGTGTCAAGTCATATGTCTTCCCCATGATTATGCAGCCTACTGACTCAGACTGAGACCATTTAGAGGTTCAGGAAACCTTTGCAGGAGTTAATTAGCTAATTAGGGTGAGACACCATAAGTTTTAATTTTTTCACAATACTTTAATGTTTTGTAAAACTGAATTGTGGGCTTTCATTATCTGTAAATCATCAACATTAGAAGAAACAACGGCTTGACATTTTTCACTCTATGTGCATTGAATCTAAATAATATATGATTTTCACTTTCTGAAAGGAGTGACAAAAATAGTTAATGTTTTCTTGATATATATATTTTTTTAGATATTTCTGTATTGATTACACTGGACAATCAATCAGCGGGCAGAAATGATGCACATTGAATGACAGTATAGAAATTGGAGACGCATTGATCAGATTTTTGTGGCCCACCTTAGATCACCAATTTTTACCCAAGTTTTGACCTGTCGATACAGATTTTGTCTGATTTCTCAGTGAAAATATAAGATAAAAATGTATAAAAAAATTTCACTCAAAATACCTTTTCTTGTCTCCCCTGCCATGAGAGTTCATTATTCATTTATATTAGGAGTGTAAAATAGGGTTTTACAAAAAATTCCAAACAAATAATTACAGGTTTTACAATACAACCTTTGATTTGCATTTATTTTAGTGAATAGCACGATTAAGGCAGTTGGGGTTAGTAACAGTAAACATATAGTGTCATGATCTGGCCTGTCTGCAGTCTTTATCCTGCTACTCCTCTGGAATTCAGTTGCTAATTATGTCGTATGGACCCACATGCGAGCCCAACTCTGCTGCTTCAATCAAGCCCCTCCTTACACACTAGGTGTGGGTATCGTTAAGGGTTTATCGATACTACTACTTTTAACGATACTTATCGATCCGGTATTTTAATCGGTACCATTATCGCTAATTGTTGCTAATTTTAATCGAAGGGGTAAAAAACAAATGATGATCACTGACTGGTTTAATTTTTAAACATTTGGAGCAAAAGCAAACAAAATAAAAGTGCAAAATAAATAATTGTGTTATAGAAATGAGCAATAAAAACTTTATATACAAACAAAAGGCTAAAAAACTTTATCTTGAATAAAAAGTACGTTGTAGGAGAGAAGAATATCAACATTGACAAGTCTCCTGGACTTGGCCCAAGCCCTGCTGATCCTGTCTGTTCCCTCTGCAGTGAGAAAGCCAGCTCTGTTCTCCATCAAGACCACCAGCTTCCTTTTGCAGCGGTTTCCAGTCTGCACCTGGTCTTTGTAAATTAACCTTTTTAAAGTGCAGCACCATGTCTGGCTTGAATATAGGGTTCTCGGCCTGCTTCATAATGTAGGCTGGGGACTGTGTATTCCCTACAGAATATGGACTCTCACCTTGTCTCTGAGATTTCCAAAATGCAGCCAATGTTCCAGCCATCTCGGTATCTGTTAAAAGTCTCACTCCCTCTTGATCTTTCGCAGACTGAATGAACAGCAGACTTTTTTAACATGTAGAAAGTGCAATTTAATTTCAAATAGCTCTGTGCTTAATTTTACTTGATCTTTTTACAACCCATACTTACCTTGAGCGAGTCTACATTCAGTAACAGCTCTAAACCGTGAGTGTTGTTGTCAGTGCAACTTCCTAATGATGGAACGATAAAGCCCCGTGAAACATTGCAGCTTTCCATGCAATAGCTTAATTCAAGAACAAAAGCATCACAATGCTTTGCTTGCTCTACTGTGCCATCAACTGGACAAATGGATAACAGAGTGGTTGTGACACGACTGGTGGGTGAATTTTTAAATTGAATAAATTAATAGTGTTTGTGATGCCAATAAATAACGTCTGAACAGGATCTTAATCTGTTCAGAGTGGTGGTGGGGGTGTAATTGAGACGTAAATGTACTTGTGTTTCTAAGTTACATTTTAGTTTTATAGATTTTTAATTAAAGATACATTTTCCAATGTGCTGGGGTTCCATTTGCATCCTGTCTTAAAGATCCTAATATAAATTAGCTTGTTCCTCCTTGGTTAGTTTCTTTTGTTTTCATGCAGGGCTCTGTAATGCCTCAGCATAGATGAGATGTTTCTTTTTTTTATCAAATCTCTTTTCAACAGAACAACAGTGGAAATTAGAGGAAAGAAATTACAAAATGGGATCCATGTTTTATATACTGGTAGTTGTAATGAATAATGATTTATTACTATGTGCATACCTTTAGGACAGATGAGATCAAAGATGTTGTCAGATGGGGGAAAATCTCTTTCTCACTTGTTCCATCACAAACAAGCACGCCCGCTGACAGGGGGGGGGGGGGGGCAATTGTCCCAGGCCCAGGACAGAGGGGGGGCCCAAAACTGACACTCTGACCATTAAAATACAGGCAGAAGTAATTTTTCAGAAAATATTTGTGTGAAACATATTTAATATTAGAGTAACTAAATATATATATATATATATATATATATATATATATATATATATTTCTGCATAAGGTATATGTAATATGTTTTCTTTAAATAAGGGGACATTAAAACTCCCCCCACCCCAACATGAAATGGTTTGACCATTAGGACAACAGCTGGCTGCAACTTTGAAAGTTCGTTCCGCTGCAAACTAAGAATCACAGATGCACAGAAAAGATAAGAGAAAAAGAGAAGATGACACCAAAGGCTTGAGGGATTTTATGAGTAAATATTTTTTAAAAACTGAGGATGAGTCAGGAACAGGTCTAGGAACGGAATTGCAGAGGAATGATGCCCATCCAGAGCCTGGTAAGAAGCAATGCGTTTATCAGTGTGATTTTAAAGTATAGCATCCACTAGCTAGTGTAAGAGGGGGGGGGGCACCTTTTCTTTCACGGAAATACTTGAGCTTTGCGCCAAATGAGCAGAAAGCAAAGAGATGGCAGAGGTCCTGGTCCAGTCTGAAAGACAGAGCGGAGCAGGAGAGCCAGCTGAGGCGGAGAGCTTGGTGGACAGAGAAAAAGGAGGACAACGTAGCAACATGTGGCTTCGGGGGGTGGGGGGGTTAGGAGCAGTGTTGTATAAAGTACTGAAATCTCGGAGTCAAGTAAAAGTATAAGTACTTCTCCAAAATATGACTTTGGTAAAAATCCAAGTCACTGACTGAAATGTTACTTGAGTAAAAGTCTTAAAGTATCTGAAATGTCTTGTACTTAAGTATGAAAATTACTGTAAAAATAGATGTACTCAAGTAATGTAATGAAAAGTACAAGTAAAAAGTAAAACAATGCACATGCAGTTTGAATGACATTTTTTAGATTTTGGTAAACTTTGAAAGTCAAATTCACTTAAAATAATATAAACAACCAAGTACAGGAGAAATTTAGACCATGTTTAGACAGAAAATACAACCTTTTTGTAAGCTTTCAGTTTTCCTTCTTCAAGTAAGGTCAGTGCTAAGCAACCAACACACAACCAAGCGCAGGCAAAGGGGGTGTATACAGGTCCATCTAAAAATATTAGCATATTGTGATAAAGATCAATATTTTACATAATGTAATGATAAAACTTGAACATTCATATATTTTAGATTCATTGCACACTAATTGAAATATTTCAGGTCTTTATTGTCTTAATAAGGATGATTTTGGCATACAGCTCATGAAAACCCAAAATTCCTATCTCACAAAATTAGCATATCATGAAAGGGGTCTCTAAACGAGCTATGAACCTAATCATCTGAATCAACAAATTAACTCTAAACACCTGCAAAAGATTCCTGAGGCCTTTAAAACTCCCAGCCTGGTTCATCACTCAAAACCCCAATCATGGGTAAGACTGCCGACCTGACTGCTGTCCAGAAGGTCATCATTGACACCCTCAAGCAAGAGGGTATGACACAGAAAGATATTTCTGAACGAATAGGCTGTTCCCAGAGTGCTGTATCAAGGCACCTCAGTGGGAAGTCTGTGGGAAGGAAAAAGTGTGGCAGAAAACGCTGCACAACGAGAAGAGGTGACCTCTTCTCAGGTGACCCTGAGGAAGATTGTGGAGAAGGGCCGATTCCAGACCTTGGGGGACCTGCGGAAGCAGCGGACTGAGTCTGGAGTAGAAACATCCAGAGCCACCGTGCACAGGTGTGTGCAGGAAATGGGCAACAGGTGCCGCATTCCCCAGGTCAAGCCACTTTTGAACCAGAAACAGCGGCAGAGGCGCCTGACCTGGGCTATAGAGAAGCAGCACTGGACGGTTGCTCAGTGGTCCAAAGTACTTTTTTCAGATGAAAGCAAATTTTGCATGTCATTTGGAAATCAAGGTGCCAGAGTCTGGAGGAAGACTGGGGAGAAGGAAATGCCAATATGCCAGAAGTCCAGTGTCAAGTACCCACAGTCAGTGATGGTCTGGGGTGGCATGTCAGCTGCTGGTGTTGGTCCACTGTGTTCTATCAAGGGCAGTGTCAATGCAGCTAGCTATCAGGAGATTTTTGAGCACTTCATGCTTCCATCTGCTGAAAAGCTTTATGGAGATGAAGATTTTAATTTTCAGCACGACCTGGCACCTGCTCACAGTGCCAAAACCACTGGTAAATGGTTTACTGACCATGGTATCACTGTGCTCAATTGGCCTGCCAACTCTCCTGACCTGAACCCCATAGAGAATCTGTGGGATATTGTGAAGAGAAAGTTGAGACGCAAGACCCAACACTCTGGATGAGCTAAAGGCAACTATCGAAGCATCCTGGGCCTCCATAACACCTCAGCAGTGCCACAGGCTGATTTCCTTCATGCCACGCCGCATTGAAGCAGTCATTTCTGCAAAAGGATTCCCGACCAAGAATTGAGTGCATAACTGTACATAATTATTTGAAGGGTGACTGTTTTTGTAATAAGAACACTTTTCTTTTATTGGTCGGATGAAATATGCTAATTGTGTGAGATAGGAATTTTGGGTTTTCATGAGCTGTATGCCAAAATCATCCGTATTAAGACAATAAAAGACCTGAAATATTTCGGTTAGTGTGCAATGAATCTAAAATATATGAATGTTCAAGTTTTATCATTACATTATGGAAAATAATGAACTTTATCACAATATGCTAATATTTTGAGATGGACCTCTACTAAGAACATGGTTAAGTGATAAACCAGGCTTAGTTAACCTACAGGAAGAGGTAAACCTGCTAATAGATACACCTGCAGGCCGGCCAGCTGACAGCTTTGCTAGGGCCAGGACAACACAGTCTTTTTGGGCCCCCCCTCTACACCTGCCGCCAACACACCACACACACAGATCTCTGTATTTTATACTGGATATTTTCAACCCAGCTATTGAATTTAGTGCACTAGATGATCTTTTCTTCATAAGTGAACAGAAAGGTAGAATATGTTAGATACTTTGGGAATTCTCTGCCCTCTGAATCTGCTAGCTCCGGCCCTGGTTTATACTAATTTATTAATGGACAGTGTGGAAATCTATGAACAATAAAACCAATGTAAATTGTGTTCCTTTGTTTTATTTGTCTTTATCCTAATTCTAGAAGTAGAAATAGTCAAATGAATAACACTATTATTTTGTGGAACCTTAATCATACTATTATAACTACGCAAAGGTCTAAACAAGAGTAGCAACTGCCTCAAATGGTCGAAAATAAATGAAAGCAACAATAACAACGAAATAATTGTAAAAGTGACACTCTCACCTTTTTCAGACGGCTGTGGCTAAGAATCTGAATTTTTAATAGCCTACAATCTTTGCTTTTCCATCTTTCCAGCAGTCTTCAGAACTCCTGCCTGGCACAGAATATTTAGTTTTATAGAGGAGATTAGGTTTTTGTTGATAAAATGTGTTATACTTCAGAATTAAATGGTATTTTGAGATATTAACGTTGGTTACTTACATTTCTCAAGTTCAACAATTCAAAACTCTCTCTGCTGCTTCTGTTCAGAACTGCACTCAGCAGCTTTCATCTATTTTAGTGCTAATAATATTTAGTTTCTGAACTGGGACTAGTTTCGTAGTCTAGTATCCTAGTTAAAATCAAGACTGAAATCTCGTGCTCCAAGCACGTACGCACATGCACGCACACACGTAATAGAAAACAGCCAATCAGGAAGAGGGAAGGCGGGATTTAAGACACCACAACCAATGAGAGCGGAGTTAAACATTGTCAATCAAAGGCCAGGCGCGTTAGTGATTGGCTGCGTGGAGCGCCAGGCCCCGCCCCCGCTGGCGCACAGCAACTTTGAAATGACACGCCGAGCGCTTCAAACGGAGGCGCTCCGGGCGACGTCTGGCTGAGCCAAACCGACACTTTTTTTGTAACGAGTAACTAAACCAAACTTTAAAAATGAATCGGAGTAAAAGTATGCAATTAAGTTCGGAAATATAGTGAAGTAAAAGTAAAAGTAATCAAAAAATTTTATACTTGAGAAAAGTATAAAGTACTCCAAAATGTACTTAAGTACAGTAGTGAAGTATTTTTACTTCGTTACTATACAACACTGGTTAGGAGAGACGTGTGTTTGAGGAGGAGACAGAGAGAGCCATCCCTACCAATAACAGAGACAGTGCAGGTGGAGGGGCTTGCTGCCCGATCGGAGAGTCTGAGCATAGTGGCTCAGAGATGGACCACCCCGTTAATCTCAATGCCGCGTTATGCCCAACAAAAATGACTGATTCTGATTGATTGAATGTTGTGCGTTTAACGGCAAAAAGGAAGCCTTTCTCAGAGATGGCAAATGAACTGCCAGCAGATTCAGAGGGTCTAACCACATTTATGAAGTGAAGTCATCTAAGACGTTTTTGGAGGACAAAAAAATATTTCTGTAAACAGCAGGCTATAGAATAAAATAAAAGGCATATGAGAATGAAGTATACAGTTAAGTTGACTTTTTTTGGTGTGTGTGTGTGTGTGTGTGTGTGTGTGTGTGTGTGTGTGTGTGTGTTGTGGCGGCAGGTGTAGAGGGGGGGCCCAAAAAGACTTTGTTGTCCCGGGCCCTAGCAAAGCTGTCAGCTGGCCTGCAAAAAAGTATCAACTTTTATTTAACCAGGAAAAGACTCCTTGAGATCAAAGATTTGACAACGAGACAGTTAAACATTTAGTTACAAAAAACATTACAATATCAATGACATTTTTAAATAAAACCAGCTCTCCTAAAATCTGTTTAAACAATGGCATATAGATTTTGTTTCTGCTAAATGATTTATATGACCCTTGAAGGAATAAAAAGAGACCAGCTCTTTCAGATGAAGTTCATCCTGAAGAAGATTCCAGGCCGATGGTGTTGCAAAATCAAAAGCTTTTGTACGAAATTTAGTGCGGATTCTTGGCACAGTCAATAAAAAATAAGTTCTGTGTGTGCAGGTGAGACGACCCTGTAGGCTTCTTATAAATAAGGGAAATCAAATAAGGAGGAAGTAGTCGTATTAATACGTTATAAATAAAAAGATGCCAGTGAATTCAAAGTTGAATGGAAAAAGGAAACCAACCAACCTGAGAATACAGGAAACAATGATGAGTAGAAAACTTGAGTTTGTAATAAAGGTACTATCACATAGATTGCTGACACACGCACAATAGAGTACCAACACAAGAAAATGTGATGGGAGAATCAGCTGCCCCTTATATTAAAAAATGTGCAGAAACCAGTGACCCTTTTTCAGAAAGTGTCACGTGGTACGACCAACGTTTGATAACCTGACTCCCGCCAGATGGATTTCATTCCGCCAAGCTCCATATTGCTCCACACATCTATCTGGGATTGCTCCATTGGAGATGTATTTCAGAAGAAGGGGCCTAATCAAAAATCCTTGCATATGATTTACTGATGTGCTAAAAGCTCTTGCCAAACCCGGTCAGGAGAAGGGCGAAACATTGTTTCCACTAACAAAAGCCTTCAAAGCGGTTCTCTGGTATTCTTTTAAAGAGTTAATTTTTGGTAGATTGGACAACACTGATCAAATAGCAGCATCAATGTTACCGCTTGCTTCCTCGCTGCAAGTCGCCATTGTTGTCTCAATCGCTTCTCTGATACGCCACATCTACGAAAATCACACCCGGCGATTCTGATTGGCTTGTCCATTTTATGTGGTATTGAAATCCCTCCCAATAGCAGCTATTACAGATGGATGTGTGGAGCTCGGCAGAACTAGATCCATCTGGCGAGAGTCAGATTAGGCTTTTGAGGCCTCAACCACTGACACATCAACACATGCTTTGATACGCACTTCACAAAATATCTGTCTAGATTACTCACCGCACGCTTCGAAGCATCGACACACTGCACACATCAGTAGCCCTGACATATTGCGTAGCATGTATGTTTTCTTAGTGGAATTAAAAAAAATTTCATCAGTCACGGCTGATGACATTTTTCCAATCAAGAGCTAATTTCTCAGTAATTCCAATCAAGAGCTAATTTCTCTGGTAGAAGAATAGTATATACACAATTTGTAAAGTCTTAAACCACTGTCTTTTATTTATATTGATGTTCCACATTACATATTGCAGAATGTCTGTTACTTGGCTTAAAGATGAGCATGGTTTTTCCAGCCACAGTAAAGTAATAAGGAAGCAAAATTGGATGTGGGACATCGTTACTCATGAGGTGATGAACATCTTCTTGCTCTCAGTCCACCAGATCTAACATCAGCATTCACTTGACACAATGTTGTAGCTGTAATATATTTCTGCAGGTAGGAATTAGTTGTATGTATCAAGGTGTTACACGATTGTATCTGTTGCTTTATGTCTGTTGGTCGTGCTGTTGTTTTTGTGTCTCTTTCCAGGTGATGGAGCAGACAGAGGACGTTTTATTATTCTCTTCCTTCTATCTCTTCTTTCTTTCACCCTTTTCTTTCTCTTTTTTTTTTCTCTTCTTGTTTTTCTTTTACTCTCCTACTTTCCCATTGTAGTGTCCATATAATTTGAAATTCTCCGTGCAGAAATCACAATAAAGCTATTTACACGCACAAATCAAGCGGAGCATTATGGCGAAAGCTGTTTGCTCCACTTGTGAAAGTAAAAAAAAAAAAAAAAAAAAAAAAAAAAGGAATTAGTTGTATGTATTTTTGTGAAGTTGTAGTCTTTCGATGTAGCACAATACAGGTTAAGTGTAACTCACCCCCATACCAGGGCCTTACTCATCCCAATATCGTGTGTGTGTGTGTGTAATCACACAGACGATATTGGTTTACACATTGTGTGTAAACCAAAACAACATGTGTGACAAGCCACACTTATCTCTACCTCCAAAATCTAACCATCAGTTATCCATTTTATTTCAAAATCTTTGTCAAAAATTCCTTTTAGCCCAGCTAACTGTGTTAGCATTCTTTAATGCTAACACAGTTAGCATTAAAGAATGCTAACTGTGTTAGCTGGGCTTCCAGCGGCTACCCGCCTCACATAACAGTAACGCAGACCTCTCAACTTTTATCAAAAGTTAAGAGTGAGATTATTCTAATTTTGGGGGCGGGGCTTGTTCGGGGGTGGGGCTAACTGGGCCCTGGAAGAGCCGGTGGAGTCAACTCCATCTCATTTTTATCCCACCAGACATTGAAGTAGACATGTATTACTTTTGTTAAAAAGAGAAAAAGACCTGTTAATACTTTATTGTTCAGTTAGTGGATTAAAACATAAAAAAATTGTTCAAATAATACTGAATAAAATAAAGTAGTTTTAAGTTATTGACCGAATTATTACACAGTTACAGATTCATTTATGGGTTTGTTTCATTGTAGATCTATAACCTGATTGGTGAATCAGGCTGTTTCATCAAGCCTATACGGCAGATGGCATATCCGACAGTTTCCCCTCAGCAGTAACACTGAAGCACACAGAGGTTCCCGCTGCGTCTTTACGCACGATCCAGCTGCTGATGTCTCCCTCTTTTCATCTTAATGCACTTCTAGACTGTTAAAGTTTATAACCATTATCATCACCTTTCACAGCGACAGGTTTCTCATCTCAGTCGCCGCGCTGACCAGACAAATCTGTATTTGTCTCGTCAGTGCGCTCTGGGCGGCGAGGTGGGCGGATTTTACCCCCGTTGGTGCGCTGCGTGCGAGGGATAAGCAGTGGGGAAAATGCATAAATAAAGACTGTAAAGGGCTCCTTTAGAGGAAACAGGGGACTGATGGGTCTGAGATCAAGCCCCTTATTATACAAGTTCTTTAAAATGACCCTTAAAAGTACGCACAAAAATTACATGTAACATAATTTTGCGCACCTGAACTAAAGCGCAAGGCAGCATGCCCACCGAAGCGCCACTGATTCTATGTTGTTAAAAACAAAA
This sequence comes from Fundulus diaphanus, assembly GCA_037039145.1. Classification (NCBI taxonomy): domain Eukaryota; kingdom Metazoa; phylum Chordata; class Actinopteri; order Cyprinodontiformes; family Fundulidae; genus Fundulus; species Fundulus diaphanus. The sequence continues at coordinate 28,276,721 of CM073121.1, forward strand.
GAGCATGAAACACAGCTACTAACTCTCCTATTGACTTTAACTGGCACACTTTGCTACGGATGTGAGGACATTAAACGTAGTGATTCACGTTTTGAATGGTGAGGAAAGCAACTGGGTCCGAGGATAAGGAGGGGGGAGAGGAGCAAGCGCTGAGGCACAGAAATACGGTGCATGTAGTTAAAAAATGCAGAATTAATAAAAACGAAACTTATAAACAGACTAAGTGGCGTTTTAAACTGCATCTGGTTAGCAGAACTGTTTTATGATCCAGCATGCAGCCATGCCTGGTTCTGAATGAAGGCAATATCTGGCAGCAGCTCTTCCCCCACCCCCTTTCCTCCTGCGTACGCAGTACAGGACCGTACCGGCTTACTTTAACCACTGGTTAAGACTAAAATTATTCATAACTCTGATCGCTCTGTTAACACGAACTGCAGCAGGAATTACGGATGGACACAAGCTATGAAAGAAGCGAAACAGCTCAGCAGAAGGCGGAGTTTTGTCGTCCGCAGCCCAGATGGGCTTTGTGATTTTTATGCGTGAGAAATGCCATGTTTGCGTGTGAAATGCCATGTGTTGCGTGTGAAGTCAGTGAAATGCGTGTGTCACACGGTCAATGCGTGAAAGTTGAGAGCCCTGAGTAATGCCTAGCCCATTGCTGGTCAAACTCCAACAATTAACTCACATGCCACAATTTTAGCAGTACACTGCTATTCACACGGACGTACATGTATGCACGGCTTGTAAATAATAGGCTGGAGAACAACACAGAGAGGTGATGTGTGATGTCATACAATATTCCATCTAAAAAGATAGCTTTAGTTCTTCACATCCCTTTTTTTTTTTAGTTATCTTTTTTTGGTTGTTTCTATCTAAAAATAGCTTATTGCTCTTTTAATGTTGGTTAAATTTCTATATCATTTATAAATACTTTACATTTCCTACTTTCTGTCGCAATTTCGGCTAAAAAAGCTTGATGAAAATGTATGTATTTGTGCATAGACTGCAAGTGTGCAATTAGAAATATGAGCTTTGTGGTTCAGAAAACTGATCTGTATTTATTTTAGAGAACAAGTGCAACCCTGCTCAGGTGCACAAATATAGCTCATGCTTCATCAGTTATCTAAAGCTAAAGCTACTTGTGTCGCGTCAGTATTTTGCAACTATAGTAGTGACTAAACCCAGCTCTTGGTGAGAAGAGGAAGTGTCTGCGTTGTCATTCTCAAACCAGGCACACAAAGCAACTTCAAACCCCTGCAGTTTACCAGGCAACACCCCAAGCAACGACTGCAACCACAGAAAACAATGCGAAAACTAGTGTGAGAGTTATTCAAAATGCTGCATGTAACATGACCATCACACTGGATTTACATGTGTACTGTTGGGGCTTGTTTTGGTATTCCTTTTTGCTCCTTGTACAGTACCATTTGTAGTGAATCTCAGGAAAGAAGCTTACTCCTTTATCCTTGGCTGAGCTGCGACTGAACAAGTGAGGCTATAATTGCAATGATTATCATCTCCTGTCCCCGGTTTCACCTATTGTGTCCCAGAAGTGTCATTTTCAGAGTCCTCAAACTGGAGGCTGGAGATTACTTTTCTCATCCTCCTGGCTCGTGTGGATAAAATTGAATTTTCTTGGCTATTTCCCATGACAGGATAGCTTCTTATTATGAAGTGTAGTTGTTCGAGGCTCTTGTCCCACCCACACACTGAGTACCGTGGACTGTGTGAGCTAAGGTTTAGATTTTGCGTTGGTGGGAAGTTACATGGTGTAAGAAACAATTGTATCTCTGTGTGCACTTAGCTTAACAGCAGGGAACATCACAAAAAGACTCAGACTGGCTCACCATAATTTGTACAGTAGCTCACAACAGCTACATTCATTTAAATGTTTGAAATCCAGCGATATGTAAAAAACCAAAAGATGAGTACAAAACCGGCGAGAGTGCAGCTGAAAGTTGCTAATTGTGTTACGTTTGTAATGCGAATTTGGACATCAACTTGGGCATCAATGCATGACACAGTGTCCTCTCAGTAGGGATAGAAAAGTGTCCAACTCACATTTGAATTCATAAAATGGGGATTTACATGCTTATTTATTGAGTAAGGAGAAAGTCATGGAAGACGTGGTCTGAGAGTACTAGCTTGGGGGGAAGATGATTACTGCACCCGGATAAAACTTTAATGAACTCCATGTTTTCCTTTTAAGTCAATGGGCAGAACAGAGAGGGAGTGGTTGTGCCTGTGATAAACAACAATAGAATACTCTGAACATCCCTTTGTGATGGAAATTGCAGAGCTAAAAAGAGAAAATCAACCACTGTTTAAGGCTTTTTACTGTAATATTCATGAGGATACATCCAATTGCTTTATTATGGATTTCTTTTTTTTGGTTCAGTATAATATAGTTTTTTTTACCAGTTTTAATCAATTTTAATATCATTATTGAACTATATGAGTAGCAGCCTTGCCCTTTAAGGTAATAGCCATTGTCTACAAAATAGCCTGGAGTTCCACCCAGAGGCCAAATTGTTCTCAGATCCAGAAAACAGATCTAACATTTCCATTTGGCCCTTTTAAAAATATGATTCATATTTGATTGACAGATTTAGTTACAGGATTTATCTTTTCGCTCTGCTTCAAAGAACAGCTGTGCTGGGTGGCTTTTTCACAGTGTGTTATTTTAACTTAACAACTACTTGCTGTAGGCCTAATGGTCTCTTTTTACACATTAAACTCTAGGATCTTCAGCTGTTATATTTAATTTCATACATTTTAAGAAGCTGAGAACCTTACATTCAGATGTTATTCTAAGTTCATGGAATGCTAGATGGCCTGTATTAAAGTTAGGTCTTTTTTATTGTTCTTTAATTGAGACCCTGTAAAATTCAAAACTGTACAATTTAAGTTCAAAGTAAGAAACTGTCACCTTCCAAACAATATTCTGTTTTGTGACAGAGAGAGGAGGTATAATTTAAGAGGAGAAGTACATTCTAAAAGACATTGTATTAGGACAACCTAAAAGAGTTTTTGTCTATCAGTGTGTGGGGTAGATATGTGGAATGGATTAAATGATGAGCTCAAACAAAATATAAATATAAACCAGCTTAAAAATGGTACACAAAAGGAACTTATTGGAAAATATGTTGTATAGGATGGGTGTCTCAAAGGCGAAAATGCTATTGTTGATATTAATAATGTGTAAATAATTGTACATTCAACTCATTTAATGTGAGGGTACTTTAAGGGTTTCTTTGGTGTGGAGAGATTTAAATGATTGGATAAGAGGGGCAGGAAATCATAAGCTATTCTACCTGTTTCTTTTTGAACAAATTGAATAAAATTGTATATAATTTGGCATGACTATTAGTCTTATTATTTTCTTTTCTAATTTTGCTTTTCATTGTCTGTTTGAAATGAATAAACAAATAAGTAAATAAAATATAAAAATTCTGCAGCCCAAAAAATTTTTATTGGCTGTTGCAGTTTCACAATTTCTGATTTACATTAAAATAAGTGTACAGTAAAGATTGATTTAGTTTTTTATAATAGGAGTAAAAAGCAGTAAAATATTAATTCAAAGCAGATGGCATTGTCTCATTCAAAAGTACACTTGACTATGCACATTATTACTAGTGTTTAAAAATTTACTGTCTAAAGGGCCTATTTCCTCCTGGGAGGATCTCCACATGATCTGCCTGATTTGTTGCCCTAATGACCAAAAACAAAACTCATATTTTGTTTCTGACAAATGAAAGAAGAAGCATATGCTTAAAGGTTTCCTCAGTGTTAATAGGTGCAGTACCAAACCCAGAGAGCAGATATGTATTGTCTCATTCATAAATGATCTCTTGGGCAGTATCAAGTTTAACTGGGTGCTGTTAATGGAAACTTTCCGGTACACATCTCACTGCCAGCAGCAGCAGCATTTTAAAGCATTTGGAAGAGCTGATACCAGATTGGGGAAAAGAGGTGCTTTTCACACCTTGTTCAGTTACTTTTTCTTCCCCACAGCTCAGGTCAGTGGAGTCATCCAGCTGAGTCTACTGACTAATTTAGCTTATTTTTTTTGCCTCAGCTTGGTTCCAGCAGCTACAATATCCCTTTGTGTCTCATGCTGGTGAATAGTAAATGGTAGTGAGTGGTGAAAGGGGCTAAGCCTGCTTTCTCACAGACTTGAGTGACAAAATCATCAATAATGTTTGGCTCAAACAGAAGTATTGATTAATAAATACTTTTTTTAAAACAATGTTGCCATACAAACGTATTTACACAGTTTAAAATACTCCGCATATCCTGTTGCAGTTACAATCGTAACTCTTCTCATAATGAAATAAAGTAACAAATATATTGAAAAAGTGCTTGCACCCTGATTTCTTTTTTGCACGTTTGTCACACTTACGTCAGAACCTCAACACATTTAAACATTAGTCAAAGACAACACAAGTAAACACAAAAATCTGTTTTTTTTTTAAATGAAGGTTTTTCTTATTAAGAGAGATAAAAAAATCAAACCTACATGGCTCTGTGTGAAAAAGTGATTGCCCCATAAACCTAATAACTAGCTTGGCTGCCCTTAGCAGTAGCAACTGGGTTTTCCAGCAAATGAAGGGCCTTTTAAGATCATGCCACAGCATCTCAATAGGATTCAGCTCAGGACTTGGACTATTCATTTAGTTTTACTTCATCGATTCAGAGGTAGACTTGCTGGTCTGTTGTGGATCACTGTCCTGCTGTAGGACCAAAGTTGTTTTTTTGCTCGAGGTCACAAACAGATGATCAGGATTATTTTGGTAGACAGCAGAATTCATGAGTCCATTTATCACAGTAGGTTATCCAGGTCCTATAGCAACAACACAGCCCCCGACCATCACACTATTGCCACCATATTTTTACTGTGGCTATGATGTTCTTTTTCTGAATTGTGGTGTTACTTTTAAGCCAGATGTAAAGGGACACATATCCTCCGAAAATTTAAAGTCCGTTCTCATGAGTCCACAGAATATTTCCCAAAAGTCAGGATGTGTTCTGGAAAAATTGAAATGAGTCTTAATTTTCTTTTTGCTTAGCAGCGGTTTTCGTCTTGGACTTCTACCATGTTTTTGCCCAGTCTTTTTCTGATGATGGAGGCGTGAACTCTGATCATAACTGAGGCAAGTGAGGCCTGCAGTTCTTTGGATGTTCTTTGGGGCTTTCTTTGACCTCTTTCATGAGTTGTCATTGCGCTCTTGGGGTAATTTTGATTGGCCGGACACTCCTGGGAAGGTTCACCGCTGTACTATGTTCTCGCCATTTGTGGATAATGGCTCTCACTGTGTTTTGCTGGAGCCCCAAAGCTTTTGAAATCTCTTTGTAACCCTTTTCCAGTCTAATACATCTCTATTACCTTGTCACATAGAGCCATGTAGGTTTGGATTTTCTTCCCCTTAATAATAAAACCTTTATTTAAAAACTGCATTTTGTGTTTGCTTTTGTTGGCTTTGTCTCTGAAACACCTAAGTGTGACAAATAAGAGCTCATGAATGAGGCAAACACTTTCTCACACAACTGTGATCTTGAAATGGTAGAAAATGATACATATTTTTCTTATTCTCAAACCGCTAAATCAAATCTAGTAGAACCAACAGCAGTTTAGAAGTCGAAGCTAAAAGTGTGTAATGCCAATAAGAATAGAGCTGTTCTACAAATGCCTCAAAGGGTGGTAGAGAACACTAGTGAACCAACAGGGTTGGGTTATAACAAAATATACCAAGTTTTAAACCTCTTAATGAGTTATGGTGGTGATAGCGTCATGTCGTGGCTGTGATGTGGGGTGAGAAGTGGGGTCAGGTAAGCAGTGCAACCCAAATAAAATAAAATAAAATCCTAGTTTGAGACTTTTATTCAAAAAACAAATTATTTTCTTTTATTCATATGCATGCAAACATCCATCTCAACTCTGTTATGTCTCAAATAGAACTATATGGTCAATATTAATTAATCAAACAATGTCAAAGTGAAGGTGTTCCCTAACACCATCCCACAACCATCGCTGCATCTAAGAATACTGCCTTAGGAAAATTGGAATAAAGTGTATAGACAGGAATGAGTGAGATACCGTCATAAAGTGTTCCTCGTTATACAACTCATAGCACTTTTACCCAAACGCTACATTCACCAAGCCACAATTGCAAATGTGGACACGTTCATACACCGATACTCATATTGGTTTGAAACTTGCCCAGGGGCAAATTGCCCTGCGGCGGTGGAGGAAGGTGGAACAGAACTCAATGATTTATAGAATAGAATATACAATACAATTCATATTTCCAGCGAGCCATAGCTGCCTGTCAGAGCTAAACAAAAATATGCAACAACTCTACCCCTTAACTGATGCCATCTACAAGTTAGTCTTTTTAACTCAGTTATGACAAAGGTATTCAAACCAGTTTCCAAAGCAACCTGAGGCTTTTTTCATACCAATCAGTATAGAAAAAGATGTATATATCACCAAAACAAACAAGGCCTGGTGGTGTGATACAATGATTTCAAGAGACCTTGTTGAAAAAGATGTCCATGCGTCAGTCCCTCTGCTTTTCTTGGAAAAGAGTTGGGGGAAAAAAAACTCCCAATCCATCCTCTATCTGCTGGAACTGCCAAGTCGATCTCAGGTTAGGGTCCAGTTGAGAACCTGTGGAATTACTTGAAAATCAACTTTGGTAGAAACTCGCTGTCCAATTCTACTGGGCTTTGTGCTATTGCACAAAGATCATTAGATTTGCATTCCAGTTCATAATTATGCATTACTTTGTGTTGCTCTTTCAAATAAAATACCTATTAAATGCATTAAAGTCAGAATTTGCAGCACCGTTTAAGAGTGGTTTTGTTGTTTTGATAAATTTGTGGATAGAATCAGAAAAAAATATTATGTAAAAGGCTTTAAACAATACTACTAAAATAATTCATTTCTTTGCTTTGTGGTTGTTAATATAATAAAGTTGTTGGTATCGGTTTCCTTAGTAAAAGTGGATTGGAAGCATGCACGTTCCAGATGGCTTCACCTCCACACCCACTCAGCCAGCTGACTGAATTCAATTGTCTCTCTCCGACACAATGCAGAAAATACACCCCCTGCTGTGATACCGTCTCATTTTTTACATATTTGCATCAATTCAGCTTTGTTTTTCTTTGTGTTAACTTACAATGCAGAGTTACAGAAGATGTGCTGCATAATTTACGGAAAAAAATGTGTGTTCCTGTCATACATTTCTTACTATTTTATTTTATTTTTTCCAGGTTTCTATGATGTCCTGTGTCTCTATGCCAACTGACCTGAAGCTCCAAGAACTCTGAAGAAGATTCAAAGCTGCCATTATCCTGACTTATCTCTTCATTCACATTTGAAACCATTGCTAATATTGCTAACTTCCAGGATGTGATGAAGAGCGAGGGTAGGACAGCCCAGTAAATCAGGACGACAGCAGCTGGGATAGCATGAGTGGTATGGAGTGACGGGTCACAGTGGCTTTAATTGAAACTGTAAGTATTTTGTTTGTTCATCCCACTATTTACATGTCTATTTTTGAGGGAATTAGCAGAATTTCATTAATGATTAATTTATTATGAGAGATGAGAATAATCTAAATGTGAAGCAAATTATTTTCACAAATAGTAAGGCATTATTTTATAGGCCCGATTTTTTACATAAAAGGTTTTTTTTCCCACAATAAAGTCTAAATCTGGATCTCTCATTTTTTCATCATGTTTCTTCTTCATTCACACCTCTCACTCTGCCACCACAGTTTTCTGACATCTGTTACTGCTTTCTTTCACTTTTGTCTTTGGGTCTTGACAGCAGAAGTGCAGGATGTGTCTTGCATCTTTCTTTCTTTCCCCCCCACCTGATGCTTTTGTTTGTCAGTTCCCCGAAAACAACAGAATATGTCATTTTTTTTAAATGACATTGTGTTCCAAGCATGCCATATTTTCAAAGATTATAAGTCTTTGAAGCCAGATTGATATGTAAAAAAAACTGTCTACATGTGGCTACTTATTCCATATATTTTGTTATTCTTTGAAAACTCTTCTTGTCAGAACATCTTGATGCTGATCCTATTTTTTAACAGTATCATTTATGTAATGCTGGAACATAGAGACTTGGCCTGGTGCTCTTCTTCAGCATTACCAGTCTTGTTTAAGACCCGAGATCATATCTTAAAAAGCATCAGTACATGACCTCTATATGGTATATTGATGGGACCAGCTGAATCTTTTATAAATGCATACATTTTTCAAGATCTGTGGAGACTTCACTTGGAGAAGGAATGAGTCACTCACAATACTGCATGCTTACTTTCCAAGTGATCCGTTAACCTGTATGCGTTGGTCAGTAATATGCATCTAATATGATTTTCTTATGTATTTATAGAATGGTGTTGCACATCTTCCTGTAAAAAATATGAAAACATTTGAATTAAATTAAGCTATGCATAGCTAACAGGGAAATAATGTTTTTCTATTTAATTTGCTGTTTTCCAACTGCTGTTGGAATCTCTATACATGCCTTTAGAAAAACTATTGCTTTTTTTCTGCATTGCCATATGCCTTTAAAATCATTTGAGAAAAAGGGATGTGAAAATACCACATTTAGATAGTAAGCACATTGTATTTATATAGCACTTTGCATAGATAAAATAAAAAAAACAAAGTACTTCACAGATAAAACACAATAAAACAGAAGTACAGAGATAAAACCCAATAAGACTTTAAAACACCAAGTTAATTAGTTAAAACATTTTCTGTATATTTAAGTCTTCAGCTGCTTTTTAAAACAGTCATGGGACTCAGTACAGTGCAAGGAACATTAAAGAATATCAGAGCTCTGGTATCAGAATAGTACTGGTATCAGCAGATATCCAAATTCAGGTATTGGGATTGGATCGGCAGTGAAAAATTGTGGATCGGTTTAGGTTAGGATTAGGCTATAAAAAGGGTTGAAAATACATGGAGGTCAATGTAAGGTCACTGGCAAGTTAGGGCTAACCCTAACCCTAGTTGCATGTGCATGCAGTTTGGGCATGTGTGTGTGTGTGTGTGTGTGTGTGTGTGTGTGTGTGTGTGTGTGTGTGTGTGTGTGTGTGTGTTTGTGTGAGCGAAGAAAGCCTTCAGTAAACAGCACCCAAAATGTTGTTTCATTTTTAGTTTGTTGCAAATGTTGAAATAATGAACATGTGGAAGTGAAACCAAGTGAATTTTGGATCTGACAGGTTTCCTCTATAAATCATTGAGTTTGCTACAGCAACATCTGTTCCTGTGGGTGCTGCACATTTTATATCCTGTCAAGAAGTCATTTTTAGCTTATCATACTTTTCAGAGCAAATTGAATCAACGTTAAATAATCAACAACCCTAGAGGTTGACCATTTGGCATTTGCTGGATGGCACTGTAGCTTGAATGCAAGATTCAACGAATGCAACTGACTTGGGATTTGTTAATTTTTGAGAAATCCACACGCCTACGGCCAGTTTATAGTGCCAGAACTCTGCATGTCAAGGCATTCAATCCCACCTGCCACCCATCTCACACAACAATATACCACAACATACCCTACTGGTTGTGTGTCCAGGTAAAGGGGCCAGATTTTACCTGTACACATTTGTTAAAACCAGTTATAACTTTTCTTCTACTGCACAATTGTGCATTATTTTGTTTTAGTCTATCACAAAAAAGTATTTTGCATTGCACTGTATGTACTTTAAATGCACATACATACATACATACATACATACATACATACATACAGTGCAATGCATATACTATAATATATAGTTACTATAATAATGCCAGTAAAACTTTTGTCAGCGAACCACAAACTTGTGTTACCTTCTCCTTTTTTTTCATATATTCCAAACATACTTCCTATAGAGTGCCAAAAAGGTGTTTACTGTTGCTTGCTCTCTTTGCGTACACATGAGTTGGGTCCTGATTTTCTACTGTTGTTTAAAGGGTTTACTTTTTAGAACCACATTAACACTTACATCTTAATTTCTCCTTTTATCCCTAATTACCCAGAAAATAATCAAGGGTCTTCACGCCTTATCAAATTTTCATTTTACTGGATCTCAGCAGGTGACTGTTCTTGGCATAGTTTTAGTACCTATTTACTTACTAATTCCTCACTAAATATTATACATAAGTAGCTGCCAAAAAATGATAGATGTACAGTGGTCCGTCCAGTGATCCACAAACACAGCATGCCTTGCTGAATTGTGCTGTACAGTAGCACGGGTTAAATCAGTAGATGTGACTTGCCCGCTGAGGGAGGAGGGAATAGGAAGCAGGTGCTGGCCCTGCATGCTTGTTAACAGTGGGGAGGGATTTGGCTCATCTAACAGTGTACAACACGTAGCCTTTGAATTTGTGAGAAATGACTGCATGTGAAAGAATGTGTACGTTTGATGTAAAAATAAAACAGTGTTTGTTGCGTATGTGCACATATGACCATGGATATGAGTGCTTGTTTGAGTGTCAGCAGCCTTTATGTTGAACAGTTTATCAGCAGAAGACTGCATGTTTTGCAAAACTCAAACCCCTAATTTATAATCCAGTAACACTTTATGAATTCTGACACGGAGTTTGTTTTAAAAACATTTTTAGAACATTATTATGGGGCTCTATTTTCTACAAAAGCTTTAGGGCAATATTTTTATATGGAAACCCCCCTGGGGTTGTATGTAAGAAATTCTCTCAAATATCACAAATGAGGCCCCCAGATGACCCATTTCCACAAGAAATAAATTGACTCAATGAATTATTCCATCTAGTCTTTTGGCCTCTATAAAAGAGAAGGGACTTGGAACAGAGGATAAATTAGGACACTCAGTTCTTGCCCTTTTACAAAATCAAAGACATTTAGGCAGATTTGCCACATTTGTGCAGTTTATGCTTTGAGTTCTTACCTTTCCTCTTGGAAGATAGAAATGAAAAAAAAATGAAATGAAAGTGACTTTGAAGAAAATTGATGCTACACTTTGGAACTAAAAAAAGACTAAATGATACTGTAACAAGTAAATGTTTTATTTATATTGCACCATTCGTAGATCAGACAGAGCATACAAAATTAAACATGATTAACAGGGCACAAAGCTAATTAAATGAGACAGAATATTAAAAACAAATATGCTGTAATATTTAGATAAATATGAAGGAGGCAGTGTGAGGCAGGACTGTTAGAATAAAAATATATTTAGTTGTTTTTTAAATGAGTGAAGATTCCCTAGGATTTATAAGGTACGGGTAAGCAGTGTAAATACATTACCAAAGGAGTGATGTGAGCTCTACTGTTTATTCTAGTTAAGAGTTTTGGGACCAATTTAGGGCAATCAAGAGCTTTTTTGTTCATACATGTGAAATGTGTGTTACAAAGGCCTAGAGACGGGAAAAGAACAGGACTAACCATATCAAGTTCATGTTTTTACACCAACCGTCTTAGACTGGAAATATTTTCAGATAAAAGTGATAAGGGATTTGAAATGTATTAATGATCTGTCCATGTGCATGATTTAATCACAAAAAAAGAAAGGGGCCAAAGACAGAGTCTTGTCCATCTATTAGATCCATTAAATCTGACATAATGTAGTTGATACTGACAGTAAAGCGCCTGCTGATTCTAATGTGTCAAATTAAATGTAGTTCTGATGTGTTAATGGGGAACGTGTATATCCTCCCTCTTTGGCAGAGACATTTGTGGCCCAGCTCTAAATGAGTGAGTACAGTCAAAAGAAGAGAATATAGTTAAGACTAAAGCACTTTGGTGTAGAGGAATTGCTTTTAAACTGGTAGTACTTGGGTTGCACATTCTTGTACCAAGAAGAAATTAATTGTGATCTAGCTGATAAGCCCAAATAACCTAAATATATATATTTTAAAGCACACTGTCTTTGGTTTATCAAAAACTTCTCAAAAGGGAAGTGCAATGGAAAGAATTTCCAGAACTCCCAGCAAATGACAGTACACAAAGAACAAATGAGGACAGCTAATTATGCTCTGTTACAATCACCTCATTATTTTTATCTAACTTTTATATAACCAGGTAGTTCTGTTGAAAATTAATTCTAATTTACAATGCTGACCTGACCAAGAGGGAGAATGCAAGGCAAACACAAATTAAAAACAAAATAACATGAGACAGAAATAACAAAATGGATGAAATCTAAAATGTATACAGTACGCACAGATGGTGATATATATTGAAAGTGACAAAGGGTTAAATGCAAGTGCATTGTACTATTGATTGCGAGGAGTTTTTGATGGAGGAGAGTGGAATGAATGAGTGTTGGGGTCTGTTGTTGATGATTCAAGAAAGGCATCCAAATGAGGCATTGGCTTTGAGACAAGGACACTTGATAAGGCTACTAGAGCGTAGAACGTTTAGAAGCGACTTTAGATGTGAACTGTGGTTTTGTCTATGAGAAGGGAGAGAAGGCCAACTTAACAAGGAGTAGAGACGGTAGTCGTGAGTGCTAAATGAAACTCCAAGAACAAAGTGGATAGCAGCATGGTAAGTAACAGCCATTATGTCGAGGAGGGATTTTGGGGCTGATTTGTAGATTATGTCAACGTAATCCAGGAGTGATCGTAAAATGTTTTGTAAAATGTGTTTAAGATAAAGGAAACCAACATGGGATTTGACCTTTGTGAGCACTGAATTTGAATGAGTTTCAAATTAAAATTTGCTGTTGTGCCAGATACCAGATAGGTTGTTTTAGACAGCATAGTCAATCACAAAGCTATCTATAGAGGATATTTTAGGGAGAATATCAGGTCGCGGTAAATTGCAGTGATAAATAAACATTTAGATGTGTATGTGTGTAAAACAAAAATAAAGCTAGAGAGGGCACATTGGATCCTGCTGAAACTAAACTTCAATGAGGATAATGCAGCAGTCAGGTAGATAGTTGAAGTATAGATAATGGTGTCATCAGCATATATATGTACATGGGAACTATTTGTGGCAAGGACAATGTAATTGATATCGATATTAAACAGTGTACGACGGGATCAGACAATACCCTCCACCCTCACAGACTGTAGATGGTCAGAACACAATTTTGGAACAAGTCCAGACACAACTTGGAGAGTCATTTATATTATGGTCTGTTCAACAGTATTTTAATATCCAAAGAGGCATGGGTCTTTGCCAAATCAATAAATACAACAACACAGCACTCCTTGTTGTCCTTGGCACATATGACATAACTGAGTACTTTGGGTTGTTGCAACTGTGTCCAGGCTTCAAGCCAGACAAAACCAGGTTAAGAACATTATAAGTCTCCAGGTGTTATATGATCTGCTTGTTGTCCAGGTTCTCTAAGATTTTAGAGAAGCAGGGCAAAATGGAAATGGGTCTGTAGCTATTATCCCCTTTAAAAGTGGGATGATACAGTAGCTCAGCAGATTTCCACTCCTGGGGACCACACCATTTTGATGAGAGAGAATAACAATCCAGATAGGTGCTGCAATGATTTTAGTAGCTGTCTCAGAGTATGTGGCTCCTCAGGTTTGTCAGAGTCATGTTTTGGCTGAAAGGAAAATGGAGGAAAACCAGAAGCTGAGGAGTGAGTGACAGGTTTAATATGAGCTCAAGTTGAACTCCAATTGTGCTTAGTGGCACAACCAGTTTTTGTGAAATGTCTGATAAACTTGTCCATTATTTTGGGCTTTTCTGTGACAACAACGTTGTTAGGTTTAATAACAGTGGGCAGGTGGGAAGGTAGATTATTGGATTCCATTGTTTTAATAGTATCCCACAACTTTCAGGAGTTGGGTCTAGTATCAGTTAGTTGCTGTTTGAAGTAGTTTGACATCACCTAGGAAATATACTAAGTATATTAGAGATCTTTTACACCACACGTGTCAAAATCAAGGCCCGCAGGCCGAATCTGGCCCGTCACGGCAATTTATCCGGCCCCCAAAAGCCAAAAAAGGCATATCATGTCATAAATTGGAGGTGTATATCCTTTTAAATTTTATAAAGTGGCTGAAACTGTGCCTCCGGTAGCAAATGTTGATTCTTTTTTTTTACCTGTGTAGTAACAGCATGCTGCCACTAGATGTTAGTTTTCCCACAACACATTAAAGGGGAAGTCCGGTCAACAAGGAAAAATCAGTGGATCATCAGCTATAACTAAAACTAATACGTTTGTGGTGATTTAATGAATTTAGCGTTAATCAGTAAAGAAATAAAAACATAAATTGTCGTCATGATCACTGATACTGGGGGAGGCCATTTTTGCCCAAATATGGGCAAAAACGGCCGCCTGACATCACATCCTGTGACGTAACATCGCGGTGAGCCGAGGGCAGTTCTCCGCGCTTTACAAGCAAACTCAATAGGAACCGTTCTACACAGCTGCGATCAACAACAATTATTTCGGATTTCGAGAGGACTTCACCATTGAAATTCGCGAGAATTGAAGCAACAATGTCCACGTGCATGACAGTTGGATGTCCCAATACATCGGGTAAAAGTGGAAAAAACATTACTTATTTCAACTCTGCTCCTATGGCAGGATGAGCTTCAGTGCGTTATAAGGCGGAGGGATATTTCCGCTGTTGTCTGTAGTGCGGCAGTGTCAGTTTAGAGTCGAAACAATCCACTTCACTTTCTCAAACAAGCCCAAAAATGCAACCCGCAACTCGTGAAATTAACAAGCGACTTTAGAAAAAAGAAGACCAATGGCGCATAAAATAAGTGGGCTTCGCAACAGTGAGCACGGGTCTGTTATGCAAGTCTCCGAGGGAAAAAAACAAAAACAAACACAGTCCGGAGGGCGTGGTGGGGGAAAAAACAATAATGCTGTTAACGCCAGTTAAAAAAGGTGCCGTTATGGTCAAACAATAACGCGTTAAAACTGACAGCACTAATTTTAATTGATATTGACACTGAGATATTTCATCGGCAAGAAGAACAAACTGAGAAGAATAACACAAAAATAAGGAGACGGCTGTGGTGCCGCAGCAGACAGATTCAACTCGCATCGTCCCTTTTTGTAACCTGACTTCCGCCAGATGCATATCGCTCCGCCTAGCTCCACTCACATACATCTGGGACACCGCCGGTAGAGAGTGATTTCTCCAACCAAATTTATGGTCTGGCCAATCAGGACGCAGGGCTGGAGTTTCATAGATGTGACGTAGTGGAGACGCGACCATGACGTGAGACTGTTTTGATAGCAATGGCGGCTCGTCGAGGAAGCAAGCGTTAACATCGATGCTGCTATTTCTTCCGTGTTGTCCAATCTACCTAATATTGTTTCATTAAAAGAACATCAGAGAACGCCTCTGAAGGCTTTGTTGGTGGAAACGATGTTTTCGCCCTTCTCCCGACCGGATTTGGCAAGTTTTGTTTTCCGGGGCAAGTCCGCGGCGGACGCGGAAGCGCCCCGGAGCGGTTAGCGGTTAGCGCGAACTATGTTAGGAGGCCTTTAGTCCTCAACGCGGTCGCCCCGGAATCGACTCTGACCCGCGGCGCTTTGCCGCCTGTCTTCCCCCCTCTTCCTGTCAGCTCACTGTCAATAAAACGCATGCCACTAGAGCCGCAAACACATTATTATTATTTTTTTATTTTTTTTCTGCGTCGCTATCATCAGCGTCACGGGTTAGCTTCGGTGTGAGTGGTTGAAATAGCACGTCAATAAAGATGACAGACAAGTGGCTTATCCAATCATATGCAAGAATTTTTAATAAGGCCCAGCCTTCTGTAAAGGCAATTCCTATGGAGGAGTCCCAGATGTATGTGAGTGAAGCTAGGCGGAGCGATATGCATCTGGCGGAAGTCAGGTTACCCTTTTTGGTCTCCTTGGCTCAAACTGGTACGGCTCGATTCCGTCAAAAGTCCGGTTGCTGTCAAGAAACTCTTCTAAAAAATCCATATCGCTATCAGATGATGATAACTCCCATCGCTGTTGCTAATTAATCCATCACTCTCTGCTTCGTATAGAGCACTGGTCGTCGCCATCTTGGATAATAGCGCGTAGTGACAAACAACAGATAGAGCCTTGGGACTTGCTCAACAGCCGGATCCGCGATGTGACGTCACAAACTGGGAGGTGACAGTACTATTCTTGACCAAGATGGACGCCTCCACATAAACATGATTAAATGAAAAATACTCTTAATTAAAAAAAAGTTATAATTTATTGAACAGTATGTAATAGTTTTATATTTAAAGTACTTTCAGCAGTTTGAATTCTGATTTTGACAGGACTTTTCCTTTAAAACAACCCAGAAATGTCCAAAAAGAGAAAAAGCGAGGCAGAATGATGAGTTTAAAGTTTAACTCGCCCCAATATCAACTTTTTTGCAGATAAACTGTTCAGTTGTGCTAACTTTATGTTACTGTGATGTTTTTTTTACATTTTTATGTGAACTGGAATGAAATTATGAAATCAAAAGTGTTATCTATACAGGTGCAACCGGCCCTTTTAATGACTTCATGATGCCAAAGTGGCCCAATATAGAAATGAATTTGACGGCCCTGTTCTACACCATATGGCCAACCTCTCATGTCTGAACTTAGATGTGGGAATGGTATCAAATCCAACTTAATAGTGTTCTAGTTCTACGAGCAAAAGAAGGTGTGACATGCCAATTTCATTGCAGTGATAAACTAAGTACTATTATTATTTCAAACTAAGAGATAAGTATCTGTGTTTTGTATTGTCAAACATAAACTCCTTAAAGGAGGTTGTATGGATCATGTGTGATTTCATGATCGGATGACACACAAATCGTCAAAAGAACAAATTTACTTTTCTATTTTTTTTTTTTACTGCAGCTAATATAAGTTGGCCATATTATATTTTGAGGTTGGGTTTGATGAGAAACCTTAGACCCCACTAATCATAATTCTGACTTCAGAGGGACCCTTGGTTTAGTTATTATTTTTTTTTTTTTGAAATTTCGGGAATTTCAATTTCTTACTTGAAGTATAACACATAACCTATGTTATGGGTGTGTTCTTTTAAGTCTGTTTTGGAGGGAAAATTGTTACCCTGTTGTTTGGTGGGTGTGAAGGTAACAATGATTTGTGTGTCGGTAGAGAGGGTGAGTGTGGGTAGGGCTGGTGATTGTTAAGGGAGTTGGAGGTGTGAGAGATATGTTCCGGACTGTGTTCACGGGAAACTGTATGTCATATGAGTGTGATGTCTTACAGTGTAATGTTTCCCCTTTTCTTGTTTCATATCAATAAAAATCGTGTTACAAAACAAAAAGACAGACAGCGCAGTATAAAGTTATTTCCCCTTACATATTTGATTTCATTCACTAACTATATTTAGATATAAGACAAAGATAACCTTTTGCAATAACTGCCGCTGAACACATTCTTTGGTCATATTTTGGCCACAGGTCATGCCACGGCAGCCGTTCAGGGATATACTTGCTGATGTGCTATCGATCATCTTAGAGTAGAGTTCAGAATTCTTCATTTCCAGCAAAGTGGCCCCAACCATTGCACTGATGCTTTCTTTAACTGCAGGTATAATGTTGTCTTTAAAGATGTAAATATGAAAGAAAAAAAAAAAATGGGTCAATATGTTATTTTATTTTATTTTGTTTTTGGGTGAGGGGTTATGAGATGGCCTTTTTTCTCTGTTTGAACAGCAATGGTTTTTGCATATGTACTTTCACTGACCTTAACTGTGCTGGAAGGGTCGTGAATGATATTTTCTAGTAATGTTATAAGGCCAGCCTCTCCTTTGAAGGTTGACGACTGTTACATGTTTTCTACATTTGTAGATAATAGCCCAGATTGTGGTTCACTGGAGTCCCAAAGCTTTAGAAAGGACTTTGTAACCCTTTCCAGAATGATAGATATCAATGGCTTTGTTTTGCATTTGTTCCTGAATTTCTTTGTTGCTTTTTTAATTTCCTTAAGCCTAATTCATACTGTTTAAGTGATTTCTCAATTCAATAGGTGAGGCATATCAAGGCCAGTCCCTTTAAACTCTATGATTTGGGTCAAACGCCACTTTGTAACCAGTTTGGCTTTATGCTTCGGGTCACTGTCCATTTGGATGACCAATCTGTGCCCAAGCTTCAACTTTCTTGCTGATGTCTTGAGATGTTGCTTCTAGTGAACTGCACTAGTCCCTCCTGCAGCACAACAATCCCACAACATGATGCTGCCACCCCTTTATTTCACAGTTGTGATGGTGTTCTCAGGCTTGAAAGTGTCTCCCTTCTTCCTCCAGATGCAACAATGGTCATTATGGCCAAAGTTCAATTTTAGTCTTGTCAGACCACAGAGTCCAAAATCCATTTATTTGTCCCTATGTGCATTTACAAACTGTAATCTTGCTTTTATGTTTTTATTTTGGAGTAAAGGCTTCTTCCTGGCAGAGTAACCTCTCAGTACAAGTCGATACTCGTTTCACTGTGGATAAAGAGACACTCTTACCAGCTTCAGCCAGCATCTTCACAAGGTCGTCTGCTGCTGTTCTTGGGTTGGTTTGCACACTTCGGACCAAAGCATGTTCGTCTCTGGGTCACAAAACCTGTCTCCTTCGTGAGCAGTATGATGGCTGGACAGTCCCATGGTGTTTATACTTGTGTATAATTGTTTGAACAGATGAACGCGGCACCTTCAGGCATTTAGAAACTGCACCCAAGGATGACCCTGACTTGTGCAAGTCCACAATTATCTTCCTGATGTCTTGGCTGATTTCCTTTAACTTTCCCATGATTTTACACAAAGAGTGTTTTAGGTGTGCCTTTAAAACATCTACAGGTGTGTCTCAAATCAACACAAATGTTGTCATTAAACCAATCAGAAGCTTCCAAAGACATGATATCATCATCTGGCCATTCCCAAATTATGTGAAATTTTGAATAGGAAGAAAGTTATAAATTGTTGTCAAAAATAACCATTCTCTCATTATTCTGGCATTTAGCAAATATACATAATTTTGGTAATTCGAACAGATCTAAAATAGGAAATGGTTATTCAGATTTCATGTGACAGTGAAAAAATAAACCTGTGTCTTTTTTATACAATTTATGTAAACATTTGGTTTCAGCTGTAATAGTTAATTCATGATTTAACATACATCAGTTGAAAACTGAGTTTTTGTATTTATTCAAATTTTCTTCTGAAATCAAAATAAGTATGATAATCTAATACATTTTGTTGTGGCAAAAAAAAAACAACAACATAAGAAGTGTGTAAGGGGACACATTATTTTTCACATCCATGTAATTAGATCAAGTCCACACCATGCAGAGCCGTTGTATAGTGTTTTTGTTTCCTTTTTCCAAATCTAGTTGTACTAATGTTTTGAAATGTAAGTCAGTATGATGGTACTTGGGAAACTTAATATTTAGTTAGGTGGCACTTCTTACAAATGGTTTCCGAAGCACTGGTGTGGAGGAAAAGAGAAAAATAAGAAAAGCGAGGAATATCAAAGGACCATGCAACATTATGAAATCCTTTCCCTTGTTAGTAAATTAACAATAAAAGATGTCATAGTTTTTTAGTCGTTGAGATTTTCGGATGTTCATAAGGGGTCAGCAGATCCAGAAATTGTGTTTTTGCCTCAGAGTAGGTTCCAGTACAGCTCCAGTACATCAAAGAATACAGGGCAACATGAAATGGCTTCCAACAAACAATGCTGAAGCTCGGCTACACAAGGTCTGCAGAGTATATGGTTACTGTCACCTGTGGGTTAAAGTCTCTTTCCTGGTTTGATGTCTGAATTTTAGGTTATTTGATGCTTCCCTTTCAAGTCGGCCAGGCAGAACACGACTGCAACTGGTTTTCCCACAAGGACTCTGCAGACAAATTTACACACATCACCCTCAAGCCACATCAAAGCAGAGCTCTCATCTCTGCCCTTTATGTGCTGCACCAAGACACAGAGGTGTTTTATATCGGTTTGGCTCCGTCTAGTGGCAGATATCTAAAACTACTGGTTAACCAAAAGTTTATTCAGTTAAAGTGGTTTCTGTGTTTTGTTTTTCTCTGCAGCAACAATGGTGTTGTTTCTGGTTGGATTCACCATCGCTGTCAGTAATTCCTCTCATGACAACCACACAGGTAAACCATCAGAGTCCTCATATTGATAATCTTAAAGAAAGAAAATTATTGTTGTCTGTTTTAAGGAAGGGTTGGCCTAGTGGTTAGAGCAGTGCGGTTGCACTCAGAGAAGGCTGCAAGTACGCGGTTCGATCCCCAGCGCCTGCACTCTGGGTCCCTGAGCAAGACCCTTAACCCCAGATTGCTCCCCAGGTGCCGCACATGCTGCTCCCCAAGGGTAATGGGTTAAAAGCAGAGAACAAAGTTTGTTGTAATGTATGTTTCAATGACAATAAAGATGATATTACTATTAAATTTGGTTTGACATGAAATCATTCTCCAGATTCCAAACTCCAGTCCTCAGGTCAAATAATTAGTTCTCTGGAGAACTTGACTGCATACTAAAGAAGGAATTTAGTCATTTGCTTATGTGTATTGGACCAGGAATAAGTCGGACGGAATTTGACACTACCTTTCCAGATCATTTAACAAAATTAGGAAAATTCTGTTGTAAAGAAAAACATACTTTTTTTCATACATATCCCTTGCAATATATTATATTTGTATTTTAGACTTGAATTTGGCTCCAAAGACCAAAAACACATTGACAAACACAATTATAGATATTAGGATTTCCATACTGAAGTAGCCCCACTAATATGTGTGATTCACCTTCTCATGTAATATAATCCTGATAAAGCAAAAAAAATATTTAATTAAAAAATAACATAACTATCCTTCAGTTCTAGGGGTGTTCCCATTTAGTATAGTATTTGCAGATATACCTTTTAAAATGATATCGGTAATGCTGATTTATTGGGCTTGTAACTTTGCAGGCTGAAGGCGATGTTTCTAATAAAATCACGTTTCATTCTGAATTTCATGTTTTTTTAAAGTTTGGACTAAGAAAGGGCAGACAGAAGACATTTCCTGACTCTGAAATTCAAAATAATAAAGGGTTTTTATACATTGATCCATATTTAGATAGCATCCCTTGTCTTTGATTTCTCACATAAATGATTAGAAATACATTTCAAAACTAAGCAATATTTTCTAACTTTTGGTATTGTTACAAACGAAAAAAGTATGAAAGATCACAACCTGTGCTTGGAGGAATCTTTTAGTCTAGGATGTTTCTGTCCAGATTTTACAGGTCTATATTGTAAAATTTAAGATGGATACCAAAAAAGCTGTGAATTAGAAATTTACCCCACTACCAAATCAAAAAACTTTAGCATTGTGTTGTTTAATGACGTGTAGAACATCCACGAGATAAATCCCAAATAAAACCCTTGAATTTTAAGAAAATATAAAAACAAATGGAGGTCAGGAATGCGAACCCTATTTATATGAAAAGATTATCCTGAAGAGCAGTTGTCACAGAACTAAAATATTTTAGTGAGTTCTTGTTCTCTGAAAGACAACATAAGCTCACGGTTGATAACACTTCAACAGATTTGAGGAGTTTCTTTTTTACTAAATAACAAAACGTAAAAACTACAACCGCATGGCTGTTGTTATTATTAGGAACAATTAAAAAACAAAAAAAATGTCTATTGTATAAATTACTGCCTGAGCTCTGGGGCTTCTCCTGAACTCTGTTTCCGCAACGCTCATAAAACTGACTACTTCTCTCTGTGTCCAGGCACACTGATCATGAACTCAGGCAAAGTTTAATCTGTCATGCAATCTGGCCAATTAAAATTTTGTACAAGCTCAAATAGATATGAACAGTTTTATTTGTTTTCAACACATAAATGGAAACAAAACAAATACATTGGTATTTATTTTATTTCTGGAGTACACACCAAGTAACTTTTTAGAGAAGGCCTTGGCAATCACATTAATTCACTACAGACTTGAAAATACAAGTAAACAAGCCTAGTTTCACACAAAAAAACAACATAAAAATAGGATGCCTTAAATCAAATAAACAAAAACTATCTGAAATAGAAAATGTAAATGCTTGGAATTTTATATAACTGTGCAGGCACAGGCGTAGTGGTGGATATAAAGAGCTCAACACCAAAAACAGTTTTTCAAGATGGTTTGACTTCAGTTCAATATCACCCAGCACTTACATGAAAAAATATATATAATGGAAACAATGTAAAGAGTAGTTTACTTATGTACATACATTTGTACATAAACATGAATTTCAGAGATAAAGCCAGCCAATCAAGAACTGCGTGCATTAAAAAAATAAAGTGAAATATTTATTTGTATAAGATTTTTTTCTTAAATTGACTAGAAAGATCTGCAGAATGATCAAACTTTTAAATGTCACAGGTCTCCAGAACTTTTTTTGCCGAACGAAGAACCTATTAAATATAAGAACACTCGTGCAATCAGACATGTATAAGAGATAATTTAAATCTTAGCAAAGAGCTATTAGGTATTGCTGATTAACTACAGTACAAAGTTCCATGATGATTTCAAAAGATCTTGTTATTCAGTTGAAACAAATTAGTGTTCCACCTAAGATTGTTTTAAATAAAGCACCAAGGAAACACTACAATATATTTTTTATGCAATCATAATCATTAAGGTTTAGGAACATTATGAGTTAACTCACTGAGACTAAATTATTTGGAAATGTTTTCGTTAGTTGTAGCTATTGTTACAGAAAACCAAAGTCTATAAGGAAAATACAAATGGCTATCATTAGCAAAAAATATACAAAATTAAGACAATGCAACAAGCAAAACCTTTATACTTAGAAGAAATAAAACTGGTACCAAAAGGTCTTCCTACGGGACCCCGCATCTTATTATAGCACAATCGGCGCTCTATCCATTAACCCTTACAAGCTGTCAGAAATTATCATTGTAGTTAGAAAGCTATTCTTATAAAGTCATTCTGTAAATCTATAATGCTAAATTTTCTTGAGTAGAATTGTGTGAATAACAGGTGAATGTCAGGCACAGTCTAGAAAAATGTTTGTAGCTTTTTAAAAATTATAGTACAGTTACAAATGGAATTATTTATGCCACATTAAAAAATTTTAAGTTGTCCAATGATTAGCCACACCTGAAATTGCATTAAGCTGAATTTCTTTTGGCTGGAAATTATACGCATTGCTGTGTTTTTTGTGTGCAGGAAACCCGGCCGACCAGGTTGCTCATGTTTTGCCCTCAACACTGGTCATATCCCTGCTTCTTATCATCGTTGTCCTGCTAACAATCTACTGTCTCAGGTACATAATCATGCACACACACTTTTGGCCTTCTCTCCGTCTTTTTATCAGCATGCCAGGATAAGACTGAATGGGTCAGGCACTTACTGTTTGGGGGTTGGGGGGGCTTAAACAGGCGACAAGCAGTGGCTTATGGGCAAACAGCTGCTCTTTAGCTAAGACAGCAAACAAAACGAGTTAGGTCAGACGAGGCCTGACATACCAAAGCGACAGCATGAGGAGGAACAGCTTTACTTCACTGAGATGGTCAATACTTTGTTTTATTTTTTTGTTTGTTTTTTTCCATCTTTGTGACTTAAACCATGTGCTTAATAGTACGCTGTGGGCATTGTTCTGGCTGTATTTGTCTCTCTTCATCGGATGGCTTTCATTTCCTCACCTCTTTTTTTAACGTTACAGGTTTAAAAACCACAGGAAAGCCCTCGTCACGTCAGTGGATAAGAAGATACCAAATGGCTTCTTGGAGGAACAAGGTACTCCTGCTGCACTCAAAATAACCACCATAGCATGAAAATATAATGCATCCATTTTCTTTTTATGACTTTTTTTATTCTACTTGTAAATTTAAACTCTTTATGAACAAAGGAAGGCTCATAAGCCAAAGCTGGAAAAGCTTTTGGGGAAGAAGGGGGGGGGGGGGGGTCTTAGGTTTCATGGCACGTAGGGAGCCACATAAACTTTTCTTCAAGTGGAAAATAAATGTGCGGAAATGCCAAATTCCGAGCCGAGATGGTTTTGAGCCACAGCACTGATTTTATGACTCCAGAAATCATTTCTGTCATGTACCCGCAGAGGTAGGAAATCTTAATAGTCATCAGGCTTGTTTGTGCAGGTGCTGTGAGAGCTTGTAATGTTGTCTACTGGGAAACCTTTGCTGTCTGACCACCGTATATTCCTATCCGCGCAGGAGAGCAGACAGTTGTCCTCCTCCCAAGATCGCCTTCGCCCTCCAAGAGATACTTCCCGATCCCTCTGGACTCGCTGGAGGAGGAGTACCGGAACCGCTCCGCCGACGACGGCAAGCTCTTCAGAGAGGAGTTCAATGTAAGATTATCTGCTGTGGATGTGGCTTTTTCTTGTGCACTCGTATGTCAAGTATGGCTGAAAAAATGATAAAGTATTTTGTTGGAAGGCTTTGTGCCGCTGGTTTTCTTTATCATATGAGGATTGGATTCTTTCTTTGTAGTCACTGCCATGTTACTACCACCATGGGTCCTTTGAGGAGGCGAGCAGAGAGCACAACAGAGAGAAAAACAGATACCCAAACATTTTACCATGTGAGTGAGGATCTAGTGTATGTTCGGCTGCAGGTTTATTGACGGCTAAATCATCGGGAAAGGCAGTGCTGCAGCAGAAATAAAAGTTACTTTGCTTTATTTCCCCCCCCCCCCCCCCTCTGTCTCAGATGATCATTCGAGGGTGGTACTCAGTCAGCTTGATGGACATCTGTGCTCTGACTACATAAATGCCTCTTATATAGATGTGAGTGTTACCCAACATGCTCTCAATCAGCATAATGATTCTCTTAACCAATCTAGAGTGTTATTTTGTTCCACACAGGGGTATAAAGAGAAGAACAAATTCATCGCAGCTCAAGGTAAAGGGAGATTTTATGGTGTTTCAACTCAGTATTTGAGTTTCTGACCCTTGATTCCTACCGTTTTAAAATATTTCTCCTGATACTGTTTCAGGCCCCAAGCCTGAGACGCTGGCTGATTTCTGGCGAATGATTTGGGAGCAGAAAACCACGACTATAGTGATGCTGACAAACCTAAAAGAAAGAAAGGAGGTACTTTCTTGAAATTCTACAGAGTTCAATCCCTCAAATTTAACCATGATATATCTATGAGGCCTTTTTTTGTTTTCTTATAAGCCAAAGTGCTTGTTATCTTTTATTTGACCCCTCTTCTAACTGGCAATCCATGCGAAAAGTGTCACCCTGCAGGATCACTTAGCTTTGAAATTAAATTCAGCCTCAGAAGGATAATTGAGTGCTCAAAAAGCAAGTTTGATGGGGCAGAATAGAGGCGGTAAGGATCAATGATGAAGTAATTGTTGATAAGATCCTGAGAGGCTTCATGATAATTAGAGAATCCAGTTAATGGGTTGAAACGTCACTGTGAAGACCTTATCGACTGTCAGACTGCCTTTGAATTGGATTTTAGAAAAATACACCCTAAAAACAGAAGTTCCTCTACTCATGGAGCGCCTTTACAAAGTAAATACTCATAACCTTTGAGTCTTTGGTATTTTTTGAAATCACAAACTTCAGTGTTTAATTGGGATTTTATATGATAGACCGACACAAAGCATGGCACGATTGTGAAGTGGAAGGAAAATGAGATGTTAGCTTTGCATTTGCAGAAGCTAATTCTTTTTACCAAAATAGATAGGAGAGAGTCTGTGAACATAATTTTTCAAGGTTTGCCGCCTACTCTTAGTGGATTGAAGTTTGAACTTTGACTGGACCATTCAAACAAATGAATATGCTCGTCTCTGAACAAATCCATTGTAGCTCTAGCTGAATATTTAGGGCTGTTGTCCTGCTGAATGGTGAACCTCTGTCCCAGTCTCCAGTCTTTTGCAGCCCCCTTCTTCCAGGTCCATCCATCATCCTATCAGTTCAGGCCAACTTCTGTTCCTGTTGAAGAAAGGAAACCCCACTGCCTGATGCTGAAACCTCCATTTTTCCCTGTGCGGTCGGTGCCTTTAGGGTGACGTGCAGTGTTACTTTTCTCTAAGCCTACCCTGCTGGGTCAGTTGGTTGCACTGGGTTTCATTTAGGGGAGTCAGGTTGAACTGCGCTATCTGCGCTTTACCAGTTGTCAGAAAATGATGAAAACCATGAATCCTTTTCTTCCAACATCACAGTCATGTGTTGCTTTGTCTTGGTTTAGCTCATGAAAGCCGGGTGAAAACACGGCAGTTGGAACATGAGAAAATACGAAAAAGCGTGGATATGAACACCTTGGGAAGAAATTAATAGGACTGCAGTTGTAACGTGCTTAAAATAACCTCCTTATTTTTATGATCACTCCTCTCCTCCAGGAGAAATGCTGCCAGTACTGGCCGGAAAAAGGCTGCTGGATGTACGGAAATATCCGTGTGGGAACCGAAGACGTCATTGTGCTGGTGGACTACACCATTAGAAAGTTTTGTGTTCAGTATGTAAGTGCAAACCAAAAGTATTAAATGTGATGTAACTTAAGCTCATTACCAGCAGTTAATCATCTCTTACAATAATCCCCAAAATTATATCTCAGTTATATCCTGGCTTCAACGGCAAATAAAAGTTAGGAAGAAAAGTTTAACTGTTTTTTTTATTTTATGTATGTGGAGTAAAATGACTATTTATTTTTCCTATGTTCTTAGTTTATTCAAATGCGAAACCAAGCTGCATTGAAATAGAGTAAAAAGTTTCCTGGTTGGGAAATTTATATTTATATAAATAATCTATATTTTAAACATTAAAAGGTACAGATAGCAGGAACAGGATATATCATTAATAAGTAATTTTCAACAAACAAACAACACTGTAATGTTCAGAGTTTATCGGTGCTTGATCCACGGAAATCCGCGCACGTGAAAAAAGGTGTGTTTGTTTCTTCCCCCTTTTTTGATTGCCAAGTTGGATGTCTGCTCGGTGTGCTATGAAGCGTT